>JAYESD010000006.1:155051342-156274275 GCA_036927565.1 Tuctoria greenei
AATGGCTCAAAGCCATGCAGGAAGAAATACAAGCGTTGAAGGACAACAGAACATGGGTTCTTGTACCCGGCCGAAAGGTGTCAATGTTATAACAGGAAAATAATGGATTTTCAGAAACAAGTGCTGCGCCGATGGCACATTGGAACGCAGGAAAGCACGATGGGTCGTCCGAGGTTTTACACAACGTCAAGGTATTGATTTCGATCAAACTTTTTCTCCCGTTGTTAAACCGACAACGATACGACTTGTGCTTCATGTTGCGGCATCTCAAAAATGGCCAGTACATCAACTAGATGTTAAAAATGCATTTTTGCATGGGCGCCTCTCGGAGACTATTTTCTGTCATCAACCAGCCGGATTTGTTGATGGAGAACACTTGAATATGTCTGTCAGTTGAGCAAGTCATTATACGGACTGAAACAAGCCCCACGGGCTTGGTTCACCACATTCGCAGAAGAACTGAAGACTCTGGGATTCATGCCAACACAGTCTGATTGTTCTCTGTTCGTTTATTAACAAGGTGCAGATGTGGCTTAACTTTTGTTATATGTTGATGATATAGTGCTCACAGCTGCAAATTCGATGCTTCTACGCCATGAAAGACTTAGGTGCTTTGCATCATTTTTTGGGTATTCATGTTGAGCGCAACAGTGATGGGTTTATTCTGTCACAAAGTAAATATGCTGAAGACATATTAGATCGAGCGGGTATGTCAAACTGCAAGCCTATTTCTACTCCAGTAGATACTAAACCAAAGGTGTCAGCAACTGAGGGAAGCATCACGCCTGATACATCACTGTATCGGAGTATCACAGGTGCATTGCAGTATTTGACGTTGACTCGACCTAACATAACATATGCGGTTCAGCAAGTTTGCTTGTATATACACTCGCCAAGGAGCAGTCATTGGGCACTTGTCAAGCCAATTCTCAGGTATCTCAAAGGTACACTACATCACAGCCTTCAAATACGTTGTTCCACAGATTTATCCCTCACAGCCTATTCTGATGCCGATTGGGCTGGTTGTCCGGATACAAGACAGTCTACCTATGATTATTGTGTTTTCTTGGATGATTCCTTAATCTCTTGGTCATCAAAAAGGAAAAACACAGTCTCAAGATCAAGTGCAGAAGCTGAGTATCGGGCTGTAGCAAATGTGATGGCAGAATGCAGTTGGATTCGACACCTTCTGAATGAGCTTCACGCTCCGCTTCACAAGGCATCAATTATCTATTGTGACAATGTTTCAGCTGTTTACCTCACACAAAATCCGGTTCATCACAGGCGCACAAAACATATTGAGCTGGATATTCATTTTGTGAGAGACAAAGTCGCTATTCAAGAGATCAAAGTTCTACACGTTCCTACGCAACATCAATTTGCAGACATAATGACCAAGGGGCTGTCTACATCTGCATTTGAGGATTTTAGGTCCAATATGTGCGTTGTTTCACCCAGCGCTCAGCTTGCGGGGGGGGGGGGGGGGGGGGGGGGGGGTAGAAACAAGTCTGTTAGGCAGTAGGCAGTAATCACGTCCACCGAAGTCTGTTATCTTATCACCTAGTCTGTTGCATCTTAACCGCATGCACCACCGTTGCCTGCGTCCTTATCCACATGCATCACGATCGGGTTGTTGGTTGAGTCCTCGGTGTATATATGTACGCGAGTTTTCATCTACTAAAGCATGGATTGATCTCTATAGTGGGTCTGGCGCCTCCGAAAAAAGTCTCTCCCGCCCAAAGTTTAAAACTGTCGGTTTGCTGTCTTTGACCGACAACCATATATTAAAGTTGTGGGTTTTAGTTTCCGGGCTGATGACTACATTTGTTGCTCCTGCTCTCTTGCACACGAATTCTCTGGCGCCAACACATTCCGAATTTTTAAGTCCTGGTGCCGAGCGATCCGAATTTTTAAATCCTGGCGCCAACGCGGTTTTTTTAATGCACTACAGGAAACACGATTATTTGCGACGACCAAAAATATTTGCGACAGCCGGCCATCGCAAATAGCATAATTTGGTACAGTCTGCACCGCGCCGCCGCAAACGCCTACAGCTATCATAAATAGGTTGTTAAATTGAGACTGTCGGCCCAAAAGCCGTCGCAAATTCAACGACCGTCGCAAATAAGCGTTGTTTGCGATGGCCAGAAAAAAACACCGTCGCAAATTCCTTTAATTGCGACGGCCAATCCTAGGGCCGTCACAACTTATGAGGCCATCGCAAATTAAAGGGATATATCCCAACCCATCCTCGGCCTGACTCACTTCACTCGCCCTCCCGCTGCCGCTTCGACCCCACCTCCGTTGCGCCTCCCATCGCCGCCGCCGCGCGTCCCCTCAGGTAAGCCCCTCCTCGACACCCTCCCCCCACCCATGGTCGAGCGCCCACCACCTGCCCCCATGGCCGAGCCCCCCCCCCCCCCCCCCCCCCCCCCCCCCCCCCCCCAACCCACCCCTCTTATGGCTGAGTGCCTTCCCCCTCCCATCGATGAGCCTCCTCCCCACCCTCCCTCCCATGGCCGGTGCCTCCACCCACTCCCACCCCCTCTGTTGAAGTGTAGTAACAACATTTCCCTCGGTACTACTAAAATATAGTCCGCGGAGGTTCGTATTCGGTTGGGGCGCAAAGCGTAATCAAGCTCAACATGATGACAGATGAAATTTTATGTGGTTCGGGCTGCCTAAGCGTAATACCCTACCCCACGGGGTGGTTGTTGATTGTATGAGTTTATATGCATAGCGAGTGTCTGAGATTGCCCCCCTTCTACCGTATGGCGCAACCCTTGTATATGCTAAGGACTGGCTGTTACGGTGTATGCCTGGCTCAACAAGTGGCCCAACCCTCATATACACCCTATACACGATCTACTGGTGTTACGGGCGATTAACAGTGTAATAACATGCTTTAATGGCAGTGTTATCAATCTTGATAGCCCTCTGATCGTGCGTCATTAATACAGCTTTAATGACACATTAATTAGGTCTTGTAACGGTGTTTAGTAGCCTCTTGAATGTTCGTGGTGTTGGAGATCTAGTTGTCTTCCTGTAGCAGGCTTAGTTTCAGAGGTCTGACACGTGGTAGCTCTGGAGCTTCCCTCTGCGGGGAGGTAGGTCTAGAGCTACTTGACACATGGCGGCACCGAAGCTTCTCACTACTGGGGGTTAGGTCTGGAGCTATGGACACGTGGCGGCTCCGAAGCTTCCCTCTGAAGGGAGGTAGGCTCGGCCCTACACGACACGTGGTAGCTCTAGAGCTATCCAAACAAAGGAGGCAGACCTAGTGCTGCAGGACACGTGTTGCCTTCGGAAGTCTTCAACATTGGAAGGCAGAACTCTATGACTTTATCCACAGTATCAGGGGTACCTGGTATCCAGGTTACCGACAGCGGCCCCCGGGCACACCTCTGGAAGAGGTCTCGCGAACAGAGGTGGGACCATCATCGATTCCCACGTTGCTACTTCAAAAGTCTTTTCTTGGGCAGTTGGGACGGCAGCACACAATTATATCATCGCCGCGTGGCCCTTCTTGATATGTTGAGTGGGATCGTGGTGTGCGAATCTCACGCAATTAAAGGTTGCCGGTTTGCTGTACGAAATTTGTATCGGTTCTCAATGTAATCTTTGTAGCCCTGTCAGGCTACCACCCTCGGGTTTCCAACTTCCCATCATGACAACGGTTTGCCTGGTGCGACTTTTTTAACAAAGTGGACTCGGTCCCCCTTGTCATTGACGAGGTCTTTTGAGATTCGGGTTCGGAGGTAGTTTCCATCCAAACGTTGCGGAGGCTTACTAAAGGGAGAAAGTCCGCACGGGGAGAGAACTCTTTACGCTTTCGTCTGATCTTGCACTTAGAGCTCTCCACCCTTGCAACTTTTCTTCCACTTCTGCTCCACTTTGCGGCGATGGAGTTGGATCTTCCTCGCAGTTGGATCATGAAAGATGAATATTTATCGAGGGTCCGCACCTACATGGGGTGGTCAAGCGACTCCTTCAACAACTTGATTCACCTCGACAAGCTCCCCTTCAAGAAAGAAAACCTTGACGAGATCATGTACTTCATGGCGTTTGCCATGATGGGACTCATCCCGCCGTTCTCCAGCTTCCTGCTGATGTTGCTGGACTTCTACGGCCTGCAACTCCACGACCTCGACCCCCACTCCTTCTTGCTAGTGAAAACATTCATTCCCTTTTGCAAGATGTGGGTGGGTGTGCCGCCATGCATGGAGCTCTTCCGGACCTTCTTCATGATCCACGCAACCGAGAAGAGCAATGAGTTCCTTGGCTTTTACTATTTCGTGAAGCGCAAGAACTCACCCCTCAAGTATCTAAAGACGTTCCTTTCCGGGAAGTGGGACTGCAGGAAGAAGGACTGAGTGGTCATCACGGTGGATCGCCACGACATGCTGGAGCTGCATGACAGCCTTCTGGCCATTGACACCGATGCTGTCGGAGGAGTACAACCTGATATTGACAAGGATTTGAGAGTGCATTGAAGGAGGGGTGACTCCCCTGATGGGCATCGCCATCTTTCTGACCAACTGGTGGGTTCCATTGAAGAAGAGGGAATGTCTTGCGTGGCATTCAGTGGAGAGATGGATCCATACCGGATTGATACTGGTATCGGGTCCAATCTGGATGAAAAGGCTTTGAAGCTTCATCTCCAAAAACTGCACCATGGAGCCATTCACCTAAATGATCTCACAACTCCAGCTGAGTTTCTGCCATTGAATATGGTGCCAGAGTTCAGGAGAGAGTTGCAGAAGAAGATGCCAACACTTGATGATTTGGGCCTTGTGGATAAGCATCAGAGCACTCCCCCAGCGGGGATTGTGATCCCCAGAGCTCCTTGCTCCTATGAAGGCTCCAGACCTATGCCAGTAACTGCAAAGGCAAAGGTCTCGCAGCTTCACCTCCCAATAAATCAACCTCCAGCTGAGGCAAAGAAAAAACTCCCGTCGAAGTTCTGAGTCGCAAGCGGAAACTGACAAGAAGTGACGGAAGCAGCGTGAGGGAAGCTCCGAAAGAAGTGACCCCCCAGTCTCGGCTTAGGTCCGTGGTGATTGTGCCCCTAGCTCCGGTTGGTCCTTCGGCTCCAGTGCCCACAAAAGGCGTTGGGTCTGACAAATCGACTCGCGCCGGTGCCAGCTGATGGCTCTGGGTCCGGAGTACATACTTCGATGACAGAGGTACCAGAGGTGGCAGCGCCGATGGCCACCTCAACACCAGGTTCGGGTCCCAGAGTGTCCGCTACACCGATGACGGCGGGCTCTAGCTCAAAGCGCCCAAGAAAGAAGATCCGTGTCGACTGGAGCGGCAACATTCCCAAGTAAGGGCCGAACCTTCAGCTTTTATCTTGATTTTGTTTCTTGCTTTATCTTGAATTCTCTATGCTCTGTTTATAGAGTATCTAGGAAGGAGGTTGCAGCTCCAGCGCCTGCGGCAGTTGCGGAGGCTTTGCAAGCTGAAGCTCCCGCCTCAGCTCAAACTCCTCCCCCAGTGATTGTGGTGGACGACAAGACAACTCCAGTGTCGGCTGTCGTGGAGAAAAGTCCTGAGCCGATAACCAAAGAGCCCATGGTAGTGCCGGATCAAGGGGAAGAAGTGCTCGAGCAAACTCCAGATATATCGGAGCTGGCTGTGGAGGTTACGGTATCAATGCCAAAAATTGATGAAGCTCCGGTGGCAGTCCCAACCGCAGCTTCGGAGGTGGCAAGGCTGGAGGTGTCCTCGCCCGATCCTGTAGGGGATCCGGCTGCGGGACCTTCTGCTTCAGCATCGATGGATGAAGTTCCAGCTCCAGGACCCTCCTCATCCACTCCGGAGGTAGAAGATCCGGCTGCGGGGCCTTCCTCACTCGCACTGGAGATGGATGAATTGCCAGAGACTGGCCCTGTCGACGTCTAGCTGCTAGAGTCCATGCTCGTGCCATGGGCTCCAATGTCCATCCCAAAAGACTTGGAGGAACCAGAGGACGACCCTCAAGCAGGCCTGGAGCCAATTCCCTTGGAGATGTTAATTGATAATGCTTGATCCATCCTCCAATAGGTTCAGCTTGCCTTCGACTACGAGTGGAGGTCTCTTGAAGTGGACCACACCATGCTAGGGCATTGGCGCCAAAAGCTCTTCTTCAAGACGAAGCTGACACAATCCAGGCTCGCCGAACAAAAGGAGTGGGTGGCTTTGGAGAAGGCCCGACAGTCGCGCCTAAACAAGGCATTAGATGAACGAGATGCCGCTATTAAGGCCCTCAATAAGAAGACTCAGGAGATCTATGAGCATGGGAAGAAGCCCCGTAGAAATGCCCGACAGTCGCTCGAAGAGTCTCAAAGAGTTGAGGGAAACTCTCCTCAAGCGCCAGGACGAGCTCGATAATAAGGAGGTCAACCTCCAAGAGAAAGAAAATAAGATCCAGCAGAGGGAGGATGAGCTCTCCCAGAAGCTGGCACATAGTGAGCAAGACTTGGCCAACCTTGTGAAAGAATTGGAGGCTTGCTGCGAACAAGAGAAACACCGGTTGTGGCAGGCGCGTCAAGATGTCAGCGAAAGAGAAATCGTCGTCGCTGCCCAAGAGGACAAGATGAAGGCAAATGAGAAGGACCTTGCAGACAGGCGAGGCCACATTCATCTCCGAGAGAAGAACGTTGCTGACTAAGAAAAGCTGCTGGCTGAGCGAATTCAGCATCATGTCAAGGAGGTCGAGCACTTCTCAATGGAGGGATCTACAGAGCTATCTTCTGCTAAGAGGTCACTGGAGGAGCTCCGGAGTGCTAGAGCAATCGAGTCCTGGCAGATCTGGGACTTTCTTGGATGGGAAAATGATGCTCTGGTACCTTTTGGATTCAGTACGATTAGACCAGCTGATCCGTAACCAGAGATGGACAAGGCCCTGATGGCGCTCAACTCTGCAGGCGCAAAGCTGGAAGCTATCAGAGATGTGGTCGTCGACGAGATCGAGGATGAAGGGAAGTCACTGGCTCAGAACGTCGCAGAGTATGTGTCTACGTGGTTCCGGAGTTAGGAGTCTTCTTTGTCTCCAACTCCCGTGTTCGAGGAACACATCGCCAAAGAGGAGCGAGCTGCCAAGGCCAGCGTCCACAAAGTCGCCGAGAAGATTGCTTCGTTCTTCTGAGGAACTCCAGTAGCTAGGACCTTTCTCTTTGCACCTTCAACTTGTAATTCTCCACTTTTGAATGAATGAAATCCTTTCGAATTCCATTTTTGTGTTTTCAGTGCATTACCCTTTTTCTTGTTGGCACCCACTATCAATGCTTAGAACATCGACAGCGGACCCTCTAGGAGTTGTCAGAGTTTTGTAGTTTCGATGGAGCCCACTGTCAACTCTTAGAACATTGATGACGGGCCCCTTGAGAGTTGTCAGAGCTTCATAGCTGGCGCCGTTGCCCACTGTCAACACTTGGAACATCGACGGTGGCCCCCTTGGGAGTTGTCGGAGCTTCATAGATTCGATTGCGCCCAATGTCAACGCTTGGAACGTCGACAGCAGGCCCCCTGGGGGTTGTCCGAGCTAAGCGCTCCGACAACATCCACCATCACTGAGCAAATCGCCATCGAATATTCATTTTTCCCGTGCATAAAAAAAGAAAAGCAATAAAATTTGTCATCTTGTCTATAACTTATTTGCGGCTTATTCTCCTTCTTTGAATTTTAGGTCCTAAGGAACTCAATAGAATAACATAAGTGTACTGGTTAAATCCCTTTAGGTTTGAATGCCTTCCGGACCTGCCCTACTGAGACCTGCCAAGGTATAGGTAGAGCAGCGTACTTAGGGTACCTGACCAGGCTAAGTCGATAGCACACTCTGGACCTGTCAATGGCTTTTGGTTTTCAGACGTGTAGATCATTTAGCAGTACTAAGATGCACAAGGAGATTACCAATACAACTTATATATCACACGAATATCCAGGACTAAACTTCAAAGGGACTGCACAACATTGCTATAGACAAGAAGAAAGAGATGATAAAAGTAACAAGCTTGCACAAAAGTAATGCACGTGGAGTCTGCTTTCACACAAAAATGTATTTCATTACAGGTCTGAATAAAAGGGGAGACAAGGACACACTTAAAGTATGGAACCAAGTTAAGTGTGCTATTCATCTTGTTCTAACCAGGAAAGGTAAAGACACACTTAAATTACAATGACCAAGTTAAGTGTGCTTTTTAACTAGGACTTACCCGAATCTATTCATAGACTCTGTAAGGTACATTATGTGTAAATACAGACTCAACTCCATGAATTTAAGCGTAAAACCTACGGAGGTGCTCAATGTTCCATGGATTGGGAATCGGGGTCCCATCCTCCGTTGCCAAGCAGACGCATCCAAGACGGGAAACTTTAATCACTTGGAAAGGACCTTCCCAACTGGGGGAGAGTTTTTTCATTCCTTCATGAGTTAATATTCTCCGCAGCACCAGATCGCCTTCTTCTAGCTGCCGATTGCGCACATGTCTTTTGTGATAGCACCAAAGCACTTGGTGATATCGTGCACTCCGAACAGCTGCTTGACTCCTTCCCTCATCGACGAGGTCCAGGTCTTCATTCCGGAGCTTTTCCTGCGCGGCTTCGTCGAAGGTCCGGACTTGGAGTGACCCCATGGTGATCTCCGGAGGAAGGACTGCTTCAGCTCTGTACACTAATGTAACACCCTCATTTTCATCCATCATGCATTGCATACACTCTTAAAAATGTTTAATATTAAGCAACATAAAAAGGAATAAGTTTAAAAAGAATTAGAAGCAAAACAACACTTAAAAGTTTGTAGAAGTACGGACTTGTTCGGTTGGTACCCCAGACTAGTCCGGTTATCCCCTCTGAAGCCCCTCCGGACTTGTTTATTTTGCTACGGGCTAGTCCGATTAAGTCTCTGTTGCATTCTAGACTTGTTCGTGATTGAGTGTGGACTAGTCCAATCCTTGGTATGGTTTACGAGTAAGTTGTCAAATCCCCAGACTTGTTCGATGTATGCCGGACTTGTCCGTTTTACTCTCTGGACAAGATCGGACTTGTCCGGACGTCCTACCAGACTTGCCCGTTTTCATCTCTGTCCAACATCAAACTAGTCCGACCATCTTAGCAGACTTGCCCGGTGTGCCCGACTCGGATTCAATCTTTTCCTCCACGACTTGTTTTGGATTTTTACCTTAAGTGGGCCCAAGGACGTCGTGTCTAATCTTTTTGGAGCCCGTGTGGGACCCCTACACCACCTCCACCGCCTTGAACACGAAATCCATCAAACCCTACACCTCCACCCCTATATAAACAACCCAACAGTCCAATTTCTCATCTCTTTGCCACTTTTGAAAGACCACCAAACCCTAGTTCATGTTAGCCGCCATCAAGAGGAGATCCAGCAGCAAGAAGAAGAGGAAGAAACGAAAGAGGATCAAGTGAACAATATCTTCATCGAGTTTTCGTTCTTCATCACCAATTCACCCTAAACTCTTCATCATCAACCCTAGATCGTCAAGATCCAAGTGTTTCATGTCCAATTCTGAATCCTTGGAGTTCTAAGCACGTGTTACACCTTCTACTTTCTCTTTTCCATGCAAATTTAACCCCACTCTCGTAGACCGAGAAAACCCTATTTTGAAATTTTGTCCAGGGCGGACTAGTTCGGCCCTTGAAACTGGACTTGTTCGGCCTCTAAATCTAAATTGTGCTAAATTAATTCCAAATTGACTCGAATAAATTCCAAACCTGTCCAAACTTGTTAAAAACCATTAGAACTAGTTAGTAAACATTAATAGCAACTCATTAACTAGTTTTGACTTAGAATTGCATTAATCATGCATGTCATGGCATATTGAGTACTATATGAGCATTATTTGATTGAATTGCGTGTTTTGCATGTTTGTCGCTCGGAATAGAAGGATTCGCTCTAGAGGGTGCTGTCGAGGACCTCCAGTACTAGAATTTTGAAGTCTTTGACCCTAACCAAGCTCAAGAGCAAGGCAAATGTTCTTTACCATATTGATCCTGTTTTAAATGTTTTGATTGCAAGACTGCATGCTTTTGTTAAATTGATGGGAAACCCACTTATAGGTGTTTACTAGACTTGCTTGACCATCCTGGTCGCTTGGAATACATTGTAGAGAGTCGGGAAGGGCCTTTTACCTTTTTGCTTCGCTCTAAATTAATTGGGATAGGAAAAGAACCAAATGTCTTAACTATGAGTTAATGAATTTATGGATGATATGAATTGATGGACACGATAAATTAGTAACATGGGATTTGGGATATCTAAGCAAGCATGGTTTGTGGATTGGGTTGGTCGATATGGTGGTTTGCTTGCCTTGGATCTAAGGACCGGTTCATGCGAGAATAAGCCAGGACAACAGTGCCACCACAAGGCCAAGTATGGGTGCGGCATTGCCAATTAAATAGGAGTATTACCAGAATTAATTCTGATCATTTGGAGAGAATGGGAGTTGGTTGGGTTTGCAATAGAGGCGAGACTGCCCTGGGATCCGAAGAGCCCAAGCGGGGGCCCTTGGTTTAGGATGTGCTCAATTGGAGACATCGCCACCAGTGAAACCTCAGTGGGTCTCAATATGCTGGTAGTCCCTTTGTAAAGGCTATATTTTGTGATCTCTTGGCCATACAGCTAAGGAAGTGTAATTGGCATAAGGGAGGTTTCTTTAGTTGTCGACGGATGACGAAATCACAAACTTGTGAGTAAAGTGGTACAACCACTGCAGAATGTTTAAAAACTATCATGATAGCCATGGTCTCGGTTAAGAGCACGTGGATGACCTACATTATTAGTGGGAAACTTGGGATTTGGGATGGTTATGGTATTGATACTGGTATGGTTATGGATATGGATAATGGTGATGGTAATAATCTGGAATAATGGTAATGGATATTGAATATGGATTTGTATTATGATAATTATGTGGGATATGATAGGATTACTTCACATAGACATAGTATAATGATTTCTACAAGTTTTAAATTTACTCTTCAGCAACTAGCCTTTATTTATTATCGTCATTTGTTAAGCTACATGTCATACTTTTTCCAAACTTGCCGAGTACAACATGTAATCACCCTTACAATCCCCCCACCAACAGTTTTAGGTGATGTTTGGGACTATCCTGAGGATAATGCAGAGTACTATGCTGTGTGCTGCTGTCAACTTTGCCTGTGGTGTTGCTTGGAGTTGCGCTATCCATTTTGCTTAGTTTGTCCAGTATAGTTTATTTCCGTTGCAGTAGTATTATCATTAATGATCATTAGAGTTGTGATTTGAGGATTATTTGAATATTGTAATAAAAATACTTATTTAATAATTTGAGCTGTGATAATTATCTGTTTATCATTTATGATCACTTGTGTATGTGTGTTAAACATCCTGGGCACACATATACTACACTTGGTTCTTTTTTCGGAACCGAGTGTCACATATTGGTATCAGAGCCGCAGGTTGACCGTAGGACGTAACCTAGATAGAATGGACACTTTAGAGCACATAGAAACACTCAGGAAGTGTTGTGATTTGTTTGGTGTGGTGATTGCTATATATGTTGCTTGTGTGCTTAATAGATGATTGTGGGATGCTTTAGCATTGCTATGTCCCTATAGGCTTGTATAGGTAGTTACTTAGTTTCATATCTGTTGATGCATATAGTTGGGGACATTTTCTAAATTCTTCTCTCTTGCTTTTTTTCAGATGGTGAGGACTCGCAACCAGAGGGATGCCAATGATGACGAGGAGAGCAATGAAACGCCTCAGAACGACCAGGGACCTCCCAGGGAGCTATCAACCTTGAGTAGCTATTGGCTATACAAAACCAGCTCATGCAGACCATGATACAGACTATGAGACAGCTGCACGATGGCAACAACAATCAGCCCCATATGCCTCCACCGCCGCCACCTCCACCACCTCATAGCCGGTTGAGAGAGTTTATGAGGACCAGGCCACCCACCTTTGCTCAAGCTATTGATCCTATGGAGGCAGATGATTGGTTGAAGTCCGTGGAGAAGAATCTTGCTATTGTGCAATGCAGTGACAAAGAGAAGGTTCTCTTTGCTTCCCATCAACTAGTTGGAGCAGCTGCGGATTGGTGGGATTCTTTATGCAACGCCCATGAGAATAAGGAGAGGATCACTTGGACTGAATTCAAGAAGAGCTTCCGTTCTCATTAGGTACCGGAAGGTGTTATGATCCTAAAGAGGCAAGAATTTGAGAACTTGAGGCAAGGAAGATCAAGCATGAGTGAATATCTTGGTAAATTCACTCAACTTTCAAGGTATGCGCCGGAAGATGTCAGCCGGGACGGAAGCAATATTTGTTTATGAGGGGCCTTAACAATAAAATCCAAGTGCAATTGCTCAACTGTGATTATGCCAACTTTCAGAAGATTTTGGACAAAGCAATTGTAGTTGAGAACAAAGTTCGCGAGATGGAGCAAGAAACTAAGAGGAAAGCACCATATCAAGGACAGTCGCATGGAAGCAACGTTCGCCCCCGCTTTGCACCATCCAATGTGCCATACTACAAGACCTCTGCTCCTGCAAATCACGCTGCTATACCACTATGCCCAGCTCAGCCTATGCAGCAACGCCCTGTCGTGCAACCTCTCGCCCTCCAATGCCTCAAACGCCTCGTGCAAATTTTCCTGGCAATGCTCAAAATCATGTTCGCCCTAATAATACAAGTGCAGCAAGGTTGTGCTATACTTGTGGTGAGGTAGGACACTTTGCATCTCAATGTCCTAAGTCAGGTGAAAGTGCATCTAGGACTCCCTTGTGGGTTTTGGATGATTTATGATAAGCAATTGGGATTCTAATCCTTTTGTTGAGATGAATGCAGGCAAATAATGAAAAATGAGCAAAATGCCAAAAAGAAGGGAAATGAGAAGCAAAGTGAATTTGAGCTCAAGGAGAAGAAAATAGTAGATTATTATGTATGGAGTGTGTTAAGGAAACACACCCAAGAGCTCAATCACTTTCAAGCACACACACACAATGCACAAAGTTATACAGGACCGGACTAGTCCGATATCAGCCGGACCAGTCCGATATCACATTCTGCACTAGATCGGACAAGTCCGGTATTCACCGGACTAGTCCGATATCTTTCTGATCCACTTCGGACTAGTCCTCCCCAATGCGGACTAGTCCTCAACACAATGCACAAGTCACACAAAATCGGACAAGTCCGTTGTGATCCGGACTAGTCCGATATTCTTTCTGATCCACTTCAGACAAGTCCGGTGTCTACACGGACTAGTCCGATATACACACTGATCTAAATCGGACAAGTCCTCCAAGTGCGGACTTGTCATCCTAAACACTTAGGGTTTCATATGTCCGGACAAGTCCGATGGCAATCAGACTAGTCCGAAGATTTCCAGTAGTGAAATCGGACAAGTCCGTTTTCAACCGGACTAGTCCGATATTCCTGAACACTTAGGGTTTGCTACACACAGCACACCGGACTAGTCCGGTGACCACCACGGACTAGTCCGATCTTTCTGAACCCTAAGGGTCACTTTTAGAAACCCCATATAAATAGAGGTGCACGGCCCACTTTTACAATCTCTCGAACCCTAGCGCCGTCACACCTCCCAAGAGACTCAAAAACCACCTCTCTCCACGAAATTAAGTGCAAAATCGATCAATCTATTGAAGATCAGATCATTGGAGAGACACTTGGCACACATCATTGAGCTCTTGGTTTGATTCTCTAACACACTCTTGCGTTTCAATTTGTAATTTTCGAGTGTGTTATTGGTGGCTTTGTAAGTTGTAATCAAGGGAGCTCTCAACGTGTGAGAACACCCCTTCAACTTGGTTATTTACCCTTTGTGATTAGTGGAAGAGGATTGGCCTTCGTGGCGATCCGACGAGGGAAGGGTTGGAGAAGACCCGGTCCTTTTGTGGGCTCCTCAACGTGGATGTTGGTTGCCTTTGTGGTAGCCGAACCACGGGATAAATCGTGTGTCTTGTCCTTTTGCGTTCTTCATCTTAATTGATCAACTTAATCTAGGGTTTGATTCACTTTGTTCAATTTAAGTTAAATTGTTGAACAAGAGCCTTAATTGTAATAGAATTTGACATACAACTATTAAACTGTCATTCTAGTTTATATTTCCGCTGCAAACATTAACAAATCAATCAAATTGACTGAACTTGATCAACTTAGCTCGTGAAAACCGGACTAGTCCGCACTTTACCGGACTAGTCCGATATCTCTGGTATTGACTTTGTTGTTGAGTGTTACAGGAACCGAGAAAATTCAAAAAGGCCTATTCACCCCCCCTCTAGGCCTACATTCAATTGGTATCAGAGCAGGTTCTTCAAGAAAGAGTGCAACCACTCGAAGAGATCATGTCGGACATGAAGGAAGTTCAGAAAATCAACAACTAGGAAGAAGTGAACAACGACAAGAACCAAAAGCTAGAAAAGTATCTCGAAGCAATTCAAGACTTCTATGATGATGACGGGGAGACGCTGGAGCTGAAAGCACTCCTCAGAAAGAAAGCACTTTCCAAAGGGAAAGCTAAAGTTGAAGAAAAGAAGAAGGGGAGTAGTCACACCGACTACTCCCGATATCCTTTTAACTATGATCGTTTAAATTCAAACAGCACCCATTACCTATCTATTCCTCTTGGAAAAGCCCCACACTTCGATGGGAGTGATTACTCCATGTGGAGGCAAAATATGAAGATGCACTTGATTTCCCTTAACCCAAGTTTATGGCGTATTATGTGCACAGGAATAGACATCCCAGATGACGACGAAGAGCTCACCCCAAGTCAAGAGCAAGCCATCCACAGAAACGCTCAAGCCGCAGCCGTAATCACCTCCTCTCTAAGTTGAGATGAATTCACAAAGGTGGACGGACTGGAGATTGCCAAGGAAATATGGGACACACTACAAACAGCCCATGAAGGTGACCGGCATGTGCGGGAGGCGAAAATTGAAATGATCGAAGGCGAACTAGGAAGGTTTGCAATTGAGGAAGACAAGTCTCCCCAGGACATGTACAACCGATTGAAGACACTTGTAAACAAGGTTCAATCATATGGGAGCAAGAAGTGGAATGACCACGAGGTTGTAAAGCTCATCCTTAGAGCCTTTATGCCTCGCAATGTCACACTATGCTCTATGATCAGAGAAAGTCCAGGGTACAAGAGGATGACTCTAGATGAATTGCTTGGCAAAATCATCAACTTTGAAATGATGGAGAAACAAGCCAAGCACGTCAAAGAAATAGCCGACCTCACAACGGCCAAGAAGAAGGGAGTTGCCTTAAAGTCCACACTCAAGCCTCTATCCAAAGAAGCAAGAGAAGCACAGCTTGAGGAGGACATCGATGATGAAAGCAGTGAGCTGGACGAAGAGGATATGATTTTGTTCATGAAAAAGTTCAAAAGAATAATGAAGAAAAGACAAGGAACAAAATCAAATGAAGGCAAGTACAAGGAGAGGACAAAGCCGAAGATGAGGCGGGCGTGCTATAATTGTGGTGAGTATAACCACTTTATAGTCGATTGCCCGTATGAGGACAACAAGAAGAAGAATAAAGAAGCCAAGCCTCACCCGAAGAAATTCTTCAAGAAGAAGAAACAAGTTGAACAAGCACACATTGGAAAGGAGTGGTACTCAAACGATGAGTCCTCATCATCCGATGAAGAAGAGATGGCTAGCATAGCCATTGAAAGCACGTCCAAGAAACCCACACTCTTCCCCACGCTCAGTACAAAGAAGGGAAATGGCACTTGCCTCATGGCAAAGGAAGGTAAACGCAAGGTAAACATCAAAACTCCTTCCATGCATTCCTACTCAAGCAATGATGAACTAGATAGTGATGATGAAGATCTGTTAATTGGATTAGATAGAAAAACTGCTGCTAAAATGAAATTTTTACTTGACCAACTTGTTGAGAAGGAACGGCTAATTGATCGTCAAGAGGACATGATTATCTCCCAAAAGGAGAAGTATGTCGAACTTGACAATCTTCTAGTTCTTGAAAAGGAGAAAAATAGCTCACTAGAGTTTGAGATAGCTTCAAGCAAGAAAACTTTCTTGGAGTTAACCAACTCAAACGTTGCAATCAAGGATCAACTTGATGACCTGATCAAGGTTAACAAGATCCTTGAAGTGCAAGTTGAGTCTCTCAAGCTAAGTGAATCTTCCTCCTCTTCAAGTCTACCTTCTCAACCCACTTCAACTAATCTTGTTCATATGTGCAAGTGTGGTAAAATCAACACCAGTTTGAAGGAAAAGTCTACCTCCACAAAGGATAAAAATCCTACCCAATGTGGAATATTTGACAAGGAGAGGATCAACTATGCACGTAGTGCATACTTGGTCCAAAGACCTCCAAATGTCAAGTATGGCATTGGTTACTCTTATGATGGAAAGCAAAATGCTGGAAGTCATAAGAATAACAAGGGAAGGATTACCTTTGTGAAGGGAGGACCCTCACAACCTGGTAACTCGAAAATTAAGAACCTGAACTCTCATGAACACCGGACTAGTCCAGTTGTGGTCCAGACAAGTCCGGTCATACGGACAAGTCCGTTCACCCAGACTAGTCCGATCCATAAACAACAACAACTTTTGTTCAAAACCTTTGATGCCTCTTATGTATTAATGAGAAACAATCTTGGTAAAGTTTATGCTTATTATGCTGGGCCACGCCATGAGAACACAAAATCCCATGTGTGAGTGCCCAAATGTATTGTAACTAACCTCCAAGGACCCAAGCAAGCTTGGGTACCTAAAACCAAGGCATAAATTGTCTCTGCAGGCCTATTCCTCCGGTGGATCCAAATGGGTGCTAGACAGTGGATGCACCAACCACATGACCGGAGAAAGGAGGATGTTCGTGGAATATGAAGAAAACGAGGACCCAAACGAAGGCATCTACTTTGGAGGTAATAGTCAAGGAAGGGTGCTCGGTACCGGTAAAATAGCAATATCCTCTGAACACACTCTTTCTCATGTTTTACATGTTGAATCTTTAGATTATAACCTGGTGTCCATATCTCAATTATGTGACAAAGGTTATAATTGCTTGTTCACTAATGAGGGTGTGACCGTCTCAAGAAGGAGTGATGGTTCCGTTTCATTCAAGGGTATGTTGAAGGGAAAGCTTTACCTTGTTGACTTCAACAAGGATAAAGCCGAACTCGACACATGCTTGATTGCAAAAACCAACATGGGTTGGCTGTGGCATAACGGCTAGCACATGTTGGTATGAGGAATCTTCAAAAACTCCTCAAGGGCGATCACATCCGAGGTTTGAAAGATGTTGTTTTTGAGAAAGACAGGCCCTGTAGCGCGTGCCAAGCCGGGAAGCAAGTTGGAGCACATCATCCTGCAAAGAACATCATGACTACGACAAGACCGCTTGAACTACTTCATATGGACTTGTTTGGTCCAATTGCTTACATAAGCATCGGCGAAACACAAGGGAGTCGCAACGGGGCCAGTTGGGCCCTTGAAGCTTCATGCTCCTAGAGAAGGGGTCAGGGACCCCAATGAAGAGAAATTCAATGGGAAAGGCAGCGATGTGGCAGCCAAGCTAAGAAGCATTGATTGCTATGGAAGGCCAAAGCAGGCAGCTGATGGAAGGTTTTGGTCAAACTTCCATGCAGATTTCTACAGGCTGGTCTACCTGCCGATGAAGACTCCAGTGGTGCGCAGTCAGTGGATTGACTGGGCCCACCTAGAGAAGAAGAAGTGCTCAGCTTTTGATGAGGTCATTGCTGCAGCAGAAAGGCATGGTCTGAAGGATCTGTTTGTCTTCAGACACAATTGGAATGATGAAGTGATTGCACAATTTTATGCAACTTGCCACTTCTCGAGTGAAGATGAAGAGAGTGTGACTTGGATGACCCATGGATCTAAGTACTCCATCACTCAGGAGGATTTTGCAAGCTTGCTCCATTTAGACTCTGCTGAAAATGACCACCTGATCATCCACAACATAGGGGTCATTGAGAGGGACAGAATGAAGTTCTTATATGAGCCCAACTCTAAGTATGTTCCTCCCCCCACAAAGAACATGAAGCCCTTCTTTGTGGTTCTGAACAGAGTTCTCCGGAAGACCATTGCCCCCAAGGATGGGGATGCAGGGAGTGTACAGGGCTACCTCCGGACTCTAATGAGCGTCATAAGCAAGAAGAGACAGTTTGATGTTGCAGATTACATATGGAACGACATGGTCAACATCTCAAGCACCCCCAACCGGTCCTGTGGCTATGCTCCCTACTTGATGTTCATGATTGAGAAGGTCACAGGAATAGAATTCGTGAAGGATGTAGAGCACACTCCCCTGCGGCCTCAGAAGCCTCAGCCTGTGAGTGTCCAGGCTGCTCCTCCTCCTCCCTCTCCTCCTCGTCAAGCGGAGAGCGAAGAAGACGAAGAAGATGACGAGAGGACAGACAGCGAAGAGTGAAGAACCTAGGACCTTCCTCTCTCTCTTTTTGGTGTCTTGATGCCAAAGGGGGAGAGATTGAGGGGGAGTCCAGTCTTAGCTTTAGCTGTAATAGGATGCGAGGAGAGAGCCTTCTCTGTACTTTTATTTGTGATTGTAATAGTTTAACACTGTTTTCATATTAAGTTTGGTCCTGTGATGTATTGCTCAATTTATTTGCGAGTATGTGATGAAAACTGCATTTTTGCTCCTGGAATGTCATATGCACTTGGTATCGGTTGATTAATGTAAATTCTGTCATTCTCAATGTATTCATGCACTTAGTATGCATCCCACCATAAAGAATGCACATATGGATAATTCTCTTGTTGCTTGATGTATTTTTGAGTCATATTGCATACTTTATGAAAATCTCATTTTTGCCTTATTTTGTGAAATCTCAATTGGTTGTCATCAGTCACCAAAAAGGGGGAGATTGAAAGTGCATCTAGGACTACCTTGTGGGTTTTGGATGATTTATGACAAGCAATTGGGATTCTAATCCCTTTGTTGAGATGAATGCAGGCAAATAATGAAAAATGAGCAAAATGCCAAAAAGAAGGGAAATGAGAAGCAAAGTGAATTTGAGCTCAAGGAGAAGAAAATAGTAGATTATTATGTATGGAGTGTGTTAAGGAAACACACCCAAGAGCTCAATCACTTTCAAGCACACACACACAATGCACAAAGTTATACAGGACCAGACTAGTCTGATATCAGCCGGACTAGTCCGATATCACATTTTGCACTAGATCGGACAAGTCTGGTATTCACCGGACTAGTCCGATATCTTTCTGATCCACTTCGGACTAGTCCTCCCCAATGCGGACTAGTCCTCAACACAATGCACAAGTCACACAAAATCGGACAAGTCCGTTGTGATCCGGACTAGTCCGATATTCTTTCTGATCCACTTCGGACAAGTCCGGTGTCTACACGGACTACTCCGATATACACACTGATCTTAATCGGACAAGTCCTCCAAGTGCGGACTTGTCATCCTAAACACTTAGGGTTTCATATGTCCGGACAAGTCCGATGGCAATCGGACTAGTCCGAAGATTTCCAGTAGTGAAATCGGACAAGTCCGTTTTCAACCGGACTAGTCCGATATTCCTGAACACTTAGGGTTTGCTACACACAGCACACCGGACTAGTCCGGTGACCACCACGGACTAGTCCGATCTTTCTGAACCCTAAGGGTCACTTTTAGAAACCCCATATAAATAGAGGTGCACGGCCCACTTTTACAATCTCTCGAACCCTAGCGCCGTCACACCTCCCAAGAGACTCAAAAACCACCTCTCTCCACGAAATTAAGTGCAAAATCGATCAATCTATTGAAGATCACTTCTAGATCATTGGAGAGACACTTGGCACACATCATTGAGCTCTTGGTTTGGTTCTCTAACACACTCTTGCGTTTCAATTTGTAATTTTCGAGTGTTTTATTGGTAGCTTTGTAAGTTGTAATCAAGGGAGCTCTCAACGTGTGAGAATGCCCCTTCAACTTGGTTATTTACCCTTTGTGATTAGTGGAAGAGGATTGGCCTTCGTGGCGATCCGACGAGGGAAGGGTTGGAGAAGACCCGGTCCTTTTGTGGGCTCCTCAACGTGGATGTTGGTTGCCTTTGTGGTAGCCGAACCACGGGATAAATCGTGTGTCTTGTCCTTTTGCGTTCTTCATCTTAATTGATCAAATTAATCTAGGGTTTGATTCACTTTGTTCAATTTAAGTTAAATTGTTGAACAAGAGCCTTAATTGTAATAGAATTTGACATACAACTATTAAACTGTCATTCTAGTTTATATTTCCGCTGCAAACATTAACGAATCAATCAAATTGATTGAACTTGATCAACTTAGCCCGTGAAAACCGGACTAGTCCGCACTTTACCGGACTAGTCCGATATCTCTGGTATTGACTTTGTTGTTGAGTGTTACAGGAACCGAGAAAATTCAAAAAGGCCTATTCACCCCCCCTCTAGGCCTACATTCATCAGGCCCTGGTCAAAGAAGCAATGCTCCAAGACAGAACCCAAGACCGAATGGAGGAGTGCCACAAGGCAACTGTGGATAGCAGAATTTTTCTCGTGGCAATGTGAACCATGTCTCTACGGAGGAAGCGCAACAAGCAGATGGCGTGGTGATTGGTATGTTTCTCGTAAACTCCAACCCGGTGACTATGTTATTTGATTCTGGAGCATCACATTCATTCATTACATCGAAGTATGTTGGCAAGTATAGTTTGACTATCTCTCATATGAAGTATAGTTTGTTGGTTAAATCTCCTGAGGAGAGATGTGAACAAATATAGTGAATGTGGCCTAGAGGGGGGGTGAATAGGCCTTTTTGCAAATTGTCGGATCCTGCAACACTTAACAACCAGTTTAATACCAAAGATATCGGACTAGTCTGGTAAAGTGCGGACTAGTCCGGTGTTCACGGACTAAGTTGGTTGAGCTTGATCAATTTGATTGATTCTTTTATGTATGCAGCGGAAATATAGAATCAAATAAAAGTTTCAATGTTATATGCTAGATTATATCATAATTAAATCTTATGTTTAACAATTCAACGTGAGATAAACAATGATTATGAAACCCTAGGTTATATTGATGAATAAGAACGATGAACACCAAAAATACAAGACACAAGGATTTATCCCGTGGTTCAGCTCCCACAAAGGCAACCTAAGTCCACGTTGAGGAGTCCACAATAGGACCGGGTCTTCTCCAACCCTACCCTCATCGGATCGCCACGAAGGCCAATCCTCTTCCACTAATCACAAAGGGGCGAATAACCGAATTCAAAGGGGCCTTCTCACATGTTGAGAGCTCCTTTGGATTACAACACGAAATACCACCAAAACACACTCAAAAGATTACAATTAAATCGCAGGAGTGTGTTAGAGAATCAAACCAAGAGCTCAATGTGGTGTTGAACGTGTCTCTCCAATAATCTATAGTGAATCCTCAAAGGATTGATCATTGTTGCACTTAGTTTCGTGGAGAGATGTGGTTTTTGAGGCTCTTGGGAGGTGTGACGGCGCTAGGGTTCGAGAGATTTAAAATTGGGCCGTGTACCTCTATTTATATGGGGTTTCTAAAAGTGATCGTTAGGGTTCAGAAAGATCGGACTAGTCCGTGGTGGTCACCAGACTAGTCCGGTGTGCTGAGTGTAGCAAACCCTAAGTGTCCCTAAATATCGGACTAGTCTGGCTAGGAGCGGACTTGTCCGATTTCGCTACTGGAAATCTTCGGACTAGTCCGATAGTCATTAGACTTGTCCGGACATGTGAAACCCTAAGTGTATAGGATGACAAGTCCGCACTTGGAGGACTTGTCCGATTCAGATCAGAGGGTTTTTTCGGACTAGTCCGTGCAAACATCGGACTTGTCCGATTTGGATCAGAAAGAATATCGGACTAGTCCGGATGTGATCGGACTTGTCCGATTTTGTGTGACTTGTGAAGTTTTTTGAGGACTAGTCCGCACTGGGGAGGACTAGTCCGATTCTAGTCAGAACGGATATCGGACTAGTCCGATGGATATCGGACTTGTCCGATTTTGTGCACAAAGGATATCGGACTAGTCCAGTGTCTGTCGGACTAGTCCGGTCCTGTGTAACTTTGTGCAATGTGTGTGTTTAAATGTGGTTGAGCTCTTGGGATGTGTTTCCTTAACACACTCCATACACAATAATCTACTACTCTTCTTCCTTGAGCTCATTTCCACTTTGCTCCTCATTCTTCCTTCTTTTTGGTACTTTGCTCATTTTTCTATCATAAGCCTGCACTCATCTCAACAAAGAGGTTAGGATCCCAATTGCTTGTCATAAATCATCCAAAACTCACAAGGGAGTCCTAGATGCACTTTCAATCTCCCCCTTTTTTGTGATTGATGACAACCAGTTGAGATTTCACAAAATGTGATAAAAAATTGAGATTTTCATGAAGTATGCACATATGAATCCAAAATACATCAAGCAGTGAAAAGTATTATACATATGTGCATTCTTTATGGTGGGATGCATAACTAAGTACACTAAAACATTAATAATGATATAATTGACATTAATTACCAAATAACAAGCATATATGACATTCTAGAGCAAAATCACAGTTTTCATAAATACTACTCAGAGGATTAACTCATTGCATCACAGAACCATAATTAACATAAGATCATTGTTAAAACATTACAAGCCACAAAAGTGGTAAAAAGAAAAGCATAGAACTCCCTCTTCTCAAACTACAGTTAAGACTAAGACTCCCCCTCAATCTCCCCCCCCTTTGGCATCAAGACACCAAAAAGAAGGAGAGGAGGGTCCTAGGGTCTTCACTCTTTGCTGTCAGTCCTCTCATCGTCGTCTTCATCATCTTCATCTTCATCTTGATGAGGAGGAGGAGGAGGAGGAGGTGCAGAGGTACTCGAGTCCCGAACGCCAAAGTAGGCAAGCTCGGAGGGGGTCAAGGGCCCGGACTCAGTGAAGTCCGGGTCGGAGTCCTCAGAAATCACTGGAGATCCAATGGGGTCGATCTCCAACTTCTGGCAAATTTGCTTCACATTTGCCTTGATGTACCTCATGTCCTCCTTTCTTTTCTGATTGAGCTTGTGAGCCTTCACTTCCGTCTTCTTGCAGGAGGCAAAGATTGCAGCCAGGTACTTGAGAATTCCGCTGGCTGAACCTTTTTGAGGGGCTGCTCTAGAAGCGGGGGCAGCCCTAGCATCTTCTCTTGATCTTGCTGGTGCCTCGGGACTGGAGGTCGGTGAGGGAGCAGCCTGCACACTTGGCTTTTGAGGCATTTGAGGCCTCAAGGGGAGATTCTCCACATATTTCACAAACTCAATGCCAGTGACTTTCTCAATCACAAACATTAGGTAAGGAGCATATCCGCAATATCCGTTGGAAGTGCAGGATATGTTCACCATATCATTTCAAATGTATTCCGCCACATCAAACGGGCGATCCTTGCTTATGACTCTCGTCAGAGTTCGGAGGTATCCTTGCACACTCCCAGCGTCCCCATCCTTGGGAGCAATTGTCTTTCTTAACACTCTGTTCAACACCACAAAGAATGGCTTCATGTTTTTGGTGGAAGGAGGGTTGAACTTTGAGTTTGGCTCATATAGGAACTTCATCCTGTCCTTGTCAATGACAACAATGTTGTGTATGACTAAGCAATCAGATCTTGTGGTGTCAAGGTGGAGCAGGTGAAAGCATCTAGGCCCCATGAGGTACGGTTTCGGTGATTAATGACAACCATTCAATATTACTAATGAATTTGTGAATGCAAGGTCTCAATAACACTCAATCAAATGAAATCAAAATTACATTGGAGACCCATATAAAATCAACGAATGAGATCAAATCAAATCATATGAAGACAAGAAGTGAAAGCTCTAACTTGATATCACTCAATGCTTGAAGACAATCAAAACAACATTTCAAACAAGTGTCAAAGAGGTCACAAGTTCAAATTCCAAAAGAACAACTCAAAACAACTCGAAGTCAACAAATTGAACACACCGGATCAACCGACGATTATAAGAGTTGACTACATCGGTCGAGTTGGTTCAACTGAAGAAGAAAATCTCAGACAAATGCACTCACCGGATCATCCGATGTGAGTGGCTCAGTGACATCGGTCTATCATCACAGATTGCAATACCATTGGACCAAGTGAAGCACCGGATCATCCGATGTGCAGACTTACACACATCGGTCGATCACTCCAGTGAGCCTCAAGATCAAGCAAAAATCTGGAGGAAGAGCCACCGGATCATCCGATGAGAAGACAGATCAACATCGGTCTAACAACGGTCATATCTGACACAGTGACATCAGCTAATTTGGCTTTGACCGATGATAACTGAAGGGGAGACATCAGATCATCCGGTGTTCGCAGAGAAGTGATGTCAGCCTACTTTTCCAACGGCTATCTCGTGGAGGCTGGCTATTTATACCCCTTCAACCTGTCAAATCGACATGACTTGAAGCCCAGACATACTCTACACATCCTAGAGCATTCAAGCAATAGAGCTACCACTTTCACATCATTTGTTCATCATTTGTACACCAAGAGATAGGCTAGAACTAGCTAGAGATAGTGCTTGGGTGCCTCCATTCTTGGTGATTGGAGTCTCTAGTGTAGTGAGAGCCCTAAGGGAGTGTCCCTTGGTGTGTGCAACTTCCGGAGCTTGCCAAGAAGATTGTGGAAGCCCGGAGGATCCCAAAGTGTATAAGGCTTGAGCTCCACCTTGCCGAGGTTGGCGAACGGAGAAGAATAGTGAAGAACCCCCTTGTCTCGGTGACTTGGGAGTGGCAAAACCCTTCGGTGGGTGCCACAACGTGGATGTAGGAAGATCCTTGTGATCTTACCGAACCACGGGATAAACTCCGTGTCCCTTGAGCGTTTGCATCCCTCTCCCTTTTACTCTTATGCAATCTTCATTCCGCAACTTTAATTTACATTGATTGCATAGTTTAATTGCATAGGGAATTGGGCTTGAGGTTGTTAGTTCTTAATCGTTTTAAAATTTGAAAGAAAGCCCAATTCACCCCCCCTCTTGGGCATTTCGATCCTTACAATTGGTATCAGAGCCTTGTTGCTCATTGGATCATTCTAGCTTCACCGCTAGAGAGCTTAAATGGCCAAGAATGGGGGTTCGGTTCCTATCTTCGAGGGCAAGAAGTTTGCCTATTGGAAAGCACGCATGCGTGCCTACCTAGAGGCCATTGCTCCCGAAGTTTGGGAAGCGACCCATGCGGGATTTGGAGATCTTAATTATGTTGGTGATCAACTAAAATGGGATGCTAAGGCTAGAAATGCCATCTATGAATGCATAAGTCAAGATGTTTTTGCTAGAATTGCTAGTAAGGAGAAAGCTTGTGAAATTTGGGCATGTCTAATTGAAATTCATGAGGGCTCATCTCGTGTTAAAGAACTCAAATATCACTTGCTAAAATCCAAGTATGATGAATTCAAAATGCTTCCTCATGAGAATGTTAACCAAATGTTTTCTCGCTTAAATGTGCTCATTGAGGAGATTAACGCACTTGACATTGCTTCTCTTGGTAAGGGACTTATAAACCGCAAGATCCTCATGCTTCTACCTAAGCCCAAGTACAACATTATCAACTCAATGCTCCAAAAGGAATCACTTGACAACATTGAAGTCTTGGAGCTCATTGGAGAAATTCATGCTCATGAGATGAGCGTACTTGGAATGATGGAGGAGTCATCGTCAAAAACTATTGCTCTCAAGGCTTCAACCAAGAAGACAACTCCCAAGAAAAAGAAAGTGGTTGAGCCTAGCTCAAGCGAAGAAGAGCAAGCAACAAGCGAAGATGACGATGATGAGCTTGCGTTGATGATGAGAAAATTCTCACGTCTAAACTCCAAAATCGCAAAGAAGGGATACTCCTTTGATCCAAAGAAGAAAGCCTTCCTCCCAAGAAAAGATGAAAACAAAACATGCTACAATTGTGGTGATCAAGGCCACATATCATATGATTGTCCAAGACCCGACAAGAGGAAGGACAACCACAAAGGAAAGTATAGAAAGCTAGAAGAAAGTGATGAAGATGAAGAAGAGGTCAAACCCAAGCGCGCCTTTGGAAAGAAGAAATTTGACAAGGGCAAGAAAACCAAGCTCTTTCCAAAGAAGAGAAGAGGGCCTCAAAAAGTCTTCATGTGCGAGGCAAATGAGTGGATCACGGATGAAGAGTCAAGCGATGAAGAGAGTGAAGATGAAGAAAACTTGGCGGGCCTTGCCGTCGTCGAGAAAGACAACTCACCTCTTCGTCCACCTCCTATGTGCCTCATGGCTAAAGGTAACTCTAAGGTATGTGACAATTCTAGCGATGATGATGAGCTCTCCCCCAATGAACTAGCATCTATGATTAATGAATACCATGTCATCATAAAAAGGGAAAAGAGCAAGGTTAAAGCACTTGAACAAGCTTGTGCTAAACTTGAGAGTGCGAAGCTCGATTTGCATGACAAGTATGTAACCATACTTAAAGAGCATGACACGCTCAAAACACATGTCAAGCAAATCGAGGAGGAAAATGCTCAAATCAAGCTTGATCATCATGAGCTTGACTTAGCAAACCAAGCACTCTTGGGAAAGCACAATGACTTGTTTCAAAAACATGAAATGCTTAACCTTGCTTATGAGGCAATTGAACTAAAAATGAAAAACATGAAAAAGGAAACCCTTGATGGCAAAGTATCAACTATTTCACATGCCACTAATACTTTGGATAAGTCTTTGCCTTTGAAAGCGAGCCTTAGGGAGAAGGAATTGATGGACAAAATTGAAAGTCTCCGCACTAGTGTGGTGAGACTTTCCAAGGGGGAGGACAAGCACAAGGAAATCCTCTACCAACAAGCCAAATGCTTCAACAAGAGAGGACTTGGATCCTTCCCGGTGCTCAACAAAGGAAAGGTGCCCTCACCGGAGCTTAGGGCGAGCTTCATCAAAGAAGTTGGATCCTATTGCCAACATTGTGAGGTCACCGGACACCACACGAGGGAGTGTCCTCTTCCCAACCGTCCTTCTCCCAAATTGCCTCCTAACTACAAATCTACTTTCCATGATTATCACTATCTCTTAAGCAAAGTAGGTGGCAAGGTGAAGGCAAGGTTCATCGGCAAAGATATTAAGGGCATGAAGGGGAAGCTCCCCAAGCAACTTTGGGTCCCAAAATCACTTGTATCACACATACAAGGACCTAAGTTAGTTTGGGTGCCTAAACTCAAAAACTAACTTCATGTGTGTAGGTGAACTACAAAGTCGGAGGAAAACATTGGGTACTCGATAGCGGGTGTACTCAACATATGACCGGCAATGATGGTATGTTCACCACCATAGATAACCCCGATAATCATGAACAAGTCACCTTTGGTGACAACTCAAAGGGGAAGGTAATTGGTTTAGGTAAAATTGCTATTTCGCATGATTTGTCCATTTCTAATGTACTATATGTTAAGTCACTTAGTTTCAATCTACTTTCTATTGCACAACTATGTGATCTTGGACTAACGTGCACCTTTGATAAGAATGGTGTTGTAGTAACTAGTGAATCAAGCAAAGAACTAATCTTCAAAGGTTTTCGGCATGGACATCTTTACTTGGTGGACTTCTCCAACAAGGATGCTAGCTTGACCACTTGTCTTTTCACTAAGACAAGCTTGGGTTGGCTATGGCATCGACGCATTGCTCACATTGGGATGAGCAAGCTTAAGAAGTCATTCAAGCTTGGGATGGTGACCGGCGTGAAGGATGTCACGTTTGAGAAGAACAAGCTTTGTAGTGCTTGTCAAGCCGGGAAGCAAGTTGCTTCACACCACCCAATGAAGACAATGGTGTCAACCTCCAAGCCGCTTGAACTACTCCACATGGACCTCTTCGGACCATCCACATATCAAAGTCTTGGTGGTAACTTCTATTGTCTTGTTATCGTTGACGATTATTCTCGATATGCTTGGACTTTGTTTTTAGGTGACAAGGGTGAAACTCCAGAAGTTTTCAAGACCTTTGCCAAACGTGCTCAAAGGGAATTTCAACTTCCCATCATCAAAGTCCGGAGTGACAACGGCACTGAGTTCAAGAACTACAACATTGGGGAGTGGTGTGATCATGAAGGCGTGAAGCATGAGTTTTCGGCCACATACACCCCCCAACAAAACGGTGTCGTTGAAAGGAAGAACAAGACCCTCATCACCCTTGCAAGAGCAATGCTTGATGACTATGGCACGTCGGAGAAGTTTTGGGCCGAAGCAATCAACACGGCGTGCCATGCCGCAAATAGGGTCTATCTTCACCGACTACTCCAAAAGACCCCATATGAGCTCCTCATTGGGAGAAAGCCCAACATCTCCTACTTTAGAGTCTTTGGGTGCAAATGCTACATCTACCGCAAGAAAAGGCTCGGTAAGTTTGAAAGAAGATGTGATGTTGGTGTTTTTCTTGGTTATGCATCAAACTCAAAAGCATATCGAGTATTCAACCAAACCTCCGGTCTAGTTGAAGAAAGTTGTGATGTTGAGTTTGATGAGACTAATGGCTCCCAAGAGGAGAGTTTTGGTCATGATGAAATAGATGATGAGCCTCTACGAGAAGCCATGAAAAACATGACCATTGGAGACATCAAGCCGGAAGTTGAAGAGGGCCATGATCAAGGGGGAGCATCAAGTTCCAACATCAACACCTCCATGATGCCTCAAGTTGATGAAAAAGAAGAAGAGAAAGATGATCCATTGCCAATGCAAGATTCACAAGCCACACAACACCAACAACAAGAAGAAGTCCATGAT
Source organism: Tuctoria greenei (assembly GCA_036927565.1). NCBI lineage: Eukaryota > Viridiplantae > Streptophyta > Magnoliopsida > Poales > Poaceae > Tuctoria > Tuctoria greenei. The sequence goes on from JAYESD010000006.1 coordinate 155,080,127, forward strand.
CAAGTCCAACCACAAGAGGAACAACAAGCTTCACCACCGCCAAGTGACTCACAACCACTTATGAGGCATGGACGCATCTCCAAGGCGCATCCAATGGACCAAATCATTGGAAGTCCTTCAAGGGGCGTAAGTACTCGTTCCCGCCATGTCGCCTCATTTTGTGAGCACTACTCTTTTGTTTCGTGTGTAGAACCCACTCATATAGAGGAAGCACTCCAAGATCCAAATTGGGTGATGGCCATGCAAGAAGAACTCAACAACTTCACCCGCAATGAAGTTTGGGTGTTGGAGGAGCGACCCAAGGACAAGAACGTCATCGGTACGAAGTGGGTATACCGGAACAAGCAAGACGAGAATGGCGTCGTGGTCCGCAACAAGGCAAGACTTGTGGCCAAGGGGTTTTCACAAGTTGAAGGACTAGACTTTGGAGAAACATTCGCTCCGGTCGCTCGGTTAGAAGCTATTCGCATACTCCTTGCCTTTGCTTCACATCACAATATAATGCTCTATCAAATGGATGTTAAAAGTGCCTTTCTCAATGGCTATATTAACGAACTTGTTTATGTTCAGCAACCTCCCGGGTTTGAAGATCCGAGGAATCCTAACCATGTGTATAGGTTACACAAGGCGCTCTACGGGCTCAAGCAAGCACCTAGGGCGTGGTATGAACGACTAAGGGATTTCCTAGTCATGCAAGGATTCAAGATCGGGAGGGTGGATACTACACTCTTTACCAAGGACATCAACGTAGATTTATTTCTTTGTCAAATTTACGTTGATGACATTATTTTTGGCTCAACTAACAAAGCTCTTAGCCATGAGTTTGGCAAAATGATGTCTAGGGAATTCGAGATGTCAATGATTGGAGAGCTCAACTTCTTTCTTGGATTCCAAATCAAGGAACTTCAAGAGGGGACCTTCATCTATCAAGAGAAGTACACAAAGGACCTCTTGAAGAAATTTGAGATGGGAGATTGTAGATCAAGAAGCACTCCAATGGCGACAAATTGCCATCTCGACGCGGACATGGACGGTAAACCTATTGATCAATCTCATTATCGTTCTATGATTGGCTCATTGTTATATCTTACCGCATCTAGGCCCGATATTATGTTTAGTGTGTGCTTGTGTGCTCGCTTTCAAGCGGCACCTAAAGAATCGCACAAGAAGGCGGTCTTTAGGATACTTCGGTATCTCAAGCATACCTCAAGTGTAGGTTTGTGGTACCCCAAGAACGCTAGTTTCCATCTCTTGGGATACTCGGATTCGGACTTTGCCGGATGTCGTGTGGATCGCAAGAGTACCTCCGGTGGGTGCCACTTACTCGGGCGTTCCCTAGTATCTTGGTCGAGCAAAAAGCAAAATTCCGTGGCTTTGTCCACCGCGGAGGCGGAGTATATAGCGGCCGGTGCATGTTGTGCCCAAGTTCTATATATGAAGCAAACCCTTTTGGACTTTGGAATTAAAATTGGTTGTGTGCCTCTCCTTTGTGACAATGAAAGTGCGGTTAAGATAGCTAGAAACCCCGTTCAACACTCCCGCACTAAGCACATTGATATTCGCCATCACTTCTTGCGTGATCATGAGGCTAAAGGAGACATCTCTTTGCAAGGTGTTAGATCCGAAGAACAATTGGCGGATATCTTCACAAAACCACTTGATGAGAAAACCTTTTCTAGACTTAGAAGTGAATTAAATGTGCTAGATGCATCTAACGTCATGTAAGTTGCCATGTTCATGTAAGGATGCATATCATATAGGTCTTGTCTAACTCTCAAAGGATAGGGGCAAGCTAGAAGTAGTTTTCCCTGAGGAAGCCTTTGGAAGGTTCAAACTTGGCAAGATAGATTTATTTTATGCCTTGCATGATCCCTGCCATATAAACTTGCACTCATTTAATCTCTTGCATTATAATTTGTTTGGCATTGCATAACGGTAGATTGTCACAAAGGGGAACCCACCTCATGAGAAGGAGACTTGTTTGAAATGCAATATCTCAACTCATATAAGGTGGAAAGAACAAAATGTTAGGTACGTTAATGCCTAGAGGATCATGCTTCAAAGAGATAGAAGTCTTCATACTCTACCTCACAAAGCATGGGCCTTACATTTTATTTGGATATTTTCCTCCTTTTTTCTTGGTGTTCCATTTGAGTTAAGGTCTAGCCAAGCTATTGGCATATTAACTTCTTGAGGGGTAAGGGGTTGCCCAAAAAAAGTCCTAAGACATGTGTTTCTCTTCGATTGTTTGGTCAAAGGACATATATGGGATGTTTTCGTTCTGTTGTCATCGGATTATCCGATGCCTATGTCAATCCCTCATCGGTCCAATAGGTGTTCAAATCTTCAAAGCTCAATTCTGTCTGAATTTCAAATGATCCGACGCGTTCATTCCGAAAAACATCGGTCCATCCGATGTTCACTCTTCTGGAGCTGTGGTCAATTCAACCGATGTTCACTTCCTCCAACGTCGGACCATCCTGTGTCAACTTCACTCTTTTGAACACCCTTACTGTGCCATTCGACCGATGACCCAAACCCTAAACGTCGGTCCATCCGATGTCAACAGCAATTTTTGAATACGCTTACTGTGGCATTCGACCGATGTGCACTTCACTTATCATCGGACCATCCGGTGTTAAATTTTCGGCTAGGGTTTGGGGTCCACTACTTAAACCCGTGCGACCGCCGCCGACCTTTCTCTCTCCCCGACGCCTCCCGTTCCATCGCCACAACCTCCGCCGCCCACTGCAGTGCCGCCGCCGGACGCCGCCGCCGCCGCCGTCCACCGGTCGCCGCCGCCGTCCCTCTGCTCGCACCGCCGCCGCCGGCGACCTCCGCGCCACCACTGCCCAGGCCCGTGCACCGCGCCTCCTCCCTCGGCGCCGCCGCCGCCCGTGCCCGCGCACCGCGCCACCTCCGCCGCCGGCAGCCGCCGCCGCCGCCGCCCTAGGCGCCGCCGCCGCCGTGCTCCACCCGTGCCCAAGCGCCACCGCCGCCACGCACCTCTCCCTCCGTCGAAGCACCTCCACCCGAGCAACGCCGTCTTCTCCGGCCCCCGTCGCTAGGTTTTCCCGAGCTCCATCGTCGCTAAGGTGAGCTCCGTGCCGTGCGACGTCTCTCGTTGCTTCTCTCGTCGTTCTCTTTCATCGTCGCTAACCCTAGCTCTCCGTCGTCTAGATGGGTCGCGACCGCAAAGGGAAGGGAAAGGCGATCGCGGAGCCCGCCGCGAAGAAGCGCAAACTTTCGAAGGATGAGAAGCAGGCCCTAATGGTCGCTCGCGCCGCCGAGGAGCGTGAGCGAGGCCGAGGGGGATCCCTGAGGATCCGCGAGGCTCGTCCGAGGCAGCCTCCCATGATCGACGACTCCGACGCCGAAGAGGAGCCGGTTGAGCCTCTCGTCCGCCAGCGCTCAGCCCGGACTCGAGGAGGTCACACCGAGGCTTCTCCTCGTCCGAGACCGACGGCTGCCGACCGTTGTGAGGACAGGGAGGCTGAGAGGGCCATCAATGAGATGGACACGGCCGTCCGGGTCGGTGAAGGAGTCCGTCTTGTGGACTACCGGAAGATGAAGGCTAAGCAACTCCGGAAGCTCAGATGGAGTGTACTGCTTGAGGAGTGGTTCCCACAGCCCCGAGAGCTTCTTGTGGGCAGTCGCTTCTGGACTGTCACCCAGGCGTCTCTCTATGAGACCTACAAGCGCCGAGGGCACAAGCTTTTTCAGCACAACCACTTGGACTGGAGGCAGCTTGCAGTGGCAGCGGAGACTGAGGTCCGTCCTTTCTTTGAGAGATACAGAGGTTTGGTGGAGCTACTGGATTATGAGAGAAGTGCGTATGTGGAAGAGTGGGTCCGTGTCTTCTACGCGACCCTGTACTTCTCAGAGGGCAGGAGGTCTTGCCTTCATGTTCAATGGTCAGCACTACCACCTCTCGAGGCAGACTTTGGGGCATATTCTTTGTTTGGACCTGCACGACACCAGCGTGCACGAGAAGGTCTATGGGCAGGCAGATCCACCAAGGAGGCCACTTACTGGAGGGGTAGCACCACAGCTGGACGAGATCCGCTCTCTGTTTGGCCCCTCGTTCTCTCCAGACCAGCCGAGAGTTCCAGCTCTCCTGACCCCAGCTGCGCGCATTGTGCACCTCGCCTTGCGCCGCACGCTCCTGCCGAGGTCAGGATACTTGGAGGGGTTCACGAGTCTGCAGCAGACCCTCCTGTTCTACATAATGAACGGGATGGATTTCGATATCGTGGACATACTCCTCTGTGAGATGGAAGACGTAATCACGGATGGAATCGGCATGATGAGGCAGATGGTCTATGGGCACTGGATCAGTTACATTTGCTCTATGGTGGTGCCTGAGGGACATACAGCACAAGCCCGGCTAGCTGACGAGAGTGTGACTCGCTTTAGTCACTATCGTGCCTCTGCTCCTGGAGACCGTCGCCATGGTCATCCAGTTGAGCGCCAGGTTCGGGCCCGTCTGTTAGAGGAAGACTGGTCCGACCTAGAGCGGGAGGACGAGAGGCTTGCTGAGGCTGAGGCTCAGGGGGAGGACCTGCAACACATCTGGTCTGAGAGCGACACCGACGACAGTGTCGAGGAGTACTTCCCTCCCCCTCCACCTTCACCGAGGTAGCACGACGCCGAGGCAGGAGGATCAGCTGCTCCGCCACCGACACCACCTCCTGTGTCCGAGGCGCAGGTGACGCAGCCGTCTGAGCTGACGTCGCTCCTCCAGCAGATGATCGAGCAGCAGCGCCAGGACAGGCTCGCTGCTGAGCAGGCCAGGGCAGAGCAGGCTGCTCACCTGGCACAGCTGCAGCGGCAGCAGCAGGAGCTCCAGCTGGAGATCGCCCGTCAGAGGCGAGAGGATACGGACTGGTTCACCAACCTGGTAGATCAGATGCACCGGCGTACCCTCGACCAGCAGCAGCAGACCCAGCAGGCCATGATGGGGATCCTAGGGTTGATCACCATCCTTTACACTCAGACCGGGATCGCCCTTCCTCCACAGCAGCCTGGACTGGGACTGGCTCCAGGTGTTGCTCAGGTGCCTACTTCTCCTATACCTTCAATCAGTATGTCACCACTTCTGGCATCCAGCGCACCGATTCACTCACCACTGCCGGCGACGATCTTGTTCCAGTAGACACCGGCGTCCGTGGTGAGCGCTCCACTTCCTCCAGCTCCACCGGCACCTCCAGTCCCAGCTTCCTCTCCTCCAGCACCGGCAGCGGACCCTCCAGCTCCCGCCGCCCCGGCAGCTCCTACGACCGGCGACTCCAGCTCCGACGACTGCGACGGTTCTCAGTTCGTCCTCACGCCCAGCTCTCAGGGTCTATAGGCGTTCTGATCCCTTTTTGGTGTCTTGATGCCAAAGGGGGAGAAGATGTAGAAGAGTCAGGGGGAGTGGTAGTCTCAGGGGGAGTGTAGGGAGTGTGTGTGTGTGTGCTTATCCTTTGTATTCATGCTTGAGTACTCTTTTGTAATTTTAATTAAGCACTCTTTCACTTGTCTCTTTTGCTTATGATTTTAATCAATTGAGCTTTTCGCACCACAAATTTCTTTTGCGTTTTACAAGCTTAATGTGTCCTATGCTGTATTCATTGCATATATACTTGTGTACTTTCTTCAAATTCATTATTATTGCGCTTTAAATTATTGTGTTGTCATCAATCACCAAAAAGGGGGAGATTGAAAGCATCTAGGCCCCATGAGGTACGGTTTCGGTGATTAATGACAACCATTCAATATTACTAATGAATTTGTGAATGCAAGGTCTCAATAACACTCAATCAAATGAAATCAAAATTACATTGGAGACCCATATAAAATCAACGAATGAGATCAAATCAAATCATATGAAGACAAGAAGTGAAAGCTCTAACTTGATATCACTCAATGCTTGAAGACAATCAAAACAACATTTCAAACAAGTGTCAAAGAGGTCACAAGTTCAAATTCCAAAAGAACAACTCAAAACAACTCGAAGTCAACAAATTGAACACACCGGATCAACCGACGATTATAAGAGTTGACTACATCGGTCGAGTTGGTTCAACTGAAGAAGAAAATCTCAGACAAATGCACTCACTGGATCATCCGATGTGAGTGGCTCAGTGACATCGGTCTATCATCACAGATTGCAATACCATTGGACCAAGTGAAGCACCGGATCATCCGATGTGCAGACTTACACACATCGGTCGATCACTCCAGTGAGCCTCAAGATCAAGCAAAAATCTGGAGGAAGAGCCACCGGATCATCCGATGAGAAGACAGATCAACATCGGTCTAACAACGGTCATATCTGACACAGTGACATCAGCTAATTTGGCTTTGACCGATGATAACTGAAGGGGAGACATCGGATGATCCGGTGTTCGCAGAGAAGTGATGTCAGCCTACTTTTCCAACGGCTATCTCGTGGAGGCTGGCTATTTATACCCCTTCAACCTGTCAAATCAACATGACTTGAAGCCCAGACATACTCTACACATCCTAGAGCATTCAAGCAATAGAGCTACCACTTTCACATCATTTGTTCATCATTTGTACACCAAGAGATAGGCTAGAACTAGCTAGAGATAGTGCTTGGGTGCCTCCATTCTTGGTGATTGGAGTCTCTAGTGTAGTGAGAGCCCTAAGGGAGTGTCCCTTGGTGTGTGCAACTTCCGGAGCTTGCCAAGAAGATTGTGGAAGCCCGGAGGATCCCAAAGTGTACAAGGCTTGAGCTCCACCTTGCCGAGGTTGGCGAACGGAGAAGAATAGTGAAGAACCCCCTTGTCTCGGTGACTTGGGAGTGGCAAAACCCTTCGGTGGGTGCCACAACGTGGATGTAGGAAGATCCTTGTGATCTTACCGAACCACGGGATAAACTCCGTGTCCCTTGAGCGTTTGCATCCCTCTCCCTTTTACTCTTATGCAATCTTCATTCCGCAACTTTAATTTACATTGATTGCATAGTTTAATTGCATAGGGAATTGGGCTTGAGGTTGTTAGTTCTTAATCGTTTTAAAATTTGAAAGAAAGCCCAATTCACCCCCCTCTTGGGCATTTCGATCCTTACAGCAGGTTATCAAAATCTTCTTGAGTAATGCTGTACTTGGATCCATGGGTCATCCAAGTGACACTCTCCTCATCCTCACTCAAGAAGTGACAGGTCGCAAAGAACTGCGCAATCACTTCATCATTCCAGTTATTTCTGAAAGCAAACAGATCTCTCAGTCCATGCTTCTCAATGGCTCTCACAACATCAGTGAATGGTGAGCATCCCTTCTTCTCAAAATGTGCCCAATCAATCCACTGACTGCGCACCACCAGTGTCTTCATCTGCAGGTAAACAACCTTGTAATAGTCAGCATGAAAATTGCTCCAGAATCTTCCATCTGCATCTTGCTTTGGATGACTGTAGGAATCCACACTACGGAACTTGGCCGCTGAGTCACCGCCCTTTCCATTAAACTTCTCTTCAGTGGGGTCCCGGACCCCTTCCCTCGGAGCATTTAGCTTCAACGGGCCAACTAGACCCGTAGCAATCCCTTTGCCCTTGCCCTTTGCTTGGCGAGGGCCACTGGATGATGCAGCTGCCTTGGACACTAGCTTCTTAGCCAACACTTTCCTCCGAGCCTGTGGAGGAGACTGAGCTGGCTTGAACGGTCTTTCTTGGCGCTTCTTGCCAAGACCCGTCAAGGTCTGAGGTGCCACCTCAAGGTCCATCTCGGCCTCAAAATCGAAACTTCATCGTTTGAGCTCGACATGACCTGAGAATGAGTGGCTTGATTGAGAATGAATGGTACAAGGCATAGGTGTGAAAGTATATCAAGGACTTGCATTGAGGAATTGAAAAGTTAGGTTTTGAGTTCAGAAAAGTCGGACTTGTCCGGTGTCCAGGCACAGATTAGTCCGGGATATCGGACTTGTCCGTGCATGGACCGGACTAGTCCGGTATTCAAACTCAAAAACCTAGGAAACTAGACAAATGGTGATTCCTAATGTACAGTAGGCGTAGCATAAACGTAATACATCAAGGAGGCATGTATATAGTGAAAAATGCTAGGCTATTTGATCAACAATGAAGAAATTTGGGATTTCTAGGGTTAGGGTGAAAAATTACCGAAGAAATTGACTGGAGCTTGAAGAAGAGGACGTTGAAGGCCGGACTAGTCTGAGAACTTCAGTCCCGATGCAATGTCGATCAAATCCCACCCAAACTTGCAAAGTTTTGATGGAGAAATCAAGAAATCGCCTTGGGGGCTCGAGCACGAAGAGAGAGAGAGAGAGCGCGTGAGGTAAGAGTGGAGGATGAAGGGATTAGGGTTTGGTGGCGGCTAGGGTTATGGACACGAAAAATCGGACAAGTCCGGAGATGATCGGACTAGTCTGAACTTTTCTAGGGGCTATATCGGACTAGTCTGTTGTCTACCGGACTAGTTCGGCCTAACCGGCACTCTACAGACTAGTCTGCATGGGCGGACTAGTCCGGGCAACCACGGACTAGTCCGTGGTCACCAGACAAGAATTTTTAGCCCATTCATATATATTTGAAGGTACATATTTAGAGAAAAGAGAGGCAAAACACATGAAATAATCTTGATGAATATGATCAGTAAGCATACAACAATCAAGCAATGATCATAATTCACCAAGATCTAGTGATTGACATAGTTTTTCGGAGAAAAATGAGAGAGATGATTTTCACAATCCAATCAACATATTTGAAGAATTCATATAGGTATGCAACATTTCAAGCCACACTCCGAGCATCAAGGATATTTAGTTCATTTCGGAGTTCACAAAAACGTTTTTCATCAAGTGGCTTGGTGAATATGTCGGCCAATTGCTTTTGAGTGTTGACATGTGAAATGGCTATGTCTCCTTTCATGGCATGATCTCTCAAAAAGTGATGTCTTATGTCTATGTGTTTAGTTCTGGAGTGCTCAACTGGGTTGTGGGCAATTTTAATGGCACTCTCATTGTCACAAAGGAGTGGAATATGGTTCATATTGTAACCATAATCCCTTAGAGTTTGTCGCATCCAAAGGAGTTGAGCACAACAACTCCAGGCTGCAACATACACCGCTTCGGTTGTGGATAAGGCAATGGATGTTTCTTGGAGGACCAAGAAACTAAGGATCTCCCTAGAAATTAGCATGTACCGGAAGTGCTTTTTCTATCTACTTTGCACCTGGCATAATCTGCATCAGAATAACCGATGAGATTGAATTTTTATCCTTTTGGGTACCAAAGGCCAAGGTTGGGTGTATGAACTAAATATCTCAAGATCCTTTTCACGGTTGTCAAGTGACATTCCTTAGGATTGGCTTGAAATCTTGCACACAAACATACACTCAACATAATATCGGGCCTAGATGCACATAAATAGAGTAGAGATCCAATCATGGAGCGATATACCTTTTGGTCGACGTTAGGTCCATCTTCATTGAGATCCAAGTGGCCATTTGTTGCCATGGGGGTCTTTATGGGCTTTTCCTTGTCCATACCCAACTTCTTAAGTATGTCCTGCGTGTACTTGGTTTGGCTTATGAACGTCCCTTCCTTTTGTTGCCGCACTTGGAATCCCAAGAAGTACTTTAACTCTCCCATCATTGACATTTCAAACCTGTTTGTCATGATTTTACTAAATTCTTCACAAAAAGATTGGTTAGTTGACCCAAAGATTATATCATCAACATAAATTTGACAAATAAAAAGATCATCATCAAAATTCTTTGTAAACAGTGTATAGTCTACTTTGCCAATCTTAAAGCCATTTTCAATTAAGAAATCTCTAAGACACTCATACCAAGATATAGGATCTTGTTTGAGGCCGTAGAGAGCCTTACACAATTTAAACACGTGGTCGGGGAACTCTTCAACTTCAAATCCGAGTGGTTGCTCCACGTACACCTCTTCCTTGATTGGTCTGTTGAGGAAGGCGCTTTTCACATCCATTTGATACAGCTTGAAATCATGGTGAGTAGCATATGCAAGTAATATTCTAATAGATTCAAGCCTAGCTACTGGAGCAAAAGTTTCATCGAAATCCAAACCTTCGACTTGTGAATACCCTTTGGCCACAAGTCGTGCCTTGTTCCTTGTCACCACCCTGTGTTCATCTTTTTTGTTGCGGAAGACCCACTTGGTGCCGACAATGTTTGCATTGGGTCTTGCCACAAGTTCCCACACTTCGTTCCGCTTGAAGTTGTTTAATTCTTCTTGCATTGCCACCACCCAGTCCGGATCTTTCAATGCATCTTCAACCCTGCGTGGTTCCAAAAAGGATACAAATGAATAGTGTTCATAAAAGTTAGCTATGCGAGATCTAGTAGTTACTCCCTTTTGGATGTCACCGATGATGTTGTCGATTGGGTGATCCCTTTGGATGCATTGGTGTACTCTTGGGTGTGGCACTTGAGGAGTTGTATCTTCATGGTAATCTGCTTCTCCCCCTAGGTCATTGCCTTCGTTGACTTGTTGATTATCTTCGTATCCTTGTGGTTGATCTTGTGTTCAAGCTCCCCCTTGATTGTTGATCTCCTCTTGTGGTTCATCTTATTCATGTACATGTGGAGGTCGCTCTTGTGGTCGAACCTCACCTAGAGCCATTCTTTTCAATGCTTGAGAAGGCACTTCTTCTTTACCTAGTTCACATGGATCAACTTGCTCCTTTTGGGAGCCATTAGTCTCATCGAACACTACGTCACGTGCTAATTCAACAAGTCCGAAGGTCCTATTGAAAATACGATAGGCGTAATTGTTCGAATCATAACCAAGCAAGAAACCTTCATCGGACTTTGAAGCGAACTTTGAAGTCCTAGGCTTCTTGTTCAAGATATAACATGGAGAACCGAAAACACGAAAATATGAAATATTTGGTTTGTTACCGGTGAGTAGCTCATATAATGTCTTCTTGAGTAGTCGATGAAGGTAGAGTCGATTTACAGCGTGGCAAGCGGTGTTAACCGCTTCCGCCCAAAATCGATCCGATGTCTTGTACTCATCGAGCATTGTTCTTGCCATCTCTATGAGTGTTCGATTCTTTCTTTCGGAAACTCCATTTTGTTGTGGGGAGTACGGTGCTGAAAATTCATGCTTTATGCATTCTTCATCAAGGTACTCTTCCACTTGCGTGTTCTTGAACTCCGTGCCGTTGTTGCTTCGAATATTCTTGATTTTCAATGAGAATTCATTTTGAGCTCGCTTGAAGAACTTCTTGAGTGTTCCTTGTGTCTCTGACTTATCATGCAAAAAGAAAACCCAAGTGAAGCGAGAAAATTCATCAACAACTACTAAACCATATTTGTTACCACCGATGCTTATGTAAGAAATTGGACCAAATAAGTCCATGTGTAGTAGTTCGAGCGGTCTTGTTGTAGTCATAACGTTCTTTGCGAGATGAGGTGCTCCAACTTGCTTCCCGGCTTGGCACGCGCTACAAGGCCTGTATTTCTCAAAAACAACATCCTTCAAACCGCGGATGTGATCACCCTTGAGGAGTTTTTGAAGATTCCTCATACCAACATGCGCTAGCCGTCTATGCCACAGCCAACCCATGTTGATCTTTGCAATCAAGCATGTGTCAAGTTCGGCTTTATCCTTGTTGAAATCAACAAGGTAAAGCTTTCACTTCAACATGCCCTTGAATGCAATGGAACCATCATTCCTCCTAGAGACGGTAACACCCTCGTTAGTGAACAAGCAATTATAACCTTTGTCACATAGTTGAGATATGGACAGCATGTTATAATCTAAGGATTCAACATGTAGTACATGAGAAAGTGTGTGTTTAGATGATATAGCAATTTTACCGGTACCGATCACCCTACCTTGACTGTTATCTCCAAAGTAGATGCCCTCATTTTGGTCCTCATTCTCTTCATATTCCACGAACATTCTTCTTTCTCCGATCATATGGTTGGTACACCCACTGTCTAGCACCCATTTAGACCCACCGGAGGAATAGGCCTGCAAAAGAAAATTATGCTTTAGTTTAGGTACCCAAGCTTGCTTGGGTCTTTGGAGGTTAGTTACAATACATTTGGGCACCCGCACATGAGATTTAGTGTTCCCATGGCGTGGTCCAACATAATGAGCATAAACCCTGCCAGAATTATTTCTCATCAACACATAGGAGGCATCAAAGATTCTACAGAGTAATTGTTGTTGTTTGTAGACAGGACTATTCTAGGAGGCCGGACTTGTCCGAACACTGACTGGACTAGTCCGGTGTTTGTGTGAGTTCAAGTTTTTACCCTTCGACTTACTAGTTTGCGAGGGTCTTCCCTTCACAAAGGAAATCCTCTCCTTGTTATTCTTATGGTTTCTAGCATGCTGCTTTTCATCATAAGAGTAACCAGTGCCATATTTAACATTTGGAGGTCTTTGGACCAAGTATGCACTACGTGCATAGTCGATCTTCTCCTTGTCAAATATGCCACTTTGGGCAGGATGTTTATCCTTTATGGAGGTTAACTTTTCCTTCAAACTGGCGTCACCTTTCTTGCATGTGCAAGCATGAGCAAAATCAGTTTTAGTGGGTTGAGAAGGTGAGCTTGAAGAGGAGGAAGGTTCACTCAGCTTGAGTGACTCAACTTGCACTTCAAGGATCTTGTTAACCTTGATCAGGTCAGCAAGTTGATCCTTGATTGCAACATTTGAGTTGGTTAACTCCAGGCAAGCTTCCTTGCTTGAAGCTAACTCAAGCTCTAGTGAATTGCTTTTCTCCTTTTCAAGTTCTAGAAGTTTGTCAAGTTCGACATACTCCTCCTTTTGGGAGATAATCATGTCCTCTTGACGATGAATTAACCTCTCCTTCTCAACAAGTTGATCAAGTAAAAATTTCATTTTTGTTGCAGCTTTCCTATCTAGTCCAATAAGCATATCCTCACTATCTATATTTATTTCATCATCACTAGAGTAGGAATGCACGAAAGGGGCTTTGATGGTTACCTTGCGTTTACCTTCCTTTGCCATGAGGCAAGGGCCATTTCCCTTCCTTGCGCCGAGTGTAGGGAAGAGGGTAGACTTCTTGGATGTCTTCTTTATGGCTATGCTAGCCATATCTTCTTCTTCGGACGATGAGGACTCATCATTTGAGTCCCACTCTTTCCCAATGTGCGCTTGTTCGGCTTGTTTCTTCTTCTTGAAGAATTTCTTGTGTTGAGGCTTGGCTTCTTTAGTCTTTTTCTTGTTCTCCTCATATGGGCAATCAACTATAAATTGGCTATACTCACCATAATTATAGCATGCCCGCCTCAACTTTGGCTTTGTTCTTTCTTTGTACTTTCCTTCGCTTGACTTTGTACCCTGGCTCTTCTTCATGATTCTTTTGAATTTCTTCATGAACAATATCATGTCTTCTTCATCTAATTCACCGCTCTCGTCGTCACTATCTTCCTCTAGTTTTGCTTCTCTATCTTCTTTGGATAGGGGCTTGAGGGTGGACTTCAAAGCAACCCCTTTCTTCTTTGCCGAGGTGAGGTCGGCAATTTCCTTGACGTGCTTTGCTTGTTTTTCCATCATCTCAAAGTTGATGATCTTTCCAAGCAATTCATCTGGAGTCATCCTTTTGTATCCGGGGCTTTCTCTAATCATGGAGCATAGTGTGACATTGCGAGGCATAAAAGCTCTAAGGATGAGCTTTACCACCTCGTGATCATTCCACTTCTTGCTGCCGTATGATCGAACTTTGTTGACGAGTGTCTTCAATCGGTTGTACATTTCTTGGGGTGACTCGTCTTCCTCAATTGCGAATCTTCCTAATTCGCCTTCGATCGTCTCGATTTTTTCTTCACGCACATGTCGGTCACCTTCATGTGCGGTTTGCAGTGTATCCCATATCTCCTTAGCAATTTTGAGTCCATCCACCTTGGTGAACTCGTCCCGACTGAGTGAGGAGGTGATTACTGCTGCGGCTTGAGCGTTTCTATGAATAGCCTGCTCTTGGCTTGGGATGAGCTCTTCGTCGTCGTCCGGAATATCTATCCCTGTGCATACAACATGCCATAGACTTGAATTGAGGGAAATAAAATGCATTTTCATATTCTGCCTCCACATTGAGTAATCACTTCCATCGAAGTGTGGGGCTTTTCCAAGTGGGATAGATAAGTAATGACTATTATTGGAATTTAGACGATCATAGTTAAAAGGATATCGGGAGTAGTCGGTGTGACTACTCCCCTTCTTCTTCTCTTCAACTTGCAATTTCCCTTTGGAAAGCGCCTTCTTTCTGAGGAGCGCCTTTAGCTCCAATGTCTCCTCATCATCGTCCTCGAAGTCTTGAATGGCTTCGAGGTACTTCTCCACCTTTTGATTTTTGTCGGTGTTAACCTCTTCTTGGTTGTCGATTTTGTGGATGTCCTTCATCTCCGACATGATCTCTTCGAGTGGTTAGACTCTTTCTTGAAGAACCCGCTCTGATACCAATTGAATGTGGCCTAGAGGGGGGGGGGGGGGGGTGAATAGGAATTTTTGCAAATTGTCGGATCCTGCAACACTTAACAACCAGTTCAATACCAGAGATATCGGACTAGTCCGGTAAAGTGCGGAGTAGTCCGGTGTTCACGGACTAAGTTGGTTGAGCTTGATCAATTTGATTGATTCTTTAATGTATGCAGCAGAAATATAGAATCAAATAAAAGTTTCAATGTTATATGCTAGATTATATCACAATTAAATCTTATGTTTAACAATTCAACGTGAGATAAGCAATGATTATGAAACCCTAGGTTATATTGATGAATAAGAACGATGAGCACAAAAAACACAAGACACAAGGATTTATCCCGTGGTTCGGCTCCCACAAAGGCAACCTACGTCCACGTTGAGGAGTCCACAAAAGGATCAGGTCTTCTCGAACCCTACCCTCGTCGGATCGCCACACATGCCAATCCTCTTCCACTAATCACAAAGGGGTGAATAACCAAATTCAAAGGGGCCTTCTCACACGTTGAGAGCTCCCTTGGATTACAACACGAAATACCACCAAAACACACTCAAAAGATTACAATTAAATCGCAAGAGTGTATTAGAGAATCAAACCAAGAGCTCAATGTGGTGTTGAACGTGTCTCTCCAATGATCTAGAGTGAATCCTCAAAGGATTGATCGTTGTTGCACTTAATTTCGTGGATAGATGTGGTTTTTGAGGATCTTGGGAGGTGTGACGGCGCTAGGGTTCGAGAGCTTTAAAATTGGGTTGTGTACCTCTATTTATATGGGGTTTCTAAAAGTGACCGTTAGGGTTCAGAAAGATCGGACTAGTCCGTGGTGGTCACTGGACTAGTCCGGTGTGCTGAGTGTAGCAAACCCTAAGTGTCCCGAAATATCGGACTAGTCCGGCTAGGAGCGGACTTGTCCAATTTTGCTACTGAAAATCTTCGGACTAGTCCGATAGTCATCGGACTTGTCCGAACATGTGAAACCCTAAGTGTATAGGATGACAAGTCCGCACTTGGAGGACTTGTCCGATTCAGATCAGATGGTTTTTTTGGACTAGTCTGTGCAAACATCGGACTTGTCCGATTTGGATCATAAAGAATATCGGACTAGTCCGGATGTGACCGGACTTGTCCGATTTTGTGTGACTTGTGAAGTGTTTTGAGGACTAGTCCGCACTAGGGAGGACTAGTCCGATTCTGGTCAGAATGGATATCGGACTTGTCCGATTTCATGCAGAAAGGATATCGGACTAGTCCGGTGTCTGTCGGACTAGTCCGATCCTGTGTAACTTTGTGCAATGTGTGTGTTTAAATGTGGTTGAGCTCTTGGGATGTGTTTCCTTAACACACTCCATACACAATAATCTACTACTCTTCTTCCTTGAGCTCATTTCCACTTTGCTCCTCATTCTTCCTTCTTTTTGGTACTTTGCTCATTTTTCTATCATAAGCCTGCACTCATCTCAACAAAGAGGTTAGGATCCCAATTGCTTGTCATAAATCATCAAAAACCCACAAGGGAGTCCTAGATGCACTTTCATATAGTATTTCCAAAAGTAAGACTTAGAATAAGGGGGGGGGGGTAGACTTATTTGCCAACCTCATTGTTTTGGATTCTCAAGGATTGGACATTATACTTGGTATGGACTGGTTGAGGAAGCACAATGGAGTTATACAATGTGCCACAAAGACGGTGAAGTTGACCAATGAGGAAGGGATCACCAAAGAATTTGAAGCATCTCAACATGCACCGAAGCAATTGGAGCTGAATCACATGGACGGTGCCGCAATTGAGGAGATTCCAGTGGTGTGTGAATTCTTGGATGTGTTTCTGGATGAGTTGCTAGGTATGCCACCTGATCAAGACATAAAATTTGCTATTGAATTAATACCTGGAACTGCACCTATAGCTTAGGGGCCATATATGCCTCCTAAAGAGTTAGCGGAGCTCAAGAAGCAAATTCAATAGCAACTAGAGAAGAGTTTTATTCGCCCAAGCTCTTCACCTTGAGGAGCTCCTGTACTTTTCGTGGACAAGAAGGATGGATCCCAAAGGATGTGTGTGGACTACTGAGCTCTCAACGAGGTGAAAATTAAGAACAAGTATACTTTGCCCCACATAGATGATTTGTTTGATCAGATGAAGGGTGCTTGTGTTTTCTCCAAGAATGATTTGAGGTCATGGTACTTCCAAATGAAGATAAGACCGTCAGATATACCCAAAACAGCTTTTTGGACACGGTATGGATCTTATGAGTACACCGTGATGTCTTTTGTATTGACAAATGCACCTGCATACTTTATGTACCTCATGAATAAGGTCTTCATGGAGTACTTGGATAAGTTTGTTGTAGTGTTCATTGGTGAAATTATTATCTACTCAAAGAGTGAAGAGGAGCATGAAGAGGCTCACATTGCAGAAACTGAGGGAACACCAATTATATGCCAAATTCAGCAAGTGCCAGTTTTGGTTAAGGGAAGTGCCATTTTTGGGTCATATCATATCGAGAGGAGGAGTATCGGTTGACCCAGGAAAGGTGAGAGATGTGCTAAAGTGAGAACCACCCCGAAATGTGAAGGAAATCCGGAGTTTTCTTGGGTTGGCTGGATATTACCGTCGTTTTATCAAGGATTTCTCCAAAATAGACAAGCCTATGACTGAATTATTAATGAAGGGGAAAGCATTTCAATGGACTCAAGCTTGTCAGGATAGTTTTGAGGAGCTTAAAAAGAGGTTGACAACATCACCTGTCTTGGTTTTGCCGGATGTGAGCAAAAGTTTTGATATCTATTGTGATGACTCAAGACAGGGACTTGGATGTGTGCTCATGCAAGAAGGTCAAGTGGTAGCCTATGCGTCAAGACAATTGAAGAAACATGAGCAAAATTATACAAAGCATGATCTTGAACTCGCAGCTGTGGTACATGCCTTGAAGATTTGGAGACATTACATTCTTGGTCATAGGTACGAGATTTACATGGACCACAAGAGCCTCAAGTATATATTCACGCAAATAGACTTGAATTTGAGGCAACGAAGATGGTTGGAGCTCATCAAGGATTATGATGTGGGAATCAACTATCACCCAATGAAGGCTAATGTAGTGGCTGATGCTTTGAGCCGAAAAGGAGTAAGTCACCAACTCACTATTAAGGAGTTGCCTTCTGAGCTATGAAAGCAGTTTGAATGGTTGAATCTTGGATTTGTGAATGAGATGGGGATGAAGGAATTAAATTTGACCTTGGAGCAAGAAATTTGAGAAGCACAAACAAGGGATGAGGAAATCCAAAAAATTAAGGAAAGGACCAAGGAGGGCAGATAATTAAGGTTTGATGAGAATGACCATGGTACTTTATGGCTTGGAAAGAGGATTGTTGTGCCTAATGTGAAGCAACTTCAGGAAACAATATTGAAGGAGGAACATGACTAGGGCTGTCAATAAAGCTCGATGATCGTAACTCGCTCGTGTTCAATTCATTTTAGACTCGATTTGAGCTTGACTCAAGTTCTAAATGAGACAAGATTGAGCTTGCTTATAAGCTCGCAAGCTCGATGAGCTCGAGCTCGAAAAGCTCGAGTAAGCTCGTTTATTATTGTCGTCTATAAGATGTATGATTAAATATCATGTAATCTTATTAAAAATGTTTTCAGTGATACATTTTTGATATTCGCTAGAAATAAATGATGTGCAATGTCGTCCACCTCCTTACTTTATTAGTTGTGATTCTGAACTTGGTAGATTCTATTGTATGTACATGAGATTAACAATTAAAGTATTGTTAATAAAGTTGAGGATCATAACTCGCTCGTGTTCGACTTGTTCTAGGCTTGATTCGAGCTCAGTTTGAATCCTAAACAAGCCAAGCTTGAGCATGATTGTAAGGTCGAATAAATTTTGGGCTCGACTCAAGATCAACTCGATTTTTTATCAAACTCAAGCTTACAGAGATAAGTTCGCTTGAGTTCGACTCGTTGACAACCGTACACATGACTCACCTTACTCAATCCATCCCAGCTATACAAAGATGTACAAGGACTTGAAGGCATGCTATTGGTGGGCCAGCATGAAAAAGGACATAGCAGAGTATGTTGCTTTGTGTGATATGTGCCAACGAGTCAAAACAGAACATCAAAGGCCAACTGGATTACTACAGCCATTGAAGATTCTTGAGTGGAAATGGGAAGAAATTGGTATGGACTTCATAGTTGGATTACAGTGAACCCAGTCCGGCTATGACTCAATATGGGTTATTGTGGATCGATTGACCAAATCAGCTCTTTTTATTTCTGTCAATACCACATACACCACCGCGATGCTAGCAAAATTGTACATGGAGCATATTGTGTGCCGACATGGAGTTACGAAGAATAGTCTCGCACCGAGGTTCTCAATTTACCTCTAGGTTCTAGGAGAAACTGCATGAAGCTATGGGTACAAGGTTAAATTTCAGTTCTGCATATCATCCTGAAATGGATGGACAAACTGAGAGAACAAATTAGATATTGGAAGACATGCTAAGAGATTGTGGATAAAGCATGGAGAAAGTTGGGATAAGAGTTTGCCGTATGCGGAGTTTTCTTACAATAACAGTTACCAAGCCAGCTTGAAAATGTCGCCATATGAAACACTGTATGGAAGGAAGTGTAGGACACGTTTGTTTTAGAATGAGACAGGAGAGAACCAAGTGTTTGGACTGGATGTTTGCAAGAGATTGAAAAGCAAGTTCAGATAATCCACAAAAATTTCGAGGGCCGCCTAAACAAGACAAAAGGGCTATGCGGATAATAGGCGGAGAAACTTAGCCTTTGAAGTGAGAGACTTTGTATATCTCAAAGTATCACCTATGCGAGGTCATAAGCGGTTTAATGTTAGAGGCAAGTTGGCACCTCGCTATATTGGACCATTCAAGATTTTGGACAAACAAAAAGAAGTAGCTTATAAACTGGAGATGCCAACATACCTTTTAGATGTCCATGATGTGTTTCATGTTTCACAGCTCAAGAAGTGCTTCAGGGTACCGGAAGAACAAGTGTCAATGGAAGAACTAGAATTAGAGGCAGATTTGACTTATGCTGAGCAACCGGACAAAATCTTGGAAACCAAGGAGAGGGTCACAAGAAACAAGGTCATTAGATGGTGTAAAGTACAATGGAAGCATCATACAGAATTGGAAGCAACTTGGGAGTTGGAAGATGATCTCAAGAAGAATTTTCCCTATCTCTTTCCTTCTGCATTGAATCTTGAGGCCGAGATTCACTTTAAGGGGGTAAGGTTTGTAACACGCTCATTTTCATCCATCATGCATTGCATACACTCTTAAACATGTTCAATATTAAGAAACATAGAAAGGAACAAGTTTAAAATGAATTAGAAGCAAAACAACACTTAAAAGTCTGTAGAAGTACGGACTTGTCCGGTTGGTACCCCGGACTAGTCCAGTTATCCCCTCTGAAGCCCCTCCGGACTTGTCTATTTTGCTACGGGCTAGTCCGATTAAGTCTCTGTTCCATTCCGGACTTGTCCTTGATTGAGTGCGGACTAGTCCGATCGTTGGTATGGTTTACGAATAAGTTGTCAAATCCCTGGAATTTTCTGATGTATGCCGGACTTGTCCGTTTTACTCTCTAGATAAGACCGGACTTGTCCGGACCTCCTACTAGACTTGTCCGTTTTCGTCTGTGTCCAACATTAGACTAGTCTGACCCCCTTAGCGGACTTGTCCGGTATGCTCGACTCGAATACAATCTTTTCGTCCACGACTTGTTTTGGATTTTTACCTTAAGTGGGCCCAAGGACATCGTGTCTAACCTTTTTTGGGCCCATGTGGGACCCCTACATGGCCTCCACCACCTTGAAAAAGAAATCCATCAAACGCTACACCTCCACCCCTATATAAACAACCCAACACCCCAATTTCTCATATCTTTGCAACTTTTTAAAGACCACCAAACCCTAGTTCGTGGGAGCCGCCATCAAGAGGAGATCTAGCAGCCAGAAGAAGAGGAGGAAACAAAAGAGGATCAAGTGAACAAGATCTTAATCGAGTTTTCATTCTTCATCACCAATTCACCCTCAACTCTTCATCATCAATCCTAGATCATCAAGATCCAAGTGTTTCACCTCTAATCTTAATCCTTGGAGTTCTAAACACGTGGTACACCTTATACTTTCTATTTTCCATGCAAATTCAACACCAATTATCGTAGACCAAGAAAATCGTAATTTGAAATTCTGTCTAGGGCGGACTAGTCCGACCCTGAAACCGAACTTGTCCGACCTCTCAATCGGAATTGTGCTGAATTAATTCCAAATTGACTCGAATCAATTCCAAACCTATTCAAACTTGTTAAAAACCATTAGAACCAGTTAGTAAACATTAATAGAAACTCATTAACAAGTTTTACCTCATAATTGCATTAATCATGCATGTCATGGCATATTGAGTACTATATGAGCATTATCTGATTGAATTGTGTGTTTTGCATGTTTTTCGCTCAGAATAGAAGGATTCGCTCTAGAGGGTGCTGTCGAGGACCTCCAGTACCAGAATTTTGAAGTCTTTGACCCTAACCAAGCTCAAGAGAAAGGCAAGTGTCCTTGACCATATTGATCCTATTTTAAATGTTTTGTTTGCAAAACTGCATACTTATGTCAAATTGATGGGAAACCTACTTATAGGTGTTTACTAGACTTGTTTGACCATCCTTGTAGCTTGGAATACATTGTAGAGAGTCAGGAAGGGCTTTTTACCCTTTTGCTTCGCTCTAAGTTAATTGGGATAGGAAAACAACCAAATGGCTTAACTATGAATTAATGAATTTATGGATGATATCAATCGATGGACACGATTAATTGGTAACATGGGACTTGGAAGATCTAAGCAAGCATGGTTTGTGGATTGGGTTGGTCGATATGGTGGTTTGATTTCCTTGGATCTAAGAACCGGTTCATGCGAGAATAAGCCAGGACAACAGTGCCACCACAAGGCCAAGTATGGGTGCGACTTAGCCAATTAATTAGGAGTATTAACAGCATTGATTCGAATCATTTGGAGGAGCGGGGAATGGGAGTCTGTTGGGTTTGCAATAGAGGCGGGACTGCCCTGGGATCTGAACGGCACAAGAGGGGCCCTTGGTTTAGGATGTGCTCAGTTGGAGGCATCGCCATCGGTGAAACCTCAGTGGTTCTGAATATGCTGGTAGTCCCTCTGTAAAGGCTATTTTGTGATCTCTTGGCTATACACCTAAGAAAGTGTAATTGGCATAAGGGAGGTTTCTTTAGTCGCCAACAGGTGACGAAATCACGAACTTATGGGTAAAATGGTACAACCTTTGCAGAGTGTTTAAAAACTGTTATGATAGCCGTGCTCCCGGTTAAGAGCACCCGGATTACCTACATGATTAAAGGGAAATTTGGGATTTGGGATGGTTATGGTGTTGGTACTAGTATGGTTATGGATATGGATAATGGTGATGGTAAAAATCTGAAATAATGGTAATGGATATTGAATATGGATTTGTATCATGGTAATTATGTAGGATATGTTGGGATTACTTCATATAGACATAGTATAATGCTTTTTACAAGTTTTAAATGTACTTTTCAGCAACTAGCCTTTATTTATTGTCGTCATTTGTTAAGCTACATGTCATACTTTTTCCACACTTGCTGAGTACGACATGTACTCACCTTTGCAATTCCCCCACCAACAGTTTCAGGTGATGTTTGGGAGTATCTTGAGGATGATGTGGAGTACTAGGCTGTGTGCTGCTATCAACTTTGCCCGTGGTGTTGCTTGGAGCCACGCTATCCCTTTTGCTTGGTTTGCTCAATTTAGTTTATTTCTGCTGCAGTAGTATTATCATTAATGATCATTAGAGTTGTGATTTGAGGATTATTTGAATATTCAATAAAAGTACTTATTTAATAATTTGAGCTGTTGTAATTATCTGTTTATCATTTGTGAATCGTTTGTGTATGTGTGTTAAACATACTTGGCACACATATATTGCACTTGGTTCATTTTTCAGAACCGAGTGTCACAACCAAAAAGAAAGGTGTCTCTAGTAGCCCAACTAAGTGTTGTCCTGCTTGCCCACAGAGCGGATGAAAGTTTTTCAATCCAGTTGGCGCCATGTTTCTTCAAGCACTCGAATGTGCGCGTTTTGTGTCCCTTGAGCATATCCGCATTTGCTCTCTCAGCTTGGCCATTGCTTGCCAGGTGAGCTACTGATGCGCAACTTACTTGTATGCCAAGATCTTCACAACACTCTTGAAAGGCTGCACTTGTGAATTGGGTTCCGTTGTTAGTGATGACTCTGTTCGAAACTCCAAATCTTCAGACGATGGACTTCAAGAACTTGATTGCAAATTACTTGTTGATTTTCACAACTGGAATAGCTTCCGCCCACTTTGTGAACTTGTCATTGGCGACATAGGAACCTGTAACCTCCAATGACTTTGGGGAAAGGTCCCAAAATGTCCATTTCCCACTCAATAAATGGCCATCTAAGAGGTATCATCTGCAGTGACTGAGTTGGTGCGTGAATCTGCTTTGCATGAAACTTGCACGCTTCACGCTTCTTTACCAACTCAACTGCAGCCTGGAGTGCTGTAGGCCAATAAAAACCATGTCGAAAGGCCTTACCGACCAACGTGCGGGATGATGCATGATTCCCACACTCGGATCCATGGATCTCTGCGAGTAGCTCGCAACCTTCTTCTCAGGAAATGCACCGCATTAGAACACCGTTGGCACCACGTTGGTAGAGATCCCCTTCTACCAACGTGTATCTTTTAGCCAATCTGACGACTCGCTCGGCGGAAGAACCGTCCTCAGGAAGGATGTTACCCTTCAAGTAGCTCCGGATCTCCAAGATCCATGCATCAGATCTAACTTGAGCTTCTGGATCTTGCGCGCTGGGTTGCTTGGAGCTTCCTACAACGCCTACGATCCTTGATGGGCACCATGGTAACAGGGCCAACGGGACCGCCAAATTTGAGGTACTGGTCTCGCCACCATCACTCAGTTCGGCGGGCTGAGCAGCAGATCGTGACAATCTCCTGACAAAAAGTCCATTGAGTGCTTGTGCTCCGGTTCAGCTTCAGCATTGTTGAGACGCTGGACATGCCAGAGAACCAAGATGTGGGAGTCCTTTTGCAACCTCTGGACTTCAAGTAAATAAGCAGAGAGTTGAGGGTTGTTGCAACTACATTCACCTTTGACTTGTTTGATGATGAGTTGTGAGTCACCCTTGACCAGCAGCTGCCGCATGCCATATGATAGCGCCACCTTGAGTCCGATGATGAGAGCTTCGTACTATGCCATGTTGTTGGTTTCCTTGAAGCCAAGACGCACCATGTACTTGACCTTCTCCCCAGTTGGAGCGAGGAGAAGCATTCCAGCTCCGGCTCCCTGCTTCTACACGGAGCCGTCGAAGTAGAGAGTCCAGTGAGGCTTAGTGAAGACCAGGACCTTGGTTCTGGCTTCTGCTCACTGGAAACCTCCAGACTTGATGAAGATGAAGTCCATTTTGCCATGAAGTCTGCCAGCGCTTGACTCTTGATCGCATGTCGTGGCAGGAATTCGAGATCGAATTCTACCAACTCAGCTACTCACTTGGCGACATTTCCCATAGAACTGGGATTGTGTAAAATAGCGTGCAGTGGATAAGAGGTTACCACTGATATCTTGTGGGCTTGGAAGTAGTGATGAAGCTTCCTTGAGGCCAAAAGAACTGCATATAACAGCTTATGCACTTCAATGTACCGAGCCTTGGCATCGTGGAGTACTTTGCTGATGAAGTACACCGACCGTTGGACAGTCTGAACCTTTTCGGAGGGGCCCAAAGTGAATGTGGCCTAGAGGGGGTGGGGGGGGGGGGGGGTGAATAGGCCATTTTGATTTTTGTTGGAACCTGCAACACTTAACCACCAGATCAAAACTTGAGATATCGAACTAGTCCAGTAAAGTGCGGACTAGGCTGGTGTATACCGACTAAGTTAATCAAGTTTGATCAATTAGTTTGATTCTGGGATGTATGCAGTGGAAATATACTTGTGATTTAGGTGTTGCACGGTTATGGACTAGGATATATCACAATTCAATCTTATACTTAATGATTCAACGTAAAGTAAGCAATATTGATTCAAACCCTAGATTGTTGTGATAAATAAGAACGATGAACACAAAGCAAGAATACAAACAATTTATCCTGTGGTTCGGCTCCCACAGAGGCAACCTACATCCACGTTGAGGAGTCCACAAAAGGACAGGGTCTTCTCCAACCCTACCCTCGTCGGATCGCCACGAAGGCCAATCATCTTCTCTTATTGAAAGCATCTAGGCCCCCATGAGGTATGGTTTCGGTGATTATTGACAACCATTGGATATTACTAATGAGTTTGTGGATGCAAGGTCTCTCATATCACTCATCACACTTAATGAAATCTATATGTATATCATCTACTGCTCATTGGATACAATTGGAGACCCCTAAACAAATTACTTTACAAGGTCAATCGATTTTTATGAAGACTAAAAGAAAAGGCTCATATGTCAAATTTATTCCATCGAAATTGACAGCACTCAAGACTTGGTCATCATCAGAAGAACATTTCAAACCAATGTCTACGAGGTCACTCGAATAAATTCCAAAAGAATCACTTAGAACAATTCGAAGTAGACAAAATCAACTCACCGGATCAACCGATGTTTCCATAAAATACTACATCGGTCGAGTTGGCTCAACAGCAGAAAAAGACCTCAAACTTGAGTACACATTGGATCATCCGATGATGAAGCAAGTGTTACATCGGTCGATCATTCCAGTAACCAATTACCCTGGACCAAGTGTAACACCGGACCATCCGATGTATAATTGATAACACATCGGTCAATCACTCCAGTAAGCATTATTTCTGGACAATTCTGGATGAAGTATCACCGGATCATCCGATGATGAAGCAAGTGTTACATCGGTCGATCAACGGTCATATCTGATACAGTGACATCAGCTAATTTGGATTCGACCGATGACAACTGAAGGGAGAACATCAGATCATTCGGTGTTCGCAGAATAGTAATGTCAGCTTACTTTTCCAACGGGTATTTCGTGGAAGCTGGCTATTTATACCCCTTCAACCAGTCATTTCGATAAGTCTTGATACCCAAAGCTACTCTACACATTGCCAAGCATTCAAGACATTGAGCTACCACTTCTACATCATTTACACCACTTGTACACCAAGAGATAGGCTAGAACTCACTAGAGATAATGCTTGTGTGCTTCCATTCTTGGTGATTGGAGTCTCTAGTATAGTGAGAGCAGTAAGGGAGTGTCTCTTGATGATTGTATTCACCGTGTAACAGTCGGTGATTGGAGAGAGCCTTCCGTAGCTTGCCAAGACAGTTGTGGAAGCCCGGAGGATCAAACTTGTACAAGGCTTGAGCTCAACCTTGCCGGGGTTGGCGAACGGAGACTTTTAGTGAAGATACCTGGTCTCGGTGACTTGGTAGTGGCTATACCCTTTGGTGGATGCCACAATGTGGATGTAGGAAGATCTTGATGATCTTGCCGAACCACGGGATAAATCTCCGTGTCTTCGTGTCTCCTCGGGAGTTTGCACACTCTTTCTTTCCCGTTACACTTATGCATTTCATATACCGCAATCTTACTATTCACTTAAATGCATAGGTTGTTTGCATAGGGAATTGGACTTTTAGTTGTCAAGTTTTTATTGCTTTAATTTTTGAAAAGAAGCCCAATTCACCCCCTCCCTCTTGGGCATTCGATCCTTACACTTATCACAAAGGGTAAATAATCGAATTCAAGGGGCCTTCTCACATGTTGAGGGCTCCCCTAGATTACAATGAAAAATCCACCAAGAACACACTCAAAAGATTACAATGAAAATCACAGGAGTGTGTTAGGGAATCAAACCAAGAGCTCAAGAGTGATGAAACATGTCTCTCCAATGTTTCGGAGTGTATCCTCAAAGGATTGATCTTTGTGGCTTTTGATTTCGTGGAGAGATGTGTTTTTTAGGCTCTTGGGAGGTGTGACGGCGCAGGGGTTCGACAGAGATTAAAGTTGGGCTGTGCACCTCTATTTATATGGGGTTTATAAAAGTGACCGTTAGGGTTTAGAAAGATCGGATTAGTCCATGGTGGACACCGGACTAGTCCGGTGTGCTGTGTGTAGCAAACCCTAAGTGTCCCAAAATATCGGACTAGTCTGGCTAGGAGCGGACTTGTCCGATTTTGCTCCTGGAAATTTTCGGACTAGTCCGATAGTCATCGGACTTGTCCGGACAGTGAAACCCTAAGTGGTTATGAGGACAACCGCACTTGGAGGACTTGTCCGATTTAGGCCAGAGAGTTTTTTTGCACTATTCCATGCTAATATCGGACTTGTCCGGTTGACATCAGAAAGATATCGGATTAGTCCGGTGTGTGATCGGACTTGTCCGATTTTGTGTGACTTGTGAAGTGTTTTGAGGACTAGTGTGCACTGGGGAGGACTAGTCCGATTCTAGTGAGAGAGATATCGGACTAGTCCGTGGTGATATTGGATTTGTCCGATCTTGTGCAGAGAGAGATATCGGACTAGTCCGGTGTCAATCGGACTAGTCCGGTCCTGTATAAAAATTGGTGCAATGTGTGTGTTTATTTGTGTTTTACCTCTTGAGGTGTGTTTCCTTAACACACTCTACACACAATGATCTACTACTCTTGTTCCTTGAGCTCTTCTCCACATTGCTCCTCATTCTCCCTTCTTTTCGGCATTTTGCTTATTTTCAACTTAAAACCTGTGCTCATCTCAACAAAGTTGTTAGGATCTAATTTGCTTGTCATAAATCATCCAAAACCCACAAGGGATTCCTAGACGCACTTTCAATCTCCCCCTTTTTGGTGATTGATGACAACCAATTGAGATTTCACAAGATATGACAAAAAATTGAGCTTTTCATAAAGTATGCACATATGTGTTCAAAACACATTAAGCAATGAATGCATGATCCATATGTGCACTCTTTATGGTGGGATGCAAAACTAAATGAGTATGAGCAATAATTGTGATGATAATGAGTTAATTGACATGGATGTACCAACAATAAGCATAAAAGACAATGTTGAACTAAAAACACAGATTTCATCAATAAAAGCATAACAAGTTCATAGCATTGCATCTCAGGACCATAATTAACAAAATAGCATATTAAACAGTTTTACAACCAACAAAATAGACAAAAAGCACAAAGGAAGCTCTCTCCTCGCATCCTACAGCTAAGACCTTAGACCTAAGACTCCCCCTCAATCTCTCCCCCTTTGACATCAAGACACCAAAAAGAAGGAGAGGAGGGACCTAAAGTCTTCATGCCTCGCTGTCGGTCCTCTCATCGTCTTCATCTTCGTCTTCGGGCTGATGATGAGGAGGAGGAGGTGCGGACCTGCTCGAGCCCCCAACGCCAAAGTAGGCAAGCTCGGAGGGGGTCAAGGGCCCGAGCTCGGTGATGTCAGGGTCGGAGTCCTCAGAAATTACTGAAGATCCAATGGGGTCGATCTCCAGCTTTTGACTTAGCTGCTTGATGTTTGCCTTCACATATCTCATATAAGCTTTTCTCTTTTGCTTGAGCTTGTGACTTCTGATCTCAGTCTTGCGGCAAGATTCGAAGATGGCCGCAAGATACTTCAGGATGCCACTCACAACCCCTTTTTGAGGAGCTGCCCTAGTGGCAGGGGCAGCCCTGACATCTCCACTTCCTCTTGCAGGGGCCTCAGGACTCGAGGCTGGAGATGGAGCAGCCTGAATGCTTGGCTTTTGAGGAATCTGGGCCTCAGAGGAAGGTGCTCCACATCCTTGAGAAATTCAATGCCAGTGCCCTTCTCAATTATGAACATAAGATATGGAGCATATCCACATGACCTGTTGTGTGTGCAAGAAATGTTCACCATGTCATTCCAAATGTAGTCAGCCACATCAAACTGACGATCCTTGCTTATCACTCTCATCAGGGTCCAGAGATAGCCCTGCACACTCCCAACATCTCCATCCTTGGGAGCAATAGTATTCCTCAATACTCTGTTCAGGACCACAAATAAAGGCTTCATGTTCTTCGTGGAGGGAGGGTTGAACTTTCAGTTGGGCTCATAGAGGAATTTCATCCTGTCCTTCTCAATGACACCTATGTTGTGGATGATCAAGATGGCATGTCTTGAAGTTTCAAGGTGGAGCAGGCTTGCAAAGTCTTCATGAGTGATACTGTACTTGGATCCATGAGTCATCCAAGTAACACTCTCTTCATCTTCACTTGAGAAATGACACGTCGCAAAGAATTGCGCGATGACCTCATCATTCCAGTTGTTCCTAAAGGCAAAAAGATCCTTCAGGCCATGCCTCTCAACTGCATCCACCTCTTCAATAAAAGGGGAGCAACCCTTCTTCTCAAAATGCACCCAATCAATCCATTGGCTGCGCACTACTGGTGTCTTCATGGGGAGGTACACACACTTGTAGAAATCTACATGGAAATTGCACCAAAATCTTCCGTCGGCAGCTTGCTTCGGACGGCCATACTTATCGATACTTCTGAATTTCGCAGCCGAGTCGCTGCCCTTCCCATTGAACTTCTCTTCAGTGGGGTCCCTGACCCCTTCCCATGGAGCATGCAGCCTCAAGGGGCCAACCGGGCCAGTTGCTATTCCCTTGCCCTTGCCCTTGGCTTGGCGAGGGCCACTAGCTGCAGCTGCCTTGGACGTCGGCTTCTTTGCCAGCACCTTCCTCCGAGCCTGTGGAGGAGATGGAGCCGGCTCGGAAGGACGCTCTTGGCGTTTCTTGCTAATGTTCATCGAGGGCCGAGGTGTGACCTCGTGGTCCATCTTAGCCTTGAAATCGGAAATCTCATCGTTTGAGCTCGACATGCCCTGAGAATGAATTGTGCAAGGTATGGATAAGAATGGATGACATGGAACTGAATGGATGACAAGAGAGTTTGCATTGAGGAATTAAGGTTAGGGTTGAGTCCAGAAAAATCGGACTTGTCCGGTGTACAGGCACGGACTAGTCCGGGGTGACCGGACTTGTCCGTGCATGGACCGGACTAGTCCGTTATTCATCCTCAAAAACCTAACTTATGAGACAAATGGACCTACTCAATGCAAAATTAGCCTAACAGCAATGTAATACATCAAGGACACTAGTATTAGGTGAAAGAAGCTAGGCTATTCGATCAATAATGAAGAAAATAGGTATTTCTAGGGTTTGGACGAAAATTACTGAAGAAATCGCTTGAAACTTGGAGATGAGGGTGTTGAAGTCCGGACAAGTCCGTGAACTTCAAACTCCGAGCAAGGAAGCTTAATTTCCGCCCAAATGCGGAGCCTTTTGGTGGAGAAAGCAAGAAATCGCCTTGGGAGCTCGAGCGCGTAGAGAGAGAAGCTTGAGGCAAGTTGTGAGGGTGAGGGAATTAGGGTTTGGCGGCGGCTAGGGTTATGGACACGAGAAATTGGACAAGTCCAGAAATGACCGGACTAGCCTGAACTTTTCCAGAGGCTATATCGGACTAGTCCGTGGTCTGCCGGACTAGTCCGGCCTAACCGGCGCTCTGCGGACTAGTCTGCAAGGGGACTAGTCCGGGTAACCACGGACTAGTTCGTGGTCAATAGGCAAGAACTTCTTAGCCGGTTCATATATATATTTGAAGGTACATATTTAGAAAATAGGGAGGCAAATCAAATCAACTAATCTTGATGAATATGATCAGTAAGCATACAACAATCAAGCAATGAACATAATTCACCAAGATCTAGTAATTGACATAGTTTTTTGGAGAAAATTGAGAGAGATGATTTTGACAATCCAATCAACATATTTTGAAGAAATCATACAGGTATGCAAAATTTCAAGACACATTCCGATAATCAAGGATGTTTAGTTCATTTCGAAGCTCGCAAAAGCGTTTTTCATCAAGTGGCTTGGTGAATATGTCGGCCAATTGTTTTTCTGTGTTGACATGGGAAATGGCTATTTCTCCTTTCATGGAGTGGTCTCTCAATAAGTGATGCCGGATGTCTATGTGTTTGGTTCTAGAGAGCTCAACTGGATTATGGGCAATTTTAATAGCACTCTCATTGTCACAAAGGAGTGGAATACGGTTCATATTGTAACCGTAATCCCTTAGAGTTTGTTGCATCCAAAGGAGTTGTGCACAACAACTCCCAGCTGCAACATACTCCGCTTCGTCTATGGATAAGGCAATGGCGTTTTATTTCTTGGAGGACCAAGAAACTAGGGATCTACCTAGGAATTGGCATGTACCAGAGGTACTTTTTCTATCTACTTTGCATCCGGCATAATCTGCATTGGAGTAACCAATGAGATTGAATTTTGAGCCTTTTGAATACCAAAGACCAAGGTTGGGTGTTTGAACTAAATATCTCAAGATCCTTTTTACGGCTGTCAAGTGACACTCCTTAGGATTGTCTTGAAATCTTGCACACAAACATACACTCAACATAATGTCTGGCCTAGATGCACATAAATAGAGTAGGGATCCAATCATGAAGCGATATACCTTTTGGTCGATGCTAGGTCCATCTTCGTTGAGATCCAAGTGGCCATTCGTTGCCATGGGAGTCCTTATGGGCTTCGCCTTGTCCATCCCAAACTTCTTGAGTATGTCTTGAGTGTACTTCGTTTGGCTTATGAACGTCCTTCCCTTTGTTGCCTCACTTGGAATCCCAAAAAGTACTTTAGCTCTCCCATCATAGACATCTCAAACCTGTCTATCATAATTTTACTAAATTCCTCACAAAAAGATTTGTTAGTTGAACCAAAGATTATATCATCAACATAGATTTGACAAACAAATAGATCATTGTCAAAATTCTTTGTAAACAGTGTATAATCTACTTTGCCAATCTTAAAGCCATTTTCAATTAAGAAATCTCTAAGACACTCATACCAAGCTCTAGGAGCTTGTTTGAGGCCGTAGAGAGCCTTACGCAATTTAAATACGTGGTCGGGGAACTCTTCGTCTTCAAACCCGGGAGGTTGCTCCACATACACCTCCTCCTTGATTGGTCCGTTCAGGAAGGCGATTTTCACATCTATTTGATAGAGCTTGAAATCATGGTGAGTAGCATATGCAAGTATTATTCTAATGGATTCAAGTTCAGCTACGGGAGCAAATGTCTCATTGAAATCCAAACCTTCGACTTGTGAATACCCTTTGACCACAAGTTGTGCCTTGTTCCTTGTCACCACCCCGTGTTCGTCTTGTTTGTTGCGGAAGACCCATTTGGTGCCGACGACGTTGGATTTGGGTCTTTCGACTAGTTCCCACACCTCATTTCTTTTGAAATTGTTGAGCTCTTCTTGCATGGCCACTACCCAATCCGGATCTTTCAATGCATCGTCAACCCTGCGTGGTTCCAAAAAGGACACAAACGAGTAATGCTCACAAAAATTAGCTATTCGAGATCTAGTAGTTACTCCCTTTTGGATGTCGCCGATGATGTTGTCGATTGGGTGATCCCTTTGGACGCATTGGTGTACTCTTGGGTGTGGTACTTGCTTTCTTGAATCTTCAATATCATCTTCTTCTCCCCCTAAATGATTGCCTTCATTGACTTGTTGATCATCTTCACTTTCTTGAGGTTGATCTTGTATGGAAGCTCCCCCTTGATCATTGGTCTCCTCTTGTGGTTCGTTTTCCTCATGGATATGTAGAGGTGGCTATTGTGGTCGAACTTCCCCTAACGCCATTCTTCTCAATGCTTGGCAAGGAGCTTCCTCTTTATCTAGCACACATGGATCAGCTTGCTGCTTTTGGGAGCCATTAGTTTCATCGAACACTACATCACGTGCTACTTCAACAAGTCCGGAGGTCTTGTTGAAAACACGATAGGCGTAAGTGTTCAAATCATAACCAAGCAAGAAACCTTCATCGGACTTTGAAGCGAACTTTGAAGTGCTAGGCTTCTTGTTTACAATATAGCATGGGAAACCGAAAACTCAAAAATATGAGATATTAGGTTTGTTACCGGTAAGTAGCTCATAGGATGTCTTCTTGAGTAATCAATGAAGGTATAGTCGATTTATGGCATGGCAAGCGATGTTGACCGCTTCCGCCCAAAATCGATCCGAGGTCTTGTACTCATCGAGCATTGTTCTCGCCATCTCTATGAGAGTTCGGTTCTTTCTTTCGGCAACTCCGTTTTGTTGAGGGGAGTTCGGAGCTGAAAACTCATGCTTTAAGACTTCTTCATCTAGGTACCCCTCCACTTGTGTGTTCTTGAACTCCGTGCTATTGTCGCTTTGAATGTTCTTGGTTGTCAATGAGAATTCATTTTGAGCTCGCTTGAAGAACTTCCTGAGTATTCCTTGTGTTTCTGACTTGTCATGCAAAAAGAAAACCCAAGTGAAGCGAGAAAAACCATCAACAACTACTAAACCATATTTGTTACCGCCGATGCTTATGTAGGCAATTGGACCAAATAAGTCCATGTGACGTAGCTCGAGCGGTCTTGTTGTAGTCATGATGTTCTTGGCGGGGTGAGGTGCTCCAACTTGCTTCCTGGCTTGGCACACGCTACAAGGACTGTCTTTCTCAAAAACAACATCCTTCAAACCTCGGATGTGATTTCTCTTGAGGAGTTTTTGAAGGTTCCTCATACCAACATGCGCTAGCCGTCTATGCCACAGCCAACCCATGTTTGTCTTTGCAATCAAACATGTGTCAAGTTCAGCTTTATCCTTGTTGAAGTCAACAAGATAAAGTTTTCCCTTTAACATAACCTTGAATGCAATGGAACCATCACTCCTCCTAGAGACGGTCACACCCTCGTTAGTGAACAAGCAATTATAACCATTGTCACATAATTGAGATATGGACAGCAGGTTATAATCTAAGGAATCTACATGTAATATGTGAGAAAGAGTGTGTTGTGGTGACATGGCAATTTTACCGGTACCGAGCACCTTTCCTTGACTATTGTCTCCGAAGTAGATGCCCTCGCTTGGATCCTCATTTGCTTCATATTCAACGAACATCCTTCTTTCTCCGGTCATATGGTTGGTGCAGCCACTGTCTAGCACCCAGTTGGATTCACCGGAGGAATAGGCCTGCAAAAACAAATTATGCCTTGGTTTTAGGTACCCAAGCTTGCTTGGGTCCTCTTAGGTTAGTCACAAGGGATTTGGGCACCCACACATGAGATTTGGTGTTCTCATGGCGTGGCCCAACATAATGAGCATAAACCTTTTCATAATTACTTCTCATTAAGACATAAGATGCATCGAAAGTTCTTAATTGTAACTTTTGTTGTTTATACACAGGACTAGTCTGGGAGGCCAGAATTGTCCGGAGTACCAGACTTGTCCGGACCCTGACCGGACTAGTTTGGCGGTCATGCGTGTTGTACTCATTAATTTTTGATTTTCCAGTTTCGAAGTCTCCTCCCTTTACAAAGACATTGCTATCCCTGTTATTCTTATGGCTTCTAGTGTAACATCCCGATTTTTCAAACTTTGGCAAATTAAAATTTGAATAGGGAGTTAGAATTTGATAATAGGAAGAAATTGTTTTTATAAAGAAAAATATAAAATATATGCATCTCATCTTGCATTTGCATTCATCCCTAAGTATTAGAATTTATTTACCAAATGAATACATTAAAAATAATTAAATTGGCAAAGGAATAATGGAATAAAAGAAAAAATAGATATTAAATAACAAATAATAAATAAAGAAAAATAGAAGATATAAATATAACTAAGTAAATAACTAAATAAATAAAAATAAAAGAATAACAAATAATAGGAAAATAAAGAATAAATATATATAAAAAAGAGAAATATAAATAATAAATAAATAATAAAAAGAAAATAAAAAGAAAAAAAATAAAAGGGAGTCAACTATGCCTAAACCCGTACAATCCTGGCTACACAAACCAATAAAACCACCGCTTGAAAAAAAAGAAAAAAACAAGAAAAAAACAAGAAAAAAGGGTCAACGGCCAGAGTGCTGGCCGCACGCAGCTGGCCGCACAGCTTGCCACTGCCATGCAAAAACAATATAAAAAAAGAAACAAAAAGGGGCCAATCCAGGCTGGCCGCACAGGCCAGCAATCAGGCCGATTGGGACTCCAAGTCCCGTGACATACGTAACCCCCGGCCTCTATAAAGAAAAGGAACGAATCTCAATACGCCTGCCCTTTTACTGTGAGCAACCGAGCGGCTCGGTTGGAACCGCGCCCAAGCGCGGCGCTACACGCCCGACGAGTCCAGCCCAGCGCCGGACCTAGTCCCCGCCGCCTATAAAAGAATGCCGTAGGGTTTTGTCCCTTTTTCTCGGTACAGGAAGCAATGCTGTCACCAGAGAAAAGGAGCAAACAAAACCCTAGCCGCCGGTACAGAAAAAAAAGAGAATAACAGAGACACCGCCAGGAAAGAAAAAAAAGGAAGGAAGAAGAAGAAGAGGAGGGAGCCGCCATCCGCCAAAGATCGTCACAGTCGTCGTGCTGCTGGAGGACCGCATCGCCGTCTCCTTCATCTACACCACGTCGCCGCCATTCCACGACCGTCCGGACTTGATGCGCATACGGTAGGTATTACAGCCTAGATCTAGACAACTATTTTGGTTTTAATACTTGAATTAGATCACGTGTCGGACATATTTTATTTTGCGCAGCCGTTAATCGTAATCAGGTCATCTTAAATCACTTGGAACTCACAAGTTAGATTAAATCATACAACACCTAATAGGTTATTCTAGATTTACTAAATAGTATATTTTCAGTTTTATTTAATCTGTTTTTCAGATTTAATAAATGAGATTAAAGCATAGTTAATTCATAAAGTGCCAAATTAAATCTAGAAAAATTTCTAAAAATTTGGAATAAATTCTAGTAAGTAATTAATAATATTTTCATCACATTTAATATTCTGGAATAATTATTTTATGTCTGAATGAATTCTAGTTATTTCCAAACTTGCTCAAATAAATAGGAAATCATTATTGAAAATTATTAAAAAGCCATAGAAAGTTATGTAACATTAATACAAACATATTTTCTGCATGCATCCATATTTTGGATATTGATTAGTGTTTGCAATGTATTTATTGTGTATGTTGCTTGTATATGCGCTTGATTACGAGTAGATGGATACGCTCAAGACATTACGATCGAGAGGCGATTATACGAGGATTTCCAAAACCAAGACTTTGAAGCGCTTGAACAACCCCATCCGACGGAGCAAGGCAAGTGTCCTTGACCATATTGATCCTATTTTTGAAATAAATGTTTTGCTTGCAAACTGCATGCTTGTGTCAATTTGATGGGAATCTTATGATAGGAAGTTTACTAGCTTTGTTTGACCATTCTTTTTACCTGTGATATATGGTAGAGAGTCGGGATGGGCTTTTTACCTTTTTGCTTTGCTTAACTAATTGGGATGGAAATAACTATACCACTTAATTTAATTATGCATTATTGAGATTATGGTTAACATGAGCTGGTTAAATCTGATGTGGTAAAGGGGTGATCTAAGCAAGCCTAGTATGCGGATGGGTTGGATGTCATGGTGGTTTGCTTGCTTTAGATCTAAGGACCGGTTCATGCGAGGATATGCCAGGACAACAGTGCCACCACAAGGCCAAGTATGGGTGCGGCGTAGCTGAATAATTAGGAGCGCTGCTAGTATTGTATGGACCATTGGATGGCGCAGGGAATGGGAGTCGAGGAGGGCTACCCTAGGATCCGCATGGCACACGAGGGGGCCCGTGGGTGGGAGAATGGAGATTCAAGGCTGCCGGTGAAACCTTAGTGGGCCCATACATACTAGTAGTCCCTTTTGAAAGGCTATTTTGTGATCTCTTGGCCGCACACCTATGGAAGTGTGATAAGGCATAATTGAGGTTCTTAGTCACCGAAAGGTGATGAAATCATGAACATGTGGGTAAAGTGGTACAACCTCTGCAGAGTGTAAAACTATCATGATAGCCGTGCTTCCGATTAAGAGCGCCTGGATGACCTACATGATTAGAGGATTTTGATATTGGGGTGGTTGGGTTATGGTTATGGATCGATAATGGTTATGGATGGTTTATGGCTTATGGTTATGGATATGAATTTGAGTTATGGTAACTGGACATGGATAATGATGATGTTGGCAATAATTGGATATGGTTTATATTATGTTAATATGATGGTTATGATGGGATTGTTTCACATAGACATAGTATAATGCTTTACAAATGTTTTAATGTACTTTTCAGCACTTAGCCATTATTATATTCGTCATTTGTATCAGCTAGATGTCATATTTTCCCACACTTGATGAATACGACATGCACTCACCCTTGCAATCCCCCCAACAGCTCTTAGAGATATTCTGGAGATCAACATGGAGCACTAGGTTGCGTACCGCCGTCGACTGCCTGGTGGAGTTGGAGTCGCCTACGCTAGTTTATTTCCGCTGCAATAGAATCAAGGTATATTTATATTTGACACGGTTAAATTCTGATTTCCGTTTGTGACGCATATGTGTATGTGTGATGAACATCCTGGGCACACATAGACTGCACTTGGTTCGTTTTTCAGAACCGGATGTCACATCTAGCTTGTTGCTTTTCACCATAAGAGTAACCAATGCCATATTTGACATTTGGAGGTCTTGTGACCAAGTATGCACTACGTGCATATTTGATCTTCTCCTTGTCAAATATGACATTTTGTGCGGGATGCTTGTCCTTGGTGGAGAGTGACTTGTCTTTCAAACTGTTGTCAAGTTTACCACATGTACAAGTAGAAGCAACTTCAGTTTTAATGGGCTGAGAGGGTGAACTTGAAGAGGATGAAGGGTCACCTTGCTTGAGTGACTCAACTTGCACTTCAAGGATCTTGTTAACCTTGGTTAGTTTAGCAAGTTCTTCCTTGATTGCAGCATTTGAGTCGTTTAACTCCAAGCAAGCTTCCTTGCTTGAAGCTAACTCAACCTCTAGTGACTTGCTTCGCTCCTTTTCAAGCTCTAGAAGTTTGTCAAGTTCGACATGTTCCTCCTTTTGGGAGACAATCATGTCTTCTTGACAGTGTATTAACCTCTCCTTCTCAACAAGTTGATCAAGTAAAAATTTCATTTTAGTGGATGTTTTCTTATCTAATCCAATAAGCATATCTTCATTATCACTAGCAATGTCGCTATTACTAGAATAGGAATGCATGGAGGAGGGTTTCGTTGTTACCTTACGTTTACCTTCCTTTGCCATGAGGCAAGTGCCGTTCCCCTTCCATGCTTCGAGTGTAGGGAAGAGAGTAGACTTCTTGGATGTCTTTTCGATGGCTATGCTAGCTATCTCTTCTTCTGATGATGATGAGGACTCATCATTTGAGTCCCACTCTTTCCCTATGTGCACTTGTTCGGCTTGTTTCTTCTTCTTGAAGAATTTCTTGGGTCGAGGCTTGGCTTCTTTAGTCTTCTTCTTGTTCTCTTCATATGGGCAATCAACTATAAAGTGGCTATACTCACCACAATTATAGCATGCCCGCCTCAACTTTGGCTTTGTTCTTTCCTTGTATTTTCCTTCACTTGATTTGGCGCCTTGTCTCTTCTTCATTATTTTCTTGAATTTCTTCATGAATAGTATCATGTCATCTTCATCCAAATCACTGCTCTCATCATCACCGTCTTCCTCTAATTGAGCTTCTCGTGATTCTTTAGATAAGGGCTTGAGGGTGGACTTCAAGGCAACCCCTTTCTTCTTTGTCGAGGTAAGATCGGCAATTTCCTTGACATGCTTTGCTTGCTTTTCCATCATCTCAAAATTGATGATTTTTCCAAGTAGCTCATCCGGAGTCATTCTCTTGTATTCGGGGCTTTCTCTAATCATGGAGCATAAGGTGACGTTGCGAGGCATGAAAGCTCTAAGGATGAGCTTCATCACCTCGTGGTCATTCCACTTCTTGCTTCCGTAAGATCGAACCTTGTTGACGAGCGTCCGAAGTCTGTTGTACATATCTTGAGGTGACTCATCTTCTTCGATTGCGAATATTCCCAATTCGCCCTTGATCATTTCGATCTTCGCTTCATGCACATGACGATCACCTTCATGTGTAGTTTGTAATGTGTCCCATATCTCCTTTGCAATCTCGAGTCCATCCACCTTGGTGAACTCATCCCGACTGAGCGAAGAGGTAATAACTACCGCGACTTGAGCATTTCGATTAATTGCCTACTCTTGGCTTGGTGTGATCTCTTCGTCATCGTCCGGGATATCTATCCCTATGCACACAATATGCCATAAACTTGGATTGAGAGAGATTAAATGCATTTTCATATTCTACCTCCACATTGAGTAATCATTTCCATCGAAGTGTGGGGCTTTTCATAGAGGGATAGATAAATAATGATTATTGCTGGAATTAAGACGATCATAGTTGAAAGGATATCGGGAGTAGTCGGTGTGACTACTCCCTTTCTTCTTCTTTTCATCTTCAACTTTCACTTTCCCTTTGGAAAGAGTCTTCTTTCTTAGGAGCGCCATTAGTTCAAGCGTCTCCTCATCGCCATACTCGAAGTCTTGAATGGCTTTGAGGAGCTTTTCAACTTTCTGATTCTTGTCATCATCAATCTTCTCTAGGTTGTTGCTCTTGTGTACGTCCTTCATGTCCGACATGATCTTCTTCGAGCGATTAGTCTCTTTCTTGAAGAACCTGCTCTGATACCAATTAAATGTGGCCTAGAGGGGGGGGGGGTGAATAGGCCTTTTTGAATTTTGTCGGAACCTGCAGCACTTAACCACCAGATCAAAACTTGAGATATCGGACTAGTCCGGTAAAGTGCGAACTAGTCCGGTGTATACCGACTAAGTTAATCAAATTTGATCAATTAATTTGATTCTGGGATGTATGCAGCAGAAATATACTTGTGATTTAGGTGTTGCACGATTATGGACTAGAATATATCAAAATTCAATCTTATACTTAATGATTCAACGTAAAGTAAGCAATAGTGATTCAAACCCTACATTGTTGTGATGAATAAGAACGATGAACACAAAGCAAGAACACAAACAATTTATCCCGTGGTTCGGCTCCCACACAGACAACCTACATCCACGTTGAGGAGTCCACAAAAGGATCGGGTCTTCTCCAACCCTACCCTCGTCGGATCGCCACGAAGGCCAGTCCTCTTCTCTTATCACAAATGGTAAATAACCGAATTCAAGGGGCCTTCTCACACGTTGAGGGCTCCCCTAGATTACAATGACAAATCCACCAAGAACACACTCAAAAGATTACAATGAAAATCACAGGAGTGTGTTAGGGAATCAAACCAAGAGCTCAAGAGTGATGAAACATGTCTCTCCAATGTTTCGAAGTGTATCCTCAAAAAATTGATCTTTGTGGAATTTGATTTTGTGGAGAGATTTGTTTTTAAGGCTCTTGGGAGCTGTGACGGCGCAGGGGTTCGAGAGAGATTAAAGTTGGGCCGTGCACCTCTATTTATATGCAGTTTCTAAAAGTGACCGTTAGGGTTTAGAAAGATCAGACTAGTCTGTGCTGGACACCGGACTAGTCCGGTATGTTGTGTGTAGCAAACCCTAAGTGTCCCAAAATATCGGACTAGTCCGGCTAGGAGTAGACTTGTCCGATTTCGCTTCTGGAAATCTTCGGACTAGTCCGATAGTGAATGTAGGCCTAGAGGGGGGGGGGTGAATAGGCCTTCTTGAATTTTTTCGATTCCTGTAGCACTTCAACAACAAGGTCAAAACCAGATATATAGGACTAGTCCGGTAAAGTGCGGACTAGTCCGGATTTCACGGGCTAGGTTGATCAAGTTAGGTCAATTTGATTGTTTCGTTGATGTTTGCAGCGGAAATATAAACTTTAATAACAGTTCAACAGTTGTATATCAAGTTCTATTGCAAGTATGATTCTTGTTCAACTATTTAACTTGAATTCAACAAAATGAATCAAACCCTAGATAATGTTGATCAACTAGAATGATGAACACAAACGAACAAGACACAAGATTTATCCCGTGGTTCGGTTACCACGAAAGCAACCTACATCCACGTTGAGGAGCCCACAAAAGGACCGGGTCTTCACCAACCCTTCCCTCGTCGGATCGCCACGAAGGCCAATCCTCTTCCACTAATCACACAGGGGTAAATCACCAAGTTGAAGGGGCGATCTCACAAATTGAGAGCTCCCTTGATTACAAGTTTCAAGACCACCAATAACACACTTCGAAATATACAAATTGAGATGCAAGAGTGTGTTAGAGATTCAAAGCAAGAGCTCAATCGTGTGCCAAGTGCCTCTCCAATGATCTAGAAGTGATCTTCAATGGATTGATTGATTTTGCACTTAATTTCATGGAGAGAGATGGTTTTTGAGTCTCTTGGGAGGTGTGACGGCGCTAGGGTTCGAGAGTGGGTGAAAGTGGGCCGTGCACCTCTATTTATATGGGGTTTCTAGAAGTTACCGTTAGGGTTCAGAAAGATCGGACTAGTCCGTGGTGGTGACCGGACTAGTCCGGTGTGCTGTGTGTAGCAAACCCTAAGTGTCCAGGAATATCGAACTAGTCCGGTTGAAAACGGACTTGTCCGATTTCACTGCTGGAAATCTTCGGTGTAGTCCGATTGTCATCGGACTTGTCCGGACCTGTGAAACCCTAAGTGTTTAGGATGACAAGTCCGCACTTGGAGGACTTGTCCGATTTAGATCAGTGTGTATATCGGACTAGTCTGTGTAGACACCGGACTTGTCCGAACTGGATCAGAATGAATATCGGACTAGTCCGGGTCACAACGGACTTGTCCGATCTTGTGTGACTTGTGCATTGTGTTAAGGACTAGTCCGCACTGGGGAGGACTAGTCCGAAGTGGAACAGAAAGATATCGAACTAGTCCGGCTGATATCGGACTAGTCCGGTCCTGTATAGCTTTGTGCATTGTGTGTGTGTGATTAAATGAGATTGAGCTCTTGGGTGTGTTTCCTTAACACACTCCATACATACTAAACTACTAATTTCTTCTTCTTGAGCTCAAATTCATTTTCCTTCTCAATTTTCCTCTTTTTGGCACTTTGCTCATTTTTCATCATTTTCCTGCATTCATCTCAACAAAAGGATTAGGATCCCAATTGCTTGTCATAAATCATCCAAAACCCACAAGGGAGTCCTAGATGCACTTTCAAT
This sequence comes from Tuctoria greenei, assembly GCA_036927565.1. Lineage (NCBI taxonomy): Eukaryota > Viridiplantae > Streptophyta > Magnoliopsida > Poales > Poaceae > Tuctoria > Tuctoria greenei. The sequence goes on from JAYESD010000006.1 coordinate 155,121,781, forward strand.
CTCCCCCTTTTTGGTGATTGATGACAACCAATTGAGATTTCACAAAATGAGGTATAAAATGAGATTTTCATAAAGTATGCACATATGACTCAAAGATACATCAAGCAACAAGATAATTATCCATATGTGCATTCTTTATGGTGGGATGCATACTAAGAGCATGAATTCATTAAGAATGACAGAATTTGCATTGATCAACTAATATCAAGTGAATATGGCATTTCAGGAGCAAAAATTCAGATTTCATCACACGCTTGCAAATTAATTGAGCAATTTAACACAGGACCAAACATGATATGAAAATAGTGTTAACCAAATACAATCACAATTAAAAGTACATAGAGAGCTCTCTCCTCGCATCCTATTCAGCTAAAGCTAAGACTAGAGACTCCCCCTCAATCTCTCCCCCTTTGGCATCAAGACACCAAAAAAGAGAGAGAGGAAGGTCCTAGGGCTTCACTCTTCGCTGTCAGTCCTCTAGTCGTCTTCATCGTCTTCATCGCTTTCCGCTTGACGAGGTTGAGAGGGAGGAGGAGGAGCGGAGCTGCTCGAGCCCCCAATGCCAAAATAGGCAAGCTCGGAGGGAGTCAATGGGCTGAGCTCGGTGATGTCCGGATCAGAATCTTCAGAAAGTACTGGAGATCCAATTGGGTTGATCTCCAGCTTCTCACTCAGCTGCTTCACATTGGCTTTTATGTACCTCATGTTCTCCTTCCTCTTCTGATTTAGCTTGTGAAGCTTCACTTCAGTTTTCTTGCACGAGGAGAAAATTGCAGCCAAGTACTTGAGGATCCCATTGGCGGATCCTTTCTTAGGGGCTTCCCTGGAGGGAGGAGGAGCCCTAGCAGCTTCTTCTTGCCTTGCCGGTGCCTCGGGGCTTGAGGCCGGCGATGGAGCAGCCTGGACACTCACTGGCTGAGGCTTCTGAGGCCTCAGTGGAGTGTGCTCCACATCCTTCACAAACTCGATCCCTGTGACCTTCTCAATCATAAACATCAAGTAAGGGGCATAGCCACAGGATCGGTTGGGGGTACTTGAGATATTGACCATATCATTCCAAATATAGTCTGCAACATCAAACTGTCTCCTCTTCCTTATGACCCTCATTAGGGTCCGGAGGTAGCCCTGTACACTCCCTGCATCCCCATCCTTGGGGGCAATTGTCTTCCTGAGGACTCTGTTGAGGACCACAAAGAAAGGCTTCATATTCTTTGTGGAGGGAGGAACATACTTAGAGTTGGGCTCATACATGAACTTCATTCCGTCCCTCTCAATGACCCCTATGTTGTGGATGATTAGGTGGTCATTTCCAGCGGAGTCTAAGTGGAGCAGGCTGGCAAACTCTTCCTGAGTAATAGAATACTTGGATCCATGAGTCATCCAAGTCACACTTTCTTCTTCTTCGCTTGAGAAGTAGCACGTTGCATAAAATTGTGCTATCACTTCATCATTCCAGTTGTGTCTGAAGGCAAAGAGATCCTTCAGACCATGTCTCTCTGCAGCTGCTATCACTTCATCAAAAGCTGCACATTTCCTCTTCTCAAGGTGGGCCCAGTCAATCCATTGACTGCGCACCACCGGGGTCTTCATCGGCAAGTAGACCAACTTGTAGAAATCAACATGGAAATTTGACCAAAATCTGCCATCAGCTGCTTGCTTGGGCCTTGCATAGCAATCAACACTTCTCAACTTCGCAGCCACATCGCTGCCCTTGCCAGTGAATCTCTCCTCATTGGGGTCCCGGACCCTTTCTCTGGGAGTATGCAGCTTCAGGGGCCCAACAGGCCCTGTGGCAACCCCCTTGCCCTTCCCTTTAGCTTGTCGAAGGCCGCTTGTAGACGCAGCAGCCTTCGAGGCAGGCTTCTTGGCAAGGACCTTCCTCCGAACCTGGGGAGGGGAAGGAGCAGGCTCGGAAGGTCTTTCTTGGCGTTTCTTGCCAAGACCCGCCGAGGACCGAGGTGCCACCTCGTGGTCCAACTCGGCCTCGAAATCAGAGATTTCGTTGTCGGAGCTCGACATGATCTGAGAATGAGTGATCAAGAGAAAGGACAAGTCATACAAGGTATTGGTGAGGTAAGATGGCAATGGAAAGCATTAGGGAATTAAAGAATTAGGTTTTGGTTCAGAAACAACGGACTTGTCCGGTGCACAGGCACAGACTAGTCTGGGGGACCGGACTTGTCCGTACCTGGACCGGACTAGTCCGGTGTTCATCTGCAAAAACCTAACAGACTGGACAAAAATTGATCCCTAAGGTAAAACTAGTCTAGCATACACATAGTACATCAACTAGACATGTAACTAGTGAAGAATGCTAGGCCAAACGATAAGCAATAGAGAAATTTGTGATTTCTTAGATTTTTGAAGAAAATTTACCAAGAAATCAAAGGAAGCTTGAGATTTTGGGGGTTGGAGGCCGGACTTGTCTGCTAACTTCAATCCCCGAGTCTTCAAGCTTGATCTCCGCCCAAGATTGAGGCTTTTTGACGGAGGAATCAAGGATTCGCCTTGGGAGCTCGAGCGCAAGAGAGAGAAAGCTTGGGGGCGAGTGTGGGGTGAAGGGATTAGGGTTTGGTGGTGGCTAGGGTTATGGACACGAAAAATCGGACAAGTCCGGACATGACCGGACTAGTCCGAAGTCATCCAGAGACCTATATCGGACTAGTCCGTGGTCTATCGGACTAGTCCGGCCTAACCAGCACTCTGCGGACTAGTCTGCAAGGGCGGACTAGTCCGGGTAACCACGGACTTGTCCGTGGTCACCAGGAAAGAATTGCATAGCCCATTCATATATATTTGAAGGTCCAATAATTGAGAGTAGAGAGGAAAAACAATTCAAATAATCTTGATGAATTTGACCAGTAAGCAAACAACAATCATACTATGATCAAAAATTCATCAAGATCTAATAATTGACATAGTTTTTCGAGAGAAAAATGGGGAGGGGGGTAATTTTCACAAATCAATCAACATTTTGAAGTTAGCATACAGGTATGCAACTTTTCAAGCCACACTCCGAGAATCAAGAATGTTTAGCTCATTTCGGAGTTCGCAAAAACGTTTTTCATCAAGTGGCTTGGTGAATATGTCGGCTAATTGTTTTTGGGTGTTGACATGAGAGATGGATATGTCTCCTTTCATGGAATGGTCTCTCAAGAAATGGTGTCTTATGTCAATGTGTTTAGTCCTAGAGTGCTCAACTGGATTGTGGGCTATTTTAATGGCACTCTCATTATCACAAAGGAGAGGAATACGGTTCATATTGTAACCGTAATCCCTTAGAGTTTGTCACATCCAAAGGAGTTGTGCACAACAACTACCGGCTGCAACATACTCCGCTTCGGCTGTGGATAATGCAATGGAATTCTGTTTCTTGGATGACCAAGAAACTAAGGATCTTCCTAGGAATTGGCAAGTGCCGGAAGTGCTTTTTCTATCAACTTTGCACCCGACATAATCTGCATCGGAATACCCAATGAGATTGAATTTTGAGCCTTTTGGGTACCAAAGACCAAGGTTGGGTGTATGAACTAAATATCTTAGGATTCTCTTTACGGCTGTCAAATGACATTCCTTAGGGTTGGCTTGAAATCTTGCACACAAACATACACTCAACCCAATATCTGGCCTAGATGCACATAAGTAAAGTAAGGATCCAATCATGGAGCGATATACCTTTTGGTCGACGCTCGGTCCATCTTCATTGAGATCCAAGTGGCCATTCGTTGCCATGGGAGTCTTTATGGGCTTTGCCTTGTCCATGCCAAACTTCTTGAGGATGTCCTGTGTGTACTTGGTTTGGCTTATGAATGTTCCTTCCCTTTGTTGCCGCACTTGGAATCCCAAGAAGTACTTCAATTCTCCCATCATTGACATTTCAAATCTGTCTGTCATAATTTTACTAAACTCTTCACAGAAAGATTGGTTAGTTGATCCAAAAATTATATCATCAACATAGATTTGGAAAAAAAATATCATTATCCAGATTTTTTGTGAATAATGTATAGTCTACTTTGCCAATTTGAAAACCATTATCAATTAAAAAATCTCTAAGACACTCATACCAAGCTCTAGGAGCTTGTTTGAGGCCATAGAGAGCCTTACGCAATTTATACACGTGGTCGGGGAACTCTTCGTCTTCAAATCCGGGTGGTTTCTCCACGTACACCTCTTCCTTGATCGGTCCGTTTAGGAAGGCGCTTTTCACGTCCATTTGGTACAGCTTGAAATCATGGTGAGTAGCATATGCAAGTAATATTCTAATTGATTCAAGCCTAGCTACTGGAGCAAAAGTCTCATCGAAATCCAAACCTTCGACTTGTGAGTAACCTTTGGCCACAAGTCGTGCCTTGTTTCTTGTCACCACCCCGTGTTCATCTTGTTTGTTGCGGAAGACCCACTTGGTGCCCACAATATTTGCATTGGGTCTTTCCACAAGTTCCCAAACTTCGTTTCTCTTGAAATTGTTCAACTCTTCTTGCATTGCCACCACCCAGTCCAGATCCTTCAATGCATCCTCAGTCCTGCGGGGTTCCAAAAAGGAGACAAACGAGTAATGTTCACAGAAATTTGCTATACGAGATCTAGTGGTTACTCCCTTTTGGATGTCGCCGATGATATTGTCGATTGGATGATCCCTTTGAATGCATTGGTGTACTCTTGGGTGTGGCACTTGGGGGGTCGTATGTTGGTGATCATCTTCTTCTCCCCCTGAGTTGTTGTCCTCGTTGATTTGTTGATCATGTTCATATTCCTGTGATTGATCTTGTATCGAGGCTCCCCCTTGATTGTTGATCTCCTCTTGTGTTTCACTTTCCTCTTGTATTTGTGACGATGACTCTTGTGGTCGTACTTCGCCTAGAGCCATCCTCTTCAATGCTTGATAGGGGGCTTCCTCTTTACCTAATTCACATTGATCAACTTGCTCCTTTTGGGAGCCATTAGTTTCATCGAACACTACGTCACGTGCCACTTCAACAAGTCCGGAGGCCTTGTTGAAAACCCGATAGGTGTAAGTGTTCGAATCATAACCAAGCAAGAAACCTTCATCGGACTTCGAAGCGAACTTTGAAGTCCTGGGCTTCTTGTTCAAAATATAGCAAGGAGAACCGAAAACTCGAAAATATGAAATGTTCGGTTTGTTACCGGTGAGTAGCTCATAGGGGGTCTTCTTTAGTAGTCGATGAAGGTAGAGTCGATTTGTGGCATGGCAAGCGGTGTTGATTGCTTCCGCCCAAAAACGATCCGAAGTCTTGTATTCATCGAGCATCGTTCTTTCCATCTCTATGAGCGTTCGGTTCTTCCTTTCGGCAACTCCGTTTTGTTGTGGAGAGTATGGTGCTGAGAATTCGTGCTTGATTCCATCCTCATCAAGGTACTCCTCCACTTGTATGTTCTTGAACTCCGTGCCGTTGTCGCTCCGAATACTCTTGATTGATAGTGAGAACTCGTTTTGCGCTCGCTTGAAGAATTTCTTGAGTGTTCCTTGTGTTTCTGACTTGTCATGCAAAAAGAACACCCAAGTGAAGCGGGAAAAATCATCAATAATAACTAAACCGTATTTATTACCGCCGATGCTTATGCAAGCAATTGGACCAAACAAGTCCATATGAAGTAGTTCGAGCGGTCTTGTCGTAGTCATAATGTTCTTCGCGGGATGTTGTGCTCCAACTTGCTTCCCTGCTTGGCACGCGCTACAAGGCCTGTCTTTCTCAAACACAACATCTTTCAAACCTCGGATGTGATCGCCCTTGAGGAGTTTTTGAAGGTTCCTCATACCAACATGTGCCAGCCGTCTATGCCACAGCCAACCCATGTTGGTCTTTGCAATCAAGCATGTGTCGAGTTCGGCTTTATCCTTGTTGAAGTCAACAAGGTAAAGCTTTCCCTTCAACATACCCTTGAATGCAACAGAACCATCACTTCTCCTTGAGACGGTCACACCCTCGTTAGTGAACATGCAATTATAACCTTTGTCACATAATTGAGATATGGACAACAGGTTATAATCTAAAGATTCAACGTGTAAAACATGCGAAAGAGTATGTTCAGAGGATATTGCTATTTTACCGGTACCGAGGACCCTTCCTTGACTGTTATCCCCAAAGTAGATGCCTTCGTTTGGGTCCTTGTTCACTTCATACTCCACAAACATCCTCCTTTCTCCGGTCACGTGGTTGGTGCATCCACTGTCTAGCACCCATTTGGATCCACCGGAGGAGTAGGCCTGCAAAAACAAATTACGCCTTGGTTTTAGGTACCCAAGCTTGCTTGGGTCCTTGGAGGTTAGTAACAATACATTTGGGCACCCACACATGGGATTTTGTGTTCCCATGGCGTGGCCCAGCATAATAAGCATACACTTTACCAACATTATTTTTCATTAATACATAAGAAGCATCAAAGGTTTTAAACAAGAGTTGCTGTTAATTATGGGTCGGACTAGTCTGTGTGACCGGACTTGTCCGGACCACAACCGGACTAGTCCGGTTTTCATGAGAGTTCAGGTTTTTAGTTTTCGAGTTACCAGGTTGTGAGGGTCCTCCCTTCACAAAGGTGATCCTTCCCTTGTTATTCTTATTATTTCCAGCTCTTTTCTTTCCATCATAAGAGTAACCAATGCCATACTTGACATTTGGAGGTCTTTGGACCAAATATTCACTACGTGCATAGTTGATCCTCTCCTTGTCAAATATTACACATTGGGTAGGATTTTTGTCCTTTGTGGAGGTAGAATTTTCCTTCAACCTGGTGTTAATTTTATCACATTTGCAAATATGAGCGATATTAGTTGAAGTGGGTTGAGAAGGTAGGCTTGAAGAGGAGGAAGGTTCACTAAGCTTGAGTGACTCAATCTGCACTTCAAGGATCTTGTTGACCTTGATTAGGTCATCAAGTTGATCCTTGATTGCAACGTTTGAGTTGGTTAACTCCAAGCAAGTTTTCTTGCTTGAAGCTAGCTCAAGCTCTAGTGAGTGGTTTCTCTCCTTTTCAAGAACTAGAAGATTGTCAAGTTCGACATGCTTCTCCTTTTGGGAGATAATCATGTCTTCTTGACGATCAATTAGCTCTTCCTTCTCAACAAGTTGGTTAAGCAAGAATTTCATTTTAGCAGCAGTTTTTCTATCTAAACCAATTAGCATATCTTCATCATCACTATCTAGATCATCATCACTTGAGTAAGAATGCAAGGAAGGAGTTTTGATGTTTACCTTGCGTTTACCTTCCTTAGCCATGAGGCAAGTTCCATTTGCCTTCTTTGCACCGAGCGTGGGAAAGAGTGTGGGTTTCTTGGTCATGCTTTCAATGGCTATGCTAGCCATTTCTTCTTCATCGGACGATGAGGACTCATCGTTTGAGTCCCACTCCTTTCCGATGTGTGCTTGTTCAGCTTGTTTCTTCTTCTTGAAGAATTTCTTCGGTTGAGGCTTGGACTCTTTACTCTTCTTCTTGTTGTCCTCATACGGGCAATCGACTATAAAGTGATTGTACTCACCACAATTATAGCATGCCCGCCTCATCTTCGGCTTTGTCTTCTCCTTGTATTTTCCTTCACTCGATTTTGTTCCTTGTCTTTTCTTCATAATTCTTTTGAACTTCTTCATGAACAAAATCATATCTTCTTCGTCCAGCTCGCTGCTTTCATCATCGCTGTCCTCCTCAAGCTGTGCTTCTCTTGCTTCTTTGAATAGAGGTTTGAGTGAGGACTTTAGGGCAACTCCCTTCTTCTTGGCTGATGTGAGGTCGGCTATTTCTTTTACGTGCTTGGCTTGCTTCTCCATCATCTCAAAGTTGATGATTTTGCCAAGCAGTTCATCCGGAGTCATTTTCTTGTACCCGGGACTTTCTCGGATCATAGAGCAAAGTGTGACGTTGCGAGGCATAAAGGCTCTAAGGATGAGCTTTACAACCTCGTGGTCATTCCACTTTTTGCTCCCATATGATCGAACCTTGTTCACAAGAGTTTTCAGTCTGTTGTACATGTCCTGGGGAGACTCATCTTCCTCAATCGCGAACCTTCCTAGTTCGCCTTCAATCATTTCAATCTTTGCCTCCCGCACATGCCGGTCACCTTCATGTGCTGTCTGTAATGTGTCCCAGATTTCTTTGGCAATTTCCAATCCGTCCACTTTTGTGAATTCATCTTGACTTAGAGATGAGGTGATAACGGCTGCGGCTTGGGCATTCCTGTGGATAGCTTGCTCTTGACTTGGCGTGAGCTCTTCATCGTCATCAGGGATGTTTATTCCTGTGCACACAATATGCCATAAACTTGGGTTAAGGGAAATCAAGTGCATCTTCATATTTTGCCTCCACATGGAGTAATCACTCCCATCGAAGTGTGGGGCTTTTCCGAGAGGAATAGATAGATAATGACTGCTGTTAGAATTAAACGGTCATAATTAAAAGGATATCGGGAGTAGTCGGTGTGACTACTCCCCTTCTTCATTTCTTCGACTTTAGATTTCCCTTTGGAAAGCGCTTTCTTTCTAAGGAGTGCTTTCAGCTCCAATGTCTCCTCATCATCATCATCGAAGTCTTGAATGGCTTCGAGATACTTTTCAAGCTTTTGGTGCTTGTCATTGTTCATTTCTTCCTGGTTGTTGATTTTCTGGACTTCCTTCATGTCCGACATGATCTCTTCGAGTGGTTGCACTCTTTCTTGAAGAACCTGCCCTGATACCAATTGAATGTAGGCCTAGAGGGGGGGTGAATAGGCCTTCTTGAATTTTTTCGATTCCTGTAGCACTTCAACAACAAGGTCAAAACCAGATATATCGGACTAGTCCGGTAAAGTGCGGACTAGTCCGGATTTCACGGGCTAGGTTGATCAAGTTAGGTCAATTTGATTGTTTCGTTGATGTTTGCAGCGGAAATATAAACTTTAATAACAGTTCAACAGTTGTATATCAAGTTCTATTGCAAGTATGATTCTTGTTCAACTATTTAACTTGAATTCAACAAAATGAATCAAACCCTAGATAATGTTGATCAACTAGAATGATGAACACAAACGAACAAGACACAAGATTTATCCCGTGGTTCGGTTACCACGAAGGCAACCTACATCCACGTTGAGGAGCCCACAAAAGGACCGGGTCTTCACCAACCCTTCCCTCGTCGGATCGCCACGAAGGCCAATCCTCTTCCACTAATCACACAGGGGTAAATCACCAAGTTGAAGGGGCGATCTCACAAATTGAGAGCTCCCTTGATTACAAGTTTCAAGACCACCAATAACACACTTCGAAATATACAAATTGAGATGCAAGAGTGTGTTAGAGATTCAAAGCAAGAGCTCAATCGTGTGCCAAGTGCCTCTCCAATGATCTAGAAGTGATCTTCAATGGATTGATTGATTTTGCACTTAATTTCGTGGAGAGAGATGGTTTTTGAGTCTCTTGGGAGGTGTGACGGCGCTAGGGTTCGAGAGTGGGTGAAAGTGGGCCGTGCACCTCTATTTATATGGGGTTTCTAGAAGTTACTGTTAGGGTTCAGAAAGATCGGACTAGTCCGTGGTGGTGACCGGACTAGTCCGGTGTGCTGTGTGTAGCAAACCCTAAGTGTCCAGGAATATCGGACTAGTCCGGTTGAAAACGGACTTGTCCGATTTCACTGCTCGAAATCTTCGGACTAGTCCGATTGTCATTGGACTTGTCCGGACCTGTGAAACCCTAAGTGTTTAGGATGACAAGTCTGCACTTGGAGGACTTGTCCGATTTAGATCAGTGTGTATATCGGACTAGTCCGTGTAGACACCGAACTTGTCCGAAGTGGATCAGAATGAATATCGGACTAGTCCGGGTCACAACGGACTTGTCCGATTTTGTGTGACTTGTGCATTGTGTTAAGGACTAGTCCGCACTGGGGAGGACTAGTCTGAAGTGGAACAGAAAGATATCGGACTAGTCCGGCTGATATCGGACTAGTCCGGTCCTGTATAGCTTTGTGCATTGTGTGTGTGTGATTAAATGAGATTGAGCTCTTGGGTGTGTTTCCTTAACACACTCCATACATACTAAACTACTAATTTCTTCTTCTTGAGCTCAAATTCATTTTCCTTCTCAATTTTCCTCTTTTTGGCACTTTGCTCATTTTTCATCATTTTCCTGCATTCATCTCAACAAAAGGATTAGGATCCCAATTGCTTGTCATAAATCATCCAAAACCCACAAGGGAGTCCTAGATGCACTTTCAGATAGTCATCGGACTTGTCCGGACACTGAAACCCTAAGTGGTTATGAGGACAAGTCCACACTTGGAGGACTTGTCTGATTTAGGTCAGAGAGTTTTTCGAACTAGTGCGTGCTAATATCGGACTTGTCCGATTGACATCAGAAAGATATCGGTCTAGTCTGGTGTGTGATCGGACTTGTCCGATTTTGTGTGACTTGTGAAGTGTTTTGAGGACTAGTGCGCACTGGGGAGGACCATTCTGATTCTAGTCAGAGTGATATCGGACTAGTCCATGGTGATATCGGACTTGTCCGATCTTGTGCAGAGAGAGATATCGGACTAGTCCGGTCCTGTATAAATTGGTGCAATGTGTGTTTTTATTTGTGTTTGAGCTCTTGGGGTGTGTTTCCTTAACACACTCCACACACAATGATCTACTACTCTTGTTCCTTGAGCTCTTCTCCACATTGCTCCTCATTCCCCTTCTTTTTGGCACTTTGCTTATTTTCAACTTAAAATAACTGCTCATCTCAACAAAGTTGTTAGGATCTCATTTGCTTGTCATAAATCATCCAAAACCCACAAGGGATTCCTAGATGCACTTTCACAAAGCTTCCTCTCCATCAACACAGACCCTCCTAGAAGTGTCTTGAGCTCCTTCTTGTTCAGCTCGAACCTTCCTGGAGGGGCCCAGACCTTCTTCTTGAACTGTAGGAACTCCCTCGATTGAGAGAGGTTGATCCACGGGCATCTTGCCTTTTGGATTTGTGCCTGGGGGCTGGGACCCAAACTCGCCTTCAGGTAGCTCCGTACCCTCTCGGAGGGGTCTAGGCTCTTGAGCTAATGGTGACTCTGGTCTCTCCGCAACTAGAACCATGCTGACAACCTCCATAGTTGCCAAAATATAAAGCGAAAGAGGCTCACCAGGTTCTGGAGCTACCAAAACTGGTAGTGTGGTGAGGAGCTACTTGAGCTCCCAGAATGCCTTCTCTGCTTCTTCAAACCACTGTAATGGTCTGGACTTCCTCAATAATTTGAAGAAGGGAAGCACCCGCTCTGCCATCTTTGAGATGAACCGGCTGAATGCAGCTAGACATCTAGTTAGCTTTTGGATGTCCATGATGCTTACTGGAGGCTGCATCTCTTCAATGGCCTTGATTTTGGCCGGATTTGCCTCAATTCCTCGGTTAGTCACCAAGAAACCAAGGAGCTTTCCAGAGTTAACCCCGAAGGTGCACTTGTTTGGGTTGAGATTCATACGTGTCAAGCGCAACTTGTTGAAGACAGCTTGTAGATTGTCAAGGAGTGATTCCTTGTTCTTCACCTTGACGATAATGTCATCGACGTAGACCTCCACCAAGTCCTTGATGAGCTCTCCGAACGTTTTGTGCATGGCTCGCACAAAATTTGAAGCAGCGTTTTTGAGACCGAAAGTCATGGCAGTGCAACAGTACAATCCATCTACTGAAATGAAGGCAGTATGCTCTTCATCTTTCCTAGACATTTGAATCCAATGATATCCAGAATATGCATCTAGGAAACACAATAGTTCACACCCAGAGGTAGAATCCAATATCTGATCTATTCTGGCAAGTGGAAATGGGTCTTTTTTGCACGCCTTATTCAAGATGGTGTAGTCGATGCACATCCGGGGCTTCCCACCAACCTTTGGTAGATCGACTGTGTTTGCCAGCCACCGAGGATGGTGAACCTCCCGAATGAAACCAGCGTCAAGCAGCTTCTTCATTTCTTGTGTTATGAAGTTCTATCATTCGACATATTACTTTTGGGGCTTCTGATGTACTAGCCCTGCATCAGGGTATATCTTCAGGCTGTGCTCGATCACCTCCCTAGGGATCTCAAGCATCTGTGATGGTTGCCATGCAAACACATCGACATTCGCCTGGAGGGAAGTGATGAGCGCGAGTTCCTATTTGTCATCTAGATCTCTCGATATACAAGTGGTCTGGGTAGCACCAGAACCAATTTGGATGGCTTTGACGGGGATGTCAGTGTTGCTTCTTGGTTTGCACACGAGGTTCAAAGATTGAGCCACGCTGACGTGAGCTCAATGGTTGTTGAGCTAGTCGCTCTTGCCATATTCTTCTTCTTGCGCCATTGCGAGCGCATGAACTTCTTCTAGCGCAGTGAGCCCAGCAGCGCGATCCCCACGGATCTGAAGGACGCCTGAAGGAGTTGACATCTTCAACACCAGATAGTCGTAATGGGCTATATCCATGAACCTATACAAGGCTGGCCTGCCTAGGATGGAATTGAAGGGAAGGCTGATGTGTGCCATATCAAACACCAGCTTCTCATACCTAGAGTTGTCCCGAGTCCCGAAGGTCACCGGGAGTGTAACTGATTCGAGAGGAGTGATGGCTATCGGACCTACTCTGGAGAAAGGATGTGAGGGCCTAAGGTCCGATAGGCTGTACTGGAGCTTCACAAAAGCTGCAAAGCTGAGGAGGTTGAGAGTCGCACCTTCGTCCACCAAGACATGGTAGAGCTGGATGTTGTTGATAGTAGGAGAGATCATCAAAGGCAATTGACCAGCTCCGATCATGTTCTTCGGGCAATCCGAAGCATCAAAGGTGATGACAATATCCATCCACTTCCAATGAGGTTCTGCCTTGGCGGTGGGAGCTGCGGCAACCATCTCCCGACGCGTTGTCTTGAGGATACGCTGGGAAGTAATGTCCTAGGACCCTCCATATATCATATGGAGAGTCTTCCAACGCTCATTGCCAGAGGTGTCGGAGTCGGAGTCAATAGTGTTGAAGACCGCATTTAACAACTTCTTGGCGTACTGGAATCCTAGCTCCTGATCAGACGGAGCTTCTCTGACTTTTTGCTTTCCTTCCTGTTGGTGGAATGGGGTTTCTTCTTGGCGCTTGTTGTTGCGTTCAACATGCCGCTTGACCTCGCGTTAGTCTTCAAGGTTATGGGTGTTCAATTTATGGATCGGACACCACATCTTCTCACTGTCCCCGTCCTCAGACGATGTCCGGGGTCATTTTTTGGGGCGAGGCCCCTGACCACCAAGAGCTGCTGCAGCAGCAGCAGTAGGCGTGCCGGCAAAGGACTTCTTCTTGCCGTTGGACTTCTTATTTTTTTCCACTTCCTGAGGTAGTAGCTTCATCCTCGGAGGAGGGTTTACCAGCCTCCGCAGCAGGATTGGAGTGCATCTCTCGGCCCTCCGCAGCCCTAGCACATTTGTCAGCTAGGCTAAAGAGCCTTGTGACGCTGCTGATGTTTTTGGTTGCCAGCTTCACCAAAATCTTATTGTCTCTAACTCCCTGTCGAAATGCAACAACGACAGATGCGTTGGAGATAGAAGGAATCATATTCTTTACCTGAGAAAACCGCTGGATGAACAATCGCAGTGACTCTCTCACCTTCTGTTGCACGGCGAACAAATCCAACTCAGTGCCAAGCCGGGTGTAGGAGCTCCCGAAGTTGGCGATGAACTGGCGATAGAGTTCCTCCCAACTATAAATTGAGTCAGGAGGTAAACTCATAAACCAGGATCTTGCAGTCCCAGTTAGAGCTACGGGGGAATAGATAGCCATCACGACCTCATTGCCTCCAACTGTGAGGATGGTAGTGGAGTAAATCTGAAGAAACTCGACGGGGTCGACTGTCCTATCGTATTTCTTCGGCAGATGAGGTCGGAACTTAGGTGGCCAATCAGCCATGCAAAGATGCATGACAAGGGCCGAACAGCAGGCCCCCACTCCCAGTGGAGAAGGGTTTCCTTGAGCCTCTCGTGAGTGCGCTCGATATGGACACGGCCATCCGGCCTCATGTAGCAGCGATCGGGATCCGACCGAAGGTCATGCATCGACAGCCTCATTGATGTATGAGTGCGGCGAGCCCTGGAGGGTAGTGACATCACTTGCTAGGTGGACGCACATATCCTGTGCTGCGACACACAAGGACCAAGTCTACCAGACAAAGTCATGTTCCTTAAAGGTGCCTGCCCAGCAAGGAGCAGACCTTGGTTGCTGATGGCATTGGCTGTAGCTACAACCAAATGCTCCACATCAGCATGCAATTGTTCCATAGCGGCCGAGGAGCTCTGGGCACTGGAGGACGCTAAAGAAGGGTCCGCACTATGTTTAACGCGTTCTCAGGGTTGTTGGTCGCTACAGTTACCGATGCGAACACACCATCTTCCTGAGATGGTGGAGGTGGAATGATACCCGCCAGGACAACAGCATTGGCTAGTTGCTGCACGTTGGAGGGATTTTCTCTAGCAGGCCGCTCAGCTAAACCGTTGGACGAAGCTGCGACAGAGTTGACCATCTTGAAAGCTTGAAAAGCTGCCCCCCTACTTGATGCGCCAAATGTCAAAGTGTAGCAATGACATTTCCCCTTGGTACTACTAGAACGTAGTCTCCAGAGGTTCATATTTGGTTGGGGCGCAAAGCGTAATCAAGCTCAAGATGATGGCACAAGAAATTTTACATGGTTCGGGCCGCTTGAGCGTAATACCCTACTCCACGGGGTGGTTGTTGATTGTATGAGTTTATATGCATTTCGAGTGTCTGAGATTGCCCCCCTTCTACCGTATGGTGCAACCCTTTTATATGCTAAGGACTGGCCATTATAGTGTATGCCTTGCCCGACAAGTGGCCCCGGCTCTCATTAACACCCTACACACGATATACTGTTGTTATGGGTGATTAATAATGTGATAACATGCCTTAATGGTGGTGTTATCAATCTTGCTAACCCTCTGATCATGCGTCATTAATGACACGTTAACTAGGTGTTGTAACGGCTGCTTAATAGCCTCTTGAATGTTTGTGCTGTTGGAGATCCAACTGTCTTCCTGTTGCAAGCTTAGTTTCGTAGGTCTAACACGTGGTAGCTCCGGAGCTTCCCTCTGTGGGGAGGCAGGTCCGGAGTTACTTGACACGCGGCGGCACCGGAGCTTTCCTCTACTGGGGGTTAGGTCCGGAGCTACTGGACACGTGGCAGCACCAGAGCTTCCCTTTGAAGGGAGGTAGGTCTGGCCCTGCAGGA
Organism: Tuctoria greenei; assembly: GCA_036927565.1. Lineage (NCBI taxonomy): Eukaryota > Viridiplantae > Streptophyta > Magnoliopsida > Poales > Poaceae > Tuctoria > Tuctoria greenei. The sequence goes on from JAYESD010000006.1 coordinate 155,136,988, forward strand.
CACGTGGTAGCTCCAGAGCTACCCAAACGAGGGAGGCAGGCCCAGTGCTACGGGACATGTGTTGCCTTCGGAAGTCATCAACATAGGAAGGCAGAACTCCATGACTTTATCCACAATATCAGGGGTACCTGGTATCCAGGGTACCGACACCCTCCCTCCCGCTCCCAAGGACGAGCACCCCCCACCGCCCCACCTCACCCTCGCTCCCTCTCCCTTGCATGGCCAAGCCCCCCTCCTATACAATTGAATTGAAATGCAGTTGAATTTTGAATGCAATTGAACTATTGATTATGCAATTGAATTTAGAAATGCAATTGAATTTTGAAATGCCATTGAATTGTTGACGATGCAATTGAATTTAAAAATGCAATTGAATTGTTGATTATGCAATACAATATTATGTTGATATTATATTGTTGATTGTGCAATTGAACGTACAATGATTTTTATATTATATTGTTTATTATTTTTTTTAGTTAGGATAATTGTTTATTAATTAGTGGTTGGGCATAGTGGGCTGGGTTAGAGTCAGCGAGCGGTGGATGCGGCGGTGGCCCCAACGAGCGGCATACGCGGCGGCTCCGAGACACCACAGAAATGAACCACGACAGTAACCATCGCAAATTAAGTCTCGGAGCCATAATTGGCGACGGTAACTGTCGTTCGTCCACAGGATGTCATTACTTACAACAAGCTCCGGCCCGACTCACATCACTCGCCCTCCTGATACGAGAAAGGGAAAGTCACTGGTGGTCGAGGTCGTGAAGGACAAACATCCTAGTTCACTGCCGAGGGTAACACTGAGGGCGTCCTTTGCCCCAAGCCAACATCCGATGGAGCGCCCATCCTCCACCTTGGGTGTTTGCGGTTTTTTGAGCAGAGGCCCTGCCTACCAAGTGATGAGTTTGTTATCGATCGGGGACGATGCACCAAGCAGCGTCTCCTCCGCTGGTGTAGTCAAAGGCACCAGTGAGGGTTTTGGGAGCGCTACATCCGCGGAGCCCCAGGTGAAGGTGCCTTGGACCGCTATCAGTCTTGCCACGGGCTTGGCGACGGATGTTGGCGGCAGATCTAGAGGGGCTCTAGAAGTGGCGCCGTTGTGGTTGGTGGAGACACACCGATGTGTGCCAGCAGCAGCGCTGGCGGTTCTGGTGGAGGACCGGTCGGATCGACCCCATGCGCTGTATCAACAATGGAGCCCACAACCTCAGAGTTGCCAAAACTCGAGGCCCGCTGGAGCTTCCGGGGCATCAGTAAGGCATTCTTGAATGTGGCCTAGAGGGGGGGTGAATAGGCCTTTTTGAACTTTGTCGTAACGTGCAACACTTAACCACCAAATCAAAACTCGATATATCAGACTAGTCTAATAAAGTGCAGACTAGTATAGTGTGTACCGACTAGATTAATCAAGTTTGATCGATTAATTTGATTCTAGGATGTATGCAGCGGAAATATACTTGTAATTGAAGTGTTGCAAGATTAGGAACTAGGGTATACCACAAGTTAATCTTATATTTGATGTTTCAATGTAAAGTAAGTGAAATTGATTGAAACCCTAGATTGATATGAAGAATAAGAACGATGAACACAAAGCAAGAATACAAGCAATTTATCCCGTGGTTTGGCTCCCACAGAGGCAACCTACATCCACATTGAGGAGTCCACAAAAGGACCGGGTCTTCTCCAACCCTACCCTCGTCGGATCGCCACGAAGGCCAATCCTCTTCTCTTATCACAAAGGGTAAATAACCAAATTCAAGGGGCCTTCTCACACGTTGAGGGCTCCCATAGATTACAATGAAAACTCCACCAAGAACACACTCAAAAGATTACATTGAAAATCATAGGAGTGTGTTAGGGAATCAAACCAAGAGCTCAAGAGTGATGAATCGTGTCTCTCCAATGTTCCAAAGTGTATCCTCAAGGGATTGATCTTTTTGGCTTTTGATTTTGTGGAGAGATGTGTTTTTGAGGCTCTTGGGAGGTGTGACGGCGCAGGGGTTCGAGAGAGGTTAAAGTTGGGCCGTGCGCATCTATTTATACGGGGTTTCTAAAAGTGACCGTTAGGATTTAGAAAGATCGGACTAGTCCGTGGTGGACACCGGACTAGTCCGGTGTGCGGTGTGTAGCAAACCCTAAGTGTCCCGAAATATGGGACTAGTCCCGCTAGTTCGATAATCATCGGACTTGTCCGGATCAGTGGAACCCTAAGTGAATTGGGTGAGAAGTCCGCACTTGGAGGACTTGTCCGATTTGGGTCAGAGGGCTTTCGGACTAGTCCGTGCCAATATCGGACTTGTCCGATTTAGATCAGAATGATATCAGACTAGTCCGTTGTGTGATCGGACTTGTCCGATTTTGTGCAGCTTGTGAGGTGTTTTGAGGACTAGTCCGCACTGGGGAGGACTAGTCCGATTCTAGTCAGAGAGATATCGGACTAGTCCGTGGTGATATCGGACTTGTCCGATCTTGTGCAGAGAGATATCGGAGTAGTCCGGTGTCAATCGCGCTAGTCCGGTCTTGTATAAATTTGTGCAATGTGTGTGTTTATTTGTGATTGAGCTCTTGGGGTGTGTTTCCTTAACACACTCCGCACACAATGATCTACTACACTTGTTCCTTGAGCTCTCCTCCACATTGCTCCTCATTCTCCCTTCTTTTTGGCACTTTGCTTATTTTCACATTAAAACCTGTGCTCATCTCAACAAGTGGTTAGGATCTCATTTGCTTGTCATAAATCATCCAAAACCCGCAAGGGATTCCTAGATGCACTTTCAATTCCCAAATCTTGCATCATTGTTCCACATGTTCTCTTGTTTGAACAGAATTTGACTCCAATATGTAGGTCTCAACAGCTGTAGTGATGCCCTTACCGCTGGGGTTAGTGGTTTGGAGCACTCCCAAGTCAGCACAGGGGGGCACGGCTGCATCGGCGGAACAAACTGTCGAGCCGGTACAAGAGAGTGTCGCTCTGGCGCCCACGCCTAGCGTGAGCAGTGAAGCACCTCCAACTATCATGCTGGATGTAATGCTGGTGTCCGCTCAGCAAGCTGAGGGTCTGGCCCCTGAGGCTGCTGTTCCAGCAGGTGGCGCCTCAGGCGATGGTGGTGCTACCACTTCGGGTGTCACCACAACTTTTGCTCGCCTCCCGACAGCGAGGTTTCTTGGCGCTGGTGGCCTTTCCCTTATTGTCGCGGGGAGAAGAGGTTCTCGAGATGATCACCGGCGGCCCTCCATAGCTTTGGCAGAACCAGAGCGCCTCTCCAACGTCATCGACTCGGTGCAGTCCAACATTAGCTTGGTGCAGTCCAGCCTCTGTAGAGCGCAGCACACCCTCACCACAGAGTGGGAGAAGCTTCAGGCGGAGGACGGACACCTCCGGGCCTGGGAGGACCTTCTAAGGTCTAGGATCGATGAGGCAAAGGAGAAACACTGGAAGGAAGATGAGGAGCTGGAGTTGAGGCACTGCTTGGCAAATCCCATTGATGCAGCATCACAGAAGATTTTGGACGACACCAACGCGATCAGTCGGGCGGCTGACGCCCACCTTAGTGCCCTTGAAGAGCTTTGAGTGACCCTGGGACGCCGCGAGGCCGCTGATGCTGAGCGGTAGATCCCTGTTGTTGAGAGAGGTGGCGGTCCGAGAGATGAAGACTCGGGCTGAGGTAGATCGAGACAGGATGTAGTCTCGCATTAGAGATCTTGAGCTCCACAAGAGCAACCTGGCACGGAATCGGGAGCAGCACCTTGTAGAGTGCCAGTAACTACTCCTCCTAGAGCTTGGCGTCCGAGCTCAGGATCAGACTTTGGAGCATAGCACCCAGGAGCTCGATCTATAGGAGCAACAGCAGGCCCGCCATCTCGAAAACGAGGGGATAGCGCTAGTGGAGACAGTGGTATCCCACGTTCTAGTGTTCTACTGAAGTTGGTAACCAGAGATAACTCTTGACCATGTAGTCGACGACCCCGTCGCGGCGAATGAAGATGCGGTAATGGTAGAAGTCAAGGACGCCGCAGAACATGTCGCCGCACTGTTCGCGAGAGATTGAGGCCGGCGGCCCATAGGCGAGGGCACCTTTGTATCCAGGGCCTGCCCCTTTGTAAATAACCTTTAATGAATTTGAGTTCATGTTGAGTTTCTTAGCTTGTCTTGTGCATCTCAACTTGTTCGCCCGGGTCTTTAGCAGTGTAAGGGCCCGAACAACTTCGTCGTCTTTGTTTGCTTTAAGAAACCAACGGATGCATACTTGCCATAGCCGTTTTGTGCTGTTTGACATCCTGCCTAGGGACCCCCTTAGAGGCCCCCTGGTAGGCGTGGCCAACTGGTAGGGCACGCCTGTTACTTAACTACAGGATGTCGCCAATGGGCCCCCAGCAGAGCATGAGAGCTTGGTTAGTTGATGCTGGCGGGACCCCTGGGGGATGCCAGGCTTGCTTTGCAACACATGGTCGTTGTCAAAGAGGAACGTCGACGGCGGGCCCCTGGGAGGTGCCGGAGCTGGATGCTCCAACGTCTTCCACCATTGTCGTGTTGAAACATTGATGTCAGGCCTCTTGGGAGGTGCTGGAGCTGGATCGCTTCAGTGTCACCCACCATCGTTGTTTTTAAATGTTGACGGCAGCCCCCCTGGGAGGTGCTGGAGCTGGATCGCTCTGGTGTCACCCACCATCATCATGGAGAAACGTCGACGGCAGGGCCCCTGGGAGGTGCCGGGCTAGATCGCTCCGACGTCGTCCACCATCGTCGTGGGGAAAATGTCGACGACAGGCCCCCTGGGAGGTTCCAGAGCTGGATTGCTCCAGCATCGCCAACCATCATTGTAGAGACATCCACGATAGGCCCCCTAGGAGGTGTCGGAGTTGGCTACTCCAATGTCACCCACCGTCGTTGTAGAGACGTCAACAGCTGGCCCCTGGCATACAGGTTACCACAAGAGAACCCTATTAGCTACAAGAGCGAAGCAGGAGAGTGTACTCACAAATCAGCGCTTGTTACTGTCATCGACGTGTTAGGACATCGACGGCAGGCCCCCTGGGAGGCGCTGGAGCTGGTTGCTCCAGCGTCGCCCACCAACGATGTGTAGCAACATCGACAGCCAGCCCCTTGCATACAAGTTACCCAAAGAGAACCCTATTAGCAACAAGAGCGGAGCAGGAGAGTGTACTCACGAATCATCGCTTTTTACTGTTGTCAATGCGATGGGACGTCGATGGCAGGTCCCCTGGGTGGTGCTGAATCTAGATGTCCTGCACACATGATAGAGGAGGGACTACTTTGCTCGTAGGTTTACCTCTTTTTCTCTTTAGCTTTGTCCCGTCTTACAGTCCTAGGCTGGCACACGAGGCTTGGGTAATTCAATGCGATAGTACTTCAGGGACCGGCTCTTACCTTCCTTAGGGTCCGAGCCTTCCGGCCCCTAGTATTTGGCCGCAGCGCTGGGAGGCATGTTGTGCACACTTAGGGTACAAGACCAGGCTAAGTAATTTACACACCTTGGACCTTCGGCTTGGCGTAGACCTTTCCTGCGAGGCTATTCGGCGTCATAGGACCCCAAGGAAGGGGGCAGCCGTGAGAACCCCTCACACATTACAGGTACCTCAAGTGTGCTCGCCTGCAGCTGGATTGCACCACTCCACCAAGGGTGAGACATAGAGCATATAACTGTGTATATGAAGACAATATACAAAAACGAGTCTAGCTTGGCTCATAATAAAATTAATGAGTAATTAAATGAAAATTTATAGAAGCATAGAGTAAGACAATGACTCTTTTATATTGGCATTCATAGGAGGAGACAAGCTTTGCAAAAAAAAGGCAACGACTCAGATCCAGGTGACGAGGGAGGAAGGGTGCAAAGGCTTAGGGTTCGGGACCAGGCTAAGATGACTGCGCACTCTGGGCCGGACCCTCCCAGAGCTTGGTTGTCCTAAGTGTTGCTCGTAGACCCTATGAAACCTTTACACTGCCCCACTAATAAGCTAAGGACAACTTACAGGGGTGCTCAATGCTCCGAGATTAACTGTGACAGTTGTCGCGCAACTTGTCGACACCTGCTACTAGGGGAAGGGGGGGGGGCGATGAGCGGGCATCCCTACTTGCTTCCTTGGCCCCCCTGCTTTGCGGGTGGTTTGGGTAGAGCCAGAACTGATCTTGACAACTTTGATGGGAACATCGGTGCTGTCAGAGGTCTGCAGGCGGGGTGCATCGGATGAGTCATGCTGACGCGAGCTTGGCGGAGGCTAAATTGGTCCAGCGCCACCCATGGCAGGTGCTAGAGCTGCTGCAAGTGCTTGGAGTTTCTCTAGGGCCGACACCGCAGCAGTAGGGTCTCGACGGATCTTGAGGACACCGAAGTGTTTGACATATTCAAGATGAGGTAGCCATAGTGGTCTATTGCCATGAATCAGTACAGGGCAGGCCTGCCGATGATGGCGTTGAAGGGGAGGCTAACATCCGTGATGTCGAACATGATGTTCTCTGTCCTGATGTTTTTTGGTGTCCCGAAGGTCACCCGGAGGTGGATGTTGCCGTACGGGATGATGTTCTCTGGTCCCACCCTCGAGAACAGGCTTGAGGGGCTGAGCTTCTACACTGGGATCTACATCTGGTCGAAGGCCGCACGACTGATGAGGTTGAGGCTGGCCCCACCATCTATCGAGACGTGGTGGAACTTGATGTTGGAGATGGTGGGGGCGACTAGGAGAGGTAGGATCCCGACCCCCGCCATGTTCTTGGGGCACTCAGAGGCATCAGAGCTGATCAGCCTCTCCTTCCAACTATGGTGCAGTGCTGGAGTGGGGGTAGGAGCTATCGAGACACCGCTCGACGCAGAGTCTTGACTGCATTCCATGATGCGGGATGCAAGGACCCCCCCCCCCCCCTCAAAAAAGACAACATGGAGTTTCTTACGACACTCGTGGTCGCTACTAGCACCGGAGTCCTCATCCTGGTAGACCGCCTTGATGGCCTCAAAAGCTCAGGCTTTTGGTACTCCATCTCCTCGTCATTGCCGACCTTGGGGTCGACCTTCTCCTTTCCCTTACGCTGGCGGAAGGGTGCGCCTTCAGGGCGCAGTTGTTCCCCATCTTGGTATTGCTCGACGCACCTCTTGATCTCCCAGCAGTCGCTCGTGCTATGGTCGCGAGTCTTGTGCATCGAGCAGGCTCGACACTGTCGTTAGTAGCAGGTCGCTGATTTGGGCGTTTGTCGTGGCGTGGGGGTTCCGAACCACCGATAACAGCTGTTGCCACGATGGGTGCCCCTTGCAGTGGCTTGTTCTAGCCGCCGCCCCGGTTCTTGTTATCTTTTTGCCGCTACCCTAGGTAGCGGCACTTTCGCTAGTCTAGCCGACTTTACTCGCCCCGGAGGTGGGCTGTGAGTGCCATCCACGGCCTTCTACCGCTCTAGTGCACTAGACAACTATGGTAGAGGTCGGAGACGTCTTGCACAATGTTCGTGGCTAACTTCTCAAGCATCTTCTTATCCCGCACACCCTGTCAGAACGCTACTATGATAGAAGCATTTGGGATGTTGGGAATGGAGTTGCATACCTGGGAGAACCGCTGGATGAACGATTGTAGCATCTCATCAGGTTGCTGACGCACGATGTGGACGTCGAGCTCGGTGCCGGGGCACTTGTAGGAGCTGGCGAAGTTCACCATGAACTGTCGGGTGAGCTCTTCCCAAGGGGTTATGGACCCCTCGGGCAGGTTTATGAGCCATGACCGAGTTGAGCCAGTCAGGACGAAGGGGAAGTAATTTGCCAGGATGAGCTCATCTGCTACTGCAACAAGGAGTGCCGTTGTGTAGATTTGCAGGAACTCAGCGGGGTTGATGCTTCCGTCGGACTTCTCTGACAGGTGTAGCCAGAACTTGCATGGCTATGTTGTCAGATGGAGGTACGGAGCCAGGGCTGTGCACCCTCCGATAGCCTTCATCGGAGAAGAGTACGGTGTGACATACCCTGGGGGGGGGGTCTGCTGTGCACCGTACGGGAAATGCGGTGCTGCAGCCTGTATGATGTGTGGCTGTTGTGGAGCGTTCTACTGCCGCAAAACCTACGGTGCAGAGTAGTGTTTGGGGGCAGTCGACCCAACATAATTTTGATGAGGAGGTGGCAGAGGATTTACCTGTGGTGCACCTCGGATTGAGGATGCCTCCTGCTCAGGCCCTTGAGGGCCGTACTCGGCCTCAAGGTTGAATTTCTCCTGCTATCGCATGATGATGACATGGCTATCTTCATGAGCTTGATGGCTATTTAGCTCGATCATCAGGTCAGCCGTGGGAATCCTGCCAGCGCTAGTAAGTCATGGTCGATGGTCAGCGTGCACGACTGCAACACGTGATGTCTCCCTTTGACAGGGGAGTTGATCGCCGCAACGACAAGGTGGTCGATGTCATGGACAAGCGTTCAAGGACAGTGGGTGTTAGAGAAGGGCCCTAACTGCTGCCACATAGCTCTTCGGACTTGCAGCCGGCGGCTCCAGCAGCGCCAAATGGGCCGGGATGTGTCGGGATGCGCCGCCCTTGCCAGTTGCATCTATGTGGGGGCGTGACAGACAAGACTGAGCCTTGGCATGGGATCGGGTCACGGGACCACCCCCATTGTGACGACCATGGGAACCACAATCCAAGGGCTTGATGTTCACCATTATGGTGATTGCGCAGCAACTTTATAGAGGAAAAGGTGCCTACCTGACGCGCCAAATGTCAAAGTGTTTCCGCAACACTTTCCCAGAACCTGCTTTGAGAGTAGTCCGCGGAGGTTCTTGATTGGCGGGGTTTAGTCCTCAGGCGAGGTTGCGCGTATGAGAGATGGATGAGACGGTGGTTTTACGTGGTTCAGGTCGTCGGAGCATAATACCCTACTCCACGGTGTGTGTTGTATTGCAAGAGAGTGTGCTCTACTGGGTGTGAATGGTTGGATTCGGATCCTTTGTAAAGGTTGCGGTCTGGTACTTTTATAGACAAGTGGGGTTCGAGGCTCGACAGGTGGCCCTGTGGAGATCTTGTTTTAAAGATCTAAGGCTTCTCGTAGAAGCTTCCTCTGATCGTGGCTTGAAGACCCGCCATCTTGCCGCCCCAGACGCTAATGGCCCATACATAGTCATTGATGATGGCAGCGAATGTCTCGTCGAGCTATCTTGTCGCTTAAGCTACCCACTTGGCAGAGTTGGGTAGGCCTGTGGCGTCTTCACTGCGATGCGATTAGGCGTAGCGGTATCTGACAGTAGGCGCGCATATGAAAAGTGCATCTAGGCATCCCTTGTGGGTTTTGGTTGATTTATGACAAACAAATGAGATCCTAACCAAATTATTGAGATGAGCGCAAGTCTTAAAAGAAATTATGAAGAAAGCGCAAAAAGAAAGGAGAATGAGGATCTATATGGAAAAGAGCTCAAGAGATGAATAGATTAGATCATTGTGTATGGAGTGTGTTAGAGAAACAAACCCCAAGAGCTCACTCACAAGAAAACTCACTCACTGCACTAATTTATACAGGTCCGGACTAGTCCGATATTATCCGGACTAGTCCGATAACCCCTCTATTCAAAATCGGACAGGTCCTCCCAGCGCGGACCTGTCTGCACAGTCCGAGTCTACACAGACCGGACTAGTTCAATATCACCACGGACCATCTGATATCTTTCTAACTAAGATCGGACTAGTGACTAGTCCTCCCCAGTGCGGACTAGTCCTCAACACTTCACAACTTTGCACAAACATCAGACAAGTTCGATAATATTCAGACTCGTCCGATAACCTCTCTGACTAAAATCGGACAAGTCCTCCAAATGCGGACTTGTCCCTAATTTACTAAGGAGTTCACCACAGCCGGACTTGTTCGAAAATAACCGAACTAGTCTGAACTTTTCCAGGGCCTAAATCGGACTAGTCCACCCTAAGCCGGACAAGTCCAATCTTCCTGAGAACATAGGGTTTCCTACACGCCGCACATCGGACTAGTCCGCACTCCACCACGGACTAGTCCAGACCCTCGAAACCCTAACGGTAACTTTTGGATACACCATATAAATAGATGTGCACGGCCCTACTTTCAACACTCTCGACTCCCAGCGCTGTCACACCCTCCAAGATCTTAGAAAACACATCTCTCCACGCAATCCAATGCAAGAAAGACCAAATTCTTGAGTATCCATCTTGGATCAAAGGAGAGACACGATGCACACATTTGAGCTCTTGGGTTTGATCTCTAACACACTCCTGTTGTTTCATTGTTGATCTTAAGAGTGTGTTCTTGGTGGTGTTTTGATTTGTAATCTTGGGGAGCCCTAAAATTGTGAGAAGGCCTCTTGAACTTGGTGATTTACCCTTGTGATAGTGAAAGAGAATTGGCCTTCGTGGCGATTCGACGAGGTTAGGGTTGGTGAAGACCCGGTCCTTTTGAGGGCTCCTCAACATGGATGTAGGTTGCCTTTGTGGGAACTGAACCACGGGATAAAAATCTTGTGTCATCACTTTGTGCATTTTGTTCTTACTTTTCATTGATATTTAGGGTTTTACTTGATCTTGTTCATATTACGTTAAAACATTGCATATAAGGATAACTTGTGCAACATCCAGTTTCATAGAAGTATTACACTCTAATTACAATTATATTTCCACTGCATAGAGTCTAGGATCGAGATAATTGATCAAACTTGATCGATCTAGTCCGCACGCACCGGACTAGTCTGCACTCTACAGGACTAGTCCGATTTCTTGGTATTTGATCAAGTTGCTAAGGGTTGCAGGTTCCGACTAAAATTCAAAAAGGCCTATTCACTCCCCCTCTAGGCCACATTCAATTGGTATCAAAGCAGGACTCTTCGCAAGAGACTAATCGCTCGAAGAGAACATGTCGGACATGAAGGACATGCACAAGAGTCTCAACCAAGAGAAGGTTGAAGATGAAAAAGCTCAAAAATTGTAGAAGATCCTTGATGCCATTCAGGACTTCAAGGATGATGATGAGGAGACGCTTGAACTCAAGGCGCGCCTAAGTAAGAAAGACCTCTCCAAAGGGAAAGTGAAGATCGAAGACAAGAAGACGGGGAGTAGTCACACTGAATACTCCCGATATCCTTTCAACTACGATAGCTTAAATTCTAACAATAGCCATTATCTATCTATTCCTTTAGGAAAAGACCCACATTTTGACGGGAATGATTACTCAATGTGGAGGCAAAACATAAAAATGCACTTAATCTCACTCAATCCCAGCTTGTGGCATATTGTGTGTACATGAATAGATATCCCAGATGACGATGAAGAGCTTACACCAAGCCAAGAGCAAGCAATTCATCGGAATTGCTCAAGCTGCAGCAGTCATCACATCTTCACTAAGTCGGGACGAGTTCACCAAGGTGGATGGACTCGAGATTGCAAAGGAAATCTGGGACACATTGCAAACTGCACATGAAGGCGATCGTCATGTGTGAGAGGCGAAGATAGAAATGATTGAAGGCAAATTGGGAAGATTTGCCATAGAAGAAGATGAATCGCCACAGAACATGTACAACCGGTTAAAGGCTCTCATCAACAAGTTTCGAGCATACGGAAGTAAGAAGTGGAATGATCACGATGTAGTGAAGCTCATCCTTAGAGCTTTCATGCCTCACAATGTTACCCTATGTCTGATGATTAGAGAAAGCCCCGGGTACAAGAAAATGACCCCGGACTAACTACTTGGAAAGATCATCAACTTTGAGATGATGGAGAAGCAAGCTAAACATGTCAAGGAGATTGCCGACCTCACCTCGAAAAAGAAGAAAGGGGTCACCCTAAAATCTACTTGCAAGCCCTTGTCAAAAGAAGCTCGAGAAGCTCAACAAGAAGAGGAAAGTGGTGACGAGAGCAGCGATATTAACGAAGAGGACATGATCCTCTTCATAAAGAGATTCAACAAAATGATGAAGAAAAGACAAGGGGGAAAATCAAGTGAAGGAAAATACAAATAAAAATCAAGACCGAAGCTGAGGCGGGCATGCTATAACTGTGGTGAATATGACCACTTTATAGTTGATTGCCCGTATGAAGAAAACAAGAAGAAAATCAAGGAAATGAAGCCTCAACCCAAGAAATTACTCAAGAAGAAGAAGCAAGCTGGACAAGCGCACCTAGGAAAGGAGTGGGACTCAAATGATGAGTCCTCATCCGAAGAGGAAGAGGAGATGGCTAGCATAGCCATCGAGAAGACAACTAAGAAGTCCACCCTCTTCCCAAATCTCGGCGCGTGGAGGGGCAACGACACTTGCCTCATGGCAGAGGAAGTTTAATGAAAGGTAACAAAAAAATCTACCTCTTCACGTTCTTTTCATAGTGATAGTGACAACTATAGTGATGATGAGGACATGCTAGCTGGCTTAGACAAGAAAACTGCTGCCAAAATGAAATTCTTGATAGATAAGCTTGTTGATAGGGAGGGGCTGATTGATCATCAAGAAGATATGATCATCCTCCAAAAGGAGGAGTATCTCAAGATCAATGAGCTCCTTGAACTTGAAAAGGAGCGAAGCAAATCACTTGAACTTGAGTTAGCTTCAAGCAAGGAAGCTTGTTTGAAGTTAAGTGACTCAAATGCGATCATGAAGTGCAGGTTGAGTCACTCAAACAAAGTGACCCTTCATCCTCTTCAAGCTCGTCCTCTCAACCCCTTAAAACTGACACTAGCTTGAAGGACAAGTCAACCTCTACCAAGGACAAGCATCCTTCCCAAAGTAGCGTATTTGACAATGAGAAGGTCAAATATGCACGTAGTGCATACTTGGCCACAATACCTCCTAATGTCAAATATGGCATTGGGTATTCCTATGGTGAAAAGCAAAATGCTAGAAACCTTAAGAATAACAAGGAGCGCATTGCCTTTGTGAGGGGAAACTTCTCTCAAGCTAGAAAGACTAATGATACTAATAAATCCAAGATAGTTAACACGTATGAAAATCGGACTAGTCCGGTCCCTACACGGACAAGTCCGGTCCTCTGGACAAGCCCGGTTTCCCAGACTAGTTCTGTTCATGAAGGACAACAATTATTGTTTAGAACTTTCGATACATCATATGTTCTTATGAGAAGTTTTGGTAAAGTTTATACTCATTATGTTGGGCCATGCCATGGGAACACCAAGTCTCATGTGTGGGTGCCCAAATCTCTTGTAACTAACTTCAAAGGACCCAAGCAAGCTTGGGTACCTAAAACCATGGCATGATTTGATTTTGTAGGCCTATTCCTCCGGTGGGTCAAAATGGGTGCTAGATAGTGGATGCACCAACCATATGACCGGAGAAAGAATGATGTTCGTTGAGTACAAAGAGAATGAGGATCCAAGCGAGGGCATCTATTTTGGAGACAATAGTCAAAGAAGGGTGCTCGGTACCGGTAAAATTGTAATATCATCTCAATATACTCTTTCTCACGTTTTACATGTCGATTCCTTAGATTATAACCTGCTGTCCATATCTCAATTATGTGACAGCGGTTATAATTGCTTGTTTACTAATGAGGGTGTGACCATCTCTAGAAGGAGTGATGACTCGGTTGCATTCAATGGTATGTTGAAGGGAAAGCTTTATCTTGTTGACTTCAACAAAGATAAAGCCAAACTTGACACATGCTTGATTACAAAGACCAACATGGGTTGGCTGTGGCATAGACGGCTAGCACATGTTGGCATGAGGAATCTTCAAAAACTCCTTAAGGGCGATCTGAATGTGGGCCTAGAGGGGGGGTGAATAGGCCTTTTTGAAAATTGTCGGATCCTACAACACTCAACAACAAGCTCAATACCAGAGATATCAGACTAGCCCGGTAAAGTGCGAACTAGTCTGGTGTTCACGGACTAAGTTGATTAAGCTAGATCGATTAGGTTGATTCTTTTATGTGTGCAGCGGAAAAATAGAACCAAATAAAGGTTTCACAGTTATATATTAGATTATATCACAGTTATTCTTATGTTTGACAATTCAACGTAAGATGAGCAATGATTGTTGAAACCCTAGATTATATTGATGAATGAGAATGATGAACACCAAAAGCAAAACACAAGGATTTATCCCGTGGTTCGGCTACCACAAAAGGCAACCTACATCCATGTTGAGGAGTCCACAAAGGACCTGGTCTTCTCCAACCCCACCCTCGTCGGATCGCCATGAAGGCCAATCCTCTTACACTAATCACAAAGGGGTGAATAACCGAATTCAAGGGGCCTTCTCACACGTTGAGAGCTCCCTTAGATTACAACACAAATTTCCACCGAAAACACACTCAAAAGATTACAATTAAAACGCAGGAGTGTGTTAGAGAATCAAACCAAGAGCTCAATGTGATGTTCCAAGTGTCTCTCCAATGATCTAGAGTGAATCCTCAAAGGATTGAACGTTGTTGCACTTAATTTCGTGGAGAGATGTAGTTTTTGAGGCTCTTGGGAAGTTTGACGGCGCTAGGGTTCGAGAGAGTTCAAAAGAAGGCCGTGTACCTCTATTTATATGGGGTTTCTAAAAGTGACCGTTAGGGTTCAGAATGTTCGGACTAGTTCGTGGTGGTCACCGGACTAGTTCGGTGTGCTGTGTGTAGCAAACCCTAAGTACCCCGAAATATCGGACTAGTCCGGCTGAAAACGGACTTGTCCGATTTCGCCACTGGAAATCTTCAAACTAGTCCGATATCCATCGGACCTGTCCGGACATGTGAAACCCTAAGTGAGTTAGATGACAAGTCCGCACTTGGAGGACTTGTCCAATGTAGATCAGAGGGTTTTTCGGACTAGTCCGTGCAAATATCGGACTTGTCCGATTTGGATCAGAAAGAATATCGGACTAGTCCGGTTGTGATCGGACTTGTCCGATTTTGTGTGACTTGTGAAGTGTTTTGAGGACTAGTCCGTACTGGGGAGGACTAGTCCGATTCTAGTCAGAAGAATATCGGACTAGTCCGACAGATATCGGACTTGTTCGATCTGGTGCAGAAAGGTTATCGTACTACTCCGGTTGTGATCGGACTAGTCCGGTCTCGTGTAACTTTGTGCAATGTGTGTGTTTAATTGTGATTGAGCTCTTGGGGTGAGTTCCCTTAACACACTCCATACACAATAATCTATTACTCTTCTTCCTTGAGCTCATCTCCATTTTGCTCCTCATCCTTCCTTCTTTTTGGTATTTTGCTCATTTTCCTATCATAGGCCTGCACTCATCTCAACAAATAGGTTAGGATCCCAATTGCTTGTCATAAATCATCCAAAACCCACAAGAGAGTCCTAGATGCACTTTCAATCTCCCCCTTTTTGGTGATTGATGACAACCAATTGAGATTTCACAAAATATGATAAAAATTGAGATTTTCATAAAGTAAGCACATATGAGTCAAAAATACATCAAGCAGTGAAAGAATTATCCATATGTGCATTCTTTATGGTGGGATGCATAACTAAGTATATTGAGACATTGAGAATGATATAATTTACATTAATCAACCAAAGTCAAGCATATATGTCATTCCAGGAGCAAGATTACAGATTTCAACAAATACTTCTCAAATTAACTAAGCATTGCATCACAGAACCATAACTAACTTAGGAACAAAGTTAAAACACTGCAAAACTCAAAAATAGACAAGAAGCATAAAAAGAGCTCTCTCTTCGCATCCTACAGCTAAAGCTAAGACTCCCCCTCAATCTCTCCCCCTTTGGCATCAAGACACCAAAAAGAAGGAGAGGAGGGTCCTAGGGTCTTCACTCTTCACTGTCGGTCCTCTCATCGTCGTCTTCGTCTTCTTCATCTTCAGCTTGATGAGGAGGAGAAGGAGGAGGGGCGTAGACGCTCGAGCCCCCAACGCCAAAGTAGGCAAGCTCAGATGGGTTCAAGGGCCCGAGCTCAGTGTAGTCCGGGCCAGAGTCCTCAGAAATCACTGGAGATCCAATGGGGTCGATCTCCAGCTTATGGCAGATATGCTTCACAGTGGCTTTGATGTACTTCATGTCCTCCTTTCTTTTCTGGTTGAGCTTGTGGGCCTTCACTTCGGCCTTCTTGCAGGAGTAGAATATGGCAGCCAGATATTTGAGGATCCCACTGGCTGATCCTATCTGAGGGCCTTCCCTAGAAGTAGGGACAGCTCTAGCATCTTCTCTTGATCTTGCCGGTGCCTCGGGACTAGAGGCCGGCGAGGGAGCAGCCTGGATATTTACTGGTTGAGGCTTCTGAGGCCTCAGAGGTGTGTGCTCCACATCCTTGACAAACTCAATCCCTGTGACTTTCTCAATCATGAACATGAGATAAGGAGCGTAGCCACAAGATCTGTTGGGGGTGCTGGAGATGTTAACCATATCGTTCCATATGTAGTCAAACACATCAAACTGTCTGTTCTTGCTTATGACCCTCATTAGGGTCCGGAGGTACCGTTGTACACTCACTGCATCCCCATCCTTAGGGGCAATGGTCTTCCTCAAGACTCTGTTTAGCACCACAAAGAATGGCTTCATGTTCTTCGTGGAAGGAGGGATGAACTTCGAGTTGGGCTCATAGAGAAACTTCATCTTCTCCTTCTCGATGACACCAACATTGTGAATAATCACATTGTCATTGCTTGAGGTGTCAAGATGCAACATCCTTGCAAATTCTTCATATGTGATAGTGTACTTGGATCCATGAGTCATCCAAGTCACCCTTTCCTCTTCATCGCTTGCAAAGTGGCAGGTGGCATAGAACTGAGCATCATTCCAATTGTACTTGAAGGCAAAGAGGTCCTTCACGCAATGTCTTTCAGCTGCTGGAATCACTTCATCAAAAGCAGAGCATCTTCCATCAGCTGCTTGCTTCGGTCGGCCATACCAATCGATGCTTCTGAATTTGGCTGCCGAGTCACTGCCCTTCCCGTTGAACTTTTCTTCAGTGGGGTCCCGGACCCCTTCCCTGGGAGGATGCAGCTTCAATGGTCCAACTGGACCCGTTGCTATACCCTTGCCCTTGCCTTTGGCTAGGCGGGCACTTGCCGAGCTAGGGCCACCACTGGTGGTAGCCCTAGAAACTGGCACCTTGGAGGCCGGCTTCTTCGCTAGCACTTTCCTCCGAACTTGTGGAGGAGACAGAGCTGGCTCGGTAGGTCGCTCTTGGCGCTTCTTGCCAAGACTCGTTGAGGTTCAAGGTGCCACCTCATGGTCCATCTCGGCCTCAAAATCAGAAACCTCATCATTTGAGCTCGACATGACCTGAGAATGAGTTTCAAGGATGATAATGAATGATACAAGGCATAGGTATGAAAGGATAGCAAGGAATTGAATTGAGGAATTGACGATTTAGGTTTTGAGTTCAGAAACATCGGACTTGTCTGGTGCACAGGCACGGACTAGTCCGGGGGGACCGGACTTGTCCATTCATGGACCGAACTAGTCCGGTATTCATCCTCAAAAACCTAAGAGATTTGACAAAAGCTGATTCCTAATGCACAATAAGTCTAGCATACACGTGATACATAAAGGAGGCATGTATATAGTGAAGGATGCTAGGCTATTCGATCAATAATGAAGAAAAACAAGATATCTAGGGTTTGGGTCAAAATTACCGAAGAAATCGATTGAAACTTGGAGATGAGGGTGTTGAAGGCCGGACAAGTCCGCTAGCTTCAATCCTCAAGTGGGAAGCTTGATTTCTGCCCAAATGCGGAGATTTTTGATGGAGTGAGCAAGAAATCGCCTTGGGAGCTCGAGCGGAGGAGAAAGAACGCGTGAGCAAGAGTGGAGGATGAAGGGATTAGGATTTGGTGGCGGCTAGGGTTATGGACACGAAAAATCGGACAAGTCCGGAGATGACCGGACTAGTCCGAACTCATCCAGAGAGCAACAACAGACTAGTCCGTGGTGTTATCGGACTAGTCCGACCTAACCGGCACTCAGCAGACTAGTCTGCATGATCGGACTAGTCCGGGTAACCACGGACTATTCCGTGGTCACCAGGAGAAATTTGCATAGACCATTCATATATATTTGAAGGTTCATAAATAGAGAATAGAGAGGCAAACTAAATCAAATGATCTTGATGAATATGACCAGTAAGCATACAACAATCAAGCAATGATCATAATTCACCAAGATCTAGTAATTGACATAGTTTTTCGGGAAAAATTGAGAGAGAGAGTTGATTTTCACAATTCAATCAATATATTTTGAAGAATTCATACAGCTATACAACTTTTCAAGCCACACTCCGAGCATCGGGGATATTTAGTTCATTTCGGAGTTCGCAAAAGCACTTTTCATCAAGTGGCTTGGTGAATATGTCGGCCAATTGTTTTTGGGTATTGACATGTGAGATGGCTATGTCTCCTTTCATGGCATGATCTCTCAAAAAGTGGTGTCTTATGTCTATGTGTTTAGTTCTGGAGTGCTCAACTGGGTTGTGGGCAATTTTAATGGCACTCTCGTTGTCACAAAGGAGTGGAATACAATTCATATTGTAACCGTAATCCCTTAGAGTTTGTCGCATCCAAAGGAGTTGTGCACAACAGCTCCCGGCTGCAACATACTCCGCTTCAGCTGTGGATAAGGCAATGGAATTTTGTTTCTTGGAGGACAAGAAAATAAGGATCTCCCTAGGAATTGGCATGTGCCGGAGGTGCTTTTTCTATCTACTTTGCACCCGGCATAATCTGCATCGGAGTAACCAATGAGATTGAATTTTGAGCCTTTTGGGTACCAAAGACCAAGGTTGGGTGTATGAACTAAATATCTCAAGATCCTTTTTACGGCTGTCAAGTGACATTCCTTAGGGTTGGCTTGAAATCTTGCACACAAACATACACTCAACATAATGTCTGGCCCAGATGCACATAAATAGAGTAGAGATCCAATCATGGAGCGATATACCTTTTGGTCAATGCTAGGTCCATCTTCATTGAGATCCAAATGGCCATTTGTTGCCATGGGGTTCTTTATGGGCTTTGCCTTGTCCATGCCAAACTTCTTAAGTATGTCCTGCGTGTACTTGGTTTGGCTTATGAATGTCCCTTCCTTTTGTTGCCGCACTTGGAATCCCAAGAAGTACTTTAATTGTCCCATCATTGACATTTCAAACCTGTCTGTCATGATTTTGCTAAATTCCTCACAAAACGATTGATTAGTTGACCCAAAGATTATATCATCAACATAAATTTGATAAATAAAAATATCATTGTATAAATTCTTTGTAAATAGAGTATAATCTACTTTGCCAATTTGAAAACCATTCTCAATTAAGAAATCTCTAAGACACTCATGCCAAGCTCTAGGAGCTTTTTTGAGGCCGTAGAGAGCCTTACGCAATGTGAATATGTGGTTGGGTAAATCTTCGTCTTCAAACCCGGGTGGTTGCTCCATGTACACCTCGTCCTTGATTGGTCCGTTGAGGAAGGCGCTTCGACTTGTGAATAACCTTTGGCCACAAGTCGTGCCTTGTTCCTTGTCACCACCCCGTGTTCATCTTGTTTGTTGCGGAAGACCCACTTGGTGCCGACGATGTTTGCATTGGGTCTTGCCACAAGTTCCCATACTTCGTTCCGCTTGAAGTTGTTCAATTCTTCTTGCATTGCCACCACCCAGTCCGGATCTTTCAATGCATCTTCAACCCTGCGTGCTTCCAAAAAGGATACAAACGAATAGTGTTCACAAAAGTTAGCTAAGCGAGATCTAGTGGTTACTCCCTTTTGGATGTCACCGATGATGTTGTCGATTGGGTGATCCCTTTGGACGCATTGGTGTACTCTTGGGTGGCACTTGAGGAGTTGTATCTTCATGACTATCTGCTTCTCCCCCTAAGTTATTGCCTTCGTTGACTTGTTGATCATCTTGGTATCTTTGTGGTTGATATTGTGTTGAAGCTCCCCCTTGATCGTTGATCTCCTCCTGTGGTTCATCTTCCTCATGTACGTGTGGAGGTGGCTCTTGGGGTCGAACCTCACCTAGAGCCATTCTCTTCAATGCTTGACAGGGAGCTTCTTCTTTACCTAGTTCACATGGATCAACTTGCTCCTTTTGGGAGCCATTAGTCTCATCGAACACTACGTCATGTGCTATTTCAACGAGTCAGGAGGCCTTGTTGAAAACACGATAGGCGTAAGTGTTCGAATCATAACCAAGCAAGAAACCTTCATCGGACTTCGAAGCGAACTTTGAAGTCCTAGGCTTCTTGTTCAGGATATAACATGGAGAACTGAAAACTCGAAAATATGAGAAATTTGGTTTGTTACCAGTGAGTAGCTCATAGGATGTCTTCTTGAGTAGTCGATGAAGATAATGTCGATTTACGGCGTGGCAAGCGGTGTTAATCGCTTCTGCCCAAAATCGATCCGAGGTCTTGTACTCATCGAGCATTGTTCTTGCCATCTTTATGAGTGTTCGGTTCTTTCTTTCAGCAACTCCGTTTTGTTGTGGCGAGTATGGCGCTGAAAATTCGTGCTTGATACCCTCTTCATCAAGGTACTCCTTCACTTGTGTGTTCTTGAACTCCGTGTCGTTGTCGCTTTGAATACTGTTGATTGTCAATGAGAATTCGTTTTGAGCTCGCTTGAAGAACTTCTTGAATGTTCCTTGTGTTTCTGACTTATCGTGCAAAAAGAAAACCCAAGTGAAGAGAGAAAAGTCATCAATAATAACTAAACCATATTTGTTACCACTGATGCTTATGTAAGCAATTGGACCAAATAAGTCCATGTGAAGTAGTTCGAGCGGTCTTGTTGTAGTCATGACGTTCTTTGCGGGATGAGGTGCTCCAATTTGCTTCCCGGCTTGGCACGCGCAAGGCCTGTCTTTCTCAAAAACAACATCCTTCAAACCGCGGATGTGATCGCCCTTGAGGAGTTTTTGAGGATTCCTCATACCAACATGCGCTAGCCGTCTATGCCACAGTCAACCCATGTTGGTCTTTGCAATCAAGCATGTGTCAAGTTCGGCTTTATCCTTGTTGAAGTCAACGAGGTAAAGCTTTCCCTTCAACATACCCTTGAATGCAATGGAACCATCACTCCTCCTAGAGACGGTCACACCCTCGTTAGTGAACAAGCAATTATAACCTTTGTCACATAGCTGAGATATGGACAGCAGGTTATAATCTAAGGATTCAACATGTAAAACATGAGAAAGTGTGTGTGTAGAAGATATTGCGATTTTACCGGTATCGAGCACCCTTCCTTGACTATTATCTCAAAAGTAGATGCCTTCGTTTGGGTCCTCATTCTCTTCATATTCCACGAACATCCTTCTTTCTCCGGTCATATGGTTGGTGCAGCCACTGTCTAGCACCCATTTGGATCCACCGGAGGAATAGGCCCGCAAAAACAAATTATGCTTTGGTTTTAGGTACCCAAGCTTGCTTGGGTCCTTGAAGGTTAGTTACAATACATTTGGGCACCCACACATGAGATTTGGTGTTCCCATGGCGTGGCCCAACATAATTAGCATAAACCATGCCAAGATTATTTCTCATTAACACATAGGAGGCATCAAAGGTTCTAAAGACTAATTGTTGTTGTTTGTATACAGGGCTAGTGTAGTCTATGTAGTTATGATATGATTATGTTAATATGAATAACTATGCTATGCAATAAACATCGGTTCAATACAATGCTATGAATAACTATGCTATGTATCCCATAGCTTGACCATAAGAGTAGTATATACTTTACTCCATTGCCTTCCGTTGGGACAAATACGATACCCTTGGGAATACTCATGGGTGAAATGCTACAACGGTATCTTCCGTGCACTTGAGAATCTCATCTCTTTACCGGAGATGATATGTGGTGTTAAGAAATACCAACAAGCATTTCTGGCGCCATTGCCGGGGATGATTTGTTAGTATATCTTAGGAGCCGTCAACAATAAGATAGATAGACTATTTTGTGAGAGTATTGATCTATGTTGGACTTATGTTTTAAACCTCATTTCAAGTTGTATTGTAAGACTTAATCTATGTATTCATGTATTCATGTATCTTGCCAAAATTTGTGATGTGTTGCCTCATTTAAATGTCTACTTTGCATAATCACTGTCTTATCACACTTTATGAACACATCACTTAGGCACCCCACCATAACATGTATATGTATGAGAACTCTCTCAATCTCTCTTACTCATGATGCATACATTTAGGGGGAGTCACTCATATAAATACATGTTATGAAAACAAATTATTAACCTTATTGTTGAAGTCTTAATGTGGTGTCATCAATTCACCAAAAAGGGGGAGATTGAAAGTGCATCTAGGCATCCCCGTGGGTTTTGGATGATTGATGATGACAATTAAGAGGCTAATGAGCTTAGTTGATCTTAAGTATAGATACAAGAATTGAAATAAGATGAAAACCGTCAAAAAGGAAAAGGCTAAAACGGGCGTCAAAGACTCAAGCGTAGAAATTAGGGTTTCTATGGTATTGAACTTATGTGAGCCGTATCATGTGAGAGGGTGGTTGTATCATGTGCATTGAGATCATACCAAGGGGCTCAAAGTGGTGGTTTAGAGAAAAACCTAAGTGAGAAGCTTAAAATGCAAAAAACCCTAGGAGGCCGGACTAGTCCGGGCCTCAGGGCCGGACTAGTCTGACCATGGCAGACAAGTCCATTTTTAGACGGACCAAACGTCTCTGGAGTGAACCTGAGCGAATTTGGAGCTAAGTCCGAGAAGTCCGGATGTGTCCGTTTTTGGACGGACCAAAGCTCTCTGGAGAACTTTGGACTTGTCCGTTTGGGTATGGACTTGTCTGTCTGAAACTTAGTGTGATAGACCGAGAGAAACCCTAGGGGGTCGGACTAGTTCGGGCCAACCCAGAAAAGTCCATTTTGGAACGGACCAAGTGGTTCTGTTCCACTCCGGACGAGTCCATTGTTGACCAGACTAGTCCGTTGTCTAGTGACCGTTTGAATTTGGAAATTTGGCGGGTAGTGTGACGACCGTTGCTTAGTGTGGCAGTTGTTGGGAACTGACCAGGGGTCAGTGGTCCCATAGGGCCAGACTAGTCCGGGGTCTGAGGCTGGACTAGTCCGCCCCTTTGCTGATGTAAGCAAAAGGGGCTCGGGACCCCTATAAAAAGGGGACCCTCGGGCTCATCTGAACAAGTCTTGAACCCTAGCGCCGCCACAAGCATCCTAGAGCCTTCCAAAGCCTTCTACTCGTCCTACTAACCCCATAAGAGCAAATCTTGAAGAGATTAGGGTTTGGGGAGGAGAGTAAAGGAAGATCATTGCGCTTTGGCTCTCGGTTTGATCTCTTGCACATTTTGTTGTGTTGTGTGGCTTGTGTGAGTTGAGCTTCGTGTGCTCCTCTTGTATTGATTTGTGGGAGCCTCAAGTTGTGAGCATCCTCATCAAACTTGGTGATTACCCATTGATATAGTGGAAACCAAGTCGGCCATCGTGGTGGCTTGGTGAGAGAAGGGTCAAGTGAGACCCGGTCCTTGTGTGGACTTATCAACATGGAGGTAGGCTTCTACGTGGAGCTGAACCACGAGATAAATCATGTTTCACTTGTCTTTTGCTTTTTGTGATCACTAGTATTGCTATTAGGGTTCACTTTGCTCTTATTGACTTACACTTTGATCATAATTATGAACTTGCAATCTAAGTGTTTAAAATTCACAATATGAACTTCACAAGTTTACTACACATTGCTCATATCTTTTGTGAACTTTAATTCCGCAAATAACTTGTAGAAATCAAGTTTTAGGGTTTCCACCCTATGTTGAGTGGACTAGTCCGGCTCTGTGCAGACTAGTCCGGCTACAAGGAATTTAATCTTGTTTGATTAAGTGATTTCAGGTATTATTTCCTATTCACGCCCCTTTAGGCGACTTTCACTCCCCAAGGTGAAGAGCTTGGGCGAATAAAACCCTTCTCTAGTTGCTCTAGAATCTGCTCCTTGAGCTCCGCTAATTTCATAGGAGGCATCCTATATGGCCTCTTAGCTATAGGTGCAGTTCCAGGTATTAAATCAATAACAAAATCAATGTCTCGATCAGGTGGCATACCTGGCAACTCGTCCGGAAAACATCCAAAAATTCACACACCACCGGAATCTCCTCAATTGCAGCACCATCCATGTGGTTCAACTCCAATTTCTTTGGTTCGTGTTGAGATGCTTCAAACTCTACAGTGATCCCTTCCTCATTGGTCAACTTCACCGTCTTCATGGCACACTCAATAACTCCATTGTGCTTCCTCAACCAGTCCATACCAAGTATAATGTCCAATCCTTGAGAATCCAAAACAATGAGGTTGGCGGAGAAGTCTACCCCTTTATTCTAAGGCTTACTTTTCGACAAACTATATTTGTCCTCATCTCTCCTCTAGGAGACTTAACCAATAGAGTAAACTTCATATGAGAGATAGGCAAACTATACTTGGCAACATATTTCGATGCAATGAATGAATGCAATGCTCCAAAATCAAATAAAATAGTCACCAGGATGGAGTTCGCGAGAAACATACCAATGACCACGTCATCCGCTCGTTGAGCATCCTCCGTCGAGACATGGTTCACGTTGCCATGAGAATGTTTCTGCTGCCCACGGTTCCCTTGTGGCGCTCCTCCATTAGGCCTTGGGTTTTGCCTCAGCGCATTGCTTCCTTGACCAAGGCCTGACTTGGGACATTGATGCGCAAAGTGACTAGCTTCTCCACAAGTATAGCACCTCTTTACTCCACCAGGATTATCGGGGCAAGCTTGGTTCTGAACATTTGCACCAGGAAAATTAGCACGAGGTGCATAAGGCATTGGAGGCCTAGGTGCTTGCATGACAGGGCGCTGCTGCACAAACTAAGTTGAGCGCGGTGCATAACCAGGGCGATGAGCAGGCGCAAAAGAGCTGAAGTAAGGCGCATTGGGTGGTGAAAAGCGAGGGCGCACATTACTACCTTGTTGCTATCCTTGATATGGCACCTTCTTCTTATTGTCTTGCTCCATCTCGTGGACCTTGTTCTCCACCACAATTGCTTTGTCCACAAGCTTCTGGAAATTGGCATAATCATAATTGAACAATTGCACTTGGATCTCGTTGTTAAGACCCCTCATGAACAAATATTGCTTCCGGCTGTCCCTACTAACATCTTTAGGGGCATACCTCGAAAGTTGAGTGAATTTATTAATATATTTACCCACGCTCGATCTCCCTTGTCTCAAGTTCTCAATTTCTTGCCTCTTCAAGATCATGACACCTTCCAGCACATAATGAGAAAGGAAGCTCTCCTTGAATTTGGCTCAAGTGATCCTCTCCTGATTCTCATGAGCATTGCAATAAGCATCCCACCAGTCCGCAGCTGCTCCAACTAGTTGATGAGAAGAAAATAGAACGTTCTCCCGGTCGCTGCATTGGACAATAGCTAGCTTCTTCTCCATGGACTTGAGCCAATCATGTGCATCCATAGGGTCAGCGGCTTGAGCAAAGGTTGGCAGCCTAGTCCTCATAAACTCTCCCAACCGGTTATGAGGAGGCGGGGGTGGCGGTGGAGGCATCTGGGGCTGATTGTTAATGTTGCCAGATTGCAGCTGTCCCATAGTCTGTATCATGGTCTGCATGAGCTGGTTCTGCATTGTCAAAAGCTGTTCAATATTGATAGCTCCATGAGCAGGTCCTTGTCCATTGTTGTTCTGAGGTGCTCCATTGTTCTACTCCTCATCGTTGCCATTCCTCTGGTTGTGAGTCCTCACCATTTGGAGAAAAGCATGAGATAAGAATTTAGAAACGTCCCCAACTATATGCATCAAGGAATATGAAAGTAAGAACTGTCTACACTAGCCTAGGTGGACATGGCAATACTAAACCATCCCAAAATCCTCTATTAAGCACACAAGCAAACAATATATAGCAAATAGCACACTAACAAAAGACATTGATTCCTGAGTGCTCCTATGTGCTCTACAGTGTTCACTATCTAGGTTGTGTCCTACGGTCAACTTGTGGCCCTGATACCAATTTGTGACACTCGGTTCCGAAAAATGAAACAAGTGCAGTATATGTGTGCTCAAAACGTTCAACACACATACACAAGTGCATCACAAACGATATACATACAATTACCACTACTCAAATTAATTAACAGATTTTATTACACAAACCATATTATCCTCGAATACAAGCTCTAATGAATATTAACGACAAGTTCAACTAATGCAGCGGAAATAAACTAATGAAGCAAACTAAGCAACTAAGTAGCATAAGCAATAGGGTAGCGCAGCTCCAATCAACACCACAGGAAAGCTGACGATAGACACGGCCTAGTACTCTGCATTATCATCATTAAACTCCCAATCTTGACCTGCAACTGTTGGTTGGGGATTGCAAGAGTGAGTACATGTCATACTCAGCAAGTGTGGAAAGTATGACATGTAGCTGATTCAAATGAGGAATATAATAATGGCTAAGTGCTGAAAAGTACATTAAAATGTTTGAAAAGCAATATATCATATGTATGTGAAGTAAACCCATCACAAACAATGTAGTTATCATAATACCAGTTCATATTCCATATCCATCATCCATAAACCAGATTTCATCATTACCAATATCCATAATCAATGTCATAAAACATAATGCCATCCCATAACCATAACCATAACCAACCAACCATCCCAAATCCTAATCTCCCTCTAATCATATAGGTCATCGAGGCGCTCATAACTGGGAGCACGGCTATCATCATAGTTTTTAACGCTCTGTAGAGGTTGTACCGCTTTACCCACGTGTTTGTGAATTCATCACCTTGCAGTGACTAGAACCTCTATTATGCCGTCTCACACTTCTATCGGTGTGTGGCCAAGAGATCACAAAATAGGCTTTACGAAGGGATTACTAGCCTATTTAGACCCCACTAAGGTTTCACCGATGGCGATGCCTCCAACTGAGCACATCTTCAACCAAGGGCCCCCTCTTGAGCCATTCGGATCCCGGTTAGTCCCCCCAATCATCAACAAACCCAATCTGACTAGCCCTTCCCCGAGCATCCTTAATGGTCCAAATAGCACTGGCAAAGCCCTCATTAATCCACACCCATACTTGGCCTCGTGGTGGCACTGTAGTCGTGGCTTATTCTCGCATGAACTGGTCCTTAGATTTAAAGCAAGCAACCACCATATCATCCAACCCATCCACATACCAGGCTTGCATAGATCCCCCATTACCACATCATATTAACCAGTTCATGTTAGTCAAATCTCATAAATGCATAATTAAGTTAAGTGGTATAGTTGTTTCCCATCCCAATTCATTAAGCGAAGCAAAAAGGGTAAAAAGCCCATCCTGACTCTCTACCATAATTCCAGGTTTCAAGGTGGTGAAACAAATGTAGTAAACTTCCTACCATAGGGTTCCCATCAAATTGACACACGCATGCAGTTTTACAAACAAAACATTTACTTCAAAACAGGATCAATATGCTTCAAGGACACTTGCCTTGCTCTTGGGAATGATTAGGATCAAGACTTCAAACTCTTGGTGCTAGAGATCCTAAGCAACACTCTCTAATGCAGATCCGTCTAATCCACATAGTAAACATACAAGACAAGAAACACGATCAAAGAGTGCACAAATATTACTCAATATGGCATGGCATGCAAGATTAATGCAAATGCAAGGTGAAACTTGTTAATGAGTTGCTTTTAATGATCACTAACTAGTTCTAATAGATTTTAACAAGTTTATACAGGTCTGGAGTTAATTCAATCTAATTTAGAATTAATTAAACACAATTTAACCAGGAAGATCGGACAAGTCCGCTAGGGACCGGACTAGTCCGCACTTCACAAGAACAACAGATTAGGGTTTTCTAGATCAACGTGAATTTGGAGATTTGGGGTTGAATTCACGTAAGGAAAAGGAAGTAGAAGGTATACCAGGTGTTTAGAACTCCAATGAATCAAGGATCTTGGAGACAACACTTGCATCTTGATGATCTAGGGTGGATGATGAACTTGGAGATGAATTGGTGATGAAGAACAAAACTTGATGGATATCTTGATCCTCTTTTGTTCCCTCCTCTTCTTCTTCTTGCTTGGGATTTCCTCCACCCTCCTTGATGGTGGCTCTCCAGGAACTAGGGTTTGGGTGCGGTGAAAAAGTGGCAAATAGATGTCAAGCCAAGGGGTGGGGTTGTTTATATAGAGGTGGAGGATAGGGTTAGATGGATTTCAAGTTTTGGATGAGTAGAGGCCGGTTTAGAGTCCCACATGGGCTCTAAAAGAGTTAGGCACAATGTCCCTAGGCCCACTTAATGTAAAACCCAAGATACAAGTCATGAGACAAAGGATCTACTCGGAGTCGCGATATATCGGACAAGTCCGAAAAGGACCGGACTAGTCCGAAGTTGCCCAGAGAAAAATCAGACAAGTCCGGACTGGACATCGGACAAGTCCGAACTTATCCAGAGGGGAAAAACAGACAAGTCTGGCCTAAAATCGGACAAGTCCAACTTTAGTCAGAGAGGAAAACGGACAAGTCCGCTGGAATATCGAACTAGTACGGACAAGTCTAAGGACTTAGCAAATTTTCAAGGATTCTTGGAACACCGGACTAGTCTGCAATGGGCTGGACAAGTCCGAAAATGTCCAGAGGCAAAAACAGACTAGTCCGCAGAAAAACGGACAAGTCTGTTTGAAGTGAGAGAGAAATCGGACTAGTCCGCACCAAAATCGTACTAGTCCGCACTTTCTAGAATTGTTAAGCGTGGTTTTGTTCTAAATCAATTTTAAACTTGTTCCTTTTTATGTTACTAAATTTTAAACATGTTTAATGATGGATGCAGGGCATGATGCATGAAATTGAGGGTGTTACAATGACGGTAATAATCTGGCATATGGATGGATAATTGATCATGGTTTCTAATTATGTTAATTATGTGGGATATGATGGGATTACATCACATAGACGTAGTATAATGCTTTTTACATGTTTTAAATGTACTTTTCAACAATTAGCCATTGTTTATTATCATGCCTTGATTAAGCTACATGTCATACTTTTCACACTTGCTGAGTACGACATGTACTCACCCTTGCAATTATTCCACCAACAAATGCAAGTCAGGATTGGGAGTATCATGATGTTAATGACGAGTTCTATGTTGTGTGCTACCGTCAGCTTTGCCTGTGGTGTTGCTTGGAGCCGCACTACCCTTTATGCTCAGTTTGCTTAATTAGATTATTTCTGCCGCAGTAGTATTATCATTAATGATCATTAGAGTTATAAGATGGGGATTACTTGGATATTGTAATAAAGTACTTATTTAATAATTTGAGCTGTGGTAATTATCTGTTTATCATTTGTGAATTACTTATGTATGTGTGTTAAACATCCTGGGCACACATATACTGCACTTGCTTCATTTATTTCGGAACCGAGTGTCACATAGGGAGCCTGCCGTTGACGTCTCTTCGACGATGGTGGGTGATGCCGGAGCAACCAGCTTTGGCACCTCCTAGGGGGCCTGCCATTGATGTCTCTCTAACGATGGTTGGCAACGCCGGAGCAACCAGCTCCGGCATCTCCCTGGGGGCATCCCTTCGATGTCTCTACGACGATGGTGGGCGATGCCGGAGCAGCCAGCTCTGGCACCCCCCAGGGGGCCTGCCATCGGCGTCTCTACAATGAAGGTAGGTGACGCCAGAGCATCCATCTGTAGCACCTCCCAAGGGGCCTATCATCGACGTCACTGCATTTATGGCGGGCGACACTAGAGCAGCCAGCTCCAGCACCGCCCAGGGGGCCTGCCGTCGACGTCACTATGACCATAGTGGGTGATGTTGGAGCATTCGGCCCCAACCACGAGTTTCAAAACAAAGTTTGGTGCCTCTAAAGGGGCTCACACATGTCAAATATTCAACCTTCCCTGTTCTTCTAGGGTCCTATCGAAATCATCCTGCGATCAAGTGGTTGGCGTGCTCAACCAGCTGGCCACATCTACCAGGGGGCTTCTAAGGGGGTTCCATAGGCAGGACATCAACTGATGCAGATCGTCTATGTCAACTGTGTGATCATTGGTTCCTAAAAAACTAACAAAGTCAGCAATGTTCTTCAGGCCGTTACATTGCTAAGAGCCTGAGCGAACAAGACGAGAAGCACAAGAAAATGCTTGTTGACAGCTCCTAAGATATACTAACAAATCATCCTCGGCAACGGCGCCAAAAATTCTTGTTGGTATTTCTTAACACCACAGATCATCTCCGATAAAGAGATGAGATCTGCAAGTGCACGGAAGATACTGTTGAAGGTCTTAAACGACACTTCCCCCGGACCTGCTTAGAGAGCAGCTCATGAAGGTTCTTTGTATTCACGAGGGCTAGTCCCAGGAGATTCAGCGCAGCGAGATGATGAACACAAAGGGTTTACGTGGTTCGGGCCGCCGGAGCGTAACACCCTACGTCCACGGGAGTGTTTGTGTATTGCCTTGCTTGAGCGTGTATGAGTTTCAATTGATCGATCCCTGTGAAGGTCGCCTGCCGAGTCCTTTTATAGTCCAAGGACTCTGCAGTCACAAGGTGGGCCCCGGGGCCCGACAGGTGGTCCCGGAGAGAGTCAAATCCTATACAAGATCTAGGATTAAATGCTATCTACTTCCCTTTGTTAGGGGCTTCAATGTGCCGTCCCGCCGCATCGTGCGCCAGGGCTACACATAGTTGTTGATGATGGCAGGGCATGTCCCGCTGTCTTGTCCCTGCGGCTCACTCGTCCGTCTTGCGCAGTGGGTCTGTACCGGCTACTTGGACAAGATAGGACATTGGGGCCATGACTTTCGCATGCGCGACTTCGCTTCGCCTGGGGAACGCGCGCGTACTTAATGCCTGTCTGAGCAGCGCACTCTTTCCTTTACTGCGGCCTCCTACCGCATTGAGTTGGTCCTCCGCTACGTGGTCGAACTGGAACCTGCCCCTGTGGGGAGTTGAGCGCCCGGCTGTACAGGCCACATGGCGCCTCCGGAGCCCACCTCCGCGGAAGGGCGGAGGCTCAGCGCTGCGGGCCACGTGGTAGTTCAGGAGCCCTTCCATACGGGGAGACGAGCCTGGTCCCGGGGGCTCCAATGGCTATGTGGCAGTCCCGGAGCCCGCTTCGGCAATGAGGCGAGAGTCCGGTTCTGCCAGCCACATTGCAGCCCCAGAGCCTGCCTCAGCGTGGAGGCGAGTTTCCGGTCCTGCCGGCCACGTGGCAGCCCTGAAGCCTGCCTCGTCGGGAAGGCGAGGGTCTGGTCCTGCCGGCCACGTGGCAGCCCGGGAGCCCGCTCCGGTGGGGAGGTAGGGTCTGGTCCTTCCCTCCACAACGTGGCAGCCTCGGACTCTGCCTCCAAGTAGAGGCGGAGTCCTTAGCCGTTTTCTCCTTGTGCGTGGGGGTACCCGGTCTGCGGGGTACCGACAGTGGCCCCCGAGCCCACCTTGGGAGAGTCGTCGATATCGCAGGTGGGGTCTTCTTCCTTATCTTCCCGCGCAACTCTTTTGATTCCAATTCGGGGTAGTTCCCCGGGCAGCACATCCTGTCATCGTGGTGACACGTCTCCCTCTGGTAAGCGGAGGCGCGGGACGTGCGCTGCATGACATGACTTCTGCTTTCATCCGTGCTTTAACTGCGGTGGTTCCCAAGGTGGCTCCTGCACTTCCGCTGCTTTTGCCTTTTCAGAAACCACCGAGTTACCTCCCGCATAGTCGGCCACCCGGCTCGCCTTCTTTGTTGAGCGACTCGGGCCCTCATGTCATTACCTATGCGGGTCTTTTTCTCTTCTACCAAGGCTGTGGTGATTCACACACCGCGCCTGTTTGCTTGCAGAGGTGAATAAAAAGAGACCTTTCCACCTAAGGGTTCTTTCTTCCGCTTCTGCATCCTTGTGCTCGTGCCTCTTGCCCCAAGCACAATTCTTGCACTCTAGCTCCCGATCTCCCCTTCTGGAGCCTCCTCCTTCATCCTCATGGCGAGCATCCTGCCCAGGTCTCGGCTGTCCAAGTCTGCCGATCTAGCCCCCGTTCGTCGGCTTCTCGACTGGCAAGCCCCTGAACAAGAGGAGTGGCTCCATCGCGGGGAGCTCCCACTGAACCTCACCGATGGGGAGATGGTGTTGTTATCGTCGTACGTGCTGGCCGGCTTCGTTCCGCCAGCATCCGCCTTCCTGGTAATGCTTCTGGAGACCTTCGGCCTCCAACTTCACCACCTCCCGCCCAACTCGATCGCCTTGCTGGCGGTCTTTGCTCACCTCTACGAGATGTTCGTGGGGGTGATCCCGTCGGTGAAACTCTTCAGGTACATCTTTGTACTGAGGGCCACTGGCAAAAGCTCGAAGTATCAGCTCAGCGCCTACTACTTCCAGCGTCGAACCAAGGTCCCTTCTAGGTACATTGCTTCCTTCAGCTCTGCACGGTGGGAGCAATGGCGCGAAGATTGGATGATCGTCAAGGTCGAGGCTCATGACCGGATGTGCCTCCCCACTGGGAGCCCCTACTCCAAGCAGTCATTCTGGGAGGAGCGCCCAGAGCTGGAGAGGGCGTTCGACCCGGTGTTGGAGAGGATCCAGATGCTGGGAGACCACGGGCTGACGTCTACGATGGTGTTGAGGGACTTCATGTCCCGACACATGATCCGCTCCAGCACCGCGTTCGCCCAGCATGGATGTACACCGGTCCAATGGACTGCACCCGGCTCGAGACCGGCTCTGACTCCAACCCGGACGAGCAGCTGCTGCATGATATGCTGGTCTGAGTCTACCCCGATGACGTTTCCCCTGAAGGACTGGCCCTTCCGGTGGCCTGCCACCCCCTGTGCTCAGACTTCAAGCTGAAGAGGCGGTTTCTGAAGGCGATGCCGACGCTCGAAAATTCCGGGCTGGCGCAGTGCCAGATTGGAGACCCATTTCAGTGGGTCGAGATTGCCGACGATGCTAAGGGGGTCAACATTGACGACAACGATGAGGGAGGCGGAGATCCCTCAAGAGACGAAGATCCCTCGAGTGATGACCCCTCGAGTGGGCTCCAGCTCCGTCAGCGGGGAGGCATCGGCACCTCTGCTGATATGGGGAAAGGGAAAGCACCAGTACCGGTGTCGGACCCAACGCCCAAGAAGCGTGCCCAGTCATTGCCATACTCGATGTCAGGGGGTGCCAGCTGCACCACTTTGCTGCCCGAGTCCTCGACGTGCAAGAAGGCGAGGCTCCTCAACGCCGATGGGACCCCAGCGTTCCTTCGCCGTTCGTAGGAGCGCCAGACTTCGGGGATGCCTCCGACTCCTCCATCTCAGGGGCCCCTAGCACACGCAGCGGCCCTCGCCGTGGGTTTCGGGGGTCCGGACCCCCAACCCTTTTGGGAAGCAGTGGAGCTTCAACGTTCCCCGATAGTCTGCATAAATTTCATCTTGGATGTTCTTTGCTGTGTGCTCACCTTGTAATATCCTTATGATTTGACTTTGTCTGTTTTCAGTGGAACCACGGCTACTCCTCCGCCCGCGCGCCCTTTCGCTGGTGAGCATGCTGCTCCAGCCAGCTCACCGTGCTCCTCTGCAGCCTCAGACACTGCTCGGGCGCACCGGGCTGTTGCCGCTGAGGTGCCCCGGGCCTTCGTGCCCGAGGCCCCTACAGCGGCTGCTGAGGGTCCGCAACATGCACTGGCATCTGGTGCCGCGCCCGCCAATGACTCCGCATCCACTGGCTACTCCGCACCAGCCGATGCTACCGCGCTGACTGACACTGCTATGTCGGCTGGCGCCACCGCCCCGGGTGGAGCTCCCGGAGCCGGCTTAGGAGCCGTCGGCAGCAGTGATGGAGCCTCCGCTGGGTAGGGGGCCCCTGGAGACAATGTGCCTGCTCCCAGGGGTGGTTCCCCCCCGCCTTCTCTGACAGGGGGAGCTCTGGTCCCCGTCTCCCCGGTGGTCCTCCAAATGGAGGACGATATTGAAGAGGTGGGGAGGCAGGGACCCGCGGCTACGGTGGAGCCTCTCCCCCTGTCTGAAGCTATGGCCATAGCCTACTCCAATTTTTGGCAGGCTCGGGCAGCCCAAGGGGGAGGCTTGAGGACGAGGAGGACTGGCTCCGGGAATGGGCGAGGACCCTGGAAGCCCGGACCCGGTTGGTGAAGAGTCGGGTGGCGCAGCGGGAGGCGGTCGTTCGGGAGGAGATGAAAATCCTCGACCAGGAGCGCGAGCTTATCGCTCGTCTGGACGCCGTCACTCAGAAGCTGAAGGCTGACACCGCAGCGATCCATGCTGAGGCCATCTCCTGCCTCCAGTCCTGCGAGAAGCTCCAGCAGCTGTTATCTCACCGGGAGGCTGCTCTTGTCGAACGGGAGCAGGAGTTGGCGGCGAAGCAGGCTGAGGTGGAGGCGACCTACTGCTAGCTCATCCTCCAGCAAGAAGGGGCGAGAGTCCATGCCGCCGAGCTAGACCTCCAGGATGCTGCCCTGGCAGAGTTGGAGCAAGCCCAGTTCGCTGAGCGCCAGGCTCTCCTAGACCGCCAGTTCAACATCACCCTCAAGGAGGGTGACTTGAGCCGCCGCGAGAGGGAGGTCAGCGAGCGCGAGAGGGCCGTGGCAACCAGGGAGGAGCGGTTCCTGGACGGCGGCCCCCGGGCACTGGCGGCGGCCCAGCAGGAGGTGTAGGAGCTCCGAGCGTCGCGTTTTGCTGAGGCCCGGAAGGTCTGGGAGTTCCTAGGCGGTGCCGACTCTGCTCTGATGCCACTCGGCTTCAGCCCGGTGCGCGTGGGGGACTAGTCCGGGTAACCATGAACTAGTCTGTGGTCACTAGAACAGAAGCTGCTAGACCATTCTTATATATTCGAAGGTGCTTACAAAGGAAATAGGTGCCAAAACACACAAATAATCTTGATGAATATGATCATTAAACATACAACAATCAAGATATGACCATAATTCACCAAGATCAAGTAATTAACATATTTTTTCGGAGAAAATAGAGAGAGATGATTTTCATAACACAATCAATAGATTTTGAAGATGGCGTACATGTATGCAAGCTTTCAAGCCACGTTCCGAGCATCAAGGATATTTAGTTCATTTTGGAGCTCACAAAAACGTTTCTCATCAAGTGGCTTGGTAAAGATATCGGCTAGTTGTTTTTTGGTATTGACATGGGAAATGGTTATGTCACCTTTCATTGAATAATCTCTCAAAAAGTGATTTAGGATGTCTATGTTTTTTGTCCTGGAGTGCTCAACGGGATTATGGGCAATTTTAATGGCACTCTCATTGTCACAAAGGAGTGGAATACAGCTCATATTGTAACCATAATCCCTTGGAGTTTGTTGCATCCAAATGAGTTGTGCACAACAACTCCCGGCTACAACATACTCCACTTCGGCCATTGAAAAGGCAATGGAGTTTTGTTTCTTCGAGGACCAAGAAACTAAGGATCTACCTAGGAATCGTCAAGTATCGGAGGTACTTTTTCTATCTACTTTGCATACGGCATAATATGCATCGGAGTATCCAATGAGATTGAACTTTGAACCTTTAGGATACCAAAGGCCTAGGTTGGGTGTATGAACTAAATACCGCAAGATCCTTTTTACGGCTATCAAATGACACTCCTTAGGATTGGCTTGAAATCTTGCACACAAACACACACTCAACATAATATCTTGCCTAGATGCACATAAATAATGTAGGGAGCCAATCATGGAGTGATATACCTTTTGATCCACGTTTGGTCCATCTTCATTAAGATCCAAGTGTCCATTTGTCTGCATGGGAGTCTTTATAGGCTTTGCTTTGTCCATTCCAAACTGATTAAGTATGTCCTGAGTGTACTTTGTTTGGCTTATGAACGTCTCTTCCTCTTGTTGCCTCACTTGGAATCCCAAGAAATATCTCAATTCTCCCATCATGGACATCTCAAATCTATCTGTCATGATCTTACTAAATTCTTGACAAAAGGATTTGTTAGTTGAACCAAATATAATATCATCAACATAAATTTGACAAATAAATAGATCATTATCAAAATGCTTAGTAAACAACATGTAATAAGCTTTACGAATCTTAAATCCATTTTCAATCAAGAAATCTCTAAGACACTCATACCCAACTC
This sequence comes from Tuctoria greenei, assembly GCA_036927565.1. Classification (NCBI taxonomy): domain Eukaryota; kingdom Viridiplantae; phylum Streptophyta; class Magnoliopsida; order Poales; family Poaceae; genus Tuctoria; species Tuctoria greenei. The sequence goes on from JAYESD010000006.1 coordinate 155,173,001, forward strand.
TAGGAGCTTGTTTGAGGCCATAGAGAGCCTTACGTAGTTTAAACACATGGTCGGGAAACTATTGATCTTCGAACTCTGGGGGTTGCTCCACCTGCACCTCCAACTTGATCAGTCTGTTGAGGAAGGCGCTTTTCACATCCATTTGATAAATCTTGGAATCATGGTGTGTAGCATATGCAAGTAATATTCGAATTGATTCAAGCCTAGCTACGGGAGCAAAAGTCTCATCGAAATCCAAACCTTCGACTTGTGAATACCCTTTGGCCAAAAGTCGCGCCTTGTTCCCTGTCACCACCCTATGTTTGTCTTGCTTGTTGTGGAAGAACCATTTAGTGTCGATGACATTGAACTTGGGTCTTTCAACAAGTTCCAACACCTCGTTCCTTTTGAAGTTGTTCAATTCTTCTTGTATCACCACCATCCAATTCGGATCCTTTAATGCATCTTCAACCCTGTGTGGTTCCAAAGAGGATACAAACGAGTAATGTTGACAAAAATTAGCTATACGAGATCGAGTTGTTACTCCCCTTTGGATGTCACCGATTATGTTATTGTAACACTCTCATTTTCATGCATCATGCCTTGCGTACACTCATATACATGTTTAACATTAACCCACAACAAGAGGAATGAGTTTAAAATTTATTTGGGACAAAACCGCACTTAAAATGTCAGAAGTGCGAACTATTCCGATTTTACTGAGGACTTGTCCGTTTTTGCTGCAGACTAGTCCGATTTTGCCTCTAGAAACTTTCGGACTTGTCCGATTTTGTGCGGACTAGTCCGATATTCCAAGAATCCTTGAAAAATTGCTAAGTCCCTAGACTTTTCCGGACTAGTCCGGTGTTCCAGCGGACTTGTCCGATTTCCTCTCAGACTAAAGTCGGACTTGTCCGATTTTTGGCCAGACTTGTCCAATTTTCTCTCTGGACGACTTCGGACTAGTCCGGTCTCTTCTGGACTTGTCCGATATTTTGCGACTCCAAGTTGATCTTTTGTTTTACGACTTGTTTCTTGGGTTTCATGTTAAGTGGGCCTAGGGACGTCATGACTAACTCTTTTAGAGCCCATGTGGGACTCTAAACCGACCTCTACTCCTCTCAAACTCGAAATCCATCTAACCCTAGCCTCCACCTCTATATAAACAACCCCACCCCTTGGCTTGACATCTATTTGCCACTTTTCCACCCCACCCAAACCCTAGTTCGTGGAGAGCCACCATCAAGGAAGGAGGAGGAGATCCCAAGCAAGAAGGAGAAGAGGGGGAAATAAAAGAGGATCAAGATCTCCACCAAGTTTCGTCCTTCATCACCAATTCATCTCCAAGTTCATCACCAACCCTAGATCATCAAGATCCAAGTGTTACCTCCAAGTTTCTTGATTCATTGGAGTCCTAAACACCTGGTATACCTTCTATTCTCTTTTCCTTAAGTGAATTCAACCCCTAATCTCCAAATTTACTTCGATCTAGAAAATCCTAGTTCGCTAGTTCTGCGAAGTGCGGACTAGTTTAACCTTCTGTAGACTAGTCCGATTTTGCTGACTAAATTGTGTTGAATTAAATATAAAATGAGATCTAATAACATCCAAACCTGTATAAACTTGTTAAAAGCTATTAGAACTAGTTAGTGATCATTAAAAGCAATCTATTAACAAGTTCTACCTTGCATTTGTATTAATCATGCATATCATGTCATATTGAGTAATATTTGTGCACTATTTGATTGTGTTTCTTTTCTTGTATGTTTATTGTGCGGATTAGACTGATTTGCGCTAGAGAGTGCCGCGGAGGATCTACAGCACCAAGAGTTTGAAGGCTTTGACCCTAATCAACCGCAAGAGCAAGGCAAGCGTCCTTGAAGCATATTGATCCTGTTTTGAAATAAATGTTTTGTTTGCAAACTGCATGCTTGTGTCAATTTGATGGGAATCCTATGATAAGAAGTTTACTAGCTTTGTTTAACCACCCTTGTCACCTGGAGTATATGGTAGAGAGTCGGGAAAGGGCTTTTTACCTTTTTGCTTCGCTTAAATAATTGGGATGGGAAAACAACACTACACATTTAATTATGCATTAATGATATTCTGGTTAATGTGAACTGGTCAATATGATATGGTAATGGGTGATCTAAGCAAGCCTGGTATGTGGATGTGTTGGATGTCATGGTGGTTTGCTTGCTTAGATCTAAGGACCGGTTCATGCGAGAATAAGCTAGGACTACAGTGCCACCATGAGGCCAAGTATGGGTGTGGCATAGCTGATTAATTAGAGCTTTGCCAGTGTTATTTGGACCATTAAGGATGCTCGGGGAAGGGGTAGTCGGATTGGGTTTGTTGATGATTGGTGGAACTACCCTGGGATCCGAATGGCTCAAGAGGGGGCCCTTGGTTGAAGATGTGCTCTATGGGAGACATCGCCACCGGTGAAACCTCAGTGGAGTCTAAATAGGCTAGTAATCCCTTTGTAAAGGCTATTTTGTGATATCTTGGCCATACACCAAAGAAAGTGTAATTGGCATAAGAGAGGTTCTTTAGTCGCTGATGGGTGATGAAATCACAAACACGTGGGTAAAGTGGTACAAACTCTGCAGAGTCTAATAAAACTATCATGATAGTCGTGCTTTCGGTTATGAGCACCTGGACAACTTCCACGATTAGAGGGAACTCGGAATTGGGATGGTTATGGTTTGGTAATGGTTATGGTTGGTTATGGATTACTTTCTGATATTGAATATGGTTATTGGCACATGGTGAAATTCTGAATTATTAATGATGGTTGTGAATTCAGACTGGTATTATGATATTACTTATGATTATGATGGGTTTACTTCACATACATGTAATATATTGCTTTTCAAATGTTTTAATGTACTTTTCAGCACTCAACCATTATTATATTTGTCGTTTGAATCAGCCACATGTCATACTTTCCACACTTGCTGAGTACGACATGTACTCACTCTTGCAATCCCCCCCCCAACAGTTGCAGGTCAGGATTGGGAGTTTAATGGCGATAATGCGGAGTTCTAGGCCGTGTCTACCATCAGCTTTGCCTGTGGTGTTGCATGGAGCTGCGCTATGCCCTATTGCTTATGTTGCCTAGCTGTTTAGTTTGCTTATTTAGTTTATTTCTGCTGCATTAGTTGAACTTGTCATTAATATTCATTAGAGTTTGTATTCGAGGATAATATTATTTGTGTAATAAAATATGGTTAATTAATCTTGTGCTGTGGTAATTATATGTATATCGTTTGTGATTGCACTTGTGTATGTGTGTTGAACGTCCTGGGCACACATATGCGTTCACTTGGTTCATTTTTTGGAACCGGGTGTCACAAATTGGTATCAGAGCCACGGATTTGAATGTAGAACGCAACCTAGATAGAATGGACACTTTAGAGCACATAGGAGCACTCAGGAACTGATGTGTTTTGTTTGGTGTGTTGTTGCTATATATTGTTTGCTTGTGTGCTTAATAGAGGATTTTGGGATGCTTTAGCATTGCCATGTCCATGTAGGCTAGTTAGTTGTCTAGTTTCATATCCCTTGATGCATATAGTTGGGGACATTTCTAAATTCTTATCTTTTGCTTTCCTTCAGATGGTGAGGACTCGCAACCAGAGGGATGGCAATGATGAGGAAGAGAACCATGGAGCACCTCAGAACAACAATGGACAAGGACCTGCTCATGGAGCTATCAACATTGAGTAGCTTTTGGCTATGCAAAACCAGCTCATGCAGACCATGATACAAACTATGGGATGGTTGCAGGCTGGCAACAACATCAACCATCAGCCCCACATGCCTCCACCGCCACCCCCGCCTCCTCATAACCGGTTGGGAGAGTTTATGAGGACTAGGCCGCCAACCTTTGCTCAAGCTACTGACCCTATGGATGCGGATGATTGTCTCAAGTCCGTGGAGAAGAAACTTGCTATTGTCCAATGCAGTGACCGGGAGAAGGTCTTATTTGCTTCTCATCAACTAGTTGGAGCAGCTGCGGATTGGTGGGATTCAAATTGCAATGCTCATGAGAATCAGAAGAGAATTACTTGGGCCGAATTCAAGGAGAGTTTTCGTTCTCATTATGTGCCCGAGGGTGTTATGATCTTGAAGAGGCAATAATTTGAGAACTTAAGGCAAGGAAGATCAAGCGTGAGTGAATATCTCAGCAAATTCACTCAACCCTCAAGGTATGCGCCTGAGGATGTGAGCCGGGATAGCCGGAAGCAATACTTGTTCATGAGAGGCTTGAACAATGAGATTCAAGTGCAATTGCTCAATTGTGATTATGCAAACTTTCAGAAGCTTGTGGACAAAGCAATTGTGGTTGAGAACAAGGTCTGTGAGATGGAACAGGAGAACAAGAGGAAGGCGTCATATCAAGGACAGCAACAAGGAAGTAATGTGCGTCCTTGCCTTGCACCACCCAATGCACCTTACTACAGCTCTTCTATTCCTGCTCAACGCCCTGGTTTTGCACCGCGCCCAACTCAGTTTGTGCAGCAGCGCCCTATCATGCAAGCACCTAGGCCTCCAATGCCTTTTGCACCTCGTGCTAATTTTCTTGGTGCAAGTGATCAAAACCAAGCTCGTCCCAATAATTCTGGTGGAGTTAAGAAGTGCTACACTTATGGAGAAGCTGGACATGTTGCGCACCAATGTCCTAAGTCAGGCCTTGGTCAAGGAAGCAATGCGCCGAGGCAAAACCCAAGACCCAATGGAGGACAGCCACAAGGGGACCGTGGACAGCAGAATTTTGCTCGTGGCAATGTGAACCATGTCTCTACGGAGGATGCTCAACAAGCGGATGACGTGGTCATTGGTATGTTTCTCGCCAACTCAACCCCGCGACTATGTTATTTGATTCTGGAGCATCGCATTCATTCATTGCATCGAAGTATGTTGCCCAATATAGTTTGCCTATCTCTCATATGAAGTTTACTCTATTGGTTATGTCTCCTGGAGGAGAGATGAGGACAAATATAGTATGTCCAAAAGTAAGCCTTAGAATAAGGGGGGTAGACTTCTTTGCCAACCTCATTGTTTTGGATTCTCAAGGATTGGACATTATACTTGGTATGGACTGGTTGACGAAGCACAATGGAGTTATTGAGTGTGCCACAAAGACGATGAAGTTGACCAATGAAGAAGGGATCACCGTAGAATTTGAAGCATCTCAAACCGCACCAAAGCAATTGGAGCTGAATCATATGGACGGTGCCGCAATTAAGGAGATTCTAGTGGTGTGTGAATTCTTGGATGTTTTTCCGGACGAGTTGCCAAGTATGCCACCTTATTGAGACATTGAGTTTGTTATTGGTTTAATACCTAGAATTGCACCTATAGCTAAGAGGCCGTATAGGATGCCTCCTATGGAATTAGCAGAGCTCAAGAAGCAAATTCAAGAGAAACTAGAGAAGGGTTTCATTCGGCCCAGCTCTTCACCTTGGGTAGCGCCCGTTCTCTTTGTGGACAAGAAGGATGGATCCCAAAGGATGTGTGTAGGTTACCGAGCTCTCAATGAGGTAACAATCAAGAACAAGTACACCTTGCCACTCATAGAAGACTTGTTTGATTAGATGAAGGGTGCATGTGTCTTCTCTAAGATTGATTTGAGGTCGGGATACTTTCAAATGAAGATTAGGCCATCGAACATACCCAAGACAGCTTTTAGGACACGGTATGGATCTTATGAGTACACCGTGATGTCTTTTGGATTGACAAATGCGCCTACCTACTTTATGTAACTCATGAATAGGGTCTTTATGGAGTACTTGGATAGGTTCGTTGTGGTGTTCATTGATGACATTATGATCTACTCGAAGGATGAGAAGGAACATGAGGAACACTTGAGGCTTACGTTGAAGAAATTGAGGGGAGCATCGATTGTATGCCAAGCTCAAAAAGTGTCATATTTGGTTGAGATAGGTGTCATTTTTGGGTCATATCATCTCACGAGAGGAGTATCGGTTGACCCCGGAAAAGTGAGAGACGTGTTAAAGTGGGAACCACCACAAAACGTAAAGGAATTAAGGAGTTTTCTTCGGATGGCTGGATATTACCATAGATTCATCAAGGACTTTTCCAAGATAGCCAAGCCAATGACGGAATTGCTAATGGAGGGAAAGGCTTTCCAATGCACTCAAGCTTGTCAAAACAGTTTTGAGGAGTTGAAGAAGAGGTTGACAACAACCCCAGTTTTTGTACTGCCGGATGTGAGCAAGAGTTTTGATATTTATTGCGACACATCGATACAAGGACTTGGATGTGTGCTTATGCAAGAAGGTCAAGTGGTAGCCTATGCATCAAGACAATTGAAGAAACATGAGCAGAATTAACCAACACATGATTTAGAACTTGCAGCTGTGGTACATGCATTGAAGATTTGGAGGCACTACATCCTTGGACATAGGTGTGAAATTTATACGGATCACAAGAGTCTTAAGTATATTTTCACACAAATGGATCTGAATTTGAGGTAATGGAGATGGTTGGAGCTCATCAAAGATTATGATTTGGGGATCAACTATCATCTGTGAAAAGCCAATATAGTGGCCAACGCATTGAGTAGGAAAAGAGTAAGTCATCAACTCACAGTTCGAGAGTTACCACTCGAGTTATGTAAGGAGTTTGAACGGTTGAACCTCAGGTTTGTAAATGAGATGGAGATGATGGAGTTAAATCCGAACTTGGAGCAAGAAATTCGAGAAGCACAAACCACAGATGAAGAGATCAAGGAAATCAAGGAAAGGACCGAAGAAGGGAGAGAATTCAGATTTGATGAGGATGAAGATGGTACCTTATGGCTTGGAAAAAGGATTGTCGTGCCTAATGTGAAGCATATTCGGGAGACAATACTAAAGGAGACACATGACTCGCCATACTCGATTCAACCCGGTTGTACGAAGATGTACAAAGACTTGAAGACTTGCTATTGGTGGGATAGCATGAAAAAGGACATTGCTGAATATGCGGCATTGTGTGATGTGTGTCAACGAGTCAAGGCAGAACATCAAAGGCCAACTGGATTATTGCAACCATTGAAGATCCCAGAATGGAAGTGGGAAGAAATTGGAATGGACTTCATAGATGGGTTACCACGTACTCAGTCCGGGTATGACTCAATTTGGGTAATTGTGGATCGTTTAACCAAGTCAGCTCATTTTGTCCCTGTGAAGACCAAATATACAGCTACACAATTGGCCGAAATATACATGGAGCATATTGTGTGTCAACACGGAGTACCGAAGAAGATAGTCTCGGATAGAGGTTCTCAATTTACCTCCAGATATTGGCAGAAATTGCATGAAGCATTGGGAAGAAGGTTGAATTCTAGTTCATCATATCACCCTCAAACGGATGGACAAACCGAGAGAACCAATCAGATTTTAGAGGACATGTTAAGAGCTTGTGCTTTAAAGCATGGGAAAGGTTGGGACAAAATCTTGCCATATGCGGAATTTTCATACAACAATAGTTACCAAGCAAGCTTGAAAATGTCACCATATCAAGCGCTTTATGGGAGGAAGTGTAGGACACCTTTGTTCTGGAATGAGGCAGAAGAACCCAATTTGGTCCGGATGTGTTGCAAGAAGACGAAAAGCAAGTCCAAATAATTCGTGAAAACTTGAGGGCTGCTCAATCAAGACAAAAAGGCTATGCGGACAATAGGAGAAGGAAATTATCCTTTGAAATAGGAGATTTTGTTTACCTCAAGGTGTCACCAATGAGAGGTCATAAGAGGTTTAACATAAGAGGAAAGCTAGCACCTCGTTATATTGGACCATTGAAGATTTTGAACAAAAGAGGAGAAGTAGCGTATAAGTTGGAGATGCCAGCTCATCTTTTGGACGTCCATGCTGTCTTTCATGTTTCCTAGCTCAAGAAGTGCTTGAGAGGACTAGAAGAACAAGTGCCAATGGAAGAATTGGAACTAGAGGAAGATTTGACTTATGCCGAGCAACCGGTTAAGATCTTGGAAACCAAGGAGAGAGTCACAAGGAACAAGGTGATTCGATGGTGTAAAGTTCAATGGAAGCACCACACAGAAAAAGAAGCAACGTGGGAATTGGAGCATGATCTCAAGAAGGAATTTCCCTATCTCTTCCCTTCCACGTTGAATCTCGAGGGCGAGGTTCATTTTAAGGGGGGTAGGTTTGTAACACCCTCATTTTCATGCATCATGCCTTGCATACACTCATATGCATGTTTAACATTAACCCACATCAAGAGGAACGAGTTTTAAATTGATTTGGGACAAAACCACACTTAAAATGCAGAAAAGTGCGGCCTAGTCCGATTTTACTGAGGACTAGTCCGATTTCTCTTTGACTAAATACGGACTTGTCCGTTTTTGCTGCGGACTAGTCCGATTTTGCCTCTGGAAACATTCGAACTTGTCCGATTTTGTGTGCACTAGTCCGATATTCCAAGAATCCATGAAAAATTGCTAAGTCCCTGGACTTTTCCGGACTAGTCCGGTGTTCAAGCGGACTTGTCCGATTTCCTCTCTGACTAAAGTAGGACTTGTCCGATTTTTGGCCAGACTTGTCCGATTTTCTCTCTGGACGACTTCAGACTAGTTCGGTCTCTTTCGGACTTGTCCGATATTTCGCGACTCTGAGTTGATCTTTTGTTTTACGACTTGTTTCTTGGGTTTCAAATTAAGTGGGCCTAGGGACGTCGTGCCTAACTCTTTTAGAGCCCATGTGGGACTCTAAACTGGCCTCTACTCCTCTCAAACTCGAAATCCATCTAACCCTAGCCTCCACCTCTATATAAACAACCCCACCCAAACCCTAGTTCATGGAGAGCCACCATCAAGGAAGGAGGAGGAGATCCAAAGCAAGAAGGAGAAGAGGAGGAAACGAAAGAGGATCAAGATCTCGACCAAGTTTTGTCCTTCATCACCAATTCATCTCCAAGTTCGTCACCAACCCTAGATCATCAAGATCCAAGTGTTACCTCCAAGTTTCTTGATTCATTGGAATTCTAAACACCTGGTATACCTTCTATTCTCTTTTCCTTAAGTCAATTCAACCCCTAATCTCCAAATTTACGTCGATCTAGAAAACCCTAGTTCGCTAGTTCTGTGAAGTGCGGACTAGTCCGGCCTTCTGCAGACTAGTCCGATTTTGCTGACTAAATTGTGTTGAATTAATTCTAAAATGAGATCTAATCACATCCAAACCTGTATAAACTTGTTTAAAGCTATTAGAACTAGATAGTGATCATTAAAAGCAATCTATTAACAAGTTCTACCTTGAATTTTCATTAATCATGCATATCATGTCATATTGAGTAATATTTGTGCACTATTTGACTGTGTTTCTTTTCTTGTATGTTTATTGTGCGGATTAGACAGATTTGCGCTGGAAAGTGCCGCGGAGGATCTACAACACCAAGAGTTTGAAGGCTTTGACCCTAATCAACAGCAAGCGCAAGGCAAGTGTCCTTGAAGCATATTGATCCTGTTTTGAAATAAATGTTTTGTTTGCAAACTGCATGCTTGTGTCAATTTGATGGGAATCCTATGATAGGAAGTTTACTAGCTTTGTTTAACCACCCTTGTCACCTGGAATATATGGTAGAGAGTCGGGAAAGGGTTTTTTACCTTTTTGCTTCGCTTAATTAATTGGGATGGGAAAACAACACTACACATTTAATTATGCATTAATGATATTTTGGTTAATGTGAACTGGTCAATATGATATGGTAATGGGTGATCTAAGCAAGCCTGGTATGTGGATGGGTTGGATGTCATGGTGGTTTGCTGGCTTTAGATCTATGGACCGGTTCATGCGAGAATAAGCCAGGACTACAGTGCCACCACGAGGCCAAGTATGGGTGTGGCGTAGCTGATTAATTAGGGCTTTGCTAGTGCTATTTGGACCATTAAGGATGCTCGGGGAAGGGGTAGTCGGATTGGGTTTGTTGATGATTGGTGGGACTACCCTGGGATCCGAATGGCTCAAGAGGGGGCCCTTGGTTGGAGATGTGATCTGTGGGAGACAACTCCACCGGTGAAACCTCAGTAGGGTCTAAATAGGCTAGTAATCCCTTTGTAAAGGCTATTTTGTCATCTCTTGGCCATACACCAAAGGAAGTGTAATTGGCATAAGGGAGGTTCTTTAGTCGCCGACGGGTGATGAAATCACAAACACATGGGTAAATTGGTACAAACTCTGCAGAGTCTAATAAAACTATCATGATAGTCTTGCTCCCGGTTATGAGCACCTGGACAACTTCCATGATTAGAGGGAACTCGGAATTGGGATGGTTATGGTTTGGTAATGGTTATTGTTGGTTATGGATTAATTTATGGTATTGAATATGGTTATTGGCACATGGTGAAATCTTGAATTATTGATGATGGTAGTGAATTCAGACTGGTATTATGATACTACTTATGATTATGATGGGGTTTACATCACATACATGTAATATATTGCTTTTCAAATGTTTTAATGTACTTTTCAGCACTCAACCATTATTATATTCGTCGTTTGAATCAGCCACATGTCATACTTTCCACACTTGCTGAGTACGACATGTACTCACTCTTGCAATCTCCCCCAACAGTTGCAGGTCAGGATTGGGAGTTTAATGGCGATAATGCGGTGTTCGAGGCCTTGTCTACCATCAGCTTTGCCTGTGGTGTTGCATGGAGCTGTGCTATGCTCTATTGCTTATGTTGCCTAGTTGTTTAGTTTGCTTATTTAGTTTATTTCCATTGCATTAGTTGAACTTGTCATTAATATTCATTATAGTTTGTATTTGAGGATAATATGGTTTGTGTAATAAAATTTGGTTAATTAATCTTGTGTGGTGGTAACTGTCTGTATATCGTTTGTGATTGCACTCGTGTATGTGTGTTGAACGTCCTGGGCACACATATGCGTTCACTTGGTTCATTTTTTGAAACCGAGTGTCACAGTTATCGGCAAGGTGATCTCTTTGGATGCATTGATGTACTCCTATGTGTGGCACTTGTGGCCTTGAGTATTCATTGTCCTCATCATCTTCTCCCCCTGGATGGTTGCCCTCATTGATGTGTTGATCACCTAGATCTTCATGCGGTTGATCTTGTGTAGAAGCTCCCCCTCAATCATTTTCCTCCACTTGTGGTTCATCTTCCTCATTTGCATTTGGAGCTGACGCTTGTGGTCGAACATCGCCAAACGCCATTCTTCTCAACGCTTGACATGGAGCTTCTTCTCTATCTAGCACACATTGATCAACTTGCTCTCCTTGAGAGTTGTTAGTTTCATCGAACACTACGTCACGTGCTACTTCAACAAGTCTGGAGGCTTTGTTGAAGACACAATAGGCGTAGGAATTCGAATCATAGCCAAGTAAGAAACCATCATCGGACTTCGAAGCGAACTTTGAAGTCCTAGGCTTCTTGTTCAAAATATAACATTTAGAATCAAAGACTCAAAATAGGAAATATTTGGCTTGTTACCCGTGATTAGTTCATATGATGTTTTCTTGAGTAGGCGATGAAGATAGAGTCAGTTTATGGCATGACACGCGATGTTGACCGCTTCAGCCCAAAACTGATCCGAAGTCTTGTATTCATCGAGCTTTGTCCTCGCCATCTCAATGAGTGTTCGATTCTTACTTTCGGCTACTCCGTTTGGTTCAGGAGAATAAGGTGCTGAAAACTCGTGCTTTATCCCTTCCTTATCTAGATACTCCTCAACTTGGGTATTCTTGAACTTTGTTTTGTTGTCACTTCGTATGTTCTTGATCGTCAACAAAAATTCATTTTGAGCTCACTTGAGAAACTTCTTGAGTGTTCCTTGAGTTATGTCATGCAAAAAGAAAACCCACGTGAATCAAGAAAAATCATCAACAATGACTAAACCATACTTGTTACCGCTGATGCTTATGTAAGCAATTGGACCAAATAGGTCCATGTGAAGGAGCTCGAGCGGTCTTGTTGTAGTCATGACGTTCTTCGCAGGATGGGGTGCTCCTACTTGCTTCCCAGCTTGGCACGCGCTACAAGGCCTGTCTTTCTCAAAAACAGCATCCTTTAAACCATGGATGTGATCGCTGTTTAGAAGTTTTTGAAGATTCCTCATACCAACATGTGCTAGCCGTCTATGCCATAGCCAACCCATGTTGGTCTTTGCAATCAAGCATATGTCAAGTTCGGCTTTATCTTTGTTGAAGTCAACTAGATAAAGTTTTCCCTTTAACACACCCTTGAATGCAACCGAGTTATCATTCCTTCTAAAGATGGTCACACCCTCATTAGTGAACAAACAATTATAACCTTTCCCACATAATTGAGATATGGACAAAAGGTTATAATCCAAGGAATCAACATGTAAAACATGAGAAAGAGTATGTTGTGATGAAATTGCTATTTTACCGGTACCGAGCACCCTTCCTTGACTGTTATTGCCAAAATAAATGTCATCGCTTGGATCTACATTTTCTTTATATTCAACGAACATCCTACTTTCTCCACTCATGTGATTGGTGCATCCACTATCTAGCACCTATTTAGCTCCACCGGATGAATAGGCCTGCAAAACATAAATTATGTCTTGGTCTTAGGTACTCAAGCTTGCTTGGGTTCTTTGAGATTAGTCACAAGTGATTTGGGCACCCACACATGAGACTTGGTGTTCCCATGGCGTGGCCCAACATGGTTAGCATAAACTCTACCAAGATTACTTTTCATAAGAACATATGATGCATCAAAAGTTCTAAAAAAGAGTTGTTGTTCATATGTGTTAACAATGTTAAATTTTCTAACATTATTAGGTTTTCTAACTTCAGAGGAGTTTCCCTTGACAAAGCCAATGTGTTCCTTGTTATTCTTGTGGCTTCTAGCATTTTGCTTTTGACCATAAGAATACCTAATGCCATATTTGACATTAGGAGGTTGTCGGAGGTTCCGGCAATTCTCCCGGTACTACCATTGGTAGCCCGCGGAGTTTGTAGTTCGGTATTGGGCGCGCAGAGATTCAAAAGATGATGGCCAATAGACACAAGGATTTACGTGGTTTGGGCCGCCTGAGTGTAATACCCTACTCCATGGGGTGTGTAGTTGTTGTATTGGGTATCAAAGCTGTGTACGGGAGAGGTCTCAGAGTTCAAAGAGTCGTCCCTTGTGTATCGTCGACCAGTCCTTTTATAGTACAAGGACTTGTCGTTACACCATTAGCCTGGCCCGACATGTGGCCCTAACGGTTACTGATGCTTAATACACAATTAATGAGGTTAATTGCTCATAATAGCGTGGTAACGGGCCTTGACAATGCCGTTACTGGTATTAAGAGCCTTCCGATAGTCTGTCATTAATATGGTATTAATGACACTTAATCGGGTCTTGAAGTCTTTGATTGCCCCTTGAAGGTCCGAGCCGTCGGGGGTCCACTAGTCTGATTGTTGAGGCTGAAGGTCCGGCGGTTGGACACATGGCAGCATCGGATCTTTTAGTCTGGGATGGGTAGGTCTGGTGTAGATGTACGCGTGTCGGTACCGGAGCTTTCCTCTGTCGGGGGTTAGGTCCGGGGTGCCGCACAAGTGTTTAGCCCGGAGCTGTCCCACGTGTAGGATGTAGGTCCGGTTGTTGTATACACGTGGCAACACCATGACTAACCATAGATGGGAGGCAGGTGCGGTCCCGTATGACATGTGGGGCCTTCGCATGTCTTCAACTCAGACAGGTGAAGTTCCTTTGATCTTTTTGTAGTCCCAAGGGGTATATGGTACGTAGGGTACCGATAGTGGCCCCCTGGGCCCACCTCTGGGAGAGACCTTTTGGATGAAGTTGTTCTGCCGGAGGTGGGTCCATCCTTTGGTTTTCGAGCCGTGTCTTCAAGGGTCTTCGGATGTACCGTTGGCGGTAGTTCGCAGTTAAACCAATGACGTGTGGCATATCTAGGATGCGGCAGGTGAGATCTGAGCGTGCGGATCTCACACAATTGAAGGTCGTCGGTTCCTGATACAAAAATCGTATCGGTTCCGCGCGCCCTGTCAGGTCGCCGCCCTCGGGCTTCCCGCCTATCATTTTGACAATCGTTCGCCTGGGGTAAGGACCTCAACTTGATCGTCGGGGTGGCCCCGGGCCCCCTTGTCATTGGTAGGGTGAAGTTTTTGAATTGTATTGTTGGCTCATCTGTAGTTTCCAAGCAAGAATTGTGGGGGCTTACTTAAGAAGGAAAGCGCGTACCGTTTGGGGATTCTTTGCACCTTCATTCGAACTTGCGCTCAAATCCTCCAAACTTTCGCTTGCTTTTCATCTCTTGCCCCGCTGTGCTGCGATGGAGTTGGGTCTCCGCATGAGCTGACTGAAGACCGACGGTGATTTGAAGAAGGTTCGGGCCCTCATGGGGTGGTCCAATGACTTCTTCAACCACCAGGTCTGCACTGGCATGCTTCCGTTCGAGAAGGAACACTCCGGCGACATGGTGTAATTCTCCACGTACGCCATGGTGGGACTGATCCCACCCTTCTCCACTTTTTTCTTGATGCTGCTAGACTTCTATGGTCTGCAGCTGTACCACCTTGGTCCCCACTCCATTCTTCTTGTGTCGATCTTTGTCCACTTCTGCGAGATGTGGGTGGGCATTCCCCCCTGCGTCGAACTCTTCCTCACCTTCTTCACCATCCACACCACCGGCAAGAGTGACGAGTACCTTGGCTTCTATTATTTTGTGAAGCGCAAGAAGTGCCCGTACAAGTACTTGCAGTCGTTCCCTTATGGGAAGTGGGACGACTGGATGAAGGATTGGATCGTCATCAGGGTGGAGGAGCATGAGAAGCTGGAGCTGCCCGAAGGCGTTCCCAACATCGACACTGAAGCTTGGAGCAAAGTTACGGTGTTATCGGACGCCTTCAACCTTGCTCTGACCAGGATCCGCCAATGCGTGGAAGGAGGGGTAACTCCTCAGGTAGTGTTCTGCAACTTCCTGGTCAACCGGTGGGCTCCGCTGAAGAAGAGCGAGAAGCTTGCCTGGGCCCTCAATAGTGTGATGGACGATGACCGGATCGAGACCGGTCTGAAGTCCAACATGGAGGGCGCAACTTTAGAGTTTCACCTCAAGAAGTTCCAGCACGGCATTGACGTCGAGGGTGATGACTTGACTCCGCCGACTGCTTTTCTCCCTCTGAACATGGAGGTGGAGTTCAATAGGGAACTCCAGCGGAAGATGCCGGTGCTCGACGACCTTGGTGAAGTTGAGAGGCGTCCGACCACTGGGTTGGCGATTCCCGAAGCTTCTGAGGGTGGTCCCCCTTCCGCCCCGAGATAGAGAGATGAAGTCATGGGAAAGGGCAAAGAGTTGGCCGAGCCCTCGAGCCGTAAGAGGAAGCTGAAACACTCTGACGGGATGTGACACCCGGTTCCGAATATGAACCAAGCGTAATGCATATGTGTGCCCAGGAAGTTCATCACACATATACGGTTGCATCACAAACGATATACAAAATTTAACCACGTCTCAACTATTAAATAGGTACTTTATTACAATAATCCAATAGTTCACAAATGACAAAACTCTAAATAATGCAGCGGAAAATAATTCAGCAGCACGACTCCATTCCACAGGCAATTGACGGCGGTACGCAACCTAGTACTCCGCGTGATCCTCAGGGTACTCCCAATTATCTCCAGCAGCTGTGGGGGGGGGGATTGCAAGGGTGAGTACGTGTCGTACTCAGCAAGTGTGGAAATAGATGACATGTGGCTAAACAAATGATTGCAATAAAAAGGCTAATTGCAGAAACGTACATTTCATAAACATGTAAAAAGCAGCCTATCATGTCTATATGAGTTTATTTCCCTTCATGACCCAATAATTATCATAACATAAATCCAACAATTCTTATTTACCATCGCAATCCATTAATACTAGCCAACCATAAAATTAATACCATATGCCAATTCCATGATCTCTCATTTATCGACAATACTCAAGTGAAAACCCAAAACCATACCAACCATCCCAAAATTTCCATTTCCCTCTAATCATGGAAGTTGTCCAGGTGCTCTTAACCGGGAGCACGGCTATCATGATAGTTTTTAACACTCTACAGAGGTTGTACCACTTTACCCACATGTTTGTGATTTCATCACCTTTCGGTGACTAAGAACCTCTATGTTGCCCTGTCACACTTCCGTGGTGTGCGGCCAAGAGATCACAAAATAGCCTTTCAAAAGGGACTACTAGTATGTACGGGCCCACTAAGGTTTCACCGGCAGGCTTGAATCTCCATTCTCCCACCCACGGGCCCCCTCGTGTGCCATGCGGATCCCAGGGCAGTCCTCCTTGACTCCCATTCCCCGCGCCATCCAATGGTCCATACAATACTAGCAGCGCTCCTAATTATTCAGCTACGCCGCACCCATACTTGGCCTTGTCGTGGCAATGTTGTCCTGGCATATTCTCGCATGAACCGGTCTTCAGATCTAAGGCAAGCAAACCACCATATCATCCAACCCATCCACAAAACCATGCTTGCTTAGATCTCCTAAATTCCAGGTTGCTAAATTAATCATCATCTTATTGCCATCCCAAGTTGTCATAATTAAAGTTGTCAACCACATTATTTAAGTTACCCATAACCCATGTAGCGATGCGGTGGAAAAAGAAAAATACCCATACCCGACTCATCGTGTATATCATGGCGACAAGGTGTTGAAAACAACGCTAGTAAACTCCTACGTATGGTTTCCCATCATTTTGACACAATCATGCAAGTTCACAAACAAAATATTTAATAAAACAGGATCAATATGATCAAAAACACTTGCCTTGCTCCAACAGATGGGGTTGCTCAAGCGCTTCAAAGTCTTTGTTTTGGAAATCCTCGTATGCGGCCTCTTGAGCATATTCCTCTACGCGTGATCATACATACAAGAAAATACATACAATTCAATATGATGCACACAAAATAATCAACATGCAATGACATGCATGCATGCAAAGTTCAATAATTAATTAACTACGGTTGTTTATTAATTAGATGCAACTAGTTCATACGTGTTCATATGAGTTTTCGGGGGTTTTAGCGGAAATTAATGTTGCTGAAAATAAAAAGATGGTGCGACTATGATCAATCTACGTATATTAGATTCAATATGTCTGCTAAAATTCGCATCGGAAACGTGGCCTACCGTAGATGCGATGTCTTCGAAGATCGCGGGATAGGGACGACGTGTAGACGAAGTAGATGCACAAGGTCCTCCGGCAGCACGACAACGGCGACGCGATGAACTCCGGCGGATGACTGTACCCTCCTCTTCTCTTTGTCCCCCTTCTTCCCCGACAGCAGAGCTTCTGGTGCTTCTCCTTTTTTTCTCTACCGCTAGGGCTTTTCTTCTATGCTGGTGGCGCTGTTTTCTGGTGTCGGGGAAAACTGCGATGACTTGCGTACGTATTTATAGGAGGTGGTATGTTGGGATCGATTGAGCCAGAGGCCGAGTTGGCCTGGGACGAGGGCTGGCGCGCTCGAGCGCGGGGCGCGGGGCGCGGCTCGGGGCGTCGCGCGGTCGGTCGAGCGCTCGTGCGGCTCGGTCGGGGCTGGCGCGGGGTGGGGCCAGGACGAGCGTGCGGCGGGGTGCATTCGACCCGGCTAGGTCACGCGGCCAGCGCGGGCGCGTGTTGCCCCCGGGCGGCGCTCGGCCAGCGGAGCAGGCCGGCCTCAAGGCCTGGCCGGCGCTAGGCCCTTTTTTCTTTTTTTATACTGTTATTATATATATATATATATTATTTATTTATATTTTTTTGTTTCTTTAGGTTTCATAAATACATATATTATATATATATACATATATATATTATTATTTTTATATTTGTCCCCTAATACATGTTTTATATTTTTATTTTCCTTTT
This sequence comes from Tuctoria greenei, assembly GCA_036927565.1. Taxonomy (NCBI): domain Eukaryota; kingdom Viridiplantae; phylum Streptophyta; class Magnoliopsida; order Poales; family Poaceae; genus Tuctoria; species Tuctoria greenei. The sequence continues at coordinate 155,190,862 of JAYESD010000006.1, forward strand.
TTTCTTCTTTTGCTACACATGTTTGTACATGTATGTTTGATATTGTATTATCTTTCTTTTACTCTATTAATATTTAATGCATGAACATGTATGCAATGCATGATGCAAAGATTTAGGGTGTTACAAACCTACCCCCCTTAAAGTGAATCTCGCCCTCGAGATTCGATAGCATGGAGAAAAGATGAGGGAATTCTGCCTTCAGGTCTTCCTCACGTTCCCACATAGCTTCGGCTTCCGTATGGTGTTTCCATTGCACTTTGCACCAACGGATCCTCTTATTTCTCGTGACCCTTTCCTTTACGTCCAAGATCTTGATAGGTTGCTCTACATAGGACAAATCCTCCTGAAGTTCTAACTCGTCCATCGGTACTTGTTCTTCCGGCACCCTGAGACACTTCTAGAGTTGAGAGACGTGAAACACGTCGTGTACATTGGAGAGATACGTCGGCAGCTCAAGTCGATATGCCACTTCTCTTCGCTTGTCCAAAATCTTGAATGGTCCGATGTAACGTGGTGCCAGTTTTCCTTTGACGTTAAACCTTCACTGACCTCGGATAGGTGACACTTTGAGGTATACAAAATCTCCAACTTCGAAAGTCAGACTCCTTCGCCTATTATCCGCATAACCTTTCTGTCGAGACTGGGCAGCCTTTAGGTTGTCATGTATTATTTGAACTTGTCTTTTAGCATCCTGTAACACATCTGGACCAAATACTTGATTCTCTCCGGTTTCATTCCAAAACAAGGGTGTCCTACACTTCCTTCCGTACAATGCTTCGTAGGGTGACATTCTCAAACTTGCTTGGTAGCTATTGTTGTACAAGAATTCAGCATATGGAAAACTTTTATCCCAGCTACGCCCATGTTTCAAGGCGCAGGCTCTCAACATGTCTTCTAATATTTGATTGGTCCTCTCAGTTTCTCCATCGGTTTGTGGGTGATAGGCTGAACTAAAATTTAACCTTGTACCCATAGCTTCATGCAGCTTCTGCCAGAACCTAGAGGTAAACTGGGAACCTCGGTCCGAAACTATTTTCTTTAGAACTCCATGTCGGCACAAAATATGCTCCATGTATATTTCGGCCAATTGTGCAGCTGTATATTTGGTCTTCACATGGACAAAATGAGCTGACTTGGTTAAGCGATCCACAATTACCCAAATTGAGTCGTAACCGGACTGAGTACGTGGTAACCCAACTATGAAGTCTGTCGACTGTTGGAGTCGGCAGATCCCCTGACACTACGAAAGTGTTGAAGGAGTTTGTGGTTCGGTTTGGGCGCGCGGAGATTCAAGAAGGTGAAATGCGATTGGACACGAGTGACACAGTGGTTTACGTGGTTCGGGCCGCCTGAGCGTAATACCCTACTCCACGGGGGTGTGTATGTGTGTTGTATTAACTTGTGAGCTTCAGAGTGTTCGAGTGTTCGAGAGTTCTCGAGTCCTCCTTTGTGTATCGTCGGTTTATCCTTTTATAGTACAAGGACAAACCGTTACAAGTCAGCCTGGCCCGACATGTGGCCCTGGCGGTTATTAGTATTGATACACGAGATTAATTGTTGTTAATAACCCTGTAACAGCTCCGACAGTGCCGTTACAGGTGTTAAGATCGTCCGATTAAATATCATTAATGTGGAATTAATGATAATTAATCGGGTCTTGAAGTCCGCGGCTGTCCTTTGGAGATCTGGAGCCGTTACAACGTCTCCCGGGGGTTTGAAGCGGCCAGCTCCGACGTATGGACACGTGGCAGCTCCGGAGCTTGCTTGGGAGAAGCGGGAAGCTCCGGGGCGGCCTGGCACGTGTCAGGTCCGGAGCTTCTCTCGGTCAGGGGTTACCTCCGGAGGTGCCGTTTCAGTACCTAGCCCGGAGCTTCACCCTTGCGGGTAATAGCTCTGGTCTGACAGTACACGTGGCAACCTAGGGGCTAACCATGTTGGAGAAGCGGGTCCGGTTACGTCTGGCAAGTGGGCCCCCGAGGGTCTTCAATTTGAGTAGATGTCCTTCCCTTGAGATCTTTGTAACCTCAGGGGGTGTATGGTTTTTAGGGTACCGACAGTGGCCCCCTGGACCTACCTCCGGGGAAGGCCAACGGGATGAAGTCATTCCGCCGGAGGTGGGTCCATACTTGCGACTCTTGAACTGGGTCTTCAAGGGTCTTCGGAGGTGCCTTTGGCGGGGCTTTACGGTTAAGTGCCGACGCGTGGCACACCTCAGGCGGCAGATAAGATCTTTGACGTGCGGATCTCTCGCAATTGAAGGTCGCCGGTTCCTGATACGAAAACCGTATCGGTTCCGCGCGCCTTGTCAGTCCGCCGCCTTTGGGTTTCCCGCCTCGTGATGACAACTGTTCGCCTGGGTAAGAACCTCGACTTGATCGTCAGGGTGGTCCCGGGCCCTCTTGTCATCGGCTGGGTTGAATTCTTGGGTAGTATCCTTGACTCCCCTGCGGTTTCCATCCAAGCGTCGCGAGGGCTTACTTAAGAAGGAAAGCGCACCGTCGGGAGTTCTTTACGCTTTCCATCTGTACTTGCGCTCAAACTCCCAACTCGTGCTTTGCTCCTCTTCTCTTGCCTAGCTGTGCTGCGATGGAGTTGGGTCTGCGTGAGAGTCGTTTGAAGACGGAGAGCGATCTGAAGAAGGTCCGAGCCCTCATGGGGTGGTCGTCGGACTTCTTCAACCGTTCGGTTCGCGCCGGAGGAGAGCTTCCCTTTAAAAAGGAGCACTCCGGCGAGATGGTGTACTTTTCATCGTACGCCATGGTGGGGCTGATCCCACCGTTTTCTTCCTTCTTCTTGATGCTGCTGGACTTCTATGGTCTGCAGCTATACCACCTTGGCCCTCACTCCATCCTCCTTGTGTCCATCTTTGTCCACTTCTGCGAGATGTGGGTGGGCATTCCTCCCTGCATCGAGCTCTTCCGGACCTTCTTCACCGTCCAAACCACCGGCCGAAGCGACGAGTACCTTGGCTTCTACTACTTTGTGAAGCGCAAGAAGTGCCCGTTCAAGTACCTTCGGTCATTCCCTTCCGGGAAGTGGGATGACTGGAAGAAAGATTGGGTAGTAGTCCGGGTGGAGGAGCACGAGCGGTTGGAGTTGCCAGACGGTCTGCCCGGCATTGACACGTCGGTGTGGAGCGAAGTTCCGGTGCTGGCGGCAGCTTTCGACCCCGTCTTGTCCAGGATCCGCCAATGTGTGGAGGGAGGATTGACTCCCCAGGCGGTGTTCTGCAATTTCCTGTCCAACAGGTGGGCGCCGCTGAAGAGGAGGGAGAAGCTCGCCTGGGCCCTCAACAGCGTGATGGACGAAGACCGGGTTGAGACCGGGTTGAAGTCCAGCATGGTGGGGAAGTCCTTGGAGTTTCACCTCAAGAAATTCCAGCACGGCATCGATGTTGACGGAGAGTACTTGACTCCGCCGCCGGCTTTCCTCCCCCTGAACGTGGAAGTGGAGTTCAGTAGGGAGCTCCGGCGGAAGATGCCCGCGCTTGACGACCTTGGCGTCGTCGAGAGAAGATCAACCGCCCGGTTGGCGATCCCCGGGTTGTCGGAAGGCGGCTCCGCCCCTGTCTCTCAGCCAAGAGCTGAGGTCACCGGCAAGGGCAAGGAGCTGGCGGAGGAGCCGGAGAGCCGGAAGAGGAAGCTGCGACATGCTGACGGAAGGTCCGTCGGGCTTGCTACTTCCCCGCCAGTTCCCCGTCCTCAGGAAGGAAGATCCTCCGCCGCTGTAGCGTCTGTCCCCTTGGTGGGGTCTTTTCGGAGCGCTACTGTTCCGGCGGTGGGATCCTCCCGGAGTGCGGCTGTCCCCGTGATGGGTCCCTCCGGAGGTGCCAGCTCCGGACAGGCGACTCCGGTTCGAGAAGCGGTGAGGGCCTCCAGGTCTAGGAGTTCCTCCCGGTCAAGGAGAGCTCCGACCCGGGAAACGCCCGCGGCTACGGCAAGTCCTGGGAGTCCTCCCGGAGCTCCTACGCCGACCGTGGCCAGCCCGGAACGTCCGGGAAAGAGGTTCCGCGCAAGCTGGTGCGTGAGCCTCTCAAGGTAATTTTTCTTGCTTACCTCAATTAACTTTTAATTATAGCATCTGTTTGCTCAATTTCTTCATTCTTCATCTGCAGCGTTCCCAAGAAGGGGAGTGAAGCTCCGCCCTCAGCCACAGTGTCTGAGGCTGCGAGGGCTTCTGCTCCAGCCCCGGTGCCGCCCCAGGCGGAGGCTGCGACAGCTCCGGCGCCGGCTGTCGTGGTCATGGACCTCGACTCGTCTCCAGAAGTTCCCGTGGTAGCGCCGGACCACGGGATTGAAGATGCGCCAGCGGCACCCCCTCCGGAGGTTGAAGCTCCGGGCCCTGGTGCTGTAGAAGTAGATGCTCTGGCTGTTGAGTCGGAGGAAGTAGCGGTCCCGGCTTCAGAGCCGGAAAGTGCTGAAGCCCCGGCGGTTGAGCCGGAGGTAGCTGAAGCCCCGGCATGCGAGCCGGGAGTTGAAGTGGTTCCGGCAATTGAGCCGGTTACTTCTAAAACTCCGGTCGCAGAGCCGGTAACTATTGGAGCGCCGGCTGCAGAGCCGGTGATTGCTGAAGCGCCGGCCGCAGAGCCGGTGATTGCTGGAGCGCCGGCCGCAGAGCCGGTGATCGAAGAGGCGAGGGAGCTTGAGCCTCCCTCAGAAGAAGTGTCCCGGTCGGAGCCAGTGGAGGCGACGACGTCGATGGTACCCGTGGCGGAGCCAGAGTGCCTGAACGAAGTCGCCGGCCCCCAGCCTGAGGGGGCAAATGAAGGCTTGGCGGCAGGACCTTCTTCGACGGCGACTGAGGCCATCCCGGAGGAGTTCCCTAGTGCCTTTGAAGCTCGGGGTTCCACTCTCGTAGAGTGGGACCCAATTTTTGCAAGTGAAGACCCGCTGGAACTAGCGGAGGAGACCCCAGAAGGTCCGGAGCCCATCTCGCTGTCGATGTCCATCGACAACGCTTGCTCCAGTCTACGTCAGGTCCAGCTAGCCTTCTTCCACGACAGCAAGGCTCTTGAAGAGGAGCGCCAAACCCTTAGGAGGTGGCGTAATCGACTCCAATTCGAGACCAAGCTGGCGCAGTCGAGGATTGCGGATGACAAGGACTGGATCAGGCGGGAGAAGGTCCGCCTGGAGCTCTGGGGTGAGATGCTGGACGAGAGGGAGAGCATTACTCACAACCTCGACGCCCAATCCCGGGAGTACCATGACCAAGCTAAAGCTGCTAATGACGCGGCCAACGCTCGGTTCGATCAACTCGAGGCCATCAGTACCGCACTCATCAAGCGCCGAGAGGCACTTGAGGGAAGGGAAAAGCGGCTCGAGGATGAGGAGCAAAAACTCCTGGAGCTACGGGATGACGTCTTGCGACGTGAAGAAGAGCTCGCCGAGAAGACAGCTCTGGCGGACAAGGGTATCGAGGAGCGCACTAAAAAATTGGAAGAGCGCTGCCTCGAGGAGGAGGAGAAGACCTGGGTGCGGGGGCAGGAACTCTACGAGTACGAGTGTGCCCTCGTCGCCCGGGAGAAGAAAATAGAGGCTAGGGAGAAAGACCTGGTCGACCGCCGGAACAAGATCCACCTCCGGGAGGAGGAGCTCGGAAGACTTGAGAAGCGGGTTGCTGCGAAGATTCAGCAAAACGCCAAAGAAGTCGAGCGTCTTTCCCGCGAGAATTCGGAGCTGGCGGCGGCCCGGAGGTCCCTGGAAGAGATGAAGGGCCTGAGGAAGACGGACTCCCTGCAAATTTGGGAGTTCCTGAGCAAGGCCGACGATGCGCTAGCGCCGATGGGTTTCAGCCCCGTGCTCCCTGATGATCCGGAGCCGGAGCCGGACCTTGCGTTGCAAGCGTTGAGCGCTGCGGGTAGCAAGCTCTCCAAGGTGGGCGACGTCATCGCGGACCAGCTGGAGGTCGAGGGGCAATCCCTGGCTAGGAACGTCACAGAGTATGTGTTGACGTGCTACACTAGCCGGAACCCTCGATTCTCTCTGGACCCGGTGCTTGAAGGCCCCGTCGAAGGAGAAGGCGAAGCTACCCGAGCTAGCGTGTCGGAGGTCGCCCAGAAGGTCGCTGAGTTCTTCCATAGGGTCTAGGACTATCTTTCTTAGCCTTTATTTGTATCTTCTCTTCTTCCTCAATTTTGTAATCCCTTGTCTCCAGATGTAATCTCCGGTCTTCTGATGAAATGAAATCCCCAATTTTTCGTGAATTTCATTTTTTGTCTTCAACATCTTTGTCTCCACTTGGCCCCCTGGTAGATATGCACAATTTGATTGTGGACATGTACCAAAAGGATGTTGAGTTTTGTTGAAGACAAATTTGCTTCGAACTCGTATAGTTTAGGTCCGAAGTTTTCGATAGTGAAGGTCCCTTGAAGTCGTCGGAGCTTAGAAGCTCCGGCACTGTCCATCGTCGGAGCTTAGTAGCTCCGGCAATAGCCTCTACCAACACGTTGAGTGTCGATAGTTAATACTTCAAGGTGTCGGAGCTTAATAGCTTCGGCAATGACCCTTGCCACGCCTGGCTTGCTGGCAACAGACTCTAGTGATAGAGTCTTCTCACCATCTTTAAGTTAACGCCGATGGGAGTCGGAGCTTGGTTAACTCCGGTTTTTCTCCATCAATATTGGGTTTATTTTTCCTGCACACTTAAGCCAAGAAAAATAGTAAAATTCGTTCCTTATCTATAACTTCGTCGCGGCTTACGGTTCTCAAGAGAATTTCAAGTTGAACACGATTTTTAGTACAATTGGATGAATTGTCTTTTCTTTTAGATCCAATTGTCCATGGACCCACCTTACTTTGGCCTGCCGGGATGTAGGTAGAGTGGCGTACTTAGGGTGCTTGACCAGGCTAAGTCGATAGCGCACTCCGGCCCTAGAATGGCTTGGCGGCTTTCAGGCGAGTTAGCCACAGACGACATTTAAATCTAAAAAATCCGACAATTCAACTCAAATCGTACATAAATCGGTTAAACTAGAACTTCTTAAGAATTGCACGTTTCTGTTATAGACAAGAAAGAGAAAAATAAAAATGTCGAGCCTATGCAAAAATTAATGCACGTGGAGTCTATTTCACATGAAGATGTCTTTCATTATAGGTCCGGGGTACATGGGAAACGAGTACACTCTTAGGGTATGGAACCAGGCTAAGTGTGTTTGGTTTCTCGTTTGACCCTGGGTAGTTAGCCACACTTCTAGTCCGGAGACTGTATCAAGTGTTGCATGAGCTCTTCAAACCTTTCGGGAAAGGTCCGGCTGCTCTCCCGGAGGAACTACCCGACTCTGTACAATGACTCTATAACATACACTTCAAGTTACTTAAGACTCACCTCCGTGGAATTAAGTGTAGAACTTACGGAGGTGCTCGATGTTCCAAGGATTTGGGAGAGGTGTCCCATCCTCAGTAGCCAAGCGAGCGCTTCCGGGACGGGATACTTTGATCACTCGGAAGGGCCCTTCCCAGCTGGGGGAGAGTTTGTTTTGCCCTTCTCTGGATAGTATTCTCCGTAGCACCAGATCGCCTTCCTCGAGCTGTCGGTTGCGTACATGCCGTTGATGATAGCGCCGTAGAGCTTGGCGGTATTGGGCATTCCGAACAGCTGCTTGGCACCTTCCCTCCTCGAGGAGGTCTAGGTCTTCACGCCGGAGCTGGTCCTGCGCGGCTTCGTCGAAGGTCCGGACTCGGAGGGAACCCAAGGTGATTTCCGGAGGAAGGATCGCTTCAGCTCCGTACACCAGGAAGAAGGGTGTTTCTCCGGTTGCCCGACTTGGAGAAGTCCTGTTAGCCCATAGAGTGGGTGGAAGCTCTTCGATCCAATTGGCTCCGTGCTTTTTCAAACGCTCATAAGTGCGCGTTTTGAGTCCTTTAAGGATCTCTGCGTTTGCTCTCTCGGCTTGTCCATTGCTGGCAGGATGAGCTACGGAAGCGTAGAAAACTTGTATGCCGAGGTCTTCGCAATATCCTTGAAATGCGGAGCTTGTAAATTGAGTCCCATTATCAGTGATGATCTTATTTGGGACTCCGAATCTGCTCACGATAGATTGTAGAAAATTGATTGCAGATTGTTTGTTGATCGTCACAACAGGAGTAGCTTCCAGCCATTTGGTGAACTTGTCAATGGCGACGTACAGGAACTTGTAACCTCCGACGGCTCTTGGGAAGGGTCCCAAGATGTCCATCCCCCACACAGCGAAAGGCCATGTAGGAGGTATCATTTGTAAGGACTGAGCAGGTGTATGAATTTGCTTTGCATGAAACTGGCATGCTTTGCATTTCTTCACTAGCTCAGTAGCATCCTGGAGCGCTGTAGGCCAGTAGAAGCCGTGCCGAAAGGCTTTTCCGACCAGCGTGCGGGAAGATGCGTGGTTCCCACACTCACCTCCATGGATTTCTGCAAGGAGCTCGCAGCCTTCTTCCCTTGTGATGCACCGCATTAGGATGCCGTTGGCACCGCGCCGGTAGAGATCCCCTTCTACCAACGTGTATCTTTTAGCCAATCTGACTACCCGGTCAGCGGATACATCATCGTCAGGAAGGATGTTGTCTTTCAAGTAGTTCCGGATCTCCGAGATCCATGCATCGGAACTGACTTGAGCATTTGAGTCTTGCGTGCTGGGTTGCTCGGAGCTTCCGGCAGCACCTACGACCCTTGATGGCTGCCATGGTAACAGGGCCATCGGGACTGTCAGCTTCGGGATGCTGATCTCGCCCCCTTCGTTCAGTTCGGCAGGCTGAACTGTGGGTTTTGACAACCTCCGGACAAAGGTTCCGTCAGGAGCCGGAGCTCCGGTTGACGCCTTGGTCGAGAGTTCGTCAGCTTCAGCGTTGTGAGCACGCTGAACATGGTGAAGGACTAGGACTTTGAAGTCCTTTTGAAGCCTCTGGACTTCAAGGAGATAAGCAGCCAGCTGGAGGTTATTACAGGAGCATTCACCCTTCACCTGTTTGATGACAAGTTGTGAATCTCCTTTGACCAGCAACTGCTTGACACCATATGATAGTGCCACCTTTAATCCATAGATGAGTGCTTCGTACTCCGCCATGTTGTTGGTTGCCTTGAAGTCAAGGTGTACCATGTATTTCACCTTCTCCCCGGTTGGTGCGAGGAGAAGGACTCCAGCTCCGGCTCCCTGCTTCTGCATGGAGCCGTCGAAGTAAAGGGTCCAGTGAGGCTTAGTGAAGGCTGGAACTTGTGGTTCCGTCTTCTGCTCGCTGGGGCCCCCAGGGTTTAATGGAGAGGGAGTCCATTCTGCCACGAAATCTGCCAATGCTTGACTCTTGATTGCTTGTCTTGGAATGAATTCGAGGTCGAATTCAGCCAGTTCTGCTGCCCACTTTGCAATATTCCCAGTTGAATTGGGATTATGCAGGATCGCTCGAAGTGGATATGAGGTTACCACCGAGACTTTGTGAGCTTGGAAATAATGTCGAAGCTTCCTTGAGGCAATAAGAACTGCATAAAGCAGCTTATGCACCTCTAGGTATCGAGTCTTGGCATCATGTAACACTTCACTGATGAAGTATACTGGGCGTTGAATGGTACGGACCCTCCCGGAGGGGTCCGAAGCTTCCTCTTCATTGATCCGGACCCTGTCGGAGGGGTCCAGACTATCTTCGGGGACCTCCAGGTTCTGGGTGGAGGAACCCGGAGCTTCTTCAGGAATGACCTGGATCCTATCGGAAGGATCCGGGTCCTCTGAAGTGACTTCTTGTGGGTTCAAGTCTGGGAGCTGGGACCCAGACCCGCTTTCAGGAACCTCCGGATCCTCCCGAAGGGATCTGGATTCCTGAGTATTGGGTAGTTCCGGTCTCTCCGCAACCAGAACCATACTGACGACTTCGTCAGCAGCTGAAATGTAAAGCAATAAAGGCTCACCAGGGTTCGGAGCTACCAAGACTGGTAGGGTGGTGAGGAACTGTTTCAGCTCCTGGAATGCCTTCTCTGCTTCTTCAGACCATTGGAATGGTCCGGAATTCCTCAGTAACTTGAAGAAGGGAAGTGCCCTTTCCGCCAGTCTTGAAATGAACCGACTGAGGGCTGCTAGACATCCAGTTAATTTTTGGACGTCTTTGATGCGGGTTGGTGGCCGCATGTCTTCAATGGCTTTTATCTTCGCCGGATTAGCCTCTATGCCCCGGTGACTTACCAGGAAACCAAGAAGCTTTCCGGAACTAACCCCAAATACGCACTTGTCTAGGTTTAGCTTCGTACGGGTGGCCCGCAGCTTGTCGAAGACAGCCTGCAAGGTGTCCAAGAGGGACTCCTTGTTCTTGACTTTGACCACGATGTCATCAACGTACACTTCCACTATGTCTCTGATGAGTTCTTCGAAAGTTTTGTACATAGCTCGTACAAAAGTTGAAGCTGCATTCTTGAGACCAAAAGGCATGGCTGTGTAACAATACAATCCATCCACTGTGATGAATGAAGTATGTTCTTCATCTTCCCTAGACATCCGGATTTGATGATATCCTGAATATGCGTCTTATTCAGTGTGGTGTAGTCGATGCACATCCGAAGTTTCCCGCCGGCTTTAGGCACAACGATTGGGTTTGCCAGCCATTTTGGATGGTAGACTTCTCGGATGAATCCGGCTTCGAGCAGCTTCTTCACTTCTTGTCGGATGAAGTTCTGTCGCTTTACAGATTGCTTCCGAGGTTTCTGGTGCACAGGCCGAGCGTCGGGGTAAATCTTCAGATTGTGCTCAATCACTTCCCTGGGGATCCCAGGCATTTGTGACGGTTGCCAAGCAAACACGTCAACGTTAGCCCGGAGGAAAGTGATGAGCGCGAGTTCCTATTTGTCGTTCAAGCCACCCGATATGCGGGTAGTTTGGGTGACATTGGAACCAATTTGGACGACTTTGACGGGAATGTCGGTGTCGCCGCTTGGCTGCACACGGGGTGCAGAGGTCGAGCCTCGTTGACGAATGCTCGGAGGTTGTGGAGCTTGCTTCTGTCTGGAGTCCTCTTCTTGCGCTGTGGTGAGCGCGTGAAGTTCCTCCAGAGCAGTTACTCCGGCAGTGCGATCTCCACGGATCCGGAGAACGCCTACTGGTGTTGGCATCTTCAACACCAGGTATCCATAATGAGCAGCTGCCATGAATTTGTACAAGGCAGGTCTACCCAAGATGGCGTTGAATGGTAAGTTGATCTGAGCGACGTCGAAGATCAACTTCTCGGTGCGATACTTCTCCCGGGTCCCGAAGGTAACAGGGAGAGTAATAGCTCCGAGTGGGGTTATGGCCCCCGGACCTACTCCGGAGAAAGGTCGAGAGGGCTGGAGGTCCGAAGGTCGAAGCTGAAGCTTAGTGAAAGCTTCGAAGCTGATGAGATTAAGCCCCGAACCTCCATCTACCAGGACATGATGGAGCTGGATGTTGTTGATGGTGGGAGATACCATCAAGGGTAGCTGGCCAGCTCCGACCATGCTTTGAGGACAGTCCGAAGCATCAAAAGTGATGGGTGTGTCCATCCACTTTCGATATGGCTCCGGTCTAGCTGTAGGAGCTACAGCAGCCATATCCCGTCGCATAGTCTTGATGACACGACGAGAGGTGATGTCCCATGATCCACCAAAGATGGTGTTCATGGTTTTTCGACGCTCGTTGTCGGAGACGTCGGAGTCATCGTCGACGGAGGTGTAGACGGCTTTCAAGACCTTTTTGGGGTCCTGAAACCCTAACTCCTCTTCAGCCGGAGCTTCATCGACTTTTGTTTTCCCTCCATCTGTCGGAAGGGAGACCCTTCCCGGCGCTTGTGGTAGCGCTCGGCAAGGTTTTGGACCTCCCGGCAGTCCTCCAGTCTGTGGCTGCCCGTTTTGTGAATGGGGCACCACATCTTGGATTTGCCACCGTCTTCAGAAGACGGTCGAGGTCGCTTCTCGGGGCGTGGCCCCCGGCCACCAGGAGTTGCAGCGGCTGCAACGTTGGATGTGCCGGCCGACGGCTTCTTCTTGCCGTTGGTCTTCTTTTTCTTCTTGCCACTCCCGGAGGTAGCGGCTTCTTCTTTGGAGGATTTTTTATGATCCTCCAAGGCTGGTTTGGAGTGCATTTCACGGCCCTCCGCAGCTCTGGCACATTTGTCAGCCAGGCTGAAGAGCTCCGTGACGCTGGTGATCTCTTTGATCGCCAGCTTCTCCAACATCTTCTTGTCTCGTACACCCTGTCTGAATGCCACAATGACAGAAGCGCTTGAGATAGAAGGGATTGTGTTACGTACCTGAGAAAATCTCTGGATGAATGACCGCAAAGATTCTCCTCCTTTTTGCACGACCGCAAAAAGGTCCAGTTCAGTGCCCGGACGGGTGTATGAACTCCCGAAATTGGCGGTGAACTGACGACACAGTTCCTCCCAACTGTCGATAGAGTTGGGTGGAAGGCTCACAAACCAGGACCTGGCGGTCCCAGTTAAAGCCACTGGAAAGTAATTGGCCATTACGGCCTCGTTTCCTCCAGCTGCTAAGATCGCAGTGGAGTATATCTGCAGAAATTCTACGGGATTAACAGTCCCGTCGAATTTTTCCGGCAAGTGTGGCCGGAACTTCTGTGGCCATCTAACCATGCGCAGGTGCATGGCTAGGGCGGAACAGCCTCCTCCTACTCCTTCCAGAGTAGAAAGGTCTTGAGCATCTCGTCTTTCTCGAGCTCGCTCGATGTGAACACGGCCATCCTGTTGGCGGTATCGGCGATCAAGCTCCGCCCGGAGGTCGTGTGTCGAAAGTCGAGATGCAGTATGGGCACGTCGTGCCCCAGAGGGCAACGACGTCACTTGCTGTGACGCAGCTCTTCTCCGGTTGTTGGAGACATGTGGGCCAAGTCTTCCAGACAACGTTCGTCGCTGCGACGGGGCCCGCCCTGAAGGAGGTGGACCCTGGTTGTTGAGGCGTTCGGCCGCAGCTGCGACCAAATGCTCAACATCAGCTCTCCATTGCTCCATGGCACCTTGAGATGCATCCGGAGGTGGTGGTCGCTGGAGGAGAGCACGCGCTGCATGGAGCGCGTGTTCTGGGTTGTCACGACTTGACGGCGCAGAAGGTGACGCCGGTGCACCATCATGTCGTCCGGCATGTCTTGCCGGAGAAGATGGTGGTGGTGGGAGTGTGACTCCCGCTGGAACTGAGGCTCCTGCCGGTGGCTGCATGTTGGAGGGATTGCCTCCGACAGCCTGAGCAGCAGGTTGCCCGTTGGATGATCCAGCCGCAGAATTCACCATTCTTGAAGATCTCAGGCGCCCCTACCTGGCGCGCCAACTGTCGACTGTTGGAGTCGGCAGATCCCCTGACACTACGAAAGTGTTGAAGGAGTTTGTGGTTCGGTTTGGGCGCGCGGAGATTCAAGAAGGTGAAACGCGATTGGACACGAGTGACACAGTGGTTTACGTGGTTCGGGCCGCCTGAGCGTAATACCCTACTCCACGGGGGTGTGTATGTGTGTTGTATTAACTTGTGAGCTTCAGAGTGTTCGAGTGTTCGAGAGTTCTCGAGTCCTCCTTTGTGTATCGTCGGTTTGTCCTTTTATAGTACAAGGATAAACCGTTACAAGTCAGCCTGGCCCGACATGTGGCCCTGGCGGTTATTAGTATTGATACACGAGATTAATTGTTGTTAATAACCCTGTAACGGCTCCGACAGTGCCGTTACAGGTGTTAAGATCGTCCGATTAAATATCATTAATTTGGAATTAATGATAATTAATCGGGTCTTGAAGTCCGCGGCTGTCCTTTGGAGATCCGGAGCCGTTACAACGTCTCCCGGGGGTTTGAAGCGGCCAGCTCCGACGTATGGACACGTGGCAGCTCTGGAGCTTGCTTGGGAGAAGCGGGAAGCTCCGGGGCGGCCTGGCACGTGTCAGGTCCGGAGCTTCTCTCGGTCAGGGGTTACCTCCGGAGGTGCCGTTTCAGTACCTAGCCCGGAGCTTCACCCTTGCGGGTAATAGCTCTGGTCTGACAGTACACGTGGCAACCTAGGGGCTAACCATGTTGGAGAAGCGGGTCCGGTTACGTCTGGCAAGTGGGCCCCCGAGGGTCTTCAATTTGAGTAGATGTCCTTCCCTTGAGATCTTTGTAACCTCAGGGGGTGTATGGTTTTTAGGGTACCGACAAAGTCCATTCCAATTTCTTCCCACTTCCATTCCGGAATCTTCAACGGTTGCAATAATCCGGCTGGCCTTTGATGTTCTGCCTTCACTCGTTGGCACACGTCGCACAACGCTACATATTCAGCTATGTCCTTTTTCATGCTAGCCCACCAATAACATGTCTTTAAGTCCTTGTACATCTTCGTACAGCCGGGATGAACTGAGTAAGGTGAGTCATGTGCCTCCTTCAATATTGTTTCCCGAATATGCCTAACATTAGCTACCACAATCCTATTTCTAAGCCATAAGGTACCCCATTCGTCTTCATCAAATCTGAATTCTCTTCCTTCTTGGATCTTTTCCTTGATTTCCTGTATTTCCTTGTCCTTTGTCTGTCCTTCCAGTATTTCTTGCTCTAATGTTGGGTTGACTTCCATCGTTCACATCTCATTTATGAATCCAATGTTCAATCGTTCAAACTCCTTGCATAACTCGGATGGCAGCTCCCGGACTGTGAGTTGGTGGCTTAGCCCTTTCCGGCTCAACGCATCGGCCACTACGTTGGCCTTCCCTGGGTGATAGTTGATTCCCACATCATAATACTTGCTGAGCTCCAACCATCGGCATTGCCTCAGATTCAGATCCTTTTGCGTAAATATATACTTGAGACTCTTGTGATCCGTAAAAATCTCACATCAGTGACTAAAAACATAATGCCTCCATATCTTCAAGGCGTGCAGCACAGCTGCGAGTTCAAGGTCGTGCGTAGGATAATTCAGCTCATGTTTCTTTAGTTGCCTCGATGCATAAGCTACCACTTGGCCTTCTTGCATGAGCACACATCCTAATCCTTGTCTTGACGCATCACAATATATATCAAAACTCTTGGTCACGTCCGGTAATACTAACACGGCGCGGTTGTCAACCTTTTCTTTAACTCCTCAAAGCTATCCTGGCAAGCTTGAGTCCATCGGAATGCCTTCCCTTTCATGAGTAATTCAGTCATAGGCTTGGCTATTTTGGAGAAATCCTTGATGAATCAGCGGTAATATCCAGCCATTCCAAGGAAACTCCGAATTTCCTTGACATTCTGTGCCGGTTCCCACTTAAGCACATCTCTCACTTTCCCTGGGTCAACTGATACTCCTCCTCCAGAAATAATATGGCCTAGGAAAGAAACTTCCTGTAACCAGAATTGACATTTACTGAACTTGGCATACAATTGGTGTTCCCGTAGCTTCTGCAATGTAAGCTTCAAGTGTTCTTCATGTTCTTCCTCGCTTCTCGAGTATATCTTAATGTCATCGATGAACACTACAACGAACTTATCCAGATATTTCATGAAGACCTTATTCATGAGATACATAAAGTACGCAGGCGCGTTCGTCAATCCAAATGACATGACGGTGTACTCATAGGACCCATATCGTGTCCGAAATGCTATCTTGGATATATCCAATGGTCTAATATTCATTTGGAAGTATCCTGACCGCAAGTCGATCTTGGTGAAAATACAGGCACCCTTCATTTGGTCGAACAAATCCTCTATATGGGGCATCGAGTACTTGTTCTTAATCGTCACTTTGTTGAGAGACCTATAGTCCACACACATCCTCTGGGTTCCATCCTTCTTATCTACGAAGAGCACTGGTGCTACCCACAGGGATGAGCTTGGGTGCATAAAACCCTTCTCTAGCTGCTCTTGAATTTGCTTCTTGAGCTCTGCTAATTCCTTAGGAGGCATGCTATACGGCCTCTTAGCTATAGGTGCAGTTCCGGGTATCAACTCAATGGCAAATTCTATGTCACGATCAGGTGGCATACCTGGCAACTCATCTGGAAACACATCCGGGTACCCGCGAACGATCGGAATGCTTTCCAATGTCACACCTTCCACTTGATTGAGCATTGCCTTCTCTCTTGTAGGTTGGGCTGCCTCAACTTTGATGCGTGTACCATGTTCACTTGTCAACTGCACAATCCTCTCGGCACATTGAATGACTCCATTATACTTGATCAACCAGTCCATTCCAATTATTATGTCTATTCCTTGGGAGTTCAAGACTATGAGTTTTGCAAGAAAGTCTACCCCCCTTATTTTAATGCTTACTTTCGGACATACTATATTTGTCCTCATCTCTCCGCCAGGAGAACTTACTAGCATAGTTTGCTTCATATGAGATATAGGCAAATTGCACTTGGCAACATACTTTGACGAGATGAATGAATGAGATGCTCCCGAATCAAATAAAATAGTCGCGGGGTTGAGTTCGCGAGAAACATACCAATCACGACATCATCAGCTTGCTGGGCTTCCTCAGTAGAGACATGATTCACATTGCCACGAGCAAAATTCTACTGTCCACGGTTGCCTTGTGGTGCTCCTCCATTTGGTTGCGGGTAATTTGGCTTTGGTGCATTGTTCATCGGTCCATAGTTTCTTCTGGGGCATTGACTTGCAAAGTGTCCGGGCTCTCTACACACATAGCATGTCTTACCGCCCGTAGCATTAGGGAAGTTTGGGCGCAGCTGGTTTTGAGCATTTGCCGCCATGTTAGGACGCGGCGCAGGTGGCACAGGATAGCGAGGCGCTTGCGTGGCGGGGCGTTGCTGTGGTGGCTGATTTGGGCGGCGTGGATAAGCAGCACGGTATGCAGGAGCAGATGGGTTGTAGTATGGTGCAGTTGGTGGTGCATAGCGGGGACGAACATTGCTTCCTTGTTGCGGTCCATGATGTGGCATCTTCCTCTTGTTGTCCCGCTCCATCTCACGAATCTTGTTCTCAACCACAATAGCCTTGTCAACCAGCTTTTGGAAGTTTGGATAATCAGGATTGAGCAACTGGACTTGAATTTCATTGTTGAGACCCCTCATAAACAGATACTACTTCCTACTATCAGTGTTGATGTCTTCTGGAGCATATCTTGATAGTTGAGTGAATTTGTTGAGATACTCACTCACGCTCATCCTTCCTTGCCTGAGGTTTTCAAAATCTTGTCTTCTCAGTATCATAACTCCTTCAGGTACATAGTGGGAACGAAAACTCTGCTTAAACTCAGCCCAAGTGATTGCCTCCTGATTATCATGAGCGTTGCAAAGAGCTTCCGACCAGTCAGCAGCTGATCCAACTAGTTGATGTGATGCAAAGAGAACCTTCTCTCTATTAGTGCACTGGACAATAGCAAGTTTCTTCTCAACGGACTTCAGCCAATCATCAGCTTCCATTGGGTCTGTGGCTTGTGCAAAGGTAGGCGACCTAGTCCTCATGAACTCTCCCAAACGGTTGTGGTGTGGCTGGGGTGGTGGCGGTGGCGGTATATGATGCTGATTGTTGTTGCCAGCTTGTAGATGTCCCATTGTCTGTATCATGGTCTGCATGAGCTGGTTCTACATAGCTAACAGCTGTTCAATATTGATAGCTCCATGAGCATGTCCCTTGTTGTTCTGAGGTACTTCATTGCGCTCCTCATCGTTGGCATCCCTCTGGTTACGAGTTCTCACCATCTGTTGGTGAAAGAAAGGTGGAGACAGAAGAATTTAGAATTTGTAAAGAAACATCCCAACTATATTCATCCAGGTATGTGACACTAAACAATCCTTTATTAATATAGACCTATATGAGGATGTGGACAAGTGCCGAAGCATCCCACAACTCTCTACTAAGCACACAAGCACTCAAACAAGCATCAAACAAAATTTCAACACACGACACTATTTAAAGCTAATATGATTCTAAGCGTGCTTATTACAAAATACTCATAGGGGAATTAATTTCCTAATTGTGAGGCGGTGAGGGCGTCCTTGGCTGCGCGGATGTGATGGGGTTGCGCCATGGGGATGTAGGGGACCAGATTCTCTTGGGTGACCACGGCTCTCTTCTTGCTTCACATTCCTTCATCTCCAAGTCTGCTTGCAAATGAGCTAGCTCCTTGTGAAGGTAGTGTATCTCCCATTGTGCGGTTGCATAGAGATTGCCAATGTCCAGTAATGTATTTTGAGACCTATCCATTGCTGTAAGATTGTCTGAAGCTTCTTGGGGTCCAATTATCCTCCCTGTACCACTCTCCCGCTGAGGGTGCAGCTCAAACGTGGTGTTCTCAAGCTCAAAGCGTTGAGTATGGCACAAACTTGTGAGTGCCGTCCATGCAGCATCATCCATAGCATCCTTCTGAGTAGAGCTCCAGGTGGGAGCATAATGCCGTGAGACCACTTTGTTGAGGTAGAGGATGAGAACCTCAGCATGCCATTCGTCACGTCCGGGACGAGAGACCCTCTTCACGAAGTAGTTAGTACTCATGCAACGGGGATAAAGGAATTCTGTCAGTTCCTGAGATGCATGTCCTCCATCGGTTCCAGTAGTACAAATCTCCTCAACTTGGGGAACCTGGGGGCTGTTGTGTCCATTCTCATTCGCATCGGGTTGTGATCCTCTTCCATTTTCACCTCCGTTGTCCTCCTCATCTGAAGCTGGCACGTAGTACTCCTCATTAGGATCCTCATCCATGTTCTCTTCAAATGGCTCATACTCCTCCGGATCCTCCTCCATAGTGTTCGACTGATTAGCTTCCTCCTCCTTGGGCTGGATGTTCCCCTCCTCTTGTGTCTGCTCGTCAAGCTCAATGGCGTTAAGCTCACTTCCAAGGGGCGGCGGACAGGTGCTCTTGCGGGCTGCACTCCTAGTGATCGGTATCTATAGAAAATGAGAATACATTAGAGGAAAGAATAACAGAATACAAATCTGAAAATTGCAGCAGCTAAAATAGCGGAAAAAGAGCGGTGCGGCTGTCCCCAAAGAACGAAAAAGAGAGGGAGAAAATGCAGCAGCCAACACAAAAATTTTACCCACACATAACAGCGGCAAAACACGCACTTTACGCGAAAGTTCAAGCGGCAAAAACAGCAGCACCAAATAGTGCTTACTGCAGAAAATTTTATCGAAAACGCGGCAGCAATCGATAATTTTTTTGCAGCTGAAAATAAAGAAACAAAAACAGCAGCAAAATTTTTCGAAAATAGCATATTAGAAGAGTGTTCCTAAGTGCTCTAGAGTGTCCGTTCTACCTAGGCTTGCATCCTACGGCCAACGCGGCTCTGATACCAATCTGTGACACCCGGTTCCGAATATGAACCAAGCGTAACACATATGTGTGCCCAGGAAGTTCATCACACATATACGGTTGCATCACAAATGATATACAGAATTTAACCACGTCTCAACAATTAAATAAGTATTTTATTACAATAA
Organism: Tuctoria greenei; assembly: GCA_036927565.1. Lineage (NCBI taxonomy): Eukaryota > Viridiplantae > Streptophyta > Magnoliopsida > Poales > Poaceae > Tuctoria > Tuctoria greenei. Next base: position 155,210,178 of record JAYESD010000006.1, read on the forward strand.
TCCAATAGTTCACAAATGACAAAACTCTAAATAATGCAGCGGAAAATAAACTAAGCAGCACGACTCCATTCCACAGGCAATTGACGGCGGTACGCAACCTAGTACTCCGTGTGATCCTCAGGATACTCCCAATAATCTCCAGTAGCTGTGGGGGGGTTTGCAAGGGTGAGTACGTGTCGTACTCAGCAAGTGTGGAAATAGATGACATGTGGCTAAACAAATGATTGGAATAAAAAGGCTAATTGTAGAAAAGTACATTTCATAAACATGTAAAAAACAGCATATCATGTCTATGTGAGTTTATTTACCTTCATGACCCAAATAATTATCATAACATAAATCCAACAATCCTTATTTACCATCGCAATCCATTAATACCAGCCAACCATAAAATTAATACCATATGCCAATTCCATAATCTCTCATTTATCGACAATACTCAAGTGACAACCCAAAACCATACCAACCATCCCAAAATTTCCATTTCCCTCTAATCATGGAAGTTGTCCAGGTGCTCTTAACTGGGAGCACGGCTATCATGATAGTTTTTAACACTCTGCAGAGGTTGTACCACTTTACCCACATGTTCGTGATTTCATCACCTTTCGGTGACTAAGAACCTCTATGTTGCCCTATCACACTTCCGTGGTGTGCGTCCAAGAGATCACAAAATAGCCTTTCAAAAGGGACTACTAGTATGTACGGGCCCACTAAGGTTTCACTGGCAGGCTTGAATCTCCATCATCCCACCCACGGGCCCCCTCGTGTGCCATGCGGATCCCAGGGCAGTCCTCCTCGACTCCCATTCCCCGCGCCATCCAATGGTCCATACAATACTAGCAGCGCTCCTAATTATTCAGCTACGCCGCACCCATACTTGGCCTTGTGGTGGCATTGTTGTCCTGGCATATTCTTGCATGAACCGGTCCTTAGATCTAAGGCAAGCAAACCACCATATCATCCAACCCATCCACAAAACCATGCTTGCTTAGATCTCCTAAATTCCAGGTTGCTAAATTAATCATCATCTTATTGCAATCCCAAGTTGTCGTAATTAAAGTTGTCAACCACATTATTTAAGTTACCCATAACCCATGTAGCGATGCAGTGGAAAAAGAAAAATACCCATACCCGACTCATCGTGTATATCCTGCCGACAAGGGGTGGAAAACAACGCTAGTAAACTCCTACGTTTGGGTTTCCCATTATTTTGACACAAGCAAGCAAGTTCGCAAACAAAATATTTAATAAAACAGGATCAATATGATCAAGGACACTTGCCTTGCTCCGACAGATGGGGTTGCTCAAGCGCTTCAAAGTCTTGGTTTTGGAAATCCTCATATGCGGCCTCTTGAGCATGTTCCTCTACGCGTGATCATACATACAAGAAAATACATACAATTTAATATGATGCACACAAAATAATCAACATGCAATGACATGCATGCATGCAAAGTTCAATAATTAATTAACTATGGTTGTTTATTAATTAGATGCAACTAGTTCATACGTGTTCATATGAGTTTTCGGGGGTTTTAGCGGAGATTAATGTTGCTGAAAATAAAAGGATGGTGCGACTACGATCAATCTACGCATATTAGATTCAATATGTTTGCTAAAATTTGCATTGGAAACGTGGCCTACCGTAGATGCGATGGCTTCGAAGATCGCGGGATAGGGACGATGTGTAGATGAAGTAGATGCACAAGGTCCTGCGGCGGCACGACGACGACGAACTTCGGCGGACGACGGCACCCACCTCTTCTCTTTTTCCCCCTTCTTCCCTGGCGGCAGAGCTTCTGGTGCCTCTCCCTTTTTTCTCTATCGCTAGGGCTTTTCTTCTACGCTGGCGGCGCTGTTTTCTGGTGTTGGGGAAAACAACGATGACTTGCGTACGTATTTATAGGCGGCGGTACGCTGGGATCGATCGAGCCAGAGGCCGAGTCGGCCTGGACGCGGGCTACCGCGGTCGAGCGCGGGGCGCGCTAGCGCGCGGGAGGCGCGGCTCGGGGTGTCGCGCGGTCGGCCGAGCGCGCGTGCGGCTCGGTCGGGGCTGGCGCGGGGTGGGGCCAGGGCGAGCATGCAGCGGGGTGCGTCCGACCCGGCTAGGTAACACGGCCAACGCGGGTGCGCGTTGCCCCTGGGTGGCGCTCGGCCAGCGGAGCAGGCTGGCCTCCAGGCCCGGCCGACGCTGGGCCCTTTTTTTCCTTTTTTTTTCTTTTTTTATACTATTATTATATTAAATATATATATATTATATATTTTATTTATTTATATTTATTTTTGTTTCTTTAGGTTTCATAAATACATATATATTATATATATATATATTATTTTTATATTTGTCCCCTAATACATGTTTTATATTTTTATTTTCCTTTTTTTCTTCTTTTGCTACACATGTTTGTACATGTATGTTTTATATTGTATTATCTTTCTTTTACTCTATTAATATTTAATGCATGAACATATATGCAATGCATGATGCAAAGATTCAGGGTGTTACACGGGAGGTCCGTCAGACCTGCTCCTTCCGCGGTGGCTCCTTCTCCCCGGAGGGGAAGGTCTTCAACAGCGGCAACTACTCCAGCATCGGCATCTCCCCGAGGTGCTAGCTCCGGCAATGCGGCTCCAGTACCAGGGCCAACTGAAGGCTCTCGGTCTGGAGGTCCTTCCCGGTCGAGGGGGGCCTCAACCAAAGTGATGCCGACAGCAGCGGTGAACTCTGGGGAACCTTCTGGAGCTGGCACGCCAAGGGTGACAGGGTCCGGCGTCGAGCGTCCGGGGAAGAGGTTCCGCGCAAGCTGGAGTGGAAGCCTACAAGGTAAATTTTGTTTTTTTACCTTAGTTGGTTGTTTTTTGTTGTAACTGCAGTTTGAGTGTCTTCGTCTTTCATCCACAGGGTACCCAAGAAAGGGGCTGGAGCTCTGGTTCCTGCAACAGTAGCTGAAGCTGTGCAGGCGGATGCTCCGGCTTCAATCCCAGTGCCGCCTCAAGAAGTGAGGCAGTGACAGCTCCGGCGCCGGCTGTCGTGGTCCTGTACCTCGACTCATCCCTAGGAGCTCCCGTGGTAGCGCCAGACCACGGGAATGAAGATGTACCAGTGGCACTTGCCCTGGAGGTTGAAGCTCCGGGTTTGGATGCTGTAATGGTGGACGCTCCAGCCAAAGAGCCGGAGGTAGCTGCGATTCCGGCCCTAGAGCTGGATGTTTTTGAAGCCCCGACAGTCGAGCCGGGTGTTGATGAAGTTCTGGCATCTGAGGCGGTTGTCGAAGAAGTTCCGGCGCCTGAGCCGGTTGCTGCAGAGGTGCCAGCGCCCGAGGCCCTGATGGTCGAGGCGCAAGCGCCTGAGCCGGCAGCGGAGGAGGCGCCAGTGTTGGAGCCGGAAGTGGCTTCAGCTCCGACAGAATCTTCAACGCCTGCCCCGAAGGCAGTGGTATCGGAGGTGCCCGCGCCTGAACCAGGGTGCCAACATGAAGTTGTCGGCCCCCCGCCTAAGGGGTCGGTTGTTGATGACCTGGCGGCGGGACCTTCGGAGCCAACTCCGGAGGTCGAAACTTCTGTAGCAGGTCCTTCCTCGGTGGCGGCTGAGGCTATCCTGGAGGACGACCCTAGTGCCGTGGAAGCTCAGGGGACTGCTCTTGTAGAGTGGGACCCGATTTTGTCATAGAGAACCCGCTAGAGCCGGCGGAGAGGACCGCGGAAGATCCGGAGCCGATCCCTCTATCGTTGTCTATCGACAACGCCTTCTCCAGTCTTCGTCAGGCCCAACTGGCTTTCTACCACGACAGCAAGGCCCTCGAGGAGGAGCGCCAAACTCTTAGGAGGTGGTGCAACCGGCTCCAATTTGACACCAAGCTGGCGCAGTCGAGGCTGGCTGATGACAAGGAGTGGGTGAAGAAGGAGAAGGTCCGGTTGGAGTACTGGGGTAAGCTGCTGGATGAGAGGAAAAGCATGGTGCGATCCCTCGACAACCAGTCCCGGGCCATCCACGAACAGGCCATAGCTACCAATAACACAGCGAATGATCGCGGTGAGAAGCTTAGTGCTATCCACGACAACCTCGTCAAGCGCCGGGGCGCCCTTCAGGAGCGGGAGAAAAAACTCAAGGATGAAGAGCAAAAACTCCTGGGGCTGCGGGATGACCTTGTGAAGAGGGAGGAAGAGCTTACTCAGAGGCTAACTCTGGGTGACAAGAGTCTCGTGGAGCGCACCAAGAAGTTGGATGAGCACTGCGAGAAAGAGGAGAAGGAGGCCTGACAGCAAGGACATGACCTCCACAAGAGGGAGGATGAAATTGCTGCCAGGGAGAAGAAGGTGCGGGACCGGGAGAAGGACCTGGTCGACTGCTGGAACAAGATCCACCTCCAAGAGGAGGATCTCAAGAAACTCGAAAGGCAGGTTGCTGAAAATATTCAGCAGAACGCCAAAGAGGTAGAGCGTCTTGCTCGGGAGAATTTGGAGCTTGCGGCGACTAGAAGATCCTTGGAAGAGATACGAGGCTCGAGGGTTGTGGAGTCCCAACAAGTTTGGGACTTCCTGGGCAAATCCAACGACGCGCTGACGCCAATGGGTTTTAGTCCCGTGCGTCCGGATGACCTAGAGCCGGAGCTGGACCAGGCGTTGCAAGCGTTGAGTTCGGCAGGCAACAAGCTCACCTAGATGGGCGATGTCATTGCGGACCAGCTGGAAACCGAGGGGTAATCCTTGGCAAAGAACGTCACAGAACTCGTGCTGACATGCTACACAAGTCGGGACCCTCAATTCCCTCTGGACCCGGTGCTTGAAGGCCCCATCGACAGAGAGGGAGAAGCTGCCCAAGCCAGCGTATCGGAGGTTGCCCAGAAGGTCGCCTCGTTCTTCCATAGGGTCTAGGACCGTCTCTTTGTAGCTCCCGCTTCTATCATCTCTTCTTTTTCTACAATTTTGTAATCTCTTGTCTCTCCATATGAATGAAATCCAAGTTTTTTTGTGAATTTCATTTTTTGTCTTCAACACCTTTGTCCCACTTGGCCCCCTAGTAGATGTACACAATTTGATTCTGAACATGTACCAAGAGGATGTAACAGTTGTTGAAGACTTGCGTGCTTCGAACTTGTAGAACATAGGTCCAAAGTCTTCGAGAGTAGAGGCCCCCTGAGGTTGTTGGAGCTTAGTGGCTTCGGCATTGACCATTGTCGGTGCTTAGTAGCTCCGGCAGCAGTCTCCATCAACGCGTAGAGCATCGACGATTAGTCCTCTGGGGTGTTGGAGCTTGGTGGATCCGGGAGTGACATCTATCAACACGTGGTGTGTCGACAACAGACTCCACTATAAAGTCTTCCCACCATCTTTTGTTCACATTGATGGTTGGCCCCCTGGCTTTACCGGAGCTGAGTAGCTCCAGAGACGCTCATTATCAATGTTTGGAACATCGACACAAGCCACCTTAGGGGATGTCAGAGCTTTGGTAGCTCCGATCATTCACCATCATTATGTGGTATTTATTTTTCCTGCACACTGAAGTCATGGAAAACGATAAAATCCATTTCATATCTATCAACTCAACTGCGACTTACTATTCTCGAGAAAGTTTAGGTCGAACACAATTCAAAATACAATCAATTGCACTGCCTTGTTTCCTTCAGGTCCGATCATTTCTGGACTCGCCTTACTTCGGCCTTCTGGGGTGTAGGTAGAGTGGCGTACTTAGGGTGCATGACCAGGCTAAGTCGATAGCACACTCCGGCCCTAGATTGGCTTGGCGGAATTCAGTCAAGTAGACCATTAACAATGTTTGGACCCGGAAGAGTAGACGATGCAACTCGAATTGTACATGAACTGGTCGAGCTAAAGTTTCTTAAGAACTGCACAACTTTGTTATAGACAGGAAAGAGAAAAATAAAAAATATTGAGCCTGTACAAAATAAATGCACGTGGAGTCTGTTTTCACACTATGATGTCTTTCATTATAGGTCCGGGGTACAGGGGAAACAAGTACACTCCTAGAGTACGGAACTAGGCTAAATGTGTTTTGTTTCTCGTTTTACCCACGGTAGCTAGCTACACTTTTTGTTCTGAGACTGTGACAAGTGTTGCCTGAACTTTGCGGAACTTCCGGGGAAGGTCCGTCTATTCTCCCGGAGGAGCTACCCGACTCTGTACAATGACTCTATAACATATATCGCATGTAAGTACAGACTCACCTTCATGATATTAAGCATAGAACTCACGGAGGTGCTCAATGTTCCAAGGATTTGGGAGAGGTGTCCCATCCTCGGTTGCCAAGCGAATGCATCCAGGACGGGATACTTGGATCACTCGGAAAGGTCCTTCCCAGCTAGGGGAAAGTTTGTTTAACCCTTCTCTGGTTTGTATTCTCCGTAGCACCAGATCACCTTCCTCGAGCTGTCGGCTGTGAACATGCCGTTGGTCATAGCGACAAAAGGCTTGGCAGTATCGGGCATTCCGAACAGCTGTTCGGCACCTTCCCTCTTCGAGGAGGTCAAGGTCTTCACGCCGGAGCTGGTCCTGCGTGGCATCGTCGAAGGTCCGGACCCGGAGTGACCCCAAGGTGATTTCCGGAGGAAGGATTACTTCAGCTCCGTACACTAGGAAGAATGGTGTCTCTCCAGTTGACTGGTTTGGAGTTGTTCTGTTGGCCCACAGAGTGGGTGGAAGCTCTTCGATCCAGTTGGCTCCATGTTTTTTCAAGCACTCATATGTGCGCGTCTTGAGTCCTTTTAGGATTTCTGCATTTGCTCTCTCGGCCTGTCCATTGCTTGTCGGGTGATCTACGGAAGCGTAGCTGACTTGGATGCCGAGGTCTTCGCAATATCCTTGGAATGCAGAGCTTGTGAACTGGGTCCCATTATCAGTTACGATTTTGTTTGGGACTCCAAATCTGCATACAATGGACTGCAAGAAGTTGATAGCTGATTGCTTGTTTATTGTCACAACTGGAGTTGCTTCCGGACATTTGTGAATTTGTCAATGGCAACGTACAGGAACTTGTAACCTCCGATGGCTCTTGGGAAAGGTCCCAAGATATCCATCCCCCACACAGCGAAAGGCCATGTAGGAGGTATCATTTGTAAAGGACGAGCGGGTGTGTGAATTTGCTTTGCATGGAACTGGCATGCTTCACATTTCTTCACTAGCTCAGTTGCATCCTGGAGCGCTGTAGGCCAGTAAAAGCCATGTCGGAAGGCTTTACCGACCAGTGTGCTGGAAGACGCGTGGTTCCCACACTCGCCTCCATCGATTTCCGCGAGGAGCTCGCAGCCTTCTTCCCTTGTAATGCACCGCATTAGGACGCCGTTGGCACTGCGCCGGTAGAGATCCCCTTCTACCAATGCGTATCTTTTAGCCAACCTGACTATCTGATCGGCGGATACATTATCTTCAGGAAGGAAATTGTCTTTCAAGTAGCTCCAGATCTCCGAGATGCATGCATCGGAACTAGCTTGAGGATTTGAGTCTGGCGTGTTGGGTTGCTCGGAGCTTCTTGCAGCACCTACGACCCTTGATGGACGCCATGGTAACAGGGCCATTGGGACCGCCAGCTTCGAGGTGTTGGTCTTGCCTCCTTCGCTCAGTTCGGTAGGCTGAGCTGTAGGTTTAGACAACCTCCAGACGAAGGTTTAATCGGGAGTTGGAGCCCCGGTTGTAGCTTTCGTCGAGAGTTTGTCAGCTTCAGCGTTGTTGAGACGCTGGACATGGCAAAGATCCAGGACTTCGAAGTCCTTCTGAAGCTTCTGGACCTCAAGTAAGTATGCAGCTAGTTGAGGGTTGTTGCAGCAACATTCACCTTTGACTTGTTTTACAACAAGTTGTGAATCACCCTTTACCAGCAGTTGCTTGACACCATATGATAGTGCCACCTTGAGTCCATAAATTAGTGCTTCATACTCCGCCATGTTGTTGGTTGCCTTGAAGTCAAGGTGCACCATGTATTTAACCTTCTCCCCGGTCGGAGCGAGGAGAAGGACTTCAGCTCCGGCCCCCTGCTTCTTCATGGAGCCGTCGAAGTAGAGAGTCCAGTGAGGGTCAGTGAAGACCGGAACCTTGGGTTTCGACTTATGCTCACTGGGGCCCCCAGGATTTGATGGAGAGAGGGTCCATTCCGCCACGAAGTCCGCCAGTGCTTGACTCTTGATTGTTTGTCTTGGAACAAATTCAAGGTCGAACTCGGCTAAATCTGCTGCCCACTTTGCAATGTTCCCAGTGGAATTAGGGTTATGTAAGATCGCACGCGGTGGATAAGAAGTTACCACTGAAATCTTGTGAGCTTGGAAGTAGTGTCGGAGTTTCCTAGAGGCAATAAGAACTGCGTAAAGCAGCTTATGCACCTCCAGATACCGAGTCTTGGCGTCATGGAGTACTTTGCTAATGAAGTACAATGGGTGCTGGACCGTCCGGACCCTCCTGAAGGGGCCCGGAGCTTCCTCCCCATCTACCCGGACCCTCCCGGAGGGGTCCGGACCTTGTTCGGGGACTTCCGAGTGCCGATTAGAGGTACCCAGAGCTTCTTCTGAAGTGATTTGGACCTTCCCGGAGGGGTCCAGATCTTGTTGCTCAGCAGCAGTGACTCCTTCATTTGAAGAAGAGGGATCCTCCGGAGTCTCTCCTTGAGGATCCGGGTCTGGGAGCTGGGACCCAGACTCGACTTCAGGTAGCTTCGGACCCTCCCGAAGGGGTCTGGATTCCTGAACTGGAGATGGTTCTGGCCTTTCCGCAACCAGGACCATGCTAACAACTTCGTCAGTTGCTGAAATGTAAAGCAAGAGTGGCTCACCAGGGTTCGGAGCTACCAATATTGGTAGGGTGGTGAGGAGCTGCTTCAGCTCCTGGAATGCCTTTTCTGCTTCTTTGGACCATTGGAATGGTCTGGACTTCCTCAATAGCTTGAAGAAATGTAGTGCCCATTCCGCTAGTCTTGAGATGAACCGGCTAAGGGCAGCTAGACATCCAGTAAGCTTCTAGACGTCCTTGATGCGGGTTGGTGGCCGCATGTCTTCAATAGCTTTTATCTTCACCGGATTTGCTTCTATTCCTCGATGATTTCCCAAGAAACCAAGAATTTTTCCAGAATTAACCCTAAAGACACACTTGTCTGGGTTCAGCTTCGTGTGAGTGACTCGCAACTTGTCAAAGACAGCTTGCAAGGTGTCAAGGAATGACTCCTTGTTCTTGATCTTGACGACGATGTCATCGACATACACTTCCACTACGTCTCTAATGAGCTCTCCAAAAGTTTTGTACATAGCTCGTACAAATGTTGAAACAGCGTTTTTGAGACCGAATGGCATGGCAGTGTAACAATATAATCCATCTACTGTGATGAAGGAGGTATGCTCTTCATCTTCCCTAGACATTCTGATTTGATGGTACCCAGAATATGCATCTAGGAAACACAGTAATTCGCACCCGGAGGTGGAATCCACTATCTGATATATTCTAGGTAGTGGGAATGGATCTTTTGGACATGCCTTATTCAGTGTAGTGTAGCCGATACACATCCAAAGCTTCCCACCGGCCTTGGGTACAACGACTGGGTTTGCCATCCATTTTGGGTGGAAGACTTCTCGGATGAATCCGGCTTCGAGCAACTTCCTCACTTCTTGTCGTATGAAGTTATGTCGCTCTACTTATTGCTTCTGAGGCTTCTGATGTACAGGCTGAGCATCAGGATAGATCTTCAGATTATGCTCGATCACTTCCCTAGGGATTCCAGGCATTTGTGACGGTTGCCAGGCAAACACGTCGACGTTAGCCTAGAGGAAAGTGATGAGCGCGAGTTCCTATTTGTCATTCAAACCTCTCGATATAAGAGTGGTCTGAGCGGTGTCGGAACTGATTTGGACGACTTTGACGGGAATGTCGGTATCGACGCTTGGTTGCACGCGAGGTGCGGAGGTTGAGCCTCGATGACGAATGCTCGGGGGTTTCGGAGCTTGCTCCTTTCCGGATTCTTCCTTCTGTGCTGTAGCAAGCGCGTGGAGTTCTTCCAGAGCTATCACTCCGGCGGTGCGATCTCCACGGATATGGAGAACACCGGCCGGTGTTGGCATCTTCAACACCAAGTAGCCATAATGAGCAGCAGCCATGAACTTGTATAAGACTGGCCTGCCCAAAATGGCATTGAAGGGTAAGTTGATCTGTGCCACGTCGAAGACCAACTTCTCAGTGCGGTAATTCTCCCAGGTCCCAAAGGTCACCGGGAGAGTAATAGCACCGAGTGGGGTTATGGCCCCCGGACCTACTCCGGAGAAAGGTCGGGAGGGGCGAAGGTCTGAAGGTCGGAGCTGATGTTTGACAAAAGCTTTGAAGCTTATGAGGTTCAGCACCGACCCTCCATCCACCATTACATGGTGGAGTTGGATGTTGTTGATGGTCGGAGATACCATCAACGGGAGTTGTCCAGCTTCGATCATATTCCAAGGGCTGTCTGATGCATCGAAAGTGGTGGCACTATCCATCCACTTCCGGTGCGGCTCTACCCTGGCGGTGGGAGCTACTGAGGCCATGTCCTGCCGCATGGTCTTGAGGACACGGCGGAAGGTGATGTCCCACGAACCACCAAAGATGGTGTTAATGGTTTTCTAACATTCATTGTCGGAGACGTCGGAGTCATCGTCGACAGGGGTGTAAACAGCCTTCAAGACCTTTTTAGGGTCCTGAAAGCTTAACTCCTCTTCAGTCGAAGCTTCGTCGACTTTCTGTTTCCCTTCCCTTTGACGGAAAGGAACTTTTCCCGATGCTTGTTGTAGCGCTCGGCAAGGTTCTGGACCTCACGGCAGCCTTCTAAGTTGTGGCTGTTCGTCTTGTGTATGGGACACCACATCTTGGAGCTACCACCGTCTTCAAACGACGGTCGAGGTCGTTTCTCGGGGCGTGGCCCCCGACCACACAAAGCTGCAGTAGCAGCAGCTGTAGGTGTGTCGGCCGACGGCTTCTTCTTGTCATTGGACTTTTCTTCTTCTTACCACTCCCGGAGGTAGTGGCTTCACCCTTGGATTATTATTTGTTGTCCTCCGGAGGTGGTTGGGAGTGCATTTCATGGCCCTCCGCAGCTTTGGCGCATTTGTCTACCAAGCTGAAGAGTTCCGTGACGCTGGTGATCTCCTTGGTCGCCAGTTTCTCCAACATCTTCTTGTCTCGCAGGCCCTGTCTAAATGCCATAATAACAAAGGCACTAGAGATAGAAGGAATAGTGTTTCGTACCTATGAGAACCTTTGGATGAAAGATCGCAAGGATTCTCCCCCCTTCTGCTTGACAGCAAAAAGGTCCAGTTCGGTGCCTGCTCGGGTGTATGAACTCCCAAAATTGGCGGTGAACTGTTGGCATAGTTCCGCCCAACTGTTGATGGAGTCGGGCGGAAGGCTCATGAACCAGGACCTGGCGGTCCCAGTCAAAGCTACAGGGAAATAGGTTGCCATTACAGCCTCGTTGCCTCCGGCCACAAGGATTGCGGTGGAGTAGATTTGGAGAAACTCAGCGGGGTTGACAGTCCTGTCAAATTTCTCCGGCAGGTAAGGCCGAAACGTTTGTGGCCATCCGACCATGCGTAGGTGCATGGCCAGAGCAGAACAGCCCCCTCCTACTCCCTCAGGAGCAGGACTGTCCCGAGCTTCTCGCCTTTCACGAGCGCGCTCGATATGGACGCGACCATCCTGTTGACGGTAACGGCGATCAAGCTCCGCCCGAAGGTTGTGAGTTGAAAGCTTGGTTACAGTATGGGTGCGTCGCGCCCCGGGAGGCAGCGACGTCGCTTGTTGAGATGTAACATGCCTCCTATGCTGGGAAGCGTGCAGACAAAGTCTGCCCTACACGGTCCGATGCTGTGATGGGGCCCGCCCCGAGGGGGGAGGACCTTGGTTGCTGATGCGGTCGGCTGCTGCTGCAACCAAATGTTCCATTGCACCCTGGGATGCACCAAGAGGTGGTGGGTGTTTGAGGAGAGCACGCGCTTCATGGAGCGCGTGTTCAGGGTTATTGTTAGCCGATGTCATGACCGACGCAGATGCCCCATCCCGCTGCCCAGCTTGATTTGTCGGTGCGGACGGTGGTGATGGAGGCATGACTCCTGCTGGAGCCGCGACACCTGCTGTCTGCTGCACATTGGAGGGATTGCCTCTAGCAGGTTGCACTACAGGGTTGCCGTTGGACGATCCAGCAGTAGAGTTCACCATCTTCGAATCTCGAGCGCCCCTACCTGGCGCGCCAGCTGTCGGAGTTTGGTTCCGGCAATTCTCCCGGTACTACCGTTGGTAGCCCGCGGAGTTTGTAGTTCGGTATTGGGCGCGCAGAGATTGAAAATACAATGGCCAATAGACACAAGGATTTACGTGGTTCGGGCCGCCTGAGAGTAATACCCTACTCCACAGGGTGTGTAGTTGTTGTATTGGGTATCAAAGCTGTGTACGGGAGAGGTCTCAGAGTTCAAAGAGTCGTCCCTTGTGTATCATCAACAAGTACTTTTATAGTACAAGGATTGATCGTTACACCGTTAGCCTGGCCCGACATGTGGTCCTGGCGGTTACTAATGCTTAATGCACAATTAATGAGGTTAATTGCTCTTAATAGCGTGGTAACGGGCCTTGACAATGCTGTTACTGGTATTAAGAGCCTTCCGATAGTGTGTCATTAATATGGTATTAATGACACTTAATTGGGCCTTGAAGTATTTGATTGCCCCTTGAAGGTTCGAGCCGTCGGTGGTCCACCGGTCTGATTGTTGAGGCTGAAGGTCCAACAGTTGGACACATGGCAGCATCGGAGCTTTCTGTCTGGGATGGGTAGGTCCAGTGTAGATGTACGCATGTTGGTACCGAAGCTTCCCTCTGTTTTTGGTTAGGTCCGAAGGTGCCGCACAATTGTTTAGCTCGGAGATATCCCATGTGTGGGATGTAGTTCCGGTTGTTGTATACACGTGGCAACACCATGACTAACCATAGATGGGAGGCAGGTCCAGTCCCGTATGACACGTGGGGCCTTTGCAGGTCTTCAACTCAGACAGGTGAAGTTCCTTTGATCTTTTTGTAGTCCCAAAGGGTATACGGTACGTAGGGTACCGACAGAGGTCTTGTGACCAAGTATGCACTGCGTGCATACTTGACCTTCTCCTTGTCAAATATGCCACTTCGGGAAGGATGCTTGTCCTTTGTCAAGTTTGACGTCTCCTTCAAGTTAGTGTCCATTTTAGCACATACACAAGCAATAGTAGTTTCAGATTTTATTTTTGAGAAGGTGAGCTTGAAGAGGATGGAGAACTACTTGACTTGAGTGACTCAACTTGTACCTCGGGGATCATGTTAACCTTGGTTAAGTTAGCAAGTTCATCCTTGATAGCCATGTTTGAGTCTTCTAGCTTCAAACAAGCTTCCTTGCTTTAGGCTAACTCAAGTTCCAGTGAGTTGCTTCGCTCCTTTTCAAGCTCGAGGAGCTTTTTATCTTAAGATATTCTTCCTTTTGGAGGATGATCATATCTTCTTGACGATCAACTAGCTCCTCCTTATCAACAAGCTTATCTATTAAAAATTTCATTTTAGCCGCAGTTTTCTTATCTAAACCAACAAACATATCTTCATCATCACTAGAGTTATCACTATCACTATTAAAAGAATGTGAGGAGGAAGATTTAGTTTTTACCTTCTTTGGCCATTAGACACATATGGTCGGTGTCTCTCCTTGCGCTGATGGTTGGGAAGAGGGTGGATTTCTTGGTAGGCTTCATGATGGCTATGGTAGCCATCTCCTTTTCTTATTAGGATGAGGACTCATCATTAGAGTCCCACTCCTTCCCCAAGTGTGCTTGACCATATTGTTTCTTATTCTCTAAAGTTTTCTTAGGCTGAGGGTTGTTGTCCTTGGTCTTCCTCTTACTTTCTTCACGAGGACAATCAACTATGAAGTGGTTGTATTCTCCATAGGTATAGCAAGCGCGCCTCATTTTCAGTCTTGGCTTGTCCCTTTGTCTTCCTTCATTTGGTCTACTACCTGGTCTTTTTCTCATCATTTTCTTGAATTTTATCATGAATAGGATCATATCTTCTTCATCTATACCACAACTTTCATCGTTGCTGTTATCTTCCTTTTGAGCTTCTCGAGCTTCTTTTGATATAGGTTTACAAGTGGACTTCAAAGCCACTCCTTTCTTCTTTGTCTAGGTAAGGTCGGCAATCTCTTTAACGTGCTTTGCTTGTTTCTCCATCATCTCAAAGTTGATAATCTTCCCAAGAAGCTCATCTGGGGTCATTTTCCGATACTCGGGGCTTTCTCTAATCATCGAGCATAGGGTTACGTTGCGAGGAATGAAAGCTCTAAGAATTAGCTTCATGACCTCATGATCATTCCACTTCTTGTTTCCATATGCTCAAACTGTGTTGATGAGATTCTTCAATCGATTGTACATGTCTTGCAGTGACTCATCTTCTTCTATGGTGAATCTTCCCAATTCACCTTCAATCATTTCAATCTTGGCTTCTCGCACATGACAATCACCTTCATGTGCAGTTTGTAAAGTGTCACATATCTCCTTAGCAATTTCAAGTCCATCCACCTTGGTGAACTCGTCTCAGCTCAGTGACAATGTTATGATAGATGTAGCTTGAGCATTCCGATGAATAGCTTGTTCTTGACTTGGTGTGAGCTCTTCACCGTCATCCGGGATATCTATCCCTGTACACACTATGCGCCACAAGCTGGGGTTAAGTGATATGAGATGCATTTTCATATTTTTCCTCCACATTGAATAATCATTACCATCAAAGTATGGGGCTTTTCCTAGAGGAATTGATAAGTAATGGTTATTGTTAGAATTCTGACAATCATAGTTAAAAGGATGTCCGGAGTAGTCGGTGTGACTACTTCCCTTCTTCTTCTTTTCATCCTCGATCTTCATCTTACCTTTTGGCGATAGTGCCTTCTTCCTCAGGAGTGCCTTCAGTTCCAGCATGTCCTCATCATGATCCTCGCAGTCTTGGATGGCGTCGAGGAGCTTCTCCACCTTCTGAGTCTTTTCATCGTCGCCCTTCTCTTGGTTGAAGTTCTTGTGTACATCCTTGACGTCCGATCTCTTCGAGCGGTGAGTCTCTTTTGAAGAGCCCTGCTCTGATACCAATTAAATTTAGCCTAGAGGGGGGTGAATAGGCTTTTTGAACATTTGCCAGATCCTAAAACACTTAACAACTTGATCAAATACAGAGAAATCGGATTAGTCCGGTATGGTGCGGACTAGTTCGGTATTGTGCGGACTAGTCCGGTGCGCGCAGACTAGAACGATCAAGTTTGATCGAAGAACTCAAGTCAAGTACTCTATGCAGCAGAAATTAGTTTAACTTGGATGTACTACGACAATGAAACAAGTTGTGTCAAAGATTAACTTTAATATCAATGCTTCAACGTAAGTTACACAAGATCAAGTAAAACCAAGAATGAGATGAACCATAAGAACAAAAGTTCACAAGACGCAATTTTATCCCGTGGTTCGATTCCCATGAAGGAAACCTACATCCACGTTGAGGAGTCCACGGAGGACCGGGTCTTCACCAACCCTACTGTGACACCCGGTTCCACAAATGAACCAAGTGAATGCATATGTGTGCCCAGGGTGTTCAACACACATACACGAGTGCATTCACAAAAGAGTATACAGAAAATTACCACAGAACAAGATTAGTTAACCAAATTTTATTACACAAACCATATTATCCTCGAATACAAGTTCCAATGAATACTAATAACAAGTTCAACTAATGCAGCGGAAATAAACTAAATAAGCAAACTAAACAGCTAGGCAGCATAAGCGATAGGGTAGCGCAGCTCCAATCAACACCACAGGCAAAGCTGACGGTAGACACGGCCTAGAACTCCGCATTATCACCATTAAACTCCCAATCCTGACCTGCAACTGTTGGGGGGGGATTGCAAGAGTGAGTACATGGCGTACTCAGCAAGTGTGAAAAGTATGACATGTGGCTGATTCAAATGACGAATACAATAATGGTGGAGTGCTGAAAAGTACATTAAAACATTTGAAAAGCAATATATTACATGTATATGAAATAAACCCATCATAAGCCATGTAGTTATCCTAATACCAGTCCATATTCCATATCCATCATCATATACCAATATCCATATTTGATACCAGAATTCAATTCATAACCATCCATAACCATAATACCAACCATAACCATTCCAAATCCCAGTTTTCCTCTAATCATGTGAGGGTCCAGGTTGCTCATAACCGGGAGCACGGCTATCATGATAGTTTTAGACACACTCTGCAGAGGTTGTACCGCTTTACCCACGTGTTTGTGATTTTATCACTTTTCGATGACTATAGAATCTCAATTATGCCGTCTCACACTTCCGTAGGTGTGTGGCCAAGAGATCACAAAAAAGCCTTTACAGAGACATTACTAGCCTATTTAGACCCCACTGAGGTTTCACCAGTGGCGATGTCTCCAACTGAGCACATCTTCAACCAAGGGCCCCCTCTTGAGCCGTTCGGATCCCAGGGTAGTCCCACCAATCATCAACAAACCCAACCCGACTACCCCTTCCCTGAGCATCCTTAATGGTCCAAATAGCACTGGCAAAGCCCTAATTAATTAGCTACGCCGCACACAAACTTGGCCTTGTGCTGGCACTATAAATCCTGGATGGTCGCTCCACGAACCGGTCCTTATATCTAAAGTAAGAAAAACCACCATAACATCCAACCCATCAACGTACCAAGCTTGCTTAGGTCACCCATTACCATATCAGATTTAACCAGTTCATGTCAACCAAAATCTTATTAGTGCATAATTAAATTATGTAGTGCAGTTGTTCTTCCATCCCAATTAATTAAGTGAAGCAAAAAGGTAAAAATCCCATCCGACTCTCTACCATATATTCCAAGTGACAAGGGTGGTTAAACAAAGCTAGTAAACTTCCTACCATAGGATTCCCATCAAATAGACAAGCATGCAATTTGCAAACAAAACATTTATTTCAAAACAGGATCAATATGCTTCAATGACACTTGCCTTGCTCTTGGGATTGATTAGGATCAAAGACATCAAACTCTTGGTGCTCTAGATCCTCTACGGCACTCTCTAGTGCAAATTCGTCTAATCCGCGCAATAACCATACAAGTCAAGAAACACAATAAAAGAGTACACAAATATTACTCAAGATGACATGATATGCATGATTAATGCAAATGCAAGGTGGAACTTGTTAATAGATTGCTTTTTAAATGATCACTATCTAGTTCTAATAGATTTTAACAAGTTTATACAGGTTTGAATTTTATTAGATCAAATTTTAGAATTAATTCAACATGATTTAACCAGGAAAATCGGACTAGTCCGCTAGGGACCGAACAAGTCCCCACTCTACGAGATCAGCAGATAGGGTTTTCTAGATCGACGTGAATTTGGAGATTAGGGGTCGAATTCATGTAAGGAAAAGGAAATAGAAGGTATACCAGGTGTTTAGGACTCCAATGAATCGAGAAACTTGGAGGTAACACTTGGATCTTGATGATCTAGGGTTGGTGATGAACTTGGAGATGAATTGGTGATGAAGAATGAAACTTGATGGAGATCTTGATCCTCTTTTGTTTCCTCCTCATCTTCTTCTTGCTTGGGATCTCCTCCTCCCTCCTTCATGGTGGCTCTCCACGAACTAGGGTTTGGGTGGGGTGGAAAAGTGGCAAATAGAGGTCAATCCAAGGGGTGGGGTTGTTTATATAGAGGTGGAGGCTAGGGTTAGATGGATTTCGAGTTTGAGATGAGTAGAGGCCGGTTTAGAGTCCTACATGGGCTCTAAAAGCGTTAGACACGACATCCCTAGGCCCACTTAATGTAAAATCCAAGAAACAAGTCGTAAAACAAAATATCAATTCAAAGTCGCGAAATATCGGACAAGTACGAAAAGGACCGGACTAGTCCGAAGTTGTCCAGAGAGAAATCGGACAACTCTGGCAGAAAATCGGTCAAGTCCGACATTAGTCAGAGGGGAAAACGTACAAGTCTACTGGAACAGCGGACTAGTCTGGACAAGTCCAGGGACATAGCAAATTTTCATGGATTCTTGGAACAATGGACTAGTCCGCATAAGATCGTACAAGTACGAAAGTTTCTAGAGGCAAAATCGGACTAGTCCGCAGCAAAAACGGACAAGTCGACGGAGGTCAGAGAGAAATCGGACTACTCCGCACAAAAATCTAACTAGTCCGCACTTTCCAGATGGTTTTGTTCGAAATCAATTTTAAACTCATTCCTCTTTATGTGGATTAATGTTAAACATGTACATGAATGTATGTAGGGCACGATGCATGAAAATGAGGGTGTTACAGACCTACCCCCTTTAAAATGAATCTCGCCCTCGAGATTCGACGCGGAAGAGAAGAGATACGGAAATTCCTTCTTGAGATCATCCTCCAATTCCCACGTTGCTTCTTTTTCTGTGTGGTGCTTCCATTGAACTTTACACCATTGTTGACGACTATTATATACCAATTTCATCCGTCAATTTAACTCAATTATGTGAAGGACTTGTCATTTCTTGCACACATCACCTTTCTTCCTAACCCAATTCCACTTGGACTTGGAGAAATATGTGTATGCAGCATTTTATGCAGGAAATGAGGAAATGTAGAGAGACCAATCCTATAAAATATCATCCCAGCCAATCAGGCGATGACACGTGGCATCTCATGGATCAAATGGCCCACAAACAGGAGTATCCGAGGAGATCAAACGGTGTCCACCTGGCAGCCACCTGGAGGAAGCACTCCACGTTTGGAGTGCTGACCATGTCGGCCGAACCAGGGGTTCGGCCCACCTCTTCCTGGTGCCAAACGCGGTCAAACGACGCGTGTTGGCTCCTCCTGGCTTGAAGGAGTCAATGGTGACTGATTCACGCATTTTTGGTGGCGGGAACCGACCTCAACACTAGTATAAATAGGACCCCCTACCCCTCACTTCAACAAACACCACTTGAGCTTCATCTCTATTGTGTACACTATCATCCATAGTCTTAGAGGAGTTAGGTTGTAGAGAGGAGAGTCTCTAGTCCCAAGTCCAAATTGGGAAAGGAGTAAGGAGTCTCTCTCTTCCCAATCCTACTTGGGCAAAGCGTTTCTTGTTCGATTGTGGAGTCCATGTATGTGGAAGGTACAGCTTCTATGATTGTTTCATCATGAACATATCTCATTATCATAGAACCTATAGACCCCCACTATAGTCTAGTTAATTTTAACATAACTAGGTTAGTATGGATAATTATGTTGTGTATCAACATTGGTTCAATGTTGATTCAATTCATTGCCTTAGGGTGGATTGTGCCTAGGCTCTTAAGGTAATTACTTAATATGCTAGCACGGTGCTAGGATAGCTAAGTAGCATTGGATGTCTCGTAGACCCACGGATTGAAGAGGTAGGCAGTAGGTGGTGATAGCCCTATCTGTCCTTTGTAATCCTCCACGTTCGGCTATGCCACAGGCTCTTGGCGGGAGTTGCCCTAGTATTGCTAGTGGTAAGCCCGTGTCCGATGTGTTGAACCACATAGCATAAGTATTCACTATTGATCTAGCTTTTGAATAATTAGTTTAGACTATGTATATGTACAATAGAGCATAGTAGGAGTACCTCCATAACTCTCAACCTTAACTAACCTCTAGGATCCTCTTATCCCCCTTAGACTTGAAAGCTTTTGTGTGTGTTGCACTACCTCCACTATTATTTTATCCATCCTTACTAGATTCTTACCTAGACCTTTCTACCCTTTCCACTTGATGATTGTTATATCTCTTCCCTGCCTTCCTTTGGGATCAAATAAATGACACTCTTTTGAATACTCTTAAGGGGAAATGCTACAATGATACCTCTGTGCGCTTGCAGAATTCACTCTGTGATCCAATAGAACCATTAACAAGCATTTCTGACACATCAGTTGGCGATGTTTAGTTAATGGTGCATAAGAAATACCAACAAGCATTTCTAGCGCCGTTGCCGGGGATGATTTGTTAGTATATCTTAGGAGCCGTCAAAAAGCATTTCTGGCGCCGTTGCCGGGGAAGGCAAATAGATATATAACATGACTGAGTGAGTAGTATAGAACCCTGGGTAGGATTTTAGTAGGATAACCATTCTTTTTTTTTGCATTTTAAATGTGAAAACAGGGTAGTGTATGTCTGGTTTCCGCCTGCCGAAAAACTTTGTTGAAGATCCCAAATCTCTTCTGAGAGACCGACCCCGTGTCGTTACTCCTCAGAAGATTCGAGCGGCAAGGCAAGCCAACATTTCTGCACCAACAATCCAAATGCCAATGGCTCAGAAGACCCTTCGTGAGTTCTCAACTCCCTCTGCTAACAATGTGCCTATTGGGCCCACTGTTAACACGGGAGATGTAAACTTCGAGATCAAAACTAGCCTTATCACAATGGTGCAAGCCAACCATTCTGTGGGAAGGCTAACGAGGATGCAAAAGCTCAACTGCAACAACTCCTCGAGATCTGCAACACATTTAAGATTAAGGACGTGTCTCCGGATGCGGTCTGTCTGAGACTTTTCCCATTCTCTCTCCTTGGGAGAGCGAAAAGTTCTATGCGAACCGAAGTGTTGTAGACATTTGGGAGAAGTGTTCTATGGAATTCCTCGCCAAATTCTTCCCGTTGGGCAAAACCAATGCCCTACGTGGAAGGATTTCCAGCTTTCAGCAAGAGCCCAAGGAATTTATTCCCGAGGCATGGGAAAGGCTTCAGGAGTACATCCTAGCCTGTCCCCACCATGGGATGGATGACTGGCTCCTTATTCAAAATTTCTATAACGGGTTGATCCCATCAGGTCGTGACCATTTGGATGCTGCTGCAGGAGGAGCCTTCTTCTCATTGACGGTGCCAAAAGCTAAAGATCTTATTGAGAAGATGGTGTCCAACAGGGGATGGAACGATGAGCGTCTCCATACCCAACAGCGAGGCATGCACACCTTGAAGGAGGTGGACATGATCGCTGCAAAATTGGACCTCCTAACGAAGAAAATTGATGGACAAGCCAGTGGTGAAGTGTCTGGCAATGCCTATGCCCTAGACTCTCACATCAAGTGCGAAGTCTGTGGCAAAACGGGTCATATGGGCAATGATTGCCCAGAAACTCATGAGGATGCCTTATACCTTGCCAACAATGGAAATTTCAACAACAATGGCTATCGTCCAGGAGGTCAAGGGTGGGGTCAACAACACCCATTCTTTCAAGGAGGGTACAACAACAATGGCAACCCTAGAAATCAGCCCAACTTGAGAGAACTTGCCATTAGCCAGCTCAAGATCATGGATGCCCTATCCAAGAAGCTGTTAGCTAATGACAAGACCCTAGAGAATATTAATGCAAAGATTGAAGGACTATCCTCAGCATTCAAGAATCAACTGAGCTTCAACAAGATGTTGGAGACTAAGCTAGCACAACTTGCTGCAGTTGTCCCTCCATTGGAAAACAACAAAATTTCGGGGCAGTCAGAAGCCCCAGTGGAGAACGTCAATGCAGTGGTTACGAGAGGAGGAAAGACCACTCATGACCCACCATATCCCACACAAGAAAAGAGGACAACTGAGCCTGAGAAAGAGGATGTCCCAAGTGAATTACTTGGTGAGAGAATGGCCAAACACTTTGAATACACCAACTTATTGCCATTCCCTCACAGCAAAGGAAGCCCACGGAAGCCCACAGTGGATGTGCAATTCAACCGTTTTGTTGAGATCATCCAAAAGGTCCACATCAATGTGCCCTTGATTGATGCGATGCAAGTCCCCACTTATGCTCGCTATCTCAAGGACATATTGAACAACAAACGGTCATTGCCCACCGCTGAGGTCATCAAGCTTACAGAAGACTGCAGTGCAGCCATCCTCAATAGGCTCCCTGAAAAGAAAAAGGACCCCAGATGTCCTACCATTTCATGCTCAATTGGGGCTCAACACTTTGACAAGGCACTTTGTGATTTGGGAGCAAGTGTTAGTGTGATGCCCAAGGTTGTGTTTGACCAGCTGAACTTAACAGAACTGACTCCAACACCAATGCAGCTACAACTGGCTGACTCTTCAGTCCGTTATCCATCGGGTATTGCTGAAGACGTCTCGATGAACATCCGGAACTGCTTCATACCCGTGGATTTTGTGGTGATAGACATGGACACCGAGAAGGATATACCACTCATTCTTGGGCGCCCATTCCTCAGCACTGCGAAAGCTCGCATAGATGTGGGAGCTGGAGAAATCTACTTCCATATCAATGGCAAGGAGGAAAGGTTTAACTTTCGGCCAAAATCAGAACAATGCTCCATGATTCGAATCAAGTATGGGCCGAATAATAAAAACATCAGAGAGGTCGAAGTCCCACCTCCAAAGGTGGACTCACTCATTGCATTCATGAGAAGATTAATCTACGAGGAGAATCCGTTGTTTCGACCACACCAATATCCAAAGGCGACGGAATCATCTGGACCTTCCCGATGGCCCAAGTCCACCAGGCCACCAAAGAAGGAATGGCGGAAGAAGCAATACAAGCCGTCCGAGCCCATCCCTCCGGGCCCGGATGTGAAATGAAGACGGAGGAATGTCCATCTCATCGGACGGTGGTGAGACCTACGCCAATAGGTTAAATTGGTAGTTATCCCACTTTATATTTTTCTTTTCTTTTTCCACCCCATTTGGATTTTTCCCATTGCATATTTGATTTTTCCTAGCAAGTTGAGAATCTTATATTCTCAACTATCATTTTTCTTTCTTTCTTTTCAAAAGAATTTTTTTTGGATTGAAAAAAAAAAGGTTTTTTATTTGAAAAACAATTTTTCTGAGCTGCACATGTGGCATTTCACCAATGTGCTAACTTTATAGCCGTTGGGGAGCCACTTGCCAAATGGGGAACCAGGGGGGCACCTGTCAGGTCGGTTGAAC
Source organism: Tuctoria greenei (assembly GCA_036927565.1). Lineage (NCBI taxonomy): Eukaryota > Viridiplantae > Streptophyta > Magnoliopsida > Poales > Poaceae > Tuctoria > Tuctoria greenei. The sequence continues at coordinate 155,233,109 of JAYESD010000006.1, forward strand.
CCCCTGGTCAGCCGAACAGGGAGTGGAGCCAAATTGGCCCCCCTTCCTCCAACGACTACATTTTGAACCCCAAGTGACTGCTGGAGGGTGCACCCCATAAAATGTGGCCGTGAGGAGCACCTCTCTTCACACACCACATCATTTTACACCTCCCCAAGTCACTCTCTAGCTCACTTTGTTTTTCTTGCTCTTCATTGCAACACTCTTGCTCAAATCCATCCCCAAAAAGATTTTCTTTTGTTTGCATTTGCATTTTTACACTCAAGCTTTCAAGAGGAGAAAATTCGTTGAGAGTTTTGTTTTCCAAACATCGCTTCTTTTCGGATTTTTCTTATCTTGTTTTTTTCTTGCTTGTTGAACTCAAAAAGACATGAAGAGGTTGTTTGGAAAGAGGAAGGAGGCTGCAAGCTCAAGCCATGGCGAAGGTTCTAGTGCACGTCTCTCTTCCATGGGTACAAGCCCAAGGAGGAGAAGTGTTGGTGAGGACACTACCATGGAAGAGAGAAGCAACCCACACCAACTTCTTCATGACAACGACCTTGACATACGAAGCAAAGTTGAAGATCAAGCACGCAGGCTTCTCCAAGATCGTGAGTTCCGCCACACCAAGGCTTACGATCCACATTTGATCTCCAAAATAGGTATGGACTCCGAATTTCTTTCCATTTGGCATGCAATTGGATTTGATGACTTTGCTCACATAGAGGAGAAAGGTTCATGCCTTCTCACTATCCAATTCCTTTGCACGCTAAGAATAGGATTTGATGGTATTGCTTTTAGATTATTTAAAAAACAATACAACATCCTACGGAAAGAATTAGGTAGCATCCTAGGCTTCCATAAACGGTGTTTGCTAGATTTAGACAATTTGCCTAAGTTTAAAAAACAAAATTTTGGCATGAGCTAACTAGTGAGGTCACATATAGGGCTCCTAGGAATAGCCACATCCAAAACCCTACCTTACGCTTCATGCATAGATGGATGGCTATGACTATGTTCCCTAGGGGAGATGTTAGGGTTGTGCGAGATGTTGAATTGAAAATTTTGTTTGCCATGACTAAAAAGATAAAAGTTGCTCCTGTCAAAGCCATGATGACACAATGGTTAGATTACATTTCAAAATCAGGACCAATTGAATGCACTTCATTGATTGCTCATATTGCTGATAGGGTAGGAGCACTTAAATACTCTTCATTTGAATATATTGAAACTGAAAGAGAATTAATTGATGAAGACTATTTAGAGCAAGGACATACCCTTAAGCATGATCAAGATAGGTCCTTGATATTTTTCTATCCCGGCTTTGTCAATGAAATTCGGTTACCTAACCCGGATTTTCATTTGTACAAATGCCGGAGGCTAACCATTAATCTTCTTCCCCTTGAGGAAGCAAGAAGAAGTAATGTCTCTGGCAGGGTAACAAGGAATCGTGTGAGGGCTGCAGCCACAGGCATGCCACCGATAATCTCTCCGGTCCATGAATACCAAGAGGAAGAGAACCCAATGGGTTATGAGCCCGAATGGACTCAACCTCCGACATATGAGGCTGGGGGTCATCTTGGCAAGAATGGCAAAGGGATCCACCCTTATCCACTTCAAGCTCTAGCAGCTTGGCCCCAACGTCCATGAGAGGATGTCGTTCCTTTTCGGCTAGAAGTCATCATGACTATAGCCAAGGAATGACGAACCTCAATAGACGTATGGGAGAACTTGAAGTGAGAACGGGTGACATCTACAGCACACTCCAAGAGCATGTTCAAGGTACCCAGGATTGGCAACAACACATGGATGCTCAATTCACCAACTTCAACACGGCGCTACAACAACAACAAGCCGATCTTGCAGCGTACTTCCGTCATCAAGGGTTTAACCCTTATCACGGAGGTAGTTGAAGAACAAGCTTGGGGGAGGACCCCCACTTGAGGTAACATGTATCACATTCCTCGCATATTTATTTTCCATCCATCCATCATCTACCTTGCATTTAAAAAACAATATAGGTTAGATTTGCTTTCATTAAATAAAGATGTGCGGTAAGAATGATTTAGAATTCACATAGATGAAATGATGAATAGTTGCTCTGTTTTATTTTCCTAAATCTCTAGTTTACAACTTGCTACTCTCCGAATATTGCTTTCATTTGTTTGAAATACTTTTACCTTAATTTGGAAGTTGTGGGTAGCAAAAGCTTAATCTAATTCTAGGTTGTTGCAAGATTAGAATTAGTAATAGGGCTGCTAGTCCTAGTTTGAAAGTAAAACTTAGATTTCTGGAGAAATTCTAAAAAGATTTAAGTTTCCCTCATTTGATTGGAAATACCTACCAAAGCCATATGATATTCATACATAGACAAAACCTTATGCATATGCTATTTGCTTTCACATTGAGCCTAGTCAAACTAGTATAGACCTATGTGAGAAATCATTGAACTCTTTTTGAATTCAAGACCTGACTTACACATGCTATACTTCTACACTAGAAGTAAGCAAAACATCCATAGTATCCACCATACCACAACAAAAAGAGAAACTCCATGTTATTCATGTTTAGCATTCTCTTCAAAAATCATTGCAAAGAAAGGGAGTAGAAGACGCGGCTACAAAAAGAAAATGAAAAAAAGGGGCATGCTTACATCATAAGCATGAGAGAAAAAAAGAGAAAAGAAAAGTAGCCATGTTTCATCCCTGCAAAAGAAAGAGAGATTATACCAAAAAGGAGTTATCTCAAGTATCCACATCCACTTCCATTCCATCACACATGCACTAGTCTTGAATCAAAAAGTTTTGATTTGAATTCTCCTAAGGCTTACTCTTTTGACTTAGCAATATATGTGATGCAAATATGCCTACTTACTTTCCTTACCAAGCTCCACATACAAGCCATATTCAATGAGTAGGAATAGTAGAGGAAAAATGCTTTGGTGAGGAAATATTTCCACTATCCACAAAGGAGTGATTGAGAGAATCAAATTGAGGTACTTAATATCTAAATTTAATTCTTCGGGATTTAAGTGGAACTTGATTTCTAGGCTATGTTTGCTCTATTTGCTATTCTACCTTTCAACTACTCATGAATATGAAAAAGCATAAGCCCCATGATAACTTAAGAAAGGTAGAGTATCATAGCCAATTTCTGCAATACTAGGTAGAATATCTTGTTGTGCATTAGATACTTTTGAAAATAAGACATTGTAGCAACTCCTGATCATCAACCTAAAGTCTTGACTTTGCTCGGGATGAGCAAAGGATAAGCTTGGGGGAGTTTGTTGAAGGCTGGTATATACCAATTTCATCCGTCAATTTAACTCAATTATGTGAAGGATTTGTCATTTCTTGCACACATCACCTTTCTACCTAACCCAATTCCACTTGGACTTGGAGAAATATGTGTATGCAACTTTTTATGCAGGAAATGAGGAAATGTAGAGGGAACAATCCTATAAAATATCATCCCAGTCAATCAGGTGACGAAACGTGGCATCCCATGGATCTAATGGCCCACAAACAGAAGTATCCGAGGAGATCCAACAGTGTATCACCCATATACATCAAGGGGGCCCACCTGGCAGCCACCTGGAGGAAGCACTCCATGTTTGGAGTGCTGACCAGGTCGGCCGAACCAGGGGTTCGACCGTCCTCTTCCTGGCGCCAAACGCGATCAAACGACGCATGTTGGCTCCTCCTGGCTTGAAGGAGTCAATGGTGACTGATTCGCGTGCTTTTGGTGGCGAGAACCAACCTCAACACTAGTATAAATAGGACCCCCTACCCCTCACTTCAACACACACCACTTGAGCTTCATCTCTATTGTATACACTATCATCCATAGTCTTAGAGGAGTTAGGTTGTAGAGAGGAGAGTCTCTAGTCCCAGTCCAAATTGAGAAAGGAGTAAGGAGTCTCTCTCTTCCCAATCCTACATTGGGAAAGGTATGGCTCATGTATTCTTTCTTGTATTTGTGACTTTATGCATAATAAAGATAGTATCTTTAGTCTCTACTTATACATATACTTGGGCAAAGCATTTCTTGTTTGATTGTGTAGTCTATGTATGTGGAAGGTATAGCTTACATGACTGTTTCATCATGAACATATCTCATTATCATAGAACCTATAGACCGCCACTATAGTCTAGTTAATTATAACATAACTAGGTTAGTATGGATAATTATGTTGTGTATCAAGATTGGTTCAATGATGATTCAATTCATTGCCTTATGATGGATTGTGCCTAGGCTCTTAAGGTAATTACTTAATATGCTAGCATGGTGCTAGGATAGCTAAGTAGCATTGGATGTCTCGTAGACCCACAGATTGAAGAGGTAGGCAGTAGGTGGTGAGAGGCCTATCTGTCCTTTGTAATCCTTCACGTTCGGCTATGCCACAAGCTCTTGACGGGAGTCACCCTAGTACTGCTAGGGGTAAGCTCGTGCCCGATGTGTTGAACCACATAGCATAAGTATTCACTATTGATCTAGCTTATGAATAATTAGTTTAGACTATGTATATGTACAATAGAGCATAGTAGGAGTACCTCCATAACTCTCAACCTTAACTAACCTCTAGGATCCTCTTATCCCCCTTACACTTGAAAGCTTTTGTGTGTGTCGCACTACCTCCACTATTATTTTATCCATCCTTACTAGATTCTTACCTAGACCTTTCTACCCTTTCCACTTGATGATTGTTATATCTCTTCACTGCCTTCCTTTGGGATCAAATAAATGACACCCTTGGGAATACTCTTAAGGGGAAATGCTACAATGATACCTCCGTGCGCTTGCGGAATTCACTCTGTGATCCAATAGAACCATTAACAAGCATTTCTGACACATCAGTTGGAGATGTTTAGTTAATGGTGCATAAGAAATACCAACAAGCATTTCTGGTGCCGTTGCCGGGGATGATTTGTTAGTATATCTTAGGAGCCATCAACAACCATCTAATAACCTTGGTCCTTGTGACTCTCTCCTTGGTTTCCAAAATTTTGACCAGTTGCTCGGCATAAGTCAAATCTGCCTCTAATTCCAATCCTTCCATTGGCACTTGTTCTTCCGGTACTCTCAAGCACTTCTTGAGCTGGGAAACATGGAAGACATCATGGAAATCCAAAAGATGAGCTGGCATCTCCAACTTATATGCTACTTCTCCTCTTTTGTCCAAAATCTTGAATGGTCCAATGTAGCGAGGTGCCAGCTTGCCTCTTATGTTAAACCTCTTATGACCCCTCATCGGTGACACCTTGAGGTAAACAAAATCTCCCACTTCAAAGGCTAATTTCCTTCTCCTATTTGTCCGCATAGCCTTTTTGTCTTGATTGGGCAACCCTCAAGTTCTCACGAATTATTTGGACTTGCTTTTCAGTTTCTTGCAACACATTCGGACCAAATACTTGAGTTTCTCCTGCCTCATTCTAGAATAAAGGTGTCCTACACATCCTTCCATAAAGCGCTTCATATGGTGACATTTTCAAGCTTGCTTGGTAACTATTGTTGTATGAAAATTCTGCATATGCCAAGCTCTTATCCCAACTTTTCCCATGCTTTAAAGCACAAGCTCTTAGCATGTCTCTAAAATCTGATTGATTCTCTCAGTTTGTCCATCCGTTTGAGGATGATATGTTGAACTAAAATTCAACCTCGTTCCCAAAGCTTCATGCAATTTTCGCCAAAACCTGGAAGTGAATTGTGATCCTCTATCCGAGACTATCTTCTTCGGAACTCCATGCAAACATATTATTCTTCCCATATACAGTTCCACCAATTTTTCTCCATTATAGGTGGTCTTGACGGGAATAAAGTGGGCTGACTTAGTTAACCAGCCCACAATTACCCAAATTGAGTCATAACTGGACTGAGTACGTGGTAAACCAACTATGAAGTCCATACCGATCTCTTCCCACTTCTATTCCGAGATCTTCAGTGGTTGCAATAATGTGGCTGGCCTTTGATGTTCCGCCTTGACCCGTTGACACACATCACACAATGCTACATATTCAGCTATGTCCTTTTTCATGCTATCCAACCAATAGCAAGTCTTCAAGTATTTGTACATCTTCGTACAACCGGGGTGAATTGAGTAAGGTGAGTCATGTGCCTCTTTTAATATTGTCTCCCGAATATGCTTCACATTAGGCAAGACAATCCTTTTTCCCAGCCATAAGTTACCATGTTCATCCTCATCGAATCTGAATTATCTCCCCTCTTGGGTCCTTTCCTTGATTTCTTGAATTTCCTCAACCTTAGTTTGAGCTTCCTGAATTTCTTGCTCCAATGTTGGGTTTAACTCCATCATCTCCATCTCATTTACAAATCCAAGTTCAACCGTTCAAAATCCTTACATAACTCGGATGGTAACTCTCGAACTGTGAGTTGATGACTTACTCCTTTTCTACTCAAAGCATCAGCCACTACATTGGCTTTTTCCCTGATGATAGTTGATCCCCAAATCATAATCTTTGATGAGCTCCAACCATCTCCGTTGCCTCAAATTGAGATCCGTTTGTGTGAAAATATACTTAAGACTCTTGTGATCCGTATAAATTTCACACCTATGTCCAAGGATGTAGTGTCTCCAAATTTTCAATGTGTGTATCACGGCTGCAAGTTCCAAATCATGCGTTGGATAATTCTGTTCATGTTTCTTCAATTGCCTTCATGCATATGCAACCACTTGACCTTCTTGCATAAGCATGTATCCAAGTCCTTGTCTCGATGCGTCACAATAAATATCGAAACTCTTGCTTACATCCGACAATATCAAAACTGGGGCTATAGTTAACCTCATCTTCAACTCCTCAAAACTTTCTTGACAAGCTTGAGTCCAATGGAAAGATTTTCCCTTCATTAGCAATTTCGTCATTGGCTTGGCTATCTTGGAGAAGTCCTTGATGAACCGATGGTAATATCCAGCCATCCCAAGGAAACTCCTTATTTCCTTTACATTTTGTGGTGGTTCCCACTTCAACATGTCTCTCACTTTTCCGAGGTCAAATGATACTCCTCCTCCTAAGAAGATATGACCCAAAAAACAACACCTCGCTCAACCAAAACTGACACTTGTTGAACTTGGCATACAATTGATGCTCCCTCAATTTTTGCAATGTAAGCCTCAAGTGTGCCTCATGTTCCTTCTCATCCTATGAGTAGATCATAATGTCATCAATAAACACCACAACAAACGAATCCAAGTACTCCATGAAGACCTTATTCATGAGGTACATAAAGTACGCAGGTGCATTGGTCAATCCAAAGGACATCACGGTGTACTCATAAGATCCATATCGCGTCCTAAAAGTTGTCTTGGGTATGTCCGAAGGTCTAATCTTCATTTGAAAGTATACCGACCTCAAATCAATCTTAGAGAAGATACAAGCACCCTTCATCTGATCAAACAAGTCTTATATGCGTGGAAAGGTGTATTTGTTCTTGATTGTTACCTCGTTGAGGGCTCGGTAATCTACGCACATCCTTTGGGATCCATCCTTCTTGTCCACAAATAGAACGGGCACTCCCCAAGGTGAAGAGTTGGGCCGAATGAAACCCTTCTCTAGTTGCTCTTGAATTTGCTTCTTGAGCTCCGCTAATTCTATACGAGGCATCCTATACGGCCTCTTAGCTATAGGTGCAGTTCTAAGTATTAAATCAATAACAAACTCAATGTCTCGATCAGGTGGCATACCTGGCAACTCGTCTGGAAAAACATCCAAAAATTTACACACCACTGGAATCTCCTTAATTGTGGCACCGTCCATATGATTCAGCTCCAATTGCTTCGGCGTGGTTTGAGATGCTTCAAATTCTACGGTGATCCCTTCTTCATTGGTCAACTTCACTGTCTTCGTGGCACACTCAATAACTCCATGGTGCTTTCTCAACTAGTCCATACCAAGTATAATGTCCAATCCTTGAGAATCCAAAACCATGAGGTTGGCGGAGAAGTCTACCCCCTTATTCTAAGGCTTACTTTTGTACATACTATATTTGTCCTCATCTCTCCTCCAGGAGACTTAACCAACAGAGTAAACTTCATATGAGAGATAGGCAAACTATACTTGGCAACATACTTTGATGCAATGAATGAATGCGATGCTCCAGAATCAAATAACATAGTCGCGGGGTTGGAGTTAGCGAGAAACATACCAATGACCATGTCATCCGCTTGTTGAGCATCCTCCGTAGAGACATGGTTCACGTTGCCACGAGAAAAATTATGCTGTCCATGGTTCCCTTGTGGTTGTCCTCCATTGGGTCTTGGGTTTTGCCTCGGCGCATTGCTTCCTTGATCAAGGCCTGATTTAGGACATTGATGTGCAAAATGTCCACCTTCTCCGCAAGTATAGCACTTCTTAACTCCACCAGAATTTGAACGGACTTGATTTTGAACATTTGCACCAGGAAAATTAGCACGAGGTGCATAAGGCATTGGAGGCCTAGGTGCTTGCATGACAAGGCATTGCTGCACAAACTGAGTTGGCCGCGGTGCAAATCCAGGGCGATGAGTAGGCACAAAAGAGGTGAAGTAAGGCGCATTGGGTGGTGTGAAGCGAGGGCGCACATTACTTCCTTGTTGATGTCCTTGATGTGGCGCCTTCCTCTTGTTGTCTTGTTCCATCTCACGTACCTTGTTCTCAACCACAATTGCTTTGTCCACAAGCTTCTGAAAGTTGGCATAATCACAGTTGAGTAGTTGCACTTGGATTTCATTGTTCAAGTCCCTCATGAATAAGTATTGTTTTCGGCTGTCCCAACTAACATCCTCAGGCGCATATCTTGAGAGTTGAGTGAACTTATTGAGATATTCACTCACGCTTGATCTTCTTTGCCTTAAGTTCTCAAATTATTGCCTCTTCAAAATCATAACACCTTCCGGCACATAATGAGAACGGAAACTCTCCTTGAATTCCACCCAGGTAATTCTCTCTTGGTTCTCATGAGCATTGCATAGTGAATCCCACCAATCGGCAGTTGCTCGAACTAGTTGATGAGGTTCAAATAGAACCTTCTCCCGATCACTGCATTGGACTATAGCAAGCTTCTTCTTCATAGACTTGAGCCAATCATCCGCATCCATAGGGTCAGCGGCTTGAGCAAAGGTTGGCGGCCTAGTCCTCATAAACTCTCCCAACCGGTTATGAGGAGGTGGGGGTGGCGGTGGAGGCATGTGGGTTGATTGTTGATGTTACCAGCATGCAGTTGTCCCATAGTTTGTATCATGGTCTGCATGAGCTGGTTCTGCATAGCCAAAAGCTGCTCAATGTTGATAGCTCCATGAGCAGGTCTTTGTCCATTGTTATTATGAGGTGCTCCATGGTTCTCCTCCTCATCATTAGCATCCCTCTGGTTGCGAGTCCTCACCATCTAGAGAAAAGCAATGAGTAAGAATTAGAAAACGTCCCCAACTATATGCATCAAGGGATATGAAACTAGACAACTAACTAGCCTACGTGGACATGGCAATGCTAAAGCATCCCAAAATCCTCTATTAAGCACAAAAGCAACCAATATATATAGCAAGCAGCACAACAAGCAAGAACACATTGATTCCTCTATGTTTCTATGTGCTCTAAAGTGTCCATTCTATCTAGGCTACGTCCTACGGTCAAACCTGTGGCTCTGATACCAATCTGTGACACCTGGTTCCGAAAATGAACCAAGTGAACGCATATGTGTGCCCAGGATGTTCAACACACATACACGAGTGCATTCACAGAAGAGTATACAAAAAATTACCACAGAACAAGATTAAATAACCAAATTTTATTACACAAACCATATTATCCTCGAATACAAGTTCCAATGAATACTAATAACAAGTTCAACTAATGCAGCGGAGATAAACTAAATAAACAAACTAAATCGCTAGGCAGCATAAGCGATAGTGTAGCGCAGCTCCAATCAACAGCACAGGCAAATATGACGGTAGACATGGCCTAGAACTCCGCATTATCGCCATTAAACTCCGAATCCTGACCTGCAACAGCTGGGGGGGGGGGGGGGGTTGCAGGAGTGAGTACATGTCGTACTCAACAAGTGTGGAAAGTATGACATGTGGTTGATTCAAATGACGAATACAACAATGGTGGAGTGCTGAAAAGTACATTAAAACATTTGAAAAGCAATATATTACATGTATATGAAATAAACCCATCATAAGCCATGTAGTTATCCTAATACCAGTCCATATTCCATATCCATCATCATATACCAATATCCATATTCGATACCATAATTCAATTCATAACCATCCATAACCATAATACCAACCATAACCATCCCAAATCCCAGTTTTCCTCTAATCATGTGAGGGTCCAGGTTGCTCATAATCGGGAGCACGGCTATCATGATAGTTTTAGACACACTCTGTAGAGGTTGTACCACTTTACCCACATGTTTGTGATTTTATCACCTTTCGATGACTATAGAATCTCAATTATGCCTTCTCACACTTCCGTAGGTGTGTGGCCAAGCGATCACAAAATAGCCTTTACGAAGGGATTACTAGCCTATTTTGACCCCACTATGGTTTCATCGGTAGCGATGTCTCCAACTGAGCACATCTTCAACCAAGGGCCCCCTCTTGAGCCGTTTGGATCCCAGGGTAGTCCCACCAATCATCAACAAACCCAACCTGACTACCCCTTCCCCGAGCATCCTTAATGGTCCAAATAGCACTGGCAAAGCCCTAATTAATCAGCTACGCCGCACCCATACTTGGCCTCGTGGTGGCATTGTAAATCCTGGATGGTCTCTCCACGAACCGGTCCTTAGATATAAAGCAAGCAAAACCACCATAACATCCAATCCATCCATGTACCAAGCTTGCTTAGATCACCCATTACCATATCAGATTTAACCAGTTCATGTCAACCACAATCTCATTAATGCATAATTAAATTAAGTAGTGTAGTTGTTCTTCCATCCCAATTAATTCAGTGAAGCAAAAAGGTAAAAATCCCATACCGACTCTCTACCATATATTCCAGGTGACAAGGGTGGTTAAACAAAGCTAGTAAACTTCCTACCATAGGATTCCCATCAAATTGACACAAACATGCAGTTTGCAAACAAAACAGGATCAATATGCTTCAAGGACACTTTCCTTGCTCTTGGGATTGATTAGGATCAAAGACTTCAAACTCTTGGTGTTGTAGATCCTCCGCGGCACTTTCTAGCGCAAATCTGTCTAATCCGCACAATAACCATACAAGTCAAGAAACACAATCAAAGAGTGCACAAATATTACTCAAGATGACATAATATGCATGATTAATGCAAATGCAAGGTGAAACTTGTTAATAGATTGCTTTTACATGATCACTATCTAGTTCTAATAGACTTTAACAAGTTTATACAAGTTTGGATTTGATTAGATCAAATTTTAGAATTAATTCAACACAATTTAACCAGGAAAATCGGACTAGTCCGCTAGGGACCAGACAAGTCCGCACTTTACGAGATCAGCAGATTAGGATTTTCTAGATCAATGTGAATTTGGAGAATAGGGGTCGAATTCACGTAAGGAAAAGGAAATAGAAGGTATACCAGGTGTTTAGGACTCCAATGAATCGAGAAACTTGGAGGTAGCACTTGGATCTTGATGATCTAGGGTGGATGATGAACTTGGAGATGAATTGGTGATGAAGAACGAAACTTGATGGAGATCTTGATATTCTTTTGTTTCCTCCTCTTCTTCTTCTTGATTGGGATCTCCTCCTCCCTCCTTGATGGTGGCTCTCCACGAACTAGGGTTTGGGTGGGGTGGAAAAGTGGCAAATAGAGGTCAAGCCAAGGGGTGGGGTTGTTTATATAGAGGTGAAGGCTAGGGTTAGATGGATTTCGAGTTTGAGATGAGTTGAGGCCGGTTTAGAGTCCCACACGGGCTCTAAAAGAGTTAGGCACAACATCCCTAGGCCCACTTAATGTAAAACCCAAGAAACAAGTCGTGAAACAAAAGATCAATTTGGAGTCACGAAATATCAAACAAGTCTGAAAAGGACCGGACTAGTCCGAAGTTGTCCAAAGAGAAATCGGACAACTCTAGCAAAAAATCGGACAAGTCCGACTTTAGTCAGAGGGGAAAACAGACAAGTCCGCTGGAACACCGGACTAGTCCGGACAAGTCCAGGGACTTAGCAAATTTTCAAGGATTCTTGGAACATCGGACTAGTCCGCATAAGATCGGACAAGCCCGAAAGTTTCCAGAGGCAAAATCGGACTACTCCGCAGCAAAAATGGACAAGTACGACGGAGGTCAGAGAGAAATCGGACTAGTCCTCACCAAAATCGGACTAGTCCGCACTTTCCAGAATTTTAAGTGCAGTTTTGTTCCAAATCAATTTTAAACTCATTCCTCTTTATGTGGATTAATGTTTAACATGTATATGAATGTATGTAGGCATTGATGCATGAAAATGAGGGTGTTACACCTACCCTCGTCGAATCGCCACGGAGGCCGATTCTCTTACACTAATTACAAAGGGGCAAATAACCGAATTCAGGGAGCCTTCTTACAAGTTGAGGGCTCCCCAATATTTACAAAGCTGAACACCACCAAACACACTCGAAATATATGCAGTAAACAACAAGAGTGTGCGAGAGAATCAAACCCAAGAGCTCAAGACGTGTGAAACAAGTCTCTCCTTTTGATCAATGCTAATCCTCAAAGATTTGATCTTTTTTTGGTTAGAATTTGCGGAGAGATGTGTTTTTAGGGCTCTTGGGAGGTGTGACAGCGCAGGGAATTGAGAGAGTTAGTTGTAGGGCCGTACACCTCTATTTATACTAGGGTTTCAAAAAGTTACCGTTAGGGTTTGCTATGTCCGAACTAGTCCGTGGTGGACTCCGGACTAGTCCGGTGTGCGACATGTGAGAAACCCTAAGTGTTCTAATATATCGGACTTGTCCGGAAATATGTAGACTAGTCCGATTTGGTCCTTGGAAGTGTTCGGACTAGTCTGGTGTGGTGAACCTCATGTTGAATTGAGAACAAGTCCGCAGTTGGAGGACTTGTCCAATTTTAGTCAGAGAGTTTTCGGACTAGTCCGTGGTGATATCGGACTTGTCCGTTTTTGTGTAAAGTGTGATGTCTTGAGTACAAATTGCGCTGGGGCGGACTAGTCTACTTTTAGTCAGAAAGTTATCGGGCTAGTCCATGGTGATATCGGACTTGTCCATTTTTGTACAGATGTGAAGTGCTGAGGACTAGTCTGCACTAAGGGAGACTAGTCCGATCTTAGTCAGATAGATATCGGAATAGTCTGGGCTGGTAAAATTTTGTGCAGTGAGGGTGATTTATTTTGCTTGAGCTGTTGGGGTGTGTTTCTCCAATACACTCCACAGACAACAAAGCGTTCTATTCAGCCCTTGAGCTCTTTTCCATATAGATTCCTCATGCTCCTTTCTTTTTGCTCTTTCTTCATAATTTCATTAACACCTGCGCTCATCTCAACAATTTTTTTATGATCTCATCTGTTTGTCATAAATCAACCAAAACCCATAAGGGATGCCTAGATGCACTTTCAGTAACTCACCTATGGAGGAGTCATGCAGTCCTAATGCAGGCGGGTTCACTTGAGGTACCTGCAGTGTGTGAGGGGTTCTTCCGGCTGCTCTAATCATTAGGTTCTTGTGGCGCCAGAAGGCTTCCCAGGAAAGGCCTGTGCCGAGTAGGAGGTCTAGGGGTGTAAACTGCTTAGCCTGGTCTTGTACCCTAAGTATACACACCCTGCCTCCCAGCACTATGGCCAAGTATTGGGGCCAGAAAGCTCACACCCTGAGGACGGCAGGAGCCAGACCCCGGAACACCAACGCATCAAATTACCCAAGCCCTGTGCGTCAGTCCAGGACAGTAGGACATGACAATGCTAAGGGAGAGGAACAAGTAAACCGACAAGCAGACTAGTCCCTCCTCTTTCTATCAAATGTGCAGGACATCCAACTCTAGCACCTCCCAAGGGGCCTGCCATTGACATCTCTAGGACGATGGTGGGTGATGCTAGAGCATCTAGCTCCGGCACCTCCCAAGGGGCCTACCATCGACGATTCTACGACGATGGTGGACAATTCCAGAGCATCCAACTCCAGCACCTCACAAGGGGCCTGTCGTCGATGCCTCAGCACGTCAACGACAACGACAAGCACAGATAAGTGAGTAAACTCTCTTGCCTCGCTCTTGTTGCTAACAGGGTTCTCTTGTGATAGCATGTACACCTGGGGCCTACCAACGATGATTCTACGACGATGGTGGACCACGCCGGAGCTTCCAGCTCTAGGACCTCCCAAGGAGCCTGTCGTCGACGACTCTACGATGACGGTGGACAACGCCGGAGCATCCAGCTCTGGAACCTCCCAAGGGGTCTGTCGTCAACATCTCTGCGACGATGGTGGGCGACACCGGAGAAGCCAGCTCCGGCACCTCCCAAGGGGTCTGCCATCGACGTATCTACAACGGTTGTGGGCGACATGGGAGCAACTAACTCTGGCACCTCGCAAGGGGCCTGTTGTCGATGCCTCACCACGTCAACAACAGCGACAAGCGCGGATAAGTGAGTAAACTCTCTTGCCTCGCTCTTGTTGCTAACAGGGTTCTCTTGTGATAGCCTGTACACCAAGGGGCCTGCCATCACCGTCTCTATGATGATGGTGGGCGACACTGGAGCAGCCAGCTCCAGCACCTCACAAGGGGCATGTCGTCGACGTCTCTATGACGGTGGTGGGCGACACCGGAGCAGCTAGCTCCAGCACCTCCCAAGGAGCGTGCCATCGCCGTATCCACGAGGATGGTGGACGATGCCGGAGCATCCAGCTCCGCCACATCCCAATTGGCCTACTGTCGACATCTCCACGATGATGGTGGACGATGCCAGAGCAACCAGCTCCGGCACCTCACAAGGGGCCTGTTGTCGATGCCTCAGTACGTCAACGACAGCGACAAGTGCGGATAAGTGAATAAACTTTCCTGCCTTGCTCTTGTTGATAACAGGGTTCTCTTGTGATAGCCTGTACACTAGGGGCCTGCCGTCAACGACTCTACAACGACAGTGCACGACGACGGAGCATCCAGCTCTGGCACCTTCCAAGGGGTCTGCCGTCGACGTCTCTAAGACGATGTTGGGTGACGCCGGAGCAGCCAGCTCTGGCACCTCCCAAGGGGCCTACCGTCGACGTCTCTATGACGGTGGTGGGCAACGCAAGAGCAACCAGCTCCTGTACTTTGCAAGGGGCCTATCGTCGACGCCTCAGCACGTCAACGACAACGACAAGCGCGGATAAATGAGTAAACTCTCCTGCCTCGCTCTTGTTGCTAATAGGGTTCTGTTGTGATAGCTTGTACACCAAGGGGCCTGCCATCGTCGTCTCTACAACGATGGTGGACAACATTGGAGCAGCCAGCTCTGGCACCTCCCAAGGGGCCAGCCATTGATGTCTCTATGACAATGGTGGGCGACATCGTAGTAGCCAGCTCTAGCACCTCCCAAGAAGCCTATCGTCGACATATCCACGAAGATGGTGGATGATGTCGGAGCATCCAGCTCTGCCAACTCCCAAGGGGTCTACCGTTGATGTCTCTACGATGATGGTGGACGACGCCGGAGCAACTAGCTCTGGCACCTCGCAAGGGGCCAGCTGTCGATGCCTCAGCATGTCAACGATAGCGACAAGCGCAGATAAGTGAGTAAACTATCCTGCCTCGCTCTTGTTGCTAACACGGTTCTCTTGTGATAGCCTGTACACCAGGGGCCTGCCGTCGACGACTCTACGATGATGGTGGTGTGAGATCTATGTGTGCTGAATACATTGGTTATGGTGATAACTGTTTTGAATACTACCAAAACACTTTTATCATCAATGTCCGACTCTAGATCCGACTAGCTTTGGTTAGCTCCGGCGCTTGGTCCTGCTAGCTTTGGTAAGCTCCGGTTCAAGGTCTAGTTAGCTTTGGCCAGGTCCGGTGCTTAATCGCATTGTTTTTGCTTTTATCTTGCGATATTTTGAACTTGCTTTACACTTATGGAAAGGTTGCTTAGTATTCTTTTACTAAGTTTTTGGTATGTTTTGGTGGTTAAGGCTGATATCATTTTGCTATGGTTTGCAACATGCTTATGTGAGGTGCTCACGTAAGATGTTGTAGTTTCAGAATTAACGAGAGTCAAGTTGAGGACTTATGCTCGGAAGTATTGGTTGTTTATTCATGTGCAGGTGTTGCTTGAGTTCAAGGCATGGCTGGTGACGGGATCCATTGAACTAGTCTTAGGGAAAAGATGAGGTTCAACAACCAAGTTCGGGAGGAATTGTGGTTGAGTTGATCGGGAGGTCGCACAACATATGAAGGTATCATGGACGTTGTTGGAAGATGATTGCGCGTGTGCAAGGAGTGCATGGACGTGGCTACATGGTTCCGATATGTGATGAAGAGATGTGGACATAAAGAATTGGTCGGAAAGGTCCAACCGACTAGGTTATGGACTCAGGTTGCGGCTGAGTCGTGTTTGACTTAAATATGGGAAGTTTTGAGTTTGTTATGATAGGATTTCGTGTGGAACACGAATTTGAGTTGTTTTACGAATGTGGGATATGTTCCTAAGGTGTTTGGAAGTCTTAAGATTGCTTCTATCTGCGTATAGAAGAGTCTTGGGCAGTTATGGAATTTTCCGATTTGTGAACTGAGTAGGATTAGAGTCCTAGTTAGTTTTGAGTTGGCCTAAGGGCTGGTTATACAAGCAAGGGAAGTTAGAGCTCGTGGTAGACGACTTTGGGGCTGTTCCTCTTGTGTTCTATTGAATAAAATTCGTAGTTGAAAGGAACTTTTGTGCCTTGTTCGTCCGACTTATTTCTGTCAAGTCTTTCTCGTCGAGTTTCTGCACAACACTACCTTGGTTTGGTGGTTTTATCATAACTCGAGTTTTACAGATCCGATTGACATGATTCTTTTTGGGCTGTATTCACAACTTAATTTTCAATCATCTATAAAAATTTCATGATCATTGGATTTTTGGTTTCTGATCTACATGAGTTTTTTTGCAGTGTTCTAGAACTTTTTTTCTCAGGTAGGACAGATTGACCTTTGTTCGATCTTTCGATCGTAACTTGAGTTTCTCTCGACGGGTTTTAGTGATTATTGTTGTTTCGTCTTCGTGACTTGATTCTCTCTGATATGTATCACTTTTTTCTTGGTGAAACACATTTAGATTAGTCTCACACACGATTTCTTTAACGGATCTTTTTTCTGCCGAGGGGTTTTCATTGCTTCCGCTGAAAAAGTTTTAAGCTACCATTCACCCCCTCTGGTAGCTTTACACGTGCTCTTCAATCCTACAATTGGTAATAGAGCCACGGTGCTCTAATCTTTGTGATTTGCACGTGTTTTTGACTAATCATCATGGAGAAATACTCCGCCAAACCTCGTGTGTTTAGTAGTATTTATTTTCAGGTTTGGAAGGCACATATGGAAGCCTTCATCCAGGCTCAAGGCTTTGCAATATGAGAGAAGGTATACAAGCCTTACGAAGTGCCATCAAACGATCAAGTTACAGCTACAAATCTGAGAGATGTCAACAACAACAACATGTCTCGGAACTTGATCATACAAGGGATTAACTCAAAGCGACTTCGACCGTGTTGCACACCTCCGATCTGCATACGATGTGTGGGAAGCACTTTGTGACTACCACGAAGGATCCAACACGATCAAGGAGGTAAGGCAAGACATGTTCAAGAAAGAATACATGCGCTTCGAGATGCAACCCGGTGATTCTATTGATGACCTTTTTGCTCACTTTAATAAAATTCTCAGCAACTTCCGTAGTGGCAATGTTATTTTTTCAGATGCTGAAAATTCTAGGCAATTGTTAAGTGCATTAGATATGTCGATTTGGGAGATGAAAGTCACATCTATTCGTGAATCTACTGTCATGAGTACACTTACTTTAGATGTGCTATATTCCAAGTTAATAACTCATGAAATTGACATAATATCACGTAAGAACCCCAAAAAGTCTATTGCTTTTGTTTCTCAACGTGACATGCCTAGCTCCGGTCAATATTCATCTTGTGGTACACATGCCTTGTTGTCCTGTCTAACCCTTGAACAGATTGAGGAATTTCCAGAGGAAGAGCTCGTACTTCTCTCCACTAGGTTCTCAAAAGTATTACAAAATGTTAGAACTAGAAGGAGAGGAAGCTCCGGACCTCAACGATGTATCGAATGTGGTAAGATGGGACATTTTTGTTCAGATTGCCCTAATCTTTCAGGTCCTACTTCCCGGGATGAAAAGCAAACAAGGACGAAGCACTCCTCTGCAAACTATAATAAGAAAAAGAAGGGTTTTACAGGATGTCAATTGGTGAGCAGTTTTATCTCCGCACTTCAAGAACATAGCTCAAGCGATGTGGACATTGGAAGTGACAAAGATGAAGATGATTTGGCAAACTTGTGCTTCATGATGGGGAAATCAAGATCAAGTATGGAGGATGTAGAACACAACAACGACAATGAAGAGGTATGTCCTACTTGCAAAGAAATGGGTGATGCTATTTCTCGTGCCACTATTATAGTTAAGAAAAAGGACAAAAAGCTTAGGATAGTGCTGCTAAAATTGAATCACTAGAATCTAAAATCAACCGTTTAAAAACTTTGATTCCTAGTTATGATGCATGTCCCTCATATGATTTAATATATGAACAATTGTCCTCATTAAGAAGTGTGCACACCTCCACACATGATAAACTTGAGCTAGAAATTTAAAAGAATAGAGAGCTTGCTGCACTTAATGATAAAAACTTGAAAGATGCTAGCTGTTCTACATTTGATTTGTATTGTTCTACTTGTGTTGATCTTGATAAGAAACTTCAAGATGCTATGAATGAAATTTCTATATTGAACAATGCTTTACGTTCTCATGAAGTTAAATTTTGTTCCAATTGCAAATTAAAAGAAAAACTTCATGTGAAAATTTCCTTGATCTGTCCAATAAACTTGATAACATGCATAGGTCATTAGATCAGTTTTGCAATGGGAATAAGAACCTAAACTTGCTGTTGAATTCTTCCAAGTCTTGCAATGATAAAACTGGTTTAGGTTTTGATTCTCATTCTCATGCTCAGGCACATCCACCTAAAATTGTAAAGTCACTAGGAAGTGGTTTGATTCAAACGGTTCCTAACAGAAAGAAGTGGTTTTCAAATCTGCAGGAGTGTTGTCTCATTTGGTTTCAAATAAAAATGTTGCTTGCTCATCTAGACATGAACACAAAGTTAAATTTCATTGTACCTACTGTGGTAGAGATGGTCATGTCAAAGATTTTTGTTATAGATTAGCTAAACAACAAAAAAAAAAGGAAAGAATGATTGCTAGATCTCATAACTTTCATGCAAAATTTGATGCATTTGCTAAACCGAATGATAGGAACACGCAATCTGCTGTAATGAGTCAAAAACATGCAAAGGTTGCTCCCAAACCTACTATTTTTTGTGCCACACATGTAATATCTCGTAGGACAGTAGTTGGGTACAAAAATCCTCAAGCTTTGGCTCATAAACCTGCTGTTTTATCTTAGCTTTTGCGTGTTATTCCTGCTCACGTCGTGTGACTCAGTACTGGATTCCTAAATGTCTTTTGACTAACCCCAGTATTGAGTCATCGACTTATTGTGCTTCTATGTAGGTTACACACTTGAGGAAGGACAACATTTGGATTGTGGATTCAGGTTGCTCACTCCACATGACCGTCAACAATGAATGATTCTCCTCCATCTCTTTTGTGTCACGTGTAGAGAATGTTATTTATGCCAATATATCTTCAACTCCTATAATTGCTAAGGGTTTGGTTAGAGTAAATAATCACTACACTTTGAATGATGTGGCACTTGTTAAAAATTTGAATTACAACTTGTTTTCTATTTCACAACTGCTAGATGAAAATCTGGAAACTATTTTCACTAAAAATTGCTGCAAAATTGTAAATTCAAATAGTGAGCTTTTTTTAACAGGTCTCGGTTTGGAAGATTTTTAAAGCTGATTTTGATATGTCTTCCTCTAAGCATAGGTGTCTAGTTGCTAATGATTCAAAGGACTTATATTTTTGGCCTCGTAGACTTGGTCACGTAGGCTTTGATCATCTAACGCGTGTTAGTGCTCTTGATCGCATACGTGGGCTACCTAAGCTTAAAGGGAACAAAGAAATTGTGTGCTCTTCTTGTAGACATGCTAAGATGGTTGCAGGTTCACATACTCCTCTCACAATGATCATGACAAATGAACCGGGTCAACTTTTGCACCTTG
This sequence comes from Tuctoria greenei, assembly GCA_036927565.1. NCBI lineage: Eukaryota > Viridiplantae > Streptophyta > Magnoliopsida > Poales > Poaceae > Tuctoria > Tuctoria greenei. Next base: position 155,253,386 of record JAYESD010000006.1, read on the forward strand.
ACACCGTAGGACCTTCACGCGCTCAATCCTTTGGAGGTAAATGGTATGTTCTTGTGATTGTTGATGATTATTCAAGATACTCTTGGGTTTACTTTATGGCATCTAAGAATGAAAGTTTTAGTCACTTTAGAAATTTATTTCTTAGATTATCAATTGATCACCCAGAATCTTTAAAAGCAATTAGAAGTGATAACGGAACCGAATTTAAAAATCAATCTTTTGATCACTTTTGTGACGAAAATGGAATAGATCATCCATTTTCTTCACCATATGTACCTCAACAAAATTGTGTTGTAGAAAGAAAGAAAGAACAGAACATTAGTTGAGATGGCTAGGACTATGGTTGATGAATATCAAACTCCTAGGAAATTTTGGGCTGATGCGATTGCAAGTGCTTATTATGTCTCAAATCGTGTTTTCTTGCGCGCTAAGCTAGGTAAAACACCATATGAGCTCCGGTTTGGACATATGCCTAGTGTTACACACTTTTGGGTCTTTGGTTGCAAATTCTTTGTTAAGAAACATGGTAATCTTGATAAATTTGAACCTAGATCTGTTGATAGCATGTTTCTTGGTTATCCATCTCATACTAGAGGCCACCATGTGCTTTTACTTGACACTAACAAAATTGTTGAGACTTGTGAGTTGTATTTTGATGAAGCTAGCCCAGGTACTAGCTCAAACATTGCAGGTCCAGATCCATATCCGCAGGGGGAGAGCATTTTCGTTGAAGATGAGGAAGAGCTGGAGATGCTGCCCAAAAATTCAGCAGCTGATAACATTGTTCAAGCTCCTGATTTTGATTCACAGCCAGCACCGACAACCACCATTGCTGGTCCAGATCCTCCTCAAGTCACAAGCTCATCGATTTGTGATGAACATGAAGAAGAAGAAGCTTGTGAAGTGTCCACTCCCCTCCGGGTTCTCAAAAGTCATCCCCCACAACAAATTATTGGAAGCTTGCACGAACGAGTCACACGGTCCAGGTTTTGCGATCCAAACTCGCATGCTTATTCTGCTTTTGTTGCTTCTTTTGAACCCAAAGATATATCACACGCACTCACTAATGAATCTTGGATTATTGCCATGCAATAAGAGTTAGAAAATTTTGAAAGAAATAATGTTTCAAAACTTGTACCTCCACCTCAAGGTCACACTTTAATTGGAATTAAATGGGTGTTTAAAAATAAACAAAGTGAGGATGGCGTTGTGGTTAGGAATAAGGCTAGGTTGGTTGCTCAAGATTTCACTCAAGTTGAAGGTCTAGATTTTGATGAAACTTTTGCTCCTGTTGCTAAATTAGAAGCCATAAGAATTTTGTTAGATTTTGTTGCATCTAAAGGTCTTAAGCTTTATCAAATGCATGTTAAAAGTGCTTTTCTTAATGGCTACATAGATGAGGTGGTTTATGTCAAACAACCACTGGGTTTTGAAAATTCAGATTTTCCTAATCATTTTTACAAACTGTCCAAAGCCTTGTACGGTCTCAAACAAGCCCCTAGAGCATGGTATGATAGGTTAAAAACATTCTTACTTGAAAAGGGGTTTACCATGGGCAAGGTTGATAAAACTCTTTTTGTGCTTAAGCATGGAAATGACTCATTATTTCTTCAAGTGTGGGTGGATGATATTATCTATGGTTGTGCTTCTCATGATCTTGTGTCCAAGTTTTCAGCTATGATGAGTTCATAATTTGAGATGATTATGATGGGAGAACTCACGTACTTTTTGGGGCTGCAAATCAAGCAAACCAAGGAGGGTACCTTTGTGCATCAAACAAAGTATACAAAAGACCTCCTAAGGCGCTTCAACATGGACAAAAGCAAGCCTCTTCGGACACCAGTGCGGACAGAAACATCACTTGAACTTGATGAAGATGGTGAACCTGTGGATCAAAAAGAATATATAAGCATGATCAGATCACTTTTGTACCTCACGGCATCAAGACTGGACATACAATTTCAGCGTATGTCTTTGTGCACGGTTTCAAGCCTCCCCACGTGCTTCACAACGTCAAGCAGTCAAAAGGATTCTCAAGTACTTACATGGAACTCAATAATTTGGCATTTTTCTTCCTTCTTCCTCAACCATTACTTTGAAAGCTTTTTCGGATGCTGATTTTGGGGGTTGTAGGATTGATAGGAAAAGTACTTCTGGTGCTTGTCATATTCTTGGTAATTCACTTGTTGCTTGGTCCTCTAGAAAACAAAATTCAGTTGCACAATCCACAGCCGAATCTGAATATGTAGCTGCTGCTAGTGCTTGCTCATAAATTCTTTGGATTGTTCAAACACTTAAGGGCTATGGGGTTTATCTAGATAGTGTTCCACTATTTTGTGATAACACTAGTGCCATTTGCATTGCTAAAAACCCCATGCAACATTCTAGAACTAAGCACATTGACATTAGGTATCATTTTCTCCGTGATAATGTTGAAAAAGGAAACATTGTGCTTCACCATGTAGATACCGAACAACAATTGGATGACATTTTTACAAAACCTTTGGATTTCACTTGTTTTTGTTTCATTCATAGTGAAATAGGGGTTATGCATCCTCATGGCTTAAATTAAGGGGGGATGGGGTTTGAAACTTGGAAAGTCTATGTGTGAATCTGAACTTAAAATAATATGAGCACAGTATTTCATACATATATGACTTCATGATTCCTTTTACATGCTCAAAGTTCTTACTACATTACTCATTTTATAAATTTTGTAGTTTTCGCCATGACTAGTAATTGGAATAATTACTTACGCTAAATCTGGTCATGATCGAACTTTCTTGCTATTTTGAACTTGTTGCATGCTTTGGCAAGGTCCGGTACTTGATCGCAGTGTTTCTGCTTTTATCTTGCAATGTTTTGAACTTGCTTTACACTTATGGAAAGGTTGCTTAGTATTCTTTTACTAAGTTTTTGGTGTGTTTTGGTGGTTAAGGCTGATATCATTTTGCTATGGTTTGCGACATGCTTATGTGAGGTGCTCACGTAAGATGTTGTAGTTTTAGAATTAACGAGAGTCAAGCCGAGGACTTGTGCTTGGAAGTATTGGTTGTTTTTTCATGTGCGGGTGTTGCTTGAGTTCAAGGCATGGCTGGTGATGGGATCCATTGAACTAGTCTTAGGGAAAAGATGAGGTTCAACAACCAAGTTCGGGAGGAATTGTGGTTGAATTGATCGGGAGGTCGCGCAGCATGTATGAATCAAGAACAATGCATATGAAGGTATCATGGACGTCGTTGGAAGATGATTGCACGTGTTCAAGGAGTGCATGGACGTGGCTACATGGTTCCTAGATGTGATGAAGAGATGTGGACGTAAAGAATTGGTCGGAAAGGTCCAACCGACTAGGTTATGGACTCAGGCTGCGGCTGAGTCGTGTTTGACTCAAATATGGAAAGTTTTGAGTTGGTTATGACATGATTTTGTGTGGAACACGAATTTGAGTTGTTTTAGGAATGTGTGATACGTTCCTAAGGTGTTTGGAAGTCTTAAGATTGCTTCTATCTGCGTATAGAAGAGTCTTGGGCAATTATGGAAAGTTTCGATTCGTGAACTGAGTAGGATTAGAGTCCTAGTTAGTTTTGGGTTGGCCTAAGGGCTGGTTATATAAGCAAGGGAGACCAGAGCTCGTGGTAGACGACTTTGGGGCTGTTCCTCTTGTGTTCTATTGAATAAAATTCGTAGTTGAAAGGAACTTTTGTGCCTTGTTCGTCCGACTTGTTTCTGTCATGTCTTTGTCGTCGAGTTTCTGCACAGCAATACCTTGGTTCGGTGGTTTTATCATAACTCGAGTTTTACATATCCAATTCACATGATTCTTTTTTGGTTGTCTTCACAACATAATTTTCTATCATATGTCAAAATTTCAGGATCATTGGATTTCTGGTTTCTGATATACACAAGTTTCTTTGCAGTGCTCCAGAACTGTTTTTCTCGGGTAGGACAGATTGACCTTTGTTCGATCTTTCGATCATAACTTTAGTTTCTCTCGACGGATTTGAGTGATTCTTGTTGTTCCGTCTTTGTGACTTGATTCTCTCTGATATCTATCACTTTTTTCATGGTGAAACACGTTTATATTATTCTCACACACGATTTCTTTAATGGATCGTTTTTCTGCCGAGGGGTTTTCATTGCTTCCACTGAAAAAGTTTTAAGTTACCATTCACCCCCCTGGTAGCTTGACACGTGCTCTTCGATCCTCCAGGTGGATGACGCTAGAGCATCCAACTCCGGCACCTCCTAAGGGGCCTTCCGTCGACGTCTCTACGATGATGGTGGGTGATGTTAGAGCAGCCAACTCCGGCACCTCCCAAGGGTCCTACCGTCGACGTCTCTATGACGGTGGTGGGCGACGCCAGAGCAACCAACTCCAGCACCTTGCAAGGGGCCTGCTGTTGACGCCTCAGCACGTCAACAATAGCGACAAGCACGGATAAGTGAGTAAACTCTCCTGCCTTGCTCTTGTTGCTAACAGGGTTCTCTTGTGATAGCCTGTACACCAAGGGGCCTATAATCGTCGTCTCTACGACGATGGTGGGCGATGCCAGAGCAGCCAACTCTGGCACCTCCCAAGGGGCCTGCCTTCAACGTCTCTACGACGATGGTGGGCGACGCTAGAGCAACCAGCTCCAGTACCTCCCAAGGAGCCTGCCGTCGATGTATCCACAAAGATGGTGGTTGTCGCGGGAGCATCCAGCTCCAGCACCTCCCAACGGGCCTACCGTCGATGTCTCACGACGATGGTGGATGACGTCGGAGCAACCTGCTCTGACACCTCGCAAGGGGCCTACCGTTGACGCCTTAGCACGTCAACGACAGTGACAATCACGAATAAGTGAGTAAACTCTCCTACCTCACTCTTGTTGCTAACAGGGTTCTCTTGTGATAGCCTGTACACCAGGGGTCTGTCGTCAATGACTATGACGATTGTGGACGACGCTGGAGCTTCCAGCTCTGGCACCTCCCAAGAGGCCTGTCGTCGACATCTCTACGGCGATGGTGGGTGACGTCGGAGCAGCCAGCTCCGACACCTCCCAAGGGGCCTGCCGTCAACGTCTCTACGATAGTGGTGGCCGACGCCGAAGCAACCAGCTCCGGCACCTCGCAAGGGGCCTGTCGTCGATGCCTCAGCACGTCAATGACAGCGACAAGCGCGGATAAGTGAGTGAACTCTCCTGCCTCGCTCGTGTTGCTAATAAGGTTCTCTTGTGATAGCCTGTACACCAAGGGGCCAGCCGTCATCGTCTCTACGACGATGGTGGACGACACCAGAACAGCCAGCTCCAACACCTCCCAAGGAGCCTACCGTCGACGTCTCTACGATGATGGTGGGCGACGCCAGAGCAGCCATCTCCAGCACCTCCTAAGGAGCCTACCGTCGATGTATCCACGAAGATGGTGTACGATGCCAGAGCATCCATCTCCAGCACCTCCCAAGGGGCCTACCGTCTACGTATCTACGACGATGGTGGACGACGCCAGAACAACCAGTTTTGGCTCCTCGCAAGGGGACTACCATCAACACCTCAGCACGTCAACGACAGTGACAAGCTCGGATAAGCGAGTAAACTCTCCTGCCTCGCTCTTGTTGCTAATAGGGTTCTCTTGTGATAGCCTGTATACAAGGGGCCTGTCATCGACGACTCTACGATGATGGTGGACAACGCCGAAGCATTCAGCTCCAGCACCTCCCAAGGGGCATGCCGTCATTGTCTCTATGACGATGGTGGGCGACGCCAGAGTAGCCAGCTCGAGCACCTCTCAAGGGGCCTGCCGTCGATGTCTCTACAACAGTGGTGGACAACGCCGGAGCAGCCAGCTCCAGCACCTCCCAAAGAGCCTGCCATCGATGTATCCACGAAGATGGTGGACGACGCCAGAGCATCTAGCTCTGGCACCTCCCAAGGGGCCTACCGTCAATGTATCTATGACGATGGTGGACGACGCCGTAGCAACTAGATTTGGCACCTCGCAAGGGGCCTGCTGTCGACACCTAAACACGTCAACATCGATGACCAGCGCAGATAAGTGAGTAAACTCTCTTGCCTTGCTCTTGTTGCTAACATGGTTCTCTTGTGATAGCCTGTACACCTGGGGCCTATCGTCGACGACTCTACAACAATGGTGGACAACATCGGAGCATCCAGCTTTGTCACCTCCCAAGGGGCCTACTGTCGTCGTATCTATGATGATAGTGGGTGACGATGTAGCAGCCAGCTCTGGCACCTCCCAAGGGGCCTTCCGTCGATGTCTCTACGATGCTAGTGGGCGACGTCAGAGCAGCCAGCTCCAGCACCTCCCAAAGAGCCTGTCGTTGACGTACCCACAAAGATGGTGGACGACACCAGAGCATCCAGCTTCGGCACCTCCCAAGGGGCCTGCCGTCGATGATGGTAGGCGACATTGAAGAAATCCACTCCAACTCCCCTGCTCCGCTGGGGGCCCGTCGAAGACATCCTACGATCAAGTGGTACATGTGCCCAGCAAACTAACCACATCTACCAAGGGGCCTCTAAGGGGGTTCCATAGGCAGGAAGTCAACGGACAACACTTCGGCCATATCAATTGTGCAATCGTTGGTCCTCAAAAACTAACGCGCTCGGCAAAGGTTCTGCAAACCTATACACAGCTAAGGACTCAGAACAACAGTTGAGACGCGCAAAGACAAGCCAAGAAGTCAAACACAAATTAAGATTCATTAAGAAATATTTATAAAGGGGTGATCCTCGGATACAAGGACGGGCTGCCAGCCTCAATCCCTGACGAATTGTGCGACGACATGTTTGGCGGCATGCTTGACCTCTGCTGCTGCTGTCTCCTCGCGCTCTACAACGGGACCTTCAAAAACGGGCTCCAGTGGCAGATCAGGGTACCAACTCTAGTAGCACAACAGGACATGAGATGCCACCGTCTTCGCCATCACCCTACCCTCGGCTTCCAGACGCTGGGCCAGCTGAAGCTCCTATAGATCGAGCTCCCAGGCACAGTGCTCCATCGTGCACTCACGAGCGTGGACATCGAGATTGTGTATAAGAAGTTCCTAACACTCAGCTGAGTGTTGTGCCTGATCCCGCACCAAGTCCCTCTCCTGGAGCTCAAGAACTTCAAGGCAGTACTACAGCCTATCACGATCTGGCTTAGCCCAAGCCATCATCGCCTGGGCCGCCATCTCTTACTTGGCTACAGCAGCCTCCAGCTCAGCAACAGCAGCTTTGTGGCGATCCAGGGCCTCTTCACCCTCAGCAAGGGTGCGCAGACGGGTGTCGGCTGTGTCGTTGTCCACCTTGGCATCAGCCAGGATCTTCTGGGACATTGCGTCCAAGGCCTTCACCAAGTGGTGCCTCAGCTCCAGCTCCTTGCTCTCCTGCTGGTACTTTGCCTTCGCCTTGGCGATCCTGGACCTCTGAAGTCATCCCAGCCTTGGAGGCACTAGCCCTCCGCACGCAGCTTCTCCCATTATGCGGCGAGAGCGCCATCTGCTTGGTGGAGGATGGATTGCACCTGGAGGATGTTGGACTGCGCTGAGTCCATGATGTCGGAGAGGCGCTCTGGCTATGCCGAAGCTATGGAGGCCTCCCGACATCATCTTGGGGACCTCTTCCTCCCAAAGCAGTCAAGGCAAGGCCACCAGTATCAGAGACCTTGTCCCCGGAGGCTGAATAGGAGTGTCGGTGTAGCCCCCTGAGCCGGCTCCAACATAACATGTGGTGCGACGGCCGAAGGTGCCTCCGGCACGACAGTCGGAGACGCAGCTGAAGAAGCTTCACTTCACGCATGGAGTAAGAATGCTGGAGCAGCGTTCTCTTGAGTCGGCTTATCTATCTTCTCCGCCACAACAGTCGTGGCCTCCTGGGCTGACTTCAAAGTGCTCTGGGGTACTACCCCCGGCGGTAAGGGTGTCCCAACAGCCAATGTGGCCCTTCAAATCAAAATCAAGGCCTGATCAATCAACAAAGGTAGGCGAGATAACAAAGCAAGAGTTGGTAAAAATGCCTTACCGACGACCCCGGAAGCTCCAGCGAGCCTCCACCTTCGACGACCATGAATCCACAGGCCCTGACGATGGCATGGCAGGTGAAACCGTCCCGGCTGGGCCTCCACCAAAACCACCAGCGATGCCGCCAACCTGTGTCAGCATATCTCCACCGACCCCAATGGGGCCACTCCTGGGGCCTCCTCTCGAGATGCCGCTAACGTCGGCCCGAGGTCTCTTGGCTTGAGGCTCTATAGGCATAACACTCCTGGAGCCCCCTATAGCACCTTGGAATGCGCTGACGGCGAGCATGCTGGACGGTGTGCCTGCCACAGACATTGGTGGAGCCATCGCTTCACGGCCTGAGCCTCCCCCCGAAGAACCGCCAACACCCAATGCTGAGGAGGGGCGTGCCAGAGGATGTTGACTTGGAGTGAAGGCCACCTCCAGCTGCGCCTTCGACGGTGACCGAGGGCAGTTCTCCTTCACAAACTCCACCACTAGCGATTTCCCTTTCCCCATGTTAGGGACCAGCGCTTTCCCCTTGCCTACGTCAGGGATCGGCGCCTTGCCCTTCCCTCCGACAGAGGGTGTGTCCTTCGCCCTTGAAGCTTCAAAGCCTAGAGCAGGTGCGGACTCCTGTGGAGGGTCGACGATGGCCAACCCCGGCTCTCATCACCAACCTACCGTGGCGCAAGACCAATCATATCCAGTTTCGGCATCTCCTTCAGAATCTTCATCCGAAGGTCCCAATCTGTGCAAAGTGGTAGGCAAGACCGCGGGAAGACGAATACGTCTTGCGACAGTGGGCCGTTGCACGCCTTGGACATTATATCAAACACTTCTTGCGGGGTCGTCTCCGTGTTGCGAGCCCTCAACAACTTGGTGCCATCCGGAAGCCCGAAGTAGAGCCATGCAGGACGGCAGTGATGTTGGAGAGGGCTCAGGCATCAATGAATGAAGTTCGCCATCACCGCCAGCTTTGACAGGCTGTGGTCCACCAAGAATCAGATCCTCTCCATCACCAGAGTATATGCCGGCTCTAGCTCCGGACGTTCCTCCCAGGCCGTCTTCCTAACTGCCAGCCATCCGATGGGTAGGACCATGCGATAGTGGGCATCGGTGTGCATGATAACCCAGTCGCTCCTCCGGCCTGGCCATTTCACCGAGGAGAGCGGAGCAATGTACTTGGAGGTGTTGTTCGCCCGACGCTGGAAGTAGTAGGCGCTGAGGAATTCCTCCTTGTTCTCCTTCTCGGTCCGCCTCAGCACGAAGAACTGCCAGAACATCGGCACGCATGGGTACACCACGACAAACATATCACATAAATGCATGAACACCGCCGCCACCACTAGAGAGTTCGGCGATAGGTGATGAAGCTGGAGCTCGAGGACCTCCAAAAGTGTCATTGGGAAGGTGGATCTTAGAGGGACGAACCCGGCGTATGCGTACGCCTGGAAGAAGATGATCTCTTTCTCCCCCAACTCCAGTGGCAAGGAGCCGGGACGGATCGAATCTCACCACTTCTTGTCCTCCCAGCCAAAAAATCGCCTCACGGGTGAGACGTCATCCATTCGGGAAGGAGGCAGAGCTGAGTCCATTGGAGTAGGAGTCGAGAACCTCGAAGGTGAGTATACACTCAAGGAGGAAGTCGAAGGCTTAAATGCTTGGGGCGTGTGTGACGCCCGGTTCCGAAAATGAACCAAGATAACGCATATGTGTGCCCAGGATGTTCAACACACATACACGAGTGCAATCACAAAAGAGTATACAAAAAATTACCACAGAACAAGATTAATTAACCAAATTTTATTACACAAACCATATTATCCTCGAATACAAGCTCTAATGAATATTAATGACAAGTTCAACTAATGCAGCGGAAATAAACTAATTAAGCAACTAAGCAAACTAAGCAAAAGGGATAGTGCAGCTCCAATCAACACCACAGGCAAGCTGACGGTAGACACGGCCTAGAACTCCGCATTATCACCATTAAACTCCCAATCCTGACCTGCAACTGTTGGGGTGGGGGATTGCAAGAGTGAGTACATGTCGTACTCAGCAAGTGTGGAAAGTATGACATGTGGCTGATTCAAATGACGACAATAATAATGGCTAAGTGCTGAAAAGTACAGTAAAACATTTGAAAAGCAATATATCATATTTATGTGAAGTAAATCCATCATAAACCATGTAACCATAATAATACCAGTCCATAAATCACCATTACCAATAACCATAATCAATGTCATAAACCATAATTCCATCCCATAACCATAACCATAACCATAACCATAACCATAATATCAACCTTAACCATTACCAAACCATAACCATCCCAAATCCCAATTTCCCTCTAATCATGTAGGTCATCCAGGCGCACATAACCGGGAGCACGGCTATCATGATAGTTTTAATACTCTGCAGAGTTTGTACCACTTTACCCACGTGTTTGTGATTTCATCACCCGTCGGCGACTAAAGAACCTCCCTCATGCCAATTACACTTCCTTTGGTGTATGGCCAAGAGATCACAAAATAGCCTTTACAAAGGGATTACTAGCCTATTTAGACCCCACTGAGGTTTCGCCGGTGGCGATGCCTCCAACTGAGCACATCTTCAACCAAGGGCCCCCTCTTGAGCCATTCGGATCCCAGGGTAGTCCCACCAATCATCAACAAACCCAATCCGACTACCCCTTCCCCGAGCATCCACAATGGTCCAAACAGCACTACCAAAGCCCTAATTAATCAGCTACACCGCACCCATACTTGGCCTCATGGTGGCACTGTAGTCCTGGCTTATTCTCGCATGAACCGGTCCTTAGATCTAAAGCAAGCAAACCACCATAACATCCAACCCATCCACATACCAGGCTTTCTTAGATCACCCATTACCATACCATATTTAACCAGTTCATGTTAACCATAATCTCATCCATGCATAAATAAATTGAGCGGTATAGTTGTTTTCCATCCCAGTTGATTAAGCGAAGCAAAAGGTAAAAAGTCAATCCCGACGCTCTACCATAAATTCCAGGTGACAAGGGTGGTTTAGCAAGTCTAGTAAACTTCCTACCATAGGATTCCCATCAAATTGACACAAGCATGCAATTTTACAAACAAAACATTTATTTTAAAAACAGGATCAATATGCTTCAAGGACACTTGCCTTACTCTTGCTGTTGATTAGGGTCAAAGCCTTCAAACTTCTGGTGTTGTAGATCCTCCGCGGCACATTCTAGTGCAAATCCGTCTAATCCACACAATAAACATAAAAGACAAGAAACACAATCAAAGAGTGCACAAATATTACTCAATATGACATGACATGCATGATTAATGCAAATGCAAGGTAGAACTTGTTACTAGATTGCTTTTAATGATCACTAATTAGTTCTAATAGCTTTTAACAAGTTTATACAGGTTTGGATTCGATTAGATCAAATTTTAGAACCAATTCAACATAATTTAACCAGAAAGATCGGACTAGTCCGCTAGGGACCGGACAAGTCCGCACTTGACGAGATCAGCAGATTAGGGTTTTCTAGATCGACGTAAATTTGGAGATTAGGGGTTGAATTCACGTAAGGACAAGAGAATAGAAGGTATACCAGGTGTTTAGGACTCCAATGAATCAAGAAACTTGGAGGTAGCACTTGGATCTTGATGATCTAGGGTTGGTGATGAACTTGGAGATGAATTGGTGGTGAAGGACGAAACTTGGTGGAGATCTCTATCCTTCTTCGTTTCCTCCTCTTCTTCTTCTTGCTTGGGATCTTCTCCTCCCTCCTTGATGGTGGCTCCCCACGAACTAGGGTTTGGGTGGGTGGAAAAGTGGCAAATAGATGTCAAACCAAGGGGTGGGGCTTTTTATATAGAGGTGGAGGCTAGGGTTAGATGGATTTCGAGTTTTGGGATGAGTAGAGGCCGGTTTAGAGTCCCACATGGGCTCTAAAAGATTTGGGCACGACATCCCTAGGCCCACTTAATGTGAAACCCAAGAAACAAGTCGTAAAACAAAAGGTCAATCTCGGAGTCACGAAATATCGGACAAGTCCGGACAGGACCGGACTAGTCCGAAGTCGCCCAGAGAGAAAATCGGACAAGTCTGGCCAAACATCGGACAAGTCCGAATTTGAACAGAAAGGAAAACAGACAAGTCCGCTGGAACACCGGACTAGTCCGGACAAGTCCAGGGACTTAACAAATTTTCAAGGATTCATGGAATATCGGACTAGTCCGCACAAGATCGGACAAGTCCGAAGTTGTCCAGAGGCAAATATCGGACTAATCCGCAGCAAAAACGGACAAGTCCGTTTTTAGACAGAGAGAAATCGGACTAGTCCTCAGAAAAACCGGACTAGTCCGCACTTTCCTACATTTTTATGTGCGGTTTTGCTCCAAATCAATTTTAAACTCGTTCCTCTTGTTATGGGTTAATGTTAAACATGTGTATGATTGCATGTAGGGCATGATGCATGAAAATGAGGGTGTTACAAACCTACCCCCCTTAAAATGAATCTTGCCCTCTAGATTCGACGCGGCAGAGAAGAGATAGGGAAATTCCTTCTTGAGATTATCCTCCAATTCCCATGTCGCTTCTTTTTCGGTGTGGTGCTTCCATTGAACTTTACACCATCTAATGACCTTGTTCCTTGTGACCCTCTCCTTAGTTTCCAAGATTTTGACCGGTTGCTCAGCATACGTCAAATCTTCCTCTAGTTCCAATTCTTCCATTGGCACTTGTTCTTCCGGTACTCTCAAACACTTCTTGAGCTGGGAAACATGAAAGACATCATGTACATCCGAAAGATGAGCTGGCATCTCCAACTTATACGCTACTTCTCCTCTTTTGTCCAAAATCTTGAATGGTCCAATATAACGAGGTGCGAGCTTTCCCCTTATGTTAAACCTCTTATGACCTCTCATTGGTGACACCTTGAGGTAAGCAAAATCTCCTATTTCAAAGGCTAATTTCCTTCTCCTATTATCCGCATAGCCTTTTTGTCTTGATTGGGCAGCCCTCAAGTTTTCAGGAATTATTTGGACTTGCTTTTCGGCTTCTTGCAACACATCCGGACCAAATACTTGAGTTTTCCCTGCTTCATTCCAGAATAAAGGTGTCCTACACTTCCTCCATAAAGCGCTTCGTATGGTGACATTTTCAAGCTTGCTTGGTAACTATTGTTGTATGAAAATTCCGCGTATGGCAAGCTTTTGTCCCAACTTTTCCCATGCTTTAAAGCACAAGCTCTTAACATGTCCTCTAAAATCTGATTGGTCCTCTCGGTTTGCCCATCCGTTTGAGGATGATATGCTGAACTAAAATTCAACCTCGTTCCCAAAGCTTCATGCAACTTTTGCCAAAACCTGGAAGTAAATTGAGAACCTCTATCTGAGACTATCTTCTTCGGTACTCCATGTCGGCACACAATATGCTCCATATACAATTCTGCTAGCTTCGCGATGGTATATGTGGTCTTGACAGGAATGAAGTGAGCTGATTTTGTCAACCGATCTACAATGACCCATATTGAATCATAGCCATACTGGGTTCGCGGTAATCCAACTATAAAGTCCATACCAATCTCTTCCCACTTCCACTCTGGAATCTTCAATGGCTGCAATAACCCTGCCGGCCTTTGATGTTCCGCCTTGACTCGTTGGCACACGTCACACAATGCAACATATTTGGCTATGTCCTTCTTCATGCTATCCCACCAATAGCAAGTCTTCAAGTCTTTGTACATCTTCGTACAACCTGGGTGAATCGAGTAAGGCGAGTCATGTGCCTCCTTTAATATTGTCTCCCGAATATGCTTTACACTAGGCACAACGATCCTCTTTCCAAGCCATAAGGTACCATGTTCGTCTTAATCAAATCTGAATTCTCTCCCTTCCTCAGTCCTTTCCTTGATTTCCTTGATCTCTTCATCTGCGGTTTGGGCCTCTCGAATTTCTTGCTCCAAGGTTGGGTTTAACTCCATCATCTCCGTCTCGTTTACAAACCCGAGGTTCAACCGTTCAAACTCCTTACATAACTCGAATGGTAACTCTCGAACCGTGAGCTGATGACTTACTCCTTTCCTACTCAAAGCATCGGCCACTACATTGGCTTTTCCTGGATGATAGTTGATCCCCAAATCATAATCTTTGATGAGCTCCAACCATCTTCGTTGCCTCAAGTTCGGATCCGTTTGTGTGAAAATATACTTCAAACTCTTGTGATCCGTATAAATTTCACACCTATGTTCGAGAATATAGTGTCTCCAAATCTTCAATGCATGTACCACGGCCGCGAGTTCCAAATCGTGCGTGGGGTAATTCTGCTCATGTTTCTTCAATTGTCTTGATGCATAGGCGACCACTTGACCTTCTTGCATCAATACACCTCCAAGCCCTTGTCTTGATGCGTCACAATAAATATCAAAACTCTTGCTTACATCCGACAATACCAAAACTGGGGCTGTTGTCAACCTCTTCTTCAACTCCTCAAAACTGTTTTGACAAGCTTCAGTCCATTGGAACGCCTTTCCCTTCATTAGCAACTCCGTCATAGGCTTCGCTATCTTGGAAAAATCCTTGATGAATCTACAGTAATATCCAGCCATCCCAAGAAAACTCCTTATTTCTTTGATGTTATGTGGCGGTTCCCACTTAAGCACATCTCTCACTTTACCGGGGTCAACCGATACTCCTCCTCCTGAGATGATATCACCTAAAAATGGCACCTGTTTCAACCAAAACTGACACTTGTTGAACTTGGCATACAATTGATTCTCCCTCAATTTCTGCAGCGTAAGCCTCAAGTGTTCCTTATGTTCCTTCTCATCCTTTGAGTAGATCATAATGTCATCAATAAATACCACAACGAACTTATCTAAGTACTCCATGAAGACCTTATTCATGAGGTACATAAAGTAGGCAGGTGCGTTTGTCAATCCAAAAGACATCACGGTGTACTCATAAGATCCATACCGTGTCCTAAAAGCTGTCTTGGGTATGTCCGATGGTCTAATCTTCATTTGAAAGTATCCCGACCTCAAATCAATCTTAGAGAAGACACAAGCACCCTTCATCTGATCAAACAAATCCTCTATATGGGGCAAGGTGTACTTGTTCTTGATGGTCACCTCGTTGAGAGCTCGGTAATCCATGCACATCCTTTGGGATCCGTCCTTCTTGTCCACAAATAGAACGGCGCTCCCCAAGGTGAAGAACTAGGGTGAATAAAACCCTTCTCTAATTGCTCTTGAATTTGCTTCTTGAGCTCCGCTAATTCCATAGGAGGCATCCTATACGGCCTCTTAGCTATAGGTGCAGTTCCAGGTATTAAATCAATAACAAACTCAATGTCCCGATCGGGTGGCATACCTGGCAACTCGTCCGGAAAAACATCCAAAAATTCACACACCACCGGAATCTCCTCAATTGCGGCACCGTCCATATGATTCAATTCCAATTGCTTCGGTGCGGTTTGAGATGCTTCAAATTCTATGGTGATCCCTTCTTCATTGGTCAACTTCACCGTCTTCGTGGCACACTCAATAACTCCATTGTGCTTCCTTAACCAGTCCATACCAAGTATAATGTCCAATCCTTGAGAATCCAAAACTATGAGGTTGGCGGAGAAGTCTACCCCCCCCCCTATTCTAAGGCTTACTTTTGGACATACTATATTTGTCCTCATCTCTCCTCCAGGAGACTTAACCAATAGAGTAAACTTCATATGAGAGATAGGCAAACTATACTTGGCAACATACTTTGATGCAATGAATGAATGCGATGCTCCGGAATCAAATAACATAGTCGCGGGGTTGGAGTTTGCAAGAAACATACCAATGACCACGTCATCCGCTTGTTGAGCATCCTCCGTAGAGACATGGTTCACGTTGCCACGAGCAAAATTCTGCTGTCCACGGCTTCCTTGTGGTTGTCCTCCATTAGGTCTTGGGTTTTGCCTCAGTGCATTGCTTCCTTGACCAAGGCCCGACTTAGGACATTGGTGCGCAAAGTGTCCAGCTTCTCCACAAGTATAACACTTCTTAACCCCACCAGAATTGTTGGGACGAGCTTGGTTTTGAGCATTTGCAGCAGGAAAATTAGCACGAGGTGCATAAGGCATTGGAGGCCTAGGTGCTTGCATAACAGGGCGTTGCTGCACAAACTGAGTTGGGCGCGGTGCATAACCAGGGCGCTGAGCAGGAATAGAGGAGCTGTAATGAGGCGCATTGGGCGGCGCAAAGTGAGGGCGCACATTACTTCCTTGTTGCTGTCCTTGATACGGTGCCTTCCTCTTGATTTCTTGCTCCATCTCACGGATCTTGTTCTCAACCACAATTGCTTTGTCCACAAGTTTCTGAAAATTGGCATAATCGCAGTTGAGTAGTTGCACTTGGATTTCATTGTTCAAGCCTCTCATGAACAAGTATTGCTTCCGGCTGTCCCGACTAACATCCTCGGGCGCATACCTTGAGAGTTGAGTGAATTTATTGAGATATTTACTCACGCTTGATCTTCCTTGCCTTAAATTCTCAAATTCTTGCCTCATCAAGATCATAACACCCTCGGGCACATACTGAGAACGAAAATTTTCCTTGAATTCGGCCCAAGTAATTCTCTCTTGATTCTCATGAGCACTGCAATAAGCATCCCACTAATCCGCAGCTGCTCCAACGAGTTGATGAGAAGCAAACAGGACCTTCTCCCGGTCACTACATTGGACAATAGCTAGCTTCTTCTCCACGGACTTGAGCCAATCATCCGCATCCATAGGGTTTGCGGCTTGAGAAAGGGTTGGCGGCCTAGTCCTCATAAACTCTCCTAACCGGTTATGAGGAGGTGGGGGTGGCGGTGGAGGCATGTGAGGTTGATTGTTGATGTTGCCAGCCTGCAGCTGTCCCATTGTCTGTATCATGGTCTGCATGAGCTGGTTTTGTATGGCCAATAGCTGCTCGATGTTGATAGCTCCCTGAGTAGATCCTTGTCCATTGTTGTTCTGAAGCACTTCTATAGGATCGAAGAGCACGTGAAAAGCTACCAGAGGTGGGGGTGAATGGTAGATTTAAAAATCTTACGCAGCGGAAACAATAAAACCCTAATCCCTTCGGTAGAAAAACGATCTGTTAAATAAATCGTGTGTGAGACTAATCTAAATGTGTTTCACCGTGACAAAAGTGATATTTATCATAGAGAATCAAGTCACAAAGACAACACAAAAGGAATTACTAAAATCCGTCGAGAAAAACTCAAGTTATGTTCAAAAGATCAAACACTGGTCAATCTGACCTACCCGAGAAAAACAGTTTCTGGAATGCTGCAAAGAAACTCGTGTAGATCAAAAACCCCAAATCCAATGACCGTGAAATTTTGACAGATGATAGACAATCAAGTTGTGAAGACAACCCAAAAAGAATCACGTCAATTGGATCAGTAAAACTCGAGTTATGATAAAACCACCGACAAAAGGTAGTGCTGTCCAGAAACTCGACGAGTAAAACTTGTCTGGAACAAGTCGGACGAACAAGGCACAAAAGTTCCTTCAAACTATGAATTTTATTCAATAGAACACAAGAGGAACAGCCCCAAAGTCGTATCAACAAGCTTTGGCCTTCCCTTGCTTATATAACCAGCCCTTAGGCCATCCCAATCTCAACTAGGACTCCAATCCTAATCCGATCACAATCGGAACTTTCTATAACTGCTTAGGACTCTTCTATACGCAGATAGAAGCAATCTTAAGACTTCCAAACACCTTAGGAACGTATCCCACATTCCTAAACAACTCAAATTCGTGACCCACACGAAATCCTAACATAACCAACTCGATATTTCCATACCGAGCCATAACTGACTCAGCTAGCAGCCTAAGTCTTCAACCGATACGATCCGATCCTTCCGATCAGATCTTCCTTCCATAATCCGTCTCTAGAAGCATATTGCCACGTCATGCACCGTATGCATACATGCGAACACCTTCCTTCGACCTTCATATGCACTGCCCTTGATTCAATCATCCTGCGCGACCTCCTGACCCGCTCAACCACAGTTCCTCCCAAACTTGGTTGTTGGAACCTCATCTCCTCCTGAGACTAGTCCAATGGATCCCGTCACCAGCCATGTCTTGAACTCAAGCAACACCTGCACATGAATAAACAATCAATCCATACGAGCCCAAGTCCTCGACTTGACTCAAGTTAGTTCCGAACACAACACCTTACGTGAGAACCTCACATAAGCATGTTGCAAAACCATAGTAACACGATATCATCCATATGATCCATAACGCACCAAAAACTTAGTAAAAGAATACTAAGCAATCTTTCCAACAATGTAAAGCAAGTACGAAATATTGCAAATGAAAAGCAGAAGCATTGCGGTCAAGTTATGGACCTTGCCAGAGCAACCCGGAGCTTGAGCCGGAGCTAACAAAAGCTAGTAGAACCTAGCGCCGGAGCTTTCCAAAACTAGTAGATCCTAGCACCGGAGCTTACCAAAAACTAGTCAAAACTAGTCAACCCAAAACCGGAGCTTAGCAAAAGCATGCCGGAGCTATCAAGTATATGCCGGAGCTATCAAAGACATGCCAGAGCTAACAAAGACATGTCGGAGCTAACAAAGACATGCCGGAGCTAAAGATAAAACTCACCGGAGCTAACCAAAGCTGGTCGGACCTTACCAAGAAGTCGAACCTAGCATCTAACGTAGCCGGAGCTACCCAAAACAAGTTGGACCTATGGTCGGACCTTGCTATAGCTCAGAGCTAGAGTCGGACCTTGACAAAAAGGTGTTTTGGTGATATTCAAAACTTTTATCATCAAAGCCAAGTGTATTCACTACAAGCCAATGTATTCAGCACACATAGGTCTTACAATTTCCCCCTTGATGAATGCATTGGCAACACCATTTGAAATCCGAACATTGGCTTATTCACATAAAAGTTTTGAAAGCAATTTCTTCCCCTTTGTAAATCAAAAGTAAAATGAGAAGAAAAATTATCCCATATTATCTGTCATTATCTCTCCCCTTTTATCATCTCTCCTTATTCGCTTTCTTTTCATGATTATCTCTCCCACTTTGACAATGTATTCAGCAAGTCATGAGCATATAAACAAATTATATCTCCCTCTTTAGTTGTTATGAGCATATTATAACATATACATATAAAAAAAGCTCATCCAAGTCATACTATCAAGTACCTTACATTATCACATCAATAAAATACATAAAGTAGTGTAAGTCATGCTAGAGATCAAATGTAATTTTCAATTTAAGCAAGTCATGATCTCACAAACTTAACTATCTCAAAACCTGATAGCATGACACTAGTTGCTGCATTTTATTATTTTTCAAAGCATAAATTTATATCATATGATATTTGCAAGAGATTATATGCGCATCTGCCTTATTCTAACCAACCAAGCCAAGCCTATGTCATTTGACAATCAGAAGCTTAAGGACATGGTTTTAGTCATACACAACTTCTTCCAAGTTCATATCTAAGTGCAATGACAAGCCATCTCAAAAGAAGAAGTGCGATGCATGCATATTCTATTGATCTTTTCTCAATTTATATTTGTTCATAAAAACTCAATATGTGAGTTGATTACTTGATGAATTCTTAATGATTAAAAGCATTTGTGAGCATGCAACAAGTTCAAAACAGCAAGAAAGTTAGACCATGACCAGATTTAGTGTAAGTAATTATTCCAATTACTAGACATGGCAAAAACTACAAAATGTATAACACGAGTAATGTAGTAAGAACTTCCAGCATGTAAAAGGAATCACAAAGTCATATATGTATGAAATACTATGCTCATATTATTTTAATTTCAGATTCACACATAGACTTCCCAAGTTTCAAAAAAAAAACTCCCCCTCAATTTAAGCCATGAGGATGCATAACCCCTATTTCACCACGAATGAAACAAAAACGAGTGAAATCCAAAGGTTTTGTAAAAATGTCAGCCAATTGATGTTCGGTATCTACATGGTGAAGCACAATGTTTCCTTTTTCAACGTTATCTCGGAGAAAGTGATACCTAATATCAATGTGCTTAGTTCTAGAATGTTGCACGGGGTTTTTGGCAATGCAAATAGCACTAGTGTTATCAAAAAACAGTGGAACACTATCTAGATCAACCCCATAGTCCTTAAGTGTTTGAACAATCCAAAGAATTTGTGAGCAAGCACTAGCAGCAGCTACATATTCAGATTCGGCTGTGGATTGTGCAACTGAATTTTGTTTTCTAGAGGACCAAGCAACAAGAGAATTACCATGAAAATGACAAGCACCGGAAGTACTTTTCCTATCAATCCTACACCCCCCAAAATCAGCATCCGAAAAAGCTTTCAAGGTAACGGTTGAGAAAGAAGGAAGAAAAGTGCCAAATTCTTGAGTTCCATGTAAGTACCTGAGAATTCTTTTGACGGCTTGACGATGTGAAACACGTGGGGAGGCTTGAAACCGTGCACAAAGACATACACTGAATTGTATGTCCGATCTTGATGCCGTAAGGTACAAAAGTGATCCGATCATGCTTCTATATTCTTTTTGATCCACGGGTTCACCATCTTCATCAAGTTCAAGTGTTGTTGCTGTTCCCATTTGTGTCCGAAGAGGCTTGCTTTTGTCCATGTTGAAACGCCTTAGGAGGTCTTTGGTATACTTCGATTGATGCACAAAGGTACCCTCCTTGGTTTGTTTGATTTGCAGCCCCAAAAAGTAAGTGAGTTCACCCATCATACTCATTTCAAATTCGGTACTCATCATTGCTGAAAACTTGGACACAAGATCATGAGAAACACAACCAAAGATAATATCATCCACATACACTTGAACGAATAATGAGTCATTGCCATGCTTAAGCACGAAAAGAGTTTTATCAACCTTGCCCATGGTAAACCCCTTTTCAAGTAAGAATGTTTTTAACCTATCATACCATGCTCTAGGGGCTTGTTTGAGACCGTATAAGGATTTGGACAGTTTGTAAACATGATTAGGAAAATCTGGATTTTCAAAAACCGGTGGTTGTTTGACATAAACCTCCTCATCTATGTAGCCATTTAGAAAAGCACTTTTAACATCCATTTGATATAGCTTAAAACCTTTAGATGCTGCAAAAGCTAACAAAATTCTTATGGCTTCTAATCTAGCGACAGGAGCAAAAGTTTCATCAAAATCTAGACCTTCAACTTGAGTGAAACCTTGAGCAACCAACCTAGCCTTATTCCTAACCACAACCCCATCCTCACTTTGTTTATTTTTATATACCCACTTAGTTCCAATTAAAGTGTGACCTTGAGGTGGAGGTACAAGTTTCCAAACATTATTTCTTTCAAAATTTTCTAACTCTTCTTGCATGGAAATAATCCAAGATTCATTAGTGAGTGCGTGTGATATATCTTTAGGTTCAAAAGAAGCAACAAAAGCAGAATGAGCATGAGAGTTTGGATCGCAAAACCTAGACTGTGTGACTCGTTCATGCAAGCTTCCAATCGTCTGTTGTGGGGGATGATCTTTGTAAAAACGTAGGGGAACAGATGTCTCACAAGCTTCTTCTTCATTAGGTTCATCGTAGATTGATGAGCTTGTGACTTGTGGACGATCAGGACCAGCAGAGGTAATAGCCGGAGCTTGTTCAATGTCCGGAGCTGGATACGTGTCAGCTTCGGAACTACCAGGCAGTATCACCGGCTCTTCATCATCTTCGAAAATACCCTCCCCCTGAGGATACGGATCTAGTCCTGCAACACCGGAGCTAGTACCTGGGCTAGCTTCATCAAAAGACACTTCACAAGTCTCCACAATTTTGTTAGTGTCAAGTAAAAGCACACGGTAGCCTCTAGTATGAGATGGATAACCAAGAAACATGCCATCAATGGATTGAGGTTCAAACTTATCAAGATCACCATGTTTCTTAACAAAGCATTTGCAACCAAAGACCCGAAAGTGTGTAACACTAGGCCTATCTCCAAACTGGAGCTCATATGGTGTTTTACCTAGCTTAGCACGCAAGAAAACACGATTTGAGACATAACAAACGGTTGCTAATGCATCAGCCCAAAATTTCCTAGGAGTTTGATATTCATCAAGCATAGTCCTAGCCATCTCAACTAAGGTTCTGTTCTTTCTTTCTACAACACCGTTTTGTTGAGGTACATTTGGTGAAGAGAATTGATGATCTATTCTATTTTCAGCACAAAAGTGATCAAAAGATTGATTTTTAAATTCAGTTCCGTTATCACTTCTAATTGCCTTTAAAGATCCTGGGTGATCAATTGATAATCTAAGAAATAAAGTCCTAAAGTGACTAAAAGCTTCATTCTTAGATGCCATAAAGTAAACCCAAGAGTATCTAGAATAATGATCAACAATAACAAGAACATACCATTTACCTCCGAAGGATTGAACACGTGAAGGTCCTACGGTGTCAATATCCAAAAGTTGACATGGTTCAGTTGTCATGATCATTATGAGAGGAGTATGTGAACCTGCAACCATCTTAGCACGTCTACAAGAAGAGCACACAATTTTTTTGTCCCCTTTAAGCTTAGGTAGCCCACGTATGCGATCAAGAGCACTAACACGCGTTAGGTGATCAAAGCCTACGTGACCAAGTCTACGATGCCAAAAATATAAGTCCTTTGAATCATTAGCATCTAGACACCTATGCTTAGAGGAAGACATATCAAAATCAGCTTTAAAAACTCTTCCAAACCGAGACATGTTAAAGATAAGCTCACTATTTGAACCTACAACTTTGCAGCAGTTTTTATTGAAAATAATTTCTAGATTTTCATCTAGCAATTGTGAAACAGAAAGCAAGTTGTATTTCAAATTTTTGACAAGTGCCACATTTTTCAAAGTGTAGTGATCATTTACTCTAACCGAACCCTTAGCAATTATAGGAGTTGAAGAATTATCGGCAAAAGTAACATTCTCTACACGTGATACAAAAGAGAGGGAGGAGAACCAAACTTTGTTACCGGTCATGTGGCATGAGCAACCTGAATCCACAATCCAAATGTTCTCCTTCCTCAAACGTGTAACCTACATAGAAGCACAATACATCGATGACTCAATACTGGGGTTAGTCAAAAGGCATTTAGGTATCCAGTACTGTGTCACACGACGTGCAGCAGGAAAAACACGCGAAAGCTGAGATAAAACAGCAGGTTTATGAGTCGAAGTTTGATGTTTTCTATTCTTAACTCTTTTAGCACAAGAACCAGTAGCTCCGAAGGTAAAGGCAGCAGTTCCAAAAGACAAGGCTGAAGCTCCGGAAACAAAAGCTGAAGTTCCGAAGGAAATAACAGAAGGTCCGAGAGCTCTCGGAGCTATCGGAACTATCGGAGCTGCTTTTGCGGATTTCTTACCAGAAGGTCCGGAAGCTACCTTTTCAAGTTTCTGACTCACTAAAGCAGGTTGTGTTTTTCTAATTGCATGAAAGTTATAAGATCTAGCAATTTTTCTTTCATTTTTCTGTTGTTTAGCTAGTATATAACAAAAATCTATGACAAGACCATCTTTACCATAGAGGGTACAATGAAATTTAACTTTGTGTTCATGTCTAGATGAGCAAGCAATATTTTTATTTGAAACCGAGTGAGACAGCACTCCTGCAGATTTGAAAACCACTCCTTTTTGTTTAGGAACTGTTTGAATCAAACCACTTCCTAATGACTTTACAATTTTAGGTGGATGTGCCTTAGCATGAGCATGAGAATCAAAACCTAAACCAATTCTATTATTGCAAGACTTGAAAGAATTCAGCAGCAAGTTTAGGTTCTTATTCCCATTACAAAACCGATCTAATGTCTTATGCATGTCATTAAGTTTATTGGACAGATCGAGGCAATTTTCACATGAAGTTTTTCCTTTTAATTTGCAATTGGAACAAAATTTAACTTCATGAGAACGTAAAGCATTGTTCAATATAGAAATTTCATTCATAGCCTCCTGTAGTTTCTTATCAAGATCATCACAAGTAGAACAATGCAAATCAATTGTAAGCTAGCATCTTTCAAGTTTTTATCATTAAGTGCAGCAAGCTCTCTGTTCTTTTTAATTTCTTCATCAAGTCTATCTAGAGTGGAGGAGTGTGCACTTCTTAATGTGGACAATTGTTCATATATTAAGTCACATGACGGACATGCATCATCACTAGGAGTCAAAGTTTTTAAATGGTTAATTTCAGATTCTAGTGATTCAATTTTAGCAGCATTATCCCTAAGCTTTTTGTCCTTTTTCTTGACAATAATAGTTGCACGAGAAATAGCATCACACATTTCATTGCAGGTAGAACATACCTCATCGTCTTCACTGTTGTGTTCTGCATCCTCCTGACTTGATCTTGATCTTGTTTTGCCCGCCATGAAGCATAAGTTGGCCAGATCGTCATCATCTTCATCACTTTCAAAGTCTACATCACTTGAACTAAGTTCTTGAAGTGCGGTGATGAAGCTTTTAATCATCTTGCGTCCTATGGTACCCTTCTTTTTCTTGTTGGAATTTCCAGAGGAGGTCCGGACCTTGCTTTGTTTTTCTTCCCGGGTGGTCGGACCTGAAAGGTTAGGGCATTCTGTATGAAAGTGTCCTGTCTTACCACATTCAAAACAGCGTTGAGGTCCGGAGCTTCCTCTCCTTCTAGTTCTCACATTTTGCAATGCTTTTGAGAATCTAGTAGAGATGAGTGCCAACTCCTCTTCTGGAAATTCTTCGATCTGTTCTAGGGTTAGTGAGGACAACAAAGCAAGAGTATTGCAGGATGATGATTGGCTGGAGCTAGACATATCACGTTGTGAGACAAATGCAATAGACTTGTTTGGGTTCTTACGTGCTAGGATGTCAATTTCATGAGTTTTTAGTTTAGAATAAAGTACATCTAATGTAAGAGAACTAATGATAGTTGATTCACGAATGGATGTTACTTTCATCTCCCAAACTGACATGTCTAATGCACTAAGAAGTTGTCTAGCATTCTCAGCATCAGAAAAATTAACATTGACACTACGTAAGTTGCTGAGAATTTTATTGAAACGAGCAAAGAGGTCATCGATAGACACACCTGGTTGCATCTCAAAACACATATATTCCTTTTTGAACATATCTTGTTTTACCTCCTTGATTGTGTTGGAGCCTTCATGATAATCATAGAGAGCTCTCCAAACGTCGTATGCTGACCGGAGGTGCGCGACACGATCAAAGTCGCTCTGAGTGAGTCCTTGGATGATCAAGTTTCGGGCTTTGTTGTTGTTGTCGACGTCCCGTAGGTTTGTGGCCGTGACTTGATCATTGGGTGGCACTTCATAAGGCTTATACACCTTCTCCCATATTGCAAATCCTTGTGCCTGGATAAAAGCCTCCATGCGTGCCTTCCAAACCTGAAAATCAATATCAGCAAACACACAAGGTTTGGCGGAGTACTTCTCCATGATGATTAGTCAAAAACACATGCCAATCACAAAGATTAGAGCACCGTGGCTCTGATACCAATTGTAGGATCGAAGAGCACGTGAAAAGCTACCAGAGGGGGGGTGAATGGTAGATTTAAAAATCTTACGCAGCGGAAACAATAAAACCCTAATCCCTTCGGTAGAAAAACGATTTGTAAAAGAAATCGTGTGTGAGACTAATCTAAATGTGTTTCACCATGACAAAAGTGATAGTTATCAGAGAGAATCAAGTCACGAAGACAACACAAAAGGAATTACTAAAATCCGTCGAGAAAAACTCAAGTTATGATCAAAAGATCAAACACTGGTCAATCTGACCTACCTGAGAAAAACAGTTTCTGGAATGCTGCAAAGAAACTCGTGTAGATCAAAAACCACAAATCCAATGACCGTGAAATTTTGACAGATGATAGACAATCAAGGTGTGAAGACAACCCAAAAAGAATCACGTCAATTGGATCAGTAAAACTCGAGTTATGATAAAACCACCGACAAAAGGTATGCTGTCCAGAAACTCGACGAGTAAAACTTGTCTGGAACAAGTCGGACGAACAAGGCACAAAAGTTCCTTCAAACTATGAATTTTATTCAATAGAACACAAGAGGAACAGCCCCAAAGTCGTCTCAACGAGCTTTGGCCTTCCCTTGCTTATATAACCAGCCCTTAGGCCATCCCAATCTCAACTAGGACTCCAATCCTAATCCGATCACAATCGGAACTTTCTATAACTGCTTAGGACTCTTCTATACGCAGATAAAAGCAATCTTAAGACTTCCAAACACCTTAGGAACGTATCCCACATTCCTAAACAACTCAAATTCGTGACTCACACAAAATCCTAACATAACCAACTCGATATTTCCATACCGAGCCATAACCGACTCAGCTAGCAGCCTAAGTCTTCAACCGATACGATCCGATCCTTCCGATCAGATCTTCCTTCCATAATCCGTCTCTAGAAGCATATTGCCACATCATGCACCGTATGCATATGTGCGAACACCTTCCTTCAACCTTCATATGCACTGCCCTTGATTCAATCATCCTGCGCGACCTCCTGACCCGCTCAACCACAGTTCCTCCCAAACTTGGTTGTTGGAACCTCATCTCCTCCTGAGACTAGTCCAATGGATCCCGTCACCAGCCATGTCTTGAACTCAAGCAACACCTGCACATGAATAAACAACCAATCCATACGAGCCCAAGTCCTCGACTTGACTCAAGTTAGTTCCGAACACAACACCTTACGTGAGAACCTCACATAAGCATGTTGCAAAACCATAGTAACACGATATCATCCATATGATCCATAACGCACCAAAAACTTAGTAAAAGAATACTAAGCAATCTTTCCAACAATGTAAAGCAAGTAAGAAACATTGCAAATGAAAAGCAGAAGCATTGCGGTCAAGTTCCGAACCTTGCCAGAGCAACCCGGAGCTTGAGCCGGAGCTAACAAAAGCTAGTAGAACCTAGCGCCGGAGCTTTCCAAAACTAGTAGATCCTAGCACTGGAGCTTACCAAAAACTAGTCAAAACTAGTCAACCCAAAACCGGAGCTTAGCAAAAGCATGCCGGAGCTATCAAGTATATGCCGGAGCTATCAAAGACATGCCGGAGCTAACAAAGACATGTCGGAGCTAACAAAGACATGCCGGAGCTAAAAATAAAACTCACCGGAGCTAACCAAAGCTGGTCGGACCTTACCAAGAAGTCGGACCTAGCATCTAACGTAGCCAGAGCTACCCAAAACAAGTCGGACCTATGGTTGGACCTTGCTATAGCTCAGAGCTAGAGTCGGACCTTGACAAAAAGGTGTTTTGGTGATATTCAAAACTTTTATCATCAAAGCCAAGTGTATTCACTACAAGCCAATGTATTCAGCACACATAGGTCTTACAACTCCATTGTTCTCCTCCTCATCATTGCCATCCCTCTGGTTGCGAGTCCTCACCATCTGAAGAAAAGCAATAGGTAAGAATTAAGAAACATCCCCAACTATATGCATCAAGGGATATGAAACTAAACAGCTAGCTACACTAGCCTAGGTGGACATGGCAATGCTAGAGCATCCCAAAATCCTCTATTAAGCACACAAGCAAGCAATATATATAGCAACAGCACTCCAAGCAAAAACACATCGATTCCTGAGTGCTCCTAGGTGCTCTAAAGTGTCCATTCTATCTAGGCTGCATCCTACGGTCAACCTGTGGCTCTGATACCAATCTGTGACGCCGGGTTCCAAAAATGAACCAAGCTAACGCATATGTGTGCCCAACATGTTCAACACACATACACGAGTGCAATCACAAAAGAGTATACAGAAAATTACCATAGAACAAGATTAATTAACCAAATTTTATTACACAAACCATATTATCCTCGAATACAAGCTCTAATGAATATTAATGACAAGTTCAACTAATGCAGCGGAAGTAAACTAATTAAGCAACTAAGCAAACTAAGCAAAAGGGATAGCGCAGCTCCAATCAACACCACAGGCAAGCTGACGGTAGAAACGGCCTAGAACTCCGCATTATCACCATTAAACTCCCAATCCTGACCTGCAACTGTTGGGGTGGGGGATTGCAAGAGTGAGTACATGTCGTACTCAGCAAGTGTGGAAAGTATGACATGTGGCTGATTCAAATGACGACAATAATAATGGCTAAGTGCTGAAAAGTACAGTAAAACATTTGAAAAGCAATATATCATATTTATGTGAAGTAAACCCATCATAAACCATGTAACCATAATAATACCAGTCCATAAATCACCATTACCAATAACCATAATCAATGTCATAAACCATAATTCCATCCCATAACCATAACCATAACCATAACCATAATATCAACCATAACCATTACCAAACCATAACCATCCCAAATCCCAATTTCCCACTAATCATGTAGGTCATCCAGGCGCTCATAACCGGGAGCACGGCTATCATGATAGTTTTAATACTCTGCAGAGTTTGTACCACTTTACCCACGTGTTTGTGATTTCATCACCCGTCGGCGACTAAAGAACCTCCCTCATGCCAATTACACTTCCTTTGGTGTATGGCCAAGAGATCACAAAATAGCCTTTACAAAGGGATTACTAGCCTATTTAGACCACACTGAGGTTTCACCGGTGGCGATGCCTCCAACTGAGCACATCTTGAACCAAGGGCCCCCTCTTGAGCCATTCGGATCCCAGGGTAGTCCCACCAATCATCAACAAACCCAATCCGACTACCCCTTCCCCGAGCATCCACAATGGTCCAAACAGCACTAGCAAGCCCTAATTAATCAGCTACGCCGCACCCATACTTGGCCTCGTGGTGGCACTGTAGTCCTGGCTTATTCTCGCATGAACCGGTCCTTAGATCTAAAGCAAGCAAACCACCATAACATCCAACCCATCCACATACCAGGCTTGCTTAGATCACCCATTACCATACCATATTTAACCAGTTCATGTTAACCATAATCTCATCCATGCATAAATAAATTGAGCGGTATAGTTGTTTTCCATCCCAGTTGATTAAGCGAAGCAAAAAGTAAAAAGTCCATCCCGACGCTCTACCATAAATTCCAGGTGACAAGGGTGGTTTAGCAAGTCTAGTAAACTTCCTACCATAGGATTCCCATCAAATTGACACAAGCATGCAATTTTACAAACAAAACATTTATTTTAAAAACAGGATCAATATGCTTCAAGGACACTTGCCTTGCTCTTGCTGTTGATTAGGGTCAAAGCCTTCAAACTCCTGGTGTTGTAGATCCTCCGCGGCACTTTCTAGCGCAAATCCGTCTAATCCACACAATAAACATAAAAGACAAGAAACACAATCAAAGAGTGCACAAATATTACTCAATATGACATGACATGCATGATTAATGCAAATGCAAGGTAGAACTTGTTACTAGATTGCTTTTAATGATCACTAATTAGTTCTAATAGCTTTTAACAAGTTTATACAGGTTTGGATTCGATTAGATCAAATTTTAGAACCAATTCAACATAATTTAACCAGAAAGATCAGACTAGTCCGCTAGGGACCAGACAAGTCCGCACTTGACGAGATCAGCAGATTAGGGTTTTCTAGATCGACATAAATTTGGAGATTAGGGGTTGAATTCACGTAAGGACAAGAGAATAGAAGGTATACCAGGTGTTTAGGACTCCAATGAATCAAGAAACTTGGAGGTAGCACTTGGATCTTGATGATTTAGGGTTGATGATGAACTTGGAGATGAATTGGTGGTGAAGGACGAAACTTGGTGGAGATCTCTATCCTTCTTCGTTTCCTCCTCTTCTTCTTCTTGCTTGGGATCTTCTCCTCCCTCCTTGATGGTGGCTCCCCACGAACTAGGGTTTGGGTGGGTGGAAAAGTGGCAAATAGATGTCAAACCAAGGGGTGGGGCTGTTTATATAGAGGTGGAGGCTAGGGTTAGATGGATTTCGAGTTTTGGGATGAGTAGAGGCCGGTTTAGAGTCCCACATGGGCTCTAAAAGATTTGGGCACGACGTCCCTAGGCCCACTTAACGGGAAACCCAAGAAACAAGTCGTAAAACAAAAGGTCAATCTCGGAGTCACGAAATATCGGACAAGTCCGGACAGGACCGGACTAGTCCGAAGTCACCCAGAGAGAAAATCGGACAAGTCTGGCCATACATCGGACAAGTCCGAATTTGAATAGAAAGGAAAACGGACAAGTCCCCTGGAACACCGGACTAGTCCGGACAAGTCCAGGGACTTAACAAATTTTCAAGGATTCATGGAATATCGGACTAGTCCGCACAAGATCGGACAAGTCCGAAGTTGTCCAGAGGCAAATATCAGACTAATCCGTAGCAAAAACGGACAAGTCCGTTTTTAGACAGAGAGAAATCGGACTAGTCCTCAGAAAAACCGGACTAGTCCGCACTTTCCTACATTTCTAAGTGCGGTTTTGCTCCAAATCAATTTTAAACTCGTTCTTCTTTTTATGGGTTAATGTTAAACATGTGTATGAGTGCATGTAGGGCATGATGCTTGAAAATGAGGGTGTTACAGCGTGCGTAAGGAAGAACCACCATTGCCCACAAAGGTGCCCTTTTAAAGCACCCTAGTGGCGTTTGAGAGCACCGTGCAAATTTGGGCAGGATCGGAATCAGCGGCTCGTGCCACGACATCCTTGATAAGCGAGCCCAGATCCCCCGCCATAGAAACTGGCCCAGGCTGTTCTCCGCCTGAGAAGGCAACACGGTGGTTCCCATAAAGAGGGAAGTGAAGGCAGCAGAAGTGCAGCAGGCGCGTTGGGAGCTGCCACGATAATGTCTCAACAAGAAAAGATCTCGTCGCCACGACCCCTCAACCAAAGATGATTGCATGGACACAACAGCAGAGGGGCCCACCACTTTGGCTGATCAAGACAAAATTAAAAGGTTGCGCAGGAAAGTAGGATAGGGCTCCAACCTCGGGCACGTCGCCTCCCCCCAAGGTGGACCCAGGGGCCACTGTCAGTACCCTACAAACCGGGTACCCTCACGCACAAGCTAGAGATGCCTAGGTACCCCGCCTTCTGCAGAGGTAGGGTCCAAGGGCACCACATGTTCAGAAGACCCAGACCCATCAGCCTTAGATACGAGGTCTGGGGTCCCTGCAAGAGACCCTGAGGAAGAGTTCCGCTCCCCCTCAGAGACGAGCTCCCAAGTAGCCACGTGTCCAACCGGGAAGGATCCCTCTCCTCTGTGAGATAGGGCTCTGGAGCTTCCACGTGGTCTGAGACATCAGACGGGCCACCTCCCATATAGGCGGGATTTTGCGCTGCCACGTGTCCCGCAAGACAGGACCCAACCTCCTCCGCGGAGGTGTGCTCCCGAGCTGCCACGTGGTCCGCAAGACAGACCTGACCTCCTCCGCGGAGGTGAGCTCTCGAGCTGCCACGTGGTCCGCAAGACGGGACCAGACGTCCTCCTTAGAGATGAGCTCCCTAGATGTCGTGTTGTCCAGCCACTTGCCCTGGACAGAGGGTTGCGGGAGTTAAGAGGCAGTGTGCCTTGTCCCTATCAAGTATTGAAGATACGCGGCTTCCCCAGACGCATGGCGCGGCGCACACCTATTGTCAGGTACCGCTACGACCAATCGCATTGCATTGAAGACCCGCAGGCCTATCCCACTCTACCAAGTGGGTAGCTTGCGCCAACAATACAAGCTGACGGGACACCTTCTGCCATCGTCAGCAACGACGCGTGGGCTACTGACGAGAGAAGCGTCAAGACGACGAGTCTTCACTACCACGGTCAGAGGAAGCTTATGCGAGAAGCATAGATCTTTAGGATAAGATCGCCCTGGGACCACCTGTCATGCCTTGGACCCCACTTGTAAGGCTTTCGGTCTTGTCTATAAAAGGATTGGGCCGCCACCATTACAAAGGACGGATCATCGAATCCCCGATACACATGAACACACGCAAACACACACTAGCAATACAATCCACCATGGAGTAGGGTGTTATGCTCCTTGCGGCCCGAACCACATAAAAACCACCGTCTCATACTCTCTCACGCGCATGTACACTGTGACGCCCGGTTCCGAAAATGAACCAAGCTAACGCATATGTGTGCCCAGGATGTTCATCACACATATACGAGTGCAATCACAAAAGAGTATACAGAAAATTACCACAGAACAAGATTAATTAACAAATTTCATTACACAACCCATATTATCCTCGAATACAAGCTCTAATGAATATTAATGACAAGTTCAACTAATGCAGAGGAAATAAACTAATTAAGCAACTAAGCAAACTAAGCATAAGCAACAGGGTATGTATGCGCAGCTCCAATCAACACCACAGGCAAAGCTGATGGTAGACACGGCCTAGAACTCCGCATTATCACCATTAAACTCCCAATCCTGACCTGCAACTGTTGGGGGGATTGCAAGAGTGAGTACATGTCGTACTCAGCAAGTGTGGAAAGTATGACATGTGGCTTATTCAAATGTCGACAATAGTAATGGTAAAGTGCTGAAAAGTACATTAAAACATTTGAAAAGCAATGTAGTATAAGTATGTGAAGTAAACCCATCATAATCATAAGTAACACCGTAATACTAAATCTGAATTCATTACCATCATCAAAAATTCCAGATTTCACCATTGCCAATAACCAGATTCAATACCAGAGATAAACTCATAACCAGCCATAACCATTACCAAACCATAACCATCCCAAATTCCAATTTGCCTCTAATCATGGAAGTTGTCCAGGTGCTCATAACCGGGAGCACGGCTATCATGATAGTTTTAGTTAACTCTGCAGAGTTTGTACCTCTTTACCCACGTGTTCGTGATTTTATCACCCTTCGGCGACTAAGAACCTCCCTTATGCCCATGACCCGTCGGTCACATTACACACTTCTGTTGGTGTGTGGCCAAGAGATCACAAAATAGCCTTTACAAAGGGATTACTAGCCTATTTAGACCCCACTGAGGTTTCACCGGTGGCGATGTCTCCCGCAGAGCACATCTTCAACCAAGGGTCCCCTCTTGAGCCATTCGGATCCCAGGGTAGTCCCACCAATCATCAACAAACCCAATCCGACTACCCCTTCCCCGAGCATCCACAATGGTCCAAACAGCACTAGCAAAGCCCTAATTAATCAGCTACGCCGCACCCATACTTGGCCTCGTGGTGGCACTGTAGTCCTGGCTTATTCTCGCATGAACCTGTCCTTAGATCTAAAGCAAGCAAACCACCATAACTTCCAACCCATCCACATACCAGGCTTGCTTAGATCATCCATTACCATACCATGTTTAACCAGTTCATGTTAACCATAACCTCATCCATGCATAATTAAATTGAGTGATATAGTTGTTTCCCCTCCCAGTTGATTAAGTGAAGCAAAAAGGCAAAAACCCTTCCCGACTCTCTACCATAAATTCCAGGTGACAAGGGTGGTCAAACAAAACTAGTAAACTTCCTACCATAGGATTCCCATCAATTTGACACAAGCATGCAGTTTTGCAAACAAAACATTTATTTTAAAACAGGATCAATATGCTTCAAGGACACTTGCCTTGCTCTTGCTGTTGATTAGGGTCAAAGCCTTCAAACTCTTGATGCTGTAGATCCTCCGCGGCACTTTCTAGCGCAAATCCGTCTAATCCACACAATAAACATACAAAACAAGAAACACAATCAAAGAGTGCACAATATTACTCAATATGTCATGACATGCATGATTGATGCAAATGCAAGGTAGAACTTGTTACTAGATTGCTTTTAATGATCACTAACTAGCTCTAATAGATTATAACAGGTTTATACAGGTTTGGGGTTGATTAGATCAAATTTTAGAATTAATTCAACACAATTTAACCAGAAAGATCGGACTAGTCCGCTAGGGATCGGACAAGTCCGCACTTGACGAGATCAGCAGATTAGGGTTTTCTACATCGACGTGAATTTGGAGATTAGGGGTTGAATTCACGTAAGTAAAAGAGAATAGAAGGTATACCAGGTGTTTAGAACTCCAATTAACCAAGAAACTTGAAGGTAACACTTGGATCTTGATGATCTAGGGTTGGTGATGAACTTGGAGATGAATTGGTGGTGAAGGACGAAACTTGGTGGAGATCTTGATCCTCCTTCGTTTCCTCCTCTTCTTCCTCTTGCTTGGGATCTTCTCCTCCCTCCTTGATGGTGGCTCCCCACGAACTAGGGTTTGGGTGGGTGGAAAAGTGGCAAATAGATGTCAAACCAAGGGGTGGGGTTGTTTATATAGACGTGGAGGCTAGGGTTAGATGGATTTCGAGTTTGGGATGAGTAGAGGCCGGTTTAGAGTCCCACATGGGCTCTAAAAGAGTTAGGCATGACGTCCCTAGGCCCACTTGACGTGAAACCCAAGAAACAAGTCATAAAACAAAAGGTCAATCTCGGAGTCACGAAATATCGGACAAGTCCGGACAGGACCGGACTAGTCCAAAGTCGTCCAGAGAGAAAATCGGACAAGTCTGGCCAAAAATCGGACAAGTCCGATCTTAGTCAAAAAGGAAAACGGACAAGTCCGCTGGAACACCGGACTAGTCCGGAAAAGTCCAGGGACTTAGCAAATTTTCAAGGATTCATGGAATACCGGACTAGTCCGCACAAAATCGGACAAGTCCGAAGTTGTCCAGAGGCAAATATCGGACTAATCCGCAGCAAAAATGGACAAGTCCGTTTTTAGACAGAGAGAAATCGGACTAGTCCTCAGCAAAACCGGACTAGTCCGCACTTTCCTACATTTTTAAGTGCGGTTTTGTTCCAAATCAATTTTAAACTTGTTCCTCTTGTTATGGGTTAATGTTAAACATGTATATGAGTGCATGTAGGGCATGATGCATGAAAATGAGGGTGTTACATACACTTGATTGGGGCCTAAGCCCTGCCGAACAAGAACCTCCGCGGGCTGCTCCTTAGCAGATTTGGGGGAGGTGTCACATTAACACTTTAACACCTTCCTTTGGGAAAATATAAATGATAGCTTTGGGAATACTCTTAAAGGGGAAATGTTGGATCGATAATTTTCGTGCTCTTGCGGATTTTTACCTGTTCCTTAAGAACTATCAACAAGCATTTCTGGCGCCATTGTCGGGGATGATTTGTTAGTGTTACTTAAGAACTATCAACAAGCATTTTTGGCACCATTGTCGGGGAAGGCAGCCGAAGTATTGCATGATTGAGTGAATAGGAAGGACCCTGGGTAGATTTTAGTAGGATAATCCTTCTTTGTTTTTGCATTTAGTGTGAAAATAGGGTAGTGTATATCTGGTTTCCGCTTGTCGGTAAACTTTGTTGAAGATCCTGAATCCTTTTTGAGATATCGACCTCATGTCATTACTCCTCAGAAGCTTCGAGCGGCAAAGTAAGCTAGCGCAACTGTACCAACAACGGAAACGCTGATCACTCAGAAGACCCTTCGTGAGTTTTTGGCTCCCTCTGCTAACAATGTGCCTGTTGGGCCCACTATTAACACTAGAGATGTGAACTTCAAAATCAAGATTGGTTGTATCACTATGGTGCAAGCCAACCCATCTTGTGGGAAGGCTAACGAGGATGCAATTGCTCACATGCAACAGTTCCTTGAGATCTGCAACACTTCTAAGATCAAGGACGTATCTCCTGATGCCATCCTTCTTAGGCTGTTTCCGTTCTCTCTTCTTGGGAGAGCGAAACAGTGGTTCTACGTGAACCGAAGTGCTGTAGACACTTGGGAGAAGTGTTCTACGGCATTCCTCGCCAAGTTCTTTCCGTTGGGCAATACCAATGTGTAAGGATCGAATGCCCAAGAGGGGGGGTGAATTGGGATTCTTTTCAAAAATTAAAGCAATAAAAACTTGACTATTAAAAGCCCAATTTCCTATGCAAACAACCTATGCATTCAAGTGAATAATAATTTTGCGGTATATGAAATGCATAAGTGTAACGGGAAAGGAAGAGTGTGCAAACTCCCGAGGAGACACGAAGACACGATGATTTATCCCATGGTTCGGCAAGATCATCAAGACCTTCCTACATCCACGTTGTGGCACCCACCAAAGGGTATAGCCACTCCCAAGTCACCGAGACCAGGGATCTTCACTAAAAGTCTCCGTTCGCCATCTCAGGCAAGGTGGAGCTCAAGCCTTGTACAAGTTTGATCTTCCGAGCTTCGACAACCGACTTGGCAAGCTTCGGAAGGCTCTCTCCAATCACCGACTGTTACACGGTGAATGCTATCACCAAGAGACACTCCCTTACAGCTCTCACTAGACTAGAGACTCCAATAATCAAGAGTGGAAGCACACAATCATCACCTCTAGTAAGTTCTAGCCTATCTCTTGGTGTACAAGTGGTGTAATTGATGTGGAAGTGGTTGCTCAATGTCTTGAATGCTTGGTAATGTGTAGAGTAGCTCTGGGCATCAAGACTTGTCGAAATGACTGGTTGAAGGGGTATAAATAGCCAGCTTCCACGAGATAGCCGTTGGAAAAGTAGGCTGACATCACTGTTCTGCAAACAACGGATTATCCGATGTTCTACCTTCAGTTGTCATCGGTCGAATACAAATTAGCTGATGTCACTATGTCAGACATGACCGTTGATCGACCGTTGTTGTATACACCTGTACATCGAATAATTCGGTGACACTTTATCTAGAATGGTCTAGAAATAATGCTTACTAGAATGATTGATCGATGTGTTGTAATTGTACATTGGATGGTCCGGTGTTACACTTGGTCCAGGGAAATTGCTTACTGTAGTGGTCGACCGATGTAACACTTGCTTCATCATCGGATGATCTGGTGTATACCCAAGTCTGAGGTCTTTTTCTGCTGTTGAGCCAACTCGACCAATGTAGTCTTTTCTGAATACATCGGATGATCCAGTGAGTAGATTTTATCTGCTTCGAGTTGTTCTAAGTGATTCTTTTGGAATTTGTACGAGTGACCTCTTAGACATTGGTTTGAAATGTTCTTCTGATGATGACTAAGTCTCGTGGGCTGTCAATTTTGATGAAATAGTTTTGACATATATGCTTTTTCTTTTAGTCTTCATGAAAACCGATTGACCTCGTAAAATAGTTTGTTGAGGGGTCTCCAATTGTATCCAATGAGTTGTAGATGATATAAATATAGAGTCCATTAAGTGTGATAAATTATATGAGAGACCTTGCATCCACAAACTTATTAGTGATATCCAATGGTTGTCATTAATCACCGAAACCATACCTCATGGGGGCCTAGATGCTTTCAATCTCCCCTTTTTGGTGATTGATGACAACACAATGAGTAAAGCATAACAGTACTGAAATTAAGAATACGATACTCAAAAGGATATGCAACAAGTACAAGATTCAGCACATTAAGCTCGAAGGCTCAAAAACGATCAATAAAGCATAAGAGAATTAAGTAGCACCCAAAAAAACTCAAAGATAGCAAAAGAATAGCAAAGATCCCAAATTACAAAAGTTCCCAAAATAAATACTCCCCCTACAACTAGGACTCCCCCTAGGACTATGCTATCCCTCCCCCTGACTCTGACTCTTCTCCCCCTTTGGCATCAAGACACCAAAAAGGGAAGCCGAGTGCCTAAGGATCCTGAGCGCTCGGGGCGATGACGAACTGGTCGCCGTCGGGGGTGCTGTCATCGGAGCTGCTGCCTGCTGCTGCTGAGGCTGGAGTGGAGGAGACCGGTGTTGTGGGAGCTGCTGTCGGTGCTGAGGGTGCCTGCTGAGTCTGGACTACTGGTAGCGGGGCACTGACAACTGAGGCCGGAGTCTGCTGAAAGAGTGTTGAAGACAACAGGGGAGAGTGAGTCCGTGTGCCTGGAGCAAGCAGTGGTGACATGCTGATCGTCGGTATCGGCGTGGTCGGCACTGGAGCTGAGACTGGTGCTAGAACCGGCGGACCTGGAGCTAGACTCGGAAGCTGTGAGGGCAGGGCAATCCCGGTCTGCGTGTAGAGGTTGGTGATCAACCCCAGGATGCCCATCATGGCCTACTGCGTCTGCTGCTACTGGTCAAGAGAATGCTGATGCATCTGGTCAATCAGTCCAGTGAGCCTGTCAGTGTCATCTCGCCTCTCGCAGGCTATCTGACGCTGCATCTCCTGCTATTGCTGCTGCTGGAGCTCCATAAGGTGCGCAGCCTGCTCAACTCTGGCCTGCTCAGCTGCAAGTTGATCCTATCGCTGCTGCTCAACCATCTGCTGAAGTAGAGAAGTGAGCTCGGATGGCTGAGAGACCTGTGCCTCGGACACCGGAGGTGGGGTAGGTGGTGGTGCAGTCGAGCCTCCAGCCTCCGCATCGTGCTTCTTGGGTGAGGGAGGAGGTGGGAAGTACTCCTCGACACTGTCACTAGTGTCACTCTCTGACCAGATATGCTGCAGATCTCCTCCCTGAGCCTCAGCTTGTGCTAGGATCTCGTCTTCCTTTTCTAGGTCTGACTAGTCTTCCTCTGAAAGTTGAGCCCGAACCTGACGCTCAACTGGGAGCCCAAGGCCGCGGTCTCCAGGAGCTGGAGCACGGTAGTGTCCGAACCGAGTGACGCTCTCGTCGGTGAGACTGTCACACACAGCGGACCCCTCTGGAGCAAACAGGTAAAGCAGGTGACTGATCCAGTGACCAAACACAAGCTATCTCATCATCCCAACTCCATCGGTGATAACATCCTCCATCTCACAGATGAGAACATCCACGATGTCGAACTCCATCCCGTTCATGACATAGAACAAGAGGGTCTACTGCAGACTGGTGAAGCCCTCAAGATATCCGGACCTGGGCAGTAACGTGCGGCGCAAGGCAAGGTGCACAGTACGCGCAGCTGGAGTGAGTAGAGCAGGTACCCTTGGCTGGTTAGGTGAGAAGGGATGAGCAAACAGTGAGTGAATTTCCTCAAAAGGTGGTGCCACACCTCCAGCGAGCAGCCTCCTCGGTGGGTCAGCCTGTCCATATACTATCTCGTGTAGGCAGGTGTCATGGAGATCCACGCCTAGTAGCTGTCCCAATGTCTGTCGAGTCATATGGCGATGCTGGCCCATGAACATGAAGTCAATGGATCTGCGGCCCTCTGAAACGTAGATTGTGGCATAGAAAACTCGGACCCAGTCCTCCATGTAGGCACTCCGCTGGTAAGACATCATCTCCACTAGCCCTCTGTACCTATCAAAGTAAGGGCGAATCTCAGTCCCAGCTGCAAGTGCGAGCTGATCCTAGTAAAGGAAGTTGTGCTGGAAAAGCTTACGGCCCTGACGTCTGTAGGTCTCATACAGCGACGCCTGTGTCCGGGTCCAGAAGCGGCTGTCCACAAGTGGCTCTCATGGCTGTGGGAACCACTCCTCAAGCAGAATGCTCCATCTAAGCTTCCTGAGCTGCTTTGCCTTCAACTTCCTGTAGTCAGTCAGGCGGACACCCTCACCATCCTGGACATTGGTGTCCATCTCATAGACGGCTCTCTCGGATGCTCTGTGCTCCCGAAGCTCAGCTGCAGAAGGTCTCTGTCTCGGGGCTGCAGCTGGATGACCTCCACGTGTCCTAACTGAGCACTGGTGAACAAGCGGGACCTCAAGCTCCTCTGTCTCCGCTAGCTCCTCAGGCACCTGTGGCTGCCTTGTCAGGTCTCACGGATCCTCAGGGATCCTCCTCGTCCATGCTCTCGCTCCTCAACGGCGCGAGTGGCCATCTCAGCTTGTCGAGCTTGCTTCATCTCTTTTGACAACTTTTGTTTCTTAGCTGCCGGCTCCTCAATGGCCTTTCCCTTTCCTTTCTTGTCACGGCCCATCTCGAGTGACGACGGCGAAGATGAGATCGAGGGACAACGATATCGGGCGCGCGAGACGGCGACGCAAAGTACAATGCGGCCGAGCGAACCCTAGCGGCGAAGAGGAGGCGGCGGTGCGACGGGGAGCATGGCGACCATTGAGGGCGGCGGCGGAGTTGAGGGAATGCGGCGGCGGTGAGGGCGGCGGCAGGCTTAGGGCGGCGGCGCTGAGCGACGGCGGCTCTGAGGGTGGTGGCACGGCGGCGGCAGCGCTTAGGGCGATGGCGCAGGGCGGCGGCGGTGCTGCGTGGGGCGGCGGCTGGAGCGCGAGGTGTGGCGGCACTGGTGGCGCAGAGGGCGGCGGCGGCGTAGAGGGCAGTGGCAACGGTAGGCGGCGGCAGGGCGAGGACTGTGGCATCGGGGAGAGAGAAGAGAAAAACGAAGAGGCGCTAAATAGGTGGGGCCTGAACCCTAGTTTTATTTTTAACATCAGATGATCCGACGTCAGATGAGAGGTGCATCGCTCGAGTTGTATAGTAAGGGTATTCCAGAGGTACCTTCGGCATCGGATGATCCGACGTGGAAACGATTATCATCGGTTGAATTTGGCACAACTCCAGAAATGTGAACATCGGATGCTCCGATGTTTCTCAGAATGAACTCATCGTTTGATTTGACTTCCTGTCTGAGCTGACCCTTGCACTTCAGCACAAACTGATCCGATGATGCTCCTGCCCTAAGCATCGGATAATCCAATGACTACACAAGATCAACAACAGCCCATATATGTCCTTTGACTTAAACAATCAAAGAGAAACACAAGTCTTAGGACTTTTTGGGCAACCACTAACCCCTCAAAAAGACTTTAACACTAGTTGCCAATAACTTGGCTAAGCCCTAAAGCAAATAGAACACCAGAAAAACCAAGGAAAGAATCCAAATAAAATGTAAGGCCCATGCTTTGTGAGCTGGAGGATGAAGACTTCTATCTCTTTAAAGCATGTTCCTTTAGTCATTAACACACCTAACACTTTGTTCTTTCCACATCATCTGAATTCATATATTGCATTTCAAATAAGTCTCTTCCTCATGAAGTGGGTTCCCCTTTGTGACAATCTACCGTATGCAATGTCAAACAATTTTTAATGCAGGATATTAAACGTGAGTGCAAGTCTATATCGCGGGCACCATGCAAGGCATAAATTAAATCTATCTTGCCAAATTTGAACCTTTCAAAGGCTTCTTCAGGGAGAGCCATTCTCCAAGTCTTGGGGATACCCAAAAGAACCGTCATCCCAAGCTAACCCTTGCTCGCCCCTATCCTTAGAAAGTTAGACAAGTCCTATATGTGATGCATTCTTACATGACCATGGCAACTTACATGATGTTCGATGCATCTAGCACATTTAATTCACTCCTTAGTCTAGAAAAGGTTTTCTCATCAAGTGGTTTAGTGAAGATATCCGCCAATTGTTCTTCTGACCTAACACCTTGCAAGGAGATGTCTCCCTTAGCTTCATGGTCCCGCAAGAAATGATGGAGAATATCAATGTGCTTAGTGTGGGAGTGTTGAACGGGGTTTTTAGCAATCTTAACCGCACTTTCAATGTCACAAAGGAGAGGCACACAACCAAATTTAAAACCAAAGTCCAAAAGGGTTTGCTTCATATACAGGATTTGGGCACAACATGCACCGGCCGCTATATATTACGCTTCCGCAGTGGACAAAGCAACGGAGTTTTGCTTCTTGCTAGACCAAGATACTAGGGAACGCCCAAGCAAGTTGCACCCTCCGAAGTACTCTTGCAATCCACACGGCATCCGGCAAAGTCCGAATCTGAGTAACCCAAGAGATGGAATTTAGCACCTTTGGGGTACCACAGGCCTACACTTGGAGTATGCTTGAGATACCGAAGTATCCTAAAGACCGCCTTTCGATGCAATTCTTTAGGGGCCGCTTGAAAGCGAGCACACAAGCATACACTAAACATGATATTTGGCCTAGATGCGGTAACATAGAGCAATGAACCAATCATGGAACGGTAATTAGATTGGTCAACAGGTTTACCGTCCTTATCCGCGCTCGAAGTTGCT
The DNA here is from genome assembly GCA_036927565.1 of Tuctoria greenei. Classification (NCBI taxonomy): domain Eukaryota; kingdom Viridiplantae; phylum Streptophyta; class Magnoliopsida; order Poales; family Poaceae; genus Tuctoria; species Tuctoria greenei. The sequence continues at coordinate 155,295,189 of JAYESD010000006.1, forward strand.
TGATTTGAAATCCAAGGAAGAAGTTGAGCTCTCCAATCATTGACATCTCGAATTCCCTAGACATCATTTTGCCAAACTCATGGCTAAGAGCTTCGTTAGTTGAACCAAAAATAATATCATCGAAAAAAATTGACAAACAAATAGTTCTCCATCGATGTCTTTGGTGAACAGTGTAGAGTCCACCCTCCCGATCTTGAATCCTTGCATGATCAAGAAATCCCGTAGTGGTTCGTACCACGCTCTAGGTGCTTGCTTGAGCCCGTAGAGCGCCTTGTACAACCTATACACATGATTAGGATTCCTCGGATCTTCGAACCCGGGAGGTTTTTCGACATAAACAAGCTCGTTAATGTAAACATTAAGAAAGGCACTTTTCACATCCATTTGATAAAGCTTTATATTATGATGTGATGCGAACGCAAGAAGTATAAGGATGGCTTCTAGTCGAGCGACCGGAGCAAATGTTTCTCGAATGTCTAGTCCTTCAACTTGCAAGAAACCCTTGTCCACGAGTCTAGCCTTGTTGCAGATCACAACACCGTTCTCGTCTGCGGTACACCCACTTTGTCCCAATGACGTTCTTGTCCTTGGGTCGCTCCTCCAACACCCAAACTTCATTGCGGACGAAGTTGTTAAGTTCTTCTTGCATGGCCATTACCCAATTTGGATCTTGGAGTGCTTCCTCAATTGGAGTGGGTTATACACATGAAACAAACGTGTAGTGCTCACAAAATGTAGCGAAATGGCGAGAACGTGTACTTACTCCCCTTGACGGACTTCTGATAATTTGATCAATCGTATGCGCCTTGGAGATGCGTCCATGCATCATAAGTGGTTGTGAAGCACTTGGCGGTGGTGATGCGTGTTGTTCTTTTTGTGGTTGGACTTGATCATGGACTTGTTCTTTTTCTTGATGTTGTGTGGCTTGTGAATCTTGTGTCGGCAATGGACCATCTTTTTCTTCTTCATCAACTTGAGGTGCCATAGATGTGTTGATGTTGGAACTTGAAGCTCCCCCTTGATCATGACTCTCCTCAACTTTAGTCTTGATGTCTCTAATGGTCATGTTCTTCATAGCTTCTCGTAGAGGCTCATCATCTATTTCATCATGACCAAAACTCTCCTCTTGGGAGCCATTAGTTTCATCAAACTCAACATCACAACTTTCCTCAACTAAACCGGAGGTTTGGTTGAATACTCGATACGCTTTTGAGTTTGATGCATAACCAAGAAAGATACCAACATCACATCTTCTTTCAAACTTACCGAGCCTTTTCTTGCGGTAGATGTAGCACTTGCACCCGAAGACTTGAAAATAGGAGATGTTGGGCTTTCTCCCAATGAGGAGTTCGTACGGGGTCTTTTGAAGTAGTCGATGTAGATAGACCCGATTTGTGGCGTGGCATGCCGTGTTGATTGCTTCGGCCCAAAACTTCTCAGACGTGCCATAGTCATCAATCATTGCTCGTGCAAGAGTGATGAGAGTCTTGTTCTTCCTTTCAACGACACCATTTTGTTGAGGAGTGTATGTGGTTGAAAATTCATGCTTCACGCCTTCACGATAACACCACTCCCCAATGTTGTAGTTCTTGAATTTGGTGCCGTTGTCACTCTGGACCTTGATGATGGGAAGTTGAAATTCCCTTTGAGCACGCTTAGCGAAGGTCTTGAACACTTCCGAAGTTTCACTCTTGTCACCTATAAACAATGTCCAAGCATAGCAAGAGTAGTTATCAACTATAACAAGACAATAGAGATTACCACCAAGACATTGATATGTGGACGGTCCGAAGAGGTCCATGTGGAGCAATTCAAGTGGCTTGGAGGTTGACACCATTGTCTTCATCGGGTGGTGTGAAGCAACTTGTTTCCCGGCTTGACAAGCGCTACAGAGCTTGTTCTTATCAAATGTGACATCCTTCATGCCGGTCACCATCCCGAGCTTGAATGACTTCTTGAGCTTGCTCATTCCAATGTGAGCGATGCGTCGATGCCATAGCCAACCCAAACTCGTCTTGGTGAAAAGACAAGTGGTCAAGCTAGGATCCTTGTCGGAGAAGTCTATTAAGTAGAGATGTCCATGCCGAAACCCTTTGAAGATTAGTTTGTTGCTTGTTTCACTAGTCACAACGACATCATTCTTGCCAAAGGTGCACGTTAGTCCAAGATCACACAATTGTGCAATAGAAAGCAAATTGAAAATAAGTGACTTAACATACAACACATTGGAAATAGATAAATCATGTGAAATTGCAATCTTACCCAACCCAATTACCTTCCCCTTAGAGTTATCACCAAAGGTGACTTGTTCATGATTGCCAGGGTTCTCTATGGAGGTGAACATACCATCGTTGACGGTCATGTGTTGAGTGCACCCGCTATCTAGTACCCAATGCTTTCCTCCGGCTTTGTAGTTCACCTAAACACATAAATTCAATTTTTGATTTTAGGCACCCAAGCTAACTTAGGTCCTTGTATGTGTGATACAAGTGTTTTTGGGACCCAAAGTTGCTTGGGAAGCTTCCCCTTCATGCCCTTCATGTCCTTGTCAATGAACCTTGCCCTCACCTTGCCATCTACTTTACTCAAGAGATAATAGTGATCATTAAAGGTGGACTTGTAGTTAGTAGGCAATTTTGGAGAAGGTCGGTTAGGAAGAGGACACTCCCTTGTATGGTGACCGGTGACCTCGCAATGTTGGCAATAAGAACCAACTTCCTTGATGAAGCTTGTTTTAAGCTACGGTGAGGGCACCTTTCCTTTGTTAGGCACCGGGAAGGATCCAAGTCCTCTCTTGTTGAAGGCCTTTGCTTGTTGGAAGAGGATTTCTTTGTGCTTGACTTCTCCCTTAGATAGTCTTACCACACTAGTGTGGAGACTTTCAATCTCATCCATCAAAACCTTCTTCCTAGCATTTTCTTTCAAAGGCAAAGACATATGCAAGACATTAGTGTCATGAGAAACAATAGATACCTTATCATTAAGGGTTTCTTTCTTTATAGTATTTAATTCTTGATCAAGGACTTCATAAGCAAGGTTAAGTACTTGATGCTCTTGGATTAACTCATTGTGCTTTCCCAAGAGTGCTTGGTGTGCTACATCCACATCAAGCTCATTATGATCTAGCTTGATTTGAGCCTTATCCTCCTCAACTTGCTTGACATGAGATTTGAGCGTTTCATGCTCCTTAAGTATGCTTTCATACTTGTCAAGCAAAACGAGGTTAGCACTCTCGAGCTTAGCACGAGCTTCTTCAAGAGCCTTGACCTTACTCTTTTCCCTTTTAATGATAGTGTGGTATTCATTTATCAATGAAGCTAAGTCATCGGGGGAAAGCTCATCATTGCTAGAGTCATCACATACCTTGGTGTTACCTTTTGCCATGAGGCACATGGGAGGTGGACAAAGAGATGAATCATCATTGTTGGCAATGGCAAGGCCGGCTAGGCTCTCTTCTTCAACTTCACTCTCTTTATCACTAGATTCTTCGTCGGTGATCCATTCATTTGTCTCACACATGAACACCTTTTGTGGACCTTTTCTCTTCTTTGGAAAGAGTTTTGCCTTTTTGCCTTTGTCATACTTCTTCTTCCCAAAGAATCTTGGCTTGGTCTTGACCTCTTCTTCATCATCCTCACTATCCTCAAGCTTGTGATGCTTGCCCTTTTGGTTCTCTCTTCTTTTGTCCAGTTTTGGACAATCATAGGAGATGTGGCCTTGATCCCCACAATTATAGCAAGTCTTGTTGTCATCTTTTCTTGGTAGAAATGCTTTATTTTTGGGATCAAAGGAGTATCCCTTCTTGGCAATCTTGGAGTTCAAGCGGGAGAATTTCCTCATCATCAGTGCAAGCTCATCATCGTCATCTTGACTTGATGCTTGTTATTCTTCACTTGAGCTAGGCTCGACCACTTTCTTTTTCTTGAGATTTGTTCTCTTGGTGGAAGCCTTTAGAGCAATTGTTTTTGAAGATGATTCCTCCATCATCCCAAGCACACTCATCTCATGAGCGTGAATCTCTCCAATAAGTTCCAAAACTTCAATGTGATCAAGAGACTCCTTTTGAATCATGGAGTTGATGATTTTGTACTTTGGCTTAGGAAGGAGCATAAGAATCTTGCGGTTGATGAGTCCCTTGCCAAGAGAAGCAATATCAAGAGCGTTAATTTCCTCAATGAGAACATTCAAGCGGGAAAACATTTCATTGACATTTTCATGAGGTAGCATTTTGAACTCATCATATTTGGCCTTAAGCATATGATATTTAGTTCTTTAACACGAGAAGAACCCTCATGAATTTCAATCAAGCAAGCCCAAATTTCACAAGCCTTTTCTTTGCTAGCAATCCTAGCAAACACATCTTGACTAATGCATTCGTAAATAGCATTTCTAGCTTTTGCATCCCACTTGATTTGATCACCTATATAGTTATGCTCACCAAACCCCGCATGGGTCGCTTCCCATACCTCGGGACCAATAGCCTCTATATAAGCACGCATACGTGCTTCCCAATAGGCAAAGTTCTTGCCCTCGAAGATGGGAACCGAACCCCCAATCTTGGCCATTTTAGCTCTCTAGCGGTGAAGCTAGAATGATCCAATGAGCAACCTTGCTCTGATACCAATTGTAAGGATCGAATGCCCAAGAGGGGGGGGGTGAATTGGGCTTCTTTTCAAAAATTAAAGCAATGAAAACTTAACTATTAAAAGCCCAATTTCCTATGCAAACAACCTATGCATTCAAGTGAATAATAATTTTGTGATATATGAAATGCACAAGTGTAACGGGAAAGGAAGAGTGTGCAAACTCCCGAGGAGACACGAAGACACGATGATTTATCCTGTGGTTCGGCAAGATCATCAAGACCTTCCTACATCCACGTTGTGGCATCCACAAAAGGGTATAGCCACTTCTAAGTCACCGAGACCAGGGATCTTCACTAAAAGTCTCTGTTCGCCATCTCCGGCAAGGTGGAGCTCAAGCCTTGTACAAGTTTGATCTTCTGGGCTTCCACAACCGACTTGGCAAGCTCTGGAAGGCTCTCTCCAATCACCGACTGTTACACGGTGAATGCAATCACCAAGAGACACTCCCTTACAGCTCTCACTAGACTAGAGACTCCAATCACCAAGAATGGAAGCACACATGCATCACCTCTAGTGAGTTCTATCCTATCTCTTGGTGTACAAGTGGTATAATTGATGTGGAAGTGGTTGCTGAACGTCTTGAATGCTTGGTAATGTGTAGAGTAGCTCTGGGCATCAATACTTGTTGAAATGACTGGTTGAAGGGATATAAATAGCCAGCTTCCACGATATAGCCGTTGGAAAAGTAGGCTGACATCACTATTCTGCAAACACCGGATGACCCGATGTTCTCCCTTCAGTTATCATCGATCGAATACAAATTAGCTGATGTCACTGTGTCAAATATGACTGTTGATCGACCGATGTTGTATACACCTGTACATCGTATAATCCGATGACACTTTATCCTGAATGGTCCAGAAATAATACTTACTGGAATGATTGACCAATGTGTTGTAATTGTACATCGGATGGTCCAGTGTTACACTTGGTCCAGGGAAATTGCTTACTGGAGTGGTCGACCGATGTAACACTTGCTTTATCATCGGATGATCCGGTGTATACCCAGATGATCCGGTGTATACCCATGTCTGAGGTCTTTTTCTGCTGTTGAGCCAACTCGACCGAGGTAGTCTTTTCTGGATACATCGGATGATCCGGTGAGTAGATTTTATCTGCTTCGAGTTGTTCTAAGTGATTCTTTTGGAATTTGTACGAGTGACCTCTTAGACATTGGTTTGAAATATTCTTCTGATGACGACTAAGTCTCGTGTGCTGTCAATTTTGATGAAATAGTTTTGACATATATGCTTTTTCTTTTAGTCTTCATGAAAACCGATTGACCTCGCAAAATAGTTTGTTGAGGGGTCTCCAATTGTATCCAATGAGTAGTAGATGATATAAATATAGAGTCCATTAAGTGTGATGAATTATATGAGAGACCTTGCATCGACAAACTTATTAGTAATATCCAACGGTTGTCATTAATCACCGAAACCATACCTCATGGGGGCCTAGATGCTTTCACAATGCCCTACGTGGAAGGATTTTTAGCTTCCTGGAAGATGCCAAGGAGTCTATTCTCGAGGCTTGGGAAAGGGTTCGGGAGTACATTCTGACCTGTCCACATTATGGGATGGATGACTGGCTCATTATCCAAAACTTCTACAACGGGCATATCCCTTCTTCCCGTGACCATGTTGATGTTACTGCTAGAGGTGCCTTCTTCTCATCGATAGTGCCCAAAGCAAAAGATTTGATTGAGAAGATGATGTCAAATATGGGATGGAGCATAGAGCGTATCCATGCCTGCCAGCGAGGCATGCACACCTTGAAGGAGGTGGACATGATCGTTGCCAAACTGGACCTCCTCATGAAGAACATAGATGGACAAGCCAATGGTGAGGTGTGTGGTAATGCCTATGACCTAGACTCTCACATCACATGTGAAGTCTATGGCAACACGGGCCATTTGGGCAATGATTGCCCAGAAACCAGTGAGGATGCCCTATACGTAGCCAACAATGGGAACAACAAGGGCGATCTTCTAGGAGGTCAAGGGTGGGGCCAAACATGCCCATTCTTTTGAGGAGGGTACAACAACAATGGCAATAATAGAAATCAGCCCAACTTGAGAGAGCTTGCCATTAGTCAGCTGAAAATCAATGATGCTCTATCCAAGAAACTGTCGGCTAATGACAAGAATGTAGAGAGCATTAATGCCAAGATTGAAGGATTATCCTCGACCTTCAAGAATCAATTGAGCTTCAACAAGATGTTGGAGAGCCAGTTGGCTCAACTGGCAGCTGTTGTTCCACCAATGGAGAATGGCAAGATGCCAGGACCAGGACAGCCCGAACCTCCCATGGAAAATGTCAACATGATTTCTCTATGGGAAGGCAACTGGCTGAAGGACCTTGGATGTCCTACAATATCATGCTCAATTAGGGTTCACCACTTTGACAAGGCCCATTGTGACCTTGGAGCAAGTGTAAGTGTGATGCCCAAGGTGGTCTTTGACCAACTAAACTTCACGGAGCTTACTCCAACACCTGTGCAGCTCCAACTGGCTGACTCTTCAGTCCATTATCTGGTAGGTATCGCTGAAGACAATCTGGAGAAAATTCAAAATTTCTTCATAGCCATCGATTTCGTGGTGCTCGACATGGAGGTTGAGAAGGATACACCGCTCATCCTTGGGCAACCATTCCTTAGCACCACGAAGGCTCGCATAGATGTGGGAGCTGGATAAACCCACTTCCATAACAATGGCAAGGAGGAGAAGTTTAACATTCGCCAAAAGTTGGAGCAATGCTCCATGATCCGTATCAAGTATGGGCCGAATGTTAAGCACATTCAAGAGGTCAAAATCACACCTCCAAAGGTGGACCCGCTCATTGCATTCATGAGAAAATTGATTTATGCGAAGAACCCGTCTTATCGTTCACGCCGACACCCCAAGAAGACGGAGAAGTCCAGGCCTCCCCAGAGGCCCAAGTCCACCAAGCCGCCAAAAAAGGAATGGTGGAAGAAGCAAGACAAGCCGTTCGAGCCCATCCCTCCGGGTCCGGATGTCAAGAAATGAAGACGGAGGAATGTCCATCTCATCGGACGATGGTGAGACCTAGCCAATAGGTTAAATTGGTAGTTATCCTTTCTTTTATTTTTCTTTTCTCTTCAATTGATTTTCCCCATTTAGTTTGATTTTTCCCCAATGCATATTTGGTTTTTCTTTGCAAGTTGAGAATCTTACATTCGCAACTATCATTTTATTTCTTTATTTTTCACAACAAAAAAATTGTTAGGTTTTTAAAAAAATGTTTTTATTCAACAAACAATTTTTCTGAGCTGCAAAAGTTGTAATTCACGAACGTGCTAATATCATAGCTGTTGGGGAGCCACATGCCAAAAGATAGAACAGGGGCCCACATTGCAGTGCGGCCGACCCCCCTATTCGGCCGACATGGGGAAAGGGCCATTTTGACTCTATCTCCTCTAACGGCTACATTTGATTCCCTTGTGACTGTTGAGGAGTGTACACTATAAATGGTGGTTGTGAGGAGAACTCCTATTCACACTTCACCTCATTTCACACCTCCCCAAAGTCACTCTTTCTCATTGTTTTTCTTGCTCTTCATTGAAGTACTCTTGCCCAAAATCCAACCCAAAAAGTTTTGCTTTTGTTTGCATTTGCAATTTGCTCTCAAGCTCTTCAAGGGAAGATTCGTAGGGGGTTTTGCTTTCACTACTATCACCTCTTTCAAGTTTTTTTGCTTTGTTGTGTTCTTTCTTGTTGTGGTCATGAAAGTCATGAAGATGTTATTTAGGAAGAGGAAGGAGGTTGCAAGCTCAAGCCATGGTGGATACTCAAGTGCACATCCCTCTTCCGTTGCTACACCAAGTTCACGGAGGAGGAGTGTATGTGAGGACACTCCCATGGGTGAGAGTAGCAACCCGCACCAACTCCTCCATGAAAATGACCTCGACATACAAAGTGAAGTTTAAGATCAAGCACGCAAGCTCCTCCAAGATCAGGAGTTTTGTCATACGAAAGCTAATCTGGATTTGATCTCCAAAATAGATATGGATTCTGAATTCTTTTCCATTTGGCGTGCACTAGGATGGGAAAACTTTGCTCATATAGAGGAGAGAGGTTCACACCTTATCTCCATACAATTCCTTTGCACACTCGAAATAGAACTTGATGGTATTTCTTTTGGACTATTTCGAAAAGAATACAACATCCTATGGAAAGAATTAAGTGAAATCCTAGGCTTCCATAAACGTTGTTTGATTGATATAGACACTTTGCCTAAGTTTAGCAAACAAAGTTTTTTGCAAGAATTGAATAGTGAGGTCAGATGTTCGCACCTAGGAATAGCCACTTGCACAACCCTACTTTACGCTTCATCCATAGATGGGTGGCTATGATTATGTTCCCTAGAGGAGATGTAAGGGTAGTGCGTGAAGATGAGCTGAAAATTTTATTTGCCATGGCTAAAAAGATAAAAGTTGCTCCAGTTATTGCAATGATGACACAATGGTTAGATTACATTTCAAGAACAGGGCCAATTGAATGCACTTCATTGATTACCCGTATTGCTACTAGGGTAGGAGCACTAGAATATTCTTCATTTAAGTATATTGAAAATGCAAAAGAATTAATTAATGAAGATTATTTAGTGCAAGGACACACCCTTAAGTATGATCAAGATGGCTCTATGATATTTTATTATCCCTGCTTTGTTAATGATATTCGGTTACCTAACACGAATTATCATTTGCACAAATGCCAAAGGCCAACCATTGACCTTCTTCCTAGTGAGGAAGCCCGGAGAAATAATGTCTCTGGCAGGGTAACTAGAAGCCACGCCAGGAGAGCGGCCATGCCTCCGACAACCTCCACGGTCCATGAGTACGAAGAGGAATAGAACCCAATGGGTGATGCACCCGGATGGACTCAACCTCCATCATATGAGACCGAAGGTCCGTCTTAGCATGGATGGTCGGGTGCCGCGTGGGATCCACCCCTATTCACATCAAGATCTAGCAGCTTGCCTCCAACATCCACAAGAAGATGTCATTCCTCTTCGGCTAGAAGTCATTGTGACTATAGCCAAGGGATGAAGGATCTCACTAGACGTCAGGGAGAGCTTGAAGTGAGAACGGGTGACATCTACAACACTCAACAATGGCATGTCCAAGGTACCCAACACTGGCAACAACACATAGACGCTCAATTCACCAACTTCAACTCCACGCTACAACAACAACAAGCCGGATCACAGCATACTTCTGTCATCAATGGTTCAACCCTCATCACGGAGGTGAGTGAAGAACAAGCTTGGGGGAGGACCCCCAATTGAGGTAAATTGTATCAACCCCTTTGCTTATTTATTTTCCATTCACCCATCATCCACCTTGCATATAAAAGATAATATAAATAATAAGTAGAGTGGATTTTTTTCAAATAAAATAAAAGATGTGCGGTAAGAATGACTTGGAATTCACATAGATGAAATGATGAATAGTTTCTCTTTTTTAATTTTCCTAAGTCCCCAATTTACAACTTGCCACTCTCCCACATATTGCTCTCATTGGCTAAAATTGCTTTTGCCTTGATTTGGATGTTGTGGGTAGCACAAGCTTAATCCATTCTAAGTTGTTGTGAGATATGATATACTGATAGGGCTACTATTCCTAGTTTGAAAGTGAATCTTAGATTTTTAGGAAAAATTCTAAAATGATTTGAGTTACTCTCATTTGATTGGAAATACCTACCAAAGCCATATGATATATTACATTGCTAGAACTTATGCATATGCTATTTGTCTTCACATTAAGCTTTGTCAAACTAGTATAGACCTATGTGAGATTTCATTCATTACTTTTTGAATTCAAGACTTCACTTGCACATGCTATACTTCTACACTAGAAGTAAGCAAAATTCCATCATACCACCATTCCATAATAAAAAGAGAAACTCCATATCATTCATGCTTAGTGCTCTCTCCAAAATTTCTTGCATAAAATGGGTGTAGTAGACATGGCTACAAGAAAAAAGAAAAAGAAAAATTCTATGTATTAACATTGGTTCAACGATGATTTAGTTCATTGCCTTAGGATGGCTCGTGCCTAAGCTCTTAAGGTAATTACTTAATATGATAGCATGGTGCTAGGATAGATAAGTAGTGTTCAATGTCTCGTAGACCCACAGATTGAAGAGGTAGGCAGTAGGTGGTCACAGACCTATCTGTCCTTTGTAACCTTCCACTTTCAGCTATGCCACTGGCTCTTGGCGGGAGTCGTCCTAGTGTTGCTAGGGGTAAACCGGTGCCTGATGTGTTAATCAAATTAGCATGAGAATTCATAATTAATATGATCATTAGTAACTAACTTAGGCTATGTATATGTATATTAGAAGAACAATAGGAGTATCTACCTAACTCTTAGCCTGGTCCCTCTTTACCTCATTTACCCCCTTAGGATAGAATGCTCTTTTGTGTGTCATGCTACCTCCAAAATATCATTTACCCATTCTTGCTAGAACCCTACCTAGACCAACCTACCCTTTCCATTTGATGATTGCTTTGCTTCCACCTAGCCTTCCTTTGGGAAAATATAAATGACACCCTTGGGAATACTCTTAAAGGGTAAATGTTGAATCGATAGTTTCCGTGCGCTTGCAGACTTTTATATGTTACTTAAGAACTATAAACAAGCATTTTTGGCACCGTTGTCGGGGATGATTTGTTTGTATTACTTGAGAACTATCAACAGCCGACTTGGGAGCGCTCTGGACCACTACCCCCGCGGTAAGGGTGTCAGCACAGCCGACGAGGACCTGCAGATTAGAGTCAAAGTCTGTTCAAACAAGAGAATAGATGGGACAATGATGCAAGATTCGGTAAGAATGCCTTACTTACGTCCCGGGAAGCTCCAGCAGGCCTCGAGTTTCGGCGACTCTGAGGTTGTGGGCTCCGCTATCGATATGACGGGTGGGGTCGATCCGATTGGGCCTCCACCAGAACCGCTAACGTTGCTGCCAGCACACACCGGTGTGTCTCCACCAACCCCAACAGTGACACTTCTAGAGCCTCCTTCAGAGCCGCCGCCGACATCCATCGCCAAGCCCATGGCAAGACCGCTAGTAGCCCGAGGCCTCTTGGCCTGGTACTCAACGGATGCAGCACTGCCAGAGCCCTCACCGCCGCATTGGACTGCACCAGCGGCAGAGACGATGGTTGGTGCACCGACCTTAGTCGATAGTAGACTCGTTGCTTGGCGTGCGAGGCGTCCGATCGAAGAATCGTCAACACCCAAGGCCGAGGATGGGCGCTCCATCAGACATTGGCTTGGGGCAAAGGCCACCCTCGGCGGTGACCGAGGATGTTTGTCCTTCACACCCTTGACCACCAGCGAATTTCCCTTCCCCGTATCAGGGACCAGCGCTTTGCCCTTCCCACTATCAGAGGACACGTCTTCCACCCTCGACACTTTGGAGCCCAGAGCGAGTGTAGACTCCTGCAGAGAGTCGGCGATGATCAGCCCACAATCCACGTCTCCAACCCGCCGCTGCGCAAGACCGATTGCATTCTGGTTTGGCATCTCCCTCAGGATCATCATCTTGAGGTCCTGGTCCGTGCGAAGCGGCGGACAAGGCTGCGGGATGGTGAAGACATCGGAGTACAATGGGTGGTCACACGCCATGGACATCCCATCAAACACCTCTTGACGAGTCATCTCCGTGTCACGACCCCTCATGAGCCTAGTGTTGTCCTGCGGTCTGAAGTATTGCCATGCCGCATGGCAATGATGTTGGAGGGGGGCTAAGCGTCGACTCCCAAAGTCTGCCACCACGATCAATGATAACAAACCAAGGTCCGCCAGGTATCGAATCCTCTCCATCACCGGGTTATACTCCAACTCCAACTCTCGGTGCTCCTACCAGGTCTTCTTCCTAAGCATCGGCCAGTCAGTGGGTAGAACCATGCGATCGTGGGCATCGGTGTGTAGGATCGCCCAGTGTCCCTTCCAGCCATCCCACCTCACAGCAGAAAGCGGGATGATGTGCTTGAATGGATTGTTGGGCCGCTGCTAGAAGTTGTAGGCGCCCTTGAAGTTTGTCTTGCTCTTCCCACTCTGCCTCAGCATGAAGAACTGTCAGAACACTGGCATGGACGGGTACACCCCGATTAACATCTCGCAAAATTGCGAGAACACCGCCACCACCACCAAAGAGTTTGGCGGCAGGTGATGAAGATGGAGCCCGAAGGTCTCCAGAAGCATCACAAGGAAGGAGGAAATGGGTGGAACGAACCCGGAGTATGCATACGAGGTAAATAAGATGATATCTTCCTTCTCCAACTTGAGAGGCATGGAACCAGGGCGGATCAAATCCCACCGCATCTCATCCTCCCAGCCAAGCAGCCACCTCACAGGCGCTACATCCACCACGTGGGAGGGAGGCAAGTTTGAGGCCATTAGAGCTGGAGTCAAGAACCTTGTAGGTGGCGGAAGCTCAGGTGCTCAAGGTGGAAGATGAAGGCTCAAACGATGGGGTGTGAGTAAAGAAAGAACCACCTTTGCCCACAAAGATTTCCTTTTAATCACCCCGGCAATGTTTGAGCGCATACTGCGGGTTGCATGGGCCCGAAACCCACTGCTCAACCCACAGCATCCATGACAGCGGGGCCCAGGTCCCCTATCAGAGTGACTAGCCTGAGCAGGCACGTATCTTCAATCCTTGATAGGGACAAGGCGCACCGTCCTCTTAACTACCGTGTCCCTCCATCCAGGGCAAGTGGATGGACTATGTAGCAGCTCGGGAGCTCACTTCTACGGAGGAGGTTAGGTCCCGCCTTGCGGACCACATAGCAGCTCAGGAGCTCACTTCTGCGCAGGAGGCTAGGTCCTATCCTGCTAGACATGTGGCGATGTCAGGAGCATGGCGTGATGCATGCCTAATGTCAGGTACCACTACGACCAATCGCATCACAGTGAAGACGCCGCAGGCCTAACCCACTCCGCCAAGTGGGTAGCTTATGGCGACAAAGATAGTTGAACAGGACATTCCCTGCCAATGTCAGCAACGGCACATGGGCTACTGCCAACTCAGGCGGCAAGACGATGAGTCTTTAAAGCCGCAGCCAGAGGAAGCTTATGCGAGAAGCCTTAGATCTTTAGGATAAGATCGCCCCGGGACCACCTGTCGGGCCCTGGGACCCCACTTGTAAGGCGTCAGGCCTTGTCTATAAAAGGCCCGGACCGCCATCATTACAAAGGGTCCAAGAACATCAAACACACGCATACACACATACTAGCAATACCATCCACCGTGGAGTAGGGTGTTAAGCTCCTTGCAGCCCGAACCACGTAAAAATCACCGTCTCATATTTTCATCCACTAGAACACTTGATTGAGGCCTAAGCCCAGCCAAACAAAGAACCTCTGCGGGCTGCTCTTTAGCAGATCTAGGGAAAGTGTCTTATTAACACTTCGACATTAGGCGCGCCAGGTAGGGGCTTTTTCCCTCAAAAAAGTTGTAGCGCTTTCACTAATCATGGTGTTCATCGGGCCCGTGGAAGGCGGATTCCACGACCATCGTCCGGGACCAGATCTGTCACTCAAGCAGCACTCTCTGGTCCGTCACACCCCCATGCAGGTACGGCTGGCCAGAAACAGCATGCCAGGACACATCTCGGCTCAGTCGGCTCAGTGTTGCTGACTTCAAGCCCAGAGAGTGCTCTGGCAGCAGCCGAGGCTCTTCTCCACCACCCACTGTTGCTGAACACTTCCGAGGGAGCGGCTCAGTAGTGGGTCCAAGACATAAACACTTCGTCATCCCGGCCATCAACTCTCCCAATAGAGGGAGACATCACGTGTCGCTATCATGCACATTGTCCATCGATCGATGCACCGCTGACTCCAGGTCTACCAAGCCTACCAGCGTTGGCAAGATCCCCGTGGAGGACCTCAGGGTTGAGCTTGACCAACGTCAAGCTCAGTTAGACGGCCGCGTCATCATCGAGCGGCTGCGGGAGAGACGGCGCAACCTCGACGCCGAGTATGGGCCTCGAGGGCCTGAGCAGGAGGAACCCTCTATCCAGGGAGCACTGCAGGTAAACCCTCCACTGCAGCCATTGGACCAGGACTACATTGGGTCAACTGCACCCATGCACTGCCTGGTACACCAGGTACCGTAGCAGTATTTGCCACAGCAGCTGGTCCCACAGCAGCCACACATGGCGCAGCAACCCCCCCCCCCCCCCCCCCCCCCCCCGGCATATGCTATCCCATATGCCTCTCCGGTGAAGCTTGTCGAAGGGTGCATGGCCTTGACACAATACCTCCGACTGGCGACGTGGCCACGCAAGTTCTAGCCACACCTACCAGAAAGGTTCGACGGGAGCATCAAACCTGCCGAGTTCCTGCAGATCTACACCACGACGCTCCTAGCTGTAGGAGCATATGAGCCAGTCCTGGCAAACTACTTCACTGTCGCCCTAGTTGACTCAGCCCGAGCATGGTTGGTGAACCTGCCTGAGGGGTCCATAACCTGTTGGGATGAGCTTTGCCGACAGTTCACGGCAAACTTTGGCAGCTCCGACACACAGCCCGGCACCGAGCTCAACCTCCACGCTGTGCGCCAGCAACCCAAGGAGACGCTGAGGTCATTCATCCAGCGCTCCTCCCAGGTACGCAGCTCCATCCCCAACATCCCGAATGCTTCTGTCATACTAGTGTTCCGGCAAGGAGTGCGTGACCGGAAGATGCTCGAGAAGCTAGCCACGCACAACGTGCAAGATGTCTTCGAGCTCTTCTCCATGGCCAACCAGTGTGCCCGTGCGGCTGAGGGTCGTGACTGGCACACCCAGACCTCCCCTGGAGCAGGTGGAACCGGCCAGGCTGGCGACAGTGCCGTTACCCCGGGTAGCGACAAGAAGAAGAACTGGTGAAGTGGCCAGAACAAGCCGCTGCACGGATCTTCCGTTGCCGCAGCAGCGGCAACCGTTGGGGGAAACCCCCCTGAATGTGGCCTAGAGGGGGGGTGTATAGGCCTTTTTGAACTTTGTCAGAACCTGCAACACTTAACCACCAAATCATAACTCGAGATATCGGACTAGTCCGGTAAAGTGCGGACTAGTCCGGTGTGTACTGACTAGGTCAATCAAGTTTGATCGATTAATTTGATTCTAGGATGTATGCAGCGGAAATTTATTTGTAATTGAGTTGTTGCAAGATTATGAGCTAGAGTATACCACAAGCCAATCTTATATTTGATGTTTCAACGTAAAGTGAGTAAGATTGATTAAAACCCTAGATTGATATGATGAATAAGAATGATGAACACAAAGCAAGAACACAAGCAATTTATCTTGTGGTTCGGCTCCCACAGAGGCAACCTACATCCACGTTGAGGAGTCCACAAAAGGACCGGGTCTTCTCCAACCCTACCCTCGTCGGATCGCCACGAAGGCCAATCCTCTTCTCTTATCACAAAGGGTAAATAACCAAATTCAAGGGGCCTTCTCACACGTTGAGGGCTCCCCTAGATTACAATGAAAACTCCACCAAGAACACACTCAAAAGATTACAATGAAAATCACATAAGTGTGTTAGGGAATCAAACCAAGAGCTCAAGATGATGAAACGTGTCTCTCCAATGTCCCAAAGTGTATACTCAAGGGATTGATCTTTGTGGCTTTTGATTTCGTGGAGAGATGTGTTTTTGAGGCTCTTTGGAAGTGTGACGGCGCAGGGGGTTGAGAGAGATTAAAGTTGGGTCGTGCACATCTATTTATATGGGGTTTCTAAAAGTGACCTTTAGGGTTTAGAAAGATCGGACTAGTCTGTGGTGGACACCGGACTAGTCCGGTGTGGAGTGTGTAGCAAACCCTAAGTGTCCTGAAATATCGGACTAGTCCGGCTAGAAGCGGACTTGTCCGATTTCGCTTCTGGAAATCTTCGTACTAGTCCAATAATCATCGGACTTGTCCGGATTAGTGAAAACCTGAGTGAATTGGGTGACAAGTCTGCACTTGGAGGACTTGTCCGATTTAGGTCAGAGGGTTTTCGGACTAGTCCGTGCCAATATCGAACTTGTCCGATTTAGATCAGAATGATATCGGACTAGTCCGTTGTGTGATCGGACTTGTCTGATTTTGTGCAGCTTGTGAAGTGTTTTGGGGACTAGTCCGCACTGGGGAGGACTAGTCCGATTCTAGTCAGAGAGATATCAGACTAGTCGGTGGTGATATCAGACTTGTCCGATCCTGTGTAGAGAGATATCGGACTAGTCCGGTGTCAATCGTACTAGTCCGACCATGTATAGATTTGTGCAATGTGTGTGTTTATTTGTGTTTGAGCTCTTGGGGTGTGTTTCCTTAACACAATCCATACACAATGATCTACTACACTTGTTCCATGAGCTCTTCTCCACATTGCTCCTCATTCTCCCTTCTTTTTGGCACTTTTCATATTCTCCCATTAAAGCCTGTGCTCATCTCAACAAAGTAGTTAGGATCTCATTTGCTTGTCATAAATCATCTAAAACCCACAAGGGATTCCTAGATGCACTTTCAGTCTCTCCCTTTTTGGTGATTGATGACAACCAATTGAGATTTCACAAAATATGACAAAAAGTTGAGCTTTTCATAAAGTATGCACATATGAGTTCAAAATACATCAATCAAGGAAAACATGATTCAAATGTGCATTCTTTATGGTGGGATGGATAACAAAGTGCATTGAAACAACAATCATGAAGAGAATGACATAATTGACATTAGCATTCCAACAACAAGCATACATGTCATTCTAGGAGCAAAATTGCAAAATCACATATTTCATTAATTACTTGACAAGTAGTTTAAAGCATTGCATCACAGGACCATTAAGTAGCAAAATAGCATATTAAACAGTTTACAACCCACAAAATAGACAAAAAGGACAAAGGAAGCTCTCTCCTCGCATCCTACAGCTTAAGACCTATGACCTAAGACTCCCACTCAATCTCTCCCCCTTTGGCATCAAGACACCAAAAAGAAGGAGAGGAGGGACCTAAAGTCTTCAAGCCTCGCTCTCGGTCCTCTCATTGTCTTCATCTTCGTCTTCGGGCTGATGATGATGAGGAGGAGTTGCGGAGCCACTCGAGCCCCCAATGCCAAAGTAGGCAAGCTCGGAGGGGGTCAAGGGCCCGAGCTCGGTGAAGTCAGAGTCGGAATCATCAGATATTTTAGGAGATCCAATGGGCTCGATCTCCAGTTTCTGGCAAATTTGCTTCACATTTGCCTTGACATACTTCATGTCTTCCTTTCTTATCTTGTTAAGCTTGTGGGCCTTCACCTCGGCCTTTTTGCAGGAAGAAAAGATAGCAGCCAAGTATTTGAAGATGCCACTTGCAGATCCTTTTTGAGAGGCTGCCCTAGTGGCAGGGGCAGCCCTGGCATCTCCACTTCCTCTTGTCAGAACCTCAGGACTGGAGGCTGGAGAAGGGGCAGCCTGAATGCTTGGCTTTTGAGGCATCTGGGGCCTCAAAAGGTAGGTGCTCCACATATTTGACAAACTCAATCCCAATGACCTTCTCTATCACGAACATAAGGTACGGAGCATAGCCACACGACCTGTTGGGTGTGCAAGAGATGTTGACCATATCGTTCCAGATGTAGTCAGCCACATCAAACTTGAGGTCCTTGTTTATGACCCTCATCAGGGTCCGGAGATATCCTTGCACACTCCCAGCATCCCCATCCTTGCAGGAAATAGTCTTCCTCAAAACTCTGTTCAACACCACAAAGAATGACTTCATGTTCTTCGTGGAAGGAGGGTTGAACTTGGAGTTGGGCTCTTAGAGGAATTTCATCTTATCCTTCTCAATGACACCTATATTGTGGATGATCAAGTTGTCATGGCTTGAGGTGTCAAGGTGCAGTAGGCTTGCAAAGTCTTCATAGGTTATATTGTACTTGGATCCGTGAGTCATCCAAGTAACACTCTCTTCTCACTAGAGAAATGGCAAGTCGCAAAGAATTGCGCTATGACCTCATCATTCCAATTGTTCCTAAAGGCAAAAAGGTCCTTCAGGCTATGTCTCTCAACCGCCTCCACCAATTCAACAAACGGTGAGCAGCCCTTCTTCTCGAAGTGGGCCCAATCAATCCACTGGCTTCGCACTACAGGTGTCTTCATGGGGAGGTACACAGATTTGTAGAAATCTGCATAGAAGTTACTCCAAAATCTTCCATCGGCAGCTTGCTTTGGATGGCCATAACAATCAACATTTCTTAATTTTGCAGTCGAGTTGCTGCCCTTCCCATTGAACCTTTCTTCTGCGGGATCCCAAGCCCCTTGCTTCGGAGCTGACATCTTCAGGGGGCCAATCGGGCCTGTTGCGATCCCCTTGCCCTTGCCCTTGGCTAGGCGGGCACTCGCCGAGCTAGGGCCACCACTGGCGGAGGCCCTGGAGGTAGGCACCTTTCGTCGAGCCACCCTCTTCTGAGACCGAGGAGGAGAGCGGGATGGCTCAGAAGGTCTCTTCTTGCTTTGGTCCGTCGAGGACTGAAGCGGGGCTTCTTGGGCCATCTAGGCTTTGAAGTCCGAAGCTTTGTCGTGAGAGTTTGACATGCCCTGAGAATGAATTGTACAAGGTATGGATAAGAATGGATGACAAGGAATTGAATGGATGACAAGATAATTTGCATTGAGGAATTAAAAGGTTAGGGTTGAGTTCAGAAAATTTGGACTTGTCCGTGCATGGATCGGACTAGTCCGGTATTCATCCTCAAAAACCTAACATATGGAGACAAATGGACTTACTCAATGCAAAATTATCCTAACAGCTATGTAATGCATCAAGAACACTAGTATTAGGTGAAAGAAGCTAGGCTATTCGATCAACAATGAAGAAAATAGGGGTTTCTAGGGTTTGGGAGGATATTACTGAAGAAATCGCTTGAAACTTGGAGATTAGGGTGTTGAAGGCCGGACAAGTCCGTGAACTTCAATCCCTATGCGATGAAGATCAAATTCCACCCAAACTTGCAAAGTTTCGATGGAGAAATCAAGGAATCCTCTTGGGAGCTCGAGCGCGGAGAGAGAAGCTTGAGGCAAGTTGTGAGGGTGAGGGAATTAGGGTTTGGCCGCGGCTAGGGTTATGGACACAAAAAATCGGACAAGTACAGAAATGAAGGGACTAGTCTGAACTTTTCCAGGGGCTATATCGGACTAGTTCGTGGTATACCGGACTAGTCCGGCCTAACCGGCGCTCTGCGGACTAGTCTGCATGGGCGGACTAGTCAGGGTAACTACGGACTAGTCCGTGGTCACCAGGCAAGAACTTCTTAGCCCATTCATATATATTTGAAGGTACATATTTAGAAAAATGGAAGCCAAATCAAATCAAATAATCTCGATGAATATGATCAGTAAGCATACAACAATCAAGCAATGACCATAATTCACCAAGATCTAGTAATTGACATAGTTTTTCGGAGAAAATTGAGAGAGATGATTTTCACAATCCAATCAACATATTTTGAAGAAATCATACAGGTATGCAAATTTTCAAGCCACATTTCGAGCATCAAGGATGTTTAGTTCATTTCGAAGCTCACAAAAGCGTTTTTCATCAAGTGGCTTGGTGAATATGTCGGCCAATTGTTTTTCAGTGTTGACATGGGAAATGGCTATATCTCCTTTCATGGAGTGGTCTCTCAAGAAGTGATGCCGGATGTCTATGTGTTTGGTTCTAGAGTGCTCAACTGGATTGTGGGCAATTTTAATGGCACTCTCATTGTCACAAAGGAGTGGAATACAGTTCATATTATAACTGTAATCCCTTAGAGTTTGTCGCATCCAAAGGAGTTGTGCACAACAACTCCCAGCTGCAACATACTCCACTTCGGTTGTGGATAAGGCAATGGAGTTTTGTTTCTTGGAGGACCAAGAAACTAGGGATCTATCTAGGAATTGGCATGTGTCGGGGGTACTTTTTCTATCTACTTTGCATCCAGCATAATCTGCATCGGAGTAACCAATGAGATTGAATTTCGAGCCTTTTGGGTACCAGAGACCAAGGTTGGGTGTATGAACTAAATATCTCAAGATCCTTTTTACGGTTGTCAAGTGACACTCCTTAGGATTGGCTTGAAATCTTGCAGACAAACATACACTCAACATAATATCTGGCCTAGATGCATATAAATAGAGTAGAGATCCAATCATGGAGCGATATACCTTTTGGTCGATGCTAGGTCCATCTTCATTGAGATCCAAGTGGCCATTTGTTGCCATGTGAGTCTTTATGGGCTTCGCCTTGTCCATTCCAAACTTCTTGAGTATGTCTTGAGTGTACTTCGTTTGGCTTATGAATGTCCCTTCCTTTTGTTACCTCACTTGGAATCCCAGGAAGTACTTTAGCTCTCGCATCCTAGACATCTCAAACCTATCTCTCATAATTTTACTAAACTCCTCACAAAAAGATTGGTTAGTTGAACCAAAGATTATATCATCAACATAAATTTGACAAACAAATAGATCATTGTCAAAATTCTTTGTAAATAGTGTATAATCTACTTTGTCAATCTTAAAGCCATTTTCAATTAATAAATCTCTAAGACACTCATACCAAGCTCTAGGAGCTTGTTTGAGGCCGTAGAGAGCCTTATGCAATTTGAATACGTGGTCGGGGAGCTCTTCGTCTTCAAACCTGGGGGGTTGCTCCACATACACCTCCTCCTTGATTGGTCTGTTGAGGAAGGCGCTTTTCACATCCATTTGATAGAGCTTGAAATCATGGTGAGTAACATATGCAAGTAATATTCTAATATATTCAAGTCTAGCTACGGGAGCAAAGGTTTCATCGAAATCCAAATCTTCGACTTGCGAATACCCTTTGGCCACAAGTCGTGCCTTGTTCCTTGTTACCACACCGTGTTCGTCTTGTTTGTTGCGGAAGACCCATTTAGTGCCGACGACGTTGGATTTGGGTCTTTCGACTAGTTACCACACCTCGTTTCTCTTGAAATTGTTGAGTTCTTCTTGCATGGCCACTACCCAGTCCGGATCCTTCAATGCATCCTCAACCCTGTGTGGTTCCAAAAAGGACATAAACGAGTAATGCTCACAAAAATTAGCTATGCGAGATCTAGTAGTTACTCCCTTTTGGATGTCACTGATGATGTTGTCGATTGGGTGATCCCTTTGGACGCATTGGTGTACTCTTGGGTGTGGTACTTGCTGTCTTGAATCTTCATGATCATATTCTTCTCCCTATAAGTGGTTGCCCTCATTGACTTGTTGATTATCTTCACTTTCTTGATGTTGATCTTGTATGGAAGCTCCCCCTTGATCATTGGTCTCCTCTTGTGGTTTGTTTTCCTCGTGCATATGTAGAGGTGGCTCTTGTGGTCAAACTTCGCCTAATGCCATTCTTCTCAATGCTTGACAAAGAGCTTCTTCTTTATCTAGCACACATGGATCAACTTGCTCCTTTTGGGAGCCATTAGTTTCATCGAACACTACGTCACGTGCTGCTTTAACAAGTCCAGAGGTCTTGTTGAAAACACGATAGACGTAAGTGTTCGAATCATAACCAAGCAAGAAACCTTCATCGGACTTTGAAGCGAACTTTGAAGTCCTAGGCTTCTTGTTTAAAATATAGCATGGGGAACCGAAAACTCGAAAATATGAAATATTAGGCTTGTTACCAGTAAGTAGCTCATAGGATGTCTTCTTGAGTAGTGGATGAAGATAAAGTCGATTTATGGTGTGGCAAGCGGTGTTAATCGCTTCCGCCCAAAATCGATCTGAAGTCTTGTACTCATCTAGCATTGTTTTCACCATCTCTATGAGAGTTCGGTTCTTTCTTTCGGCAACTTCGTTTTGTTGAGGGGAGTACGGAGCTGAAAACTCATGCTTTATGCCTTCTTCATCTAGGTACTCCTCCACTTGTGTGTTCTTGAACTTTGTGCCATTGTCGCTTCGAATGTTTTTGATTGTCAATGAGAATTCATTTTGAGCTTGCTTGAAGAACTTCTTGAGTATTCCTTGTGTTTTTGACTTATCATGTAAAAAGAAAACCCAAGTGAAGCGAGAAAAATCATCAACAACTACTAAACCATATTTGTTACCGCCGATCCTTATGTAAGAAATTGGACCAAATAAGTCCATGTGAAGTAGCTCGAGCGGTCTTGTTGTAGTCATGACGTTCTTGGTAGGGTAAGGTGCTCCAACTTGCTTCCCGGCTTGGTACGCACTACAAGGCATGTCTTTCTCAAAAACAACATCCTTCAAACCTCGGATGTGATCGACCTTGAGGAGTTTTTGAAGGTTCCTCATACCAACATGTGCTAGCCTTCTATGCCACAGCCAACCCATGTTGGTCTTTGCAATCAAGCATGTGTCAAGTTCAGCTTTATCCTTGTTGAAGTCAACAAGATAAAGCTTTCCCTTTCACATACCCTTGAAGGTAATGGAACCATCACTCCTCCTAGAGACGGTCACACCCTCTTTAGTGAACAAGCAATTATAACCTTTGTCACACAATTGAGATATGGACAACAGGTTATAATCTAAGGAACCAACATGTAATACGTGAGAAAGAGTGTGTTGTGGTGATATGGCAATTTTACCGGTACTGAGCACCATTCCTTGACTATTGTCTCCAAAGTAGATGCCCTCGCTTGGATTCTCATTTGCTTCATATTCAACGAACATCCTCCTTTCTTCGATCATATGGTTGGTGCAGCCACTATCTAGCACCCACTTAGATCCACCGGAGGAATAGGCCTGCGAAAACAAATTATGCCTTGGTTTTAGGTACCCAATTGCTTGGGTCCTTTTAGGTTAGTCACAAGGGATTTGGGCACCTACACATGAGATTTGGTGTGGCGTGGCCTAACATAATGAGCATAAAACTTTCCACAATTACTTCTCATTAAGACATAAGATGCATAAAAAGTTCTGAATAGTAACTTTTGTTGTTTATACACAGGACTAGTCTGGGAGGTCGGACTTGTCCGGAGTACCGGACTTGTCTGGACCCTGACTAGACTAGTTCGATGGTCATTTGTGTTGTATTCATTAATTTTTTATTTTCCAGTTTGAAAGAGCCCTCCCTTTACAAAGACGTTGTTATCCCTGTTATTCTTATGGCTTCTAGCTTGTTGCTTTTCGCCATAAGAGTAACCAATGCCATATTTGACATTTGGAGGTCTTGTGACCAAGTATGCACTACGTGCATATTTGATCTTCTCCTTGTCAAATATGCCATTTTGTGCAGGATGCTTGTCCTTGGTAGAGGTTGGCTTGTCTTTCAAAATTGTGTCAACCTTATCACATGTACAAGTGGAAGCAACTTCAGTTTTAATGGGTTGAGAAGGTGAACTTGAAGAGGATGAAGGGTCACCTTGCTTGAGTGACTCAACTTGCACTTCAAGGATCTTGTTAACCTTGATTAGGTTAGCAAGTTCTTCCTTGATTGCAGCATTTGAGTTGTTTAACTCCAAGCAAGCTTCCTTGCTTGAAGCTAACTCAACCTCTAGTGACTTGCTTCGCTCCTTTTCAAGCTCTAGAAGTTTGTCAAGTTCGACATATTCCTCCTTTTGGGAGACAATCATGTCTTCTTGACGGTGTATTAACCTCTCCTTCTCAACAAGTTGATCAAGTAAAAATTTCATTTTAGTGGTTGTTTTCTTATCTAATCCAATAAGCATATCTTCATTATCACTAGCAATGTTGCTATCACTAGAATAGGAATGCATGGAGGAGGGTTTTGTTGTTACCTTGCATTTACCTTCCTTTGCCATGAGGCAAGTGATGTTCCCCTTCCATGCGCCGAGTGTAGGGAAGAGAGTAGACTTCTTGGATGTCTTCTCGATGGCTATGCTGGCCATCTCTTCTTCTAATGATGATGAGGACTCATCATTTGAGTCCCACTCTTTCCCTATGTGCGCTTGTTTGGCTTGTTTCTTCTTCTTGAAGAATTTCTTGGGTTGAGGCTTGGCTTCTTTAGTCTTCTTCTTGTTCTCTTCATATGGGCAATCAACTATAAAGTGGCTATACTCACCACAATTATAGCATGCCCGCCTCAACTTTGGCTTTGTTCTTTCCTTGTATTTTCCTTCACTTGATTTGGCGCCTTGTCTCTTCTTCATCATTTTCTTGAATTTCTTCATGAATAGGATCATGTCATCTTCATCCAAATCACTGCTCTCATCGTCACTGTCTTCCTCTAATTGAGATTCTCGTGATTCTTTAGATAAGGGCTTGAGGGTGGACTTCAAGGCAATCCCTTTCTCCTTTGCCGAGGTAAGGTCGGCAATTTCCTTGACATGCTTCGCTTGCTTTTCCATCATCTCAAAATTGATGATTTTTCCAAGTAGCTCATCTGGAGTCATTCTCTTGTATCTGGGGCTTTCTCTAATCATGGAGCATAAGGTGACATTGCGAGGCATGAAAGCTCTAAGGATGAGCTTCACCACCTCGTGGTCGTTCCACTTCTTGCTTCTGTAAGATCGAACCTTGTTGACGAGCGTCTTAAGTCTGTTGTACATATCTTGAGGTGACTCATCTTCTTCAATTGTGAATCTTCCCAATTAGCCCTCGATCATTTCGATCTTCACATCACGCACATGACGATCACCTTCATGTGAAGTTTGTAATGTGTCCAAGATCTCCTTTGCAATATCGAGTCCATCCACCATGGTGAACTCGTCCCGACCGAGCGAAGAGGTAATGATTGCCGCGGCTTGAGCATTTCGATGAATTGCATGCTCTTGGCTTGGTGTGAGCTCTTCGTCGTCGTCCGAGATATCTATCCCTGTGCACACAATATTGCACAGACTTGGATTGAGAGAGATTAGATGCATCTTCATATCTGCCTCCACATTGAGTAATCACTTCCATCGAAGTGTGGGGCTTTTCCTAGAGGGATAGAAAAATAATGATTATTGCTAGAATTAAGACGATCATAGTTGAAAGGATATCGGGAGTAGTCGGTGTGACTACTCCCCTTCTTCTTCTTTTCATCTTTAACTTTCACTTTCCCTTTGGAAAGAGTCTTCTTTCTTAGGAGCACCTTTAGTTCAAGCGTCTCCTCATCATCATCCTCGAAGTCTTGAATGGCTTCGAGGAGCTTTTCAACTTTTTGATTCTTGTCATCATCAACCTTCTCTTGGTTGTTGCTCTTATTTACGTCCTTCATGTCCGACATGATCTCTTCGAGCGATTAGTCTCTTTGTTGAAGAACCCGCTCTGATACCAATTGAATGTGGCCTAGAGGGTGGGTGAATAGGCCTTTTTGAACTTTGTCGGAACCTGCAACACTTAACCACCAAATCAAAACTCGAGATATCAGACTAGTCCAGTAAAGTGCGGACAAGTCCAGTGTGTACTGACTAGGTTAATCAAGTTTGATCGATTAATTTGATTCTAGGATGTATGCAGCGGAAATTTACTTGTAATTGAGGTGTTGCAAGATTATGAGCTAGAGTATACAACAAGTCAATCTTATATTTGTTGTTCCAACATAAAGTGAGTAAGGTTGATTAAAACCCTAGATTGATATGATGAATAAGAAAGATGAACACAAAGCAAGAACACAAGTAATTTATCCCGTGGTTCGGCTCCCACAGAGGCAACCTACATCCACGTTGAGGAGTCCACAAAAGGACCAGGTCTTCTCCAACCCTACCCTTGTCAGATCGCCACGAAGGCCAATCCTCTTCTCTTATCACAAAGGGTAAATAACCAAATTCAAGGGGCCTTCTCACACGTTGAGGGCTCCCCTAGATTACAATGAAAACTCCACCAAGAACACACTCAAAAGATTACAATGAAAGTCACAAAAGTGTGTTAGGGAATCAAACCAAGAGCTCAAGAGTGATGAAACGTGTCTCTCCAATGTTCCAAAGTGTATACTCAAGGGATTGATCTTTGTGGCTTTTGATTTCGTGGAGAGATGTGTTTTTGAAGCTCTTGGGAGGTGTGACAGTGCAAGGGGTCGAGAGAGATTAAAGTTGAGCCATGCACATCTATTTATATGGGATTTCTAAAAGTTATCGTTAGGGTTTAGAAAGATCGGACTAGTCCATGGTGGACACCGGACTAGTCCGGTGTGCTGTGTGTAGCAAACCCTAAGTGTCCCGAAATGTCAGACTAGTCCGGCTAGGAGCGGACTTGTCCAATTTCACTTCTGGAAATCTTTGGACTAGTCCGATAATCATCGGACTTGTCTGGATTAGTGAAACCCTGAGTGAATTGGGTGACAAGTCCGCACTTGGAGGACTTGTCCGATTTAGGTCAGAGGGTTTTCGGACTAGTTTGTGCCAATATCGGACTTGTCCGATTTAGATCAGAATGATATCGGACTAGTCCATTGTGATATCGGACTTGTCCGATTTTGTGCAGCTTGTGAAGTGTTTTGGGGACTAGTACGCACTGGGGAGGACTAGTTCGATTCTTGTCAGAGAGATATCGGACTAGTCCTGGTGATATCGGACTTGTCCGATCTTATGCAGAGAGATATCGAACTAGTCTGGTGTCAATCGGACTAGTCTGGTCCTGTATAGATTTGTGCAATGTGTGTGTTTATTTGTGTTTGAGCTCTTGGGGTGTGTTTCCTTAACACACTCCATACACAATGATCTACTACACTTGTTCCATGAGCTCTTCTCCACATTGCTCCTCATTCTCCCTTCTTTTTGGCACTTTGCTTATTCTCCCATTAAAACATGTGCTCATCTCAACAAAGTAGTTAGGATCACATTGCTTGTCATAAATCATCCAAAACCCACAAGGGATTCCTAGATACAATTTCACCCCCACGCTTCGACAAGCGCACACGTCAGCCACCTACTACTAACAACAGCGCTGAGCCCTACCGGTGCACAAGACTCGTGACCACACCGAGAGCTAGTGCCAGAAGATCAAGAGATGCGCTGAATGCTACCAAGAGCGGGTGCAGCAGCGTCTAGATAGCACCCCCTTCCGCCAGCGGGAGGGCAAGCAGAAGGTCGACGCCAAAGTTGACGATGACAAGGAGATAGAGTACTAGAAGCAAGAGCGGGAGATCAAAGTGGTCCACCAAGATGAGGACTCTTACGCCAGCAGCGACCACGAGTGTTGCAAGGCACTCCACGTCATCTTCGGAGGATCTTGGGATCCAGTGTCTCGGAATGCAACCTAGACCCTCCGCTGAGAAGTGGCTTCAATAGCCCCTACCCCCACTCTGGCGCGGCACCACTGGTGGAAGGAGATGTCGATCAGCTTCGACGCCTCCGATTGCCCCAAAAATATGGTCGGGGTAGGGGTCCTACCTCTCCTTGTCGCCCCCACCATTGCCAACGTCAAGCTCCACTATGTCTTGATAGATGATGGGGCCAGGCTCAACCTCCTCGGCCGTGCAGCCTTCGAGCAGCTGCAGATGACGGTGTCCAAGCTCACCCCCTCGAGACCATTCTCGTGGGTGGGACCGGGGAGCATCATCCCATACGGCAACTTTCATCTCCGAGTGACCTTCGGGACACCCAACAATTAAAGGATGGAGAGCATACTCTTCGACGTCGCTGATGTTGGCCACCCCTTCAACACCATCATCGGCAGGCCGGCCCTGTACTGATTCATGGCTGTAGCCCACTACGGCTACCTCGTCCTGAAGATTCCAACACCCTCCAGCGTCCCCAGGATCCGCAGAGACCACACCACCGTGGTGTTAGCCTTGGAGGAGATCCAAGCCCTCTCAACAGACCCAGCACCCACCCCGGGCGGCACTGGATCAAGTCAGCCTTCGATGAGCTCACGTCAGCATCGAGATCCCCGTCAAAGCTGTTGAGCTCAGTCCCAGCACTGCTCAGACCACCCGCAAGATGGGTGGCAGGGGCAGGAAGTAGGGATGCTCGCTCATCGGCCCTCTGGTAGCTATCAATAGCAAGGTTGCACCACAACCATCACAGCTACCTGGGAGCCTTGGGCACCCCTATTGTAAATATTAAGTTTAGTAGGACAGTGTAAAGGTTTTCATAGGACCTAGGAGCAGCACTGAAGACAACCGAGCACCGGGAGGGTCAGGTCAAGAGTGTGCAGTCAGCTTAGCTTGGTTCTGAACCCTAAGCCTATACACCCTGTCTCCCTCATCATCCGGAAGTAAGTCGTTGCCCTCTTTTGTAAAAGCCTGTCTCCCCCTATGAACTCCGATAAAAAAAATCAATGTTTTACTTAATGCTTTCATAAAAACATCGTTCATTTAATTACGCACTAATTTTATGATCATATCATACAAGCCTTGTTTATTGTATGTTATCTTCGTATACACGATTGTATGCTACATAACTCACCCCTGCTAAAGTCATGCAGTCCTACTACAGGCGGGTTCACCTGAGGTACCTGCAATGTGCGAGGGGATCTTCTAGCTGCTCTCGTCATTAGGGTCCCGTGGCACTAGAAGGCTCCCCTGGAAAGGTTTGTGTCGAGCAAGAGGTCCAGGGGGTGTAAACTGCTTAGCCTGGTCCTGCACCCTAAGCATACACACCCTGCCTCCCAGCACTACAGCTGAGTACTGGAGCCAGAAAGCTCACACCCTGAAGACGGCAACAGCCGGACCCGGAGCACCAACGCATCGAATTACCCAAGTCCCGAGCGTCAGTTTGGGACAGTAATACATGATAGGGATAAGGAGAGGAATAGGTAGGATCAGCGAGCAAGACTAGTCCACCCTCTTTCTATCATATGTGCAAGACACCCAGCTCCGGCACCTCGCAAGGGGCCTGCCGTCGACGTCCCATCATGTCAACGACAGCAACAAGCGTGGACAAATGAGTAAACTATGCAACCTTGCTTTTGTTGCTAATAGGGTTCTTTTGTTAACCTGTAAACTAGGGGCCAGCCGTCGACGACTCTACGACGATGGTGGACGACGCTAGAGCATCCAGCTCTGGCAACACCCAAGGGGCCTGCCGTCGACGTCTTCACAACGATGGTGGGTCACACCAGAGCATCCAGCTCCGGCACCTCCCAAGGGGTCTGCCATCGACGTCTCAAGGATGGTGGTGGGCAACGCTAAAGCGTACAGCTTCGGCACCTCGCAAAGGGGCCTGCCGTTGGCATATCAACGACGATGGTGGGCGACGCTGGAGCATCCAGCTCTGACACCTCCCAAGGGGCCTACCGTCGACGTCTTCATGACGATGGTGGGCGACGTTTGAGCATCCAGCTCCCGCACCTCCCAAGGGACCTGCCGTTGATGTCTTCACGGCGATGGTGGGCGACGCTAGAGCATCCAGCTCCAGCACCTCCCAAGGGGCCTGCCATCGACGTCTTCACGATGATGGTGGCCGACGTCGGAGCATCTGGCTCTGGCACCCCACAAGGGGCCTGCCGTCGACGACTTCACGACGATGGTGGGCGACGCTGGAGCATCCAGCTTCGGCACCTCCCAAGGGGCCTGCCGTTGACGTCTTCATGACGATGGTGGGCGATGTTGGAGCATCCAACTCCGGCACCTCCCAAGGGGCCTGCCGTCGACGTCTTCACGACGATGGTGGGCGATGTAGGAGCATCCAGCTCTGGCACCTCCCAAGGGGCCTGCCGTCGATGTATCCACAAAGATGGCGAACGACGCCAGAGCATTGAGGTCCGACACCTCGCAAGGGGCCTGCCATCGACGTCCCAGCGCGTCAACTACATCAACAAGCGTGGACAAATGAGTGAACTCTGCTGCCTCACTTTTGTTGCTAACAGGTTTCTCTTGTGATAACCCATAAACCAGGGACCTGACATCGATGTATCCACGATGATGGCGACGACGCCAGAGCATCCATCTCCGGCACCTCCCAAGGGGCCTGCTGTCAACGTCTTCACGATGATGGTGGGCGACACTGGAGGATCCAGCTGTGGCACCTCCCAAGGGGCCTACCATTGATGTCTTCACGGTGATGGTGGGCGACGCTAGAGCATCCAACTCCGGCACCTCCCAAGGCGCTTGCCATCGACGTATTCACGATGATGGTGGGTGACGTCAGAGCATCCAGCTCTGGCACCCCCCAAGGGACCTGCCGTCAATGTCTTCACAATGATGGTGGGCGACACTGGAGCATCGACCTCTGGCACCTCCCAAGAGGCCTGCCGTCGATGTCTTCACAATGACGGTGGGCGACGCTAGAGCATCCAGCTCCGGCACCCCCCAAGGGGCCTGCCGTCGATGTCTTCACGACGATGGTGGGTGATGCTGGAGCATCCAGCTTCGGCACCTCCCAAGGGGCCTGCCGTCGACGTCTCCACGACGGTGGTGGGCGACGTTGGAGTGTCCAGCTCCGATACCTCGCAAGGGGCCTGCCGTTGACGTCCCAGCACATCAACAACAGCAACAAGCGTGAATAAGTGAGTAAACTCTCATGCCTCGCTCTTGTCTCTAACAGGGTTCTCTTGCAATAGCATGTGCACCAGGGGCCTGCCGTTGACGACTCTATGATGATGATGGATGACGACGGAGCACCCAACTCCAGCACCCCCCAAGGGGCCTACCGTCGACGTCTCAACAGTGATGGTGGGCGATGCCAGAGCGCCTAGCTCCAGCACCTCCCAAGGGGCCTGCCGTTGACGTCTCCACGACGGCGGTGGGCGACGCCGGAGCTTCCAGCTCTCCAACAACTTGTGGTGCTCCGACACTCCAACTAACCTACTCGACTAGGGGCACATTGAAGACATGCTGCAAATCAAATGGTAGATGTGCCCAGCCAACTAACCGGATCTACCAAGGGGCCTCTAAGGGGGTTCCATAGGCAGGAAGTCAATCGGCAACACCTCGGCCATATCAATTATGCAACCGTTGGTCCTCAAAAGCTAGCGGGCTCGACAAAGTTTCTGCAAATCCCTTACACAACTAAGGACTAAGAGCAACAGTTGAGAAGCACAAAGACAAGCCAAGAAGCCAAACACAAATTCAAATTCATTAAGGAATTCTTACAAGGGGTCGAACCCCGGATACAAAGACAAGCTAGCAACCTCAACCCCGGCTGAATTGCGCTACGACGTGTTTGGCGGCATCCTTAACCTTCGCCGCTGTTGTCGCCTCGCGCTCCTCGACAGGCCCTTCAAAAACTGGCTCCAAAGGCAGATCGGGATACCAGCTCCGGTAGCACACCAAGACATGGGATGCCACCATCTCTTCCACTGCCCTACCCTCGGCTTCCAGACGATGAGTCAGCTGATGCTCCCGCAGATCGAGCTCCCGGGCGCGGCGCTCGGCTATGTGCTCCCGGGCTTGAACATCGAGATCATGCAGGAGGAGTTCCTAATGCTTAGCCAAGTGTTGCGCCCGATCCCGCGCCAAGTCGCTCTCCCAGAGATCAAGGTCCTTGAGGCGGGAGTGCAGCCTGTCCTAATCTGCCTCAGCCCGGGCCATCATCGCCTGAGCCGCCACCTCGTGTTTGGCAACAGCAGCCTCCCTCTCGGCAATAAAAGCTTCTTGGTGACTCAGGGCATCTTGACCCTTTTCAAGGGCGCGCAGGCCTGCGTCAGCCGTGTCATTGGCTACCTTGGCATCAGCCAGAATCTTTTGGGACAGGGCATCTGTGGCCTTCACCAAGCGGTGCCTCAGCTCCAGCTCCTTGCTCTCCTTCTAGTACTTCGCCCTCGCCTTGGTGATCCTGGACCTCAAAAGGTCCTCCCAGTCTCGGAGGCGATCGCCCTTGGCATGTAGCTTCTCTCACTCTGTGGTGAGAGCCTCCTATGCCCGGTAGAGATTGGATTGCACCTGAAGGATGTTGGATTGCGTCATGTCCATGATGTCGGAGAGGCGCTCTGGCTGCGCCGAACTCAGGGAAGGCCGTCCGGTGATCATCTCAGGGACCTGTTCCTCCCGTAGCGGTGAAGGCGTGGCCACCAGTACTGGGGATCTTACCCTCAGAGGCTGAGTAGGAGTTGCGGTGCCACCAGAAGCAGCAGCGCCATCATCACTCAAGGAGCCGCCAGCCGGATCAGTAGCAGTAGAGGCCAGGCCTTCAGCACCTAGAGTCGACTCTGACATTGCGTCTGCCACGACGGCCGGAGGTGCCTCTGGCGCGACGGCTGGAGGTGCCTCTGACACGATAGCCGGAGATGCCTCCTGCACGACAGCTACAGATACAGCAGGAGATGCTTCACTATCCGCGCCGGGCACGGATGCCGAAGCAGCGCTCCCCTGAACAAGCTTGGTGGGTTGACCCGCTAGCACATCCATAGCCTCTACGGCCTCCTTCGAAGCGCTTAGGGGCACTACCCCTGATGGTAAGGGCATCACAACAACTGACGTAGCCCTACAAATCAAGATCAAGACCTGACCAATCAACAAAGAAAGGAGAAATAACAAAGCAAGCATTAGTAAGAATGCCTTATTGACGTCCCCGAAAGCTCCAGCGGGCCTCCACCTTCAGCGGACCAGAAGTTGCGGGTCCTAACGACGGCATTGCAGACGAGGTCGCCCTGGCCGGACCTCCACCAGAACCACTAGCGGCACCGCCAGCTTGCACCGACGGGTCTCCATCAACTCCAAAGAAGCCACTCCCGGAGCCTCCTCCCGGGCTCCTGACGACGTCGGCCCAAGGCCTTTTTGCCTGAGGCTCCGTAGGCGTGGCGCTCCCGGGGCCTCTTGTGGTACCTTGGGCTGCGCTGGCGGCGGGGATGCTAGATGACGTGCCGACCATTGATGTCGGTGGAGCCACCGCTTGATGGACCAAGCCTCCCCCCGAAGAATCGTTGACCCCCAAGGTTGAAGAGGGGTGCACCATGGAACGATGACTTGGAGTGAAGGCCACCTACGGCGGCACCCTCGATGGTGACTGAGGGCGTTTCTCCTTCACAAACCCGACCACCGGGACCTTCCCCTTGTCTGTGTCGGGGACCGGTGCCTTCCCCTTACCTACTTCAGGGACCGGCGCATTGCCTTCCCCCCCCCCCCCCACAGAAGGTCCCTCCGCCTCCCTAGAAGCTTTAGAGCCTGAAGAAGGTGTGGACTCCTACGGAGAGTCGACAATGGCCAGGCCCTGGCTCTCCTCACCAACCTGCCGTGGCACAAGACCAATCGCGTCCACATTGGGCATCTCCTTTAGAACCTTCAGCTGAAGGTCCCGAATCGTGCAAAGTGGTGGGCAAGCCCACGGGAGGTTGAAGACGTCTGGCGACAGTGGGTCATCACACACCTTGGACATTACGTCAAACACCTCCTGTTGGATCGTCTCCGTGTCACGACCCCTCAGCAGCCTAGTGCCATCCTAGAGCCCGAAGTAGAGTTATGCAGGACGTCAACAGTGCTGAAGGGGAGCCAGATGATGATGAACAAAGTCCGTCGTCACTGCCAGCTCCAACAGGTCGTGGTCCGCTAGGAATCGGATCCTCTCCATAACCGGAGTGTACGTCGCCTCCAGCTCCGCGTGTTTCTCCCAGGCCGCCTTCCTAACCGCCGGCCAGCCGGTAGGTAGGACCACGCAATTGTGGGCGTCGGTGCGTACAACCACGTAGTCGCTCCTCCAGCCAGGCCACTTCGCCGAGGAGAGGGGAGTAATATACTTAGAGGGGTTGTGCGCCCGACGATGGAAGTAGTAGACGCTGAGGAATTTCGCCTTGTTCTTCTTCCCGGTCCGTCGAGCACGAAGAACTGCTGGAACACTGGCACGCTTGGATTTACTCCGATGAACATCTCATAGATATGCGAGAACACCGCCACCACCACTAGAGAGTTCGGCGACAGATGATGAAACTGGATCCCAAGAACCTCCAGAAGCGTCACTTGGAAGGAGGAAATGTGTGGACCAGAATCCCGACCTCCAAGGATCTCATTGGGTGGTGTCGTGCAATGCGACACCCAACAGTATACAAGAAAAGGGCGAGAACAATTTACAATACCATGTATTTATTGAAAAACACAACGGAAGATTTTAAAATACTAACGACAGAGAAGAGAACTATACATCATAGCTACGCTCTCAGCACTAGCTATGCAAAAGCAAAGTCATCCATGCCCTGGATACTTTGCACTAGCAACACACAATTCACGGCGGCATGCAGGGTTCCCACTTGGCTGTAAACCCAGGAGGGGGTGCAGCCTCGTCATCAAACCCGTCACCAGTCGTATAATCTGCAAAAACTCGTTAACTGCAAACGTGAGCATAAGGCTCAGCAAGACTAACCCGTCTCACTAGACATATGCAAGGGTGAATACTAAGCATAGGTAAGGTAAAGCATAAAGGACCCGCCTACAAGTGGATCCTTATAGTCATTTTTTTTAAATAGCACATGACATTCTTCAGGCACAGCACATCATAGACTCCACAATCAAACAAGAAACGTTTTGCCGATGATATGACGTGCACAAAGCACATAATGCTTTATAAGTAAAGTATGGGGAAACTGTAAAATTTAATTGTACTATATCTAAGCCAAACAAGGTTTTCCAAGCAATTTGTAAACCAATATATCATATTCTCCTGACTTCTTCAGTATTTACTACGTCATGGCGCAGTGAACAAGTGGTACTCTATTACCGCGAAGGACGGTGATTGCAATCAGGATACACTCGAAACAACACGACACATGCGCACTTTCGGAAATGTCAGCGAGTACTTACAGCAGTACCTACATAACAATTCAATACTAGTCGTATATGGCCACCTTTCACTAAACACTCGAATGTCGAACCGGTCGATCCGTCACGAGCAGGAGGTCACTGCGTGGGGCATACTCTGACGTGCCCACCAGCTGATTTACACCTTGCTACCCTCAACCCATGCCTATAAAACAGAAGGGAATGCCTCGACAAACCAGTATCAAGCTACGTCAGTTTATTGGAGCCCATTACTCCAGTATGTCACCGGTACAATTCAAGCTTGTCCAGCAAGACCGCACACAAAATGGACCTCAATCAACACAAGCAGGGCTACGCATGTGAGACCACGTCTCGCTGCATCCTACCCACTGCTCGGTCTCAATTTCATATTCATAAACCATTTTCTTATTCCAGATCCTCCCGTGTGATAAAATTCCTATCTTGCAAGTAGATTCCATTCAAACTACTCAACTTCTACCGAATTTCTATGAGCATAAGCATAGCAGTGTCTACTCAACGGGTCGTAGACCTAG
The DNA here is from genome assembly GCA_036927565.1 of Tuctoria greenei. Lineage (NCBI taxonomy): Eukaryota > Viridiplantae > Streptophyta > Magnoliopsida > Poales > Poaceae > Tuctoria > Tuctoria greenei. The sequence goes on from JAYESD010000006.1 coordinate 155,330,885, forward strand.
CCAAGACTCCATAGGATTTGTGGGCCATGCAAGTAGATGTCAAACACCTTAAACTTAATGCACAATCATGTGAAGACGTAAGGTGAAATAAAACTGCAAAACACTATAAGGAACTTAAATGCAAAACGGGGCTTGCATGAATGTGAGTCTGAGCCTATGTTAGATTTTGGCAGTTGGACCTCCAAAGCTTCCGGCTGCTCCTCGATTTCAGCTACTACACGATATGCATAGACTAGGTATAAATGATTTTGAAAATAATTAACATGCTTGAGGTGGTGTGAATATCCTAGGATAACATATGATAATTACCTTAATTGGTTATGGACTTTTATGGTAGATACTAGTGACTATAGAGAAGACTCTTGCAAAGAACAGGAGATAATCAAGGAAGTTTGTTGTTCTTAAAAATTACGGTAAGCAATAAACATCTCTAAATTTTGGTTGAAAGTTTGGAGACCTATCATGGCTACCAGGGGTTGTGTCATGTAGAGGGGGTCTCACTGGTTCTAGGAAAATTTGTTTCACTATTTTCTAACTTTCCTACAGGGAGAAACTGATTTTTCAAGTTTGGGTAAATTTCTGGAAATTGATTTTCCATTTTTCTCAATTTATAACCACATAGAGATTTGGAATATTGATCAACCCAATATTTGAAGTCCAAGGAACTTGAAATTTTTACTGGAGGTCAAGGGTATTAACAATAGTGTTCTGACCAAAATTGGGAATTTTCCAATTAACAGAACTGTAGGAATGAATTCTTTAAGCATTTTGTTATCTGAATTATAGAGAAATTTCTATGGATTTTCATACAAATCCAAGTGCACCACTGGACAGTATTCTTCATTCTGGTTCTAACAAAATTTATTTGGGAATTTTTGGATAATTCTACTGGAAGTTAGGGATTTTCCAAGTATGGATTGAATCTGGATTTATTTTCCTATTGGAAATTTCAAATAAAAGGGGCCGGTCCCACTTCATTTGAATCGGGACAATCAGAACGGAGCCACACTGGGAGCCACGGGGTTAACCCGCGCAGCCGCATCGGATCCGTGTTTACAGCTGATCCCACGCGAGAGGGCGTCGTTGACAGGTGGGACCCGCACCTTCGTCAACCTCCCGACGTAGCGGCATCTCTCGCTGGAACCGCAGCGGTGCTTCGCCGGACTTAGATGCGTCGACCTCCTTTCAGCCTCTCCTTCACCGCTCAACCATAAAATCGACCACGCAAGCCGATGGTGAGGTCCAATCAAGTCGGCGATGACCGGAGACGGCGGTGCAACGGTGACGGCGGAGCTAGGGTTTCGGCGTTCGTCGGAAACGCTTGGAAATGGCGTAATAGGCTTGGGAAAAGGTCGGGAATGTTCCTGGGTGCACCAGGATGATGATTTGGGGTTTATAATGGGGCGACATCACCGGCAAAGCTGAGTTCGATGACAAAGTAAGGTTTTTCAACCGGCGGTCGTGAAAACTCAAAGTCTAAGGTGCTTGGTTGATAACTTTCATGGTTTTGGACATGGAGCTTCGTTAGGACACATAGAAGCTATCTCCTAACCAGATTAAAGGATGATTGCAAGAATGAAACGAAATTAAGCGCGAAGTCTTGCTGTTCTATTGAGAAATCGTTCAGTTATCAAATGAGAACTCAAGTTACATTTCATGTCATAAGCTTAGATTCTGTTAGAATAAACTAGAGAGGATTGCGAACCTTTTTCTTAAAGGATCGAGGCTGGAGATGGCCTAGAACTGGAGCTCGACGGTGAGACGGTGAAGGTTCTCAGCGGCTTCCTCGACGGCGATCGGGAAACTTCAAAATATCCCAAGCAGAAGCTATGTCACGATCAATGACCAAATAGAATACGTAGAGGAGGTTGTGGCAAGCCTTTTATCCACTTACAGCTCAGGGAGAAACGACTTCAATCATTGGCGAAAGCTCGATTGAACAGAGGCGGCGAAAATGGCGTGAACTGAAGTGGAGCTCAACGGCGACGGCCAAGGGGGGTGGTATTTATAGGGACTGAGGGGTGAGGGGAGCGCGCCACGGCGCAAGCAAGCAGGCAGCTCGGTGGATGCATGCCACGTCGCGGTGTCGCGCGCTGCCGGCATCGATTGGCTGGGAGAGCTGGATACAGAGCACCCCCTTAGGTTGCACTCGAGTGGGTTTGGCTGACAGTGGGTCCCACCTCCTCTTATCCACTTCCCCTCTCTGCAACTTCAATTCTCCTACCAAACTTGATCCAAAAATTCTAGATTTTTGTGGGGAGCCTCAAATAAATATCTGGAATTTGATTCTGTAGTTGGATTTTGATTTGGAGCAATATCATTTGAATTTCAAATTTGAATTTGAAATTGGATGAAATTCAATGGTGTCACTGAATTAAATATGAACTGAGTTCCAAAAATTGTGAAACTTTGAGGAGAAGTCAAGTAAGTCATGCTGACCATGAGGGTGTGTTCAATTCTTGATGTTCAATTAAGTTGAACAGAATTCAAAATTTGAATTCCTAATAGGGTCTGAATTTGCTAAGCGTCTCAAATAAAATAGCAAATGGAGTTCAAAATTTATGAAACTTTGCAGGAAGTCTATTTGGAATTCTAGGAAGCCATAGAAAAATTCATGGCCTCAGGATTGAATAATTTTGACAGGGCCAAATGTACAGTAGCATATTCAATTTGAATATATATATATATATATATATTGGGTATTGCATATTAATTTGACCTAGGATCCTTCATTCAAATAATTCCAAACTTTGAAGAGAGGTCAAAAGAATTTATCTAAGATTATTGGTGAAGTCCATTCCTCATGTTAATAAAATTTAAGCATGAGTGGAAGAAATTATTTGATGAGATCAAGTTCATAAGCATAGCTATAATTGATCTCCATTAGGGTTGATAACCAACTTACAACTGAACCTCATATGAAGGAAAAAGTGGGATTTTACAGGAAATGGAAGGGACAAACCCGGAGTATGCGTACGCCTAGAAGAAGACGGTCTCTCCCGCCTCCAACTCCAGAGGTAAGGAGCCAGGACGGATCAAATCATGCCGCTCCTCGTCCTCCCAGACGAAAAGCCGCCGCACGAATGAGACATCCTCCATCTGGGAAGGAGGCAAGGCTGAGTCCATTGGGGCAGGAGTCAAGAACCTCAAAGCTGAGGAAGGAGTGGGCGCTCAAGAAGGAAAATGAAGGCTCTAATGCTAGGGGCATGCGTAAGGGAGGAACCGCCATTACCCACAGAGGTATCCTTTTAAAGAACCATACGGGCATTTGAGCGCACCTTGCAGATTTGGACGAGCTCGGAGTCAGCGACTCATGCCCCAACATCCATGACAAGCGGGCCCAGATCCCCCGTCAAGAAAAACAAGCCCGGGCAGTTGTCCATCTGAGAAGGCAACCCGGAGGTTCCCATAAAGGCGGATATCCTTTTGCCATGACCCCACAACCAAAGAGTGACGCGTAGACATAGCATCAGAGGTGCACACAGCTTCGGTTGATCAAGACAAAATTAAAAGACCACGCAGAAAAGCAAGATAGGGTTCCACCCTCAGGTTCGTCGCCTCCCCCCAAGGTGGACCCAGAGGCCACTTTTGATACCTGGCATACCGATTACCCTCGCGCACAAGCTAGAGCCGCCTAGGTACCCCGCCTCCCAGCAGAGGCAGGGTCCGAGGCTGCCACGTGCTCAAGAGACCCGGACCCATTAGCCTCAGATGGGTGGTCCTGGGTACCCGCAAGAAGCCTCGAAGGAGAAACTCAACAGCCCCTTTGGAGATGAGCCCCCAGGTAACCACGTGTCCAACAGGTAAGGCTCCCTCCTCCTCGTGAGATAGGGCTCCGGAGCTGCCGCGTGGACCAAGACATCAGACGAGCCACCTCCCATATGGGCGGGCTCCAGCACTGCCAAGTGTCCCGCAAGGCGGGACCTAACCTCCTCTGTGGAGGTGAGCTCCCGGCATGACCACGTGTCCAGCAAGACGGGACCTAGCCTCCTCTGCAGAGGTGAGCTCCTGAGCTGCCACGTGGTTCGCAAGGCAGGACCTGACCTCCTCCACAGAAGTGAGCTCCCAAGCTGTCACATAGTCCAGCCACTTGCTCTGGACAGAGGGATGCAGGAATTAAGAGGACGGTGTGCCTTGTCCCTGTCAAGGATTGAAGATATGTGGCTTCCCCAAACGCATGGCGCGGCGCACACCTAATGTCAGGTACCGCTGCAACCAATTGCATCACAGTGAAGATGCCGCAGGCCTATCCCACTCCGCCAAGTGGGTAGCTTACGACGACAGAGACAGTTGGACGGGACATCCCCTACCAATGTCACCAATGGCGCATGGGCTACTAACAACTCGGACGGCAAGACGGCAAGTCTTCAAAGCCGCGGTCAGAGGAAGCTTATGCGAGAGGCCTTAAATCTTTAGTATAAGATCACCCCAGGATCACCTGTCAGGCCCTGGGACCCCACTTGTAAGGCATTTGGCCTTATCTATAAAAGGCCCGGACCACCACCATTACAAAGGGTCCAAGAACATCACACACACACATAAACACATACTTGCAATACCATCCACCATGGAGTAGGGTGTTACGCTCCTTACTGCCCGAACCAAGTAAAAACCACCGTCTCATATTCTCATCCACTAGAACACTTGATTGAGGCCTAAGCCCCATCGAACAATGAACCTCCGCTAGCTGCTCCTTAGCAGATCCAAAGGAAGTGTCGCATTAACACTTCGATAGTGTGCCTTGTCTAAATAGGGCATTGAAGACACATGCCTTCCACAGGTGCATGATGCGACGCATGCCTATTGTCAGGTACCGCTACGCCCAATTGCATTGCAGTGAAGACACCATAGGCCTACCCCACTGCGCCAAGTGGGTAGCTTACGATGACGGGACAGTTGGACAGGACATGCCCTGCCATCATCAACGACTACGCATGGGCCGCTGGCGTATAAGGTGGCATGACGATGGGTCTTCAAGCCGCGGTCAGAGAAAGTTTATGCGACAAGAAGATTGCCCTAGGTCCACCTATTGGGCCCCAGACACCACTTGTAAGTTTTGTGGCCTTGGACTATAAAAGGATTGGGCAGCCACAAACGTGACTCAACACACGCATTCACTCCCAGGAGAGCACACTTTCTAGCAATACAACTCATACCATGGAGTAGGGTATTAAGCTCTGGCGGTCTGAACCACGTAAAACCATAGTCTCACCATCTCTCATACGTGCAACCTCACGTGAGGACTAAGCCCTACCGATCAAGAACCTCTGCGGGCTGCTCGCATAGCAGGTCTGGGGGAAGTGTCGCAAGAACACTTCGACGGTATGGCTCATGTATCTTTATTTCCTTTTGTGACTTTATGCATTATAATAATATTATTATTAGTCTCTCTTTAGTCATATACTTTGGCAAAGTGTTTCTTGTTTGATTGTGGAGTCCATGTCTGTGCTAGGTGTAGATGCTATTATGGTCTGGTCATAATGCATATATCATGTTATCATAAACATCATACACCCCCACTATAGTCTAATTAGGTAATAACTTGATTATGTTGATATGAATATGTTAGTGCTTGGTTCCAACATTAGTTCAATGATGTTTAGGTTAGTCATTGCCTTAGAGAGGTACTTGTACTCGAGCCTCAAGGTACTTACTTAACATTTAAGTGTGGTTCTTAGATAGTTAAGTAGTGTTGGATGCCTCGTAGACCCACAGGTTGTAGGGGTAGGCGGCAGGTAGTGGCAGTCCTGTTCGTCCATTGTAATCTCTCACGTTCGGCTACGCCATAGGCTCGTGGCGAGAATCATCCTGATGTTGTCAGGGGTAAACTCATGCCCAATGTGTTGGACCACTAAGCCCTAGTATTCACCATTATTATATTCATGTGTACACTATCAGGCTATGTATATGAGTATTAGAGCACAGTACGAGTAGCTCCGTCTCATAGCTTAACCCTTACTAGGACAACCATACTCCTTAGAGTAGATTGCTTAGGTGTGTGTCCTACTACCCCTGTTATCATTGTACCCCTCTCTGATAATTACTTAGTGTGAGACCTATGTGCTGAATACATTGCCAATTATGTTAAACGTGTAGGTTTACATGCAAAGTTTGGAATATACTGGAGAAATACACTTCGCATTATCCAATATTTTGATGCACATGAGCTGCACGTGTTTTGCATTCCAGAATGTCTGAACTTTTCTTGTATAATGCATAGCAGCTGTTTTGGAATGTCCGATCTTTCTATGTGCTAAAATAATCGTGTGGCTGCTATGCTTTTCATTTGCAATGTTTCAAACTTGCTTTACACTTATGAGAAGATTTGCTTAGTATTCTTTTACTAAGTTTTTGATGTGTTTTTGCTGATCATGGTGGACATTATCTTGCTATATTTGCAACATGCTTATGTGAGGTGCTCACGTAAGGTGTTGTGGTTTTTGAACTAACGAGAGTCAAGTCGAGGACTTGTGCTCGGAAGAATTGATTGTTCGTTCATGTGCAGGTGTTGCTTAAGGTCAAGACATGGCTGGTGACGGGATCCATTAAACTAGTCTTAGGGAGAAGATGAGGTTCAACAACCCAGTTTGGGAGGAATTGTGGTTGAGTTGATCGGGAGGTCACGCAGCATGTATGGGTCAAGAACAATGCTTATGAAGGTATTGTGGATGTTGTTGGAAGGTGATTGCACGTGTTCAACGAGTTCATGTATGTGGCAACATGGTTCCAAGGCGTGATGAAGAGAAGTGGATGTAAAGAATTGGTCGGAAAGGTCCAACCGGCTGGAATATGCCTCAGGCTGCAGCTGAGGTGGTTATGGTTCGTTTATGGAAAGTTTCGACATTGTTTTGGTTAGATTTTGTGTAGGTAACGAAGTTGAGTTGTTTTATAAATGTTTAGGACGTTCCTAAGGTGTTTGGAAGTCTTAGGATTGCTTCTATCTGCATATGAAGAGTCTTGAGCAGTTATGAAAAGTTTCGGTTGAAACTGGGTAGGATTAGAGTCCTAGTTTGGATTGGGTTGTCCTTAGGGCTGGTTATAAAAGCAAGAAAGGCTAGAGCTTAAGGTAAGCCAACTTTGGGCTGTTCCTCTTGTGTTTTGATCAAGAAAATTCATAATTTAAAATAGCTTTTTGCCTTGTTCATCCAACTTGTTTCAGACAAGTTTTTCTCGTCAAGTTTCTGCATAGCACTATGTTGTGTTGGTTTTTTTATGATAACTCGACTTTTACATATCCAATTGACATGATTTTTTTGTTGTCTTCACAACTTTATTATCTATCATATGTAAAAATTTCACGGTCTTTGGATTTGTGGTTTCTGATCTACATGAGTTTCTTTGCAGTGTTGCAGATCAAGTTTTTTACACGGATAGAATAGATTGACCCTTGTTTGATGTTTCGATCATAACTTCAGTTTCTCTCAATGGCTTTTTTGTGATTCTTGTTGTGACATCTTCGTGACTTGATTCTTCACAATCTATATTGGTTTTATCATGATTGATCACATTTAGATTAGTCGCACACATTGTTTGTTTAACAAATCGATTTTCTGCCAAGGGGTTTTCATTGCTTCCGCTGAAAAAGTTTAATCTACCTTTTACCCCCTCTAGTAGATTTTCACGTGCTCTTCGATCATACAATTGGTATCAACCACAGTGCTCTAATCTTTGTGATTTGCACATGTTTTGACTGGTCTTCATGGAGAAATACTCTGTAAAACCTTGTGTGTTTAGTGGCATTGATTTTCAAGTTTGGAAGGCACGTATGAAAGCTTTCATTCAGGCGCAAGGCTTTGCAATATGAGAAAAGGTGTAAAAGCCTTATAACGTGCCACCAAACAATCAAGTTACGGCTACGAACATGAGAGATGTCAATAACAACAAGGCGCGGAACTTGATCATACAAGGATTGACTCAAAGTGACTTCGATCGAGTTGCACACCTCCAATATGCGTACGATGTTTGGAAAGCTCTATGTGATTATCATAAAGGATCCAACACTATCAAGGAGGTAAGACAAGACATGTTCACGAAAGAACACATGCGCTTCGAGATGTAACCGGGTGAGTCAATCGATGACCTCTTTGCTCGCTTTAATAAAATTCTCAGCAACTTGCGTAGTGTCAACGTTAACTTTCAGATGTTGAGAATGCTAGGTAATTACTAAGCTTTAGACATGTCAATTTGGGAGATGAATGTTACAACTATTCGTGAATCCACTATCATGAGTACAATTACATTAGATGTGCTATATTCCAAGTTAAAAACTCATGAAATTGACATAATCTCACGTAAGAATCCCAACAAGTCTCTTGCATTTGTTTCAGAACATGACACGACTAGCTCTAGTCAATCATAATTATGTTACACTTGATTTGTTGTCTGCTCTAACCCTTGAACAGATTGAAGAGTTTCCATAGGAGGAGTTAGCACTTCTTTCTACTCGATTCTCAAAAGCGTTGCAAAATGTGAGAACTCGAAGAAGAGGAAGTGATGTTTCTCAACGATGCTTTTAATGTGGTGAGATTGGACATTTTGTACAAATTGCCCTAACCTTTTAGGTTCTACTCCCTGTAATGAGAAGCAAGCAAAATTCAAGTCCTCCTCTACAAACAACAACAAGAAGAAGGGTTTTATAGGTCACCAATTGGTAAATCGCTTTATCTCCTCACTTCAAGAACTTGGCTCGAGCGATGTGGACACCGGAAGTGACGAAGATGAAGAGAATTTGGCAAATTTGTGCTTCATGGCGGGCAACTCAAGATCAAGTATGGAGGAGGCAGAACACAACAGCGATGATGAAGAGGTATGTCCCACTTGCGAAGGAATGTGTGATGATATTTCTCTTGCCACTGTTATACTTAATAAAAGGACAAAAAACTTAAGGACAATGTTGTTAAAATTGAATTACTAGAATCTGAGATTAATCGCCTAAAATCATTGATTCCTAGTGATGATTCTTGTTTCTCATGTGAATTAATATATGAACAATTGTTCTCATTAAGAAGTGTGCACACCTCCACTCTTGATAAACTTGAACTTGATACTGAAAATAACAGAAAGCTTGTTGCACTTAATGATAAAAACTTAAAAGACGTTTGTTGTTCTACAATTGATTTTCATTGTTCTACTTATGATGATCTTGATAAGAAACTACATGATGCTATGAATGAGATTTCGATTTTGAACAATGCTTTACGTACTCATGAAGTTAAATATTGTTCTAATTTCAAACTAAAAGGAAAAACGTCATGTGAAAATTGCCTAGACTTGTCTAAGAAACTTGATGACATAAATAGGACACTAGAGCGGTTTTGTAAAGGGAATAAGAACCTAAACTTGCTGTTGAATTCTTCCAAGTCTCGCAATGATAAAACTGGTTTAAGTTTTGATTCTCATGCTCATGCTAAGGCACATCCACCTAAAATTTTAAAGTCATTAGGAAGTGGTTTGATTCAAACAGTTCATAAACATAAAGAAGTGATTTTCAAATCTGCAAGAGTGTTGTCTCATTTAGTTTCTAATAAACATGTTGCTTGCTCATCTAGACATGAACACAAAGTTGAATTTCATTGTACCTATTGTGATAGAGATGGTCATGTCATAGATTTTTGTTATAGACTAGATAAACAACAGAAAAAGGAAAGGATGCATGCTAGATTTCATAACTCTGATGCAGAATTTGTTGTACATGCTGAATCAAAAGTTAGGAACATGCAACCTGTTGTAATAAGTCAAAAACATGCAAATTTTGCTCCCAAACCTACTGTTTTCCTTGCTACACATGTAAGACCTAGTAGGTCAGTAGTTGGGTACAAAAATTCTCAAACTTTGGCACATAAACCTGCTGTTTTATCTCAGCTTTCGCGTGTTATTCCTGTTGAACATCGTGTGACTCAGTACTGGATTCCTAAATGCCTTTTGACTAACCCTAGTATTGAGTCATTGACATATTGATTCTATGTAGGTTGCACGCTTGAGGAAGGAGAACATTTGGATTGTGGATTCAGGTTGCTCACGCCACATGACCGGTAACAAAGATTGGTTCTCCTCCCTCTCTTTTGTGTCACGTTTAGAGAATGTTATTTTTGTCAATAATTCTTCAACTCCTATAATTGCTATGGGTTCAATTTGAGTAAATCATCACTACACTTTGAAGGATGTGGCACTTGTTAAAAATTTGAAATACAACTTGCTTTCTGTTTCACAATTGCTAGATAAAATCTGGAAATTATTTTCACTAAAATTGGTGCAAGGTTGTAGACTGAAATGGTGACCTCATGTTTAACATGTCTCGGTTTGGAAGAGTTTTTAAAGCCGATTTTGATATGTCATCCTATGAGCATAGGTTTCTAGTTGCTAATGATTCGAGAGACTTATATTTTTGGTACCGTAGACTTGGTCACATAGGCTTTGATCATCTCACATGTGTTAGTGCTCTTGATCGCATATGTGGGCTGCCTAAGCTTAAAAGGGACAAAGAAATTGTGTGATATTCTTGTAGACATGCTAAGATGGTTGCAGGTTAACATGCTCCTCTCACAATGACCATGATAACCGAATCGGGACAACTTTTGCACCTTGACACTGTAGGTCGTTCATGTGTTCAATCTTTTGGAGGTAAATGGTATGTTCTTTTGATTGTTGATGATTTTTCTAGATACTCTTGGGTTTACTTTATGGCGTCTAAGAATGAAGCTTTTAGTCACATTAGAACTTTATTTCTTAGATTATCAATTGATCACTCAGGATATTCAAAAGCAATTAGAAGTGATAACAGAATGAATTTAAAAATCAATAGTTTGATTACTTTTGTGCTGAAAATGGAATAGATCATCAATTTTCTTCACCCTATGTACCTCAACAAAATGGTGTCATAGAAAGAAAGAACAGAACCTTGGTTGAGATGACTAGGACTATGCTTGACGCATATAAAACTCCTAGGAAATTTTGGGCTGATGCAATTGCAACCACTTGTTATGTCTCAAATCGTGTTTTGTTGCGTGCTAAGCTAGGAAAAACACCTTATGAACTTCGGTTTGGACATAGGCCTAGTGTCACACACTTTAGGGTCTTTGTTTGGAAATGCTTTGTTAAGAAACATGGTAATCTTGATAAATTTGAACCTAGATCTGTTGATGGCGTATTTTTTGGTTATCCATCTCATACTAGTGGCTACCAAGTGATTTTACTTGACACTAACAAAATTGTTGAGACTTGTGAGGTTTCTTCAGATGAAGCTAACCCAGGTACTAGCTCTATTATTGCAGTTCCAGATCCATATCCACAGGGTGAGGGTATTTTCATCGAAGAAGACGAATAAGTGGTGTTGCTGCACAAAATTTCAGATGCAAATGACATTGATCACGCTGCTGATTTTGCACCACAACCAGCACCAACAACTATTGCAGCTGGTACAGATCATCCTCAAGCCACAAGTTTTTCGATCTATGATGAACATGAAGGAGAAGGAGCTTGTGAAGTGTTTACTCCACTTTGCGTTCTCAAAAGTCATCCTCTACAACAAATCACTTGAAGCTTGCACGAACGAATCACCCGGTCCAGCAATGATGAGTCCAGAATTTGAGATGAGTATGATGTGTGAACTCATGTACATTTTTGGGGCTGCAAATCAAGGAAACCAAGGAGGATACTTTTGTGCATCAAACAAACTATACAAGAGACCTTCTTAAGCACTTCAACATGGACAAAAGCAATCCTCTTCGGACACCAATGGGTACAGCAATGACACTTGAACTTGAGGAAGATGGTGAACCCGTGGATCAAAAAGAATATAGAATCATGATCGGGTCAATTTTGTACCTCACAGCATCAAGATCGGACATACAATTCAGCGTATGTCTTTGTGCACGGTTTCAAGCTTTCCCAGGTGCTTCACATCATCAAGCCGTCAAAAGAATTCTCAAGTACTTACATGGAACTCAAGAATTTGGAATTTTTCTTCCTTCTTCCTCAACCGTTACTTTGAAAGCTTTTTCGGATGCTGATTTTGAGGGTTGTAGGATTGATAGCAAAAGTACTTTGGGTGCTTGTCATTTTCTTGGTAATTCACTTGTTGCTTGGTCCTCTAGAAAACAAATCAGTTGCTCAATCCACGGCTGAATGTGAATATGTAGTTGCTGCTAGCGCTTGTTCATAAATTCTTTGGATTTTTCAAACACATAAGGACTATGACATTGATCTGGATAGTGTTCCACTGTTTTGTGATAACACTAGTGCCATTTGCATTGCTAAAAATTATGTGCAACATCTGAGAACAAAGCACACAGACATTAGATATCACTTTCTCCGTGATAATATTGAAAAAGGAAACATTGTGCTTCACCATGTAGATACCAAACAATAATTAGCTGACATTTTTACAAAACCTTTGTATTTCACTCGTTTTTGTTTTATTCATAGTGAAATAGGGGTTATGCATCCTCATGGCTTAAATTGAAGGGGAGTTTTTTTTAACTCAAGAAGTCTACGTGTGAATATGAATTTAAAATAATATGAGCATAAGTATTTCATATATATATATATATATGATTTTGTAATTCCTTTTACATGCTGAAAGTTCTTACTACACTACTCGTGTTATACATTTTGTAGTTTTTGTCATGACCAGTAATTGTAATAATTACTTACACTAAATCTGGTCATGATCGAACTTACTTGCTATTTTGAACTTGTTTCATGCTCACAAGTGCTTTTAATAATGAAAAATTAATCAATTAACTATCCACATGTTGAGCTTTTATGATCAAATAAAAAATGAGAAAAGATCCAGAGAATATGCATGCATCACACTTCTTCATTTGAGATGGCTTATCATTGCACTTAGATGTGAACTTGAAGAAGTTGTGTATGACTAAAACCATGTCCTTAAGCTTCTGATTATAAAATGACATAGGTTTGGCTTGGTTGGTTAGAATAAGTCTGATGCGGCATATAATCTGTTGCAAATGTCATAAGATGAATTTTGTTCTTTAAAAGAAAAGAAAATGCAGCAACAAGTGTCATGCTTTCAGGTCATGAAATGGTTAAGTTTATGAGATCATGACTTGCTTAAATTGAAAATTCACTTGATCTCTAGCATGGCTTACACTACTTTATGTATATCATTGATGTGATAGTGTAGGTTACTTATGACTTGGATGGGCTTTGTTTTATATGTTTATGTTATAATATGCTCATAACTATTGAAATTTCTCTTTTGAACCTTACTGAATACATTGTCAAAGTGGGAGAAATATGTATAGAGGGAGAAATATTTGTTTTTGAAATTTCTTTCTCATTTGGTTTTCAAAAGGCGGGACAAAATTGTTTTCAAAAATTTTGATGTGAATAAGATAATGTTCAGATTTTAAGTGGTGTTATCAATGCATTCATCAAGGGGGAGATTGCGAGACCTATGTGCTGAATACATTGGAAATTATGTTAAATGTGTTGGTTTACATGCAAAGTTTTTAATATACTTTAGAAACACAATTCGTACTATCTGAACTTTTGCTTCACGTGAGCTGCACTTTTTTGCATTCTAGAAAGTCTTAACTTTTCTTGTATAATGCATAGCGGCTGTTTTGGATAGTCCGAACTTTCTATGTATTGAAATGATCATGTGGCTGCTATGTTTTTCATTTGTAATGTTTCAAACTTACTTTACACTGATTTCTTGGTATTCTTTTAATAAGTTTTTGATGTGTTTTGGCTGATCATGGTGTACATTATCTTGCTATGATTGCAACATGCTTATGTGAGGTGGTCACGTAAGGTGTTTGTTGATGGCTATTATATACCAATTTCACCCATCAATATAACTTAATTATGTGAAGGAATTGTCATTTCTTGCACACATCACCTTTCTATTTGACCTATTTCCACTTGTCCTTGGAGAAATAGTGTATGTAGTGAACTATTACAAGAAATGAGACAATAGAGGGGAGCAATCCTATAAAATACCATCCCATCCAAACAAGAGACAACATGTGGCACCTCATAGATCAAATGGCCCACAAATAGAAGTATTAGAGGCCATCCACGGTGTAGCACCCATATCAAGGGATGGGACCAACCTGGCAGTGACTTGGATAAAGCACACGAGAAATGGTGCAAAGACCAGTTCGGCCGACCCCCCTAGTCGGCCGACTTGGTCCTAGCGCCAAAATCGGTCAATCGCCATGTGTTGGCTTCCCTCGGCTTGAAGAAGTCAGTGGTGATTGATTCGCGCGCTTTTGGTGGCAGGAACCGGCCCTTCTCCACCTATAAATAGGACCTCCTACCCTCACTTCACACACACACCACTTGAGTATTCATCCATTGTATATACTATTCTACATAGGTTTAGAGGAGTGTAGGCTATAGAGAGGAGAGCCTCTAGTCCATAGTCCAAGTAGGAGAGGAGTAGAAGGAGTCTCTTCCCAATTCCTAATAGGGAAAGGTATGGCTCTCATTTCCTATTTGTATTTGTGACATTGCTCTTAATAAAGATGTTATCTTTAGTCTTCTATTGATCAAATATTTGGATAAATCATTTCTTGTTTGATTGTGGATTCCATATATGTGGTAGGAGTCGTATTTATGATTATGTTATACCATTCTCATTATATCATCATAAACACTACAGACCCCCACTATAGTCTAATTATCTATGACATGATTATGTTAATATGAATCACTTATGCTATGAATTAACATTGGTTCAATGATGATTTGTTCATTGCCTTAGGATGGATTCTGCCTAGGCTCTTAAGGTAATTACTTAATATGCTAGCATGGTGCTAGGATAGATAAGTAGCGTTGAATGTCTCGTAGACCCACAGATTGAAGAGATGGGCAGTAGGTGATGACAGCCCTATCTGTTCTATGAGACCTATGTGTGTTGAATACATTGTCTTGTGCTGAATTCATTGGCTTTGACAATAAAAGTTTTGAATAATACGAAAACACCTTTTTAACAAGGTTTGACAATAGGTACGACTTGTTTTGGTTAGCTTCGGCTCTAGGTCCAACTAGCTTTGGTTAGCTCCGGCTCTAGGTCCAACTATCTTTGGTTAGCTCCGGCTCTAGGTCCGACTAGCTTTGGTTAGCTCCGACGCTAGGTCCTGCTAGCTTTGGTAAGTTCCAGCGCTAGATCCTGTCAGTTTTGGTAAGCTCCGGTTCAAGGTCCGGTTAGTTTTAGCAAGGTCCGGAGCTAGATTGCAATGGTTCTGCTTTTACATTGAAATATTTTGAACTTGTTTTACATCTATGGAAAGTTTTCTTAGTATTCTTTTACTAAATTTTTGGTATGTTTTGGTGGTTATTGTTGTTATCAATTTGCTATGGCTTGCAACATGCTTAAGGTGTTGTGGTTTCAGAACTAACGAGAGTCAAGTCAAGGACTTGTGCTCGGAAGTATCGGTTATTTATTCATGTGCAGGTGTTGCTTGAGTTCAATACATGGCTGGTGACGGGATCCATTGAACTAGTCTTAAGGAGAAGATGAGATTCAACAACCAAGTTCGGGATGAATTGTGGTTGAGTTGATCGGGAGGTCGCGCAGCATGTTTGAATCAAGAACAATGCATATGAATGTATCGTGGACGTCGTTGGAAGATGTTTGCACGTGTGCATGGAGTGCGTGGACGTGTCTACACGGTTCCGAGGCGTGATGAAGAAATGTAGACGTAAAGAATTGGTCGGAAAGGTCCAACCAACTAGGTTATGGACTCAGGCTGCGGTTGAGTCGTGTTTGACTCAAATATGAAAAGTTTTGAGTTGGTTATGATAGGATTTCATGTGGATCACGAATTTGAGTTGTTTTAGGAATGTGGGATACGTTTATAAGGTGTTTGGAAGTCTTAACATTGTTTATATATGCATATAGAAGAGTCTTGAGCAGTTATGGAAAGTTTCGATTCATGAATTGAGTAGGATTAGAGTCCTAGTTAGGTTTGGGTTGGCCTAAGGGCTGGTTATATAAGCAAGGGAGGCCAAAGCTCGTGGTAGACGACTTTGGGGCTGTTTCTATTGTGTTTTGATCAATAAAATTCGTAGTTTGAAGGAACTTTTGTGCCTTGTTCGTCCGACTCGTTTTCGTCAAGTCTTTCTCGTCGAGTTTCTGCACAGCACTACCTTTCTTTGGTGGTTTTATCTTAACTCGAGTTTTACAGATCCCATTGTTGTGATTATTCTTCGGTTGTCTTCACAACTTAATTTTCTATCATCTGTAAAAATTTCATAGTCATTGGATTTGTGGTTACTGATCTATACGAGTTTCTTTGCAGTGTTCTAGAACTGTTTTTCTCGGGTAGGACAGATTGACCTTTGTTCGATCTTTCTTCGGTGCTTTTCTCGTAACTTGAGTTTCTCTCGACCAATTTTTGTGATTCTTGTTGTGAAGTCTTCGTGACTTGATTCTCTACAATATATACTAGTTTTGTCACAGTTGAACATGTTTGTATTAGTCGCGCATACGGTTTCTTTAACAGATTGGTTTTCTACCGAGGGGTGTTTTCATTGCTTCTGCTAAAAAGTTTTAATCTACCATTCACACCCCCTGGTAGCTTTAAACATTCTATTCGATCCTACATATCATTTTTAATCCTCCATATTCGGCTATACCACAGGGTCTTGTGGGGAATCGTCCTAGTCTTGCTAGGGGTAAACCCGTCCCTGATGTGTTAATCCAATTAGCATGAGAATTCATAATTAATATGATCATTAGTAACTAACTTAGGCTATGTATATGTACATTAGAAGCACAGTAGGAGTATCTACGTAACTCTTAGCCTAGTCCCTCTTTACCTTATTTAACCCCCCCCCCCCCCCCAGGATAGAATGCTCTTGTGTGTGTCACACTACCTCTAACTATCCATTATCCGTCCTTGCTAGAACCCTACCTATACCAACCTAGCCTCTCCATTTGATGATTACTTTTCTTAAACCTAACCTTCCTTTGGGAGAATATAAATGACACCCCTTGAGAATACTCTAAAAGTCGAAATGCTACATCGATAGATTCTGTGTGCTTGCGGGTTTACATCTGTGATTTAAAACTATCAACAAGCATTTCTTGCACCCTTGCTAGGAATGAATTATTAGTAGTGTGTAGGAAATATCAACAGTGTTGTGGTTTTTGAACTAACGAGAGTCAAGTCGAGGACTTGTGCTTGGAAGAATTGGTTGTTTATTCATGTGTAGGTGTTTCTTGAGGTCAAGACATGGCTGGTGACGGGATCCATTGAACTAGTCTTAGGGAGAAGATGAGGTTCAATACCCAGTTCGGGAGAAATTGTGGTTGAGTTGATCGGGAGGTCACACAGCATGTTTGGGTCAAGAACAATGCATATGAAGGTACCGTGGACGTTGTTGAAAGGTGTTTGCACGTGTGCAAGGAGTGCATGGATGTGGCAACATGGTTCCAAGGTGTAATGAAGAGAAGTGGACGTAAATAATTTGTCGAAAAGGTCCAACCGGCTGGATTATGCTTCAGGCTGCAGTTGAGGTGGTTATGGTTCGTTTATAGAAAGTTTCGAGTTTTTTTGTTAGATTTTGTGTGAGTCATGAAGTTGAGTTGTTTTAGGAATATTTAGGATGTTTCTAAGGTATTTGGAAGTCTTAATATTACTTCTATCTGCGTATGGGAGAGTCTTGAGCAGTTATGGAAAGTTTCGGTAGAAACTGAGTAGAATTAGAGTCCTAGTTTGGATTGGGTTGGCCTTAGGGCTGGTTATAAAAGAAAGAGAGACCAGAGCTCATAGTGAGACGACTTTGGGTTGTTCCTTTTGTGTTTTGATCAATAAAATTCGTAGTTTAAATCAGCTTTTGTACCTTTTTCGTCCGACTTGTTTCAGACAAGTTTTTCTCGTCGAGTTTCTGCACAACATTATGTTACGTCGGTGTTTTTATCATAACTTGAGTTTTATAGATCCAATTGACGTGATTATTTTTGGGTTGTCTTCACAACTTGATTATCTATCATTTGTAAAAATTTCATAATCATTGGATTTGTGGTTTATGATCTACACGAGTTTCATTGCAGTGTTGCAGATCTGGTTTTTTACTCGGATAGAACATATTGACCCTTGTTTGATCTTTCGATCATAACATGAGTTTTTCTCAATGGTTTTCTAGTGATTCTTGTTGTAACATCTTCTTGACTTTATTCTTCACAATCTATATTGGTTGTATCATGATTGATCGCATTTAGATTAGTCGCACACATTGTTTCTTTAACAGATCGATTTTTTGTCGAGGGGTTTTTATTGCTTCCACTAAAAAAGTTTAAATCTATGATTCACCCCCTGGTAGCTTTTCACGTGCACTTCGATACTACACTTAGTACCCTATACCTTGATCATAACAATAGTGTTTACTTTACTTCATCACCTTCCTTTAGGATAAATATGATATCCTTGGGAATACTCTTAGGTGAAATGCTACAACGATATCTTTTGTGCGCTTGTGGGTCTCATCTCTTACTGGAGATAATATGTGGTGTTAAGAAATACTATCAATCATTTCCCTGACAATGGCGCCAGAAATGCTTGCTGGTATTTCTTAACGTCTACTATTCATCCTAGCAGCCAAGGCTAGTTCTGCATAGGCACTAGGCTAACTTAAGCCAAAGCAAGATGAGTTCCACTAGTGCACGGAAAGTACTGTTGTAGCATTTCACCCAAAAGTATTCCCTAGAGTATCTTTATTTATTTTATTCCAAGGGAAGGCAAGTGGAAGGGTGGCAAGATCAAGGAAAGAATAGGGTGTTCTAGTGAGGGATCCACTAGGATGTGTAAAGGATGTAGTGGGGTAGTGTGACAAAAACCTAAGCAAACTACTCTAAAGGGTAAGAATGTCCTACTGAAGGTTAAGTTAGAGATGGAGCTATTCCTACTGTGCTTTAAGTATTCATATACGTAGCCTACTAGTGTACACATGAATATGCTAAAGATGATTACTAGGGCTTAGTAGTCCAACACATCGGGCACGGGTTTACCCCTGACAATATCAAGATGATTTTTGCTTCGAGCTTGATGTGTAGTTGAATGTGGAGGATTATAAAGGACAGACAAGGTTGTCTCCACCTGTTGCCTACCCCTACAACTTGTGCATCTACGAGACATCCAACGGTACTTAACGATCTAAGCACCACGCTCACATGTTAAGTAAATACCTTAAGAGTTGCAGTACAAGTACCTTCCTAAGGTAATGACTAAGCTAAACATCGTTAAAACCAATGTTAGGACCAGGTACTAACCTACTCATATTAATATAACCATATTAATACCTAATTAGACTATAGTGGTGGTGTATGGTGTTTATGATAACATGATATGAACATTATGACTAGATCATAACAACATCTACACCTAGCACATACATGGACTCCACAACTAAATAAAGAATGCTTTGCCCAAGTATATGAATAAGTAAAGACTAATAATAACATTATCATAATGCATAAGGTCACAAATAAAGGAAATGATACATGAGCCATACCTTTTCCAATTTAGACTTGGGACTAGAGGCTCCTCTCTACAGGCTAACCTCTATGAAGGATTAATAGAGCACTAGAGTAATCCACGAGAGAATGCTTCAGTGTTGTATGAGAAGTGAGGCACCCCCCTATTTATACATGGAGTAGAGGTGGTTCCCGCCACAATTAGCATGTGAATCAGTCTTCACCGCCTTCAGGACACAATAGGAGAACGCCACACATCGGCTGACCAGGTTGGGCGCCAGAACGAGGTCAGCCGAGCTAGGGGATCGGCCGACCTGGTCATGGCCCCCCTCGATTGTGCTTCCTCCAAGTGACTGATAAGTGAGCCCATGCTTCATCCCCGTGTGAATTGTCGTTGGATTCCCTCGGATACGCCTAGAATGTGCCCATGGATTCATGTGATGCCACATGCCGTCGCGTGATTGATTGAGGTGGCACTTTTTAGGATTGCTCCCCTCATCTTCCATCAATTCTGGATAACATGCACAATTTCTCCAAGTACAAATGGAATTATGTCAAATCTAACTATGATGTGTGCAAGAAATATTTATTCCCTTACATATTTGAGCTATATTGAGGGTCGAAATTGGTATATAACGACCGTTAACAAACTCCCCCGAGCTTACCATTTGCTCCTCCCGAAGCAAAGATAAAGACTTAGGTTGTTGATCAGGAGTTGCTACAATGTCCTAAGTACCAAGTGCACAACAAAATATTCTACTTTGCATTAATAGATTGGCTATGATACTTCACCCATTTTCTTAGTCATTATGGGGCTTATGCCTCATCCTTTTCTTGGGTGGTTGAAAGATAGAACAACAAAGTGAGCATGCATCACCTAATATTTAAGTTCCACTCAAATTTTTGGAGAATTTTAAATGATGTTTGAATTTAAGTTCCTCAAATGATGCACTCAATCACTCCTATGTGGGAAGTGGTATTTGTATCCTCACCAAGGCAATGCCTTCTTGTGCTACACCAACATAAGGCTTGTATGTGGAGCTTGGTAGGGATCAAGAGTAGGCATATTTGTAACACATTTATTGCTAAGTGAAAAGAGTAAGCTTTAGGAGGAAACAAATCATACTTTTGGTCAAGATTTGTGCAAGTGTGATGGAATATTTATGTAGTGTAAATACAAAGATGACTTCTTTTTATGCACTCTCTTAATTGTGAGGATGAAACATGGCTACTTATTCTATATTTTTTTCTCATGCTCTTGTACATGAGTATGCATTTTTTTAGCCATGTCTTCTACTCCACTTTTCTTTTTAAATGTTTTGAAGAGAGTATTATGCATGAAAATCATGGAGTGTCTTTTTGATGGTGGAATGGTATGATGGAATTTTGCTAACTTCTAGTGTCGAAGTTTAGCATGTGCCCGTGTAAACTTGATCTTAAAAGCATGAAAATATCCTCACATAGGTCTATACTAGTTTGACTAGGCTCAATGTGTAGCTGAATAGCATATGCATGGGGTTTATCAAATTCAAATCATCATATGGCTTTGGTAGGAATTTCTATCAAATGAGAAACTTCCATTTTAGATTTTCTCAAATCATCATATTGGTAGGAATTTCTATCAAATGAGGAACTTCCATTTTTAGATTTTCTTCGAGAAAAATAAATTTCACTTTCAACTAGGATATTAGCAGCTCTTATCACTATATCATATTCGACAATAACCTAGAACTGGACTTAGCTTTTGCTACCCACAAATTCCAAGTCTGAAGGCAAGAGCCAATAAACGCAATACTTGGAGAATACTAAGTTGTATACAAGGGACTAGTGAAAATAAAACAGATCAACTATTCAAGCTTGTCACTTTAAGCCTGAGGATAGGGACTATGTGCTCCCATGGCTACAGAGCTTGTAAGGGATGTTCCTCTCTCTGGAACACCTAGTCAAGTGTTGTTGTGCCTTTGTAACATAACTTTATTTCGTTTTTTAATATTATTTCATAGCTGCCGGGGTTCTCCCTTGCAGTTTTTATTGGTAAAAAAAAAACAATTTATCATTTCAACTTATGCAAAGTAAAAATATTTTTACACACATCTTTTATTTTATTATCCTAACCTATACTACATTATTTTTTAGATGCAAATGTGGTGGAAAGAAAGAAATAAAATAAAGAAATGCAAAATGGTATGTGATACAAGTTACATCAAGTGGGGGTCCTTCCCCAAGCTTGTTCTTCTCAATCTCTATAATAAGTGTTGAACCCTTGATGATGGAAGTAGGCCATGAGATCGGTTTGTTGTTGTTGCGGGGGGGGGGGAGGTCTTGACGTTGTTGAACTGTGCGATGATTTGTTGCTACCAGCCAGACCTAGCCAAAGCTAATCGGACCTTGCAAAAGCTAATCGGACCTTACGAAAGCTAACCGTACCTTGTGCCAGACCTAACCAAAGTTAACCGGACCTTGCGCCAGACCTAGCCAAAGTTTGTCGGACGTCACATCAGACCTTACCAGAGCTACCCAAAACAAGTCGGACTTATTGTCGGACCTTACCAGAGCTACCCAAAGTATGACAAACCATGGAGAAGTTCAAGGAGTACATGGAGGAAGTCTTAGGGACGTTGAGGACCAGAGATTACATTCAAATAAGATGGAAATCGAGCCCAACTCAAAATCATGTCCAACTCGGAGTCCAGGAGCAGTGCGCACTAAAACGGATACCCAGGACGCATACGAACTCCGTTTTGGACGTTCTACATATGAACGGAAAGGGGAGAGGATAAACTTTCTAATGGAGCTGGTCGCTTGTCAAAATTTCTTTGGAGTCTACAGGAGTTGTCGAAACAAAATCGAGTACAGAATCTGTCAGGGTGTTGCACCACCGTATTGGACCATTGGGCCTTGTATCAAGTCTAAGTCCATTATTTTCATGTCTTAGGGTTAGGTCACGACCCCAACACCCCCTTGGACGTCCTCCCACCTATATATACTCCATAGTAGCTGTCATAAACAATTGGGTTTTGCTTAGATTAATTATATCACCGTTCTATGGTTTGTGAAACCCCAACTTCGCGATTTTAGATTATGTCTTCTACGTTCTTGCTTGTGTTCTCGATTGCACTTGCAAGTATTAGCCTTCTTGGTGAGGTCAATCGTGTGCAGCACGGTTGATAACCAACGAAGAGGTGGTGTAGTGATTGTAGAGGTTTTTCGTGTTCTACTCGAGAGCCTCAGATCATCAACGTCGAGATCTCCATCAATCGACTTATCCATTACCGTTCGGAAGATCGGGCCTAAGCATATTTATCAATTGGTATCAGATTTCTAGGTTGCCCGTTAGGTAATTCAGCTATTCATTACACTAGTTTTGTTTTTCATACCTAGAGTCCACAAAAAAGCCACAAAAAACTTGCAGTTTAGTAGATCTATTTATTACTTTGTCCAAACCACCATTGACCCTTTGCAACTTTCGTTTTCAGTTTGGTTTTGTTGATTTTGTGTCTGTGGTTGAGTTTTATTGCTGGTTTAGAAAGTGTTTTTGGTATTAGTTTGAGTTTTGCATTGTGTCGATTCATCTTTTTGAATCGCGTCATCACGTCTAGATTAAATACATCTCTGTCCACTTCGGTATTTTGATCATATCTCACACATACAAACTTGGAATTTCGATTTCTTGTACTTTCTAGAAATCTTACGAAGTTATCCACAACTTTCGTATTCATAGGTTTCCAGAAAACGGAGTTATCATAGTCAAAAGTACATTAGATTTGAATATGTTCTTGACCTAGAATTTCTGAACAGTCTGTATTTCGGGGGCAATATATCCTATTGTTCTTGTCTAAAATAGGTCTTCCATATATTGAAATTAAAGAGGAGAGATATATCTACAATCTTGCAATTGTTAGTTTTTCTATTTGGAGCCTCTAAGTGTGCCTATTTGTCCTTGGAAGATTGAGCACAAAATCTGCGACAGACACACAAGATATCTTTGATTACTTTTTATTGTGTTCTTCTTTTGCAGCACATTCTGAGAAAAGGAAGAAAAAAAGAGAAAGGCAAGTGCAAAAAAAGATACAAAAGCTACACAAAAAAAGAGGAGAAAAAAACAACAACAAAAAAAACAGAAGTGTTTGCATTCTTTATGTCATGTAGTTTTGTCTCATGTCTTGCTAGTTTGAACTACTAGGAACACATTTAGATCAGCAACTTTGACAAGTACTTTGGACACTTATTCAACTTCACTATCTGACTACATTGTTGCTAATCCTTTCTACATATAAAGTGCTATCCAAGCTACACTTTACTCTTGAGCAGAATTGATACACCTTTGTATTCATCCCACGCTTTATTGGTTTCATCATACCAGCCACCGTTTGCCACCTGCAATGTCGGTAAGAACACTTGTAAGAGCATGGTAAGACACTTGAGAGTGTGTGATTCTACTTCCACTGTTAGCAAATTAATGCGTAAACAACATCGAACACGAGACAAAGATTTTACGTGGAAAACCCTTGCGGGAAAAAACCACAGGCGCTGACCGGCGATCTTCACTATATGATGAGAGTTTACAATGGGGATTACAATGAGGGTCTCTTCTCTATTTTTGCTCTCCCTCAACAGCCTACAGGATGTATTTATAGGGGATGGCTAACAAAGGAAATAAATCCCTCAAAATAAATATGACCCATAACGTGGGAGGACTCCACCTCTCACATCCCCTAGGCGTCCCCAGCGAGATCAGAATTTGGATCATATTCCAACAAACTCCACCTTGAGACAAATTCCATCTTGTAGCCAATGAAAGGATCATCAATCAACTCCCTTCAATAATAAATAACACCGCGCGCCAATAAGTCACTAGGACTCAAACTGTAATACCAACCAAGCTTGAGCATAGCTCAAACTTGTTAGTAGGAACTGGCTTTGTCATCATATCAGCAGGATTATAATGAGTACTGATCTTGCACACTTTAATATCACCATGAGCCATAACATCTCGAATAAATTGATACCTGATATCAATATGTTTCGTTCTCTCATGAAACATTTTATCTTTGGTAAGGTGTATAGCACTCTGGCTATCACAGAATATAGTAGTGCAAGAATCATCTCCACAAAACTTAGCATATAAACCTCTAAGCCAAATAACTTCTTTAAAAGCTTTAGAAATAGCCATATATTCAGCTTCTGTAGTTGATAACGCAACAGTAGACTGCAAACATGTTTTCCAACTAACAGCACAACAACCAATGGTGAAAACAAAACTCGTGAGAGACCTCCATTTGTCTAAGTCACCAGCATAATCTGAGTCAACATAACCAACAAGTCCATCTCTAGATTTTCCAAAGTGCAAACAAGCATTAGAAGTATCGCGCACGTATCTCAAAATCCATTGAACTGCTTTCCAATGCTCTCCACCAGGATTAGCCATGTACCTACTAACAACACTTAATGCATATGGCAAATCAGGACGAGAGCAAACCATAGCATACATAAGAGATCCAATTGCGCTAGTACACGGAACTCTAGACATGTACTCAATATCATAATCTGACTCAAGACATAAAGTTGAAGATAATATGAAGTGTGGAGCTAAAGGAGTACTCACTGGTTTAGCATCATGCATACTGAAACGATGAAGGACCTTTTCAATATAACTTTGCTGACTAAGATATAACTTGCCAGCTTGTCTCTATCTAATAATCTCCATGCCAAGAATTTTCTTTGCTGCACCCAAATCCTTCATCTCAAATTCACTACTCAATTGAGCTTTTAATTTGGCTATTTCTGACTTATCTTTTGCAGCAATCAACATATCATCGACATAGAAAGTAAATAAATAGCTGAATTATCAACAATCTTCAAATAAACACAGCTATCATAAGATGACCGCTTAAAGTTTTGAGAGAGCATAAAGGAGTCAAACCTCTTATACCACTGTCTAGGAGATTGTTTCAAGCCATAAAGAGATTTCTTCAACTTACAGACAAGATGTTTCGAGCCTTGAACAATAAAGCCTTCAGGTAGATCCATATAAATATCTTCATCTAATTCTCCATGTAAGAACGCAGTTTTAACATCGAGTTGTTCCAACTCATAATCATGCATAGCAACAATACTGAGTAAATAGCGAATAGAGCTATGCTTCACAACAGGAGAAAAGACATCATTATAGTCAATACCTGCAATCTGACTATAACCTTTAGCAACCAACCTTGCTTTATACCTAACAGTCTCATTAAGAGAAATAGGCTCTTTCTTCTTGAAAATCCACTTACAACGAACTGGTTTCTTCTCTTTAGGCAATGGCACTAAATCCCAAGTACCATTCTTTTCAAGTGACTCCATCTCATCTTGCATAGCGGCAACCCAATTATTACAGTCAGAAGAAGTAATAGCCTCAGAAAAATTAGAAGGTTCTGCATTACCTTCAACATCTTATGCACAACTTAAAGCATAAGAACAATGTTGCATTCCTCAATTAACCTCTTAGGTCGAATATGAGGCCTCCTAGACCTGTCAACTGCAGTAGAATGTTGTGGAGGCTGCACAACAGGGGAATGTAGGATAACAGATGAGTCATCATCAATAAGTGCATCTGAGTCATCATTATCTGGTGTATGTGTTGAATCAATTAAATGCTCCACCTGCACACTAGAGGTCTAAGAACTCTGAATAGGAGCATTAGTATCCATAACATTAGTAGCCATAAAAGATTCATTAAAGACAACACTTCTGCTAGTTATAACCTTCTTTGATTAAGGATCCCACAATCTATAACCTTTAACACCAGAACCATAAACAAGAAAAATGTACTTAATATCTCTAGGCTCCAATTTTCCATTATCAACGTGAGCATAAGCAGGAAAGCCAAAAATCCTCAACTCAGAATAATTAGCTGGAGAACCAGACCATACATCAATTGGAGTCTTTTTATCAATGGCAATAGAGGGAGAACCATTAATAAGATACTCCCTCCTTTCTCAAAAGATTGTCACCTTCTAGTTCATTTTTGTACTAAAAGGTGACAATCTTTTGAGAAAGGAGGGAGTAACAAGCAGTGGAAGCAGCCTTAGCCCAAAAACGTCTGTTAAGACCAGCATTAGACAACATGCAACGGGCCTTGGAGATGATAGTTCTGTTCGTATGCTCAGCCTCACCATTCTGCTGAGGTGTGTGAGCAACAGTACGGTGTCTCACAATACTATGAGACTTACAATAAGAATTAAATTCATTAGAACAAAATTCCATCCCATTATCAGTACGAAGAACCTTCACCTTTTTCTCAGTTTGATTCTCCACCATTGTCTTCCACTCTTTAGATGCAAAAAATGCTTCTGATTTATGCTTTAAGAAATAAGGTCATACCTTTCTCGAATAATCATCAATAATAGTCAACATAAAACGAGCACCTCCAATAGATGTATTACGAGATGGTCCCCATAAATCAGAATGCACATAATCAAGAATACCTTCAGTTGTATGAACCGAAGTGTTGAATTTCACCCTCTTGTGCTTGCCAAACACACAATGCTCACAGAAGTCCAATTTACTGATGTTGTGCCCATCAAGAAGACCTCTCTTGCTCAAAATCGATAAACCAAGTTCACTCACATGACCAAGACGCATATGCCATAAACTTGTAGCATCAGAATTAGGTGACTTGGAAGAAACAGCAACATTACCAATAACAGTAACGCCTTGTAGAATATATAGATTTGATTTTAACAAGTCACCTTTCCTAACAACAAGAGAGCCTTTAGTTACCTTCATAACTCCACCTTCAGCAGAATACTTATAACCTTTGAGATCAAGAGTGCTCAAAGAAATAAGATTTCTCGTCATAGTTGGAACATGCCTCACATATGTCAATGTCCTAACAATACCATCAGACATCTTAATCTGAACGGATCCAATGCCTACAACCTTGCGAGGTGTGTTATCACCCATCAAAACAGAACATCCACCTTGGACAGATTCATAAGTGGAGAACCAATCTCTGTTAATGCAAATATGAAACGTGCAGGCAGAATAAAGAACCCATTCATTATTAATTTTAGCACATCCAGCAAAAGCAACGAGAACATCACCATTAGAACTGCTATCGGAAGAGACAACAGAAGCACTACCATCATCACTGGATTTATTTGTAGACTTTTGAGCAGCCTTTCTCTTTTCTTTATTCTGCAACTTGTAACATTCAGAGATATCATGATTATCACACTAGCAATATCTGCAGAACTTATCTTTACCTTTGGATTCAGAGCGGTGTTTCCAACCACTCAAATTTTTATTTAATTTCTTCTATGTTCTACCACGAACAGACAAGCCTTCTCCATCAGAACTGGCAGCAGGATCGGTAGACACAATCTATTTCATCTTTTCTTTAGCATGCAAAGCATCATAAATTTCTTGAACAGTAATAGTATCATGACTGTATAATATAGTATCTCTGAAATTTGAATAAGATGGGGGCAATGAACACAAGAGCATAAGAGTTAAATCCTCATCATCATATTTAACCTCCACGGACGCTAGGTCCGAAATAATCTCCTTGAGGACTTGAACATGAGAGGACATTGAACCACCCTCTTGCAACTTGTGAGTAAACAATTTCATCTTCAAATGCATCTTGCAGGTTAGATCCTTGGACATGCAGATCAATTCCAGCTTGAGCCATAGAGCAGCAGCGGTTTTCTATTCCAAAACCTCTTGCAAAATATTATTAGATAAATGAACATGAATTTGTGAAAGATCCTTACGATCATGAAGTTTTTCATCGTCGGTCCAATTCTTCTGCTTCTTGGAGAATCCATCAAGCGCATCATCTAGATTAGTGTGTGCTAATATTGCCTGCATCTTGACATGCCATAGAGTGAACCGTGTATCATGGTCCAACAGCAGAATATCATATTTGAGAGAAGTCATGTCGAAGAAAATCAACAATAATCAATTTGCCAAATTCTTGCTACACCTGACTGGAATCTTCGTTAAGCCTTCACGGCTAGACAATGGCAGGACCTTCCTTTACGGGAGTTACTTCTGCACGGAAACCAAAGATCCTTGCACGGTGACAGCCAGGAGCAGGAATCCAGTGGTCTTGGAACTTGAGCGCAGAGTTGAATCACGAGCAGATCTCGATCCTCGGGACTTTGAGCGTGATCCAAAGTGGCAGATTGGGCACCGGGGCCCAGAGATGCCAAGACTAGTGTCAGACTTGGCCAACACAAGGGAACAACCCGAGCACGCCGCGTGACGGATCCGCCCGAGTGGTGTCAGTTAGTCGAGCGGCGGCAGTTTGCGGCAGAGGCGTTGATGATCGGCACGTAGCGGTGTAGTTGAGGCAGCTTTGAACGAGACATCGAAGAGATCCAATCGCTGGCGGCAACGGACAAAAGGATCTAATCGCCTAGCCGCGGCGCTCGAACAAGGAATAAACCCTATTTTTTTCAATCTCGTGCCTGGCTCTGGTACCACTTGTTAGCAAATTAATGCGTAAACAAGATCGAACACGAGACACAGATTTTACGTGGAAAACCCTTGCGGGAAAAAACCACGGGCGCCGACCAGCGATCTTCACTATATGATGAGAGTTTACAATGGGGATTACAATGAGGGTCTCTTCTCTCTTTTTTCTCTCCCTCAACGGCCTACAGGATGTATTTATAGGGGTTCACTAACAAAGGAAATAAATCCCTCAAAATAAATATGACCCATAACGTGGGAGGACTCCACCTCTCACATCCCCTAGGCGTCCCCAGCGAGATCAGAATTTGGATCATATTCCAACATCCACTTTGCCATTATCCTTTGTAGTTAATAGGGATAACACATTTTTGTGTTGTCTTCTGTTTGCTACTAACAATGTCAGGTAAAAGCAAGAATCATGCATTATATGCTGAGATGATTGACATGATGAAAATGGCAATGGAGTTGCTCACTAAAATTCATATGGACAGTGCTCATTCTACCCCCAAAGCAAGCCTCTTTGCTAAACATACGAGCAAGCCGAGGACGGCTTGTCATAAAGAAGGGGAGAATGATGAGATCAAGCACATTGTCATTGCACATACAAGCATGGAACAATGTTTATTTGTATGGGATCCTGGCTCAAGTGAATGTGCATGCGTATTTGATGAAGAACATGGGACGGTGCACTATGTCGTCCACCACCTTGGCCTCCTCCTTTCATGCATACAAGAAGATTTGATGGCGTTGCACATATGGACCCACATATGAGAGAAGAAGAACTTGAGTCGAGGACGATTCCAATTCAAGAAGGGGGGATGATAAGGACATCACTCCTATGGATCTACACAACACTCCATTGAACATACAAGATGCAATCAATAGAATTCACACACAATAATTAATTTCAGAGGTGAGCTCGTTTTTATATGTTTCCTTATATATTTTTGAGAATAGATTGCTACCTAATAATTTAATTGTGATTAGGATACATGGAGTGATTCAAGGAGTAATTGTAGGAAGGTTTAGGGGCGTGGAGGACCAGAGGATACGTTCAAAGAAGATGGAAACCGACCCCAACTCAAAATCGTGTCCAACTCGGAGTCCATGAGCAGTACACACTAAAATGGACGCCCAGGATGCATACAAACTCTGTTTTGGATGTTCTACATATTCACGGAAAGGGGAGAGGATAAAATTTCCAATGGCGCTGGTCCCATGTCAAAATTCCTTTGGAATCGACAGGAATCGTCGAAACAATATCGAGTTCAGAATCTGTCAGGGTGTTGCGCCACTGTATTGGGACATTGGGCCTTGTATCAAGTCTAAGTCCATTATTTCCGTATCATAGGGTTAGGTCACGACCCCAACACCCCCTTGGACGTCCTCTCACCTATATATACTCCATAGTAGCCGCCATGAACAATTGGGTTTTGCTTAGATTAATTATATCGCCGTTCTACGGTTTGTGAAACCCCAACTTCGCGATTTCAGATCGTGTCTTCTACGTTCTTGCTTGTGTTCTCGGTTGCACTTGCAGATATTAGCCTTCTTGGCGAGATCAATCATGTGCAGCATGGTTGATAACCAACGGAGCGGTGGTGTAGGAATTGCAGGGGCTGTTCGTGTTCTACTCGAGAGCCTCGGATCATCAACATCGAGATCTCCACATCAATCGACTTATCCATTACTTTTTGGAAGATCGGGTCTAAACCTACTTATCACGAACCTATCATCGGACCTTGTCGGAGCTACTCAAAACATGTCAGACCTATTGTCGTACCTTGTACGAGCTAAGACCTAGAGTCAGACCTCGATGAAAAGGGTGCTTTGGCAATATTCAAAACTTTTATCGTAATAGCCAATGTATTCAGCACACATAGGTCTCACAGTACCAAATGCACAATTAAACATTCTACCTTGTATTGAATAAATTGGCAATGGTACTCACCCTTTACCTTAGTCCTCATGGAGCTTTTGCCTTCTCCTCTCCTTGGATGGCTGAAAGATAGAGTAGTTCACAAAGAATGCATTAGTCCTAATGTCTAACTTCCACACAAATCCTGAAGAATTTGAAATGATTTTCAAAATCAGGCTTAAGTTCCTCAAGTGATACTCTCAATAACTCCTTTGTATAATTGGAATTTTCCTCACCAAGGCAATGTCTTTCTTGTCCTATATCTAAATAAGGCTTTTGTTGATCTTGATAGGGAACAAGAGTAGGCATATTTGCAACACATATATAGCTAAGTCAAATAAGTAAGCCTTAGGAGAAAATAAATCATACCTCAAGATCAAGATCATACAAGTGTGACGGAATATTTATGATGGTGGAATATGACTCCTTTTTATACACTCTCTTTATTGCAGGGATGAAGCATAACTACTTTTCTTTCTTTTCTCTTTTTTTTTCTCATGCTCATTATGGAGAGCATGCTTTATTCTTTTTCTCTTTTTTTCGTAGCCGTGCCTCCTAGTTTGTAAGAGTAATGTCTCTGGTGGGGTCACAAGGAGCCATTCACATAGAGCCGCCATGGAGATGCCACCGCGATATACTCCTGCCTATGATTATCTAAAGGAAGTGGACACAACGGGTGATGCACCCGGTTGGACCCAACCTCAAACGTATGACGCAGGAGGATCGTTGTGGAGAGAGTGGGCTACCATCGGAGGAAGCTCAAGCTCTAGTAGCTTGCCTCCTCCATCGATGGGTACATGATGTCCCTTTTCGGCCCGAGGTTCTCGTGACCTTGGCAAAGGAATGGAAGAAATCACTCAACAGATGGGAGACCTTTAAGTGAGGACTGGCGACATATTCAACACACTTCAAGACCACATCCAAGGTACGCACGACTGGCAGCAGAAACTCGATGCACAGTTCAACAACATCAACACCACGCTGCAACAACAACAGGCCGACTTCATGGCCTATTTTTGTCATCAAGGGTTCAACCCTTATCACTTGAGATAACTTGTATCACACTCCATTTTTTATTCCTTTATTTTATTTCTTTCTTTCCACCACCATTGCATCTAAAAATAATAATGTAGTATAGGTTAGGTTAATGAAATAAAAGATGTGTGGTAAGAATATTTTTACTTTGCAAAAGTTGAAATGATGAATAGTTGCTCTGTTTTATTTTCTCTAGTCCCTTGCATACAACTTAGTATTATTCAGTTACTGCGTTTATTGGCTTAGAATAATCTTGCCTTAAACTTGGAATTTGTAGATAGCAAAAGCTAAGTCCAATTCTAGGTTGTTGTGGGATATGATATAGTGATAAGAGCTGCTAATCACCCTAGTTACAAGTGAAACTTAATTTCTCGAAGAAAATTTAAATGGGAGTTCCTCATTTGATATAAATTCCTACCAAAGTCATATGATGATTTAAATGAGATAATACTTATGCATATGTTATTTGCCTTCACATTGAGCCTAGTCAAACTAGTATAGACCTATGTGAGAATCATTTCATACTTTTAAGATCAATATTGCACGGGCACATGCTAAACTTCTACACTAGAAGTTAGCAAAATTCCATCATACCATTCCACCACCAAAAAGATACTCCAAGACTCTCATGCATAATACTCTCTTCAAAATATTTGAAAAAGAAAACAGGAGTATAAGACATGACTACAAGAAAAAGAAAAAGAAAAAAATGCATGCTCTTGTACAAGATCATGCAAAAAAAATAAGTACCATGTTTCATCCTCACAAAAAAAAAGTGCATATCATGGAGTTATTTTCATATTTCCACTCCACAAATATTCCATCACACTTGCACAAATCTTGATCAAAAGTATGATTTGTTTTCTCCTAAGGCTTACTCTTTTGAATTAGCAATAAACGTGTTGCAAATATGCCTACTCTTGATCCCTACAAAGCTCCATATAAAAGTCTTATTTAGATGTAGGACAAGAAAGGAATTGCCTTGGTGAGGATACAAATACCACTTCCACATAGGAGTGACTCAGTGCATCCATTGAGGAACTTAAATCCAAAAATCATTTGAAATTCTTTGGAAATTTGAGTGAAACTTAAACATTAGGTGATGCATGCTCATTTAGATGTTCTATCTTTCAACCACCCAAGAAAAAGATGAGGCATAAGCCCCATATCGACAAAGAAAAAGGGTGAGGTACCACAGCCAATTTATTCAATGCAAGGTAGAATATTTTGTTGTGCACTTGATACTTTTGCAAAATAGGACATTGTAGCAACTTCTAATCAACAACCTAAGTCCTTATCTTTGCTTCGTGACAAGCAAAGGTTAAGCTTCGGGGAGTTTGTTGACGGTCGATATATACCAATTTCGACCATCAATATAAATAGATTATGTGAAGAAATAAATATTTCTTACACACATCATAGTTAGATTTAACATAATTCCACTTGTACTTGAAGAAATAGTGCATGTAGGAGTTTTTATGCAGAAACGATGGAGAATGAGGGGAGCAATCCTAAAAAATGCCACCCCAACCAATCACGCGACAACATGTGGCACCACATGAATCCATGACTCATTCCCAGGCGTATTCGAGGAGATCCATTGGTGTTTACCCAGGAAGGGGGTCAGGGCCCACCTAGAAGCACCCCGAGGAAGCACACCCGAAGGGGGGCAAGGACCAGGTCGGCCGGTCCTCCTAGTCGACCGACTTCGTCCTGGTGCCAAACTCGGTCTTCCTCAACGTGTTGGCTCCTCACGGCTCCCTAAAGGCGGTGAAGGCTGATTCACGTGCTAATTATGGCGGGAACGGCCTCAACTACTTGTATAAATAGGGGGTGCCTCACTTCTCCCACACACCACTCAAGCATTCTCTCTTGTATTACACTAGTGCTCTTAGTCCCTTAGTGGAGGGTAGGCTGTAGAGAGGAGCCTCTAGTCCAAAGTTCAAATGAGAAAGGTATGGCTCATGTATCTTTTCTAGTATTTGTCATTATGCTTATTATTAATATCATTAGACTTTATTTATTCATATGCTTGGATGAAGCGTTCCTTGTTTGGTTGTGGAGTCCATGTATGTGTTAGGTGTAGATGTTGTTATGATCTAGTCATAATGTCTTCATTATATTATCATAAACATCATACACCATCACTATAGTCTAATTAGGTATTAATATGATTATGTTAATATGAGTAGTTTAGTGCTTGGTCCCAACATTGGTTTCAACGATGTTTATGTTAGTCATTGCCTTAGGAAGGTACTTGTACTACAGCTCTTAAGGTATTTACTTGTTATGTAAGTATGATGCTTAGATAATTAAGTAGCATTGGATGTCTCGTAGACCCACGGTTTGATGGGGTAGGCGACAGGTGGTGACAGCCTTGTCCGTCCTTCATAATCCCCCACATTCGGCTATGCCGCAGGCACATGGCGGGAATGGTCCTGATATTCTCAGGGGTAAACCCGTGCCAGATATGTTGGACCACTAAGCCCTAGTACTCATAGTTAGCATACCCATATTACACTAGTTGACTATGTATATGAATACCTAAAGCATAGTAGGAGTAGCTCCATCCCTAACTTAGCCTCCACTAGGACATTCCCTCACTAGGACACCCTCTTCTATCTGTGACCTTGCTACTCTTCTACCTTGCCTTCCTATGGATAAACAAATATGATACCCTAGGGAATACTCTCGTATGAAATGCTACAGTGATACTTTCCGTGTGCTAGCGGAACTCATCTTGCTTTGGCTTAGGTTAACCTAGTGCCTTTATAGAACTAGCCTTGCTGCTAGGATGACCTATAGATGTTAAGAAATACCAACAAGCATTTTTGGTGCCATTGTTGGGGATTGTTTTGTTAGTATATCTTAGGAAGTATCAACAATCTCCTCATTCCTTATAAAGTCAATGGGGTTGTCCACTTATGGGGGTGTCACTTCAAACTTCAAGGTATTCTTTTGAGTCAACCCATACTCTATCTTGGACCGAAGGCTTCCTTTGGTATGGTGACATGTAGGCTCCACAATCAAACAAAAAACTCTTCATCCACAATGTTGTTTTGCCCAATGTTGCACAGGCTTGGTGTGAGACCTATGTGTGCTGAATACATTGGCTATGATGATAAAAGTTTTGAATTCTGCCAAAACACCCTTTTAACAAGGTCCGACTCTAGGTCCGAGCTCCTGCAAGGTCCGACGATAGGTCCATCTTGTTTTGGGTAGCTCCGGCAAGGTTTGATGAAAGGTCCGACTTGCTTTGGCTAGGTCCGACTTCTTTGTCTAGGTCCGACTTATTTTGGCTAGGTCTGACTTGTTTTCGCTAAGTCCGACGCTAGGTCCGACTAGCTTTGGTTAGCTCCGGTGCTAGATCCGACTAGCTTTGGTTAGCTCCTGCGCTAGGTCCGACTAGATTTGGTTAGCTCCGGCACTAGGTCCGACTAGCTTTGGTAAGCTTCGGTTCAAGGTCCGGTTAGCTTTGACAAGGTTCGGTGCTAGATTGCAATGGTTCTGCTTTTAACTTGGAATGTTTCGAACTTGCTACTTGGATTATATAGAGTTTGCTTGGTATTCTTTTACTAAGTTCTGGTGTGTTTTGGTGGTTATGGTTCATATCGTTTTCCTATGGTTTGCAACATGCTTATGTGAGGTGCTCACGTAAGGTGTTGTGGTTTCAGAACTAATGTGAGTCAAGTCGAGGACTTATGCTTGGAAGTATTGATTGTTTATTCATGTGCAGGTGTTGCTTGAGTTCAAGACATGGCTGGTGACGGGATCCATTGAACTAGTCTTAGAGAACATGAGGTTCAACAACCAAGTTCGGGAGGAATTGTGGTTGAGTTGATCGGGAGGTTGTACAGCATGTTTGAATCAAGAACAATGCATGTGAAGGTATTGTGGACGTCGTTGAAAGATGTTTGCACGTGTGCATGGAGTGCATAGATGTGGCTGCATGGTCCCAAGGCGTGATGAAGAGATGTGGACGTAAAGAATTGGTCAGAAAGGTCCAACCGACTAGGTAATGGACTCAAGTTGCAGCTGAGTCGGGTTTGACTCAAAATTGGTAAGATTTGAGTTGGTTATGATAGGATTTCGTGGTGAGCATGAAGTTGAGTTATTTTTAGGAATGTGTATATGTTCTTAAGGTGTTTCAAAGTCTTAAGATTGCTTCTATCTGCGTATAGAAGAGTCTTGAGCAGCTATGGAAAGTTTTGGTAGAAACTGAGTAGGATACGAGTCCTAGTTAGGATTGGGTTGGCTTAAGAGCTGGTTATATAAGCAAGGAAGGCCGGAGCTTGTGGTGTACGGATTTTGTTCTGTTCATCTTGTGTTCTATTGAATAAATATCGCACTTTAAAGAAACTTTTGTGCCTTGTTCGTCCGACTTATTTCAGACAAGCTTTTATCGTCGAGTTTCTGCATAGCACTACCTTGCTTCGGTGGTTTTATCATAACTCGAGTTTTACAGATCCAATTGACGTGATTCTCTTTGGGTCTTCACAACTTTATTATCTATCATCTGTGAAAATTTCACGGTCATTGGATTTGTGGTTTTTGATCTACACGAGTTTCTTTGCAATGTTGTAGATCTAATTTTTCTCGGGTAGAACAGATTGACTTTTGTTCGATCTTTCGATCATAAATTGAGTTTTTATTGATGGATTTTTGTGATTCTTGTTGTGAGTTCTTCATGACTTGATTCTCCACAATCTATACTAGTTTTTTCACAATTGATCACGTTTAGATTAGTCGCACATAGGATTTCTTTAACAGATCAATTTTCTGTTGAGGGGTTTTTGTTGCTTCCACTGAAAAAGTTGTAATCTACCATTCACCCCCCCCCCTCTGGTAGCTTTTCACATTCTCTTTTATCCTACAATTGGTATCAGATCCCCGATTCTCTAATCTTGGAGATTTGCACATGTTTTGAATAATCATCATATAGAAATACTCTACCAAACCTTGTGTGTTTAGTGGTATATATTTTCAGGTTTGGAAGGCACGCATCGAGGTAGGCGCAAGGCTTTGCAATATGGGAAAAGGTGTACAAGCCTTACATAGTGCCGCCAAATGATCAAATTACAGCTACAAATCTAAGAGATGTCGACAACAACAACAAGGCTCGGAACTTGATCATACAAGGACTAACTCAAAGTGACTTCGACCGTGTTGCTCACCTCCGATCTACGTACGATGCTTGGAAAGCTCTATGTGATTACCACGAAGGATCCAACACGATCAAGGAGATAAGGCAAGACATGTTCATAAAGGAGTACATGCGCTTTGAGATGCAACCAGGTGAGTTTATCGACGACCTCTTTGCTCGCTTTAATAAAATTCTCAGCAACTTGCGTAGCGTCAATGTTAATTTTTTAGATGCTGAGAATGCTAGTCAATTACTAAGTGCATTAGACATGTCAATTTGTGAATTTAGCCTAGAGGGGGGTGAATAGGCTTTTTTTTTAATTCATCAAAACCTGAAACACTTAGCAACCTGATCAAATACAGAGAAATCAGACTAGTCCGGTAGGGCACGGACTAGTCCGGTGTGTGCGGACTAGATTGATCAAGTTTGATTAATGATTTCGAATCAGGTACTTTATGCAGCGGAAAATGAGTTGTAAATTGAATGTATTGCTTCAATGAAAGTAGATGTGGCACAAGTTAACTTTAGATTCAAAGTTTTAACACAAATTGAACTACATTAAGCAAACCCTAGATCACTATGAATAGATAGAACAAAAGAACAAAACAAAGGACACAATGATTTTTATCCCATGGTTTGACTCCACAGAGGAAATCTACATCCACGTTGACGAGCCCACGAAAGGACTGGGTCTTCACCAACCCTACCCTCGTCGAATCACCACAGAGGCCGACTCTCTTCTACTAATCACAAAGGGGTAAAATAGCCGTGTTCAAGGGGCCTTCTCACAAGTTGAGGGCTCCCCAAGATTTACAACTGAAAAACACCACCAAACAGACTCAAAAAGTATGCAATGAAACAGCGAGAGTGTGTGAGAGAATCA
The DNA here is from genome assembly GCA_036927565.1 of Tuctoria greenei. NCBI lineage: Eukaryota > Viridiplantae > Streptophyta > Magnoliopsida > Poales > Poaceae > Tuctoria > Tuctoria greenei. The sequence goes on from JAYESD010000006.1 coordinate 155,368,776, forward strand.
CACCCAAGAGCTCAAGTCGTGAAGAACGTGTCTCTCCTTTGATCTATGGTTAATCCTCAAGGATTTTATCTTGCTTTCATTGGATTGTGTGGAGAGACGTGTTTTCTAGGATCTTGGAAGGTGTGACGGCGCAGGGGGTTGAGTTAGTTCACAGTTGGGTTGTGCACCGCTATTTATACTAGGGTTTCCAAAGGTTACCGTTAGGGTTTACAAAGTCCGGACTAGTCCGTCGTGGACTCCGGACTAGTCTGGTATGCGATGTGTGGGAAACCCTAAGTGTCCTGAATTATCGGACTTGTTCGGCCCTGGGCGGACTAGTCCGGTTTTGTCTCTGGAGATGTTCGGACTAGTCCGGCACATATCGGACTAGTCCGGTCGTGGTGAATCCCTTAGTGAATTGAGGACAAGTACGCACTTGGAGGACTTGTCCAATTTTAGTCAGAGAGGTTATTGAACTAGTTCGGATAAGATCGGACTAGTCTGGTGTCGTGGAATTTTGTGGGGCTAAGGACTTGTCCGAAGTAGGTCAGTGGGAATTTTAGACTAGTTAGTGGATATCGGATGTGTCCTATATTGATCAGAAGGATTATCGGACTAGTCTGGTGCAGACAAGTCCGTACTGGGAGGACTTGTCCGATCCTGGTTAGAGAGGTTATTGTACTAGTCCGGTGAACATCGGACTAGACCGGACCTGTGTAAACTTGTGCAGTGAAAGTGATTTCTTTTGATTGAGCTCTTGGGGTTGTTTCTCCAACACACTCCATACACAAAAAGTATTATATTCATCTTCTTGAGTTCTTTTCAACTTGATTCTTCACTCTCCTTTCTTTTTGCGCTTTCTTCATAATTTTATTGAAACCTGTGCTCATCTCAACAATTTGGTTAGGATCTCATTTGTTTGTCATAAATCAACCAAAACCCACAAGGGATGCCTAGATGCACTTTCAATCTCCCCCTTTTTGGTGATTGATGACAACCAATTGAGATTTCACAAATATGATTAAAACTCCAGATTTTCATAAAGTGTGCACATATGAGCTTGGAACAAGTTAAGCAATAAAAACATAAGACATATGTGCACTCTTTATGGTGGGGTGCAAGACTAAGTCTGTGTAAGCAATAGTCGTGATGAAAATGAGATAATTGACATAATCAAATCAACATTAAGTATATAAGTCAATTCGAAAGCACAACCATAGATTATATCAAAGCACAATCACACACTTCATAACCATGATTAGAAACATAATAAATGCATAATAGTAGTTTTACAACCCAAAAGCATAACAGAGATCAGTTTTACAACCCAAAAGCATGACAGAAACCAAAAGATGCAAATGAAGATCTTGTCTCTCAAACTACAGCTAGTCCTAGTGACTCCCCCTCAATATCTCCCCCTTGGCATCAAGGCACCAAAAAGAAGGAGAGGAGGGATCTAGAGGTCGCTGTCAACTCACTCCTCGCTATCGGTCCTCTCATCGTCTTCATCTTCAGGCTGCGGAGGAGGAGGAGGAGGAGCGAATCCACTTGAAGTGCCCCCAATGCCAAAATAGGCAAGTTCTAAAGGTGAGAGGGGAGGAAGCTCTAAGAAGTCAGAGGGAGAGTCCTCGGAGATGACAGGAGATCCAATGGGCTCAATCTCCAGCTTCTCGCAGATTTGCTTAACATTTTGCTTTATGTATCTCATATCCTCCTTCCTTGCCTTGTTGAACATGTGGACTTTCACCTCATCCTTCTTGCAGGAGCCAAAGATGGCGGCCAAGTACTTCAAAATGCCACTTGGGGACACCTTCTTGGAAGTAGTTGCTCCTGAGCTTGATGGGGGTCTTGCTTCAGCTTGGGCCCTCCTGAGAGCCTCCTCACTAGATACAGGGGATGCAGCAGCTGGGAAAGAGGATTGGGGAGGCTTCTGAGGCCTCAGGGGAGTGTGCTCAATATCCTTCACAAACTCGATTCTTGTTACTTTCTCAATCATAAACATGAGGTAGGGCGCATAGCCACAGGAACGGTTCGGTGTGCAGGAGATATTCACCATATCATTCCAAATATAGTTGAAGACATCAAACTTCCGGTTCTTGCTTATCACCTTCATCAGTGTCCTTAGGTAGCCTTGGACACTTCCTGCATCTCCATTTTTTGGAGCTAGGGTCTTCCTCAGCACCCTATTGAGAACTATGAAGAATGGCTTCATGTTCTTGGTGGAAGGGGGATTGAATTTCAGGCGGGTGTCATATAGGAAATCCATATTGTCCTTCTCCAGGACGCCAATGTTATGGATGATGAGCTCATTGCTGCCAGTGTTCTCAAGATGCAGCAGTCTTGCAAACTCATCATAAGTGATAGTATACTTGGATCCATGCGTCATCCAAGTCACACTCTCCTCTTCATCACTGGCAAAATAGCAGGTAGCATAAAACTGAGCAATGAGTTCATCATTCTAGTTACACCTGAATGCAAACAAGTCTTTGAGCCCATGCCTCTCCACAGCTTGTATCACTTCATCAAAGGTTGTGCAGCTCTCCTCTCAAAGTGGGTCCAGTCAATCCATTGGCTTCGGACCACCGGAGTCTTCATCGTGAGATACACGGAACTGTAGTAGTCCGCGTGGAAGTTGCTCCAGAATCTTGCATCAACTGCCTTTCTGGATCTAATGTAACAGTCAATATGCCTGAGCTTTGAAGCGACATCGCTTCCTTTGCCATTAAACTTTTCTTCATTGGGGCTTCTGTTTCCCTGCCTCGGAGCACTCATCTGGAGAGGGCCAATGGGACCGGTGGCGATCCCTTTCCCTTTGCCCTTAGCTTGGCGAGGAGCTACCGAGCTAGGTCCTGCTGCATCCTTTCCTTTGGATGCAGGCTTCTTGGCCATGACCCTTCGCCGCACTTGAGGTGGAGTGAGTGACGGGTCAGCGGCACGGTGTTGCCTCTTCTTGCTTTGGCCCATCGAGGATCGAAGCAAAGACTCTTGGTCCAACTCGGCCTCAAAATCGGAGATCTCATCATTGGAGCTCGACATTGTCCTGACAAGAGGATTATCCAATGCAATGGATGAGAATTGATGGCAAGGAGATGCATTGAGTAGTTGGAATTTAAGGTTGAGTTCAGTTAAAAATCGAACTTGTCCGGTGATCAAGTACGTACTAGTCCGGAGAACCGGACTTGTCCAGTGTTAAATAGCTCAAAACCTAACAATCAGATAAATGGTGGTTCTCAATGCGAAAATAGCTCAATGTATATGTAATACACCAAGGAGTAATGTACTAACAAGTAGAGCTAAGATATTTGGACCACAACACAAGAAATAGAAGGGTCTAGAGTTTTGGAGAAAGTTTACCAAAATCCTTCGATTCTTGAGGTTGGCGGCATTGTTGGTACAGACAAGTCCGTGGTCCTCGATCCCCTTGCAATGAAGATCGTTTTCCATGGAGATTTGAAGAGATTTGGTAGAGAAATCGCCAAATGGCCTTTGGGGTGCTTGAGTGAGGAGAGAGAATGTGAGGCAAGTTGTGAGGATGAAGAAAATTATGGTTTGGCGGCCCTGGGGTTATGGAGTCGAAAAATTAGACTAGTCAATGGTCAGCCGGACTAGTCCGGACTACCGGACCTCTGCGGACTAGTCTGCAGTGTGCGGACTAGTCCGGGCAACCACGGACTAGTCTGTGGTCACAAGAATAAAAGCAATTAGCCCATTCGTATATATTTGAATGTGATTACAAAGAAAATAGGGGTTAAAACACACAAATAATCTTGATGATTATAATTAGTAAACATACAACAATCAAGCTATGACCATAATTCACCAAGATTAAGTAATTGAAATAGTTTTTCGGAGAAAATAGAGAGAGATGATTTTCATAACACAATCAATGGATTTTGAATGAGCCATATAGGTATGCAAGTTTTCAATCCACGTGTCGAGCATCAAGGATATTTAGTTCATTTCGGAGCCCACAAAAACGTTTTTCATCAAGTGGCTTGGTAAATATGTCAGCTAGTTGTTTTTCAGTATTGACATGGGAAATGGTTATGTCGCCTTTCATCGAGTGGTCTCTCAAAAAGTGATGTTGGATGTCTATGTGTTTGTTTCTAGAGTGCTCAACGGGGTTATGGGCAATTTTAATAGCACTCTCATTGTCACAAAGGAGTGGAATACGGCTCATATTGTAACTGTAATTCCTTAAAGTTCGTCGCATCCAAAGGAGTTGTACACAACAACTCCCGGCTGCAACATACTCCGCTTCGGCCATGGATAGGGCAATGGAGTTTTGTTTCTTGGAGGACCAAGAAACTAGGGATCTACCTAGGAATTGGCATGTACCATAGGTACTTTTCTATCTACTTTGCATCCAGCATAATATGCTTCAGAGTATCCAATGAGATTGAATTTGAAACCTTTAGGATACCAAAGGCCTAGGTTCAGTGTATGAACTAAATATCACAAGATTCTTTTTACGGCTGTCAAATGACACTCCTTAGGATTGGCTTAAAATCTTGCACACAAACATACACTCAACATAATATCAGGCCTAAATGCACATAAGTAAAGTAGGGATCCAATCATGGAGCGATATACCTTTTGATCCACGCTTGGTCCGTCTTCATTGAGATCCAAGTGTCCATTTGTTGCCATGGGAGTCTTTATAGGCTTCTCCTTATCCATTCCAAATTTCTTGAGTATGTCTTGAGTGTACTTGGTTTGGCTTATGAACGTCCTGTCCTTTTGTTGTCTCACTTGGAATCTCAAGAAGTACCTCAATTCTCCCATCATGGACATCTCAAATCTATCTGTCATAATCTTACTAAATTCTTCACAAAAGAATTTGTTAGTTGAACCAAATATGATATCATCAACATAAATTTTACAGACAAATAACTCATTGTCAAAATGCTTAGTGAACAATGTATAGTCAGCTTTGCCAATCTTAAAACCATTTTCAATTAAAAATCTCTAAGGCACTCATACCAAGCTCTAGGAGCTTGTTTGAGGCCATAGAGAGCCTTACACAGTTTGAACACGTGATCAGGGAACTCTTGATCTTTGAATCTGGGGGGTTGCTCCACGTACACTTCCTCCTTGATTGGTCCGTTGAGGAAGGCGCTTTTCACATCCTTTTGATAGAGCTTGAAATCATGGTGAGTAGCATATGCAAGTAATATTTTAATCGATTCAAGCCTAGCTACGGGAGCAAAGGTTTCGTCGAAATCCAAACCTTCGACTTGTGAATACCCTTTGGCCACAATTCGCGCCTTGTTTCTTGTCACAACCCTGTGTTCATCTTGCTTGTTGCGGAAGACCCATTTAGTGTCGACGACGTTGAACTTGGGCCTTTCCACAAGTTCCCACACCTTGTTCCATTTGAAGTTGTTCAATTCTTCTTGCATTGCCACCACCCAATCCGGATCTTTCAATGCATCTTCAACCATGTGAGGTTCCAAGGAGGATACAAACGAGTAATGTTCACAAAAATTAGCAATTTGAGATCTAGTTGTTACTTCCTTTTGGATGTCACTGATTATGTTGTCGACGGGGTGATCTTTTTGGATGCATTGGTGTACTCTTGGATGTGGCACTTGTGGTCTTGAATCTTCATGGTCATCTTCTTCTCCCCCTAGATGGTTGCCCTCATTGATTTGTTGGTCACCTTGATCTTCATGAGGTTGATCTTGTGTAGAAGCTCCCCCTTGATCCATTACCTCCACTTGTAGTTAATCTTCTTCATTTTCATTTGGAGGTGGCGCTTGTGGTTGAACATCGCCCAACGCCATTCTTCTCAACGCTTGACATGGTTCTTCTCTATCTAGCACACATTGATCAACTTGCTCTTCTTGAGAGCCGTTAGTTTCATTGAAAACTATGTCACGTGCTACTTCAACAAGTCCGGAGACCTTGTTGAAGACACGATAGGCGTAAGAGTTCGAATCATAGCCAAGCAAGAAACCTTCATCGGACTTCGAAGCGAACTTTGAAGTCCTAGGCTTCTTGTTCAAGATATAACATTTAGAACCGAAAACTCGAAAATAGGAAATATTAGGCTTGTACCGGTGAGTAGTTCATATGATGTTTTCTTGAGTAGACGGTGAAGATAGAGTCGATTTATAGCGTGACATGCGGTGTTGACTGCTTCAGCCCAAAATCGATATGAAGTCTTGTACTCATCAGGCATTGTCTTCGCCATCTCTATGAGGGTTCAGTTCTTCCTTTCGGCTACTCTATTTTCTTGAGGGGAGTACGATGCTGAAAATTCATGTTTTATGCTTTCTTCATCTAGGTACTCCTCAACTTGGGTGTTCTTGAACTCCGTGCCATTGTCACTTCGTATGTTCTTGATCTTTAATGAAAACTCATTTTGGGTATGCTTGAAAAACTTCTTGAGGGTTCATTAAGTTTTTGTCTTATCATGCAAAAAGAAAACCCACGTGAAGTGCAAAAAATCATCAATAATTACTAAGCCGTATTTGTTACCGCCGATGCTTATGTAAGCAATTGGACCAAATAGATCGATGTGAAGTAGCTTGAGCGTTCTTGTCGTTGTCATGACGTTCTTCGCGGGATGAGGTTCTCCTACTTGCTTCCCAGCTTGGCACGCTCTACAAGGCTTGTATTTCTCAAAAACAACATCCTTCAAACATCGGATGTGATCGCCCTTAAGGAGTTTTTGAAGATTCCTCATACCAACATGTGCTAGCCGTCTATGCCACAGCCAACCCATGTTGGTCTTTGCAATCAAGCATGTGTCAAGTTCGACTTTATCTTTGTTGAAGTCAACAAGATAAAGCTTTCCCTTTAACACACCCTTGAATGCAACCGAGTCATCACTCCTTCTAGAGACGGTCACACCCTCATTAGTGAACAAGGAATTATAACCCTTGTCACATAATTGATATATGGACAATAGGTTATAATCTAAGGAATCAACATGTAAAACATGAGAAATATTGTGTTGAGATGATATTACAATTTTACTGGTACCGATCACCCTTCCTTGACTGTTGTCTCCAAAGTAGATGCATTCGCTTGGATCTTCATTTAATTCATATTCAACGAACATCCTTCTTTCTCCGGTCATGTGGTTGGTGCATCCACTATCTAGCACCCATTTCGATCCACCGGAGGAATAGGCCTGCAAGAACAAATTACGCCTTGGTCTTAAGTACCCAAGCTTGCTTGTGTCCTTTGAGGTTAGTCACAAGTGATTTGGGGACCCACACATGAGAATTGGTGTTCCCATGCCGTGGCCCAACATATTTAGCATAAACTCTACCAAAATTATTCTTCATGAGTACATATGATGCGTCAAAGGTTCTAAACAATAGTTGTTGCTCATATGTGTTAACATGTTTGGACTTGTCAACATTATTAGGCTTTCTAGCATGAGAGGAGTTTCCCTTGACAAAAGCAATGTGCTCCTTGTTATTCTTGTGGCTTCTAGCATTTTGCTTTTCACCATAAGAATACCCAATGCCATATTTGACATTAGGAGGTCTTGTGGACAAGTATGCACTGCATGCATACTTGATCTTCTCCTTGTCAAATATGCCACTACGGGAAGGATGCTTGTCCTTTGTCAAGTTCAACTTATCCTTCAAGTTAGTGTCAATTTTACCACATGCACAAGTAATAGTAGTTTCAGATTTTAGGTGTTGAGAAGGTGAGCTTGAAGAGGATGAAGGGTCACTTTGTTTAAGTGACTCAACTTGTACCTCAAGGATCTTGTTAACTTTGGTTAAGTTAACAAGTTCATCCTTGATGATAACATTTGAGTTGCTTAACTTCAAGCAAGCTTCCTTGCTTGAAGCTAACTTAAGCTCTAGTGACTTGCTTTGCTCCTTTTCAAGTTCAAGGAGCTTTTTTATCTTAATATAATCCTCCTTTTGAAGGATGATTATATCTTCTTGGCAATCAATAGGCTCCTCCTTATCAATGAGTTTATCCATCAAGAATTTCATTATTGCATCAGTTTTCTTATCTAAGCCAACAAGCATATCTTCATTATCACTATAAGCATCACTATCGCTAGAGTAAGAATGTGAGGAGGAAGATTTAGTTCTTACCTTTCTTTTACCTTCCTTCACCATTAGACATGTGTCGTTGTCCTTCCTTGCGCCAATAGTTGGGAAGAGGGTAGATTTCTTGGTTGTCTTCTTGATGGCTATGCTAGCCATCTCCTCTTCCTCTTTGGATGAGGACTCATCATTGGAGTCCCACTCCTTTCCTAGGTGTGCCTGTCCAATTTGCCTCTTCTTCTTGAAGTCTTCTTGGGTTGAGGCTTTGTATCCTTGGTCTTCTTCTTGTTTTCTTCATAGGGACAATCAACTATAAAGTGGTCGTATTCACCACAGTTATAGCAAGCACGCCTCAACTTAGGTCTTGACTTGTCTTTGTGTCTTCCTTCATTTGGTTTACCACCTTGTCTTATTTTCATCAACTTTTTAAATTTCTTCATAAAGAGGATCATATCCTCTTCATCTATATCGTTGCTTTTGTCATCGTTGTCCTCTTCTTGTTGAGCTTCTCGAGCTTCTTTTAACATGGGCTTGCAAGTGGACTTCAACGTGACTCCTTTCTTCTTTGTCGAGGTGAGGTCGGCAATCTCTTTGACATGTTTTGCTTGCTTTTCCATCATCTAAAAATTGATAATCTTTCCAAACAATTCATCCGGGATCATTTTCTTGTACCTGGAGCTTTCTCTATCATTGAACATAGAGCCACATTGCGAGGCATGAAGGCTCTGAGAATTAGCTTCACCATCTCGTGATCGTTCCACTTTTTGCTTACATAGGATCGAACTTTATCAATGAGAGTCTTCAACCGATTGTTCATGTCTTGCGTTGACTCATTTTCTTCTATGGCGAATCTTCCTAATTCACCTTCGATCATTTCAGTCTTGGCCTCTCGCACATGACGATCGCCCTTCATGTGCAGTTCATAATGTGTCCCATATTTCCTTAGCAATCTCGAGTCCATCTGCCTTGGTGAACTCGTCTCAGCTCAATGATGAGGTTATGACCGCCACAGCTTGGGCGTTCCGATTGATAGCTTGTTCTTGGTTCGGCGTGAGTTCTTCATCGTCATCTGGGATATCTATCCTTGTACACACTGTATGCCACAAGATGGGGTTAAGTGATATTAAGTGCATCTTCATATTTTGCCTCCACATTGAGTAATCATTGCCATCAAAGTGTGGGGCTTTTCCTAGAGGAATAGACAAGTAATGATTGTTGTTGGAATTCAAACGATCATAGTTGAAAGGATATCGGGAGTAGTCGGTGTTACTACTCCCCTTCTTCTTCTTCTCATCATCGATCTTTATCTTCCCTTTGGAGAGCACCTTCTTCCTTAGGAGCGCTTTGAGTTCAAGTGTATCCTCATAATCATCTTCGAAGTCTTGGATGGCGTCGAGGAGCTTCTCCAACTTTTGAGTCTTTTCAACTTCAACCTTCTCTTGGTTGAAGTTCTTGTGCGCATCCTTCATGTCCGACATCTTTTCTTCAAGCGATAAGTCTCTTTTTGAAGAGTCCTGCTTTGATACCAATTGAATGTAGCCTAGAGGGGGGTGAATAGGCCTTTTTTTGAATTTTTTGTCGAAACCTGAAACACTTAGCAACCTGATCAAATACAGAGAAATCGGACTAGTCTGGTAGGGTGCGAACTAGTCATGTGTGTGCGAACTAGATTGATCAAGTTTGATCAATGATTTTGAACCAGGTACTTTATGCAGCGGAAATTGAGTTGTAAATTGAATGTATTGCTTCAATGAAAGTAGATGTGGCACAAGTTAACTTTAGATTCAAAGTTTTAACACAAATTGAACTAGATTAAGCAAACCCTAGATCACTATGAATAGATAGAAAAAAAAGAACAAAACAAAGGACACAATGATTTTTATCCCGTGGTTCGATTCCACGGAGGAAATCTACATCCACGTTGAGGAGCCCATGAAAGGATTGGGTCTTCACCAACCCTACCCTCGTCGAATCGCCACGGAGGCCGATTCTCTTCCACTAATCACAAAGGGGGTAAAATAGCCGTGTTCAAGGGGCCTTCTCACAAGTTGAGGGCTCCCTAAGATTTACAACTGAAAAACACCACCAAACACACTCAAAAAGTATCCAATAAAACAGCGAGAGTGTGTGAGAGAATCAAAACCAAGAGCTCAAGTCGTGAAGAACGTGTCTATTCATTGATCTATGGTTAATCCTCAAGGATTTGATCTTTCTTTCGTTGGATTGTGTGGAGAGATGTGTTTTCTAGGCTCTTGGAAGGTGTGATGGCGCAGGGGGTCGAGTTGGTTCATAGTTGGGTCATGCACCTATATTTATACTAGGGTTTCCAAAGGTTACCATTAGGCTTTACAAAGTCCGAACTAGTCCGTGGTGGACTCCGGACTAGTCTGGTATGTGGCGTGTGGGAAACCCTAAGTGTCCTGAATTATCGGACTTGTCCGACCCTGGGCGGACTAGTCCGGTTTTGTCTCTGGAGATGTTCGAACTAGTCTGGCACATATCGGACTAGTCCGGTCGTGGTGTCCCTTAGTGAATTGAGGACAAGTCTGCACTTGGAGAACTTGTCTGATTTTAGTCAGAGAGATTATCATACTAGTCCGGATAAGATCGGACTAGTCCGGTTTCATGGAATTTTGAGGGGCTAAGGACTTGTCCAAAGTAGGTCAGTGGGGATTTCGGACTAGTCTGTGGAATATCAGACTTGTCCGATATTGATCAGAAGGATTATCATACTAGTCCGGAAGTTATCGGACTAGTCTGGTGCGGACAAGTCCGTACTGGGAGGACTTGTCCAATCCTGGACAGAGAGGTTATCGGACCAGTCCGGTGAACATCGTACTAGTCCGGACCTGTGTAAACTTGTGCAGTGAGAGTGATTTCTTTTGCTTGAGCTCTTGGGGTGTGTTTCTCCAACACACTCCATAAACAAAAAATATTCTATTCATCTTCTTGAGCTCTTTTCAACTTGATTCTTCACTCTACTTTCTTTTTGCGCTTTCTTCATAATTTCATTGAAACCTGCGCTCATCTCAACAATTTGGTTAGGATTTCATTTGTTTGTCATAAATCAACCAAAACCCACAAGGGATGCCTAGATACACTTTTAATTTGGGAGATAAAAGTCACATCTATTCGTGAATCTACTATCATGAGTACACTTACTTTAGATGTTATATATTCTAAATTGAAAACTCATGAAATTGATATAACCTCACGTAAGAACCCCAGCTAGTCTCTTGCATTTGTTTCTCAATGTGATATGCCTAGCTCCGGCCAATCTCCATCTTGTGGAACACTTGCTTTGTTGTCCTCTCTAACCCTTGAATAGATTGAAGAGTTTCCCTTGGAAGAACTTGCACTCATCTCGACTCTGTTCTCAAAAGCATTGCAAAATGTCATGACTAGAAGGAGAGGGAGTGTCGGACCTCAACGATGCTTTGAATGTGGTAACACAGGACATTTTCGCACGGATTGGCCTAACCTTTCAGGTACTACTTCCTGTGATGAAAAGCAAACAAGGATGAAGCACTCCTCTGCAAACAACAACAAGAAAAAGAAGGGTTTTACAGGATGCCAATTGGTGAATAGTTTTATCTCCGCACTTCAAGAACTTGGCTCGAGCGATGTGGACATCAAAAGTGATGAAGATGAAGATGATTTGGCAAACTTGTGCTTCATGGCGAGCAAGTCAAGATCAAGTATGGAGGAGGCAGAACTCAACAGCGACAATGAAGAGGTATGTCCTACTTGCGAAGAAATGTGTGATTCCATTTCTCGTGCCACTGTTATAGTTAAGAAAAAGGACAAAAAGCTTAGGGACAATGCTGTTAAAATTGAGTAACTAGAATCTGAAATTAATCGTTTGAAATCTTTGATTCCAAGTGATGATTCTTGTTCCTCATGTGATTTAATATATGAACAATTGTCCTCTCTAAGAAGTGCACGCACCTCCACACTTGAAAAACTTGAGTTAGAAATTGAAAAGAACAGAGAGCTTGCTGCACTTAATGATAAAAACTTGAAAGATGCTAGCTGTTCTACAATTGATTTGCATTGTTCTACTTGTGATTATCTTGATAAGAAACTACATGATGCTATGGATAAAATTACTGTTTTGAACAATGCTTTACGTGCTCATGAAGTTAAAAATTGTTCTAATTGCAAATTAAAAGAAAAAACTTCATGTGAATTCTTGCTGCTGAATTCTTCGAAGTCTTGCAATGATAAAACTGGTTTAGATTTTGATTCTAATGCTCATGCTAAGGCACATCCACCTAAAATGGTAAGGTCATTAGGAAGTGGTTTTATTCAAATAGTTCCTAAACAAAAAGAAGTGGTTTTCAAATCCGCAGGGGTGTTGTCTCATTCAGCTTCTAATAAACATGTTGCTTGCTCATCTAGACATGAACACAAAGTTAAATTTCATTGTACTCAATGTGGTAGAGATGGTCATGTCATATATTTTTGTTATAGACTAGATAAACAACAGAAAAGGGAAAGAATGCAAGCTAGATCTCATAACTCTCATGCAACATTTGTCGCACATGCTAAACCAAATATCAAAAACATGCAAAGTTTGCTCCCAAACCTACTGTTTTTCGTGCTACATATGTAACGCCTCGTAAGTTAGTAGTTGGGTACAAAAATCCTCAAACTTTGACCCATAAACCTGTTGTTTTGTCTCACCTTTCGCGTTTTTTCCTGTTGTATGTCGTGTGACTCAGTACTGGATTCCTAAATGCCTTTTGACTAACCCCAGTATTGAGTCATCGACATATTGTGCTTCTATGTAGGTTACACTTTTTATGAAGGAGAACATTTGGATTGTGGATTCAGGTTGCTCACGCCACATGACTGGTAACAAAGATTTGTTCTCCTCCATCTCTTTTGTGTCACGTGTAAAGAATGTTACTTTTGTCGATAATTCTTCAACTCCTATAATTGCTAAAGGTTCGGTTAGAGTAAATAATAACTACACTTTGAAGGATGTGGCACTTGTTAAAAATTTGAAATACAACTTGCTTTCTGTTTCACAATTACTAGATGAAGATCTCAAAATTATTTTCACTAAAAATTGCTGCATGGTTGTAGATTCAAATAGTGAGCTTATTTTTAACATGTCACGGTTTGGAAAAGTTTTTAAAGTTGATTTTAATATATCATCCTCTAAGCATAGGTGTCTAGTTGCTAATGATTCAAAGGATTTATATTTTGGCATCGTAGACTTGGTCACATAGGCTTTGATCATCTAACGTGTGTTAGTGCTCTTGATCGTATATGTGGGTTGCCTAAGCTTAAAGGGGACAAAGAAATTGTGTGCTCTAATTGTAGACATGCTAAGATGGTCGCAGGTTCACATGCTCCTCTCAAAATGACCATGACAACTGAACCGGGACAACTTTTGCATCTTGACACCGTAGGACCTTCGTGTGCTCAATCCTTCGGAGCTAAATGGTATGTTCTTGTGATTGTTGATAACTATTCTAGATACTCTTGGGTTTACTTTATGGCATCTAAGAATGAAGATTTTAGTCACTTTAGAACTTTATTTCTTAGATTATCAATTGATTATCCAGGATTTTTAAAAGCAATAAGAAGTGATAACAAAACCGAATTTAAAAATCAATCGTTTGATCACTTTTGTGCTGAAAATGGAATAGATCACCAATTTTCTTCACCTTATGTACCTCAACAAAATGGTGTTGTAGAGAGAAAGAACAGAACCTTAGTTGAGATGGCTAGGACTATGCTTGATGAATATCAAACTCCTAGAAAGTTTTGGGTAGATGCAATTGCAATCGCTTGTTATGTCTCAAATCGTGTTTTCTTGCGTGCTAAGCTAGAAAAAACACCATATGAACTTCGGTTTGGATATAGGACTAGTGTCACATAGTTTCGGGTCTTTGGTTGTAAAAGCTTTGTTAAGAAACATGTTAATCTTGATAAATTTGAAGCTAGATCTGTTGATGACATGTTTCTTGGTTATCCATCTCATACTAGAGGCTACCGTGTGCTTTTACTTGACACTAACAAAATTGTGGAGACTTGTGAGGTTTTTTTGATGAAGCTAGCATAGGTACTAGCTCTAATATTGTAGGTCCAGATACATATCCGCAGGAGGATAGTATTTTCATCGAAGAAGACGAAGAAGTGGTGCTGCTGCCCAAAAAATCAGAAACAAATGACATTGATCACGTTGTTGATTTTGCACCACTACCAGCACCAAGAACTACTGCAGCTGGTTCAGATCATCCTCAAGTCACAAGCTCTTCAATCTGTGATGAACATGAAGAAGAAGGAGCTTGTGAAGTGTCTACTCCCCTCCGAGTCCTCAAAAGTCATCCTCAACAACAAATCATTGGAAGCTTTCACGAACGAGTCACATGGTCCAGGTTTTGCGATCCACACGCACTCACTAATGAATCTTGGATTATTGCCATGCAAGAAGAGTTAGAAAATTTTGAAAGAAATAATGTTTGGAAACTTGTACCTCCACCTCAAGGTCACACTTTAATTGGAACTAAATGGGTTTTTAAAAATAAACAAAGTGAGGATGGGGTTGTGATTAGTAATAAGGCTAGGTTGGTTGCTCAAGGTTTCACACAAGTTGAAGGTCTATATTTTGATGAAACTTTTGCTCCTGTTGCTAGATTAGAAGCCATAAGAATTTTGTTAGATTTTTCTGCATCTAAAGGTTTAAAGTTATGTCAAATGGATGTTAAAAGTGCTTTTCTTAATGGCTACATAGATGAGAAGGTTTATGTCAAGCAACCACCGGGTTTTGAAAATTCAGATTTTCCTAATCATGTTTACAAACTGTCCAAAGCCTTGTACGGTCTCAAACAAACCCCGAGAGCATGGTATGATAGGTTAAAAACATTCTTACTTAAAAAGGGGTTTACCATGGGCAAGGTTGATAAAACTCTTTTTTTGCTTAAGCATGGTCATGACTCATTATTCGTTCAAGTGTATGCAGATGATATTATCTTTGGTTGTGCTTCTCATGATCTTGTGTCCAAGTTTTCAGTTGTGATGAGTTCAAAATTTGAGATGAGTATGATGGGATAACTCACGTACTTTTTGGGGTTGCAAATCAAGCAAACCAAGGAGGGTACTTTTGTGCATCAAACGAAGTATACAAGAGACCTTCTTAAGTGCTTCAACATGGACAAAAGAAAGCCTCTTAGGACACTAATGGGAACAACAACAACACTTGAACTTGATGAACATGGTGACCCGATCGATCAAAAAGAATATAGAAGCATGATTGGATCACTTTTGTACCTCACAACATCAAGACCGAACATACAATTCAGTGTATGTTTTTGTACATGATTTCAAGCTTCTCCACGTCCTTCACATTGTCAAGCCATCAAAATAATTCTTAGGTACTTACATCGAACTCAAGAATTTGGCATTTTTCTTCCTTCTTCCACAATCGTTACTTTCAAAGCTTTTTCGGATGCTGATTTTGGGGGTTGTAGGATTGATACGAAAAGTACTTCTGGTGCTTGTCATTTTCTTGGTAATTCTCTTGTTGCTTGGTCCTCTAGAAAACAAAATTCAGTTGCACAATCCACAGCCGAATCTGAATATGTAGCTGCTGCTAGTGCTTGCTCACAAATTCTTTGGATTGTTCAACACTTAAGGACTATGGGGTTGATCTAGATAGTGTTCCACTGTTCTGTGATAACACTAGTGCCATTTGCATTGCTAAAAATCCCGTGCAACATTCTAGAACTAAGCACATTGACGTTAGGTATCACTTTCTTCGAGATAATGTTGAAAAAGGAAACATTGTGCTTCACCATGTAGATATCGAACAACAATTGGCTGATATTTTCACAAAACCTTTGGATTTCACTCATTTTTGTTTCATTCGTAGTGAATAGGGGTTATGCATCCTCATGGCTTAAATTGAGGGGGAGTTTTGAAACTTAGGAAGTCTATGTGTGAATCTGAATTTAAAATAATATGAGCATACAATTTCATACATATATGACTTTGTGATTCCTTTTACATGCTGAAAGTTCTTACTACATTACTCATGTTGTACATTTTGTAGTTTTTTCCATGACTAGTAATTGGAATAATTACTTACACTAAATCTGGTCATGATTGAACTTTCTTGCTGTTTTGAACTTGTTGCATGCTCACAAGTGCTTTTAATAATGACAAATTAATCAATCAACTATCCACATGTTGAGCTTTTATGATCAAATAAAAATGAGAAAAGATCAAGAGAATATGCATGCATCACACTTCTTCTTTTGAGATGGCTTATCATTGCACTTATATATGATCTTAGAAGAAGTTGTGTATGACTAAAATCATGTCCTTAAGCTTCTAATTGTCAAATGACATAGGCTGGGCTTGGTTGGTTAGAATAAGGCAGATGCGGTATATAATCTCTTACAAATATCATATGATCTGAGTTTGGGGCTTTGAAAAATAATAAAAATATAGCAACAAGTGTCATGCTTTCGGGTTTTTAAATAGTTAAGTTTGTGAGATCATGACTTGCTTAAATTGAAAATTACACTTGGTCTCTAGCATAGCTTACACTACTATATGTATCTCATTGATGTGATAGTGTAAGTTACTTGATAGTATGACTTGGATGAGCTTTGTTTTATATGTATATGTTATAATATGCTAATAAAAAATTAAAATTTCTCTTTTGTACCTTGCTGAATACATTGTCAAAGGGGGAGAAATTGATCACACATTGCACAGATTCACAAGTGTTTTGACACGATTCTTCTCAGGGAAAGAATTTTTGTGTTTCTTCTCATTTTTTCTGATTTACAAAAGGGGGGAAATAAGTATAGGTGGGAAATATTTGTTTTGAAATTTCTTTAATTCTCATTTGATTGTTTTCAAAACATTTCATAAGCCAATGTTCGGATTTTAAGTGGTGTTGCCAGTGGATTCATCAAGGGGGAGATTGTGAGACCTATGTGTGCTAAATACATTGGCTATGACAATAGAAGTTTTAAATTCTGCCAAAACACCCTTTAAACAAGGTTCGACTCTAGGTCCGAGCTGTTGCAAGGTCCGACGATAGGTCCGGCTTGTTTTAGGTAGCTCCGGCAAGGTCCGACGAAAGGCTCGACTTGCTTTGGCTAGGTCCGACTTGTTTTTGCTAAGTTCGGTGCTAGGTCCGACTAGCTTTGGTTAGCTCCGGCACTAGGTACGTCTAGGTTTGGTTAGCTTCGGCGCTAGGTAACTAGCTTTGGTTAGCTCCGGCGCTAGGTCTGACTAGCTTTGGTTAGCTTCGGCGCTAGGTAACTAGCTTTGGTTAGCTCCAGCACTAGGTCCGACTAGCTTTGGTAAGCTCTAGTTCAAGGTCCGGTTAGCTTTGGCAAGGTCTGGTGCTAGATTGCGATGGTTCTGCTTTTAACTTGCAATATTTTGAACTTGCTTTTTGGATTATGGAAAGTTTGCTTAGTATTCTTTTACTAAGTTTTTGGTGTGTTTTGGTGGTTATGGATGATATCGTTTTGCTATGGTTTGCAACATCCTTATGTGAGGTACTCACGTCAGATGTTGTGGTTTTGGAACTAATGTGAGTCAAGTCGAGGACTTGTGCTCGGAAGTATTGGTTATTTATTCATGTGCAGGTGTTGCTTGAGTTCAAGACATGGCTGGTGACGGGATCCATTGAACTAGTCTCAGGGAGAAGATGAGGTTCAACAACCAAGTTTGGGAGGAATTGTGGTTGAGTTGATCGGGAGGTTGTGCAACATGTTTGAATCAAGAACGATGCATGTGAAGGTATCGTGGACGTCGTTGGAATATGTTTGCACGTGTGCATAAAGTGCATGGATGTGGTTGCATGGTTCCAAGGCATGACGAAGAGATGTGGACATAAAGAATTGTCGGAAAGGTCCAACCGACTAGGTTATGGACTCAGGTTGTGGCTGAGTCGGGTTTGACTCAAATATGGTAAGATTTGAGTTGGTTAAGATAGGATTTTGTGGTGAGTACAAAGTTGAGTTGTTTTTATAAATGTGGTATACGTCCTTAAGGTGTGTGGAAGTCTTAAGATTGCTTCTATCTGCGTATAGAAGAGTCTTGAGCAGTTATGAAAAGTTTCAGTGGGAACTGAGTAGGATATGAGTCCTAGTTAGGATTGGGTTGGCTTAAGGTCTGGTTATATAAGCAAGGGAGGCTAGAGCTCATGGCGTACAGATTTTGGGTTGTTCCACTTTTTTTCTATTGAATAAATATCGTACTTTAAGGAACTTTTGTGCCTTGTTCATCCGACTTGTTTCAGACAAGTTTTTCTCGTCGAGTTTCTGCACAGCACTACCTTGCTTCGGTGATTTTATCATAACTCGAGTTTTACAAATCCAATTGACGTGATTCTTTTCGAATTGTCTTCACAACTTGATTATATATCATCTGTGAAAATTTCACGGTCATTGGATTTGTGGTTTCTGATCTACACGAGTTTCTTTTTAGTGTTGTAGATCTGATTTTTCTCGAGTAGAACAGATTGACTTTTATTCGATCTTTCGATCGTAACTTGTGTTTTTCTTGACGAATTTTCATGATTCTTGTTATGACGTCTTCGTGAATTAATTCTCCACAATCTATACTGGTTTTGTCACAATTGATCACGTTTAGATTAGTCGCACACACGATTTTTTTTAACAGATCAATTTTCTATCGAGGGGTTTTCATTGCTTCCACTGAAAAAGTTGTAATCTACCATTCACCCACCCTCTGGTAGCTTTTCATATGCTCTTCGATCCTACACTTGGTCGAAGTTTTAGGGTCCAACAAGTTCTTGTGGAAACCTTGAATCTTGAATGTTGTTTAATGTATCTTGTCCTTGGCCAAATGCTTCATGTTGTCATTGATTTCTCCTTGGTCATAGAAAAGATACTTCAAGGTAAGCTAGTTGAAGTTGAATTCGTTGAAATTCAAATTCACAAAGCCTCATTGATTGTATTGATTCCACACTTGACCTCCTTGTTGGTGGTGGCCTTTGGAGTTGTTGTTTGGAAATGAAGGATCCTCATGAGTTTTAGATAAATAAATCCCCCAAGTGTCCTATGGATTCCACAAATCATGTGAATATCCATGGCTTGCATCATCCAAACAATTTTTTCTTCATTTGCCTGACTTTGTTGATATTGCAATAGGAGGTCCAGTTCCGTGGCTAGCATGTCCACCTTGTCAATCATGTGCACACCATGCAAATTGAACAGAAGCATTCATTGATCCACCTCTTGAATGTTGACCATCTTGTCAATAAAATCTTCATCCTTTCTAATTATGAATGAGAAGAGGTCATCTCCAACTTACCATGGACTTGATGACTGGTCGATGAAGTCGACCCGTTGTAAGAGTGCTGGATAATGAACTAAACATCCATCCCCATGGTGAAGGCAAACCAAGATGTAATCTTGGAGCCTCCCCCAAGCTTTGGCATTAGATGCCTTTGGCTCCTGCTGGAAGCTGGTGTTTCCCAAGGGGAAGAATTTATTGAGGAATGCCTTGAGTTGCTTTTGCAAGATAGCACATGTGTCCTCATTGGCTTTCCCATAAAATACGCTAGCCAAAAACTACCTTGTTCTCACACAACAGAGAAAACAAAGCAAGGATAATCATGTCTAATAACTACTAGTACCTATAACTTAATCATAAGTGATAGCTATCCTTCACTTTCTTCACCTTCCCCAGCAGTGGCACTAGAAATTCTTGTTAGTATTTCTTAACACCACAGATCATCTCTGATGAGAGATGAGATCTGCAAGCGTAAAGAAGAGAGAGGAGCCTTCTCTCTTATATTTCTTAACACAATTCAAGCATTCTATTGTGTATACACTAGGTCTCTTAGTTTCTTAGTGGAGTTTAGGCTGTAGAGAGAAGCCTCTAGTCCCAAGTCCAAATTGGAAAAGGTATGGATCATGTATCTTTGTTTTCTTTTGTGATTTAATGCATTATAATAATATTATTATTAGTCTCTCTGTATTCATATACTTGGGCAAAACGTTTCTTTTGATTGTGGTGTCCATGTATGTGCTAGGTGTAGATGCTATTATGCTCGGGTCATAATGCACATATCATTTTATCATAAATATCATACATCATCACTATAGTCTAATTAGGTAATAACTTGATTACGTTAATATGAATATGTTAGTGTTTGGTTCCAACATTAGTTCAATGATGTTTAGGTTAGTCATTGTCTTAGAGAGAGGTACTTGTACTCGAGCTCTTAAGGTATTTACTTAACATGTAAGCGTGATGCTTAGATAGTTAAGCATCGTTAGATGTCTTGTAGACCCATGGGTTGTAGGGATAGGCGACAGGTGGTGACAGCTTTGTCTGTCTTTTGTAATCCCTCACATTCGGCTATGTCACATGCTCTTGGCGGGAATCGTCCTGATATTATCAGGGGTAAACTCGTGTCCGATGTGCTGGACCACTAAGCTCTAGTATTCACCATTAGCATATTCATGTATACGCTATTAGGATATATATATATATATATATATATATATATATATATATATATATATGAGTAATTAGAGCATAGTAGGAGTAGTTTCATCTCTAACTTAACCTCACTATGACATCTCTACCCCTTAGAGTAGGTTGCTTAGGTGTGTGTCACACTGCTGATAAATTACTTAGTACCCTATACTTTGATCATAACAATAGTGTTTACTTTACTTCACCAACTTCCTTTGAGATCAATATGATACCCTTAGAAGTATTCATGAGTGAGCTACAACGATATCTTCTGTGCGCTTGCGGATCTCATCTCTTATCAGAGATGATCTGTGATATTAAGAAATACCAACACAGTCGTAGACGACAGTGAGAGCGTAAGAGAATAAGCGGCGTGAGCTGCTTTTTTATTATTTTTTACCTCAAAGGCCAACCCTAACATCCTGGGAACACCACGGTTCGATAGAGCCGAGCGGCTACGGGCGAATCATAGGAGCAGGGCGCCAAGGCTAACCCTAGCTTCCTCTGCACACCGCTATTGGCTGCGGGCAGATAGCAAATCGGGCATGGGTCATGGAGGCAGGGTGGCGCTGTTTGAAGAACCGACGCAGGTAATCGAGCCCCGATGATGCGTGCTGGAGCAGAAGCGACACCAAACCCGACAGTGCGGGGATCAGGCCACGGATCAGGAAGAGAGATCGATCTCAATCGAGCACAGGCAGGCGTCGCTCTAGGAGCCACACAACCCTCAATCCAGGAGCCAAATCAGGCGTGGGGGAGAGCATCGTAGATCCGCGTTGGGGAAGAAAACAGCGTCGAGATGGTGCCGATTCTTTAGGATGGCAGCAGCTCATGATGAAGAATAGTATAAATCTTCAAGACGAAGAAGATGGGGGAGTATGGAAGAAAAAATCCATACCGAATAGATTGCTAGAGGAGCACAAAGAAGCTAACCCTAGTTTGGCTCTGTACCATGTTATGAATGAGTGCTTGTATTGATATGAGGTCAAGAGACTCAAATATATAGAGTACAAAAAAGTTACAAATATGAAGAAAGCTCTTATATAAAAGAGAAAATACAAATAGTTCCTATATCTCTAACACACCGAACCTAAATTCAGTTGGAATGAACTTGGTGGATTTAAGTTGCTGATGGAGACGAGCATGACAACGACGCGACGGAGCTTGTCGCACGTGGATGAAACTGTAGATATGAATTATCATCACGCTTGGTCGAAGGAAGAGGGAAGTAATGTGATCTTACGTAGGGATTCTCGAATTCACGGAAACTGGTGGGGGATCTGACATCAAAGTATGATGGCGGTGAGTCATCATGTTTGGGAGAGGCGAGCGCCTATGATGTCTGAATCTCATTGAGAACCGATGAAAAATCTATTGTGCGCTCATGGATGACCTCTTGGCGACTTGGCAACTTCAGGAACAACTTTGTGGCATCGAATCATCGAGCTCGTTGAATATTTCTGTGACGGTGTTAGTGAGGCTAGGATTTTTGCGTGATTGGCTTGAGTTTGGGATGGGGAATAAAGGGCGACCGAGGGTTATTGTTTATAGGGTGGATTGAGCTCGTTTGGGACTCAGAGTCCATGCAATATACGACGGCGATGGGAAGTCCTAGTGGGGTACGAGTTGGGGAAGAAGAAGGTGACATCGGTCATGTCTTTGTTTGGAGCGTAGATGCGTGGAGAAAATGAAAAGTCAGAATTATGTTTTCTACGTGGCACACATAAACCTGCTAGTGGGCCGAAAGACAAACTGAAATTAAACCAAACTATCGGTGTTTGGATCCGGCAGATCTCCCGACACTACCGTTGGTAGATCAAGAAGTTGTAGTTCGGTAATGGGCGCGCAGAGATTCAAGAAGGTGAAACACAAATGGACACAGAGATTTACGTGGTTCGGGCCGCCTGAGCGTAATACCCTACTCCACGGGGTGTGTTGGTGTTGTATTAAGCGTGTGAGTCTAGAAGAAGCTCCAAAAGAAGAAGCTTGTCTAGGTCAGGGAGTCCAGTAATGGTCTGGAACCGTCCCTTGTGTATCGTCGACCAGTCCTTTTATAGTACAAGGACTGGTCGTCACACCGTTAGCCTGGCCCGACATGTGGCCCTGGAGGTTACACATGCTTGATACACAATTAATGAGTTTAAGTACCCTTAATAGCCTGGTAATGGGCCTTAACAGTGCCGTTACTAGTATTAAGGGCCATCTGATCGTGTATCATTAATATGGCATTAATGACACTTAATCGGGTCTTGAAGTCTTTGATTGATCCTTGAAGGTCCGAAGCTGTTGGGGGGTCCACCAGTCTGATTGTTGAAGCTGAAGGTCCGGTGGTTTAGCCACGTGGCAGCTCCGGAGCTTACCGTCGTGGACGGGTAGGTCCGGTGCTGTTTGGACACGTGTCGGCACTGGAGGTTCCCTCTGTCTGGGGTTAGGTCCGGGGATGCCATACTGTTGTCTAGCCGGAGCTTTCCCATGTGTGGGTGAT
Source organism: Tuctoria greenei (assembly GCA_036927565.1). Lineage (NCBI taxonomy): Eukaryota > Viridiplantae > Streptophyta > Magnoliopsida > Poales > Poaceae > Tuctoria > Tuctoria greenei. The sequence continues at coordinate 155,391,753 of JAYESD010000006.1, forward strand.
AGCTCCAGTCTTATGATACACGTGGCGGCCCTGGGACTAACCATGTCGGGGAAGCAGGTCCGGTTACACCTGACATGTGGGGCCTTCAAAGGTCTTCAAATATGGTAGATGGAGTTTCCTTGTGATCTTTGCAATCCCAAGGGGTATCCGGTACGTAGGGTACCGACAGTTGCTCCCTGGGCCCACCTCCGAGAGAGACCTTTTGGATGAAGTCATTCCGCCGGAGGTGGGTCCATTCTTCGGTTTTTGAGCCATGTCTTCAAGGGTCTTCGGACGTGCCGTTGGCGATAGTTTGCAGTTAAACCTCCGCCGCGTGGCATATCCAGGAGGCGTCAGGTGAGATCTCAGCGTGCGGATCTCACGCAATTGAAGGTCGTCGGTTCCGGATACGAAAATCGTATCGGTTCCGCGCGCCCTGTCAGGCCGCCGCCTTCGGGCTTCCCGCCTTTCATGATGACAACTGTTCGCCTGGGGTAAGAACCTCGACTTGATCGTCGGGGTGGCCCCGGGCCCCCTTGTCATTGGCAGGGTGAAGTTTTTGATTGGTATATTCGGCTCCTCTGCGGTTTCCATCCAAGCGTTGCGGAGGCTTACTTAAGAAGGAAAGCATGCACCGTTTGGGGTTCTTTATGCCTTTCATTCGAAATTGCACTCAAACCTTCCAAACTTTCACTTACTTTTCCTCTCTTGCCTCGTTGTGTCGCGATGGAGTTGGGTCTCCGCCAGAGCCGACTGAAGACCGATGATGATTTGAAGAAGGTCCGAGCCCTCATGGGATGGTCCCCTGACTTGTTCAACCACTTGGTCTGCGCCAGCAAGCTTCCGTTTGAGAAGGAACACGTCGGCAACATGGTGTACTTCTCCGCGTACGCCATGGTGGGGCTGATCCCACCTTTCTCCTCTTTCTTCTTTATGCTGCTAGACTTTTATGGTCTGTAGCTGTACCACCTTGGCCCCCACTCCATTCTCCTGGTGTCAATCTTTGTCCACTTCTGCGAGATGTGGATGGTCATTCCCCCCTGCATTTAGCTCTTCCGCACCTTCTTCACTGTCCACACTACAGGCAGGAGTGACGAGTATCTTGGCTTCTTCTATTTTGTGAAGCGCAAGAAGTGCCCGTACAAGTACTTGCGGTCGTTCCCTTCTGGGAAGTGGGACGACTGGAAGAAGGATTGGATTGTCATGAGGGTGGAGGAGCACGAGAAGCTGGAGCTGCCAGAAGGCCTCCCAAACATTGACACTACAGTTTGGAGTGAAGCTTCGGTGTTGTCGGACGCCTTCAACCCTGCTCTGACCAGGATCCACCTGTACGTGGAAGGAGGGGTGACTCCTCAGGCAGTGTTTTGCAACTTCCTGACCAACAGGTGGGCTCCGCTGAAGAGGAGGGAGAAGCTTGCTTGGGCCCTCAATAGTATGTTGGACGACGACCGGATCGAGACCGGTTTGAAGTCCAACATGGAGGGTGCAACTTTGGAGTTCCACCTCAAGAAGTTCCAGCATGGCATCGACGTCGACGGTGACGCCTTGGCTCCGCCAGCAGCTTTTCTCCCTCTCAACATGGAGGCAGAGTTCAGCAGGGAGCTCCGGCGGACGATGTCAGTGATTGACGACCTTGGTGTCGTTGAGAGGCGTTCGACCACCGGGTTGGCGATCTCCGAAGCTCCTGAAGGCGGCTCCGTTCCCGCCCCAAAGCCAAGAACCGAAGTCGTCGGCAAGGGCAAGGAATTGGTCGAGCCCTCGAGCCGTAAGAGGAAGCATGCCGACTGAAGGTCCGTTAGGCCTACTTCTTCTGCGGCGGCTCCTTCTCCCCGGAGGGGGGGGGGGGGGGTCTACAACACCGGCATCTACTCCAGCAGCGGGATCTTCCCGGGGTGCTAGCTCCGGCCATGTGACTCCAGTACCAGGGCCAGTTGAGGGCTTTGGGTCCAGGGGTTCTTCCCGGTCGCGGGGGGCCTCGACCAGGGAAACACCGATAGCAGCAGCAAGCTCCGAGGGACCCTCCGGGACTACCACGCCAGTGGCGGCTGGGGCCAGTCCGGAGCGTCCGGAGAAGAGGTTCCGTGCTAATTGGTGCGGAAGCCTTCCGAGGTAATTTTTGATTTTTTACCTCAGTCTGTTGTTTTATTGTTAATTGTATTTTTAGTTTCTTCGTCCTTCATCCACAGTGTGCCTAAGAAAAGGGTTGAAGCTCTGGTCCCTGCAGCAGCAGTTGAGGTTGTGCAGGCTGAAGCTCTGGCTCCGATTCCAGCAACGCCCCAAGAGGTGGCTGAGGCTGCGGCAGCCCCGGCGCTGGCTGTCGTGGTCTTGGACCTCGACTCATCCCCAGAAGCTCCCGTTGTAACTCTTGACCACGGGAATGAAGATGTACCAGCAGTACCAGCTCTGTAGGTTGAAGCTCCAGGCTTGGATGCTGAGATGTTTGATGCTCCGTCCATAGAGCCGGAGGTAGCTGCGATTCCGGCCCTAGAGATGGCTGTTGTTGAAGCCCTGGCAGTCAAGCCAGTGGTTGATGAGGTCTCGGTGGTAGAGCCAGTTGTTGATGAAGCTCCGGCACTTGAGCCGGTTGTCGAGGAAGCTCCGGTGGTAGAGTCGGTTGCTGCAGAAGTTTCGGCTGTGGAGCCGGTCATTGAAGAGGTTCTGGCATCCGAGCCAGTTACTGTGGAGGTGTCGGCACCTGAGCCTATGGCGGTCGAAGCACCAGCGCCAGAGCCCATGGTGGTCGAAGCACCTGCACCTTTGCCAGCAGCAGAGGAGGCACCTGCGCCGGAGCCGGAAGTGGCTCCTACTTCGACTGAACATTCAACACTTGTTCTGGAAGTGGTGATCCAAGAGGCGCTCGCTGCTGAGCCAGGGTGCCAAGATGAAGCTGCTGGCTCCCTGCCTGAGGGGCCAGTTGTTGATGACCTGGAGGCGGGACCTTCGGAGTCAATTCCGGAGGTCGGAACTTCTGCTGCAAGTACTTCATCGGCGGCGGCCGAGGCTATCTCGGAGGACGGCCCTAGTGCCGTGGAAGCTCAGGGGACCGCTCTTGTAGAGTGGGACCCAATTTTTGTCACTGAAGATCCGCTGGAGTCAGCGGAGAGGACCCCGGTAGGTCCTGACCCAATCCCCCTATCGTGGTCTATTGACAACGCCTGCTCCAGTCTTCGCTAGGTCCAGCTGGCTTTCTACCACGACAGCAAGGCCCTCGAGGAGGAGCGCCAAACCTTAGGATGTGGCGCAACCGACTCCATTTCGAGACCAAGCTGGCGCAGTCGAGGCTGGCTGACGACAAGGAGTGGGGGCAGAGGGAGAAGGTCCGCCTGGAGTACTGGGGTAAGCTGTTGGATGAGAGGGAAAGCATGACGCGATCCCTTGACAACCAGTCCTGGGCCATCTACGAGCAGGGCAAAGCTGCTAATAGCTCAGCGGATGACCGCCAGGAGAGGCTTGCTGCCATCCACGATAGTCTCGTCAAGCGCCGGGAGGCTCTTGAAGCTCGGGAGAGAAGGCTCGAACATGAAGAGCAAAAATTCCTGGAGCTGCGGGACGACTTCGTGAAGAGGGAGGAAGAGCTTGTCCAAAAGACAGCTCTGGCTGACAAGAGCCTCTAAGAACGCACCAAGAAATTGGAGAAGCATTGCGAGGAGGAGGAGAAGAAGGCTTGGGAGCGAGGGCAAGATCTCTACAAGTAGGAGAATGTCATTGCTGCTAGGGAGAAGTGTAACACCCTCATTTTCATGCATCATGCCTTGCATACATTCATATGCATGTTTAACTTTAACCCATAACAAGAGGAACAAGTTTAAAATTGATTTGGAACAAAACCGCACTTAAAAATGTAGGAAAGTGCGGACTAGTCCGGTTTTGCTGAGGACTAGTCTGATTTCTCTCTGTCTAAAAACGGACTTGTCCGTTTTTGCTGCGGATTAGTCCGATATTTGCCTCTGGACAACTTCGGACTTGTCCGATTTTGTGCGGACTAGTCCGGTATTCCATGAATCCTTGAAAATTTGCTAAGTCCCTGGACTTTTTCGTACTAGTCCGGTGTTCCAGCGGACTAGTCCGTTTTCCTTTCTGACTACGATCGGACTTGTTCGATTTTTGGCCAGACTTGTCCGATTTTCTCTCTGGACGACTTCGGACTAGTCCGGTCCTGTCCGGACTTGTCCGATATTTCGTGACTCCGAGATTGACCTTTTGTTTTACGACTTGTTTCTTGGGTTTCACGTCAAGTGGGCCTAGGGACGTCGTGTCCAACTCTTTTAGAGCCCATGTGGGACTCTAAACCGGCCTCTACTCATCCTAAACTCGAAATCCATCTAACCCTAGCCTCCACGTCTATATAAACAACCCCACCCCTTGGTTTGACATCTATTTGCCACTTTTCCACCCACCCAAACCCTAGTTCGTGGGGAGCCACCACCAAGGAGGGAGGAGAAGATCCCAAGCAAGAGGAAGAAGAGGAGGAAACGAAGAAGGATAGAGATCTCCACCAAGTTTCGTCCTTCACCACCAATTCATCCCCAAGTTCATCACCAACCCTAGATCATCAAGATCCAAGTGTTACCTCCAAGTTTCTTGGTTCATTGGAGTTCTAAACACCTGGTAAACCTTCTATTCTCTTTTCCTTATGTGAATTCAACCCCTAATCTCCAAATTCACGTCGATCTAGAAAACCCTAATCTGCTGATCTCGTCAAGTGCGGACTTGTCCGGTCCCTAGCGGACTAGTCCGATCTTTCTGGTTAAATTGTGTTGAATTAATTCTAAATTTTGATCTAATCGACCCCAAACCTGTATAAACTTGTTAAAATCTATTATAGCTAGTTAGTGATCATTAAAAGCAATCTAGTGACAAGTTCTACCTTGCATTGCATCAATCATGCATGTCATGTCATATTGAGTAATATTTGTGCACTCTTTGATTGTGTTTCTTGTCTTGTATGTTTATTGTGTGGATTAGACGGATTTGCGCTAGAGAGTGCCATGGAGGATCTACAACATCAAGAGTTTGAAGGCTTTGACCCTAATCAACAGCAAGAGCAAGGCAAGTGTCCTTGAAGCATATTGATCCTATTTTAAAATAAATGTTTTGTTTGTAAAATTGCATGCTTGTGTCAAATTGATGGGAAATCTTACGGTAGGAAGTTTACTAGATTTGCTAAACAACCCTTGTCACCTGGAATTTATGGTAGAGAGTCGGGAAGGGTTTTTACCTTTTTGCTTCGCTTAATCAACTGGGATGGGAAACAACTATATCACTCAAATTAATTATGCATGGATGAGATTATGGTTAACATGAACTGGTTAAACATGGTATGGTAATGGATGATCTAAGCAAGCCTGGTATGTGGATGGGTTGGATGTTATGGTGGTTTGCTTGCTTTAGATCTAAGGACCGGTTCATGCGAGAATAAGCCAGGACAACAGTGCCACCATGAGGCCAAGTTATGGGTGCGGCGTAGCTGATTAATTAGGGCTTTGCTAGTGCTGTTTGGACCATTGTGGATGCTCGGGGAAGGGGTAGTCGGATTGGGTTTGTTGATGATTGGTGGGACTATCCTGGGATCCGAATGGCTCAAGAGGGGGCCCTTGGTTGAAGATGTGCTCTGCGGGAGACATCGCCACCGGTGAAACCTCAGTGGGGTCTAAATAGGCTAGTAATCCCTTTGTAAAGGCTATTTTGTGATCTCTTGGCCACACACCAATGGAAGTGTGTAATGTGACCGACGGGTCATGGGCATAAGGGAGTTTCTTAGTCGCTGAAGGGTGATGAAATCACGAACACGTGGGTAAAGAGGTACAAACTCTGCAGAGTTAATTAAAACTATCATGATAGCCGTGCTCCCGGTTATGAGCACCTGGACAACTTCCATGATTAGAGGGAAATTGGAATTTGGGATGGTTATGGTTTGGTAATGGTTATGGATGGTTATGGATTAATTTATGGTATTGAGTATGGTTATTGACGATGGTGAAATCTGGAATTATTGATGATGGTAATGAATTCAGTTTGGTATTATGGTATTACTTATGATTATGATGGGTTTACTTCACATAATATAATATGTTGCTTTTCAAATGTTTTACTGTACTTTCCAGCACTTTGCCATTATTATTGTCGACATTTGAATAAGCCACATGTCATACTTTCCACACTTGCTGAGTACGACATGTACTCACTCTTGCAATCCCCCACCCCAACAGTTGCAGGTCAGGATTGGAAGTTTAATGGCGATAATGCGGAGTTCTAGGCCGTGTCTACCGTCAGCTTTGCCTGTGGTGTTGATTGGAGCTGCGCATATATACCCTGTCGCTTATGCTGCATAGTTGCTTTAGTTGCTTAATTAGTTTATTTCCGCTGCATTAGTTGAACTTGTCATTAATATTCATTAGAGCTTGTATTCGAGGATAATCTGGTTTGTGTAATAAAATTTGGTTAACTAATCTTGTCTTGTGATAATTTTCTGTATACTCTTTTGCGATTGCACTCGTGTATGTGTGATGAACATCCTGGGCACACATATGCGTTATCTTGGTTCATTTTCGGAACCAGGCGTCACAGATTGGTATCAGAGCCACAGGTTGACCGTAGGATGCAGCCTAGATAGAATGGACACTTTAGAGCACATAGGAGCACTCAGGAATCGATGTGTTCTTACTTGGTGTGCTGTTTTCTATATATATTGGTTGCTTGTGTGCTAAATAGAGGTTTTTGGGATGCTTTAGCATTGCCATGTCCACCTAGGCTAGTGTAGCTAGTTGTTTAGTTTCATATCCCTTGATGCATATAGTTGGGGACGTTTTCTAATTCTTACCTACTGCTTTTCTTCAGATGGCGAGGACTCGCAACCAGAGGGATGGCAATGGTGAAGAGGAGAACAATGGAGTGCCTCAGAACAACAATGGGCAAGGACCTACTCAGGGAGCTATCAACATCGAGCAGCTATTGGCCATGCAAAACCAGCTCATGCAGACCATGATACAGACTATGGGACAGCTGCAGGCTGGCAATATCAACAATCAGCCCCACATGCCTCCACCGCCACCCCCACCTCCTCATAACCGATTGGGAGAGTTTATGAGGACTAGGCCGCCAACCTTTGCTCAAGCCGCAGACCCTATGGATGCGGATGATTGGCTCAAGTCCGTGGAGAAGAAGCTAGCCATTGTCCAATGCAGTGACTGGGAGAAGGTGCTATTTGCTTCTCATCAACTCGTTGGAGCAGCTGCAGATTGGTGGGATTCTTATTGCAATGCTCATGAGAACCAAGAGAGAATTACTTGGGCCGAATTCAAGGAGAATTTTCGTTCTCATTATGTGCCGGAAGGTGTTATGATCTTGAAGAGGCAAGAATTTGAGAACTTGAGACAAGGAAAATCAAGCGTGAGTGAATATCTCAATAAGTTCACTCAACTCTCAAGATATGCGCCTGAGGATGTTAGCCGGGACAGTCGGAAGCAATACTTGTTCATGAGGGGATTGAACAATATGATCCAAGTGCAATTGCTCAACTGTGATTATGTCAATTTTTAGAAGCTTGTGGACAAAGCAATTGTGGTTGAGAACAAGATCCGTGAGATGGAGCAAGAAATCAAGAGGAAGGCGCCATATCAAGGACAGCAACAAGGAAGTAATGTGCGCCCTCGCTTTGCGCCACCCAATGCGCCTCATTACAGCTCCTCTATTCCTGCTCAGCGTCCTGGTTATGCACCGCGCCCAACTCAGTTTGTGCAGCAGCGCCCTGTTATGCAAGCACCTAGGCCTCCAATGCCTTATGCACCTCGTGCTGATCTTCCTGGAACCAATGCTCAAAACCAAGCTCGTCCCAATAATTCCGGTGGAGTTAAGAGGTGCTATACTTGTGGAGAAGCTGGACACTTTGCGAATCAATGTCCTAAGTCAGGCCTTGGTCAAGGAAGCAATGCGCCGAGGCAAAACCCAAGACCTAATGGAGGACAGCCACAAGGAAGCCGTGGACAGCAAAATTTTGCTCGTGGCAACGTGAACCATGTCTCTACGGAGGATGCTCAACAAGCGGATGACGTGGTCATTGGTATGTTTCTCGCCAACTCCAATCCCGCGACTATGTTATTTGATTCTGGAGCATCGCATTCATTCATTGCATCGAAGTATGTTGCCAAGTATAGTTTGCCTATTTCTCATATGAAGTTTACTCTGTTGGTTAAGTCTCCTGGAGGAGAGATGAGGACAAATATAGTATGTCCAAAAGTAAGCCTTAGAATAAGGGGGGTAGACTTCTCTGCCAACCTCATTGTTTTAGATTCTCAAGGATTGGACATTATACTTGGTATGGACTGGTTGAGGAAGCACAATGGAGTTATTGAATGTGCCACAAAGACGGTGAAGTTGACTAATGAAGAAGGGATCAACGTAGAATTTGAAGCAACCCAACATGCACCAAAGCAATTAGAGCTGAATCATATGGACGGTGTCGCAATTGAGGAGATTCCGGTGGTGTGTGAATTTTTGGATGTTTTTCCGGACGAGTTGCCAGGTATGCCACCCGATCGAGACATTGAGTTTGTTATTGATTTAATACTTGGAACTGCACCTATAGCTAAGAGGCCGTATAGGATGCCTCCTATGGAATTAGCGGAGATCAAGAAACAAATTCAAGAGCAATTAGAGAAGGGTTTTATTCGCTCTAGCTCTTCACCTTGGGGAGCGCCCGTTCTATTTGTGGACAAGAAGGACGGATCCCAAAGGATGTGCATGGATTACCGAGCTCTCAACGAGGTAACAATCAAGAACAAGTATACCTTGCCCCGTATAGAGGATTTGTTTGATCAGATGAAAGGTGCCTGTGTGTTTTCCAAGATTGATTTGAGGTCAGGTTACTTTCAAATGAAGATTAGACCATCGGACATACCCAAGACAGCTTTTAGGACACGGTATGGATCTTATGAGTACACCGTGATGTCTTTTGGATTGACAAATGCGCCTGCCTACTTTATGTACCTCATGAATAAATTCTTCATGGTGTACTTGGACAAGTTCGTTGTGGTATTTATTGATGATATTATGATCTACTCGAAGGATGAGAAGGAACATGAGGAACACTTGAGGCTTACGCTGCAGAAATTGAGGGAGCATCAATTGTATGCCAAGTTCAACAAGTGCCAGTTTTGGTTGAAAGAGGTGCCATTTTTGGGTCATATAATCTCAGAAGGAGGAGTATCGGTTGACCCCGGAAAAGTGAGAGACATGTTGAAGTGGGAACCACCGCAAAACGTCAAGGAAATAAGGAGTTTTCTTGGGATGGCTGGATATTACCGTCGGTTTATCAAGGATTTTTCCAAGATAGCCAAGCCTATGACGGAGTTGCTAATGAAGGGAAAGGCATTCCAATGGACTGAAGCTTGTCAAAACAGTTTTGAGGAGTTGAAGAAGAGGTTGACAACAGCCCCAGTTTTGGTATTGCCGGATGTAAGCAAGAGTTTCGACATTTATTGCGATGCATCAAGACAAGGGCTTGGATGTGTATTGATGCAAGAAGGTCAAGTGGTCGCCTATGCGTCAAGACAATTGAAGAAACATGAGCAGAATTACCCAACACATGATTTAGAACTAGCAGCCGTGGTACATGCATTGAAGATTTGGAGACACTATATTCTTGGACATAGGTGTGAAATTTATACGGATCATAAGAGTTTGAAGTATATTTTCACACAAACGGATCTGAACTTGAGGCAACGAAGATGGTTGGAGCTCATCAAAGATTATGATTTGGGGATCAACTATCATCCGGGAAAAGCCAATGTAGTGGCCGATGCTTTGAGTAGAAAGGGAGTAAGCCATCAACTTACAGCTCGAGAGTTACCGTCCGAGTTATGCAAGGAGTTTGAACGGTTGAACCTTGGGTTTGTAAACGAGATGGAGATGATGGAGTTAAACCCAACCTTGGAGCAAGAAATTCGAGAGGCACAAACCACAGATGAGGAGATCAAGGAAATCAAGGAAAGAACCGAAGAAGGGAGAGAATTCAGATTTGACAAGGATGAACATGGTACCTTATGGCTTGGAAAGAGGATCGTTGTGCCTAATGTAAAGCATATTCGGGAGAATATTAAAGGAGGCACATGACTCGCCTTACTCAATTCACCCCGGTTGTACGAAGATGTACAAGGACTTGAAGACTTGCTATTGGTGGGATAGCATGAAAAAGGACATAGCTGAATATGTAGCATTATGTGATGTGTGCCAACGAGTCAAGGCGGAACATCAAAGGCCAGCCGGATTATTGCAACCGTTGAAGATTCCGGAATGGAAGTGGGAAGAAATTGGTATGGACTTCATAGTTGGGTTACCACGTACTCAGTCCGGGTATGACTCAATTTGGGTAATTGTGGATCGCTTAACCAAGTCAGCTCATTTTGTCCCTGTGAAGACCAAGTATACAGTTGCACGATTGGCCGAAATATACATGGAGCATATTGTGTGTCGACATGGAGTCCCTAAGAAGATAGTCTCGGATAGAGGTTCTCAATTTACCTCCACATTTTGGCAAAAATTGCATGAAGCTTTGGGAACGAGGTTGGATTTTAGTTCAGCATATCATCCCCAAACGGATGGACAAACCGAGAGGACCAATCAGATTTTGGAGGACATGTTAAGAGCTTGTGCTTTAAAGCATGGGAAAAGTTGGGACAAAAGCTTGCCATACGCAGAATTTTCATACAACAATAGTTACCAAGCAAGCTTGAAAATGTCACCATATGAAGCGCTTTATGGGAGGAAGTGTAGGACACCTTTATTCTGGAATGAGGCAGGAGAAACTCAAGTATTTGGTTCGGATGTGTTACAAGAAGCCGAAAAGCAAGTCCAAATAAGTCGTGAAAACTTGAGGGCTGCCCAATCAAGACAAAAAGGCTATGCGGACAATAGGAGAAGGAAATTAGCCTTTGAAATAGGAGATTTTGTTTACCTCAAGGTGTCACCTATGAGAGGTCATAAGAGGTTTAACATAAGAGGCAAGCTCGCACCTCGCTATATTGGACCATTTAAGATTTTGGACAAAAGAGGAGAAGTAGCATATAAGTTGGAGATGCCAGCTCATCTTTCAGACGTACACGACGTATTTCACGTGTCTCAACTCAAGATGTGTCTCAGGGTACCGGAAGACCAAGTGCCGATGGACGAGTTAGAACTTCAGGAGGATTTGTCTTATGTCGAGCAACCTATCAAGATCTTGGACGTGAAGGAAAGGGTCACGAGAAATAAGAGGATTCGTTGGTGTAAAGTGCAATGGAAACACCATACAGAAGCCGAAGCTACGTGGGAACGTGAAGAAGAACTGAAGGCAGAATTCCCGCATCTTTTCTCCACGTTGTCGAATCTCGAGGGCGAGATTCACTTTAAGGGGGTAGGTTTGTAACACCCTCATTTTCATGCATCATGCCTTGCATACATTCATATGCATGTTTAACTTTAACCCATAACAAGAGGAACAAGTTTAAAATTGATTTGGAACAAAACCGCACTTAAAAATGTAGGAAAGTGCGGACTAGTCCGGTTTTGCTGAGGACTAGTCCGATTTCTCTCTGTCTAAAAACGGACTTGTACGTTTTTGCTGCGGATTAGTCCGATATTTTCCTCTGGACAACTTTGGACTTGTCCGATTTTGTGCGGACTAGTCCGGTATTCCATGAATCCTTGAAAATTTGCTAAGTCCCTGGACTTTTACGGACTAGTCCGGTGTTCCAGCGGACTTGTCCGTTTTCCTTTCTGACTAAGATCGGACTTGTCTGATTTTTGGCCAGACTTGTCCGATTTTCTCTCTGGACGACTTCGGACTAGTCCGGTCCTGTCCGGACTTGTCCGATATTTCGTGACTCCGAGATTGACCTTTTGTTTTACGATTTGTTTCTTGCGTTTCACGTCAAGTGGGCCTAGGGACGTCGTGCCCAACTCTTTTAGAGCCCATGTGGGACTCTAAACCGGCCTCTACTCATCCTAAACTCGAAATCCATCTAACCCTAGCCTCCACGTCTATATAAACAACCCCACCCCTTGGTTCGACATCTATTTGCCACTTTTCCACCCACCCAAACCCTAGTTCGTGTGGAGCCACCACCAAGGAGGGAGGAGAAGATCCCAAGCAAGAGGAAGAAGAGGAGGAAACGAAGAAGGATAGAGATCTCCACCAAGTTTCGTCCTTCACCACCAATTCATCCCCAAGTTCATCACCAACTCTAGATCATCAAGATCCAAGTGTTACCTCCAAGTTTCTTGGTTCATTGGAGTTCTAAACACCTGGTATACCTTCTATTCTCTTTTCCTTATGTGAATTCAACCCCTAATCTCCAAATTCACGTCGATCTAGAAAACCCTAATCTGCTGATCTCGTCAAGTGCGGACTTGTCTGGTCCCTAGCGGACTAGTCCGATCTTTCTGGTTAAATTGTGTTGAATTAATTCTAAAATTTGATCTAATCGACCCCAAACCTGTATAAACTTGTTAAAATCTATTATAGCTAGTTAGTGATCATTAAAAGCAATCTAGTGACAAGTTCTACCTTGCATTGCATCAATCATGCATGTCATGTCATATTGAGTAATATTTGTGCACTCTTTGATTGTGTTTCTTGTCTTGTATGTTTATTGTGTGGATTAGACAGATTTGCGCTAGAGAGTGCCACGGAGGATCTACAACATCAAGAGTTTGAAGGCTTTGACCCTAATCAACAGCAAGAGCAAGGCAAGTGTCCTTGAAGCATATTGATCCTATTTTAAAATAAATGTTTTGTTTGTAAAACTGCATGCTTGTGTCAAATTGATGGGAAATCCTATGGTAGGAAGTTTACTAGATTTGCTAAACAACCCTTGTCACCTGGAATTTATGGTAGAGAGTCGGGAAGGGTTTTTACCTTTTTGCTTCGCTTAATCAACTGGGATGGGAAACAACTATATCACTCAAATTAATTATGCATGGATGAGATTATGGTTAACATGAACTGGTTAAACATGGTATGGTAATGGATGATCTAAGCAAGCCTGGTATGTGGATGGGTTGGATGTTATGGTGGTTTACTTGCTTTAGATCTAAGGACCGGTTCATGCGAGAATAAGTCAGGACTACAGTGCCACCACGAGGCCAAGTTATGGGTGCGGCGTAGCTGATTAATTAGGGCTTTGCTAGTGCTGTTTGGACCATTGTGGATGCTCGGGGAAGGGGTAGTCGGATTGGGTTTTTTGATGATTGGTGGGACTACCCTGGGATCCGAATGGCTCAAGAGGGGGCCCTTGGTTGAAGATGTGCTCTGCGGGATACATCGCCACCGGTGAAACCTCAATGGGGTCTAAATAGGCTAGTAATCCCTTTGTAAAGGCTATTTTGTGATCTCTTGGCCACACACCAACGGAAGTGTGTAATGTGACCAACGGGTCATGGGCATAAGGGAGGTTCTTAGTCGCCGAAGGGTGATGAAATCACGAACATGTGGGTAAAGAGGTACAAACTCTGCAGAGTTAATTAAAACTATCATGATAGTCGTGCTCCCGGTTATGAGCACCTGGACAACTTCCATGATTAGAGGGAAATTGGAATTTGGGATGGTTATGGTTTGGTAATGGTTATGGATGGTTATGGATTAATTTCTGGTATTGAGTATGGTTATTGACGATGGTGAAATCTGGAATTATTGATGATGGTAATGAATTCAGTTTGGTATTATGGTATTACTTATGATTATGATGGGTTTACTTCACATAATATAATATGTTGCTTTTCAAATGTTTTACTGTACTTTCCAGCACTTTGCCATTATTATTGTCGACATTTGAATAAGCCACATGTCACACTTTCCACACTTGCTGAGTACGACATGTACTCACTCTTGCAATCCCCCACCCCAACAGTTGCAGGTCAGGATTGGGAGTTTAATGGCGATAATGCGGAGTTCTAGGCCGTGTCTACCGTCAGCTTTGCCTGTGGTGTTGATTGGAGCTGCGCATATATACCCTGTCGCTTATGCTGCATAGTTGCTTTAGTTGCTTAATTAGTTTATTTCCGCTGCATTAGTTGAACTTGTCATTAATATTCATTAGAGCTTGTATTCGAGGATAATCTGGTTTGTGTAATAAAATTTGGTTAACTAATCTTGTCTTGTGGTAATTTTCTGTATACTCTTTTGTGATTGCACTCGTGTATGTGTGATGAACATCCTGGGCACACATATGCGTTAGCTTGGTTCATTTTCGGAACCGAGCGTCACAAGAAGAAAGTGTGGGGCCGAGAGAAAGATCTGGTCAACCGCCAGAATGAGATCCACCTCCGGGAGGAAGAGCTCAGCAAACTCAAAAGGCAGGTTGCTGAAAAGATTCAGCAGAATGCCAAAGAGGTGGAGTATCTTGCTTGGGAGAGCTCGGAGCTTGCGGCGGCCAAAAGATCCTTGGCGGAGATGCGTAGCGCAATGGTTGCAGAGTCCCAACAAGTTTGGGACTTCCTGGGCAAGGCCAACGACGCGCTGACGCCAATGGGCTTCAGTCCCGTGCGTCCGGATGATCCAGAGCCGGAGCTGGACCAGGCGTTGGAGGTGCTGAGTTCAACAGGCAACAAGCTCACCAAGATGGGTGATGTCATCACGGACCAGTTGGAAACTAAGGGACAGTCCCTGGCGAAGAACATCGCAGAGTTTGTGCTGACGTGCTACACCAGCCGGGACCCTCGATTCCCTCTGGACCCGGTGCTTGAAGGCCCCATCGAAGGAGAATGTGAAGCCGCCCGAGCCAGCGTGTCGGAGGTGGCCCAGAAGGTCGCCCAGTTCTTCCATAGGGTCTAGGACCATCTCTTTGTAGCTCCCGCTTGTATTCTCTCTTCTTCTTCTCCAATTTTGTAATCTCTTGTTTCCAGATGAATGAAATCCAAAATTTTTTATGAATTTCATTTTTTGTCTTCAACACCTTTGTCTCACTCGGCCCCCTAGTAGATGTACACAATTTGATTCTGAACATGTACCAAGAGGATGTAACAGTTGTTGAAGACTTGCGTGCTTCAAACTTGTAGAATGTAGGTCCAAAGTCTTCGATAGTGTAGACCCCCTGAGGCTGTCGGAGCTTAGTGGCTCTGGCATTGACCATCGCCGGAGCTTAGTAGCTTCGGTAGTAGTCTCCATCAATGCATAAAGCATCGATGTTTAGCCCTCTGGGGGTTGGAGCTTGGCAGCTTCGGCGGTGACCTCCGTCAACACGTGTTGTGTCAACGTTAGACTCCACTTTAGAGTCTTTCCACCATCTTCACGTTGACGGCTTGCCCCCTAGCTTTACCGGAACTGAGTAGCTCCAGAGATGCTCGATGTTAATGTTTGTACATCGACCACAAGCCGCCTAGAGGATGTCAGAGCTTTGGCAGCTCCGGCTTCATTCACCATCATCATAAAATATTTATTTTTCCTGCACCCTGAAGTTAAGAAAAACAGTAAAATCCGTTTCCTATCTATAACTTCATTGCGGCTTACTATTCCCAAGAAAGTCTTAGGTCCAACACAATTCTAAATACAATCAAGAGCGCCGTCTTGTTTCCTTCAGGTCCATTCGTTTCTGGACTCGCCTTACTTCGGCCTGCCGGGGTGTAGGTAGAGTGGCGTACTTAGGGTGCATGACCAGGCTAAGTCGATAGCACACTTCGGCCCTAGATTGGCTTGGCGGCATTCAGAAGAATAGACCATCAACAATGTTTGAACCCAGAAGGATAGACAATGCAACTCGAATTGTACATGAACTGGTCGAGCTAAAGTTTCTTAAGAACTGCACAACTTTGTTACAGACAAGAAAGATAAAAATAAAAAATATTGAGCCTGTACAAAGTAAATGCACGTGGAGTCTGTTTTTACACAATGATGTCTTTCATTATATGTCCGGGGTACAGGGGAAACAATTACACTCTTAGGGTACGGAACCAAGCTAAGTGTGTTTCGTTTCTCGTTTGACCCAAGGTAGCTAGCTAAACTTTTAGTTCTGAGACTGTGACAAGTGTTGCGTGGACGTTGCGGACCTAACGGGGTAGGTCCGGCTGCCCTCCTGGAGGAGCTACCCGACTCTGTACAATGATTCTATAACATACATCACATGTAATTACAGACTCACCTCCGTGATATTAAGCGTAGAACTTACGGAGGTGCTCAATGTTCCAAGGATTTGGGAGAGGTGTCCCATCCTCGGTTGCCAAGCGAACGCATCTGGGTCGGGATACTTTGATCACTCGGAAGGGTCCCTCCCAGCTGGGGGAGAGTTTGTTTAACCCTTCTCTGGATTGTATTCTCTGTAGCACCAGATTGCCTTCCTCGAGCTATCGGCTGTGTGCATGCCGTTGATGATAGCGCCAAAGAGCTTGGCGGTATCGGGCATTCCGGACAGCTGCTCGGCATCTTCCCTCTTAAAGGAGGTCAAGGTCTTCACGCCGGAGCTGGTCCTGCGTGGCTTTGTCAGAGGTCCGGACCCAGAGCAACCCCAAGGTGATTTCTGGAGGAAGGACTGCTTCAGCTCCGTACACCAGGAAGAAGGGTGTCTCTCCAGTTGACCGGTTTGGAGTTGTCATGTTGGCCCATAGAGTGGGCGGAAGCTCTTCGATCTAGCTAGCTCCATGTTTTTTCAGGCGCTCATATGTGCGCGTCTTGAGTCCTTTCAGGATTTCTGCATTTGCTCTCTCGGCTTGGCCATTGCTTGCCGGGTGATCTACGGAGGCGTAGCTGACTTGGATGCCGAGGTCTTCGCAGTATCCTTGGAAAGCAGAGCTTGTGAATTGGGTCCCATTATCTGTTATGATTTTGTTCGGGACTCCAAACCTGCACACAATGGATTGCAAGAAGTTTATAGCTGATTGCTTGTTTATTGTCACAACTGGAGTTGCTTCCGGCCATTTGGTGAACTTGTCAATGGCAACATACAGGAACTTGTAACCTCCAATGGCTCTTAGGAAAGGTCCCAAGATGTCCATCCCCCACACAGCGAAAGGCCATGTAGGAGGTATCATTTGTAGAGGCTGAGCCGGTGTGTGAATTTGCTTTGCATGGAACTGGCATGCTTCGCATTTCTTCACCAGCTCAGTTGCATCCTGGAGCGCTGTAGGCCAGTAGAAGCCATGCCGGAAGGCTTTACCGACCAGCGTGCGGGAAGACGCGTGGTTCCCACACTCGCCTCCATGGATTTCTGCGAGGAGCTCGCAGCCTTACTCCCTTGTGATGCACCGCATTAGGACGTCGTTGGCACCGCGCCAGTAGAGATCCCCTTCTAATAGCGTGTATCTTTTAGCCAATCTGACTATCCGGTCAGTGGAACATCATCGTCAGGAAGGATATTGTCTTTCAAGTAGCTTCGGATCTCCTAGATCCAAGCATTGGAGCTAGCTTGAGCATTTGAGTCTTGCGTGCTAGGTTGATCGGAGCTTCCGGCAGCACCTACGACCCTTGGTGGCTGTCATGGTAACAGGGCCATCGGGACAGCCAGCTTCAGGATGCTGGTCTTGCCCCCTTCGCTCAGTTCGGCAGGCTAAGCTGTGTGTTTTGACAACCTCCAGACGAAGGTTCCGTCAGGAGCTGGAGCTCCGGTTGACGCTTTCGTTGAGAGTTCGTCAGCTTCAGCGTTATGGACACGCTGGACATGGTGGAGATCCAGGACTTCGAAGTCCTTCTCAAGCCTCTGGACTTCAAGGAGATAAGCAGCTAGTTGACGATTGTTATAGGAGCATTCACTCTTCACTTGTTTGATGATGAGCTGCGAATCTCCCTTGACCAACAGCTGTTTGATACCATATGATAGTGCCACCTTTAGTCCATAAATGAGTGCTTCATACTCCGCCATGTTGTTGGTCGCCTTGAAGTCAAGGTGGACCATGTATTTTACCTTCTCCCCAGTTGGAGCGAGGAGAAGTACTCCAGCTCCGGCCCCCTGCTTTTGCATGGAGCCGTTGAAGTAGAGGGTCCAATGAGGCTCGGTGAAGACCGGAGCCTTGAGCTCCGGCTTCTGCTCACTAGGGCCCCCAGGGTTTGATAAAGAGGGGGTCCATTCTGCCACGAAGTTCGCCAGTGCTTGACTCTTGATTGCTTGTCTTGGGACGAATTCAAGATCGAATTCGGCCAATTCCGCTGCCCCCTTTGCAATGTTCCCAGTAGAGTTGGGATTATGCAAGATCGCACGCAGTGGATAAGAGGTCACCATTGAGATCTTGTGAGCTTGGAAGTAATGGCGAAGCTTCCTGGAGGCGATGAGAACTGCGTAGAGCAGCTTGTGTACCTTTAGATATCAAGTCTTGGTATCATGTAATACTTCGCTGATGAAGTACACTGGGCGCTGGATTGTCCGAACCCTCCCGGAGGGACCCGGAGCTTCCTCCACATCGACCCGGACCCTCCCGGAGGGGTCCGGTCCTGCTTTGGGGACCTCCGGGTCCTTGCTGGAGGAACCCGGAGCTTCTATTGGAGCAACCCAGACCCTCCCGGAGGGGTCCAGATCTTCTGGAATAACTCCTTGTAGATCCAAGTCTGGGGTTTGGGACCCAGACTCACCTTCAGGAACCTCCAGGCCCTCCCAGAGGAGTCTGGATTCCTGAGCTTGGGATGATCCATCAGCTGAGTTCACCATCCTTGAAATCTCGGGCACCCCTACCTGGCGCGCCAACTGTCGGTGTTTGGATCCGGCAGATCTCCCGACACTACCGTTGGTAGATCAAGGAGTTGTAGTTCGGTAATGGGCGCGCATAGATTCAAGAAGGTGAAAGACAAATGGACACAAAGATTTACGTGGTTCAGGCCGCCTGAGCGTAATACCCTACTCCACGGGGTGTGTTGGTGTTGTATTAAGCGTGTGAGTCTAGAAGAAGCTCCAAAAGAAGAAGCTCGTCTAGGTCAGGGAGTCCAGTAATGGTCTGGAACCGTCCCTTGTGTATCGTCGACCAGTCCTTTTATAGTACAAGGATAGGTCGTTACACCGTTATCCTAGCCCGACATGTGGCCCTGGCGGTTACACATGCTTGATACACAATTAATGAGGTTAATTACCCTTAATAGCCTGGTAATGGGCCTTAACAGTGCTGTTACCAGTATTAAGGGCCATCCGATCGTGTGTCATTAATATGGCATTAATGACACTTAATCGGGTCTTGAAGTCTTTGATTGCTCCTTGAAGGTCCGGAGCTGTTGGGGGGTCCACCAGTCTGATTGTTGAAGTTGAAGGTCCGGCGGTTCAGCCACGTGGCAACTCCGAAGCTTACCATCGTGGACGGGTAGGTCCGGTGCTGTTTGGAGACGTGTCGGCACTGGAGCTTCCCTCTGTCTGGGGTTAGGTCCGGGAATGCCATACTGGTGTCTAGCCGGAGCTTTCCCATGTGTGGGTGATAGCTTCGGTCTTATGACACACGTGGCGGCCCTGGGACTAACCATGTCGGGGAAGCAGGTCCGGTTACACCTGACATGTGGGGCCTTCAAATCTGGTAGATGGAGTTTCCTTGTGATCTTTGCAATCCCAAGGGGTATCCGGTACGTAGGGTACCGACACTAACCAACATCTTTCTTTTGATGGATCCAACCCAAACTGTCGGTACCCTGCGTACCGGATACCCCTTGGGATTGCAAAGATCACAAGGAAAATCCATCTACCAGATTTGAAGACCTCCGAAGGCCCCACATGTCAGCCATAACCGGACCTGCTTCCCCGACATGGTTAGTCCCAGGGCCGCCACGTGTATCATAAGACCGGAGCTACCACCCACACATGGGAAAGCCCTGGACTGGATACCAGTATGGCACCCCCGGACCTAACCCCAGACAGAGGGAAGCTCCGGTACCGACATGTGTCCAATAGCACCGGACCTACCAGTCCACGACGGTAAGCTCCGGAGATGCCACATGTCCGAACTGCTGGACCTTCAACCTCAACAATCAGACTGGTGGACCCCCAACGGATCGGACCTTCAAGGGGCAATCAAAAGACTTCAAGACCTGATTAAGTGTCATTAATACCATATTAATGACACATGATCGGAAGGCCCTTAATACCAGTAATAGCACTGTTAAGTCTCATTACCACGATATTAAGGGTAATTAACCTCATTTATTGTGTATTAAACATTAGTAACCACCAGGGCCACATGTCGGGTCAGGCTAACGGTGTAACGACCAGTCCTTGTACTATAAAAGGACTAGTCGACGATACACATGGAGACTTGGACTCTTTGGGACACACTTAGACACTCCTAGACGCTCAATACAACAGCAACACACCCCGTGGAGTAGGGTATTACGCTCAGGCGGCCCGAACCACGTAAACCTCTGTGTCAATTTGCCGCCATCTCTTGAATATCTACACGCCCATTACCGAACTACAAACTCCATGGACTACTAACAGTAGTGCCGGGAGATCTGCCGGACTCAACCAACGACAGTTGACGCAACAGGTAGGGGGTTCCCGAGATTTCAAGAATGGTGAACTCAGCTGCTGGATCGTCCAACGGCAACCTCGTTGAGCAACCTGCTGGAGGCAATCCCTCCAACATGCAACAACCAGCCGGTGCTATGGCTCCAGCAGGAGTCATGTCTCCGCCTCCATCGCCTGCACCAGTAAATCAAGTTGGGCAGCGGGACGGGGCATCAGCGTCGGTCACCGCATCAGCGAATAACAACAACCCCGAACACGCGCTCCATGCAGCGTGTGCTCTTCTCCAACGCCCACCACCTCCAGGTGCATCCCATGGTGCAATGGAGCAGTGGAGGGCTGATGTAGAACATCTGGTTGCAGCAGCAGCCGATCGCATCAGCAACCAAGGTCCTCCCCCCTCGGAGCGGGCCCCATCGCAGCATCGGACTTTGTCGGGCAGACTTGGTCCGCACGCTTCCCAAAATAGGAGGCGTGTTGCGTCTCAACAAGTGACGTCATTGCCTGCCGGGGCACGGCGCACCCATACAGTAACCAGGCTTTCAACTCACGACCTCCGGGCAGAGCTTGATCGCCGTTAGCGTCAGCAGGACAGCCGCGTCCACATCGAGCATGCTCGCGAAAGACGAGAAGCTCGAGACAGTCCTGTTCCTGAGGGAATAGGAGGAGGCTGTTCTGCCCTGGCCATGCACCTACGCATGTTCAGATGGCCACAAAAGTTTCGGCCTCACCTGCCGGAGAAATTTGACGGGACTGTCAATCCCGCTGAGTTTCTCCAGATTTACTCCACTGCAATCCTTGCAGCCAGAGGTAATGAGGTCGTAATGGCCAACTACTTTCCCGTGGCTTTAACTTGGACTGCTAGGTCCTGGTTCATGAGCGTTTCGCCCAATTCTATCAACATTTGGGCAGAGTTGTGCCAATAGTTCACCGCCAATTTTGGGAGTTCATACACCCGACCAGGCACCAAACTGGACCTTTTTGCTATAATGCAGAAGGGGGGAGAATCCTTGCGTTCCTTCATCCAGAGGTTCTCCCAGGTACGAAACACTATTCCTTCTATCTCTAGCGCCTCTGTTATTGTGGCATTTAGACAGGGTGTACGAGACAAGAAGATGCTGGAGAAGCTGGCGATCAAGGAGATCACCAGCATCATGGAGCTCTTCAGCTTGGCAGACAAGTGTGCTAAAGCTGCGGAGGGTCGTGAAATGCACTCCGAACCACCTCCGGAGGATAACAAAAAATCCTCCAAGGGTGAAGCCACTACCTTCGGGAGTGGCAAAAAGAAGAAAAAGTCCAATGGCAAGAAAAAGCCGTCGGCTGGCACACCTACTGCTGCAGCTGCTGCAGCTCCGGGTGGCCGGGGGCCACGCCCCGAGAAACGACCTCGGTCGTCATCTAAAGACGGTGGCAACTCCAAAATGTGGTGTCCTATTCATAAGTCAAACAGCAACAATCTGGAGTACTGCCGAGAGGTCCAGAACTTGCCGAGCGCTACAACAAGCGCCGGGAAGAAGTTCCTTTCCGACAAAGAGAAGGAAAACAGAAAGTCGACGAAGCTCCGGCTGAAGAGGAGTTAGGTTTTCAGGACCCTAAAAAGGTCTTGAAGGTTGTATACACCTCCGTCAATGACGACTCTGACGTCTCCGACAATGAATGTCGGAAGACCATGAACACCATCTTTGGTGGTTCATGGGACATCACTTCCCGCTGTGTCCTCAAGACCATGCGGCGGGACATGGCTTCGGTAGCTCCCACCGCCAGGGCGGAGCCGCACCGAAAGTGAATGGATACCGCCATCACTTTCGACGCGTCGAACTGCCCTCGGAATATGATTGGAGCTGGCCAACTCCCATTGATGGTATCTCCAACCATCAACAACATCCAACTCCACCATGTAATGGTGGATGGAGGTTCGGGGCTGAACCTCATAAGCTTCAAAGCTTTCGTCAAGCTTTAGCTCCGACCTTCGGACCTTCGCCCCTCCTGACCTTTCTCTGGAGTAGGTCCGGAGGCCATAACCCCACTTGGTGCCATTACTCTCCCCGTGATCTTCGAGACTCGGGAGAATTATCGCACTGAGAAGTTGGTGTTTGACGTTGCTCAGATCAACTTAGCCATTAATGCCATTCTAGGCAGGCTAGCCTTGTACAAGTTCATGGTTGTGGCTCATTATGGCTACCTGGTGTTGAAGATGCCTACACCAGTTGGTGTTCTCCGAATCCGCAGAGACCGCACTGCTGGAGTGACTGCTCTGGAAGAACTTCACGCGCTTGCTACAGCGCAAGAGGAAGAGTCCAGGCAGGAGCAAGCTCCGAAAACCCCGAGCATTTGTCAACGAGGCTCAACCTCCGCACCTCGCATGCAACAAAGCTGCAACACCGACATTCCCATCAAAGTCGTTCAAATCGGTTCCGATGTCGCTCAGACCACCCGTATATCGGGAGGTCTGAATGACAAATAGGAACTCGCACTCATCACTTTCCTCCGGGCTAACGTTGACGTGTTTGCCTGACAACCGTCGCAAATGTCTGGGATCCCAGGGAAGTGATCGAGCATAATCTGAAGATTTATCCTAACGCTCGGCCTGTACATCAGAAGCCTCGGAAGCAATTAGTAGAGCGACAGAACTTCATACGACAAGAAGTGAAGAAGTTACTCGAAGCTGGATTCATCCGAGAAGTCTTCCACCCAAAATGGCTTGCAAACCCATTCGTTGTACCCAAGGCCGGCGGGGAGCTTCGGATGTGTATCGACTACACAACACTAAATAAGGCATGTCCAAAAGATCCATTCCTGCTACCTAGAATAGATTAGATAGTGGATTCCACCTTCTGGTGTGAATTACTGTGTTTCCTAGACGCATATTCTGGGTAACATCAAATGAGAATGTCTAGGGAAGATGAAGAACATACTTCTTTTATCACAGTAGATGAATTGTATTGTTATACTGCCATGCCATTTGGTCTCAAGAATGCAGCCTCAACATTTGTACGAGCTATGTATAAAACCTTCGGAGAGCTCATCAGAGACGTAGTGGGAGTGTATGTTGATGACATCGTCGTCAAAATCAAGGACAAGGAGTCACTTCTTGACACCTTGCAAGCTGTCTTCGACAAGTTGCGGGTCACCCGCACAAAGCTGAACCCAGACAAGTGTGTCTTCGGGGTTAGCTCCGGAAAGCTTCTTGGATTCTTGGTGAACCACCGAGGCATAGAGGCAAATCCAGTGAAGATTAAAGCCATTGAAGATATGCAGCCACCAGCCCGCAAAAAGGACGTCCAGAAGCTGACTAGATGTCTAGCTGCCCTCAGCCGGTTCATCTCAAGACTGGCGGAACGGGCACTACCCTTCTTCAAGTTGTTGAGTAAGTCCGGACCATTCCAATGGTCTGAAGAAGCAGAAAAGGCGTTCCAAGAGCTGAAGCAGCTCCTCACCACTCTACCAACCTTGGTAGCTCCGAACCCTAGTGAGCCTTTACTGCTTTCCATTTCAGCAACTAACGAAGTTGTCAGCATGGTCCTGGTTGCGGAGAGACTAGAACCATCACAAGCTCAAGAATCTAGACCCCTCCGGGAGGGTCAGGAGGTTCCTGAAGGCGAGTCTGGGTCCCAGCCCCCAGACTTGGATCTACAAGGAGTTACTCTTGTTGAACAAGAGGATTCGGACCCCTCCAGGAAGGTCTGGGTCACTCCAGAAGAAGCTTCGGGTTCCTTCAACAAGGACCCAGAGGTTCCCGAAGAAGGTCCGGACCCCTCCGGGAGGGTCTGGGTCGATGAGGAGGAAGCTACGGGCCCCTCCGGGAGGGTCCGGACAGTCCAACGCCAGTGTACTTCATCAGCGAAGTACTCCATGATGCCAAGACTCGATACCTAGAGGCGCATAAACTACTCTATGCAGTTCTTATTGCCTCCAGGAAGCTTCGCCATTACTTCCAAGCTCATAAAATCTCAGTGGTGACCTCTTATCCACTGCGTGTGGTCTTGCATAATCCCAATTCCACTGGGAACATTGCAAAGTGGGCAGCGGAATTGGCCAAATTCGATCTTGAATTCGTCCCAAGACAAGCGATCAAGAGTCAAGCACTGGTGGACTTTGTGGCGGAATGGACCCCCTCCCCATCAAACCCTAGGGGCCCTAGTGAGCAGAAGCCGAAACTCAGGGCTCCGCTCTTCACCGAGCCTCACTAGACTCTCTACTTCGACAGCTCCGTGCAAAAGAAGGGGGCCGGAGCTGGAGTCCTTCTCCTTGCTCCAACTGGGGAGAAGGTAAAATACATGGTCCACCTTGACTTCAAGGCGACCAACAACATGGCGGAGTATGAAGAACTCATTTACGGACTAAAGGTGGCACTATCATATGGTGTCAAGCAGCTGTTGGTCAAGGGAGATTCGCAGCTCATCATTAAACAGGTGAAGGGTGAATGCTCCTGAAACAATCCCCAACTAGCTGCTTATCTCCTTGAAGTCCAGAGGCTTCAAAAGGACTTCGAAGTCCTGGACCTCCACCATGTCCAGCGTCTCCATAACGTTGAAGTTGCGAACTCTCGATGAAAGCGTCAACCGGAGCTCCGGCTCCCGACGAATCCTTCGTCCGGAGGTTGTCAAAACCGACAGCTCAGCCCGCCGAACTGAGCGAAGGGGGCGAGACCAGCATCCCGAAGCTGGCGGTCCCGATGGCCCTGTTACCATGGCAGCCATCAAGGGTCGTAGGTGTTGCTAGAAGCTCCCAGCAACCCAGCACGCAAGACTCAAATGCTCAAGCTAGCTCTGATGCATGGATCTCGGAGATCCGGAGCTACTTGAAATACAATATCCTTCCTCACGATGATGTATCCGCTGACCAGATAGTCAGATTGGCTAAAAGATACACGTTGGTAGAAGGGGATCTCTACCGGCGCAGTGCCAACGGCGTCCTAATGCGGTGCATCACAAGGGAAGAAGGTCGTGAGCTCCTCACGGAAATCCATGGAGACGAGTGTGGGAACCATGCATCTTCCCGCACGCTGGTTGGTAAAGCCTTTCGGCATGGCTTTTACTGGCCTACAGTGCTCCAGGATGCAACTAAGCTACTGAAGAAATGTGAAGCATGCCAGTTTCATGCGAAACAAATTCACACACTGGGTCAGCCTCTACAAATGATACCTCCTACATGGCCTTTCGTTGTGTGGGGGATGGACATCTTGGGACCTTTCCCAAGAGCCGTCGGAGGTTACAAGTTCCTGTATGTTGCCATTGACAAATTCACCAAATGGCCGGAAGCAACTCTAGTTGTGACAATAAACAAGCAATCAGCTATCAACTTCTTGCAGTCCATCGTATGCAGATTTGGAGTCCCAAACAAAATCATAACTGATAATGGGACCCAGTTCACAAGCTCTGCTTTCCAAGGATACTACGAAGACCTCGGCATCCAAGTCAGCTACGCTTCCATAGATCATTCGGCAAGCAATGGCCAGGCCGAGAGAGCAAATGCAGAAATCCTAAAAGGACTCAAGACGCGCACATATGAGCGCCTGAAAAAAGATGGAGCCAACTGGATCGAAGAACTTCCGCCCACTCTATGGGCCAACGGGACAACTCCAAACTGGTCAACTGGAGAGACACCCTTCTTCCTGGTGTACGAAGCTGAAGCAGTCCTTCCTCCGGAAATCACCTTGGGGTCGCTCCGGGTCCGGACCTTCGACGAAGCCACGCAGGACAAGCTCCGGCGTGAAGACCTTGACCTCCTTGAAGAGGGAAGGTGCTAAGCAGCTGTTCGAAATGCCTGATACCGCCAAGCTCTTCGGCGCTATCATCAACGGCATATTCACAGCCGACAGCTCGAGGAAGGCGATCTGGTGCTACAGAGAATACAATCTAAAGAAGGGTTAAATAAACTTTTCCCTAGCTGGGAAGGACCCTCCTGAGTTATCAAAGTATCCTGTCCTGGATGCGTTCGCTTGGCAATCGAGGATGGGACACCTCTCCCTAATCCTTGGAACATTGAGCACCTCCGTAAGTTCTATGCTTAATATCACGGAGGTGAGTCTGTAATTACATGTGATGTATGTTATAGAGTCATTGTACAAAGTCGGGTAGCTCCTCTGGGAGGGCAGCCGGACCTACCCTGCTAGGTCCGCAACGTCCATGCAACACTTGTCACAGTCTCAGAACTAAAAGTGTAGCTAGCTACCTTGGGTCAAACGAGAAATGAAACACACTTAGCCTGGTTCCGTACCCTAAGAGTGTACTTGTTTCCCCTGTACCCCGGACCTATAATGAAAGACATCATTGTGTGAAAACAGACTCCACGTGCATTTACTTTGTACAGGCTCAATATTTTTTATTTTTCTCTTTCTTGTCTATAACAAAGTTGTGCAGTTCTTAAGAAACTTTAGCTCGACCAGTTCATGTACAATTCGAGTTGCATCGCCTATTCTTCTGGGTCCAAACGTTGTTGATGGTCTACTCATCTGAATGATGCCAAGGCAATCTAGGGTCGTAGTGTGGTATCGACTTAGCCTGGTCATGCACCCTAAGTACGCCACTCTACCTACACCCCGGCAGGCTGAAGTAAGGCGAGTCCAGAAATGATCGGATCTGAAGGAAACAAGGCAGTGCACTTGATAGTATTTAGAATTGTGTTCGACCTAAAAATTTCTCGGGAATAGTAAGTCACAATGAAGTTATAGATAGGAAAATGGATTTTACTATTTTTCTTGACTTCAGTATGCAGGAAAAATAAATATTTCATGATGATGGTGAATGAAGTCGGAGCTGCCAAAGCTCTGACATCCTCTAGGCGGCTTGTGGTCGATGTTCAAACATTGATAGCGAGCGTCGCTGGAGCTACTCAGCTCTGGTAAAGCTAGGGGGCCAGCCGTCAACATGAAGAAAAGATGGTGGAAAGACTCTATAGTGGAGTCTGTTGTCGACACACCACATGTTGACAGAGGTCACTGCCGGAGCCACCAAGCTCCGACACCCCAGAGGACTAACCGTCGATGCTTTACGCGTTGATGGAGACTACTACCGGAGCTACTAAGCTCCGACGATGGTCAATGCCGGAGCTACTAAGCTCCGAGAATCTTAGGGGGCCTTCACTATCGAAGACTTCGAACCTACGTCCTACAACTGTTACATCCTCTTAATACATGTTCACAATTAAATTGTGTACATCTACCAGGGGGGCAAGTGGGACAAAGGTGTTGAAGACAAAAAATGAAATTCACAAAAAAACTTGGATTTCATTCATCTGGAGACAAGAGATTACAAAATTGGAGAAAAAGAAGAGAGGATACAAGTGGGAGCTACAAAGAGATGGTCCTAGACCCTATGGAAGAACGAGGCGACCTTCTGGGCAGCCTTCAATACGCTGGCTTGGGCAGCTTCTCCCTCTCCTTCGATGGGGCCTTCAAGCACCGGGTCTAGGGGGAATTGGGGGTCCCGGCTTGTGTAGCACGTCAGCACGAATTTTGCGACGTCCTTCGCCAGGGATTGTCCCTCGGTTTCCAGCTGGTCCGCAATGACATTGCCCATCTTGGTGAGCTTGTTGCCTGCCGAACTCAACGCCTGCAACGCCAGGTCCAGCTCCGGCTTCGGATCATCTGGACGCACGGGACTGAAACCCATTAGCTTTGCCCAGGAAGTCCCAAACTTGTTGGGACTCCATAGTCCTCGAGCCTCGCATCTCCTCAAAGGATCTTCTGGTCGCCGCAAGCTCCGAATTCTCACGGGCAAGGCGCTCAACTTCTTTGGCGTTCTGTTGAATCTTTTTAGCAACTTGCCTTTCGAGTTTTCCGAGCTCTTCCTCCCGGAGGTGGATCTTGTTCCGGCAGTCAACCAGGTCCTTCTTCCTACCCCGCACTATCTTCTCCCTGGCAGCAACGGCATCCTCCCTCCTGTGGAGTTCCTGCCCTCGCTCCCAGGCCTTCTTCTCCTCTCTCTCTCTCTCTCTCTCTCGCAGCGCTCCTCCAATTTCTCGGTGCGCTCCTCGAGACTCTTGTCACCCAGAGTTATCCTCTGAGCAAGCTCTTCTTCCCTCTTCATGACGTCGTCCCGTAGCTCCAGGAGTTTTTGCTCTTCATTCTCGAGCTTTCTCTCCCGCTCCTCAAGAGCCTCCCGGCGCTTGACGAGACTAGCGTGGATGGCGTCGAGCCTCTCCTGGCGATCATCCGCTGCGCTATTAGCAGCTTTGGCCTACTCGTAGATGGCCCGGGACTGGTTGTCAAGGGATCGCGTCATGCTTTCCCTCTCATCCAGCAGCTTACCCCAGTATTCCAGGCGGACCTTCTCCCTCTGCACCCACTCCTTGTCGTCAGCCAGTCTCGACTGCGCTAGCTTGGTCTCGAAATGGAGCCGGTTGCGCCACCTCCTAAGAGTTTGGCGCTCCTCAAGGGCCTTGCTGTCGTGGTAGAAAGCCAGCTGGACCTGACGAAGACTGGAGCAGACGTTGTCAATAGACAACGACAGGGGGATCGGGTCAGGACCTGCCGGTGTCATCACCGCCGGTTCCAGCAGGTTCTCTGTAACAAAAATTGGGTCCCACTCTACAAGAGCGGTCCCCTAAGCTTCCACGGCACTAGGACCGTCCTCCAGGATAGCCTCGGCAGCCGCTGAGGAAGGTCTTGCAGTAGAAGTTTCGACCTCCAGAATTGGCTCTGAAGGTCCCGCCGCCAGATCATCAACAACTGGCCCATCAGGCGGGGGGCCGGTAGCTTCATCATGGCACCTTGGCTCAGGTGCGGGCACCTCCGAGACCACTGCTTCTGGTGCGGGCGTAGAAGATTTTGCGGAGCTGAAGCCACGTTCAGCTCCGATGTTGGTGCCTCCTCCACTGCCGGTTCCAGTGCTGACGCCTCGACCACCATGGGCTCGAGCGCTGGCGCCTCTACAGCAACTGGCTCAGGCGCCAGTACTCCTTCGACGACTGGCTCTACCGCCGGAACTTCTGCCGCAACCGGTTCTACCGTCGGAGCTTCCTCGACAACCGGCTCAAGCGCCGGAACTTCATCAACACCCGGCTCTATCGCCGGGACTTCATCAACCACCGGCTCGACTGTCGGGGCTTCAACAACATCCGGCTCTAGGGCCAGAATTTCAGCTACCTCCGGCTCTATGGTCGGAGCGTCCATCATTTCAGCATCCGAACCTGGAGCTTCAACCTCCGGGGCAGGTGCCGCCGGTACATCTTCATTCCCGTGGTCCGGCGCTACCACGGGAGCTTCTCGGGATGAGTCGAGGTCCAAGACCACGACAGCCAGCGCCGGAGCTACCGCAGCCTCAGCCACCTCTTGGGGCAGCACTGGAATAGGAGTCGGAGCTTCCGCCTGCACAGCCTCAGCTGCTGCTGCAGGAACCGGAGCTTCAGCCCTTTTCTTGGGCACTCTATGGATGAAGGACGAAGAAACTCAAAACACAGTTACGACACAACTGAGGTAAAAAAATCAAAAATTACCTCAGAAGGCTTCTGCACCAGTTAGCATGGAACCTCTTTTCCGGACGCTCGGAGCCGGACCCTGTCGCCACTGGCGTGGTGGCTCCGGAAGGTTCCCCGGAGCTCGCTGCTACTGTCGGCGTCACTCGGGTTGAGGCCCCTCTCGACCGGGAAGGACCTCCGAACCCAGAGCCTTCAGCTGGCCCCGGTACTGGAGCCGCATGGCTGGAGTAGTTGCCGCCGATGAAGACCTTCCCCTCCGGGGAGAAGGAGCCACCGTGGAAGGAGCTGGTCTGACGGATCTCCCGTTAGAGTGCTTCAGCTTCCTTTTACGGCTCGAGGGCTCGGCCAAGTCTTTGCCCTTGCCCACGACTTCAACTCTCTGTTCCGGGACGGAAGGGGGACCACCCTTGGAAGCTCCGGAGATCGCCAACCTGGTGATCGAACGCCTCTCAACAACACCAAGGTCGTCAAGCACTGGCATCATCCGCCGGAGCTCTCTGCTGAACTCTGCCTCCATGTTCAGAGGGAGGAAAGCCGCTAGCGGAGTCAAGTTGTCACCCTCTGATGAATAGGTTTAGGCCCGATCTTCCGAAAGGTATGTCGATTGGGGTGGAGAACTCGACGTTGATGATCTGCGACACTCGAGCGGTTCGAGTACCCCTGCAATCACTACACCACGGCTTCATTGGTTATCAACCGTGCTACACACGCTTGACCTCGCCAAGAAGGCTAATCCTTGCAAGTGCAACTGAGAACACGAGCAAGAACGTAGAAGACACGATCGAAAATCGCGAAGTTGGGGTCTCACAAACCGTAGAACGGCGATTTTATTGATCTAAGCAAAACCCACCGAATATGACCGGCGGCTGCAGTATTTATAGGCTAGGGTTCGACCAAAACATGATTAGACGCGTCCCTAATGGACTCTTACGGGATACAAGGCCCAAAGGCCCGATTCGGTGGCGCAGCACCGGACAGAAATCTGGACTCGACTTGTTTCGACGATTCCCAATGACTCCGGAGGAATTTTGAGGTGGGACCAGAACCATTGGAAAGTTTATCTTCTCTTTCCGTGCATATGTAGAACGTCGAAAACGGAGTCCGTATGCCTCCTGGGCTTCTTTTTTAAGGTGGACTGCTCCTGGACTCCGAGTTGAACAAGAGTCCGAGTTGTAAACTGTTTCCATCTACTTGTGGACGTCCCAGGTGGTTCTCCATGCTCCCAAGGCCTCCTTCCTTCACTTGTTGATCTTCTCCATTATTTCTAATAACAATTAAATCATCACATAGCAATCTATTCTCAAACTCACATGCAAAAGAAGTTAAGAACGAATTCACCTGCTGATTTAATAACCGTGCCCGTGCTCTTGTGATTGGTCCTTGCAGTTCAATGCGTGTCTCCGCTGTTGTGATGTCCTCATCATCCTCCCCCTCTTGAATTGGAGTCGTCCTCAACTCAAGTTCATCTTCTTCTCCCAAGTACGGTCGCAAATCTGAAATGATAAATGTAGGACTAACCCCAAAATCGGGAGGCAATTCAAGCTTATATGCATTATCATTAATCTTTTCAACGATCTTAAAAGGACCAGCAGCTCGTGGCATAAGTTTAGATTTTCTCAAGTCGGGAAATCACTCTTTTCTCAAATGTAACCACACCAAATCGCCCGGTTCAAGTTTTACTTCTTTTCTACCTTTACTACCTGCAATCCTATACTTCTCATTCATCATTTCAATATTTTTCTTTGTAGTTTCATGCATCTTAAGAATGAATTCAGATCGTTTAGCATCCAAATTTATAGTTTCAGAAGGAGGCAAAGGTAGTAAATCAATAGGAGCACGGGGATTGAAACCATACACTACCTGGAATGGACTTACCTTTGTCGTGGAGTGAACGGATCTGTTGTAAGCAAATTCTATATTTGGTAAACACTCCTCCCACAACTT
Organism: Tuctoria greenei; assembly: GCA_036927565.1. NCBI lineage: Eukaryota > Viridiplantae > Streptophyta > Magnoliopsida > Poales > Poaceae > Tuctoria > Tuctoria greenei. The sequence continues at coordinate 155,423,486 of JAYESD010000006.1, forward strand.
CAAATTTGTTTTCAATACAGCCCGCAACATAGTGGATAAAATACGATTAACTACCTCGGTCTGTCCATCCGTTTGCGGGTGACATGTAGTTGAAAACAGCAACTTGGTTCCCAATTTATACCACAAAGTTCTCCAAAAATGACTTAAAAATTTTGCATCACGATCAGAAACAATGGTATTTGGCACACCATGTAAACGAACAATTTCTGTCATAAATAAATCAGCAATGTGTGAGGCATTATCATTCTTATGACAAGGTATATAGTGTGCCATTTTGGAAAAACGATCAACAACTACAAAAATACTATCCCTCCCCCTCTTAGTCCTAGGCAATCCCAAAACGAAGTCCATAGAAATATCCTCCCGAGGTATACTAGGAACAGGAAGAGGCATATAAAGACCATGTGGGTTAAGGCGAGACTTAGCTTTGTTGCAAGTAGTGCATCGTGACACGTAGCGCTCGACATCACGCCTCATATTTGGCCAAAAGAAGTGTGTGGACAGCACGTCTTCAGTTTTCTTCACTCCAAAATGTCCCATCAAACCTCCTCCATGTGCTTCCTGCAAAAGCAATAGACGAACGGAGCTAGCTGGAACGCATAGCTTGTTAGCACGATAGAGAAGACCCTCTCGCAGCACATATTTATTCCAAGTTCTTCCTTCTCTACAATTTTCAAAAGCATCTTTGAAGTCCAAATCAGTAGGATATAATGCTTTAATTGTTTCCAAACCAAAGATTTTATGATCAAGTTGGGACAGCATGGTATAACGCCTAGATAATGCATCGGCAATGATATTTTCCTTCCCTTTCTTATGCTTAATGATGTATGGAAACGACTCTATGAACTCAATCCATTTAGCATGTCGTTTATTCAGATTGGTTTGACACTTAAGATACTTCAATGATTCATGATCGGAATGTATGACAAACTCCTTAGACCAAAGATAATGTTGCCAAGTTTGTAATACACGTACTAAGGCATACAGTTCCTTATCATAAGTGGAATAATTCAGAGAAGGACAATGAAGTTTTTCACTAAAGAAAGCAACGGGTTTACCTCCTTGTATGAGAACGCCTCCAATACCAATGTCGCTTGCATCGCATTCTAGCTCAAAGGTCTTGTCAAAATCAGGAAGTTGTAGTAATGGTGCTTGTGTAAGCTTCAATTTGAGAGCATCAAAAGCTTGTTGCCGATGTTCGCACCATCGAAATGGAACTCCCTTCTTCGTTAGCTCATGTAGAGGTGCTGCAATGGTGCTGAAATCCCGCACAAAGCGCCGATAAAATCCTGCAAGACCAAGAAAACTACGAACCTGTGTGACGGTAGTTGGGGCTGGCCAGCTGGTGATTGCTTCAATTTTTGCCTCATCCATCTCAATTCCCTGCGAGGAAACGACATAGCCAAGAAATGAGACTCGATTGGTGCAAAAAACGCACTTTTCGAGGTTACCAAACAAACGTGCATCTCTCAAAACAGTAAAAACAGCACGTAAATGATCAAGATGTTCATCATATGACTTGTTGTAAATGAGGATATCATCGAAGTAAACCACCACAAATTGTCCAATGAAAGCACGTAAAACCTCGTTCATTAATCGCATAAAGGTGCTGGGTGCATTAGTTAAACCAAAAGGCATGACTAACCACTTATAAAGTCCAAACTTGGTTTTAAATGCAGTTTTCCATTCATCTCCTAGTGCCATTCTAATTTGGTGGTAACCACTACGCAAGTCAATTTTTGTGAAGATGATAGCACCACTCAATTCATCAAGCATGTCATCTAATCGAGGAATAGGATAACGATATCGAATGGTGATGTTATTAATCGCTCGACAATCAACACACATGCGCCAACTACCATCTTTCTTAGGAACCAAAAGAACAGGAACGGAACAAGGGCTAAGGCTTTCACGAATGTACCCGCGGTCCAAAAGATCTTGGACTTGTCGCTGAATTTCCTTAGTTTTTTGTGGATTCGCCCTCTATGCTGCACGATTTGGCAAACTTGCTCCTGGAATCAAATCGATCTTGTGTTCAATGCCTCTCATCGGTGGTAAACCAGGGGGTATCTCGGAGGGAAACACATCCTCAAACTCCTGCAAAAGGTTAGCAACAGCAGGGGGCAATGCAATAGACAATTCATGAAGTGAAAACATGGCTTCTTTGCAAACTAAAGCATAGCACATCCCCTTAGCATCGAATAAATCAGCAAGTTCAGATTTAGTTGCGAGCAATGATGGTGATTTTAACTTAATAACTTGCTGTTTTTCAGATTCTAATTTAGTTGCTTTGCCCTCACGAATTTTACTCTTCTCAAAATGCACAATTTCAGCAGGAGTCATGGGGAGCAAAGTGATTTTCTTTCCCTTATACATGAGAGTATATTTATTGGTTCTACCATGATGAATAGCATCTGTATCAAATTCCCAAGGACGACCCAATAAAAGAGAACAAGCATCCATAGGAACAACATCAAAATCAACAAAATCATGGTATGAACCAATTGAAAAATGGATTCTCGCTGTTTGTGTTACCCGAACCTTACCGCTGTTGTTGAACCATTGAATGTGGTACGGATGAGGGTGTGCTCTTGTTGTCAAACCGAGTTTCTTAACGACGTTCGTGTTTACCAAGTTATTGCAGCTACCTCCATCAATTATAGTGTGTACACGGCAGTCCTTGACGACGAGAAACATGTGGAAGAGGTTGTGTCGTTGTAGCTTGTCGTCGGTCTCCACTTTGGAGCTCAAGGCACGCTGCACAATGATGCTCCTATCGTTCTCCGACGCCGTTGTACCAAGTACCTCTTCTTCGGTGTGTTCGTCATTTGGATCTGTAAAGTCAGTAGCAAGAGAATATTCATCTTCAACATCCGAAGTACTATCATACCTGCCATCATCGCGTGCTATGTATGCTCGTTTGCTCGGGCAATCTCTCATCATATGACCAAGTCCCTGGCAGCGGTGACACTTAATGTCGGAAGTACGACCCGTAGAAGGAGTGGACGACGAAGGATTGAATGATGTCGCCTTGCTGCCTTCCGGCACGCGAGAAGGTGGAGCAGCAGGTATTGTTTGTTGGCCGCCATTGGGTGGTGTAGTCGCTGCACGGGGGGCCGAAGATGGTGCTGTTTTGGATGGTGTAGTTGCTGCACGCGGCGTGAAGTTGCTCCTCGTGCGTTGTTGCTGTTGTTGTCGGCCCTGCAATTCTTTTTCTGCCAACATAGCAAGCTGAAACAATCTGTTAACAGTATCATATTCTTTGTAATCAACAATGTCCTGAATTTCACGCCTCAACCCCCCATAAAAATGAGCTATTTTATCATCCATGTCCTCTACTACCCCACAACGCAGCATACCCTTTTGTAACTCTTGATAATACTCCTCTACGGACTTGTTACCTTGGTCTAAACGCTGCAATTTTTTGCGAAGGTCCCGCTGAAAAGATGGAGGAACAAATCGAACATGCATAGCTTCCTTTAATCTATCCCATGTTGGAGGATCAGTTCTAGTTTTAACAAGTTCATTCCACCATATGATAGCAAAGTCCTTAAATTCACTAGTGGCTTGACGAACTCTATGTTGTTCAGGAACAAGATGGGAATTAAATTTTTGCTCTACTATCATCTCCCAATCAAGATAAGCCTCAGCATCATAAGGGTATAGTAAATTTCACTTTAGCAAAAGGATCATCAGGAGGGCGATTATAATTGTTATGATTATTACCTCCCATACCTCGACGATAAAGTGGCACTCTTGGTTGATTATTGTGATCTTCCAGTTCATCATAAGCATTGTCTTCTTGTCTTCCAGCGAGAGGCAACCGAGCCTCAAAAGTATTCATCCGAAGAGCAAGGTCATCCAGTTGGCGAGTCAAGTTCGTCAATGACTCCTTCGTTGCTGCGTTGTATTTGGCGAACATATCCGTCATGGTCTTCATCATATCACATAACTCAGCATGTTGAACACATTCGTCATTATTTTCTTCTCCTGCCATTGTTAGTAGGAAACAAAATACAACAAAAAAATGTTATCCCTATCAATTACAGTGACAATGTGGGAAGTGGAAGAAAACAATCTCTCTCGCTCAAGCGTCTTACCACGCTCTTACAAGTGTGCTTACCGACACAGCAGGTGGTGTGGACGGTGAGATGAACCAATGAAGCGTGGGGTGATTGCAAAGGTACCTGTTATGCTCAAGAGAAAGGTGGAGCTTGGATGGCACAATATGGTGGCTAATAAGCAGAAAATCATTAACAGCTAAACAAAGTTGAATAAGTATTCAATGTAGGAAACTGTTGCTGGTCAACTGAGTGCCCTAGAGCCTAGCACAACACAAGGAAGTATCAAGGCAAAAGAAATACAGAATGATATAACCAAACAAACAGCACCAAGTGGTATAGGTCAATTGCTTTAATATGCGTGCTCTTCACTATTTTTTTCCTTTTTGTAATATTTTTTTGATATTTTTTCTTTACTCAGTAGCACAAATATAGGAAGCACACAAATTTGCAGCTCAATTGGATGTAATATGCGGCCTATAGAAAATCAAGAAGATTCTTTAAAATTCGTGCTGAAACTTCGGAGGCCGGATAGCCTATCTTCCGAGGGGAATTTGGGCAATCTAATTTCGCCGAACGCGTCTACGCTGCGGAAAATCAGATGTGAAATTTCGCGTAGATGAATTTGAAAAAAAAAATTCGCCCGATTTCGAGTTCGTATGCGAAAGTTATGGCCGTTTTAAGGTAGGCTATCCGAGTTACAATTTTTTAGATGTTGATTCCAACTCGGTTTGAGAACAGAAATCGCAATTGGATACGAAAACGATCGGGAATTCGCACAGCAACTAATGGGGTGGTGTGTGATGATTCAAGGATGAATGGCACAAAGATTTGTCACCTAATCTAGGGCTGGCGATGCGGGAGTTCACGCATGGCGGCTAGCTAGGGCAAACCGATGAACGTGGCGGATCGGTTTGTTATTTAGGGATTGTGGAATAGGTGTCGAATAGCAAGAAAGGAAGGATGAAACACGATAAATAGGACCCAAAAACACAAAGCTAAACCAGCAACAAGACTCAACCACACGAATGCAAACTCAACAATGCAAACTGAAAAACGAAACTGCGGGCACTATAGTCTGGGAAGCGGTAAAAACGATCTAATTTTTTTGTGGCTTTTCTGTGGACTCTAGGTACAAAAAAAAATCGATCTAATGGAAGGAAGGAAAACAAAGATACCTCACGGGCAACCTGGAAACCTAATACCAATTGATGAGTAGGTTTAGGCCCGATCTTCCGAAAGGTATGTCGATTGGGGTGGAGAACTCGACGTTGATGATCCGCGGCACTCGAGCAGTTCGAGTACCCCTGCAATCACTACACCACGGCTCCGTTGGTTATCAACCGTGCTGCACACGCTTGACCTCGCCAAGAAGGCTAATCCTTGCAAGTGCAACCGAGAACACGAGCAAGAACGTAGAAGACACGATCGGAAATCACGAAGTTGGGGTCTCACAAACCGTAGAACGGCGATTTTATTGATCTAAGCAAAACCCACTGAATATGATCGGCGGCTGCAGTATGTATAGGCTAGGTTTCGACCAAAACACGATTAGACGCGTCCCTAATGGACTCTTACGGGATACAAGGCCCAAAGGCCCGATTCGGTGGCGCAACACCGGACAGAAATCTGGACTCGACTTGTTTCGACGATTCCCATTGATTCCGGAGGAATTTTGAGGTGGGACCAGAACCATTGGAAAGTTTATCTTCTCCTATTTCCGTGCATATGTAGAACGTCAAAAACGGAGTCCGTATGCCTCCTGGGCGTCTGTTTTAAGGTGGACTGCTCCTGGACTCCGAGTTGAACTCGAGTCCGAGTTGTAAACTGTTTCCATCTACTTGTGGACGTCCCAGGTGGTTCTCCACGCTCCCAAGGCCTCCTTCCTTCACTTGTTGATCTTCTCCATTATTCCTAATAACAATTAAATCATCACATAGCAATCTATTCTCAAACTCACATGCAAAAGAAGTTAAGAACGAATTCACCTGCTGATTTAATAACCGTGCCCGTGCTCTTGTGATTGGTCCTTGCAGTTCAATGCGCGTCTCCGCTGTTGTGATGTCCTCATCACCCACGACGTCGATGCCGTGCTGGAACTTCTTGAGGTGAAACTCCAAAGTTGCGCCCTCCATGTTGGACTTCAAACCGGTCTCGATCTGGTCGTCGTCCAGCACACTGTTGAGTGCCCAAGCAAGCTTCTCCCTCTTCTTCAGCGGAGCCCACCTGTTGGTCAGGAAATTGCAAATTACCGCCTGAGGAGTCACCCCTCCTTCCACGCATTGGCGGATCCTGGTCAGAGCAGAGTTGAAGGCGTCCGATAACATCGGAGCTTCGCTCCAAGCTGCAGTGTTGATGTTGGGGAGGCCCTCGGGCAGCTCCATCTTCTCATGCTCCTCCACCCTGATGATGATTCAATACTTCTTCCAGTCATCCCACTTCCTAGAAGGGAACGACCGCAAGTACTTGTACGGGCACTTCTTGCGCTTCACAAAATAATAGAAGCCAAGGTACTGATCACTCTTGCCGGTGGTGTGGACAGTGAAGAAGGTACGAAAGAGCTCAACGTAGGGGGGAATGCCCACCCACATCTCGTAGAAGTGGACAAAGATCGACACCAGAAGAATGGAGTTGGGGCCAAGGTGGTACAGCTGCAGACCATAGAAGTCGAGCAGCATCAAGAAAAAAGTGGATAAAGGTGGGATCAGTCCCACCATGGCGTACGCGGAGAAGTACACCATGTCGCCGGCGTGTTCCTTCTCGAACGGAATCTTGCCGGCGCGGACCAGGTGGTTGAAGAAGTCAGGGGACCACCCCATGAGGGCCCGGACCTTCTTCAAATCACCGTCAGTCTTCAGTCGGCTCTAGCGAAGACCCAACTCCATCGTAGCACAGCGGGGCGAGAGATGAAAAGCAAGCAAAAGTTTGGAGGATTTGAGCGCAAGTTCGAATGAAAGGCGTAAAAAACTCCCAAACGGAGCGTGATTTCCTTCTTAAGTAAGCCTCCGCAACGCTTAGATGGAAACCGCGGAGGAGCCGACGATACCATTCAAAAACTTCACCCTACCAATGACAAGGGGGCCCGGGACCACCCTGACGATCAAGTCGAGGTCCTTACCCCAGGTGAACGGTTGTCATCATGAAAGGCGGGAAACCCGAAGGCGGCAGCCTGACAGGGCGCGCGTAACCGATACAATATTCGTATCGGGAACCGGCGACATTCAATTGTGTGAGATCCGCACGCTAAGATCTCACCTGCCGCATCTAGGATATGTCACGCGGCGTTGGTTTAACTACGAACTACCGCCAACGGCACATCCGAAGGCCCTTGAAGACACGACTCAAAAACCGAAGAATGGATCCACCTCTGGCAGAATGACTTCATCCGAAAGGTCTCTCCCAGAGGTGGGCCCAGGGGGCCACTGTCAGTACTCTGCGTACCGGATACCCCTTGGGATTGCAAAGATCACAAGGAAACTCCATCTACCAGACTTGAAGACCTCCGAAGGCCCCACATGTCAGCCATAACCGGACCTGCTTCCCCGACATGGTTAGTCCCAGGGCCGCCACGTGTATCATAAGACCGGAGCTACCGCCCACACATGGGAAAGCTCCGGACTGGATACCAGTATGGCACCCTCAGACCTAACCCCAGACAGAGGGAAGCTCTGGTACCGACACGTGTCCAACAGCACCGGACCTACCCGTCCACGACGGTAAGATCTGGAGCTGCCACGTGTCCGAACTGCCAGACCTTCAACCTCAACAATCAGACTGGTGGACCCCTAACGGATCGGACCTTCAAGGGGCAATCAAAAGACTTCAAGACCCGATTAAGTGTCATTAATATCATATTAATGACACACGATCGAAAGGCCCTTAATACCAGTAACGGCACTATTAAAGATCATTACCACGATATTAAGGGTAATTAATCTCATTTATTATGTATTAAACATTAGTAACCGTCAGGGCCACATGTCGGGTCAGGCTAACGGTATAATGACCAGTCTTTGTACTATCAAAGGACTAGTCGACGATACACATGGGAACTTGGACTCTCTGGGACACACTCAGACACTCCTAGACGCTCAATACAACAGCAACACACCCCGTAGAGTAGGGTTTACGCTCAGGCGGCCCGAACCACGTAGTTTGTCACCATCTCTTGAATCTCTGCGCGCCCATTACCGAACTACAAACTCCACGAACTAATAACAGTAGTGTCGGGAGATCTGTCGGATTCAATCACCGACACAAACCAATCCAGCAGCCCACTTTTATAACCCAAACCGAACCAGTCTGATTTAGAAATCAGCCCAACCCACACCGGCCCAAAAATATCAACTGCAGTTTGAAACCGGTTTCAAACCGTTTGGTGATAACGGTTTTGAGTGCAACCAACCGGACACGCTCGATTATGATGTTCGTCTTCTGCTATACGTGCTGTTGCCGGGAGGTAGAGCCTGGCTTAAAATTTTCATTTTCCTGGGAGGAAGAGTATTTGGCTTAAAATTCATTTTCCTTTCCTCTTTCAAAAATTCGAATCTTAGAATTTTGGTTGTCTATAAATGGTAAAAAAAATACAACTGTTAAGGAACATAAAATTAATCCATTTTAACTAAAACCACTCCGAAATCCTATTTAGAATTTTAATAAAAAATAATTTAATTTGACAAGTTTTAAAAGTAAATTATCTAGAACAATAGTGTCAGGACAAGCCATTTTGATAAAAAAACTAAAAAAATCTTATGCTAAACCTATACAACGAATGAAACAAAACTCATAGGAAACAGTTCAACTAAGAGAGAATCGATTTGACCTAGAAAGTCTTGAACTCAAGCTAAACCATTTTCTACAATGTGTACATAAAACATGATATGGCATCTCCTGCAAATGAACTTATATATGGCATGAACATTCAACTCAACAACCGTTCCATGAATTCCTTGAAGAATTGGAACAACAAGACTAATCAGGTGTTGGAGGTGCTGATATTATGGCGAGCAGTACCTACATTATTTGCAATGAGAAAGATATCAGAAGTCTTTAAATATCAAGTCCATATCAGTATCATCCAAGATCTCGAAAGCGCAAAGGCATCCAAGCATATAGATATCAACAGGGACAAGATAGGGCAAAAACAATGGGATCATTGTCATCTAGAACAAATAATGTTTTTAGATGCTTGGTATGGAAAATTAATGTAGATTTACTAATGTATTTCAGAATGTATGATTCATGCAAAATTCAGTTAATGGTTTAAATACATGTAGATTGCATTTTCATTGAATCAATCATGGAAACACCACCAGTAGAGCTTCAGTTCTTTATAATACAATGGAAAAAGCTGAATGCACCATTCATTGAGAAATCGTTCTTACCAATAACTTTGCAGTGTTATTTTTTCTCATTATCTCTGAATACAATGTCTTGTACAAAGGAACAAATTAAATGAGATAATTGCTGGTCTTTTGTGCAAACAAGAGCATGAAGCTATTATTGATCAAAATGTTTTCATTACTTATCTCAGAATTGACAAAACTGAGGGGTGCTACATTGAACCAGGAAACAAAAACATAGGATCAATGCAGAACACTCCACATGTACCAGCTAAACCTCTATCAGCTCTTTAGGTTCAGCGACCTCAAATTAAGTTCTTACTCTAGTGCATTTGGGTGTTCAACACTTATGTATTTTTTCAACTAACAGAACCGAAGAAAAACATGTCACTTGATGGAACCTTGCACATGGCCTAGACTGAAAAAAAAAAAGACACAAACACTGCTGACAGTGTATAAAATGCTAGTACAGTACTAAGGTCCTATTTGGTACACATTCAATGACATGTAAAACACATTTAACTATAGTCCTATTGGATACGAGGATGTCACAGAAACAGAAAAGTTACAAAAGAAATTTTAGTTGATACTTACCAGAAATTGGATATAGAGTTGGCACATGACCAACAAGAGAAACGTGAACACTTTCTGGTTGAACGCAGTAAAAAACTGAACCTATACTGGGATTTGGGAGAAAATACAGTCAATTACCAGAAGAGAAGTAAATGATGGAAACTTGGGTCAATGTCTTATGTTAGCTAGATATGTAAATAAACATTCAAATGAATAGATCTTGAGACGTGCGGCAGAAAAGATGCAGTTTTCCTCTTTGAAACAAGAAAGATGGGAGCTATCTTGTTACTAAAATACATGATACTGTATTTGATTTGTTATTGCTTTAGTAGACATGGTACATCAGAGCAAACGAATACTTAAAGTGCAAAGGCATTCAAACAGGCCCTTAAAACATTCTCGGGACAATTCCTTGTGAAGGCCAGCAGCTACCATGCCGAAATACGAGGTCAAAATACCAGCACGGCATGGCTGTAAAGCATAGTAGGGGCCCATACCTGCAACAGTGCTGAGAAATAGCATGTGCCTGCTCAGTCCGACAGCACTATCCGCCGTAGAGGAGCAGCGGCAGCGCTGGTGCGAGCGCGAGCAGCCGCAGGAGGTCCCTCGCCTGCGCGCGGTGCCCCAGCAAGGCTTCAAGGTCGAGGAGTGTGTCTATCGTCCACTTCCCCTACCGTTCCTCCTACTTGTGGCGTCGACGGGCGAAGATCTTGCGCCTAGGCGAGGAGCCGACGATGGCGAGGGACTCCGCAGTCAGCGGCGGCGAGGGACTCGGGAGTCGGGAGGAGTTCTGAGTCGGCGGCGGCGAGAGTTTCGATAGGGAGTAACGGGGAATTCTGGAGTCGGAAGGCCTCGATCCAATCGCTAACCATGGGTCAAGAATCGGTTACAGCCCGTTTTCAATCCAAACTGTACCTAACCGAACCGAACTGTTATGTATATAAACTCAAACCAAACCAACTCATTAGTCAGTTCAACCCGTTTCTATCCAATCCAATCTCAACCCAAATAGAAACCAATCCGTCAAAACCGGTTTGGAACCAAACCGCTTGCAGGTCTAGTCGGAAAGTCTCGATCCAATCCCTAACTATGGGTCAAGAACCGATTACAGCCCGTTTTCAATCCAAACGGTACCTATCCAGCCCAAACCAAACCACGTTATGTATATAAACTCAAACCAAACCAACCCATTAGTCAGCTCGACCTGTTTCCATCCAATTCAATCTCAACCCAAATAGAAACCAATCCGTCAAAACCGGTTTAGAACTAAACCGTTTGCAGGTCTAGACACACATGTGCAACTGCTGGCTAGGTTGGCTCTGTTAGAAATCAAGAGGGAGCTCAAAGATCAAATAGCCACTAAATCATCTCGAATTACATGGAGAAATCCGAATACAACATGAACACCAAGTGTTATCTCTCAAATAGCACAAGAACATCAATAATACTTTCTCCTTCATCCTTGTGATTGCTTGACGATGCGGCCATCTAGCCAACAAGGCGAGGCCGCAAGAAGAACGACGGTGAGAGGCGTTTCCTCTTGTTCTTCTCTTGGTATTTTGATCGGATTCTGGGTGAGTTAGAGTGTTCAAGTGTGTATGAGTGTATGCCCTCAAGCCTTCTTTGATCATACACTTGACCCTCTTCTTATAGTTGACCAAGAGACACAAGAGGGGTCTCCCACCCTTAGGAATTATTGAGTCTCCCGATCAGAGACTCAAAATTCGGTGGGTTGTGTCCTTTCAATTAGAACACATGTCAATTTCGAGTTCAAACTAACAGTTACTGAAAAATCGGACTAGTCCGTATAGGGTCCGGACTAGTCCGGTTACCCTTACTGGACAATATCGGACTAGTCCGGTCTTAACCGGACTAGTCCGGTACTTCCAACATTCTCCCCCTTGAACTCGAATCTGAAACTTACCAACTTACTTAATTCTAAACTTAGTGTCCATTTTCTTATGCTTGACATATAGGGCACGACGCATCACAACAACCATTTATGTATTGTTGGACTCGAAGACCACAATACATCTCACATTTGAAAATGAACCTTACTCTTACTTGGCCCCCCCTTAAACCCATGTCGGCTACGTGTTCACTGAACACGTTGGGTGGAAGACCTTTTGTTAGCGGATCCGCAAGCATACGCTTGGTACTTATATGCTCAAGACTTATGGTATGATCCTGGATTCGATCTTTCACAACATAAAACTTAATGTCGATGTGTTTGGCAGCACCACTCGACTTATTGTTGTGAGAGTAAAATACTGTGGGCTCATTATCGTAGTATAACTTAAGTGGCTTTTCAATGTTGTCGACCACTCTAAGATCGAGTAAAAATTTCTTAAGCCAAACAGCCTGCCCGATGGCCTCATAACATGCAACAAACTCGGCATACATCATGGACGATGCAGTGACGGTTTGTTTGGAGCTTTTCCACGAAATGGCTCCATTCGTGAGGGTGAATATAAAACCTGACGTGGATTTCTTAGTATCCACACAACTCGCGAAATCTGAATCTGAATATCCCACTACTTCAAGTGGGTCTGACTTACTATACATTAACATGAGGTCTTTTATGCCTTGCACATATCTTAATGCTTTCTTAATTGCCTTCCAGTGATCAATCCCTGGATTGGTCTGATATCTGTCAAGCATTCTGGTCACATAAGCTAAGTCAGGGCGAGTACAGACTTGACATACATAAGGCTTCCGACAGCAGAAGCATATGGAACTGACTTCATTTGATCGATCTCATATTGGTTCCTGGGACACTGAAAGTTCCCAAACTTATCGCCCTTGACAATCAGAGCAGACGAAGGCTTACTCTTATGCATACTGTACTTTCTCAGTACATTCTCTAAGTATGCCTTTTGTGATAAGCCTAATATCCCTTTATTTCTATCTCGGTGAATTTCTATATCAAATACATAGGATGTTTCACAAAGATCTTTTATATCAAAATTAGAGGACAAAAACTTCTTAGTTTCTGATAGTAGATTGATATCACTACTTGCAAGTAGTATATCATCTACATAAAGCACGAGGAAAATAAATTTCCCGCTCTTAAACTTAGCATAGATGCAATTGTCCTCCTCATTTTCTTTAAACCCAAACTTTCTTATTGTCTCATCGAACTTGAGATACCACTGCCTTGATGCTTGTTTAAGTCCATAAATGGACTTTCTTAAGTGGCATCCCATATGTTCCTTACCCTTAACAACAAAACCTTTCGGTTGTGTCATATAGAGGTTCTCATATAGATCACCATTGAGAAATGCCGTCTTTACATCCATCTGATGTAATTCTAAATTATAATGTGCAACTAATGCCATAATGATTCTGAACGAATCCTTACTTGAGACAGGTGAAAATGTCTCATTATAATCAATACATTCTCTTTGAGTGAAGCCTTTTGCAACAAGTCTGGCTTTAAACTTATCAATATTCCCTTTGGAGTCACGTTTAATTTCGTAGACCCATTTACAGCGTACTTTTTTTGCTCCATTAGGAATCTCAACTAAATCCCAGACTTTGTTTGTTTCCATAGACCTCATTTCATCCTCCATGGCTTTACGCCATTCAGATGATTGAGGACTTCTCATAGCTTCTTCAAATATGGTGAGATCACCCTCCATTTGAATTTCCTCACTCAAATAGATCTCATAATCGTCCGGAATGGCCGATTTTCTTTCTCGTTAAGATCTTCTTATTTGCACATTATCCTCATTTTGAGGCTGTTGTTGCTCTTCATTATTAGTGACAACGGGCTGAAAATGCTCAACCTCTCTTAATATTCTGTTGTCAATGGAGAACTAACAACAGGTGTTGAATCATTACCAATAGGCAGTGATGATTCAACAGCAGTAGGTAATGAGAAATATGGTTCTTGAATCATAGGAGTGGGTACATAAACCCGCTTCTCTTCAAGATTAATTTCTCATCTTACCGTACTCCCCCTGATCATGGCATCCTCTAAAAAGGTGGCATGCCTTGTTTCTACAAACTTAGCATATCGTTCTGGACAATAGAAATGATATCCCTTACTCTTTTCTGCATAGCCAATAAAATGGCAACTTACTGTCTTATAGTCCAACTTACCAATGTTTGGGTTAAACAATTTTTCCTCAGCAGGACAACCCCATACATGCATATAACTTAATGAGGGCTTACGTCCTGTCCACAACGCATATGGTGTTTTGGGCACCGACTTAGTAGGAACCCGATTTAGCACATGAATGACGGTTTTTAATGTCTCCATCCATAAGCTAACCGGCAAATATGATTGACTTAACATGGATCTAACCATATCCATTAGCGTACGGTTGCGCCGTTCCGCTACTCCATTTTGCTGAGGCTCGCCCGTGTGGAATACTGGGTGACTATGCCATTTTCATGTAGGAACCGAGCAAACGGTCCAGGAACTTGGCCATACGGGGTATGACGACCGTAGTACTCACCACCACGATCGGATCTTACTACTTTAATCTTAATATTGTGCTGATTTTCAACTTCAGCATTAAATATCTTAAATTTATCCAACGCTATAGAGCGTTCTTTAATTGGATAAATATAGCCATAGCGAGAATAATCATCCGTGAAGGTTATGAACGAATCAAAACAATCAACAGATACTACGGGAAATGGACCACAAATGTCCGTATGGATTAATTCCAAAATTCCCGCACTGCGTATGGCACCTTTCTTAATTTTTTTAACAAATTTTCCCTTAATGCAATCTATGCATTCTTCTGAATCCGAAAAATCCAAATGAGGAAGAATCGATTGTAAAATCAAATGTTCAATTCTCCCCCTCGAAATATGGCCCAAGCGACAATGCCATAATTTCGAAGACATTTCGGAATCAATTCTCTTACGTTTACCCTGATGTGAGGAAAATCATTGTCACTTACAACATTAGCATCATCATGCATAGATAATAAGTATAGCATGTCTTGTCTTATGGCAACACCAACCATCTTATTATCATACTTAATTACACATTTGTCTTTGCCAAACTGGCAAACATAACCATCATCATCTAAGCATGACACTGAGATGAGATTTCTACTTAAAGAGGGTACATATAATACATCCTGAAGTGTAAGTACAAAGCCATTTCTTAATACTAATGGATAATCTCCAATGGCTTTCACTTCAGCTTCATGGCCATCAGCAACTTTAATGGCCCTTTCCCCTCTTTCTAGGGTTCTCTTCATATTTAACCCCTGCAACGAATTGCAAACGTACACAGTGGCACCTGAGTTAATCCACCAAGAAGATGGTGTATAATCTAAAAGCAGGGATTCATCAACAAATGTCACAAAGTCATTACCATTTTTACAACACCATTTAAGGAAGCCAATGCAATCCTTCTGATGGTGACATTTGTCTAAACAAAAGTGACACTGATCTTTATCCACTTTCACATCCTTATTATAAGGATGACTTTGTGGAAACTTATTCTTATCTTTATCATGGTGAGAAGAACCATAATACTTAAAAGATTGCTTAGAAGAATAATTCTTCTTAGCCTTATCTTTCCCTTCATGTAATTAATAGCATCATAACCGTGAAGGGACTTAATCCTCTCTTCCTCCTGAACACACATAGTCATGAGTTTTTCTATGTTCCATAGTTCAGGTTGAGAGTTGTAGTTGATGACAAAAGTCTCAAATTCCTTAGGAAGTGAGGCAATGATGAGATGCACAATGAACTCATCTTTAATTCCCAAATCCATAGGCTTAAGCTTTGCAGCCATATTTGTCATCCTTAATATGTGCTCACACACACCACCTCCATGATACTTTTTAGTAACAAGCCTCTTGATAAGAGTGCTTGCAGTGGCCTTAGAAGAACCAGTAAAGTGATTCTCTATCCTTTGGAGGTATTCAACAGCAGTTTCACATTCAGGGATTGCTCCCTGAATGGCCTAAGTGATAGTGCCCTTAATAACCATCAAACATTTCCTGTTTGATTTCTTCCACTTATAACAATCAATGTCATAAGCCAATAACTCAGTAGTATATTCATTTGTCCTCACAGCAAAGGCTTCCTGAGTTTCATCAGCATCTCTTACTGGTTCAACCGATGCAATCGGATATAGAGTAGTGAGGACCAAGTCTATCTCAGAGACTGCCAAAGCAATCTCCAACTTCTCTCGCCATCTCCCATAATTGCTTCCATTAAGGGGATCAATAGAAGCGATGAGACTCAGTGCTGAATTAGCATTGGAGGAACCTTCATAGATGTTAACTACAAGAAAATGATGAGTTTTATCTTTCACTTTGGTTACCCGACCAAAACTCAACATTTGAGAATAACTGAAAATCAACATAGTAAATTATCTTTCGCTTTGGTTACTCGACCAAATTACTATGTTCTTACAAAAAGAATGTCACTAATGCCTTTCGCTTTGGTTACTCAGCCAATAATGACATTAAAACTGAACATTGAAGAACAACTGAAATACATAGTAATTTATCTTTTGCTTTAGTTACTCGACCAAATTACTATGTACTTAGAAAGAAAAATGTCATTAATGTCTTTCGCTTTGGTTACTCGGCCAATAATGACATTAATATAACTTAAAATCATGACAATTCTATTTTTCACTTTGGTTACTCAATAAAATTTCATGCAGCTTAAATTGACATAGCAATTTATCTTTCGCTTTGGTTACTAGACCAAATTGCTATGACAATAAACTTAATTCGCAGCGGAAGCTTATTAAATAAGCAAACTTAATTGTATAGCACGGACTAGTCCGCACATGGTCGGACTAGTCCAAACTCTTACAGTATGGTTTTCAGACTAGTCCGGTCCATACGCCGGACAAGTCCAGTCCCATCAAAAACATTTGATCTGTTCTTTATTGAACTTTTCGAGTTTTGTCCGTACTATTCCATACTAGTACAACCAACCCCGGAAAAGTTTCATATAAAAAACAGGAAAAATGTCAAAATACCCAAAAGAGAATCTTAATCTTACCATCTTACCAAATCAACTTAATTTTCACAATGGATTTCAATCCAATGTGCTTAATTGGTTTTCAATTAGATGAACGCGTCAAAACGCTCTGATCCGAAAACCTAACCACTTTACTGTGGCACACCGGACTAGTCCGGCCTTTAGACCGGACAAGTCCGGATCTTCAAAACTTTCAACGAAAAACTTCGATCAAAACTCAATTCGAAATGATTAGTGGTCTAAACGGCTCTGATACCATTGTTAGAAATCAAGAGGGAGCCCAAAGATCAAATAACCACTAAATCATCTCGAATTACATGGAGAAATCCGAATACAACATGAACACCAAGTGCTATCTCTCAAATAGCACAAGAACATCAATAATACCTTCTCCTCTATCCTTGTGATTGCTTGACGATGCGGCCATCTAGCCAATAAGGCGAGGCCGCAAGAAGAACGACGGCGAGAGGCGTTTCCCCTTGTTCTTCTCTTGGTATCTTGATCGGATTCTGAGTGGGTTAGAGTGTTCAAGTGTTTATGAGTGTATGCCCTCTTCTTTGATCATACACTTGACCCTCTTCTTATAGTTGACCAAGAGACACAAGAGGGGGTCTCCCACCCTTAGGAATTATTGAGTCTCCCGATCAGAGACTCAAAATTCGGTGGATTGTGTCCTTTCAATTAGAACACATGTCAATTTCGAGTTCAAACTGACAATTACTAAAAAATCGGACTAGTCCGTATAGGGTCCGGACTAGTCCGGTTACCCTTACTGGACAATATCGGACTAGTCCGGTCTTAACCGGACTAGTCCGGTACTTCCAACAGGCTCGACCATTCCGCCTAGTAGGATCAACGCACAGGGGATCGGGAAAGAAGGCCAATGAAAGAAAAAAGAAAGCGGGTCTTGTGAAGGAATTTGGTCGAGTACTGTTCAGAGTTTTACTATAAAAGTTTAGAAACTTTATAAGTAATTTTGTAGCAGTCAAATGCAATCAAATAAAATATCATGATGTCATGAATTGCAGAATGTAACATTTTGAGATATTCTTTTTAAGAACAAATATTCACTGTACTATTTATTTAATTCTTACTAGTAATAATTTTCTGTGGCTATTTCAAAAAGTAGGTGTTACATACCGACTATGCACATCTTTGCAAGCGTGTCGATGGATAGTTGTAAGTCCATTCAATCGCCTCTTGAGATGCATTTCTGCAATTCATCCAATAATCAAATTTGTCTGTTAGGAATGAACACGCTTAACACCAACATTTTGTTACTGCTTCGGTGTTTTGTCTTACGTTGAACTATCCAACTTCAAAAATATAAAACGGGAAGAAAAAATTAGTACTTGATATGCCATGAATCAATGTATCCATGCATGATATGCAGGACCCATCATAGTTGCTGAGTTTAGATTTTACCCAGTGACATGCAAGAAATTATACTAATATAAAAATAGATGGACCATCACAATTGTTAGAAGAAATGAAAATTCAGGTGAGAAAAAATAATATTAGAGTACACATTAGATGTTACCAGACGTTATCAGTAGCCTAAAATTCTAACAAAAAATTAGTGGATATAGTGTATGTAAAAAATAGTGTTATCACGCCACCAGAAGGGAAAACAAAGCTCAGACCCCATTTGGAACACACTATTCTCAACCACATAGAACAACATTGTATTCACTGCAAGGATTCCAGTTTATCACAACGAAAAAATTCATTGCAATATGTCGTTTTTCGTCGCGATAGGTCACTGTTGCAACGAAAAATAGCGTGGCGATAGTTTTTACGAATCATCGCAATAATTCCCGCGGCAATAGGTTATTTGCGACGACTTGGCATCCGTGGCGAATAGTATGGTGTTACAACGATTTTACATTGGTGACAAATAGGACGCTATTGCAACGGTTTCATGTATTGCGATGATTCAACATATCGCAACGAATTATACAGTATTGCAACGGGTTCACGATCGTGGCAAATAGTTGGGTATTGCAACGATTTCATATTCGTGGCAAATAGTATGTTGTTACAACGATTTAGCGTATTGCGATGATTTAATGTATTACAACAAACAGCATGGTATTGCAATGATTTCACATTCGTGGTAATTGTATGTGGTTGCAACGATTTTACAGGCGTGACAATAGTACAGTATTGTAACGATTTCACATTCGTGACAAATAGTATGTTATTGCAATGGTTTAGCATATTGCGACGATTTAACGTATTACAACGAATAGCATTGTATTGCAACAATTTCGCAGGCATGGCAATAGTATGGTATTGTAACAATTTCATATTCGTGGCAAATAGTATGTTATTGCAATTGTTTACCGTATTGCGATGATTTAAAGTATTGCAACGAATAGCATTGTATTGCAACGATTTCGCGTTCGTGGTAATAGTACGTGATTGCAACGATTTTCACATTCGTGGTTATAGTACGTGATTGCAACAATTTTCACATTTGTGGCAAATACTACAGTATTGCAACGATTTTCACAGTCGTGACAGATAATAACATATTGCAACGATTTCACATCCGTGGCAAATAGTATGATATTGTGACGGTTTAACGTCCATGGCAAATAGTAGGTTAGTGCAACGTGTCAACAAATGTGGCGAATAGTACCGTATTACAATGATTTCAGATCCATTGGAACTAGTATGGTACCGCAACGATTTCGCATCCGTGTCGGATAGTTTTGTATTGCAACGATTTCTTATCTGTGGCAATAGTGTTTTAATGCAACGTTTTTTGAGTCATTGTCAAATGTTTATACTGCAATGTTTTGCCATTCTATTGCCACGTTTTATCATCCGTATTGGCAATAGCTTCCTATTACAACAATTTATCATTCATGAAAAGAAATTCGTAATGCCACATTTTATAATTAGCGGCAGTAGAACCCGAATGCACCAGGTTTGAAAATTAGTGGCAACAGAATCATGAATTTAACAATAAACATCCATCAATTTTACAACACGCATAACAACACTCAAGGATTACTTAAGCGATGTGTTTGCATGCTAAGAGTTTTCCTAAGCTGACCGGGACTAATTGTTGGAGCAGGTGGCTTTTGGCGGTTCCTTATTTGTTGGACCTTCTGTGGAGTGGTCACCATCATCATTTTGTGCATTTCAGCCAATGAGGCGTGCATGTCCTGCATTTCCTTAGCTGTCTGTTCACGATTAGCTGCTATGTGACCTTGTAAGTTCTGGACTTCAACGATTAACTCTTCATTCTTCTGGTTTATGCAGTCCATCTGGGTGTTTAAGCTATCATTTCTTCCTTCCAAGTCCTGCACTATTTCATTGTGGCCTGCATTTCTAACTTCTAAGTTTCAAACTTGGTCGTTGATGTGTTCAGACATCTGGATACGCATACGTTCACGTTCGGGACCAGTTGGGTTAGCCATATAACCACGTCCCCCGAACCTGTGATCCTGAACAACCGACTGAGGATCTATAACAATGCTGGAAGATGTGGTTTCTCTCCTCAGTTGGAATTGGGCCTCCCTGCTCAGCTTCCATGTCGTCCACTTGGGCATGTGCCTGGATCTATATACGAAAAGAAAAGTCACAGGTAATTTGCAAATATTTATTTAATTGGGGATTGTTTGAAGTGTTACTCACATGTACAACTTCTGTAAGCTTGTTTGTCCAGTTACCGTTCAACAAATGGCTTGCCTCCCACAGTTATATGTCATTGGGTTCTTCTCCGGTCTTTGGATCTCGCTACATAAAATACAAGTAAACTTCAACATGTCGGTATACATATTGTTTGCAGCGCAAAGTAAAAGCGTGATTTATTTTTCATACCTTCTCGTAACTAAGTTGGGCGTAGGATTTGGAGCCAAGCAAGTGACACGCCTTTTGTCTTCTTCGATTTTGAGAATTGGTCCTGCTTATTGACTGCAATAATTTTAAAAATCAAATCCACAAATGAAAGTAAATGAAATATTTTTTGTATGATTCGAAGATATTAAAAAGTTAGCTGACCTTGAATCGCTCAGACCCAAAATATTCTATTAGGTGCAACCACTCGGGCGTCGTTACATCAGCAAGCTGGTTTCGTATACGTTCTTCATCGGTAGAATAACTCTTATAGGTGGCATGCAAAGTCGAGCGCCACCCCTTGTAGCGCTCACCAGCAATTTTCAAAATTTTTCTTGCGCTCTCCGGTGTGTCCTCCATGTCCCAGCAATCCTGTACATTGTATAACAAGTTGCTGTAAATGTACAGGATGGATATTGCAAGAAAAAAATACTTGTGTGGGGGTGTGACAACACTAATCAGAATGTCTCGTACTATATCTCTCTTGTTACTATGGCCAACCTCGGCCCACTTCATTGCACCGGTGAGGGATGCATGTCTTTTTTGTAAACATAACCACATCATCGACAAAGCATCGCTGATTAATACCAAGTGCAACACCCAACCTAGCGGAAAACTGAATTGGTAGCTTCACATGTTGCATTCTACTAACTTGGGATGCATAGCGTATTCTGGCAACCTTAAGTCCTTCAGCCACACTTCTTCCTAGCTTCCTTTCTTCTGTTACATTGATTCAAACGGTAAACGATTAAAGCAAATGACCGCCTGAACAAGTTTAGTATCATGTACAAATAGTGTGAAAAGAAGAAAAGTCTGATGTTCATACCATCTTCAGGACGAGTGCGGCAAATACGAGTGTGGGAGGACCGTGTCGTGCCAGCACCATTTTGTTCTGTAGTACTCCCTCCTGGTTTATATTAATTATCGCCCATAAATGAATTAAAAAAGAACTACTATAGTAGTTAGGACTGTCCTAACGACACCTATTTTGATGGGGGGGTTACATTATTGACTTCTTTGTTGTTGTTCATACCCTAAAATGAGCCATCAGATACACATGTCAGTGGCGGTACGCACTCGTAGTACTGCAGATGATTTTCAGTCCATGAGCGAAGCAGGCAAGACTGTGAGGGGACATGCAGCTAGAAACGCTAGACTAGACAAAGATAGGGTTCGCCGATTCGGTCTGACTGACATCAACCGGAGCGCGTCTCGAAGAGAATTATTAGTTGCAGGGCAAGTAATGAACGCCAGCGGTAGTAGGTAGCGAATGCAAGACATATAAGGCAGACAGCTTGCGAGATTAAAATCCTCCGCAGTACTACACCTGCATTAGCTGCCACTAACATGTGGTCCCATGAGACATCGGGTCTACTTGTTAGTGGCGGCTACTGCGGGTGCAGTACTGCATAGTGCCAGCTTGCGACACTCAACAAAGCAAGGGTTCAGTCTCGCCGAAACTCTCGAGGAGGATTGGTGTCAGGGCGAGTAATGGCCAGGGATTTGCGGGCAGCAAGGTAATCATCGCACGCAAAGGACGAGACGTGGCGATGGGCGAGGGAGACGCGTCGGGGAGGACACTGAAGTGACCAGCAGCAGGGCGTGGGTGTAGGCGCCGGTGTCAGCCGGAGTGGCCGGCGGCGAGAGAGCACAGCGTGGAGGCATAAAAAAGTCACATCATCATCACATAGGCTGATGAACTGTTAACTATAAAGACTAAGTACTAATAAGAAAGTAGAATCGCAAGGCATGCTAAAACAATTAGTAGAGCCTAGGAAAGAATGCAAATGACCATGATACACCCATCATTAATATATCTAAAGGACAAAACGTAGTCTCTCAAAATGCTCCAAATTCAATGCCAAAGGAGTAGAGTAAAAAACTAATACGCTTTGCCAAAACAAATGGCACGGTAGAGAGGCAGGTAGTAATGTGATGTGATATGGGTAGTTGGAAGCTACTACCAAGGATAGAGTTGGAGTGGGACTTTTTTAAGCTCCAAAAGTAAAATTACACTGGGGCGGAAGGAGTATTTCTGGTTTGTATATCTATACCTGTTGTTGGTTCATGCATCATAGTAGTACCAGGGAGTGAAGAACCTCGGAGTTCCCGAACATCATGTGCTGCAATATTCTCTGTGTACCATGCAAACGATTTAATGTTGTCTAAATTTGTTTAATTTTGATAGTAAACACATTTATAGTTATACCAGGTGCTTGTTGGCCACCATGAATGCTTGTATATGACATCACGGTTTGATGTCTTGTTCCTAATGTAAAGAGCATTGTAAGTAGTCATTCCAAATAAAAGTGATAATGTCAGATTACATGACCGACGTAGATTTTGGATCAGACGGTGTGCTTTCTATAAACTGCAGTGTTTGTTACTAACGGAGGAATTAGAAAAGAAAGAATAGAAAAAAATGTAGATCCGAGAAAGCCACACGAAAGAAAAAAGTGAAAACCATGGGAACTAAAAATCTTTGGAATACAAATTTGTAAAACAAGAATGAGAGTACAACATTTGGAGTGGTTGACCAGATAACCCGTGCGTCATTTACTTCTAAATCCAGAAATTACATACTAGTACCTCTGGTTTTTAGTATTTGTCGTTCCCGGCCAGGAATTGAACTAGAAATACACTACCGTAATAAGCTGTCGGAGCAACATTTATTTTGGGACATATGTAGTGTGTGTGTGTGTGTGTCTATATATATATATATATATATATATATATATATATATATATATATATATATATATATATATATATATATATATATATATATATATATATATATATATATAACTAAATTCGTGAAACAAAAGACCACATTTCTTTTTTGTTAATTTATTTAATCTTCGTATATCAGGATGGATCGTGTATAACTTAACTAGGCCAAAACTGCATGGATCGTGTACAACCAAGCCAATATAGCTCTATAAAAAGACGGCATGCATCGTGTAGTTTACCTAGCACAAAACTGGAGTCTGGGATGCGATGTCGCAGGAAGGTGTCGGCGATGAAGAGGTTCGGTAGAGCCCGTCAAACTTGGTCGCCCGGCGTTGTACCCAGGAGTCAACACCACAAAGAGCTTCGATGCGTCACTGCGAGATCCATGGGGGAAAAATTGTAAAAACCGTGGGAAATGAAAACACGGGAATTTCTTAGGAATATAAGTATGGAACACAGGACAGAGAGACAACACATTTTGGAGTACTGCGAGATCATCAGAAGGGTGGGGCAGCGGTGTGTCGGGAATGGAGGCCAGTGTTTCCATTTATAATCATCGTGGCTGAAATAGGGTTACAATAATAGGCACGACTGAAATTGGAGGCGCAAGTAGTGAAAATTGAATTGTCAAAATCTCAAATTTGGCGTGCCAAGTAGAACGAAAAAAATTTCGCGGGAGTGGAGAATTTGACACAAGCTGTGCCCTTATGCACGCATCCAATCGTGATTAATTACTCTCATGTCGCATCGATTCATGCACATGGCTGGTGTGTGTAGCTAGAGGGGTAGACTTCGTCTTAGGACAACTTGCTCGCTTCTTAATTCATCTTTGTTGCCATGCATGAAGATCAAAATCTAAAAGCAGTCATCTGCTAGCTAGTGGGACATTCCAACAAAATATGAAACAAAATATGAATCGCCAAATGTATACGTATGTGCTAATGCAAACGATATGCAAATACAGCCAAGTGCACGAAACGATGGTAAACAATCAGCATTTTGTAACATTAATCACAATGAAACGATAACATGTAGTATATACTACTACATACTAAAAATACATTTTCTCATGCGCTGACTACAAATGAAAAAATTGAGTGAAAGAACAAAAAGAGGAGAAATGCAGCCTCAACCACGATCTCAATGGAGTTTCAACCAAGAGTCGTTGATTGTCACAACACAACGAGTTCTTGGCTAGACATTGAACAATAGTTATCTCGCCCCTTTTTCATAAAGGAGATGTTTTTCGACACTGCATAAGACGCATTGTTCATGAACAGAAAAGACATTTATCATTAAAATAGAAATAACACATATTACAAACAAGAACTATGAAAGCACATAGAAGACAAGAAAAAGAAAAACTACAAATACTACTCTACTCGGAGTCGTCAGAGATCTCCTCCACCTCCACCTCCGCCTCCGCCGCTGCTGCCTCCTCCACCGCTGCCGCCGCCGCCTCCTCCGCTGCCGCCGCTGCTGCCGCCTCCTCCGGCAATTGAGTCCAAAGCTTCCGAGCGATGGTTCGCAGAAGATGCTGGCGGCCCTCCATCCCCAACCACCTCCCCGATGGTCTCATAGAGGACGTTGAGACGACCGGCCACAAACCCTAACCCGAAGCAGTAGTGGCCGGCGGTGTCCATGCTGGTGCAGATGGGAAGTTTCCCAAGACCCATACGCTCACACGAGCGAGATGTATCGGAAAATACATCCCGCGCCAATATGTCGAGCTTTTTTGCTCGCCCGGCGGTGGTGGAAAGGTGCTCGGTGCCCTCCTTCAGGCGCCGATCGAGTTCATTGAAGCGGTGTTCGACGAGGCAGACAGTCTCCTGAGCCCAAACGGGATGAAGAGGTGCGGGCGCCGCGGGCAGAGAAGGGGACGGAGGAGGTGCGGGCGCCGCCTCCAGTTCCACCGGCATTGGCTGCGACGGAAACGGAGAAGAAGGAGGTTCGGAGGACGTCGACGGCCTGGAGCACTTTGGTGCGGGGCTACCCATTTGTGCGGCGACGGAGTTGCGAAGAAAGAGCGAGAGGTGTTCGGCGATGGTGCGGCAGTGAAGGAAGAGAAGTTTGGAGGCTACGATCGATGGAGATGGAGTGGTGCGGCGGAGACGCAAGAGGACGGGTGTGCCTTTATAGCGGGTCCTCGTCCCGTGTGAGTGGAGATGATCAGACGCTTCAAAAACTGCGCTTTCGAATTAATCTAAACCACGATTGGCTTCCATCTCCGCTTCACACACAGTTTTTTAATTTGACATGCAAAGGGTCCAGGGTATGCAGTGGCTCACCTGGCATACTTTGTAGGTCCTTCCGACGGTGTTTCAATTTTTCAGTTCCAGTTTTTAGTTTTGACACGCAAAGGGCCCACCGGCCCAAGATATATGCAATGTTCCAGTTTTTCTCAGTTTGTCACGCAAAATACCTCGATCATGTTTCATGACGTTACGCGTTTTCTCTTATTTTTTGAAAGATCGTCATATATATATATATATATATATATATATATATATATATATATATATATATATATATATATAATTTGGCTTGTTGATCATCCTATGTTTGGGGCGTAGGGTAGCATTCGTGGACAACTATAATTAACATGCATGTGAGAGAGACGTCGATGATCATATGTACTCCCCACGTCTCCATGAACTTGTCGTTTTGTCGTAGTTCATTTTTTAACTACAAAAGCCACATCAGAAGAGCTTGTTTATTGGCTCATGGACAAGGAAAATTATTTGTACCTAGACAAAAAATATAAGTTGGTCGGCGTTGCCGTTCGTACGCGAAGCATGCGGCCAGGTAGTTGCTCTTGCAGGTGTATGGTAATTACGTGAGTGTTTGGTTGGGTCATGTGGTTAGTCCACGATGCACCCTAAACCCGGTGTTGAGACCGTGTATTTGTCATTTGTGCGTACACTCTAGTGACATGTGACAAAGTGCTCAGTCATCAATTGCGTTTGGTTTCACGTCGAAGTTTGATTGGAGATACATCATCCATTTCTTTATGTCTTGGACCATCCAAATTAACGTTTGGTTGGATGGACTGGACGATCCAATTTTTTGTTGGTGGGTTGGATGAAACTTGATTAGATTATTGAATCATCAAAGTTGATAATTTCATAATATTATTCATGCGCATGATGATGGATCGTGCACGCCGAGCGCCGAGTTATTCGGATCGCTGAGCAAAGTTCGGACGTGGAGTTCGTGTGTGCCCGTGCGCCCTGCAAGATTTGGTGCGCTAGCGTACATGGCAATCATCAGGGTAGGGTGGTACAGTCGCGGGAACCGTGCAGTGCGCCCTTGGCTGTAAGATTTGGAGCATGAACGTACGTGGCAACCATCTGGGCAGGGTCGCACAGAGATGGCTGTGTGCGGGAGGGCCGCAGAGAATTCGATTTTGGTGTTTGGGAACACGGTATTTTTGGAGTTTTAGAGCAATTAGCAATACCGTGGTATTTGAGATTACTATGGTATCTTTTACAGAATGGTGTTTGTCAACCAAACAGTCCTATGTATTGCAAAATCGTGGTATTACAAAACTGTGTTACTGAAATACGTACTTTGGTATTGCCATGTCATTTTAAAAACTGTGGTTTCCAAAACATTAGTATTGAAAAACTGTGCTCCCAAACACAGCCTAAAGCTCTGGGCCTAGGCGGGCGGAAATAAATTTTCTGCAGCCCTGCCGCACAATGTCGCACGTGCGCCCCCGCACCGCATGCCGTTCCATCGAAATCCGGCTGAGATCCTTCACTTCACGCTGGGTTTGTTGTCTGGACACCGAAGAATGGAAATCCCGCGTGTCCTGCTCCCACTATTATGCGCGATGCTGTGCGGCAGGGTCGCAGTAAATTTGTGGGCTACTGCCTAGGGCCAGGCCGGTGGGTGGGGGTGGTCACGTCCTACAAATGTTAGTTCAATGCTTTGTCCAAAACGTCAAATAAAAGAATAAGGAGGGAGTATTTATTAGATACAGTATAATATTACTAATATGTTAATTTTCCGTATGCGATGTTTTTCGATAAAAGGAGGAGTTTTTCGTTAGTGCATGTACTGGAGTAGAACACATTGTTCATGAACATAAAATAAAAGATATTTTTCATTAATATAAAAACAACACATATATTACAAACAAGAAAAAAACACATAGAAAACAAAAGAAAAAACTACTACTCATCCTACTCTACTCGGAGGAGGACTTGTGCACCTCTGTCGCTGCCGCCTCCGCCAGCGGCGCCTCTACCTCCGCCGGTGGCGCCTCCGCCTCCGCATCCACCGCCAGCGCCTCCGCCTCTGCCGCAACCGCCGGCGGAGCATTCTCCAACACCAGATCAAACTTCTTCCGGCTGATGGCCTCCACGAGTTGCTCGCGAAACCCCTCCCCGACCTCCTCACCGATCGTCTCGTAGAGTCAGTCGAGACGAGCGGTAACAAAGCCTAAACCAAAGATGTAGTAGCCGGCGGAGTCCATGCTGGCGTGGTGGGGAAGGACACCAAGTACCGGTCGGCGACAGGAGTGAGATGTATTGTGAAATACATCCTGCGCCATTTTGTCGAGCGCTTTTTCTTGCACACGGCGGCAAACAGGCTTCCGGTGACCTCCTTAAGCTTGCCGTCGAGTTTGTCAATGCTTTCATCCATGAGGCGGACAGTCTCCTCATAGTCGGACGGAAGAGGTGCGGGCGCCGCAGGCGGAGATGGGAGTGGAGGAGGTGCGGGCACCGCCTCCAGTTCCACCGGCCTTGGCAGCGACGAAAACGGAGAAGGAGGTTCGGAGGACGTCGATGACCTGGAGCGCTTCGGTGCGGGGCTACCCATTTGTGCGGCGACAGAGGTGCGAACAAAGAAAGATAGGTGGTCGACGGTGGTGCAGCAGAGAAGCAAGAGGAGAAGTTTGGAGGCTAAAATCGATCGAGAGGTGCGGCGGAGAAGAAGAGGAAGGTGTGCCTTTATAGCGGGTCGTCGTCTAAGCGCGTGAGTGGAGATGATCGGACGCTTCAAAAATTGTGCTTTTGAATCGTCGGTCAGAGTTACTCCAAACTGCGGTTCGCCTCCTCTTGGTTATCGCAAGTGTTTTCACAAGTGTGTTCATTTGTTCCTAAAATCAGAACACGTAGCGGCTAGCACCTACACCTGTTGTTTCTTCAAAAGACGAGTACAGTGATACATAATGGCAACATGCGATCCATTAATTTGATGAACCACATACGTACGTAGTGAGAGCTGTGTGCTTATTAGACGATGGTAGTCCACATTCTATCCTCGTACCATCGAGGGAACATCCTTGTGTCAAATTTGTTATCTCTATTGATGACAGGATAATATTGTTAATTAGTGTGGTAGTTAAACTGTCATATACTGATACTGTAGGTTGAGAGCATACACACATGAATGGTAGAGAATATGATAAATATAGAAATATATATACATGGTAGGAAATATTATTCTATTCTTGAAATACATGTTTGGGATGTAGCATATGTACGTCTAACATACATGGGAAAGACCTCGATCATATTTGCTGACGTTACGTGTTCTCTTTTTTGTTGAGAGATCGTCATGTTTGAGGCTCGTTGATCATGTGTTGCGGCGTAGCATGCATGGACAACTAACATGCATGTGAAAGACCTCGATGCATGTGAAATAACATGCATGTTTTTAAAAGCAACATATAGTGTTTCCTCAAGAAAAAATAATTTTATGAGAGATTGGGTGCACAAGCACAAAAGCTAGAACTTGAGTGATGCACCTACGAATTCCATATGCCGGGATGATCGACGACAGCCGATCCGCAAACTCGGTGGTAAGATCAGTTGTCGCCGGAGAGCAGCTTGCGGCCGACCTCGAAGGAGACGAAGGTGTCGATGCACGCATAGCTGATCTGCTCACCGGAGAGATTGTACGCGTCCCAGTTGCTCGTCCTCACCCGTAAGGCTTCTCCATGTCGGCGCCCATCACGGCGCTCGCGATGTCCTTCAGCCCCGCGCGGTGGAGGCTTGGGCGATCCATCTCCTCCGCCGCGAGCTCGACCAGGTCCATCATTTTAGCCACCTTCAGTTGCCAGTCCTTCCAAAGTCTGTCGGCATCACCCTCCACGCCAACGCCGACGAAGCAGTAGTTGGAATCACCGAGGAAATCTTCCAGCTCGTCGGGGAAGTAGTCAGCATGGATGACCTGGAAGATGAGGCAGTGACGGCCGACGCAGAGCTGCAGAACGGTGGCGGGGTTCTGGTCGGCGAAGTAGCTGGGGCACCACTCGACGTCGAGCCTAACAACGAGCTTGTGAAGGCACCGACGGTGGACGGAGAGGACCTCGTCGAGCCAGTCCTCCACGGCCTTGCCGGAGGACGTCACGGTGGTGGTTATCACGTCTTCCTCGAATGTCAAGTTGTACACCTGAGTCCTCGCCATTGGTTCTCTCTCCTTGTCGTCCCTACTGTTGCCGTCTGCGGCGGCGCAGCGCAACTCTCTCTCTTGTGCAAAATCTTCGTCTACACCTTTAGTTTGGATTTTAATTGGAAACGGACCTGGATATATAACTAATGCAGTTATGATATGAGCGGAGGAGTTTCTGAATTTGACGGGCTCGAGCCCGGAGTAAAGAGAGTAATGAAGATTTTTGAATCTTATATACTCTTTCTAATTTTTAATTCTTATCATTATGAACACAAGTTGCATGGTCTCAACCTAACACCACGTACAACAACAACAACATTTCTCAGGAGCCCACCCACTGGATATGCCGGGTGGGCAACGGGATACCCTGGGTCCAGTCACCAGAGAGTAGATAGTGTGAATACATGCTGGAGAGATCAGCGGAATCAGGAACTGGCCAATGAAGATGGATGTCAGCAGTGTCACGGTTCATGTATCAAAATGCGCGCCATCCTTTTTCTTCTTCTCCTTTTTCTTATAAGTTTGTATTATTTTCCACCAATCTTCTAAGAGCATCTCTAACCCGTTTGCTATTTTTTGTTTGCTATTCTTTCAAATAGCAAATATGCTATCCACATTTAGCATCTCATTCTCTGAACATCTCCAACCCGTTTGCTATATGAATATATGATGTGCTATATTAAAAAATTTCATATTTTATTAATATGTAATAATTATTTCAAAATTCAAATAACATTGTTGCCACAGCTATATTGTGACATTTGTATTTCTAACGGCTATTTTTCAATGGTTATATTTCTAACGACTATTTTTCAACGGTTGTGTCTCCAACGGTTAATTTTCAACAACTATTTTGCAACAGAAACGACAATAATATAGCAGAAATTGGGGATAGCAAACCGGATAGCATTTGCTACTAGTAGCACACCGAGAGCTCCATATAGCAAATAGCTAAAAGTAGCAATCCTAATAGCAAATGGGTTGGAGATGATTTTTTTCTCTAAATTTGCTAAATAATAGGATATCACACCATATAGGTAATGGCTAAAAGAGCATCTCCAACCCATTAGCTATATGATGTGCTATCCTATTATTTAGCAAATCTAGAGCAAAAATCATCTCCAACCGATTTGCTATTAGGATTGCTACTTTTATCCATTTGCTATATATGGAGCTCTCGGTGTGCTACTAGTAGCAAATGCTATCCGGTTTGCTATTCCCGATTTCCGGTACATTATCGTCGTTCCGTTGCAAAATAGTCGTTGAAAATTAGCCGTTGGAAATACATCCGTTGAAAAATAGTCGTTAGAAACATAACCATTGAAAAATAGCCGTTATAAATACAACTGTTACAATATAGCCGTTGCAACAATGTTATTTGAATTTTAAAATAATTATTATATACTAATAAAATATGAAAAAAAAATTAATATAGCACATCATATAGCAAACGGGTTGGAGATGCGCATGGAATGAGATGCTAAATGTGGATAGCATATTTTTCATTTGAAAGAATAGCAAACCAAAAATAACAAAGGGGTTGGAGATGCTCTAACCCTCCTTTATTTGAAGTTGTACGATTGGATCAGGATACGTGGCCGGCATACACTTTATGACACACTAGTGAAAGTAAAACACCCGATACATTTTATGACATACTTGTGAAATTTAAAATACCCGACACATTTTATTATTATGGAAGTCTATAACTAAGACTCAATCCAAATCGGGCAAAAATTTCGATGACCCTGACTTCTAGTTTGTTTTTGCAAGCCATCCGGAATCAAGTCTTTTTTGTCTTCACCCTTTTGCAATGACACCCACGAGCATCTAATCTGGGCTAAAGTTGATACGTACTCCAAAAACTGTTGTTGCATTTTTTGTGATTTACTACGTGCTTTGCTGTTTGATTGCTCATTATGTTGGATCCGTGTTGGGATTGAACAGAGAGTGGGCTTCTCCCTGCTGGTCCTGTCAGATAAACTAGCATAGGTGATAGTCACTTTCTAGATCTCCAGCTCAGTAGAGTTGGAAGTGGAAATATATTCCATTCTAAAAGATAAAAGAGATAAATAGTCCACTAGTTTATCGTTAGAGCAACAACATTAGAACTATTTTTGCGCACCAATGAACAGAAATATAAAGTTCATTACCTTAAGACGATACATTACAAACAGGAAAAAAGAAAAACACAAACTACGAACAAGAAAAGATAAACAACACACCTAAGAACAAGAAAAAAACTACTTCTCCACCTCGCTCCACCTACTTCTCCTTCTCCTCCTCCTCCTCCTCCTCCTCCTCCTCCTCCTTGGGCTCGTGGCTGGGCGGGGGCGCCTCCCACGGCAGAGACAGGAAGCCCAGTTTCCTGGACATCGCTGCCACCAGGTTGTCGCGGCCGG
Source organism: Tuctoria greenei (assembly GCA_036927565.1). NCBI lineage: Eukaryota > Viridiplantae > Streptophyta > Magnoliopsida > Poales > Poaceae > Tuctoria > Tuctoria greenei. Next base: position 155,455,823 of record JAYESD010000006.1, read on the forward strand.
CGACGCCGAGCTCGTCCGCCAGCGTCTCCCAGAGGACGTCGAGGCGACCGGCCAAGTGCGTCATGCCGAAGACGTAGTGGCTCGTGGTTCCCATGGCAGCATACTCTGGAAAGGGACCAAGCCCAAGGCGACGCATGGAGCGCGATGTATTGTCAAATATATCGCGCGCCATCTTCCAGAGAGCCCACTCCATGTCCGGGGGGGGGGGGGGGTCCGGTCGGGGATGCTTTCCCTTGGCACCCTTCAGCGGGCTTGGCAGCGGCGTTGTCTTGTCAGCCATGGTGTTCTTGGCGCGGTTTTGGGAAGAGAGGAAGAGTGGCTGTGCAGAGAAGACAATGGCGTGCCCGGGTGATCTTATAGCATAGAAGAAATCCCCTATAGTAACTGCACTGCGGTTACTGCAACTGAGTGGTGGGGCCTCTGCAGTACTGCAGGTGCAGTAGAGGTGGCTGACATGTGGGTCCCACACCATGTGGGGCCCTCATGTCAGCCATGTCTACTGCACCTGCAGTACTGCAGGTGATTTGAACCCGCCTGGTTGTTCGTCTCTCGACGCGCGCAGTAGTGTTGATGGGACGTGGAGCGGTTCCATTTGAATTCAAAGATGCGCATGCGTTGTGCGCGTTTAAGGCGCCTCGGTGATTGGCACGCACGTAAGCTCGGTGCGCCCGGTCGCATCAGCTGCCTGTACAAATGGCTACGGCTTGAACGAAGGATGAAACCTTATGCGGCAAACAACAACGTATAATACTTCCTCCGCCCCAACTCAACTCTATTTCTGTTTTGGTCGAACTAATTACCTTTGACAAATGATTTATATGGAATTTATTAACTTCAATAACATGTAGTACTAGATTATATATTATGGAAATATTTTCATGGTGAATCTAAAAGTACAATTCTTGTATTGTTAAAATAGATCAAAATTGCGTAAATCTCAAAGATAGATTTGACAAAACCTAAGACTTCCCTTTAAAAAAATTTATACTTTACATTAGTTTTACATATGTAATATGCACATAGGATATATCAGTAAATAGTTTTGCAAAAAAACATGGAGGAGAAATATGTATATCCCATATGCTACTACTACGTAAATTAGGGGTGGGCAAATAAACCGAGACCATGATGATCAGGATAAGTACCAGACAAGAAATCATTGGTCAAAGGTAAGTTTGACCAAAGCTAAAAATAGAGTTGAGTTGGGGCGGAGGGAGGAGTACTTTTTACAGACCGCTTTGCAGGCCCCGCTGCGGGCGATCTCCTGCCTGCTGACAACTCCAGCGGCTAAAGTAGCGTACAGTTGCACTTTAGAAGCCATAACCCCAGTTTCGCAAGTAGCATTCCAAACGGTGCACTTTAGAAGCCATAATCATCACTGCGCGCGTCTCATCGTCTTCTCCGCGCGTACTAATAAAGACACACCATCCTCTTCTCCGCAACACACACAGGCCATCCTCTTCTCCGCGCGTACTCTTCCTCTTCGTCTCCGTCGTGCGGGTACTCATTAGTTCCCTTCGAAGCCCATGGAGTTCCCCTTGCCACACGATATTGCGGTCCTGATCGCGGGGTGGGTCGTCGCAACCTCCCCGCAGCCCATGGACGACCTCTCCAGTCTGCGCGCCACCAGCAAGGCCATGCACGCGGCGTGCCGGGATCGCACTGTGGGCAGGCGCGTGGCGCTGGAGCGGGTGAGCATCTGGAAGTATAACCGGAGCTACGACCGCCTCATGGAGCACCTGACAATCGTCGGCAACCTTCATGCGTGCTACGTCACCGGGTTCGACCTCGTCTTCTTGCACAGTCGCGCGCAGCCGGGCACCCAGTTCCTTGCCCGGGCGGCCGCGAACGGCCACATGGTGGCGGCCTACGTCCTCGCCATGCTCCGCTACGACGTCGACCGCGGGGCCCGTGACGCCTTCGAGTATATTCGGCAGTTCGAAGGTGAGGCCCACGTCGGCTACAATGCGGTCGGGTCCATCGCCATGAAGTGGACCAACAAGGAGTGCTGCCGGTGTCGGCGTGAAGCCATGAATAGTATCGATGGTGTCGCCTGGAGGTTCCTAGGCAGGCCTCGTCCAGAAGCGCCGCCGGTGGCGGTGCCCAATATTGATGATGACGCTTGGGGCTGCTCAATGGGGGGAACCAGGGAACTACCCACTGCGGCAAGCCTACGTGGGAGATGTGGTCAGTCTTCTGTACAGAGAACTGTAGGATTAAGCACGAGCATCACCTGTTCTGCCGTCTGGCGTTGTACTATATGGATTATATTCCCTCCATTCCTGTTTGGATGCACCGCTAGTTCTCCCAACGCCAATTAAAAGAGAACAAAGGGAGTATATAAAATAAACTTGTACTAGTATATGTGTTTCCCCTATGCCCGCTGGTCTCTGATGAATGTTGCACTTGTTGTGTTTCCCCTATGTGCGCTCGTCTTATGTTTAGCCCTGTTTGCGTCAAAGGAAACTCACAGGACAATTTAAAGAAATGGATTCTTCCAGAAATGAATACATCTAATCATACAGTAGTCTGTAACAAAGGCAATGACTGCTGTGCAATCTGGGCTTCTGTGCAAGCGTGCAATCCACGAATCTCAGTCGTGTGATGGACATCCAAGGGTGTCGTACTTTTTGCACATAGATCCCTCCACCTGCTTGCACACTTTTTACACATTTATATGTAAAAGGTGCAGCCACCCTTGGATGTCCATCAAACGGCTAAGATTCGCATATTGCACGCTTACACAGAAGTCCAGATTTCACAGCAGTTGGTGCCCTTCTCTCTGTTCATTGTCTCCACTTTCATTCCAGTCGTCGCTAATCGACAAAACTAGTTGTTACATAATCCCCAATAAACACAAAATAAACTAATCAACACATCTAGTCTGCAACACTTCCCTTGAAGCAGTGGTAATAACTTCTGGCCACGTATAGGAGTAGTGGTAATGATTACACCGCATATAGGGGCATAGGGCCAGTGGAACGTTGGAGTTATACCTATCTTTTTCTAACATTTTTCTCGTCCTTTCTTTTCTCTCTGTTCATTATCACATCTCTTCTTTCCAGTCGTCGCTACCTGTTAGTACTGTATACTACTTTATAGACCGCTTTGCAGGCCCCGCTGCGGGCGATCTCCTGACACCTCCAGCGGCTAAAGTATCGTACAAGCCACTTTAGAGGCCATCAACGGTGTGGACGGTCGTTCATTAGTAGAGAATACAGATAGAATAGATAGTTTACTAAATAGCAGATAGAAAATAAAATAACAGATAGAACAGCCGAACAACATTGAGTTCATTATCATAAAACATTACTCCCTCCTTCCTATATTACTTGTCGTTAGAACAAGTTTTTTTAGTTCATATTTGAACTAGAAAATAACTTGTCCTAATTATTAACGACAGGTAATATGGGAAGGAGGAAGTACAAAACATGGAACACAACATCACAAAACAAGAAAAAATAAAACATCACAAAAATAAGAAGAGAAAAACATCACGACTAGATTAATCTGTGTCAAAAAATTTCCTGTTTTAAAGTTGGGTTCAACTAGAATGTAATCAGATGTTTGGTGCAATCGTGCAATCAACCATCTTCAACCCTTGGATCGATCTACATTAAGATCGTTGAATCTTTTTATTTAACCCCCTCCACCAGGTGGAGGGGTGGTGGTGGTGGTGGAAGGGGTTGAATAAAAAGATGTAATAACCGTAAGATGTAGATCCAACGGATGAAAATCTTTGATTATACGATTGCACCAAAACTTTAATTCCATGTAGGGCTGTCAACAAGTCGAACTTGAGCGAGTTTGTTTCTATCATATATAAAAATTGTGTCCCATAGAACATTTTTAATAGAATTATATAGTTTAGTTAATCATACGTACATATCACAAATGACAACAACAAATGAGCTTACTTGAACTTTTCGAGCTTGAGCTCATCAAGCTAGCAATACTCAACTTCATCCTCAAACTTTCAATCAAAACTAAGTTTTGTCCTTGAACTTTCAAGCGGGTCAATTATTTAGTCTATCAACTTCAAAAGACTATTTCGCTATCATCCTTAGTCTGGGTTGGACATCCACATTGGCATGCCAAATAAGCTATTATGCCATGTACATCATCTACCCACGGCCACCTCACTTAGAAAAAGGTAATAATTTTTTATCATCTTAAAAAATAACAAGCTAATTAATTGGGGTGTATTTACGTAGTTGCATGGGATATACATATTTCTCCTCCATTTTTTTGCAAAACCATCAAGTTATATATCATATGTCATATTACATATGTAAAAATATCATACAATATAAAAATTTTAAGCCTAGGGAAGAGCAAACAAAGCAAAAACAGAGAGGAAGAGCAAACTTTTAAGCCTAGGGAATAAAATATAAAATGAAACTATGCAGCTGGTCGGGTACACGTACAGTCTGGGCCGGTGTTGCGGTGCACCTTAACCCCTGTCGTGCGTCCCCGGTGGTTGTTGGGAAGACCCTCGCAGGTAGACCAGGATCGCCTGACGTAGTGAATTTTACTGCATCCCATTTTCAGGAGTCTTTTTAAATATGATATTTTTTTCATTAATTATTGCGGTCGATCTATACGACACTTCATGCTGTAGGAAAAAAAGAAAAAAGATTGTACTTCATGCTGATGCAAACAAGAGGCAATTAAAATGGAGGACAAGAATCAGAGCATACCTGCCTGGACCAGGATCGCCTAACGTAGCGACATTTTGCTGCATGCGTGCAGTAAAGGCTGCATCCACCATTTTTTGATGACACTCTCACTGACGTGTCATAATATTATTTGTTGTGAAGGTATGGTAGTTAAACTAAGCATTAATAAAGGGACCAATAACATTTTGACACATCAGTGGGATGATGCATGGGAGGACAGAACGGGAGGGACACGGCTTGTATACTCCCATTCAGTGCTTCCATGCGTGCTCCTACTTAAGTGTCATGATTTTATTGGCCCTTTCATTTACCTAACATAATGCCTGATTTAACTTCAACCAATTAGATGATGACACATAAGCGCAGAGTACGCATGGAAGCACAAACGGGAGCACCGAAGTTGCATCCGAACGGGAGGACACGGCTTGTATACTCCCATTCAGTGCTTCCATGCGTGCTCCTACTTAAATGAAATGGAGTTCTTGTCAAGTTTACAAAATGAAAGCATCGCAACCCTCCCTAATGTCCTCGATAGTTAATGTGTTTTTAATCCTGTTAATTAGTTATAGAAGTTTGTTTTATTTAGATGTTTGAAGTATGCATCATTATATGCATGTAAATTATTTCTCAGGTTGAAGCAAGCAGACAAGAGTTTAAGAAACTATTTGAATGGACCCCTTAGTTGGATAGCTGGGAAGTACAACTGTCGGATCAAAACAAACGGTGGATGCAGCCTTTACACTATACGCATGCAGCAAAATGTCGCTACCTCAGGCGATCCTGGTCCAGGCAGGTATGCTCCGATTCCTGTCCTCCAACTCCATCTAGGATTCCGATGACACAGGCGGTTCACCACCAGAATGTAGAAAGGATAAGCACGCACACATGTAACAGTCATTGTTGACTGCGTTGGTCTAACGTCATTGTTTGACTGCGTAGGCCTACGTTTAGTCATTGACGCTAGCTTTTGAATCTGTGTAGTGCGAAAGGGTTTTGTTTTGGTTTCACACTACACTAGATAGCCTATATAAAGTGTATCTGTGTTTCCTGATGAATACACAACAAACATTCTCCATACAGAATGAAACTTGCATGCCGCTTTCTTCTGCCGGAGGTTCGAAGGAAACTACACGGCTGGCCGGGTACATGTACAGTATGGGTGTGCCGGTGTACCTTAACCCCCCGTACGTCGTCCGTCCCCGGTGGTTGTTGGGAAGAGCCTTACTGGTATGTTCTGATTCCAGACCTCTTACTCCATCTCTAGGTTTCTGATGACGCAGGCGGTTCACCACCAGGCAAACCAAAAAAGGTTGAGCGGCGTGCAAGTTTTTTGATGAAAAACTGACTGCGGCCTGCTGACGCATCCATCTCTAGTTTTTTGATGACACTCTCGCTGACGTGTCATCATATTATTTATTGTGAAGGTATGGTAGTTAAACTAAGCATTATTAAAGGGATCAATAACATTTTGACACATCAGCGGGATGACGCATGGGAGGACAGAACGGGAGGGACAGGGCTTGCAGCCAGTTTGTCATCAAGAAATTTGCATGCCGCTCTCATCACTGAGGCTTTGCTGGTTTTTCTGGTGGTGAACCACATGCATCATCGGAAACCTAGATGTAGTTAGAGGACAAGAATCAGAACATACCTGCAGGGGTCTTCCAACCACCACCGGGGACGCACGACGGGGGTTAAGGTACACACCGGAACACCCAGACCGTACATAATGTGCCGATGAAGATGAACGGCGTTCCGGCTGTGGAAGCACCTGCATGGCTTCCATTGGAAGGTGACTGACTCGCGGAAGATGTGCGAGGTCGACTACGCCAACATTATTTGTTGTGAAGGTATAGTAGTTAAACTAAGCATTAATAAAGGGACCAATAACATTTTGACACATCAGCGGGATGATGCATGGGAGGACAGAACGGGAGGGACACGGCATGTATGCTCCCATTCAGTGCTTCCATGCGTGCTCCTACTTAAGTGTCATGATTTTATTGGCCCTTTCATTTACCTAACATAATGCCTGATTTAACTTCAACCAATTAGATGATGACACATAAGCGTAGAGTACGCATGGAAGCACAAAAGGGAGCACCGAAGTTGCATCCGAACGGGAGGACACGGCTTGTATACTCCCATTCAGTGCTTCCATGCGTGCTCCTACTTAAATGAAATGGAGTTCTTGTCAAGTTTACAAAATGAAAGCATCGCAACCCTCCCTAATGTCCTCGATAGTTAATGTGTTTTTAATCCTGTTAATTAGTTATATAAGTTTGTTTTATTTAGATGTTTGAAGTTTGCATCATTATATGCATGTAAATTATTTCTCATATTGAAGCAAGCAGACAAGAGTTTAAGAAACGATTTGAATGGACCCCTTAGTTGGATAGCTGGGAAGTACAACTGTCGGATCAAAACAAACGGTGGATGCAGCCTTTACTGCACGCATGCAGCAAAATGTCGCTACGTCAGGCGATCCTGGTCCAGGCAGGTATGCTCCGATTCCTGTCCTCCAACTCCATATAGGCTTCTGATTACGCAGGCGGTTCACCACCAGACTGTAGAAAGGATAAGCACGCACACATGTAACAGTCAATGTTGACTGTGTTGGTCTAACGTCATTGTTTGACTGTGTAGGCCTACGTTTAGTCATTAACGCTAGCTTTTGAATCTGTGTAGTGCAAAAGGGTTTTGTTTTGTTTTCACACTACACTAACTAGCCTATATAAAGTGTATTTGTGTTTACTGATGAATACACAACAAACATTCTCCATACAGAATAAAACTTGCATGCCGCATTCTTCGGCCGAAGGTTCGAAGGAAACTACACGGTTGGCCGGGTACACATACGGTACGAGTGTGCCGGTGTACCTTAACCCCCCGTACGTCGTCCGTCCCCGGTGGTTGTTGGGAAGAGCCTTACAGGTATGCTCTGATTTCAGACCTCTTACTCCAACTCTAGGTTTCTAATGACGCAGGCGGTTCACCACCAGGCAAACCAAAAAAGGTTGAGCGGCATGCAAGTTTTTTATGAAAAACTGACTGCGGCTTGCTGACGCATCCATCTCTAGTTTTTTGATGACACTCTCGCTGATGTGTCATCATATTATTTGTTGTGAAGGTATGGTAGTTAAACTAAGCATTATTAAAGGGACCAATAACATTTTGACACATCAGCAGGATGACGCATGGGAGGACAAAACGGGAGGGACAGGGCTTGCAGCCAGTTTGTCATCAAGAAATTTGCATGCCGCTCTCATCACCGAGGCTTTGCTAGTTTGTCTGGTGGTGAAACGCATGCGTCATTGGAAACCTAGATATAGTTAGAGGACAGGAATCAGAACATACTTGCAGGGGTCTTCCAACCACCACCGGGGACGCACGACGGGGGTTAAGGTACACACCGGCACACCCGGATCATACATAATATGCCGGTGAAGATGAACGGTGTTTCGGCTGTGGAAGCACCTGCATGGCTTATGTTGGAAGGTGACCGACTCGCGGAAGATGTGCGAGATCGACTACGCCAACATTATTTGTTGTGAAGGTATGGTAGTTAAACTAAGCATTAATAAAGGAACCAATAACATTTTGACATATCAGCGGGATTATGCATGGGAGGACAGAACGGGAGGGACACGGTTTGTATACTCCCATTCAGTGTTTCCATGCGTGCTCCTACTTAAGTGTCATGATTTTATTGACCCTTTCATTTACCTAACATAATGCCTGATTTAACTTCAACCAATTAGATGATGACACATAAGCGCGGAGTACTCATGGAAGCACAAATTTTGGTACATGGGCTCACGCGTACATGGGGACGAACACTAAGTGTTCTAGTGCAGTTTCATCCCAGGAATACAAAGTGACTCAGAGCAGTTTCAGCCCACGAATAACAAGCAGCCCAATGCAGTGTTGGGCCTACTCTGATAGCTTCACGTACCTTTGTCCTGGCTGCCTCCCTGCCGGACCCTTCGATCCACAACGGCCCCTCTCCCGATTGCACGAAATGCGCCTGGAGGAGCGTCCGCTGGCCGCCATGCTCTTGGAGGAGCATCCACCGGCCGCCACGCTCTTGGAGGAGCATCCGTCGGCCGCCACGCTCTTGGAAGAGCATCCGCCGTCCACCGGCGTGGAGGAGCATCCGCTGGCCGCCGCACGTGGAGGAGCAACAGCGCTAGGTACAATTGCTCACATAATGTTATTGTAATTCAATCCTCTTACGGATACGCTGATTGAATTGTAGGAAGCGATGTCAGAAGATAAGACATGGATGGGAAAAGACAAGCGTACGAAGGAGTGGCAGGATGGAATGAAGTCATTTTTAAATTTAGCATTCTAGGGCACTCGTGAAGAAGAAACTAAGCCTTGTCCTTGCATGAAATGTCGTAATATTTGCCATGGGAGACGCAAGGAGTTCATCTTCACTTGCTTCGTAATGGGATGTCATTTGATTATACTTGTTGGGTACACCATGGAGAAAAACGAGTTGAGAAAAAAATTGTTGAGCAATCAGCAAATAATGAGGAGATAATTTTTGATGATGCTGCTATGGAAGATATGTTGTCGAGCCTTCTTAGAGGCACTTGTGATCATGATGGTACTTCAGCAGGTGTTGATGATTCAGAAAATGCTATAAACCAGTAGGAGCCAACTGGGTGTGCAAAGGCATTCTATGACTTATTAAATGATGCCAAAAAGGAGTTGTATCCAGGTTGTGAGAAGGTGACCCAATTATCCTTCATTGTCAGGTTGTACCAGATAAAGTGTTTAACTGGTTTGAGCAAAAAAACGTGTGAGTTCATCCTTGAACTATTCTCATATGTGCTTCCAGAGGGCCATTGCATTCCTAATACACTTGATAAAGTTCAGAAGGTTGTTCGTGACCTCGGGCTGAGCTACGAAAAGATCGATGCATGTGTCAATGACTGTGTGTTATTCCGGAGGGACTATTCTCTGTTGAATCGATGCCCAAAATGTGGTGAATTAAGATGGAAAAATAGTACTGGTGGGGATGCAAGAGAGGCTTTACCTTGTGGAAAAGCCAAGAAGCTTGTAGCACGCAAGATTCTATTATACTTCCCTCTTATTCCCCATCTTCAAAGGTTTTATATGGCAGAATCAACGGCATCAAACATGCGCTGGCACAAAGAAGAACATATTGATGATGGAATATTACGCCATCCTGTAGATTCGAAAGCATGGAAGCATTTTGATAGTATTCACCCAAATTTCTCATCTGATCCTCGCAACATAAGACTTGGGCTAGCATCTGATGGTTTCAATCCTTTTGGAGTAATGAATGTTTCTTACAGTACATGGCCCGTGATTCTAATCCCTTATAATCTAGCACCTTGGTTGTGTATGAAGCAGCCTTATTGGTTGATGTCAATGATAATTCCTGGGCCAAAGTCACTTGGAAACAACATTGATGTGTATCTGCAGCCTTTGATTGATGAGCTACTGAAATTATGGTCTGATGGTGTTGAAACATATGACAGTTCAAAGAAAGAGACATTTCTCATGTGAGCTTCTATATTGTGGACAACAAATGATTTTCCAGCATATGCAATGCTATGTGGATGGAGCACAAAAGGTAGGCTAGCATGTCCATACTGCCATGTAAACACTGACGCCTTGTGGTTGAAACATGGATGAAAGTATTGTTGCATGGGTCATCGTCATTTCCTACCTCAGGATCACCGGTGGCGTCGGGACAAAGCTTCTTTCAACAACAAAATAGAGAATAGAGAGGCTCCAACATCACTCTCTGGTCACGAAGTACTCCAACAATGCGAGACTTTTGATCAAGTGAGTTTTGGAAAGACGAATAATAAGAGAAAGTGCACTGAGGAAGATAGGTGCATAGTTGGAAGAAGAAAAGTATATTTTTTCAGCTCCCGTATTGGAAGACATTGCTAATAAGGCATAACTTGGATGTCATGCATATTGAGAAAACCATTTGTGATAGCATATTGGGTACATTGCTTAAAGTGGATGGTAAAATAAAAGATAGTCTACAAGCTCGTTTTGATATGCAGGAAATGGGTATATGGCCAAAGCAACATCCGGTGGGTATGAAAGGGAAGTATGATTGTCCATCAGCATCATATACTTTGCAAAAAGATCAGAAGACCACCTTGTGCAAGTTTTTGGCGGATGTGAAGATGCCCGATGGTTATGCCTCAAACATCAAGAGAAGTATGGACATAACAGCACGTAAGGTATCAGATCTAAAAACTCATGACTGCCATATTATATTTCAGAAGCTCCTTCCTATTGCAATATGTGACATATTGCCTGAAAAGGTTGTTGAACCTTTAATTGAGTTTAGCAGATTCTTTTCTGGAATTTGTTCTAAAGAATTGGTGAAACCAGATTTGGATAAGATGATTGAACAATTTCCTGAAACAATTTGTAAGCTTGAGATGTTGCTTCCTCCCGCTTTCTTTGATATCATGGTATATCTTCCAATCCATCTTGGCGAAGAAGCTCGCTTGGGTGGAACTGTTTCTTACAGATGGATGTATCCAATTGACAGGTACCTTGGTACATTGAAGAGGTATGTACGTAACAGAGCTCACCCGGAGGGTTCTATAGCTGAGGGACATATTATGGAAGAGTGTATGACTTTTTGTAGCCAGTTTTTGGATAACATCAACACCAAGCTTAATAGGCCAGAACGTCATGAAGCTGCAGCTAGGAATGAACCTTCTCTCGAGTCTAATATATTTACAGAAGTTGATAATTCTAAAAAAAGGTTTAAATAGGGTGAACTTACTATGGTGGAACTACATAACATCAGGCATTATATTATTTCTAATGTTGAAGAGGCCGCTCCATGGATCAAGTACGTATAACACTTAGATGTTCTATACTATATTAATGGATCATGCTTATTGTAGATGGCTAATTTAATTTTGTACCCTTTTCAGTGAGCATTTTGAAGAGCTGAAAAAGATTCATTCTCATGATGTTGAAAGACGCCATAGAGATGATTGTTTATTGGTTTCAGGAATGAGTAAGTACATGCAAGTTTTAACTTTGATGAAATATTAAAGAAATATCTGTTCTCAAGTTGGTTTATCGATGACCCCTTTTATACTAATTACTGTGTACAGATTACGACATTACACAAAGAAGGCAAAGTAACTGATTATTTGTATGCATTATCTAGAGGACCTGATCGTCGGGCATGTTTTTTAGTCGGTCATTCATAAATGGCTTCTTCTTTCGAACAGCAGAGGTGGAAAAAGATTTACGGACGCAAAACAGTGGTGTTGTTGTTCGGGATGGTGATCATGAGTGGTATGGAGTAATCAAGAAAATGATTTTTGTTGATTTCGAAAAAAATCAAGAAGTTATGTTATTTGAATGTGAATGGTTTGATCGACCTTGTTCCGGTCAGAGCCAAAGCAGAGGCTACAAAATGGATCGATACAGAATGATAGATGTGGAAACTACTATTTCTCAATTTAAGTATGAGCCTTACATTCTAGCCACCCAAACAGAACAAGTTTTTTACGTTAGAAGTGTGAAGCAACCTAAATAGGCTACAGTTGTTAAAACGATGCCAAGAAACCTTTTTGCCATGCCCCCTGGAGACAATGAAAATAATGTCACTGAGACAATGGAGGCTGAGACATTATTTGATGATCGACGACTTACTGATATAAATGAGGATATGACCACATGGGATAGGAATGACATTGACGGAGCAACCGGTGATGCTTCCGCTCTTTCAAATGAAGATGACGGCCACGACGATGATGATACATATATTAATGATAGTATTGTACCTCCAATATTGAGAGAAGACAGCGAAGATGATGATTTTTTCATATAGGTACTGTGTGAGCTGCTGTACGTGAACACCATATGTAATGCAATTTGTGTTCCGTGGCGATAGATCTTAACGCCACCAACCGGTATTTCGTGGCAATAGATCCTAATACAATGATTGTATTTCGTGGTGATAGATACTATCGTTACGAACTTGTGAATCTGGCATAAATTCCTAATGCAACGTTTGTGTTTCGTGGCGATAGATCCTAACGCCACGAACTATTGAATCGTGGCAACATATCCTAATGCAATGATCGGGTTCCATGGTGATAGATGCTAATGCCACGAACTAGTTGTAACACCCTCAATTTTCGCATCATGCATTGCATACATGTTCATGCATTAAATATTACTAGAATAAAAGAAAAATGATAAAACATACATATATGGTGTAGCAAAAAGAAGAAAAACAAAATAATAATTATAGCCTAAAACTTGTAATAGGGAATAAATATAAATAATAATAATAAATATATATATATAAATAATATATATATATATAAATAATATATATAATAACTGTATAAAAAAATAAAATAACAATAAATAATATAAAGAATAAATAAATAACAGTATATAAAAAAAAGAAAAAAAAAGTCAACCCGCCGCTGGCCAGGCCGAGCGGCCCAGCCAGCGAGCGCCCGAGCCAGCGCAGCACCCCGCGATCCCACCTCGCGCACCCCGCCGCCCGGTCCCACGCGCCCCACCCGCACCGCCGCGCCTCCCGACCGACCCCATCCCGCGCGACCCCGCCTCCTGCACGCGCCGCCCGCTGGGTCCAACCGACTGCTCCCGCGCCTCGCGGCCGACCACCCACGCGCCCCGCCGCCTGCTCCCGGGCCCCACCCCACCACGCGCCTCAGCGCGCCCCGCCACGCCGCCTACGCTGGCCCCGCTGCCTAGGCCCCACCCCGACGCTCGCGCTCACCCGCCCCGACCGCGCCTGCCCCGCCTGCCGCGCACACGCGCCCCGAGCGCCGCTCGCGCCACGATGCCCCCCCCCCCCCGACCGCGCGATACGCGCGACCGCGCAGCGCCCCAGTCCCACCCCGCGCGCCCGCGCCCCGCCTATATCGCGCCGCACGCCCGGTCGCGCGCATCGCGCACTCGCCGCTCAGCGCCGGCCCTAGCTCCCGCCGCCCACGGAGCCCTAGCCGCTGACTATAAAAAGCCACGGAGACTTCGTGTTTCTCGACGTAAAAAAAAAAAGCAGCCGCCACTAGAAAACGTTGCCGCCTTCCAGACCCAGAAGCCCTAGCCGCTGGCTAGAAAAAAAGGCACCAGAGTCGCCGCCAGGGAAGAAAAGAAAGGAAGAAAAAAAAGGGGAAGAAGAGGAGGAAACAGAGGAGAGCGCCGCCGTCTACCAGAGATCGCCGTCGCCATCGTGTCTCCGTCGCCGTGCCGTCGGAGGACCTTGCGCATCTACTTCGTCTACACGTCGCATTCGTTCCGCGATCGTCAAGCCGTCAGATCTACGGTAGGATCGTTCCCGATGCGAATTTTAGCGACGTATTAAATCTAATAGACGTAAATTGATTTTAGTTGCACCATAATTTTATTTTCAGCAGTATTAATTCTCGTTAAAACCCCCATAAACTCGTATGAACACGTATGAAATACTCGCATCTAATTAATAAACAACTGTAGTTAATTAATTATGGTACTTTGCATGCATGCATATCATCGCATGTTGATTAATGTGTGTGCATCATGTTGATTTGTATGTATATTCTTGTATGTGTGATCACGAGTAGAGGGAAGTGCTCAAGAGATCGTGTACGAGGATTTCGAGAATCAAGACTTTGAAGCGCTTGAGCAACCCTATCCGCCGGAGCAAGGCAAGTGTCCTTGAAGCATATTGATCCTATTTTAAAATAAATGTTTTGTTTGCAAACTGCATGCTTGTGTCAATTTGATGGGAATCCTATGGTAGGAAGTTTACTAGATTTGTTTAACCACCCTTGTCACCTGGAATATATGGTAGAGAATCGGGAAGGGTTTTTACCTTTTTGCTTCGCTTAATTAATTGGGATGGAAAACAACACTACACATTTAATTATGCATCAATGATATTCTGGTTAATGTGAATTGGTCAATACGATGGGTGATCTAAGCAAGCCTGGTATGTGGATGGGTTGGATGTTATGGTGGTTTGTTTGCTTTAGATCTAAGGACCAGTTCATGCGAGAATAAGTCAGGACTACAGTGCCACCACGAGGCCAAGTATGGGTGCGGCGTAGCTGATTAATTAGGGCTTTGCTAGTGCTGTTTGGACCATTGTGGATGCTCGGGGAAGGGGTAGTCGGATTGGATTTGTTGATGATTGGCGGGACTACCCTGGGATCTGAATGGCTCAAGAGGGGGCCCTTGGTTGAAGATGTGCTCAGTTGGAGGCATCGCCACCGGTGAAACCTCAGTGGGGTCTAAATAGGCTAGTAATCCCTTTGTAAAGGCTATTTTGTGATCTCTTGGCCATACACCAAAGGAAGTGTAATTGGCATAAGGGAGGTTCTTTAGTCGCCGACGGGTGATGAAATCACAAACACGTGGGTAAAGAGGTACAAACTCTGCAGAGTATTAAAACTATCATGATAGCCGTGCTCCCGGTTATGAGCGTCTGGATGACCTACATGATTAGAGGGAAATTGGGATTTGGGATGGTTATGGTTTGGTAATGGTTATGGTTGATATTATGGTTATGGTTATGGTTATGGTTATGGTTATGGGATGGAATCATGGTTTATGACAATGATTATGGTTATTGGCAATGGTAAATTGTGGACTGGTATTATGATGGTTACATGGGTTACGATGGATTTACTTCACATAAATATGATACATTGCTTTTCAAATGTTTTACTGTACTTTTCATCACTTAGCCATTATTATTGTCGTCATTTGAATCAGCCACATGTCATACTTTCCACACTTGCTGAGTACGACATGTACTCACTCTTGCAATCCCCCCCAACAGTTGCAGGTCAGGATTGTGAGTTTAATGGTGATAATGCGGAGTTCTAGGCCGTGTCTACCGTCAGCTTTGCCTGTGGTGTTGATTGGAGCTGCGCATATATATACCCTATTGCTTATGCTTAGTTTGCTTAGTTGCTTAATTAGTTTATTTCTGTTGCATTAGTTGAACTTGTCATTAATATTCATTAGAGCTTGTATTCGAGGATAATATGGTTCGTGTAATAAAATTTGATAATTAATCTTGTTCTGTGGTAATTATCTGTATATCGTTTGTGATTGCACTCGTATATGTGTGATGAACATCCTGGGCACACATATGCGTTAGCTTGATTCAGTTTTCGGAACCGGGTGTCACAGATTGGTATCAGAGCCACAGGTTGACCGTAGGATGCAGCCTAGATAGAATGGACACTTTAGAGCACATAGGAGCACTCAGGAATCGATGTGTTTTTGCTTAGTGTGTTGTTTGCTATATATATATTGCTTGCTTGTGTGTTTAATAGAGGATTTTGGGATGCTTTAGCATTGCCATGTCCACCTAGGCTAGTGTAGCTAGTTGGTTAGCTACATATCTCTTGATGCATATAGTTGGGGACGTTTCTTAATTCTTACCTATTGCTCTTCTTCAGATGATGAGGACTCGCAATCAGAGGGATGTCAATGGTGAGGAGAACCATAGAGTACCTCAGAACAACAATGGACAAGGACCTGCTCATGGAGCTATCAATATTGAGCAGCTACTGGCTATGCAGAACCAGCTCATGCAGACCATGATACGGACAATGGGACAACTGCAGGCTGGCAATAACATCAACAATCAGCCCCACATGCTTCCACCGCCACCCCCGCCCCCTCATAACCGATTGGGAGAGTTCATGAGGACTAGGCCGCCAACCTTTGCTCAAGTCACAAACCCTATGGATGTGGATGATTGGCTCAAGTCCGTGGAGAAGAAGCTTGCCATTATCCAATGCAGTGACCGAGAGAAGGTCCTGTTCGCTTCTCATCAACTCGTTGGAGCAGCTGCGGATTGGTGGGATTCTTATTGCAATGCTCATGAGAATCAAGAAAGAATCACTTGGGCCGAATTCAAGGAGAATTTTCGTTCTCATTATGTGCCTGAGGGTGTTATGCTCTTGAAGAGGCAAAAATTTGAGAATTTAAGGCAAGGAAGATCAAGCATGAGTGAATATCTCAATAAATTCACTCAACTCTCAAGGTACGCACTTGAATATGTGAGCCTAGATAGCCGGAAGCAATATTTGTTCATGAGAGGCCTCAACAATGAGATCCAAGTGCAACTACTCAATTGCGATTATGCAAATTTCCAGAAGCTTGTGGACAAAGCAATTGTGATTGAGAACAAGATCCGTGAGATGGAGCAAGAAATCAAGAGGAAGGCGCCATATCAAGGACAACAACAAGGAAGTAATGTGCGCCCTCGCCTTGCACCACCCAATGCACCCCATTACAGCTCCTCTATTCTTGCTCAGCGTCCTGGTTATGCACCGCGCCCAACTCAGTTTGTGCAGCAGCGCCCTGTTATGCAAGCACCTAGGCCTCCGATGCCTTATGCACCTCGTGCTGATTTTCCTAGAGCCAATGTTCAAAACCAAGCTCGTCCCAATAATTCTGGTGGGGTTAAGAAGTGTTATACTTGTGGAGAAGTTGGACACTTTGCGCATCAATGTCCTAAGTCAGGCCTTGGTCAAGGAAGCAATGCGTCGAGGCAAAACCCAAGACCCAATGGAGGGCAGCCACAAGGAAGCCGTGGACAGCAGAATTTTGCTCATGGCAACGTGAACCATGTCTCTACGGAGGATGCTCAACAAGCGGATGACGTGGTCATTGGTATGTTTCTCGCCAACTCCAACCCCGCGACTATGTTATTTGATTCTGGAGCATCGCATTCATTCATTGCATCGAAGTATGTTGCCAAGTATAGTTTGCCTATCTCTCATATGAAGTTTACTCTATTGGTTAAGTCTACTGGAGGAGAGATGAGGACAAATATAGTATGTCCAAAAGTAAGCCTTAGAATAAGGGGGGGTAGACTTCTCCGCCAACCTCATTGTTTTGGATTCTCAAGGGTTGGATATTATACTTGGTATGGACTGGTTGAGGAAGCACAATGGAGTTATTGAGTGTGCCACAAAGACGGTGAAGTTGACTAATGAGGAAGGGATCACCGTAGAATTTGAAGCATCTCAAACCGCACCGAAGCAATTGGAGCTGAATCATATGGACGGTGCCGCAATTGAGGAGATTCCGGTAGTGTGTGAATTTTTGGATGTGTTTCCAGATGAGTTGCCAGGTATGCCGCCTGATCGAGACATTGAGTTTGTTATTGATTTAATACCTGGAACTGCACCTATAGCTAAGAGGCCGTACCGGATGCCTCCTATGCAATTAGCGGAGCTCAAGAAGCAGATTCAAGAACAACTAGAGAAAGGTTTTATTCGCCCAAGCTCTTCACCTTGGGGAGCGCCCGTTCTATTTGTGGACAAGAAGGATGGAACGCACAGGATGTGTGTGGATTACCGAGCTCTCAACAAGGTGACCATCAAGAATAAGTACACCTTGCCCCGTATAGAGGATTTGTTTGATCAGATGAAAGGTGCTTGTGTGTTTTCCAAGATTGATTTGAGGTCAGGTTACTTTCAAATGAAGATTAGACCATCGGACATACCCAAGACAGCTTTCACGACACGGTATGGATCTTATGAGTACACTGTGATGTCTTTTGGATTGACAAATGCGCCTGCCTACTTTATGTACCTCATGAATAAAGTCTTCATGGAGTACTTGGACAAGTTCGTTGTGGTGTTTATTGATGACATTATGATCTACTCGAAGGATGGGAAGGAACATGAGGAACACTTGAGGCTTACGTTGCAGAAATTGAGGGAGCATCAATTGTATGCCAAGTTTAGCAAGTGCCAGTTTTGGTTGAAAGAGGTGCCATTTTTGGGTCATATAATCTCAGGAGGAGGAGTATCGATTGACCCCGGAAAAGTGAGAGACGTGTTGAAGTGGGAGCCGCCGCAAAATTTCAAGGAAATAAGGAGTTTTCTTGGGATGGCTGGATATTACCGTCGGTTTATCAAGGACTTTTCCAAGATAGCCAAGCCCATGACGGAATTGCTAATGAAGGGAAAGGCGTTCCAATGAACTGAAGCTTGTCAGAATAGTTTTGAGGAGTTGAAGAAGAAGTTGACAACAGCCCCAGTTTTGGTATTGCCGGATGTAAGCAAGAGTTTCGACATCTATTGTGATGCATCAAGACAAGGACTTGGGTGTGTATTGATGCAAGAAGGTCAAGTGGTCACCTATGCATCAAGACAATTGAAGAAACATGAGCAGAATTACCCCACGCATGATTTAGAACTTGCAGCCGTGGTACATGCATTAAAAATTTGGAGACACTATATTCTTGGACATATGTGTGAAATTTATACGGATCATAATATTTTGAAGTATATTTTCACACAAACGGATCTGAACTTGAGGCAACGTAGATGGTTGGAGCTCATCAAAGATTATGATTTGGGGATCAACTATCATCCGGGAAAGGCCAATGTAGTGGCCGATGCTTTGAGCCGAAAAGGAGTAAGCCACCAACTCACAGTCCGGGAACTGCCATCCGAGTTATGCAAGGAGTTTAAACGGTTAAACCTTGGATTCATAAATGAGATGGGAAAGATGGAAGTCAACCCAATATTAGAGCAGGAAATACAGGAAGGACAGACAAAGGACAAGGAAATACAGGAAATCAAGGAAAATATCCAAGAAGGAAGAGAATTCAGATTTGATGAGGACGAACAGGGTACCTTATGGCTTGGAAAGAGGATTGTGGTATCTAATGTTAGGCATATTCGGGAAACAATATTGAAGGAGGCACATGACTCACCTTACTCAATTCATCCCGGCTGTACAAAGATGTACAAGGACTTGAAGACATGCTATTGGTGGGCCAGCATGAAAAAGGACATAGCCGAATATGTTGCATTGTGTGATGTGTGCCAACGAGTTAAAGCAGAACACCAAAGGCCAGCTGGATTATTGCAACCATTAAAGATTCTGGAGTGGAAGTGGGAAGAGATTGGTATGGACTTTATAGTTGGATTACCATGTACACAGTCCGGATATGACTCGATTTGGGTAATCGTGGATCGATTGACAAAATCAGCTCACTTCATTCCTGTCAAGACCACATATACCACCGCGAAGCTAGCAGAATTGTATATAGAGCATATTGTGTGTCGACATGGAGTACCGAAGAAGATAGTCTCGGATAGAGGTTCTCAGTTTACCTCCAGATTTTGGCAGAAATTGCATGAAGCAATGGGAACAAGGTTGAACTTCAGTTCGACATATCATCCTCAAACGGATGGACAAACCGAGAGGACCAATCAGATTTTGGAGGACATGTTAAGAGCTTGTGCTTTAAAGCATGGGAAAAGTTGGGACAAAAGCCTGCCATACGCGGAATTTTCATACAACAATAGTTACCAAGCAAGCTTGAAAATGTCACCATATGAACCGCTTTATGGGAGGAAGTGTAGGACACCTTTATCCTGGAATGAGGCAGAAGAAACTCAAGTATTTGGTCCGGATGTGTTGCAAGAAGCCGAAAACCAAGTCCAGATAATTCGTGAAAACTTGAGGGCTGCCCAATCAAGACAAAAAGGCTATGCGGACTATAGGAGAAGGAAATTAGCCTTTGAAATAGGAGATTTTGTCTACCTCAAGGTGTCACCTATGAGAGGTCATAAGAGGTTTAACATAAGAGGCAAGCTCGCACCCCGTTATATTGGACCATTCAAGATTTTGGACAAAAGAGGAGAAGTAGCATATAAGTTGGAGATGCCAGCTCATCTTTCAGACGTACATGATGTGTTTCATGTCTCTCAACTCAAGAAGTGTCTCAGGGTAACGGAAGAACAAGTGCCAATGGACGAGTTAGAACTTCAAGAGGATTTGTCCTATGTCGAGCAACCTATCAAGATGTTGGACGTGAAGGAAAGAGTCACGAGAAATAAGAGGATCCGTTAGTGCAAAGTGCAATGGAAACACCATACGGAAGCCGAAGCTACATGGGAACGTGAAGAAGACCTGAAGGCAGAATTCCCTCATCTTTTCTCCACGCTATCGAATCTCGAGGGTGAGATTCACTTTAAGGGGGTAGGTTTGTAACACCCTCAATTTTCGCATCATGAATTGCATACATGTTCATGCATTAAATATTACTACAATAAAAGAAAAATGATAAAACATGCATATATGGTGTAGCAAAAAGAAGAAAAAGAAAATAATAATTATAGCCTAAAACTTGTAATAAGGAATAAATATAAATAATAATAAAAATATATATATAAATATATATATATATATAAATAATATATAATAACTGTATATAAAAAAATAAAATAATAATAAATAATATAAAGAATAAATAAATAACAGTATATAAAAAAAAGAAAAAAAAGTCAACCTGCCGCTGGCCAGATCGAGCGGCCCAGCCAGCGCAGCACCCCGCGATCCCACCTCGCGCGCCCCGCCGCCCGGTCCCACGCGCCCCACCCGCACCGCCGCGCCTCCCGGCCGACCCCATCCCGCGTGACCTCGCCTCCTGCACGCGCCGCCCGCTGGGTCCCGCCGACCGCTCCCGCGCCTCGCGGCCGACCACCCACGCGCCCCGCCGCCTGCTCCCGGGCCCCACCCCGCCACGCGCCTCAGCGCGCCCCGCCACGCCGCCTGCGCTGGCCCCGCCGCCTGGGCCCCACCCCGATGCTCGCGCTCACCCGCCCCGACCGCGCCTGCCCCGCCTGCTGCACACCCGCGCCCCGAGCGCCGCTCGCGCCCCGATGCCCCCCCCCCCCCCCCCCGACCGCACGATACGCGCGACCGCGCAGCGCCTCGGTCCCACCCCGCGCGCCCGTGCCCCGCCTGCCCCGTGCCGCACGCCCGACCGCGCGCATCGCGCGCTCGCCGCTCAGCGCCGGCCCTAGCTCCCGCCGCCCACGGAGCCCTAGTGAAAGTGCATCTAGGTTCCCCGTGGGTTTTGGATGATTAATGACGACAATTAAGTCGCTAATGAGCTCAAGTGATCTTAGCACAGGTGTGGACTCGATCGGAGACGCAAACACTCAAAAAGAAAAGGAAGGAAACGGAGTCAACTCGAAGCGTAGAAACTAGGGTTTCTAGCGTGTTGAGTTAGACTAGCCGTAGAAATAGGAGGGTGCGTGTGTAAAGTGCATTGAGATCAAGTTTGGGAGCTCAAAGTGTTTTAGAGGTCAAACCCCTTGAGAGAAAAGAGTGGATAAGCAGTCTGGCAGCAGGGTCGGACTAGTCCGTGCAGGTGGCCGGACTAGTCCGTCCCTGGCTGGCCAAGTCCGTTGTCGGCCGGACCAGAAGGGTCTGACTGAGATCAGACTAGTCCGTTCATGGCCGGACTAGTCCGGGTAGCAGTGAGTTGGTTTTGGGGACTAAGTCTCAAAACCACGGACTTGTCCGTTTGAGACCGGACCAAGAGGTCATGAGTGAGAACGGACTAGTCCGCCCGTGGGGCCGGACTAGTCCGGGTTGGTGTATTGGAAGTGGTTCTGTGACTAAGTCTGGATGGACCGGACTAGTCCGCCCATGGGGCCGGACTAGTCCGTGGTCCTCAGACTAGTCCGTTTTCACACGGAGCAAAAGGCTCTGTGTGAGATCGGACTAGTCCGGTGGTGACCGGACTAGTCCGTTGTTGAAGTGACCGTTTGAATTTGAAGTTTGGCGGGTAGTGTGACGATAGCGTGTCAGCTGCCGGGGCCTGACAAGAGGTCAGTGGTCCCCTAGGCCGGACTAGTCCGGGCCTGTGGCCGGACTAGTCCGCCCTTCTGCTGAAGTCAGCAGTATGGGCATGGGACCTCTATAAATAGAGGTCCCCTGGGTTCTTTTGAACCAACTCTTGAACACTCTCGAACCCTAGCGCCGCCACAGCCAACTTGGAGCACTCTTAAGCCTCTTTCTTGCCAACTTTCCCTCTAAAACTAATTCTTGTGTGGATTAGGGTTTAGTGAGGTGGAGAAGAGGAAGAACATCGCGCTTGTGCTCCCGGTTTGATCTCTTGCACTCATTGAGTCTTTGTGAGCTGTGTGTTGAGTGTGTTTTGCGTTGTTGATCATCTTTGTGGTGTGGGAGCCTCAGATTGTGAGAAGCCCCAACGAATCTTGTATTCACACTTTGAGATAGTGGAGAACCAAGTTAGGCCCGTGCGGTAAACTTGGTGAGGGAAGGGTTGGTGAACCCGGTCCTTTGTGGACTCCTCAACGGGGAGTAGATTCTTGTGTGGAATCGAACCTCGGGATAAAATTCCTGGTGTCTCCGTGTTCTTCGCATTTTGTTTATCACTTACTTCGTTCTAGGGTTGCTAGTCTTGTTTTGAGCCTCACATTGTTTAATCTTGTTAAAACTTGACTCACTCTTGTGTTGATAGATTCTAAACTTGTATTAAACATATCCTCACCTGTAGCCTCGAGAAAATCCCCTTAAAACTTGCTAGAAACACTTTTTAGGGTTCTTCACGCAGGCTGACCGGACTAGTCCGCCCCCAGACCGGACTAGTCTGCCCCCTGTGATTTAATCTCGTTTTATTCAGTCATTTGCAGGTCGATTAGCCTATTCACCCCCCCTCTAGGCAACTTTCAATTGGTATCAGAGCAAGGTTTCTCCACAAAGAGTCTAACAACTTGGAGAGATGGCCGGAGTGGTGTTTGAAGAGGTGTCGACCAACGACTCTCAACCGACACGTGAGGAGACAATGGCTTATCAAGACAAGCCAACGGATGATGAGGAGACTCGCCAGCTCAAGGCGAAGCTCCGGGAGAAGTTGAAGATTGCTGTGGTTGAGCCGTCAAGCTCATCAAGTGGTGGCGGCGGAGTCAACTACAATCGACAAGGGTTCAACTATGAACGCCTTGCCGCCAACAACCACTACCTCTCCATCCCATTGGGGAAACCTCCTCAATTCGATGGAACCGACTACGGGATGTGGAAACACAACATGAAGATCCACCTCGTGTCACTCAATCCGGCATTGTGGCAAATTGTCATGACCGGGGTGGAGATCCCGAAGGATGAGGACAACATCACGCAAGAACAAGCCATCCTCATCCACCGCAACGCTCAAGCTGCGGGTGTGATTATCTCATCTCTCTCAAGAGATGAGTTCAACCGCGTCGATGGTCTTGAGGTGGCCAAAGACATATGGAACACCCTCAAGACGGCGCACGAAGGAAATCGGGTGGTCAAGGAGGCCAAGATCAAGCTCATCGAAGAAGAGCTTGGGAGATTCGCCATCTTGGATGGTGAATCCCCCCAAGACATGTACAACCGGTTGAAGGTGCTTATCAACAAGAGCCGATCATATGGCTGCACCAAGTGGACCGACCACGAGGTTGTGAAGAGGATGATCCGGGCGTTTATGCCTAGGAACGTCGCCCTTTGCTCCATGATTCGAGAAAGCCCGGGGTTCACTCAAATGACCCCGGAGGAGGTTCTTGGTAGGATCATTAACCACGAGATCATGGAGAAGGAGGCGCTCTTCTACAATGACCTTCAGAAATTCACCGCCTCCAAGATGAAGAACGTTGCACTCAAGGCAACACCCTCTTCACAAGAGCAAGAGGAAAGTGATGAGGAGAGCCTCAACACCGATGAGGAAGAGGCCTTCTTCATCAACAAGTTTAGGAGAATGATGAGGAGGAAGAAAGGTGGATACAACCATGAGGGCAAAGGGAAGGAAAGAGCAAGGCCCAAATCAAAGAGGTCTTGCTACAATTGTGGCGAGTATGGGCACTTCATCGCTGATTGCCCACATGAAGAAGCGAAGAAGAAGAAGGAGGGCAAGCCTCAAGATAAGAAATTCTTCAAGAAGAAGAGGCCCTCCGGACAAGCCCACTTGGGGAAGGAGTGGGACTCTAATGATGAGTCCTCCTCTGAAGAAGAAGAGGAGAAGATGGCTACCATAGCCATCGGGAGGAGCTCCAAGGGAAGCAAGCTCTTCCCCAACCTCAACGACAACTACAAACCAACCTGCCTTATGGCAAAGGAGGGAAGGAGAAAGGTAACATCTCACTCCTCCTCCCCCATTTCCTCTCATGATGAATTTGATAGTGCTAGTGAAAATGAGCATATGTTTAAGGACATAAGCAAAAGCACCTTGCGTAGGATGAAGTTGCTTATGGATGAGATCTTTGAGAAGGAGGATCTTATCAACAGACAGGAGGACATGCTCATCCTTGAGAAGGAGAGATTTCAAGAGCTTAACGAGCTTCTTGAGCTTGAAAGAGAGAAGAGCAAGGCATTGGAACATGAACTTGCTCTAAGTAAGAAAACGTGTTCAAGTCTTGAGGAGAACTCAATTGGGCTCAAGGATGAACTTGGGAACTTGACAAAAGTTAACAAGATTCTTGAGACTCAAATTGAGTCCCTTAAGAACAATGTAGCCTCTTCCTCTAAGAGCTCAACCTTCTCAAAGGCCTCATCCAATGCAACTCCGCCTTGCAAGTGCTCTAACTTAATTCTTAAGCTTAAGGATGAACTCAACTCAGCACAAGGCAAGCAAGCACCTAAGGGTGCCATCTTTGACAAGGAGAAGGTGGCGTATGCACGAAGTGCATACACCAACACAAGACCTCCCCATGTCAAGGATGGTCTTGGCTATACTAGAGGTGGAAGGCATAACGCCAAAACCTCCAAGTATGGCAAAGACATGATTGTCTTTGTTAAGGGGAGTTCATCCCCAACTAAAATTGAAAAGAACTCATACTCTAGCAACAAATTGCCTAAATCTGAATCGCATCCTCTATTCCATGATTTTGATGCATCCTATGTGCTAAAGAGGAACAAACACGACAAAGTGTTTGCTAGATATGTTGGGCCACTCCGCAAGAGCCCCAATCCTTGCGTGTGGGTGCCCAAATGCCTAACTACTAACGTGAGAGGACCCAACTCCGCTTGGGTACCTAAAAGGAAGGCATAAAGGCATACTCCTCCGGTGGATCGAAATGGGTGTTGGATAGCGGATGTACCAACCACATGACCGGAGAGAGGAGCATGTTCATAGAGTATGAGGAGAACGAGGACCCAAGTGAAGGAATTTTCTTTGGGGATAATAGCCAAGGAAAAATCCTTGGCTCCGGTAAAATTGCTATCTCCTCTTCGCATACCTTATCTAATGTTTTGCATGTTGATTCCCTAGACTATAATCTCCTATCCATATCACAGCTTTGTGATAAAGGATATAAGTGTGTCTTTTCTAGTGAGGGTGTGAATGTTCTGAGAGAGGGTAATGACTCAATAGCCTTTAAGGGAGTGCTCAAGGGAAAGCTGTATCTTGTGGACTTTACCACGGATAAGGCTCAACTTGACACATGCTTAATGGCGAAAGCCAACATGGGATGGCTTTGGCATAGAAGGCTTGCCCATGTTGGAATGAGGAACCTTCAAAAACTCCTTAAAGGAGAGCACGTCCGTGGCCTAAAGGATGTGGTATTTGAAAAGGATAGGCCATGTGGTGCGTGTCAAGCGGGAAAGCAAGTAGGAGCTCAACACCCCTCTAAGAATGTCATGACGACAACTAGACCTTTGGAGTTACTCCATATGGATCTTTTTGGCCCCATTGCTTACATTAGCATCGATGGCAACATGTATGGTCTAGTTATCGTTGATGACTTCTCTAGATACTCTTGGGTGTTCTTCTTGCATGATAAGAGTGAAACCCCCGGTGTCCTCAAGAAATTCCTAAGGAGAGCTCAAAATGAGTTCACCTTGAGGATAAAGGCTATAAGGAGTGATAATGGCACCGAATTCAAAAACATGCAAGTAGAAGAGTTCCTAGATGAGGAAGGCATCAAGCATGAGTTTTCCGCTCCCTATTCTCCACAACAAAATGGAATTGCCGAAAGAAAGAATAGGACGCTCATTGAGATGTCAAGGACAATGCTAGATGAGTACAAAACATCGGACCGGTTTTGGGCGGAAGCGGTTAACACCGCTTGCCATGCCATAAACCGATTGTACCTTCATCGCCTCCTCAAGAAGACTCCTTATGAGCTTCTCGTTGGTAAGAAACCCAATGTCTCTTACTTTCGTGTTTTTGGTAGCAAGTGTTATATCCTCAACAAGAAGCCTATGACTTCGAAGTTTGCTTCAAAGTCCGATGAAGGTTTCTTGCTTGGATATGACTCAAACACTCATGCATACCGTGTGTTCAACAAATCCTCCGGAATTGTTGAAGTGGCACGTGACGTGGTGTTTGACGAAACCAATGGCTCTCAAGTGGAGCAAGTTGATCAACATGTCCTTGATCAAGAGGAACCTCCACTAGAAGCTCTAAGGAGAATGGCACTTGGAGATGTTCGCCCACAAGAACCATCCCAAAGCCCAAGTGACCATCATCATTTTGAAGTAGGTCAAACCCCCATTGGACAAGTTGGAGATCCACTAGATACTCCCCAAAACAGTAATAGGAATGAAGATCAAGGGGGAGGCTTGGATCAAGGGGGAGACCAAAGTGAAGAAGATGAAGCAAGTGATTCAAGAGCTCAACCTCCGCATCCCCGTGTTCATCAAAGTGTTCAACGGGATCATCCCGTTGATAACATTCTAGGAGATATCACAAGAGGAGTAACAACACGTTCACGTGTTGCAAACTTTTGTGAGCATTTCTCCTTTGTCTCATCCTTGGAACCCCATAAGGTTGAAGGTGCCTTAAGAGATCCGGATTGGGTAGTTGCCATGCAAGAGGAGCTCAATAACTTTGAAAGGAACAAGGTTTGGGAGCTTGTCAAGCGCCCACAAGCTAATGTTGTTGGAACCAAGTGGGTGTTCCGCAACAAACAAGATGAGCATGGCATGGTAACTAGGAACAAGGCACGGCTTGTGGCAAAAGGGTACTCACAAGTCGAAGGATTGGATTTTGATGAGACATTTGCTCCCGTAGCTAGGCTTGAGTCAATTCGGATATTACTAGCCTTTGCTACTCACCATGACTTCAAGCTCTACCAAATGGATGTTAAGAGTGCATTCCTTAATGGCCCAATCAAGGAAGAAGTCTATGTAGAGCAACCTCCAGGGTTTGAAGACCAAGACTATCCAAACCACGTTTACAAATTGCGAAAGGCTCTTTATGGCCTCAAGCAAGCTCCTAGAGCTTGGTATGAGTGCCTAAGAGACTTTCTAGTTGAAAATGGTTTTAGGATAGGCAAAGCGGATTATACCCTTTTCACAAAGCACTTCAACGAAGATCTTTTTGTGTGCCAAATATATGTGGATGACATCATATTTGGTTCCACAAATAAGGTGTTTTGTGATGAGTTCTCCAAGATAATGACGGAGAGGTTTGAAATGTCCATGATGGGTGAGTTGAAGTTCTTTCTAGGATTTTAAGTAAAACAACTCAAAGAAGGGACGTTCATAAGTCAAACTAAGTATACACAAGATATTCTAAGGAAGTTTGACATGGATAAGGCAAAACCCATCAAAACCCCTATGAGGACAAATGGACACCTAGACCTAAATGAGGATGGTCCTAGTGTGGATCAAAAGTTATATAGGTCTATGATTGGTTCACTTCTCTATCTTTGTGCATCTAGGCCCGATATCATGTTAAGTGTGTGTATGTGTGCACGCTTTCAAGCGGCACCTAAGGCTTGTCATTTGACCGCCGTTAAAAGGATCTTCAGATATCTAGTACACACACCCTCCCTAGGACTTTGGTACCCTAAAGGATCTAAGTTTAACCTCATTGGATATTCCGATGCGGACTATGCGGGGTGCAAAGTTGATAGGAAGAGCACATCGGGTACATGCCAATTCTTAGGTCGATCTCTAGTGTCTTGGTCCTCCAAGAAGCAAAACTCTATTGCTCTCTCCACCGCCGAAGCGGAATATGTTGCAGCCGGAAGTTGTTGTGCACAACTTCTCTGGATGCGACAAACCCTTAGGGATTATGGGATTAACTTGCGCAACATTCCACTCTTGTGTGACAACGAGAGTGCCATCAAGATAGCCCATAATCCGGTGGAGCACTCTAGGACCAAACACATAGACATTCGACACCATTTCTTGCGAGATCACTCAATGAAAGGAGACATCGTAATTTCTCATGTGAGGACGGAACATCAACTAGCGGATATCTTCACTAAGCCTCTTGATGAGAAGCGTTTCTGTGAGCTAAGAAGTGAGCTCAACATTTTGGATTCTAGGAATGTGGCTTAAAACTCATTCCTCCCTTTTGAGCAATTTTTGAAAAACTCCTCTCAATCATGATTTCTCTTCAAAATCCGTTTGAGAAAACTATTTCTTGAAAATTGATCATGCTTGTGTCATGTTTATCCTCAATAATCTTGTTTGCATTGCTAGTTGTCCAAAAGGACAAGTGATTGGAGGGCAAAGCTCTAAAATACAATTTTTCAGCCTAGTCGGACCGGACTAGTCCGCCCCTTGGACGGACAAGTCCGGGTCCAGACTAGTCCGCGGCTAGTCCGCATACCGGACTAGTCTGCTCTGAGGCCGGACTAGTCCGGAGGCAGACTAGTCCGTGTCTGGTCCGCGCACCGGACTAGTCCGGCACTTGGGGGCTTAAACCCCCAGGGTCGGCCCAGACCCCTCTTCTTCCTCCCACTCGCGCCTCTCCCTCTCCCACGCTCAAGCAACCGCCTTTTTGGCGATTTTTCGCTCCATCCACCAAATCTTGATTCCAATCCGTGCATTGGAGCCCTTGGGTGTGAGGGATCGTTTCCCCGCGCTTCACCTTCGCAATACATCGTCGATTTCGTCGATTCTCGCGGATTCAAGAAGGTATTCTAGCTTTTTCAAAAACTTTCCCCATTTTTGATTCTTTAGGTTTTTGACAGAGCGGACTAGTCCGGAGGCAGACTAGTCCGTGTCTGGTCCGCGCACCGGACTAGTCCGGCACTTGGGGCTTAAACCCCCAGGGTCGGCCCAGACCCCTCTTCTTCCTCCCACTCGCGCCTCTCCCTCTCCCACGCTCAAGCAACCGCCTTTTTGGCGATTTTTCGCTCCATCCACCAAATCTCGATTCCAATCCGTGCATTGGAGCCCTTGGGTGTGAGGGATCGTTTCCCCGCGCTTCACCTTCGCAATCCATCGTCGATTTCGTCGATTCTCGCGGATTCAAGAAGGTATTCTAGCTTTTTCAAAAACTTTCCCCATTTTTGATTCTTTAGGTTTTTGATAGGAACACCTTCATAGATATTGCTCCATATACCCTTGTGATCATAGCCTAGGAGTATTGCGCGCTGATCCGAAGTTTTTTCGATGATTCGATTAGGGTTAGGGTTTATCCTGTGCGACCCGGACTAGTCCAACCCCTGGCGGACAAGTCCGCCCTGCGGACTAGTCCGCCCCCAGGGCGGACAAGTCCGGTTTGCACAGAGCAAACCCTAATCCTAGTCCTCTCCCGAGACTTCTTCCGCAATACTTCCAACTCCTTGAACTCATATCTTCCCGTTTATGCTTTTCACAGCATGTCGAACTCAGAGCGTTCCCCTCCTCGTCCCAACCCCGAGGGGCGAACCAAAGCTCAAATTGTCGAGGCAAGGACCAAGGCTGCGCTCATAGAGGCGCAAAAGGCAAAGGAAGAGAGGCGGCTGAAAGCACTCGAAGCCTCCAAAGTTGCAGCGAGCATCTACAATGAGGAAGAAGCCATAGCTCGAGCAACTGCAGAGTCTCTAAATGAGCTGAGGAAGAAGAAAAGGGAAGACAGGGAGGCTCACAACTCCAGGGCTGCTGAGGCCAGTGCCCCCAAGCGAAAGAAGCTCGTCACCGTTGGCGAGAAGGCGAAGGGCAAGGAGCCAGCCCAAATGGAACCTGAGCCCAGGGTCGAGCGTGACCCCAAGAAGGGAAAGGCTCCGGCTCCAGTCGAGCCAAAGAAGAAGAAGCCCTCCATCAAGGTGCCAGCCAAGAAGGCACCCGGAGGAGTGTTGATTCGTGAACAAGGGAAAGCTCAAGTTGTTGAGCCTCTGGTGATGCACAGTCCAGCACGTAATCCAAACCGTCAGCCCAACCTCTCAGCTAACACTTTCAAAGGAAAAGGAGCTGAGAAGGCCAGGAGACTCAGAGACGAGAATGTCTATAGGTATGAGAGGTCCACCGCCGACCCTCGGTTCTGGTGTGACTTCCACTGCGATTACTATCGCCTTGTCTACATGAAGATGAAGACTCCTGTGACTGATGCCCAGTGGGTTGACTGGGACTACATGGCTCAGAAGAAGCATGCTGCATTTGATGCTGTGATCAATGCAGCGGAACGACATGGAATCAAGGATATCATGGGTTTCCAGTACGACTGGAACATTGAGGTGATTGTCCAGTTCTACACAACCGTCTACTTTCACTCCTTTGGCAATCGCCGGATGACGTGGATGACAAATGGAGAGTAGTACACTGTCACATTTGAAGACTTTGCCAAGATTCTAGGATTGGAGGAACACCTTGAGCATGAGATCATCATCTCTAACCTCAAGGCCCTAGATCGAGATGCCCTTGACTTCATGTATCCAGACCATCTTCCTTATGAGGCAGGACTGGCAAGAAATATCAAGCCATTTTTCAGTGTGCTCAACCGCCTCCTTCGGAAGACCATTGCCCCGAAGGATGGAGATGCCGGAGTCATCCAGGGCAACTTGAGGCATTTGCTTGTGCTGATAGATGGGGAAGAAAGCTTCAACCTAGTTGAGTACATCTTTGATGACATCTTCAATATATCTCATACCCCCAACAGGTCTTGTGGCTATGCTCCTTATGTGATGTGCCTAATTGAGAAAGTCTCCGAAATTACCTTCCAGAAGGATGTCTCACATAAGAGACTGCGTCCTCAGATTCCCCCACCTCTGCCTGTTCCTCCTCGTCGCAAGAATGCAGATCCTCCATCTCGTCCCGTGGCACCTCCGTCCCCGCCTCCGCCTCAATCAATGAGTGCCTTCTTCAAATGCTTCAAGGCGATCTTCACTTCTTGCCGGAAGCAAGAGATCCGCGCTCAAAGGGCACACAAGCGTCAAGAAAAATATCTTAAGGCGGTGTGCGACAAGCTGGAGGTCCCAATGTCCTCTCCGGAAGTGAGTGATGGGGAAATCACTCCCTTCCCCACCTTCACCGCCGATGAGCTCGCCCAGCTCCAAGAGGGTGGAAGCTCCTCTCGGGCTGCTCCCTCGGCAAGGAACTCCGACGACGACGACGACGCCGATGATCATGAGGACGACGTCGAAGATTCCGAGGCCACGGAGAGTGGAAGTGGCGAAGACGAGGACTAGTTCTTAGGTCTTAGTTTCCTCCCTTCTTTTCCTTTTTGGTGCCTTGATGCCAAAGGGGGAGAGTTAAGGGGGAGTTAATCTTTTGTGGGTGTGTTTGTGGTTTGTGGACTTGTTTCGTAATATATTCATGTGTCTTTGTGGTTTGTGGACTTGTTTCGTAATATATTCATGCTCTTGGATGTTTACATTTGTGCAAGACTTGTTAATGTCGTTTAAATATCAATATAATGCTCTCATTGTCAATCCTTTGATTATATTGATGCTCTTTATGTCTTGTCACAATTGTTGAGCACATCACGTAGGCACCCCACCATAACGTGTGTGGGTATGAAAGATCTCCTCCATCTATTTTACATGTTGCTACATTGAGGGGGAGTCATTCATACGCACACAAGTTATGAAAACCAATTTCCATACTCTTAATTGTTGAAGGACTTAATGTGTTGTCATCAATCACCAAAAAGCGGGAGATTGAAAGTGCATCTAGGTTCCCCGTGGGTTTTGGATGATTGATGACGACAATTAAGTCGCTAATGAGCTCAAGTGATCTTAGCACAGGTGTGGACTCGATCGGAGACGCAAACCCTCAAAAAGAAAAGGAAGGAAACGGAGTCAACTCGAAGCGTAGAAACTAGGGTTTCTAGCGTGTTGAGTTAGACTAGCCGTAGAAATAGGAGGGTGCGTGTGTAAAGTGCATTGAGATCAAGTTTGGGAGCTCAAAGTGTTTTAGAGGTCAAACCCCTTGAGAGAAAAGAGTGGATAAGCAGTCTGGCAGCAGGGCCGGACTAGTCCGTGCAGGTGGCCGGACTAGTCCGTCCCTGGCCGGCCAAGTCCGTTGTCGGCCGGACCAGAAGGGTCTGACTGAGATCGGACTAGTCCGTTCATGGCCGGACTAGTCCGGGTAGCAGTGAGTTGGTTTTGGGGACTAAGTCTCAAAACCACGGACTTGT
Organism: Tuctoria greenei; assembly: GCA_036927565.1. NCBI lineage: Eukaryota > Viridiplantae > Streptophyta > Magnoliopsida > Poales > Poaceae > Tuctoria > Tuctoria greenei. Next base: position 155,488,604 of record JAYESD010000006.1, read on the forward strand.
CCGTTTGAGACCGGACCAAGAGGTCCTGAGTGAGAACGGACTAGTCCGCCCGTGGGGCCGGACTAGTCCGGGTTGGTGTATTGGAAGTGGTTCTGTGACTAAGTCTGGATGGACCGGACTAGTCCGTGGTCCTCAGACTAGTCCGTTTTCACACGGAGCAAAAGGCTCTGTGTGAGATCGGACTAGTCCGGTGGTGACCGGACTAGTCCGTTGTTGAAGTGACCGTTTGAATTTGAAGTTTGGCGGGTAGTGTGACGATAGCGTGTCAGCTGCCGGGGCCTGACAAGAGGTCAGTGGTCCCCTAGGCCGGACTAGTCCGGGCCTGTGGCCGGACTAGTCCGCCCTTCTGCTGAAGTCAGCAGTATGGGCATGGGACCTCTATAAATAGAGGTCCCCTGGCTTCTTTTGAACCAACTCTTGAACACTCTCGAACCCTAGCGCCGCCACAGCCAACTTGGAGCACTCTTAAGCCTCTTTCTTGCCAACTTTCCCTCTAAAACTAATTCTTGTGTGGATTAGGGTTTAGTGAGGTGGAGAAGAGGAAGAACATCGCGCTTGTGCTCCCGATTTGATCTCTTGCACTCATTGAGTCTTTGTGAGCTGTGTGTTGAGTGTGTTTTGCGTTGTTGATCATCTTTGTGGTGTGGGAGCCTCAGATTGTGAGAAGCCCCAACGAATCTTGTATTCACACTTTGAGATAGTGGAGAACCAAGTTAGACCCGTGCGGTAAACTTGGTGAGGGAAGGGTTGGTGAACCCGGTCCTTTGTGGACTCCTCAACGGGGAGTAGATTCTTGTGTGGAATCGAACCTCGGGATAAAATTCCTGGTGTCTCCGTGTTCTTCGCATTTTGTTTATCACTTACTTCGTTCTAGGGTTGCTAGTCTTGTTTTGAGCCTCACATTGTTTAATCTTATTAAAACTTGACTCACTCTTGTGTTGATAGATTCTAAACTTGTATTAAACATATCCTCACCTGTAGCCTCGAGAAAATCTCCTTAAAACTTGCTAGAAACACTTTTTAGGGTTCTTCACGCAGGATGACCGGGCTAGTCCGCCCCCAGACCGGACTAGTCCGCCCCCTTTGATTTAATCTCGTTTTATTCAGTCATTTGCAGGTCGATTAGCCTATTCACCCCCCCCCTCGAGGCAACTTTCACCTAGCCGCTGACTATAAAAAGCCACGGAGACTTCGTGTTTCCCGACGCAAAAAAAAAAAGCAGCCGCCACCAGAAAACGCTGCCGCCTTCCAGACCCAGAAGCCCTAGCCGCCGGCTAGAAAAAAAGGCACTAGAGCCGCCGCCAGGGAAGAAAAGAAAGGAAGAAAAAGAAGGGGAAGAAGAGGAGGAAAAAGAGGAGAGTGCCGCCGTCTGCCGGAGATCGTCATCGCCATCGCGTCGCCGTCGTCGTGCCGCCGGAGGATCTTGCGCATCTACTTCGTCTACGCGTCGCATTCGTTCCGCGATCGTCAAGCCGTCAGATCTACGGTAGGATTCGTTCCCGATGCGAATTTTAGCGACGTATTAAATCTAATAGACGTAAAGTGATTTTTGTTGCACCATAATTTTATTTTCAGCAGCATTAATTCTCGTTAAAACCCCCATAAACTCGTATGAACACATATGAAATACTCGCATCTAATTAATAATCAACTGTAGTTAATTAATTATGGTACTTTGCATGCATGCATATCATCGCATATTGATTAATGTGTGTGCATCATGTTGATTTGTATGTATATTCTTGTATGTGTGATCACGAGTAGAGGGAAGTGCTTAAGAGATCGTGTACGAGGATTTCGAGAATCAAGACTTTGAAGCGCTTGAGCAACCCTATCCGCCGGAGCAAGGCAAGTGTCCTTGAAGCATATTGATCCTATTTTAAAATAAATGTTTTGTTTGCAAACTGCATGCTTGTGTCAATTTGATGGGAATCCTATGGTAGGAAGTTTACTAGATTTGTTTAACCACCCTTGTCACCTGGAATATATGGTAGAGAATCGGGAAGGGTTTTTACCTTTTTGCTTCGCTTAATTAATTGGGATGGAAAACAACACTACACATTTAATTATGCATCAATGATATTCTGGTTACTGTGAACTGGTCAATACGATGGGTGATCTAAGCAAGCCTGGTATGTGGATGGGTTGGATGTTATGGTGGTTTGCTTGCTTTAGATCTAAGGACCGGTTCATGCGAGAATAAGTCAGGACTACAGTGCCACCACGAGGCCAAGTATGGGTGCGGCGTAGCTGATTAATTAGGGCTTTGCTAGTGCTGTTTGGACCATTATGGATGCTCGGGGAAGGGGTAGTCGGATTGGATTTGTTGATGATTGGCGGGACTACCCTGGGATCCGAATGGCTCAAGATGGGGCCCTTGGTTGAAGATGTGCTCAGTTGGAGGCATCGCCACCGGTGAAACCTCAGTGGGGTCTAAATAGGCTAGTAATCCCTTTGTAAAGGCTATTTTGTGATCTCTTGGCCATACACCAAAGGAAGTGTAATTGGCATAAGGGAGGTTCTTTAGTCGCCGACGGGTGATGAAATCACAAACACGTGGGTAAAGAGGTACAAACTCTGCAGAGTATTAAAACTATCATGATAGCCATGCTCCCGGTTATGAGCGCCTGGATGACCTACATGATTAGAGGGAAATTGGGATTTGAGATGTTTATGGTTTGGTAATGGTTATGGTTGATATTATGGTTATGGTTATGGTTATGGGATGGAATCATGGTTTATGACAATGATTATGGTTATTGGCAATAGTAAATTGTGGACTGGTATTATGATGGTTACATGGGTTACGATGGATTTACTTCACATAAATATGATACATTGCTTTTCAAATGTTTTACTGTACTTTTCATCACTTAGCCATTATTATTGTCGTCATTTGAATCAGCCACATGTCATACTTTCCACACTTGCTGAGTACGACATATAGTCACTCTTGCAATCCCCCTCAACAGTTGCAGGTCAGGATTGTGAGTTTAATGGTGATAATGCGGAGTTCTAGGCCGTGTCTACCGTCAGCTTTGCCTGTGGTGTTGATTGGAGCTGCGCATATATATACCCTATTGGTTATGCTTAGTTTGCTTAGTTGATTAATTAGTTTATTTCCGCTGCATTAGTTGAACTTGTCATTACTATTCATTAGAGCTTGTATTCGAGGATAATATGTGTCGGTACCCTAAAAACCATACACCCCCTGAGGTTACAAAGATCTCAAGGGAAGGACCTCTACTCAAATTGAAGACCCTCGGAGGCCCACTTGTCAGACATAACCGGACCTGCTTCTCCAACATGGTTAACTCCTAGGTTGCCACGTGTACTGTCAGACCGGAGCTACTACCCATAAGGGTGAAGCTCCGGGCTAGGTACCGAAACGGCACCTCCGGACTTAACCCCTGACCGAGAGAAGCTCCGGACCTGACACGTGCCAGGCCACCCCGGAGCTTCCTGCTTCCCACAAGCAAGCTCTGGAGCTGCCACGTGTCCATACGTCGGAGCTGGCCGCTTCAAACCTCCGGGAGACATTATAACGGCTCCGGATCTTCAAAGGACAGCCGCGGACTTCAAGACCCGATTAATTGTCATTAATTCCACGTTAATGACACTTAATCGGACGATCTTAACACCTGTAACGGCACTGTCAGAGCCGTTACAGGGTTATTAACAACAATTAATCTCGTGTATCAATATTAGTAACCGCCAAGGCCACGTGTCGGGCCAGGCTGACTTGTAACGGTTTGTCCTTGTACTATAAAAGGACAAACCGACGATACACGAAGAGAGGACTCTCGAACGCTCTCAAGATCACAAGTTAATACAACACACACACGCCCGTGGAGTAGGGTATTACGCTCAGGCGGCCCGAACCACGTAAACCACTGTGTCTCTCGTGTCCAATCGTGATTCACCTTCTTGAGTCTCCGCGCGCCCAAATCGAACTACAAACTCCTTCAACACTTTAGTAGTGTCAGGGGATCTGCCCACTCCAACAGTCGACAGTTGGCGCGCCAGGAAGGGGAGCCTGAGATCTTCAAGAATGGTGAATTCTGCGGCTGGATCATCCAACGGGCAACCTGCTGCTCAGGCTGTCGGAGGCAATCCCTCCAACATGCAGCCACCGGCAGGAGCCTCAGCACCAGCAGGAGTTACACTCCCACCGCCACCATCTTCTCCGGCAAGACGTGCCGAGCAACATGATGGTGCGCCGGCGTCACATACTGCGCCGGCAAGTCGTGATAACCCAGAACATGCGCTCCATGCAGCGCGTGCTCTTCTCCAGCGACCACCACCTCCGGATGCATCTCAAGGTGCCATGGAGCAATGGAGGGCTGATGTTGAGCATTTGGTCGCAGCAGCGGCCGAACGCCTCAACAACCAGGGTCCACCTCCTTCAGGGCGGGCCCCGTCGCAGCGATGGACGTTGTCTGGAAGACTTGGTCCGCATGTCTCCAACAACCGAAGACGAGCTGCGTCACAGCAAGTGACGTCGTTGCCCTCTGGGGCACGACGCACCCATACTGCATCTCGGCTTTCGACACATGACCTCCGGGCGGAGCTTGATCGCCGATACCGCCAACAGGATGGCCGTGTCCATATCGAGCGAGCTCGAGAAAGACGAGATGCTCAAGACCTTTCTACTCTGGAAGGAGTAGGAGGAGGCTGTTCCGCCCTAGCCATGCACCTACGCATGGTTAGATGGCCACAGAAGTTCCGGCCACATTTGCCGGAAAAATTCGACGGGACTGTCAACCCCGTAGAATTTCTGCAGATATACTCCACTGCAATCTTAGCAGCTGGAGGAAACGAGGCCGTAATGGCCAACTACTTTCCAGTGGCCTTAACTGAGACCGCCAGGTCCTGGTTTATGAGCCTTCCACCCAACTCTATTGACAGTTGGGAGGAGCTGTGCCGTCAGTTCACTGCCAATTTCGGGAGTTCATACACCCGACCGGGCACTGAACTGGACCTTTTTGTGGTCGTGCAAAAAGGAGGAGAATCTTTGCGGTCATTCATCCAGAGGTTCTCTCAGGTACGTAACACAATCCCTTCTATCTCAAGCGCTTCTGTCATTGTAGCATTTAGACAGGGTGTGCGAGACAAGAAGATGTTGGAGAAGCTGGCGATCAAAGAGATCACCAGCGTCACGGAGCTCTTCAGCTTGGCTGACAAATGTGCCAGAGCTGCGGAGGGCCGTGAAATGCACTCCAAACCAGCCTTAGAGGATCATAAAAAATCCTCCAAAGAAGAAGCCGCTACCTCCGGGAGTGGCAAGAAGAAGCCGTCGGCCGGTACATCCAACGTTGCAGCCACTGCAACTCCTGGTGGCCGGGGGCCACGCCCCGAGAAGCGACCTCGACCGTCTTCTGAAGACGGTGGCAAATCCAAAATGTGGTGCCCCATTCACAAAACGGGCAGCCACAGGCTGGAAGACTGCCGGGAGGTCCAAAACCTTGCCGAGCGCTACAACAAGCGCCGGGAAGGGTCTCCTTTCCGACAGAGGGAGGGGAAACAGAAGGTTGACGAAGCTCCGGCTGAAGAGGAGTTAGGCTTTCAGGACCCCAAAAAGGTCCTGAAAGCCGTTTACACCTCCGTCGACGATGACTCCGACGTCTCCGACAACGAGCGTCGGAAAACCATGAACACCATCTTTGGTGGATCATGGGACATCACTTCTCGTCGTGTCATCAAGACTATGCGGCGGGATATGGCTGCTGTAGCTCCTACAGCTAGACCGGAGCCACATCGAAAGTGGATGGACACACCCATCACTTTTGACGCTTCGGACTGTCCTCAAATCATGGTCGGAGCTGGCCAATTACCCTTGATGGTATCTCCCACCATCAACAACATCCAGCTCCATCATGTCATGGTAGACGGAGGTTCGGGGCTTAACCTCATCAGCTTCGAAGCTTTCACTAAGCTTCAGCTCCGACCTTCGGACCTCCAGCCCTCTCGACCTTTCTCCGGAGTAGGTCCGGGGGCCATTACTCCACTCGGAGCTATTACTCTCCCTGTTACCTTCGGGACCCGAGAGAAGTATCGCACCGAGAAGTTGGTCTTCGACGTCGCTCAGATCAACTTACCATTCAACGCCATCTTGGGTAGACCTGCCCTGTACAAATTCATGGCAGCTGCTCATTATGGATACCTGGTGTTGAAGATGCCAACACCAGTAGGCGTTCTCCGGATCCGCGGAGATCGCACTGCCGGAGTAACTGCTCTGGAGGAACTCCACGCACTCACCACGGCGCAAGAGGAGGACTCCAGACAGGAGCAAGCTCCGAAACCCCCGAGCATTCGTCAACGAGGCTCGACCTCTGCACCCCGTGTGCAGCCAAGCGGCGACACCGACATTCCCGTCAAAGTCGTCCAAATTGGTTCCGATGCCGCTCAAACCACACGTATATCAGGAGGGTTGAACGACAAATAGGAACTCGCGCTCATCACTTTCCTCCGGGCTAACGTTGACGTGTTTGCTTGGCAACCGTCACAAATGCCTGGGATCCCCAGGGAAGTGATTGAGCACAATCTGAAGATTTACCCCGACGCTCGGCCTGTGCATCAGAAACCTCGGAAGCAATCTGTTGAGCGACAGAACTTCATCCGACAAGAAGTGAAGAAGTTGCTCGAAGCTGGATTTATCCGAGAAGTCTACCATCCAAAATGGCTGGCAAACCCAGTCGTTGTGCCCAAGGCCGGCGGGAAACTTCGGATGTGCATCGACTACACCACACTGAATAAGGCATGTCCAAAAGATCCATTCCCACTACCTAGAATAGATCAGATAGTGGATTCCACCTCCGGGTGCGAGTTACTGTGTTTTCTAGACGCATATTCTGGATATCATCAAATCAGGATGTCTAGGGAGGATGAAGAGCATACTTCATTCATCACAGTGGATGGATTGTATTGTTACATAGCCATGCCGTTTGGTCTCAAGAATGCAGCTTCAACTTTTGTACGAGCTATGTACAAAACTTTCGAAGAACTCATCAGAGACATAGTGGAAGTGTACGTCGATGACATCGTGGTCAAAGTCAAGAACAAGGAGTCCCTCTTGGACACCTTGCAGGCTGTCTTCGACAAGCTGCGGGCCACCCGCACGAAGCTAAACCCAGATAAGTGCGTCTTCGGGGTTAGTTCCGGAAAGCTTCTTGGTTTCCTGGTAAGTCACCGGGGCATAGAGGCTAATCCGGCGAAGATAAAAGCCATTGAAGACATGCGGCCACCAACCCGCATCAAAGACGTCCAAAAGTTAACTGGATGTCTAGCAGCCCTCAGCCGTTTCATTTCAAGACTGGCGGAGAAAGCACTTCCCTTCTTCAAGTTACTGAGGAAGTCCGGACCATTCCAGTGGTCTGAAGAAGCAGAGAAGGCATTCCAGGAGCTGAAACAGTTCCTCACCACCTTACCAGTCCTGGTAGCTCCGAACCCTGGTGAGCCTTTATTGCTTTACATTTCAGCTACTGAAGAAGTTGTCAGTATGGTTCTGGTTGCGGAGAGACCGGAACTACCCAATACTCAGGAATCCAGACCCCTTCGGGAGGGTCCGGAGGTTCCTGAAAGCGGGTCTGGGTCCCAGCTCCCAGACTTGAACCCATAAGAAGCCGCTTCAGAGGACCCAGATCCCCCCGAAAGGATCCAGGTCATTCCTGAAGAAGCTCCGGGTTCCTCCACCCAAAACCCGGAGGTCCCCGAAGAGAGTCTGGACCCCTCCGAGAGGGTCCGGATCAATGAAGAGGAAGCTCCGGACCCCTCCGGGAGGGTCCGAACCATTCAACGCCCGGTATACTTCATCAGTGAAGTGTTACATGATGCCAAGACTCGATACCTAGAGGTGCATAAACTGCTTTATGCAGTTCTTATTGCCTCAAGGAAGCTTCGACACTATTTCCAAGCTCACAAAGTCTCGGTGGTGACCTCATATCCACTTCGAGCGGTCCTGCATAATCCCAATTCAACTGGGAATATTGCAAAGTGGGCAGCGGAATTGGCTGAATTCGATCTTAAATTCATTCCGAGACAAGCAATCAAGAGTCAAGCGTTGGCAGATTTCGTGGCAGAATGGACTCCCTCTCCATTAAACCCTGGGGGCCCCAGCGAGCAGAAGACGGAACCTCAAGTTCCAACCTTCACTAAGCCTCATTGGACCCTTTACTTCGACGGCTCCATGCAGAAGCAGGGAGCCGGAGCTGGAATCCTTCTCCTCGCACCAACCGGGGAGAAGGTGAAATACATGGTACACCTTGACTTCAAGGCAACCAATAACATGGCGGAGTATGAAGCACTCATCTATGGATTAAAGGTGGCACTATCATATGGTGTCAAGCAGTTGCTGGTCAAAGGAGATTCACAACTTGTCATCAAGCAGGTGAAGGGTGAATGCTCCTGCAATAATCTCCAGCTGGCTGCTTACCTCCTTGAAGTCCAGAGGCTTCAGAAGGACTTCGAAGTCCTAGACCTTCACCATGTTCAGCGTGCTCACAACGCTGAAGCTGACGAACTCTCGACCAAGGCGTCAACTGGAGTTCCGGCTCCTGACGGAACCTTTGTCCGGAGGTTGTCAAAACCCACAGTTCAGCCTGCCGAACTGAACGAAGGGGGCGAGATCAGCATCCCGAAGCTGACGGTCCCGATGGCCCTGTTACCATGGCAGCCATCAAGGGTCGTAGGTGCTGCCGGAAGCTCCGAGCAACCCAGCACGCAAGACTCAAATGCTCAAGTCAGTTCCGATGCATGGATCTCGGAGATCCGGAACTACTTGAAAGACAACATCCTTCCTGACGATGATGTATCCGCTGACCGGGTAGTCAGATTGGCTAAAAGATACACGTTGGTAGAAGGGGATCTCTACCGGCGCGGTGCCAACGGCATCCTAATGCGGTGCATCACAAGGGAAGAAGGCTGCGAGCTCCTCGCAGAAATCCATGGAGGCGAGTGTGGGAACCACGCATCTTCCCGCACGCTGGTCGGAAAAGCCTTTTGGCACGGCTTCTACTGGCCTACAGCGCTCCAGGATGCAACTGAGCTGGTGAAGAAATGCAAAGCATGCCAATTCCATGCAAAGCAAATTCATACACCTGCTCAGTCCTTACAAATGATACCTCCTACATGGCCTTTCGCTGTGTGGGGGATGGACATCTTGGGACCCTTCCCAAGAGCCGTCGGAGGTTACAAGTTCCTGTACGTCGCCATTGACAAGTTCACCAAGTGGCCGGAAGCTACTCCTGTTGTGACGATCAACAAACAATCTGCAATCAATTTTCTACAATCCATCGTGAGCAGATTCGGAGTCCCAAATAAGATCATCACTGATAATGGGACTCAATTCACAAGCTCCGCATTTCAAGGATATTGCGAAGACCTCGGCATACAAGTTTGCTACGCTTCCGTAGCTCATCCTGCCAGCAATGGACAAGCCGAGAGAGCAAACGCAGAGATCCTTAAAGGACTCAAAACACGCACTTATGAGCGCTTGAAAAAGCACGGAGCCAATTGGATCGAAGAGCTTCCGCCCACTCTATGGGCCAACAGGACTTCTCCAAGTCGGGCAACCGGAGAAACACCCTTCTTTCTGGTGTACGGAGCTGAAGCGATCCTTCCTCCGGAAATCACCTTGGGTTCCCTCCGAGTCCGGACCTTCGACGAAGCCGCGCAGGACCAGCTCCGGCGTGAAGACCTAGACCTCCTCGAGGAGGGAAGGTGCCAAGCAGCTGTTCGGAATGCCCGATACCGCCAAGCTCTACGGCGCTATCACCAGCGGCATGTACACAACCGACAGCTCGAGGAAGGCGATCTGGTGCTACGGAGAATACTATCCAGAGAAGGGCAAAACAAACTCTCCCCCGGCTGGGAAGGGCCCTTTCGAGTGATCAAAGTATCCCGTCCCGGAAGCGTTCGCTTGGCTACCGAGGATGGGACACCTCTCCCAAATCCTTGGAACATCGAGCACCTCCGTAAGTTCTACACTTAATTCCACGGAGGTGAGTCTTAAGTAACTTGAAATGTATGTTATAGAGTCATTGTACAGAGTCGGGTAGTTCCTCCGGGAGAGCAGCCGGACCTTTCCCGAAAGGTCTGAAAAGCTCATGCAACACTTGATACAGTCTCCGGACTAGAAGTGTGGCTAACTACCCTGGGTCAAACGAGAAACCAAACACACTTAGCCTGGTTCCGTACCCTAAGAGTGTACTTGTTTCCCCTGTACCCCGGACCTATAATGAAAGACATCTTCATGTGAAATAGACTCCACGTGCATTCATTTTTGCATAGGCTCGACATTTTTATTTTTCTCTTTCTTGTCTATAACAGAAACGTGCACTTCTTAAGAAGTTCTAGTTTGACCGGTTTACATACGATTCAAGTTGAATTGTCAGATTTTTTGGATTTAAGTATCGTCTGTGGCCAACTCGCCTGAAAGCCGCCAAGCCATTCTAGGGCCGGAGTGCGCTATCGACTTAGCCTGGTCAAGCACCCTAAGTACGCCACTCTACCTACATCCCGGCAGGCCAAAGTAAGGTGGGTCCATGGACAGTTGGATCCAAAAGAAAAGACAATTCATCCAGTCGTATTAAAAATCGTGTTCAACTTAAAATTTTCTTGAGAACCGTAAGCCGCGACGAAGTTATAGACAAGGAACGAATTTTACTATTTTTCTTGGCTTAAGTGTGCAGGAAAAATGAACCCTACATTAATGGAGAAAAACCGGAGCTAACCAAGCTCCGACTCCCACCAGGGCGTCAACCGTCGGCGTTGACTAAAAGATGGTGAGAAGACCCCGTTACTGGAGTCTGTTGCCAACAAACCAAGCGTGGCAAGGGTCATTGCCGGAGCTACTAAGCTCCGACACCTTGGAGTATTAACTATCGACGCTCAACGTGTTGATAGAGGCTATTGCCAGAGCTACTAAGCTCCAGCGATGGACAATGCCGGAGCTTCTAAGCTCCGACAACTTCAGGGGACCTTCACTATCAAAAACTTCGGACATAGATTCCACAAGTTCGAAGCAAATTCGTCTTCAACAAAACTCAACATCCTTTTGGTACATGTCCACAATCAAATTGTGCACATCTACCAGGGGGCCAAGTGAAGACAAAGATGTTGAAGACAAAAAAATGAAATTCACAAAAAATTGGGGATTTCATTTCATCTGAAGACCGGAGATTACATCTGGAGACAAGGGATTACAAAATTGAGGAAGAAGAGAAGATACAAGTAAAGGCTAAGAGAGACGGTCCTAGACCCTATGGAAGAACTCGGCGACCTTATGGGCGACCTCCGACACGCTGGCTCGAGTAGCTTCGCCTTCTCCTTCGACGGGGCCTTCAAGCACCGGGTCCAGAGGAAATCGAGGGTTCCGGCTGGTGTAGCACGTCAACACATATTCTGTGACGTTCCTAGCCAGGGATTGCCCCTCGACCTCCAGTTGGTCCGCGATGACGTCGCCCACCTTGGAGAGCTTGCTGCCCGCGGCGCTCAACGCTTGCAATGCAAGGTCCGGCTCCGGCTCCGGATCATCCGGGAGCACGGGGCTGAAACCCATCGGCGCCAGCGCATCGTCGGCCTTGCTCAGGAACTCCCAAATTTGCAGGGAGTCCGTCTTCCTCAGGTTCTTCATCTCTTCCAGGGATCTCCGGGCCGCCGTCAGCTCCGAATTCTCGCGGGAGAGGCGCTCAACTTCTTTGGCGTTTTGCTGGATCTTCGCAGCAACCCGCTTCTCAAGTCTTTCGAGCTCCTCCTCCCGGAGATGGATCTTGTTCCGGCGGTCGACCAGGTCCTTCTCCCTAGCCTCCACTTTCTTCTCCCGGGCGATAAGGGCACACTCGTATTCGTAGAGTTCCTGCCCCCGCACCCAGGTCTTCTCCTCTTCCTCGAGGCAGCGCTCTTCCAATTTCTTAGTGCGCTCCTCGAGGCCCTTGTCCGCCAGCGCTGTTTTCTCGGCGAGCTCTTCTTCCCGCCGCAAGACGTCATCCCGTAGCTCCAGGAGTTTTTGCTCCTCATCCTCGAGCCGTCTTTCCCTTCCTTCAAGTGCCTCTCGGCGCTTGATGAGTGCGGTGCTGATGGCCTCGAGTTGATCAAACCTAGCATTGGCCGCGTCGTTAGCAGCCTTTGCTTGGTTGTGGAACTCCCGGGATTGAGCGTCGAGGGCGTGAGTCATGCTCTCCCTCTCATCTAGCAGCTCACCCCAGAGCTCCAGGCGGATCTTCTCCCGCCTAATCCATTCCTTGTCATCCGCAAGCCTCGACTGCGCCAGCTTAGTCTCGAATTGGAGCCGATTACGCCACCGCCTAAGGGTTTGGCGCTCCTCTTCAAGAGCCTTGCTGTCGTGGAAAAAGGCCAGTTGGACCTAACGCAGACTGGAGCAGGCGTTGTCGATGGACATCGACAGAGAGATGGGCTCCGGACCTGCTGGGGTCTCTTCCGCTGGTTCCAGCGGGTCTTCACTTACAAAAATTGGGTCCCACTCTACGAGAGTGGAACCCCGAGCTTCCAAAGTACTAGGGCCCTCCTCCGGGATGGCCTCAGTCGCCATCGAAGGAGGTCCCGCCACCAAGTCTTCATTTGCCCCCTCAGGCTGGGGGCCGGCGACTTCGTTCAGGCACTCTGGCTCTGCCACAGGTACCATCGACGTCGTCGCCTCTACTGGCTCCGGCCGGGACACTTCTTCTGAGGGAGGCTCAAGCTCCCTCGCCTCTTCAGCCGCCGGCTCTGCGGCCGACGCTCCAACAATCACCGGCTCTGCGACCGGAGCTTCGGAAGAAACCGGCTCAACTGCCGGAACTACTTCAACTTCCGGCTCGCGTGCCGGAGCTTCAGCCACCTCCGGCTCAATCGCCGAGGCTTCAGCACTTTCCGGCTCCGAAGCCGGGACTGCTACTTCCACCGACTCAATAGTCGGAGCTTCTACTTCTGCAGCACCAGGACCCGGAGCTTCCACCTCCGGAATGGGTGCCGCTGGCGCATCTTCAATCCCGTGGTCTGGCGCTACCACGGGAACTTCTGGAGACGAGTCGAGGTCCATGACCACGACAGCCGGCGCCGGAGCTGTCGCAGCCTCCGCTTGGGGCGGCACCGGAGCTGGAGCAGAAGCCCTCGCAGCCTCAGACACTGTGGCTGAGGGCGGAGCTTCACTCCCCTTCTTGGGAACACTGCAGATAAAGAACGAAGAAATTGAGCAAACAGATGCTACAATTAAAAGTTAATCGAGGTAAGAAAGAAAAATTACCTTGGGAGGCTCACGCACTAGCTTGCGCGGAACCTCTTTCCCGGACGATCCGGGCTGGCCACGGTCGGCATAGGAGCTCCGGGAGGACTCCCAGGACTTGCCGTAGCCACGGGCGTTTCCCGGGTCGGAGCTCTCCTTGATCGGGAGGAACTCCTGGACCTGGAGGCCCTCACCGCTTCTGGTGCCGGAGTCGCGTGCCCGGAGCTGGCACCTCCGGAGGGATCCACCACGGGGACAGTCGCACTCCGGGAGGATCCCACCGTCGGGACAGTAGCGCTCCGGAAAGACCCCACCACGGGGACGGCCGCCACGGCGACGGAGGATCTTCCTTCCTGAGGACGGGGAACTGGGGGGGAAGTGACAGGCCCGACGGACCTTCCGTCAGCATGTCGCAGCTTTCTCTTCCGGCTCTCCGGCTCCTTCGCCAGCTCCTTGCCCTTGCCGATGACCTCAGCTCTTGGCTGAGAGACAGGGGCGGAGCCGCCTTCAGACAACCTAGGGATCACCAACCGGGTAGTTGATCTTCTCTCGACGACACCAAGGTCGTCAAGCGCGGGCATCTTTTGCCGGAGCTCCCTGCTGAACTCAACTTCCACGTTCAGAGGGAGGAAAGCCGGCGGCGGAGTCAGGTAATCTCCGTCAACATCGATGCCGTGCTGGAATTTCTTGAGGTGAAACTCCAAGGACTTCCCCACCATGCTGGACTTCAACCCGGTCTCAACCCGGTCCTCGTCCATCACGCTATTGAGGGCCCAAGCGAGCTTCTCCCTCCTCTTCAGCGGCGCCCACCTGTTGGACAGGAAGTTGCAGAACACCGCCTGGGGAGTCAATCCTCCCTCCACACATTGGCGGATCCTGGTCAGGACAGGGTCGAAAGCTGCCGCCAGCACCGGAACTTCGCTCCATATCGACGTATCAATCCCGGGCAGACCGTCTGGCAACTCCAACCGCTCATGCTCCTCCACCCGGACGACTACCCAATCTTTCTTCCAGTCATCCCACTTCCCGGAAGGGAATGACCGGAGGTACTTGAATGGGCACTTCTTGCGCTTCACGAAGTAGTAGAAGCCAAGATATTCATCGCTTCGGCCGGTGGTTTGGACGGTGAAGAAGGTTCGGAAGAGCTCGATGCAGGGAGGGATGCCCACCCACATCTCGCAGAAGTGGACAAAGATGGACACAAGGAGAACGGAGTGAGGGCCAAGGTGGTACAGCTGCAGACCATAGAAGTCCAGCAGCATCAAGAAGAAAGAAGAAAACGGTGGGATCAGCCCCACCATGGCGTACGAGGAAAAGTACACCATCTCGCCAGAGTGCTCCTTTTTAAAGGGAAGCTCTCCGCCGGCGCGGACCGAGCGGTTGAAGAAGTCCGAAGACCACCCCATGAGGGCCCGGACCTTCTTCAGATCGCCGTCTGTCTTCAAGCGACTCTCACGCAGACCCAACTCCATCGCAGCACAGCTAGGCAAGAGAAGAGGAGCAAAGTACAAGTCGGGAGTTTGAGCGCAAGAACAGATGGGAAGCGTAAAGAACTCCCGACGGTGCGCTTTCCTTCTTAAGTAAGCCCTCGCAACGCTTGGATGGAAACTGCAGGAGAATCGAGAATACTACTCAAGAATTCAACCCCGCCGATGACTAGGGGGCCCGGGACCACCCTGACGATCAAGTCGAGGCTCTTACCCAGGCGAACAATTGTCATCACGAGGCGGGAAACCCAAAGGCGGCGAACTGACAAGGCGCGAGGAACCGATACGGTTTTCGTATCGGGAACCGGCGACCTTCAATTGCGAGAGATCCGCACGTCAAAGATCTTATCTGCCGCCTGAGGTGCGCCACGCGTCGGGATTTAACCGTAAAGCACCGCCAACGACACCTCTGAAGACCCTTGAAGACCCAGTTCAAGAGTTGCGAGTATGGACCCACCTCCGACGGAATGACTTCACCCCGGTGACTTTCCCCGGAGGTAGGTCCAGGGGGCCACTGTCGGTACCCTAAAAACCATACACCCCCTGAGGTTACAAAGATCTCAAGGGAAGGACCTCTACTCAAATTGAAGACCCTCGGAGGCCCACTTGTCAGACATAACCGGACCTGCTTCTCCAACATGGTTAACTCCTAGGTTGCCACGTGTACTGTCAGACCGGAGCTACTACCCATAAGGGTGAAGCTCTGGGCTAGGTACCGAAACGGCACCTTCGGACTTAACCCCTGACCGAGAGAAGCTCCGGACCTGACACGTGCCAGGCCACCCCGGAGCTTCCTGCTTCCCATAAGCAAGCTCCGGAGCTGCCACGTGTCCATACGTCGGAGCTGGCCGCTTCAAACCTCCGGGAGACATTATAACGGCTCCGGATCTTCAAAGGACAGCCGCGGACTTCAAGAACCGATTAATTGTCATTAATTCCACGTTAATGACACTTAATCGGACGATCTTAACACCTGTAACGGCACTGTCAGAGCCGTTACAGGGTTATTAACAATAATTAATCTCGTGTATCAATATTAGTAACCGCCAAGGCCACGTGTCGGGCCAGGCTGACTTGTAACGGTTTGTCCTTGTACTATAAAAGGACAAACCGACGATACACGAAGAGAGGACTCTCGAACGCTCTCAAGCTCACAAGTTAATACAACACACACACGCCCGTGGAGTAGGGTATTACGCTCAGGCGGCCCGAACCACGTAAACCACTGTGTCTCTCGTGTCCAATCGTGATTCACCTTCTTGAGTCTCCGCGCGCCCAAACCGAACTACAAACTCCTTCAACACTTTAGTAGTGTCAGGGGATCTGCCGACTCCAACAGTCGACAATATGGTTCGTGTAATAAAATTTGATAATTAATCTTGTTCTGTTGTAATTATCTGTATATCGTTTGTGATTGCACTCGTATATGTGTGATGAACATCCTGGGCACACATATGCGTTAGCTTGGTTCAGTTTTCGGAACCGGGCGTCACACTAGTAAATCGTGGCAACAGATTCTAATGCAACGATCGGGTTCCATGGCGATAGATGCTAACACCACGAACTATTGAATCGTAACAACAGATCCTAATGTAACGATCGGGTTCCGTGGCGATAGATGCTAACGCCACGAACTATTGAATCGTAGCAACAGATCCTAATGCCACGATCGGGTTCCGTGGCGATAGATGCTAGTGCCACAAACTAGTGAATCGTCGCAACAGATTCGTGGCGATAGATCCTAAGGCCACGAACTAGTGAATCGTGGCAACAGATCCTAGTGCAATGATCGGGTAACGTGGCGATAGATCCTAATGCCACGACCTAGTGAATCGTGGTAACAGATTCGTGGCGATAGATGCTAAGGCCACGAACTAGTGAATCGTGGCAACAGATCCTAGTGCAACGATCGTGTTCTGTGGCGATAGATCCTAATGCCACGAACTAGTGAATTGTGGCAACAAATCCTAGTGCAACAATCGGGTTCCGTGGCGACAGATGCTAATGCCATGACTAGTGAATCGTGGCAACAGATTCGTGGCGATAGATCCTAATGCCACGAACTAGTGAATCGTGGCAACAGATCCTAATGCAACGATCGTGTTCCGTAGCGATAGATGCTAATGCCACGAACTAGTGAATCGTGGCAACAAATCCTAATGCAACGGTCGTGTTCCGTGGTGATAGATGCTAATGTCGCGAACTAGTGAATCGTGGCAACAGATTCATGGCGATAGATGCTAATACCACGAACTAGTGAATCGTGGCAACAGATCCTAATGCAACGGTCGTGTTCTGTGGCAATAGATACTAATGCCACGAACTAGTGAATCGTGGCAACAGATCCTAATGCAACGGTCGTGTTCCATGGCGATAGATGCTAATGCCACGAACTAGTGAATCGTGGCAACATATTCGTGGCGATAGATCCTAATGACACAAACTAGTGAAATCGTTGCAACAGATTCTAATGCAACGATCATGTTTCGTGGCGATAGATGCTAATGTCACGAACTAGTGAATCGTGGTAACAGACCAAGATTACTGCAATGATTTAGTATTCGTTGCAGTATAATCGTTGCAACAGGGTGGAATCCTTGTAGTGATTGAAGTTGTACCGCACTTGCAATCCTACAGAAAATTAGAACGCAGAACATTTCTGACAAAATGTATGGATAAAATGTAGGGGAAATACAGGAATTTAAGGAGAGAGGATGGCATAAAGGAACTTTTCAAGAGGTTGGACCTCTTGTTAGAATTTCACCAAAGTTGCTATAGAGGAAGATATTTTCATAGGATTTGTAGCAGCCTAATGTTTTGTTCAAAAAGGCTCGAGTCCTCTTATGATTTCATACTTAGGAAGGCGTTTCAATTCATAAGAATTATTTGTCCTAAAATTGCCATGGACGAATGCATTTCGTAGAAATAAGGCTTTCAGTGAAGTTCCAGACTTGTGAGCTACTCGAGTTCGATTTGTTTAAAGCTCGATTCAAGCTCGACTCGACAGATAAAGAAGTCGAACTCGAGCTTCATCTCAAATTTGCGAGCTTCACAATCTCGATAAATTTAGTTTAGATAAATTATGATTTATAAGTATTATTTGTTAATATTTTTCTCTTACATATTATTTATTTTAATTGTTTAAAAGAGTCTTTCGAACTTGAACTGAGATTTTACGAGCTTCAACGGAGCCTAATTATTTAAACGCGATTTATCAAGCCGAGTTCAAGCTTGATTGCAGGATCGACCGAGCTCCGAGCTCGAGCTCGAACCTCGGAGGACGAGCTCGTTCGAGCTCGACTCTTTGATAGAGTATAAATTTCATTGCCGATTGACCTCCGAAGCCCGGGTCTCGACCTCTGGCCCGTTGAACTTGCCGGCACGACCTGTTTAGGCCCGTCACAGCCGACCCGTCGGCTGGCCCGGCCCAACACGACCCGTTTAAGCCCGAATTTTGATTTTTCACAATTTTATGTATTTTTAATATAAAGAGGCCTCGGCTCGACACACCTAAACTGGACTCGAGCCGTGCCCGACCTTTGACCTTCGACCCCGCGGACCGGCCCGATACGACTCGATTTTTTTCCGACCCGTGCCGGGTCGAGATTTTCAAGGGCCGGGCTCGGGCCGGGCTGGCGGGCAGGGCCTTTGGCCACCTATATACTTGTAGCTCGTCTCGTAAACTTCGAGCGCCTTCCTCTAGGGTTAGGTCTACACGCCTTCCTCGTCTTACGAACCTTCTTACGGTAAGGGCGCGATGTGGCACGAGGCGCGGCGGACGGAGCGGAAGGTCCACGACATCATGGATGCCGCGCGCCGCCGGGCGCAGCGCCGGGCCGCCTACCTTGCCCGCCGACGCGGCGACCCACAGCAGACCCTCCAGGTCTCCGGCACGCGGTGCCGCGTCCATCGCGACGACGCGCTCTACCAGGCCACGGAGGACCAGCAGGGATTGTGCGTGCCCGCCCCACTCTCTAGACCTTACCTCTTTTCGACGCGACGCCTGGTTGTAGTGGAAGCGGGACGCTGGATTTGTTCGAGTCCACTGGCTATCGATGAATTGAATGTGTTGTGTAACCATGCAAATCTATGCTTTCTGATATCCACAACGAATGACCCATCGATGCTTCTAAATTAGCTGGGGATTGCTGCGATCCATATAGGTTGGGGTCTATAAGATTGGTCCCATTTGGGCCATGGTGCAATTTCACTCTCAGTTCGAAGCTCTTTGCTTGTTTGTGGTTGTACCTTTAGGCAGTGATTCCTTTTCACCACCAAGGCAGTTAAACTTGTCTTGTTATATTCCTTTGACACAAAGTAGTTAAGTTACTGTTTTGGGAAATGATTTCTTAAATGTTTATAGAACTAGAATTTCTACCATTGATATTGGAGTTTGAGATTTGTCCATGCTTCAATCTGGCTTTAATTGAATCTAGCAGCATTGATGCAAGGATACATATGTGAAGGATATATTCATGATGTCAAATGACTTTTTGTTGTCATCATTTGACTGATACTACTCACCAACTGTACTGCTTTTCTTGCAGGATACCGTGGAATGGAAAGCAAGATATGTTGATCGATAGGTAATTTGTCCTGAGTTGTTATAGATTGTTAAGAGCAAGAAAATTAATATCTTGTTTAAATAAGCAGATTTGATGGTCGTGCACTGCTTGATTTCATACGAGACTCTAGCTCCCGGTCTTTTCGAGTCCAAGAGAAGTCTGAAGAAGAGGAAGAGTTAGAGGAATTTGTTAATTTTGAACGCTATCGAGATTTGATTAAGCATCGCCGTAGAGGATGTCGGTACCTTTTTGGTTTCTCTCTTCTATTACTATTGATGTGGGAATTTGATCTCTTGCTTCCATTTATGTTACCTATGGGGTCCTCCTTCTATTGTTGTTTCTAAATTTGAACAGAAAGGAAGATATTGTGTATTCTCCATTCCTAATGCTAGTTACAGAAACATTTACCTACTTCCTTCTCCGCAGTCTCTGATGAGGCGGGTTTGCAGCATGTTGCGCAAGAGTTGGAGGCAAAAGTTGTTCTTCCTTATAGCTTTGAGAAGTATGTATGATTACGGTTTCATTTTCTGCATGTTTCCCCTTCTGGTCCCACTTATATTTGCTTGCATAGAAAAACTTAGGAAAATTTCATCTGTGATTGACAAATGAAGATTGTATGACGGTAAATTTTCAATAGCTGGTGTTATTCAGAGCTTGGGCACCCTTGTGTGTGGGTGTTTGGGAGTGCTAATGGTCCACTCTGCCAGTGCTAGTGGAATATAGGGTTGCATATTTTATCCCTAAAATTTCTGACTTTTGTTTGGATATTCACTCTTCAAATGATAAACCACATGAGCACACGGTCATTCACTATTTGGTGGGTATTACCCAGTATGAGTGTAACTATTTCAAAATTGCATAGTTTACCTGCTATATGTCAGGGGAAATAATAATGCCATGCTATCAGTTTGCTTTCATCTGTTCTAACAATGCCTATTCAATATATAGTGCTGGAACTTGAGAAATATTAGCTTGAATGCTTTGTGCATAATACATTGTTGGCTGTTAGAACTCAGTCTGTGTAAGGATTTTTTTTTTTTAAATTAGAGAATTAATACTTTGGCCTAAATAACCCTGCCCTAGACCCCACATTGTGTGGGAGCCTTTGGCACTGGGTATGCCCAGCTTTGTTCAACGACGTTCCTTCTAACAAGCATATGTGGAATATACCTTTACTCACAGCTTTTTAGTGGCTAGACATTATAGAACTTTCACCACTTTATGCATGTAAATTGTGGTTTCTTCCATTCGTGTTTTGGTGCTTAACTGCTTATGAATAATTAGACTAGAGTATTCGACTGACCCTGAATTTCTGTTACCACTGCATTTTACACTTTAGGTTTCATATACTCAAGGCCCTGTTTGGATATCATGGTTAATGGTTTCAAAAAACTATGGTATCAAGATACTGTGCATGTAACTAGTCCTGTAGTTTAGAAAAAGAGGTCAGCAGTGGAGTTTCTAAAACTTTAAAATTACTGCACATGTAGCAATACTATGGTTCTTAAAGCTACAGGATTTGTTCCATCCAGACACCTCCATGTTTTCTAAAACCAAAGTATTTTTTAAAACAGTAACTAAATATACTTTGCATCCAAACAGGGCCTAACTCTTCTGTATCGTTTTCCCAAAAGATGAACTGCTGCAGTAACTAATTAAGTATTATGCTGGACTTTATTTTTTTAATCTACTTTTGAACTATCATGATCATGTGACTGCTTGCTTATTACTTGAAATTTAATGGTTTCCTGGAAATGAGATTACGCTGTTTGTGGTTTGTGGTACACTAGAAAAGTTGATAAACTCACCCACATTTTTGCAGCATTAATGTGTATGTTGCTCCAAGCAAGATTAGCTCGTTTGTAGAGAGTACTTAACTGGGTGGCTCAGCTGTAAGTTTTTGAGTGAAATAAGCCCAAGCTGGGGTCAAGAAACCGGTTGTCTCAGGTGTAATGTGATACTAACTTACTAATAGGCTTGTAAGCTCAAACATGTCTAAGCTAGTGGTGCTTTTGTGGAACTTGCAATTTTGCATAGGTTCATAAGATTCAATTATAAAAAGATTGGATGGGAAGGTTTGTAGGCTTTGATTATAAGAGCAAAAACAAGCTTACAAATGGATAGTTAACCATTTTAATTTCTTTTCTTTTGTGTTAAATGTTTTTAGGGGTAAATCAGATCTAGGCACATGACAGGACACTGTGCGTTGACCTAGCATGTTTACTTGTACTATTGGTTTTTTGGTTTCATTGCAGCTGTGAACAATACTAAGCTTGAGATGAACCTTCTTTAAATCAGGCTTCTTGTTCTTTCATGTTTGTTGTTTTATACACTTCTTTCATCTTTAAATCAAGCTGTGAACAATACTAAGCTTGAGATGAACCTTCTTTCATCTTTAAATCAAGCTGTGAACAGTACTAAGGATTTTTTTTTTTTTTTCTGGCAGACCTCAATCTTCACAGCCTCCTGCTAGTGCTATCAAAGGCGCATATTCACAGGTTGGATACTCATATAAAGGGGATGGCAATGAGGAATCTGAAGATCTAAACAGTGATGATGAAGATGAAGAGGAAGAAGATGAGGATGACAAGGATTTCAGTAGTGATGATAGCAGTGATGAACGGATGGAAAGTATAGGCAAGGAATTTGGGATAAAAAGATATAACTGGCTTGTTTACATGGATAAAAAGGCCAAAGAAGAAGAGAAGCGGCAGAAAGAAATTATTAAAGGCGATCCTTCCATCGTTAGTACCTTAATAATTTAACATATTATCTCTTTACCTGTTTCTGGCGTGAACTAATATAATAAAGTCTTACAGAAAAAGTTGAGCCGTAGAGAAAGAAGAAAAGCTTCTCAAATTGAAAGGGAGAGAGAGCGGGAGGCAGCACGCTCTGTTGGAAGGGTATCTTATCGTGATCCTTATAGGTAATGTTATCTATTGTTCTTTTAACAAGGTAAAGTAACAAAGTGAGTTCATTTTTACAATAAAGTTGGAGCTTCCCTAACACCGGTTATATATATATATTATATGATATAGGGAACAAAGGCGAAGCCCTTCATATGAATCATATTCTAGGGGTAGAAGGTATGTTCCATGCTTGTGGAGGTTTGTTTTGACATTCTTCTCTGCTTTGCTTAGCTTGCATAATCATTTCATGTTGACAGGTCAAGGTCACGATCAAGATCTCGATCACCTTCCTATTATAGGCATCATGGCCGTGGCACGCATGCTGAAAGCAGTTATCGGAGCAAGAAAAAGCCTGTGAAAGTTGAGTACATTACTGAGTTCGGAGGTTCAGATGGCACAAGTGAAACGAAAGTTGCAGGGATCTCTCCTCCTTCATCTCCAATACGAATTGACATACCTATCCGGTCGGGAAACTCGACTTTTACATATGCAAATACAAATTGGGTGATCATTTCTCTGTCGGAGCTTGTGGTCACAGTACGGGCATTCTAAAGCCGAATATATCAGGACTAGGATAGTTGGAGACATAGTAATTGTGTTATTTCTATGGTGTGAAAAATGAGTGGGTTTTAGATAGGCTAGCATTTTGTGACTTGGTATGGTATTTACTGATCAGGAAGTATACTCTATCAGCTGTGGGATTTGTGTCCTATATTTCTTTCGTTTTAGTATTATTCCTATAATATCCCATATCCTTGCAGGTCATCAGGCAGCCAAATTCTTGAAGCACTTCACAGTGACCCTGCAGCTTCTTTGTCTGTGGAACAGGAAAGAGGTGCAAAAACTTTGAAACCACTTGCCAGGTTTGTCATTGCGATTACCCTGTTATGAAGAGTGAGCAGCTGTCTGTGCATCCAGTTGCTTGGAATTCATATCCTGTATTTGTCTATAATCCTTGCTCTATTTTCATTGACAAGATATATTGTCTTGAGTTGGGCATGTCTCTGGTACCAGAATATTGGCCTGTATTATTTCATCACAATTAAGATGTGTTTGGCACTAATTTGTGAGCTATTTGCTATTACAGTACATCAGCACTAACCAAACTAAGCAAGGGTGCTTCTGGAGGAACTGTAAAAGTGCCCCAGACTGAAAAGAAAGAAACACCGCAAGAAAGACTTAAAAGGATAATGAGCAAACAACTCAACAAACAAAGTATGTCCTTGTTACTACATTTTACCTGTGTTTATGATCTTGGGTGATGCTAGTTAGCTTCTGTCTGTCTCGACAGTTCGAAAGGACACAGCTGCTGAGATTGCAAAGAAACGGGAACAGGAACGGCAAAGGCAGGAAAAACTTGCAGAAGTGGGTCGTTATAGACGTAGTAGCAGCAGTAGAAGCCTTAGCCCTTCTCCACCAAGGTACATAAAAGAGCCTTCATTGTTTCAATCTGTTGTTTTACGCACTGGAGAATCGTGTTAGGTATGTGACACTTATCGAGTAATAGAAGCCATTCTCTTTTGTAAGCTATGCAACTGGTCATTTCATGAATCTTTCCCTTCAACATCATATTATTTGTCTTGGAGATTGGAAATGTACTGGTTTCTTGAGAACTTTTGATATTTTGACTAGTCCATGAACAACGGCTATGTGCTAAATATCACCTGGATTAGCAGGCAACGGCGATATAGCAGAAGCCGAAGTAGGAGCAGAAGCCCAAGAAGGTACACGTCTCGCTCACAATCCAGTTCCCGGTCGCCCTCTCGCTCTCCAAGGTAATTTCTCAATGTTCTCCTAATGATAGCCATTGAATATCCACAAGAGATGGCCGCTGAAAAAAAAGTGGTGGTACTGCAGGTACAGAAGCAGGTCAAGACACTGAAAATATCATGATTCTGCAGATGAAGCGTCTTCCGTTGTAGCCTTTACATGTTTTACTTCTGTTTATCTTCGTATCCTCCTTTATTTTTTCTACTCATGATAAACATGCTCCCTTTTTTCATCATCAGAGGGTATTGTACGAGTGTACTTCATGGTTTTGCTGTCAGGAATCAAGTGCAATGTAGTTTTTTTATGCAAAGATCAATTAAGATTCATGTCTTAATAAGCTTGGGTACGTTTATCGTTTACATCTCGTGCAGCGTGCCACACTGTTGTGTGGTTAGGTCTTTAGCGCAGGGCCTCTACAAAGTTTTGAATATCACGAGGAATAGTCGTGTCCTGTAACGTCTTAATAGCTCAGTCGAAACATTTGAATAAGATATATTGTCTGAATGGACGGACAGAATGTGGGGTACCACTTGTTCTAGAGCACTTGGCATTGAGCGATGTTTTTGTTTATTCTGCAGAACCCTCTGTTTGTATTCTGATGAGGTTTCCTGTTGTGCACGTGAGGACCCAACTGCCTTCTGCCGGCACGTGCTGGCGCAACGTCATACGTGTGTGCCGCTTGGACGCACGTGGTGAGATGTCCCAGCAGACAGCGCACGCGGCGGCGGCTCAACTTGATGCAAACATTTACAAGCTGTCATCTTTCTAAACACATTTTGCACTTCTTTCCAAGCTATTTACTGATCACCTTTTCTTTTTTGATGTTCTCTGCACGGCTTGGTCATCGATTGTTGTCATGCTCTGTTCCATGGACTAGCAGATCAAAACTTTGAGAGCAGGGCGTATCACGACATTTTCTGTCCTTTCCGTCAGTCACCTTTTTCTTTCGCGTGGTTAAGGTGCTTTTTGGACACACTGGCTCTTCAAACTAAAAAGGACGCATGCTCCTACACTTTGGCTATGATCCAAGCAGTTGTATGAGTTAATCATTACTCGCGCATAAAAAATACGCCTATCACAAACTTCTACTCTATGCAGTCCATTCCGGGAGAATTTGTATATGACAATAAAACATCGGCTATTCGTTGGAAGTCTGCTTGGATCAAATTTATAAAATTAATTTGGTCAAATACATATTTGATCAAACTTAAAACATATACCCTCTCCGCTTTTGTTTTATCTTACACTGATTAGTTTAGAAATGGACTAATCAACATAAAAAATGGATGAAATACTTTTTTTTTTCAGACAAAGGGAGCATATATCATGCTGACGGGTTACAGACTTGAGACTTAGAGAGGTCTTTGTCTTTAGGCCACTCGTATTTCTTTCTTATCCAATCCTTTTGTTACTTAAAATAAATATTGCACCCCCATTCAGACCACCCAGCATGATCCATCGCCTTGTTACCAGGAGTCGGTATAGGAGTAGTTGAACAAATCAGAGTTGAGTCTCCATCCATCTCAAGAGTAGCGGTCCCCGACCGGCACAACTGTTGGAATGTTTAGGTCTATGCTCAATTATTTTCTATTAAATTTTAAAGGTATAAATGAGGTATTTATCCCACATTGACTATTTGAGTAGAGTACCACTTATTTATAAGGGAAGCTATTTTCTATGTGTGGAATATGTGAGAGAAGGATGACTAGAACTACAAACAAACCACACGCACGCGTGCGCGTATTCGCATATTTTCGCGCGAATTAACGCGTGACTTGTGACTTGCGATGTGGCGACTGGCGCAGTAATTCTGCTATCTTTTTTTTTATAAGACTAACACTAATATGACTTTAATTTGCCGCAATTCGTAGCACTTTATGAGTCAGTTTCTGGAGGATAATGGTATGCAGTAACTGACGCGATTTAATTATGCTACAAATACTGAAGTTTATTGCATTCAGTTACTAGAGCTTAATTGTGCTGCTTTACTGCATACTTAAATCCTTCAGTTACTAGAGTCTATCACTATACATACAGAATGAGAACTTTCATTCTGTAAGCGAGAGATGAACAGACTCACTAGTCCACTGTGTTGAGCGTCTGCTACAGGCTAGTCCATCCCTCCCGTCGGGGTGTCACCGACGTGTGGGAGAGCAGTGTCTCCGAAACCACGTCCCAGTGAAGAATCTGCACGGGTTGGGACGAATCAGGTTTTTAGGTAGCGTTCGCGCGACTGCTCGATAGAAGATCTGCTTCCTCTACAGTCTTCTTCAAACACTTCACTCATCATTTTTCAAGCTGGAAGCATTAGCACTGTAAGTAAAGATGATTTTTATACGCATAAATATGATAGATATAATCTGCTTTATTTGCATGTTGTGGTTCATATTATGTGGATTATCTGTCATATGTACTGTTGTAATTTTAGTAATTAATTTTATCTCTAAAGTGCATTATTTCCATTGAGGATTTGTTGGCTTCTCTTGATGTGGAGGAGAAAGCTCGGGCAAAATATGGTGCATCCAAGGTGCATGAAGGACAGTCCAGTGCTAATGTCATGCATCATGTTGGACCAAAGCAAGGGAAAAATAAAGTTGTACAAACCACCAACTTCAAGAGAAAGGAGAAGAAGAAGATAAACATGACTGAGGTTGAATGTTATGTCTGTGGTAAGGTTGGACATTTTGCCAAAAAGTGCACAGACAGAAAAGGCAAGAAAAATCAGCAAAAATCCAACATGGTTATTAGCGACGCTAGAACAACAGGGTATGGTAATACATATACTATTTTAACAGCATGTCAATCTACTGAATGGTGGATTGATATAGGGGCTAATATTCATGTTTGTGCTAATGTATCTATGTTTTCTTCTTATCAGGCTACCCACGGTGCCTCCGTCCTGATGGGAAATGGCTCACGTGCTTCTGTTCATGGTGTTGGTACGGTCAGTCTGAAGTTCACTTCGGGAAAGACCGTACAACTGAAGAACGTGCAACATGCTCCCTCAATAAATAAAAATCTCGTCAGTGGCTCTTTGTTGTGTCGAGGCGGATTTAAGTTGGTGTTTGAGTCTAATAAAATAGTCGTGTCAAAATGTGGACTTTTTATTGGAAAATGCTATGACAGCGGAGGCTTGTTCCACTTTTCCATTTCACATTTTAGTAGCTCTATGGTGAACTTTTTGAATAAATATGATGAAGCAAGTGTTTGGCACTCGCGTTTATGTCATATAAATTTTGAATGCATCTCACGGCTATCTACCTTATCTTTAATTCCTAAAATCCCTATAGTCAAAGTTTTTAAGTGTCAAGCTTGTGTGCAAGCAAAACAACCAAGAAAACTGCACTTGGTTGTGAATGAAAGAAATTTGACACTTTTAGAACTCATTCATTCTGATCTTTACGAAATGAATAGTGTGTTGACTGTTGCAGGAAAGAAATACTTAATAATATTTATTGAGGATTCAACTCGTTATTGTTATGTGTATTTACTTAAATGAAAGGATGAGTTGTTAGATTACTTCAAGATCTATTAGGCAGAAGTTGAGAATCAACTAGAAAGAAAGATAAAAAGAATTAGATCCAATCATGGAGGAGAGTATTTTTCCGATGGGTTCTTCCAGTTTTGTGCTGAAAATGGAGTCATACATGAGAGAACACCACCTTATTCACCTCAATCAAATGGGTTTGCCGAGAGGAAGGACCGCACTCTAACATATTTGGTGAATGCCATGTTAGATACTGCAGGTTTATCTAAAGCATGGTGGGGGGAGACAATTCTGACTGCAAATCATGTATTGAACAGAGTTCTCACAAAAAATAGTGAGAAAACTCCATATGAAGGTTGGAAAGGAAGAAAACCATCTCTTTCCTACCTGAGCACATGGGGGTGTCTGGCTATGGTAAATATACCAATAGTCAAAAAGCGTAAACTCGGACCTAATACCGTCGATTGTATCTTTCTTGGTTATGCATCTAATAGTCTTGCATATAGATTTCTAGTAATAAGGTATGACTCACCTCTTGTGGTCGTTGACACAATAGTTGAATCTAGAGATGCCACATTTTTTGAAAGTATTTTTTCTACGAATGATGCACATAGCTCTTACGGTCATACACGTGACAACAATTATATCCCATCTGAAATCTTAGAACAACCTAATTTTACATCATCAAAAAAATTCATTACAACCATATGATAGAGAAAACAATGAAACATCTCATAGAGCAAGCAAGAGACAAAGGATTCCAAACTCCTTTGGTGATGATTTCATTGTTTATCTTCTGAATGATACACCCAAATCCATCTGAGAGGCGTTTGCATCTGCTGATGCAGACGATTGGAAGGAAGCAATCCGTAGCGAGATGTAATCCATCATGACTAACGGAACCTGTGATGTAGTGGATCGTCCATTTGGTTGTAAAATGGTTGGGTGTAAGTGGGTGTTCAAGAAAAAGCTTATGCCTGATGGTACTATTGAAAAGTACAAGGCTAGGTTGGTGGCGAAAGGTTATACACAAAATGAAGGAGAAGACTTCTTTGATACTTACTCACTCGTTGCTAGAATGATAACTATTCGGGTACTTCTTTCTTTGGCTGTCTTACACGATCTTCTAATCCATCAAATGGATGTGAAGACGACTTTCCTTAAAGGAGAGTTGGATGAGGAAATTTATATGATCAGCCAGAAGGATTTGAGATACACGGTCAAGAGAATAAGATGTGTATGTTAAAGAAATCTTTATACAGTCCTAAACATGTACCAAAGCAGTGGTATGAGAAATTTGATAGCACCATGACACAAGCAGACTTTGTTGTCAATGAGGCTAATAAATGTGTATATTATCGTCATGGTGGGGGTAGAAGAGTGATCATGTGTTTATATGTAGATGATATATTATTTTTTGGAACTGATATTGATGTGATAAATGAGGTAAAATCTTTTCTGTTCCAAAATTTTGATATGAAAGATCTAGGAGAAGTTGATGTTATCCTAAACGTCAAGCTGATAAAAATGAGAATGGGATTACACTCTTGCAATCTCATTATGTTGAGAAGGTCTTGAGCCGTTTTGGCTATTTGGACAGCAAGCCTTCACCAACACCATATGATCCTAGTATAATTTTACAGAAAAATAAAGGACTAGGAAGAGACCAGCTGAGATACTCTCAGATAATTGGTTCACTCATGTACCTAGCTGGTGCTACTCGACCTGACATTTCCTTCGCGGTTAGCAAATTGAGCCGGGTTAGTGCTAAATGAGTTATGGACTTCACTATACAGGAGTCCCTAAAGTTTTGGAGGGTTATAGTGATTCCAATTGGATTTCTAATGCTGATGAGATAAAGGCAACAAGTGGTTATGTGTTTACTCTTGGAGGAGCTGCTGTCTCATGGAGGTCTTGTAAACAGACTATCTTGATGAGGTCAGCCATGGAAGCAGGGCTTACAACATTAGATACAGCCTATGTAGAAGCAGAGTGGTTGAAGGAACTCTTGATGGATTTACTAGTGGTGGAAAAACCAATTCCTACGATTCTTATCTACTGTGACAATCAAACTATTCTTACAAAAGTATCAAGTACAAAGGATAATATGGAATTCTCAAGACATGTGAAAAGACGGTTAAAATCTGTCAAAAAATTGAGAAGCTCTGGAGTGATAGCCATTGATTATATTCAAACGGCTAAAAATCTGGCAGATCCGTTTACATAAGATCTATCGAGAAATGTGATAGATAGTGCATCAAAGGAGATGGGATTGAGGCTCACGTGAGTTATACACATCGGTAATCCAAACCTATGTGATCGGAGATCCCGTGAATTGAGATTTAGGAAGAACAAGTTGTATGTATGACTAGGAGAGTACATAATTATATAGTACTCTCTCCGGTGAAGATGCAATACTCCCCATTCTGTACGGAAGGCTGACTTAAGTCTTAATATGTTCGGAAGCTTCAGTGCGAGATACTGTCCTACAGAGTATTCTTGTATGAACACACCTATATGAGCTGACTGTTGGTCGTAGTTTGTGAGATTTAGGAATTCTCTAAGAAGCTCATGAAAGAGACACAAGAGTATGACTTATAGACTCCACCCGAGGACTGGCCCAATAGGCGCCTAGTATCAGTTTGGTTTTTAAATGAAACCACCTCGCGCAAAACTACCAATTCAAGGCATAGTCCATTATGTAGTTGTGGGTTGGCATATTTTTTTTAGATCTAGATGGATGTTCAATCGAATAGGTCTCCATCGTTGAACTGATATATCAAATAACATTGTGTACATACGACAAGTAGTGTCAGCTATGCCTTTGAAATTTGGTGGGGATTGTTGGAATATTTGGGCCTAGGCTCAATTATTGTCTATTAGATTCCAAAGGTGTAAAGGAGGCATTTATCCCACATTGACTATTTGAGGAGAGTAGCACTTATTTATAAGGGAAGATATTTTCTATGTGTGGAATATGTGAGAGAAGGATGGCTAGAGCCGCAAACAAATCACATGTGTGCGCGCGCGTATTCGCGTATTTTCGCGTGAATTAACGCCTGACTTGTGACTTGCGACGTGGCGACTGGCGCAATAATTCTGCTATTTTTTTTGATAAGACTGATACTAATATGACTTTAATTTGCTGCAATTCGTAGCACTTTATGAGTCAGTTTCTGGAGGATAATGGTATGCAGTAACTGACGCGATTTAATTATGCCGCAAATACTGAAGTTTATTGCATTCAGTTACTAGAGCTTAATTGTGTTGCTTTATTGCATACTTAAATCCTTCAGTTAATAGAGTCTGTCACTATATATACAGAATGATAACTTTCATTCTGTAAGTGAGGTGAACAGACTCACTAGTCCATTGTGTTGAGCGTCTGCTACATGCTATTCCATCCCCCCGTCGGCGTGTCACTGACGTGTGGGAGAGCAGTGTCTCCGAAACCACGTCCCAGTGAAGAATTTGCACGGGTTTGGACTGAATGTATCCTAGAGGGGGGGGGGGTGAATAGACTTTTTGAACTTTCGTCGGATCCTAAAACACTCAGCAACTTGATCAAATACAGAGAAATCGGACTAGTCCAGTAGGGTGCGTACTAGTCCGGTGTGTGCGTACTAGATCGATCAAGTTTGATCGATGATTTTGATCCAAGTACTCTATGCAGCGGAAATTGAGTTGTAACTCGAGTGTATTGCTTCAATGAAACAAGATATGGCACAAGTTAACTTTTTAGTTTCAAAGTTTTAATGTAAGTTGAACAAGATCGAGCAAACCCTAGATTGCAATGAATAGTAAGAACAAAAGTAAAGACACAATGATTTTATCCCATGGTTTGATTCCACAGAGGAAATCTACATCCACGTTGAGGAGTCCATGGAGGACCGGGTCTTCACCAACCCTAACCTCGTCGAATCGCCACGGAGGCCGATTCTCTTCCACTAATCACAAAGGGGGTAAATAACCGTATTCAAGGGGCCTTCTCACAAGTTGAGGGCTCCCCAAGATTTACAATTCGAAACACCACCAAACACACTCGAAAGATATGCAATAAAACAACGAGAGTGTGTGAGAGATTCAAACCCAATAGCTCAAGACATGAAGAACGTGTCTCTCCTTTGATCTATGGTTAATCCTCAAGGATTTGATCTTTATTATGTTGGATTGTGTGAAGAGACGTATTTTTTGAGCTCTTGGAAGGTGTGACGACACAGGGGGTTGAGAGTAATTATAGTAGGGCTATGCACCTCAAAGGTTACCGTTAGGGTTTACAAAGTCCAGAATAGTCCGTGGTGGACTCCAGACTAGTCCGTGGTGGACTCTGGACTAGTACGGTGTGCGGCTTGTGAAAAACCCTAAGTGTTCAGGAATATTGGACTTGTCCAAAAACATGTGGACTAGTCCGATCTGGGCGCTGGAGATATTCCAACTAGTCCAGCACATATCGGACTAGTCCGGCGTGGTGAATCCCTTAGTGAATTGAGAACAAGTTCGCACTTGGAGGACTTGTCCAATTTTAGTCAGAGAGGTTATCCGGAATCATGAAATTTTGAGGGGCTAAAGACAAGTCCAAAATTGGGGAACTTGTCCGAAGTTGGTTAGTGAGGATTTCAGACTAGTCCGTGGAATATCGGACTTGTTCGATGTTGATCAGAGGTATTATCGGACTAGTCCGGACTTTATCGGACTAGTCCGTTGTAGATAAGTCCGCACTGGGAGGACTTGTCCGTTCCTGGATAGAGAGATTATCGGACTAGTCCGGGGTATATCGAACTAGTCTGGCCCTGTGTAAATTTGTGCAATGAGAGTGTTTTCTTTTGCTTTAGCTCTTGGGGTGTGTTTCTCCAACACACTCCATACACAAAGAGTATTCTATTAATCTCTTGAGATCTTTTCAACTTGATTCCTCACTCTCCTTTCTTTTTGCGCTTTCTTCATGATTTCATTAAAACCTACACTCATCTCAACAATTTAGTTATGATCTCATTTGTTTGTCATAAATCAACCAAAACCCACAAGGGATTCCTAGATGCACTTTCAATCTCCCCCTTTTTGGTGATTGATGACAACCAATTGAGATTTCACAAATATGATTAAAAGTCTAGATTTTCATAAAGTGTGCACATATGAGCTTGAGACAAATTAAGCAATGAAAACATATGACATATGTGCACTCTTTATGGTGGGGTGCAAAACTAAGTGTGTGTAAGCAATATTCGTGATGAGAATGAGATAATTGAGATAATCATATCAACAACAAGCATATATGTCAATTTCAAAGCATAAGCATAGATTATATCAAATTATCATCACAGACTTCATAAACATAACTTAGAAGCATAATAAGAGTCTTACAGCACTAAAAATAGTCTTACACCAACAAAAGCATAACAGAGATCAAAAGATACAAAAGGAGATCTCATCTCTCATCTACGGCTACAAACTAATGACTCCCACTCAATCTCTCCCCCTTTGGCATCAAGGCACCAAAAGAAAGAAAGGAGGGATCTAGAGGTCGATGCCGACTCACTCCTCGCTGTCCGTCCTTTCATCGTCTTCATTGTCGTCAGCTTGAGGAGGAGGAGGATGAGAACCACTCGTCGTGCCCCCAACGCCAAAATAGGCAAGCTCAGAAGGAGATAAAGGTGGAAGCTCTGAGAAGTCAGAAGGAGAGTCCTCGGAGATGACAGGAGATCCAATATGCTCAATCTCCAACTTCTGACATATGTTCTTGCCATTTTCTTTCACATACTTCATGTCCGCTTTTCTTGCCTTGTTCAGCTTGTGAAGTTTCACTTCAGCCTTCTTGCAGGAGCCAAAGATGGCGGCCAAGTACTTCAAGATGCCACTAGGAGACCCTTTGTGAGGAGGGGCCCTAGTGTTGTAGGCAGGCCTCACACCTCATTGAGCTCTCCTTGGAGCCTCTTCACTCGAAACAGGAGATGGACCAGTTGGAAGAGTTTTTGATGCGGACAATTCCGGGGTTCTTGATCCCCTTGCGATGAAGATCGTTTCCCACGGAGATTTGAGAAGATTTGGTGGAGAA
Source organism: Tuctoria greenei (assembly GCA_036927565.1). Lineage (NCBI taxonomy): Eukaryota > Viridiplantae > Streptophyta > Magnoliopsida > Poales > Poaceae > Tuctoria > Tuctoria greenei. The sequence goes on from JAYESD010000006.1 coordinate 155,522,093, forward strand.
ATCGCCAAATCACCTTGGGGGCACTCGAGTGAGGAGAGAAAAAGTGAGATGAGTTGTGAGTATGAAGAAGATTAGGTTTTGGCGGCCCTAGGGTTATGGAGTCGAAAAATCGGACTAGTCCGTGGTTGACCAGACTAGTCCGTACTACCGGAACTTCGCGGACTAGTCTGCATTGTGCGGACTAGTCCGGGTAACCACGGACTAGTCCGTGGTCACCATAACATAACAAGTTAGACCATTCGTATATATTCGAAGGTACTTACTAAGAAAATAGGGGGCAAAACACACAAATAATCTTGATGAATATGATCAGTAAACATACAACAATCAATCTATGACCATACTTCACCAAGATCAAGTAATTGCCATAGTTTTTTGGAGGAAATAGAGAGAGAGAGAGAGAGAGAGAGAGAGAGAGAGAGAGAGAGAGATGATTTTCATAACACAATCAATAGATTTTGAAGATGGCATATAGGTATGCAAGCTTTCAAGCCACGTTCCGAGCATCAAGGATATTTAGTTCATTTCGGAGCTCACAAAAATGTTTCTCATCAAGTGGCTTAGTAAAGATGTCAGCTAGTTGTTTTTTGGTATTGACATGGGAAATGGATATTGTCGATACCCTCCATACTAGATACCCCTTGGGATCGCAAAGATCAGAAGGAAACTCCATCTACCAGATTTGAAGACCTTCGAAGGCCCCACATGTCAGGCGTAACCGGACCTGCTTCCCCGACATGGTTAGTCCCAGGGCTGCCACGTGTATCATAAGACCGGACCTATCACTCACACATAGGAAGCTCCGATCGGAATACCAGTATGGCACCCCCAGACCTAACCCCAGACAGAGGGAAGCTCCGATACTGACACGTGTCCAGTAGCACCGGACCTACTCGTCCACGACTGTAAGCTCCGGTGCTGCCATGTGGTGACCGCCAGACCTTCAACTTCAACAATCAGGCTAGTGGATCCCCCAACGGCTCCGGACCTTCAAGGAGCAATCAAAGACTTCAAGACCCGATTAAGTGTCATTAATACTATATTAATGACATACGATCGGATGACCCTTAATACTGGTAACAACACTATTAAGGCCCGTTACCAGGCTATTAAGGGTAATTAACCACATTAATTGTGTATCAAGCATGTGTAACCGCCGGGGCCACCTGTCGAGCTAGGCTAACGTTGTAATGACCAGTACTTGTACTATAAAAGGAACGGTCAACGATACACAAGGGACGGTTCCAGACCACTACTGAACTCCCTGAGCTAGACGAGCTTCTTCTTCTAGAGCTTCTTCTGGACTCACACACTTAATACATCACCAACACACCCCATGGAGTAGGGTATTACGCTCAGGCAGCCCGAACCACGTAAATCTCTGTGTACACTTGTCTTTCACCTTCTTGAATCTCTGCGCGCCCATTACCGAACTACAACTCCTTAATCTACCTAAGGTAGTGTCGGGAGATCTGTCGGATCCAAACACCAACAGTCCTGCTCCCGAGGGAGTAGGAGGAGGCTTTTCTGCACTGGCCATGCACCTACGCATGGTCAGATGGCCACAAAAGTTCCGGCCTCGCCTACCGGAGAAATTTGACGGGACTGTTCATCCCCCCGAGTTTCTCCAAATTTACACCACCGCAATCCTTGCGGCCGGAGGTAACGAGGCTGTAATGGCCAACTACTTCCCAGTGGCCTTGACTGGGACCGCCAGGTCCTGGTTCATGAGCCTTCCTCACAACTCTATCAATAGTTAGGAGGAATTGTGCCAATAGTTCACCGCCAATTTCTGGAGTTCATACACTCGACCAGGCACCAAACTGGACCTTTTTGCAGTTGTGCAGAAGGGGGGAGAATCCCTACGCTCATTCATCCAGAGGTTCTCCTAGGTACGAAAAACCATTCCTTCTATCTCTAGCGCCTCAGTTATTGTGGCATTTAGGCAGGGCGTACAAGGTAAGAAGATGCTGGAGAAGCTGGCGGTCAAGGAGATCATCAGCGTCACGGAGCTCTTCAGCTTGGCAGACAAGTGTGCGAAAGCTGCAGAGGGCCGTGAAATGCACTCCAAACCACCTCCGGAGGATGGCAAAAAATCCTCCAAAGGCGAAGCCACTACCTCCGGGAGTGGCAAAAAGAAGAAAAAGTCCAACGGCAAAAAGAAGCCATCGGCTGACACATCTACCGCTGCAGCTGCTGCAGCTACGGGTGGCCAGGGGCCACGCCCCGAGAAACGACCTCGACCGTCCTATGAAGACGGTGGCAGTTCCAAAGTGTGGTGTCCTATCCACAAGTCGAATAGTCACAACTTGGAGGACTGCCGGGAGGTCCAAAACCTTGCTGAGCGCTACCACAAGCGCTGGGAAGAAGTTCCTTTCCGTCAGAGGGAAGGAAAACAGAAAGTCGATGAAGCTCCGGCTGAAGAGGAGTTAGGCTTCCAGGACCCTAAAAAGGTCTTGAAGGCTGTTTACACCTCCGTCGACGACGACTCCGATGTCTCCTACAATGAGCGTCGGAAGACCATGAACACCATCTTTGACATCGCTCAGATCAACTTTCCTTTCAATGCCATTCTGGGCAGGCTCGCCTTGTACAAATTCATGGCTGCTGCTCATTACGGCTACCTAGTGTTGAAGATGCTAACACCAGCTGGCATTCTCCGGATCCGTGGAGACCGTACTGTCGGAGTGACTGCTCTAGAGGAACTTCATGAGCTTGCTACAGCGCAGGAGGAAGAATCCAGACAGGAGCAAGCTCTGAAACCCCTGAGCATCGGGCAACGAGGCTCAACCTCCGCACCTCGTGTGCAACCAAGCGGCGACACCGACATCCCCTTCAAAGTCGTCCAAATCGGTTCCGATGCCGCTCAGACCACCCGTATATTGGGAGGTCTGAATGACAAATAGGAACTCGCGCTCATCACTTTCCTTCGGGATAATGTTGACGTGTTTGCCTGATAACCGTCACAAATGCCTGGGATCCCTTGGGAAGTGATCGAGCATAATCTGAAGATCTATCCTGACACCCGACCCGTACATCAGAAGCCTCAGAAGCAATCTGTAGAGCAACAAAACTTCGTACGACAAGAAGTGAAGAAGTTGCTCGAAGCTAGATTCATCCGAGAAGTATTCCATCCAAAATGGCTGGCAAACCCAATCCTTGTACCCAAGGCCGGCGGGAAGCTTCAGATGTGTATCGATTACACAACACTGAATAAGGCATGCCCAAAAGATCCATTCCCACTACCTAGAATAGATTAGATAGTGGATTCCACCTCTGCGTGTGAATTACTGTGTTTCCTAGACGCATATTCTAGGTACCATCAAATCAGAATGTCTAGGGAAGATGAAGAACATACTTCTTTTATCACAGTAGATGGATTGTACTGTTATACTGCTATGCCATTTGGTCTCAAGAATGCAGCTTCAACATTTGTACGAGCTATGTACAAAACCTTTTGAGAGCTCATCAGAGACATAGTGGAAGTGTATGTTGATGACATCGTCGTCAAGATCAAGGACAAGGAGTCACTCCTTGACACCTTGCAAGCCGTCTTCGACAAGCTGCGGGTCACCCGCACAAAGCTGAACCCAGACAAGTGCGTTTTCGGGGTTAGCTCTGGAAAGCTTCTTGGTTTCCTGGTAAACCACCGGGGCATAGAGGCAAATCCAGCGAAGATTAAAGCCATTGAGGAGATGCGGCCACCAGCCCGCATCAAGGACGTCCAGAAACTGACTGGATGTCTAGTCGCCCTCAGCCGGTTCATCTCAAGACTGGCGGAACGGGTGCTACCCTTCTTCAAGCTATTGAGGAAGTCTGAACCATTTCAATGGTCTGAAGAAGCAGAAAAGGCATTCCAGGAGCTAGAGCAGCTCCTCACCACTCTACCAACCTTAGTAGCTCCGAACCCTGGTGAGCCCTTACTGCTTTACATTTCAGCAACCGACAAGGTTGTCAGCATGGTCCTGGTTGCGGAGAGACCAGAACCATCCCAAGTTCAGGAATCCAGACCCCTCCGGGAGGGTCCGGAGGTTCCTGAAGGTGAGTCTGGGTCCTAGCCCCTAGACTTGGATCTACAGGGAGTTATTACAGAAGATCTGGACCCCTCCGAGAGGGTCCGGGTCGCTCCAATAGAAACTCCAGGTTCCTGCAGCGAGGACCCGGAGGTCCCTGAAGCAAGTACAGACCCCTCTGGGAGGGTCCGTGTAACACCCTCAATTTTCGCATCATGCATTGCATACATGTTCATGCATTAAGTATTAATAGAATAAAAGGAAGAAATGATAAACCATACATATATGGTGTAGCAAAAAGAAGAAATAGAAAATAATAATTATAGCCTAAAACATGTATTAGGGAATAAATATAAAATAATAATAATATATAAAAATAAATATATATAAATAAATTATATAATAAATATATATATAATAATAAATAAATAAAATTAATAAGATAAATAAAATAAATAAAATATAAATGATAAAATATATAATAATAATAATAATAATAATATAAAAAGAAAAAAAAATAAAAAAAGAACAGCCGCCGGCCAGGCCAAGCGGCCCAGCCGGCCACGCACCCCGTGGCCACGCACCCCGCGACCCCGCCACCACCCGCTGCTGGGCCCCACCCCAATGCCCACCCGACGCCCCGGCCCCTCCCGCGCGCGACCGCGCTCCCACGCCGCCAGCGCCCCCCGCCTGCCCCGTACCGCGCCTTGGCCCCACCCCGCCGAATTCCGCCCGACGCATGACTCCCGCTCGGCCCCGGCAACCGCACGAGCGATTCCCGCGCCCTGCCCCGATTCGCTCGTCCCACGCGACCCCACCCCGACGCGCCCGCTCGCCCGACCGCGAGTCTCCCGGCCGCAACCGACTCGATTCCCTGGATCGATCGCCACCTATAAAAGGAAGGACCGAGGGTTTCGTAGGTCCCCCGATCCCAGGAAAAGCACCGCCGCCTCCACGGTAAAAAAGGCCCCGCCGCCGGAACCAGAGACCAGAGGGCTGCGCCCTGGGAAGAAAAAGAAGAAAAAAGAGGGGAAGAAGACGAGGAAAAAGAGGAGGGCGCCACCGTCCGCCGGAGATCGTCGCCATCGCGTCGCCGTCGTCGTGCCGCCGGAGGAACTTGCGCATCTACTTCGTCTATGCATCGTCCCCATCCCGCGATCATCGAAGCCATCGCATCTACGGTAGGCCATGTTCCCGATGCGAATTTTAGCGACCATATTGAATCCAATAGACGTAAATTGATCATAGTTGCGTCGTATTTTTATTTTCAGCAGCATTAATCCACCCTAAAACCCCCGTAAACTCATATGAACACGTATGAACTAGTTGCATCTAATTAATAAACAACCATAGTTAATTAATAATTGATCTTTGCATGCATGCATATCATCGCATGTTGATTAATGTGTGTGCATCATGTTGATTGTATATGTTTTCTTGTATGTATGATCACGCATAGAGGAACGTGCTCAAGAGGCCGCATACGAGGATTTCCAAAATCAAGACTTTGAAGCGCTTGAGCAACCCCATCCGGCGGAGCAAGGCAAGTGTCCTTGAAGCATATTGATCCTGTTTCTAAAATAAATGTTTTGTTTGCAAACTGCATGCTTGTGTCAAATTGATGGGAATCCTATGGTAGGAAGTTTACTAGTTTTGTTTGACCACCCTTGTCACCTGGAATATATGGTAGAGAGTCGAGAAGGGCTTTTTACCTTTTTGTTTCGCTTAATTAATTGGGATGGCAAACAACACTACACATTTAATTATGCATCAATGATATTCTGGTTAATGTGAACTGGTCAATACGATGGGTGATCTAAGCAAGCCTGGTATGTGGATGGATTGGATGTTATGGTGGTTTGCTTGCCTTAGATCTAAGGATCGGTTCATGCGAGAATATGCCAGGTCAACAGTGCCACCACAAGGCCAAGTATGGGTGCGGCATAGCTGAATAATTAGGAGCGCTGCTAGTATTGTATGGACCATTGGATGGTGCGGGGAATGGGAGTCGAGGAGGACTGCCCTGGGATCCGCATGGCACACGAGGGGGCCTGTGGGTGGGAGAATGGAGATTCAAGCCTGCCGGTGAAACCTTAGTGGGCCCGTACATACTAGTAGTCCCTTTTGAAAGGCTATTTTGTGATCTCTTGGCCACATAATGGAGGTTTCTTAGTCATCGAAAGGTGATGAACTCACGAACGTGTGGGTAAAGTGGTACAACCTCTGCAGAGTGTTAAAAACTATCATGATAGCCGTGCTCCCGGTTATGAGCGCCTGGATGACCTACATGATTAGAGGATTTTGGTATTGGGATGGTTGGATTATGGTCATGGGTTGGTAATGGTTATGGATGGTTTATGGATTATGGTCATGGATATGAAATTGAGTTATGGTAACTGGACATGGATGATGATGAAGTTGGCAATAATTGGATATGATTTATATTTTGTTAATATGATGGTTATGATGGGATTGTTTCACATAGATATAATATAATGCTTTTCAAATGTTTTACTGTACTTTTCAGCACTTAGCCATTATTACATTCGTCATTTGAATAAGCCACATGTCATACTTTCCACACTTGCTGAGTACGACATGTACTCACCCTTGCAATCCCCCCCCCCCAACAGCTACTGGAGACAATTGGGAGTACCCTGAGGATCACGTGGAGTACTAGGTTGCGTACCGTCGTCAATTGCCTGTGGATTGGAGTCGTGCTGCTTAGTTTATTTTCCGCTGCATTATTTAGAGTTTTATCATTCGTGAACTATTGGATTATTGTAATAAGGTACTTATTTAATAGTTAAGACGTGGTTAAATTCTGTATATCGTTTGTGATGCAACCGTATATGTGTGATGAACTTCCTGGGCACACATATGCGTTACGCTTGGTTCATATTCGGAACCGGGTGTCACAAATTGGTATCAGAGCCGCGTTGACCGTAGGACGCAAGCCTAGGTAGAATGGACACTCTAGAACACTTAGGAACACTCTTCTAATCTGCTATTTTCGAAAATTTTTGCTGCTGTTTTGTTCCCTTATTTTCAGCTGCAAAAAGTATTGATCGCCGCTGCGTTTTTGATAAAAATTTTCAGAAGTGAGCAATATTAGGTGCTGCTGTTTTGCTGCTTTAATTTTCGCGAAAAAAGTGTGTTTTGCTGCTGTTATGTGTGGGTAAAATTATTGTGTTGGCTGCTGCATTTTTCTCTCTATTTTTTTCGTTCTTTTGGAACTGCTGCACCGCTCTTTTTCCGCCATTTTAGCTGCTGCAACTTTCATATTTGTATTCCGTTATTTTTTTCTCTAATGTATTCTTGTTTTCTGTAGATGGCCCGCACCAAGACAACCCCCCGTAAGTCGACCGGTGGACTTGTGCCCCCGCGTAGGTTGGCCAGTCGCTCTCCGGCCATCGACTCCCATCACCCCGTGGTGATCCGTTCTGACGGCAGGGCCGCAGGACAACTGCGACATCGTCTCCGTGCCCTACTCCGTGAGGCTGGCTACCGTCACCACAGCCTCTCGCTCTCCTACCACACCACTGGAGTGCAGCGCCCCGGCAGGAAGGAGTGGAGCTGCAAGATCTACATCTTTTATGGTGATGAGTTGGTGAAGACCCACAGCAGTCCTGCTTGGAGGAGCTCCCGCCGATCTGCGGAGCAGGATGCTAGCTGGGAAGCAGCCACCTTTTGGAGTCACGCCCGCCGTTTCCGTATGGAGGACACGGTGCACGCCTTCGTTCCGCAGCATCCCCGTGGCACTGCGAGCTTCGTCACCAGGCACATGGAGGGACCCCTGGACCTCCCGCAGTCTCGTCAGACTGTTGACGACGTGGCCCAGCTCAGTGCCCGACTTTAGAGGGCGCAACAGGAGATTCAGTATGGACGTGACCTCGCCCAGCGCCACGAGGCGATAATCAGGAGGTATCGTCGGATCACCGACGAGGACCCGGACGACTACACGTCCGACACCCCGACGTGGACCCCAGACTCCCCAGACCGTCGCAACGGCCAGCGTGAGTCGTCTTTTGAGGAGTCTTCAAACGAGGAGCCTTCCAGTGTGGCGTCTACCGCACCACCACCGCCTGCTGCCTCACCACCACAGGACCCCGAGGACCCCGACGACGACGACGACGAGGACCCGGAGGAGTTCCCGCTTGACGACGAGTAGCCCTCGACCTATGCCATGACTCAAGGATAGGCACACCCCCATTAGTTAAATAAGAGCGACGTAGACATACTTGTGTGACCTTGAGTTGTGTTACTTCTTTTAGGATTTTTGTCAATTTTGTTTGGTGCTTGTTTGAGTGCTTGTGCGCTTAGTAGAGAGTTGTGGAATGCTTCGGCACTTGTCCACATCCTCATATAGGTCTATATTAATAAAGGACTATTTAGTGTCACATACCTTGATGCATATAGTCGGGACGTCTCTTTCCAAATTCTAAATCCTTCTGTCCCCACTTTTTTTTCGCCAACAGATGGTGAGAACTCGTAACCAGAGGGATGCCAACGATGAGGAGGAGCGCAATGAAGTACCTCAGAACAACCAGGGACATGCTCATGGAGCTATCAATATTGAACAACTGTTAGCTATGCAGAACCAGCTCATGCAGACCATGATACAGACAATGGGACAGCTGCAAGCTGGCAACAACAATCAACCTCATATACCTCCACCGCCACCCCCGCCTCCTCATAACCGATTGGGAGAGTTCATGAGGACCAGACCGCCTACCTTTGCACAAGCCACAGACCCAATGGAAGCTGATGATTGGCTAAAGTCCGTTGAGAAGAAACTTGCTATTGTCCAGTGCACTGATAGAGAGAAGGTTCTCTTTGCATCACATCAACTAGTTGGAGCAGCCGCTGATTGGTGGGAAGCTCTTTGCAATGCTCATGATAATCAGGAGGCAATCACTTGGGCTGAGTTTAAGCAAAGTTTCCGTTCCCACTATGTACCTGAAGGAGTTATGATACTGAGAAGACAAGATTTTGAAAATCTCAGGCAAGGAAGGATGAGCGTGAGTGAGTACCTCAACAAATTCACTCAATTATCAAGATATGCTCCAGAAGACATCAAAACTGATAGTAGGAAGCAGTATCTGTTTATGAGGGGTCTCAACAATGAAATTCAAGTCCAGTTGCTCAATACTGATTATCCAAACTTCCAAAAGCTTGTTGACAAGGCTATTGTGGTTGAGAACAAGATTCGTGAGATGGAGCAGGACAATAAGAGGAAGATGCCACATCATGGACCGCAGCAAGGAAGCAATGTTCACCCCCGCTATGCACCACCTACTGCACCACACTACAACCCATCTGCTCCTGCATACCACGCTGCTTATCCGCCCCGCCCAAATCAGCCACCGCAGCAACGCCCCGCCATGCAAGCGCCTCGCTATCCTGTGCCACCTGCGCCGTGTCCTAACATGGCAGCAAATGCTCAAAACCAGTTGCGCCCAAAATTCCCTAATGCTACGGGCGGTAAGACATGCTATGTGTGTGGAGAACCCGGACACTTTGCAAGTCAATGCCCCAGGAGAAACTATGGACCTATGAACAATGCACCAAGGCCAAATCACCCGCGACCAAATGGAGGAGCACCACAAGGCAACCGTGGACAGCAGAATTTTGCTCGTGGCAATGTGAATCATGTCTCTACTAAGGAAGCCCAGCAAGCTGATGACGTCGTGATTGGTATGTTTCTCGCCAACTCCAACCCCGCGACCGTTTTATTTGATTCGGGAGCATCTCATTCATTCATCTCGTCAAAGTATGTTGCCAAGTACAATTTGCCTATATCTCATATGAAGCAAACTATGCTAGTAAGTTCTCCTGGCGGAGAGATGAGGACAAATATAGTATGTCCGAAAGTAAGCATTAAAATAAGGGGGGTAGACTTTCTCACAAACCTCATAGTCTTGGACTCCCAAGGAATAGACCTAATACTTGGAATGGACTGGCTGAGCAAGTATAATGGAGTCATTCAATGTGCCGAGAGGATTGTGCAGTTGACGAGTGAACATGGTACACGCATCGAAGTTGAGGCAGCCCAACCTGCAAGAGAGAAAGCGATGCTGAATCACGTGGAAGAAGTGACATTGGAAAGCATTCCGATCGTTCTCGAGTACCCAGATGTGTTTCCAGATGAGTTGCCAGGCATGCCACCTGATCGTGACATAGAATTCGCCATTGAGTTGATACCCGGAACTACACCTATAGCTAAGAGGCCGTATAGGATGCCTCCTAAGGAACTAGCAGAGCTCAAGAAGCAAATTCAAGAGCAGCTAGAGAAGGGTTTTATACGCCCAAGCTCATCCCCGTGGGGAGCCCCAGTGCTCTTCGTAGATAAGAAGGATGGAACCTAGAGGATGTGTGTGGACTATAGGTCTCTCAACGAAGTGACAATTAAGAACAAGTACTCACTGCCCCGTATAGAGGATTTGTTCGACCAAATGAAGGGTGCCTGTATCTTCTCCAAGATCGACTTGCGGTCAGGATACTTCCAAATGAAGATTAGACCATCAGATATACCCAAGACAGCATTTCGGACACGATATGGATCTTACGAGTACATCGTCATGTCATTTGGATTGACGAACGCGCCTGCGTACTTTATGTATCTCATGAATAAGGTCTTCATGAAATATCTGGATAAGTTCGTTGTAGTGTTCATCGATGATATTATGATCTACTCGAAGTATGAGAAGGAACACGAGGAACACTTGAAGCTTACGCTGCAGAAATTTAGGGAGCACCAATTGTATGCCAAGTTCAGTAAATGTCAATTCTGGTTACGGGAAGTTTCTTTCTTAGGCCATATTATTTCCGGAGGAGGAGTATCAGTTGACCCAGGGAAGGTGAGAGATGTGCTTAAGTGGGAACCGCCACAGAATGTCAAGGAAATTCGGAGTTTCCTTGGAATGGCTGGATATTACCGCCGATTCATCAAGGATTTCTCCAAAATAGCCAAGCCCATGACCGAATTACTCATGAAAGGGAAGGCATTCCGATGGACTCAAGCTTGTCAGGATAGCTTTGAGGAGTTAAAGAAAAGGTTGACAACCACGCCGGTGTTAGTATTACCGGACGTGAGCAAGAGTTTTGATATATATTGTGATGCATCAAGACAAGGATTAGGATGTGTGCTCATGCAAGAAGGCCAAGTGGTAGCTTATGCATCGAGGCAACTAAAGAAGCATGAGTTAAATTATCCTACACACGACCTTGAACTCGCAGCCGTGGTACACGCCTTGAAGATATGGAGACACTATGTTTTTGGTCACCGATGTGAGATTTATACGGATCACAAGAGTCTCAAGTACATATTTATGCAAACGGATCTGAATCTGAGGCAACGCCGATGGTTGGAGCTCATCAAGGATTATGACGTGGGAATCAACTATCACCTAGGGAAGGCCAATGTAGTGGCCGATGCTTTGAGCCGAAAAGGAGTAAGTCATCAACTCACAGTTCGAGAGCTGCCATCCGAGTTATGCAAGGAGTTCGAATGGTTAAACCTCGGATTCATAAATGAGATGGGAACGATGGAAGTCAACCCAACATTAGAGCCAGAAATACGGGAAGGACAAACAAAGGACAAGGAAATACAGCAAATCAAGGAAAGGACCCAAGAAGGAAAAGAATTCAGATTTGATGAGGACGAACAGGGTACCTTATGGCTTGGAAAGAGGATTGTGGTACCTAATGTCAGGCATATTCGGGAAACAATATTGAAGGAGGCACATGACTCGCCTTACTCAATTCATCCTAGCTGTACGAAGATGTACAAGGACTTAAAGACATGCTATTGGTGGGCCAACATGAAAAAGGACATAGCCGAATATGTTGCACTTTGCGATGTGTGTCGACGAGTGAAAGCTGAACATCAAAGGCCAGCCGGATTGTTACAACCATTGAAGATCCCGGAGTGGAAGTGGGAAGAGATTGGTATGGACTTTATTGTTGGATTACCGCGAACTCAGTCTGGCTATGATTCAATATGGGTTATTGTGGATCGATTGACAAAATCAGCTCACTTCATCCCTGTCAAGACCACATATACCACCGCGAAGCTAGCAAAATTGTATATGGAGCATATTATGTGTCGACATGGAGTACCGAAGAAGATAGTCTCGGATAGAGGTTCTCAGTTTACCTCCAGATTTTGGCAGAAATTGCATGAAGCAATGGGAACAAGGTTGAACTTCAGTTCGGTGTATCACCCTCAAACAGATGGACAAACCGAGAGGACCAACCAAATTTTGGAAGACATGTTAAGAGCTTGTGCATTAAAGCATGGGAAAAGTTGGGATAAAAGTTTGCCGTACGCTGAATTCTCGTACAACAATAGCTATCAAGCAAGTCTGAAAATGTCACCCTACGAAGCATTGTACGGAAGGAAGTGTAGGACTCCCTTGTTTTGGAATGAAACCGGAGAGAATCAAGTGTTTGGTCCCGACGTGTTACAAGATGCTGAAAGGCAAGTCCAAATAATACGGGAAAACTTAAAGGCTGCCCAGTCCCGACAGAAAGGTTATGCTGATAATAGGCGATGGAGTCTGACTTTTGAAGTTGGAGATTTTGTATACCTCAAAGTGTCACCTAATAGAGGTCAGCGACGGTTTAACGTCAAAGGAAACCTGGCACCACGTTACATCTGACCATTCAAGATTTTGGACAAACGAGGAGAAGTGGCATATCGACTTGAGCTGCCGACGTATCTCTCCGATGTACACGACGTATTTCACGTCTCTCAACTCAAGAAGTGTCTCAGGGTACCGGAAGAACAAGTGCAGATGGACGAGTTAGAACTTCAAGAGGATTTGTCCTATGTCGACCAACCTATCAAAATTTTGGACATGAAGGAAAGGGTCACGAGAAATAAGAGGATCCGTTGGTGCAAAGTGCAATGGAAACACCATACGGAAGCCGAAGCTACATGGGAACGTGAAGAAGACTTGAAGGCAGAATTCCCTCACCTTTTCTCCACGCTATCGAATCTCGAGGGCGAGATTTACTTTAAGGGGGGTAGGTTTGTAACACCCTCAATTTTCGCATCATGCATTGCATACATGTTCATGAATTAAGTATTAATAGAATAAAAGGAAAAAATGATAAACCATACATATATGGTGTAGCAAAAAGAAGAAATAGAAAATAATAATTATAGCCTAAAACATGTATTAGGGAATAAATATAAAATAATAATAATAATATATAAAAAGAAATATATATAAATAAATTATATAATAAATATATATATATATATAAAATAATAAATAAATAAAATGAATAAAATAAATAAAATAAATAAAATATAAATAATAAAATATATAATAATAATAATATAAAAAGAAAAAATAATAAAAAAAACGAACAGCCGCCGGCCAGGCCAAGCGGCCCAGCCGGCCAAGCACCCCGTGGACACGCACCCCGCGACCCCGCCCCCACCCCGCTGCTGGGCCCCACCCCGAATCCCGCCCGACGCCCCGGGCCCTCCCGCGCGCGACCGCGCTCCCACGCCGCCAGCGCCTCCGCCTGCCCTGTACCGCGCCTTGACCCCACCCCGCCGAATCCCGCCTGGCGCACGAGTCCTGCTCGGCCCCGACAACCGCACGCGCGATTCCCGCGCCCCGCCCCGATCCGCTCGCCCCACGCGACCCCACCCCGACGCGCCCGCTCGCCCGACCGCGAGTCTCCCGGCCACAACCGACTCGATTCCCTGGATCGATTGCCACCTATAAAAGGAAGGATCGAGGGTTTCGTAGGTCCCCCAATCCCAGGAAAAGCACCGCCGCCTCCACGGTAAAAAAGGCCCCGCCGCCGGAACCAGAGACCAGAGGGCTGCGCCCTAGGAAGAAAAAGAAGAAAAAGAGGGGAAGAAGAGGAGGAAAAAGAGGAGGGCGCCACCGTACGCCGGAGATCGTTGCCATCGCGTCGCCGTCGTCGTGCCGCCGGAGGAACTTGCGCATCTACTTCGTCTACGCATCGTCCCCATCCCGCGATCATCGAAGCCATCACATCTACGGTAGGCCATGTTCCCGATGCGAATTTTAGCGACCATATTGAATCCAATAGACGTAAATTGATCATAGTTGCGTTGTATTTTTATTTTCAGCAGCATTAATCCACCCTAAAACCCCCGTAAACTCATATGAACACGTATGAACTAGTTGCATCTAATTAATAAACAACCATAGTTAATTAATAATTGATCTTTGCATGCATGCATATCATCGCATGTTGATTAATGTGTGTGCATCATGTTGATTGTATATGTTTTCTTGTATGTATGATCACGCATAGAGGAACGTGCTCAAGAGGCCGCATACGAGGATTTCCAAAATCAAGACTTTGAAGCGCTTGAGCAACCCCATCCGCCGGAGCAAGGCAAGTGTCCTTGAAGCACATTGATCCTGTTTCTAAAATAAATGTTTTGTTTGCAAACTGCATGCTTGTGTCAAATTGATGGGAATCCTATGGTAGGAAGTTTACTAGTTTTGTTTGACCACCCTTGTCACCTGGAATATATGGTAGAGAGTCGGGAAGGGCTTTTTACCTTTTTGTTTTGCTTAATTAATTGGGATGGCAAACAACACTACACATTTAATTATGCATCAATGATATTCTGGTTAATGTGAACTGGTCAATACGATGGGTGATCTAAGCAAGCCTGGTATGTGGATGGGTTGGATGTTATGGTGGTTTGCTTGCCTTAGATCTAAGGACCGGTTCACGCGAGAATATGCCAGGTCAACAGTGCCACCACAAGGCCAAGTATGGGTGCGGCGTAGCTGAATAATTAGGAGCGCTGCTAGTATTGTATGGACCATTGGATGGCGCGGGGAATGGGAGTCGAGGAGGACTGCCCTGGGATCCGCATGGCACACGAGGGGGCCCGTGGGTGGGAGAATGGAGATTCAAGCCTGCCGGTGAAACCTTAGTGGGCCCGTACATACTAGTAGTCCCTTTTGAAAGGCTATTTTGTGATCTCTTGGCCACACACCTACGGAAGTGTGAGATGGCATAATGGAGGTTTCTTAGTCATCGAAAGGTGATGAAATCATGAACGTGTGGGTAAAGTGGTACAACCTCTGCAGAGTGTTAAAAACTATCATGATAGCCGTGCTCCCGGTTATAAGCGCCTGGATGACCTACATGATTAGAGGATTTTGGTATTGGGATGGTTGGATTATGGTTATGGGTTGGTAATGGTTATGGATGGTTTATGGATTATGGTCATGGATATGAAATTGAGTTATGATAACTGGACATGGATGATGATGATGTTGGCAATAATTGGATATGATTTATATTTTGTTAATATGATGGTTATGATGGGATTGTTTCACATAGACATAGTATAATGCTTTTCAAATGTTTTACTGTACTTTTCAGCACTTAGCCATTATTACATTCGTCATTTGAATGAGCCACATGTCATACTTTCCACACTTGCTGAGTACGACATGTACTCACCCTTGCAATCTCCCCCCCCCCCCAACAGCTACTGGAGACAATTGGGAGTACCCTGAGGATCACGTGGAGTACTAGGTTGCGTACCGCCGTCAATTGCCTGTGGATTGGAGTCATGCTACTTAGTTTATTTTCCGCTGCATTATTTAGAGTTTTATCATTCGTGAACTATTGGATTATTGTAATAAGGTACTTATTTAATAGTTAAGACGTGGTTAAATTCTGTATATCGTTTGTGATGCAACCGTATATGTGTGATGAACTTCCTGGGCACACATATGCGTTACGCTTGGTTCATATTCGGAACCAGGTCTCACAAATTGGTATCAGAGCCGCGTTGACCGTAGGACGCAAGCCTAGGTAGAATGGACACTCTAGAACACTTAGGAACACTCTTCTAATATGCTATTTTCGAAATTTTTTGCTGCTGTTTTGTTCCCTTATTTTCAGCTGCAAAAAGTATTGATCGCCGCTGCGTTTTGATAAAAATTTTCAGAAGTGAGCAATATTAGGTGCTGCTGTTTTGCTGCTTAAATTTTCGCGAAAAAGTGTGTTTTGATGCTTTTATGTGCGGGTAAAATTATTGTGTTGGCTGCTGCATTTTTCTCTCTATTTTTTTCGTTCTTTTGGAACTGCTGCACCGCTCTTTTTCCGCCATTTTAGCTGCTGCAACTTTCATATTTGTATTCCGTTACTTTTTTCCTCTAATGTATTCTTGTTTTCTATAGATGGCCCGCACCAAGACAACCCCCCGTAAGTCAACCGGTGGACTTGTGCCCCCGCGTAGGTTGGCCAGTCGCTCTCCGGCCATCGACTCCCGTCACCCTGTGGTGATCTGTTCTGACGGCAGGGCCGCAGGACAACTGCGACATCGTCTCCGTGCCTTACTCTGTGAGGCTGGCTACCGTCACCATAGCCTCTCGCTCTCCTACCACACCATTGGAGTGCAGCGCCCAGGCAGGAAGGAGTGGAGCTGCAAGATCTACATCTTTTATGGTGATGAGTTGGTGAAGACCCACAGCAGTCCTGCTTGGAGGAGCTCCCGCCGATCTGCGGAGCAGGATGCTAGCTGGGAAGCAGCCACCTTTTGGAGTCACGCCCGCCGTTTCCGTATGGAGGACACGGTGCACGCCTTCATTCCGCAGCGTCCCCATGGCACTGCGAGCTTCGTCACCAGGCACATGGAGGGACCCCTGGACCTCCCGCAGTCTCGTCAGACTGTTGACGACGTGGCCCAGCTCAGTGCCCGACTTCAGAGGGCGCAGCAGGAGATTCAGGATGGACGTGACCTCGCCCAACGCCACGAGGCGATAATCAGGAGGTATCATCGGATCACCGACGAGGACCCGGACGACTACGCGTCCGACACCCCGACGTGGACCCCAGACTCCCCAGACCGTCGCAACGGCCAGCGTGAGTCGTCTTCTGAGGAGTCCTCTGACGAGGAGCCTTCCATTGTGGCGTCTACCGCACCACCGCCGCCTGCTGCCTCACCACCACAGGACCCTGAGGACCCCGAGGACCCCGACGACGACGACGACGACGACGAGGACCCGGAGGAGTTCCCGCTTGACGACGAGTAGCCCTCGACCTATGCCACGACTCAAGGATAAGCACACCCCCATTAGTTAAATAAGAGCGACGTAGACATACTTGTGTGACCTTGAGTTGTGTTACTTCTTTTAGGATTTTTGTCAATTTTGTTTGGTGCTTGTTTGAGTGCTTGTGCGCTTAGTAGAGAGTTGTGGAATGCTTCGGCACTTGTCCACATCCTCATATAGGTCTATATTAATAAAGTATTATTTAGTGTCACATACCTTGATGCATATAGTCGGGACGTCTCTTTCCAAATTCTAAATCCTTCTGTCCCCACTTTTCTTTCGCCAACAGATGGTGAGAACTCGTAACCAGAGGGATGCCAACGATGAGGAGGAGCGCAATGAAGTACCTCAGAACAACCAGGGACATGCTCATGGAGCTATCAATATTGAACAACTGTTAGCTATGCAGAACCAGCTCATGCAGACCATGATAAAGACAATGGGACAGCTGCAAGCTGGCAACAACAATCAGCCTCATATACCTCCACCGCCACCCCCGCCTCCTCATAACCGATTGGGAGAGTTCATGAGGACCAGACCGCCTACCTTTGCACAAGCCACAGACCCAATGGAAGCTGATGATTGGCTGAAGTCCGTTGAGAAGAAACTTGCTATTGTCCAGTGCACTAATAGAGAGAAGGTTCTCTTTGCATCACATCAACTAGTTGGAGCAGCCGCTGACTGGTGGGAAGCTCTTTGCAACGCTCATGATAATCAGGAGGCAATCACTTGGGCTGAGTTTAAGCAAAGTTTCCGTTCCCACTATGTACCTGAAGGAGTTATGATGCTGAGAAGACAAGATTTTGAAAATCTCAGGCAAGGAAGGCTGAGCGTGAGTGAGTACCTCAACAAATTCAGTCAGTTATCAAGATATGCTCCAGAAGACATCAAAACTGATAGTAGGAAGCAGTATCTGTTTATGAGGGGTCTCAACAATGAAATTCAAGTCCAGTTGCTCAATACTGATTATCCAAACTTCCAAAAGCTTGTTGACAAGGCTATTGTGGTTGATAACAAGATTCGTGAGATGGAGCAGGACAATAAGAGGAAGATGCCACATCATGGACCGCAGCAAGGAAGCAATGTTCGCCCCCGCTATGCACCACCTACTGCACCACACTACAACCCATCTGCTCCTGCATACCGCGCTGCTTATCCGCCCCGCCCAAATCAGCCACCGCAGCAACGCCCCGCCATGCAAGCGCCTCGCTATCCTGTGCCACCTGCGCCGTGTCCTAACATGGCAGCAAATGCTCAAAACCAGTTGCGCCCAAACTTCCCTAATGCTACGGGCGGTAAGACATGCTATGTGTGTGGAGAACCCGGACACTTTGCAAGTCAATGCCCCAGGAGAAACTATGGACCTATGAACAATGCACCAAGGCCAAATCACCCGCGACCAAATGGAGGAGCACCACAAGGCAACCGTGGACAGCAGAATTTTGCTCATGGCAATGTGAATCATGTCTCTACTAAGGAAGCCCAGCAAGCTGATGACGCCGTGATTGGTATGTTTCTCGCCAACTCCAACCCCGCGACCGTTTTATTTGATTCGGGAGCATCTCATTCATTCATCTCGTCAAAGTATGTTGCCAAGTACAATTTGCCTATATCTCATATGAAGCAAACTATGCTAGTAAGTTCTCCTGGCGGAGAGATGAGGACAAATATAGTATGTCCGAAAGTAAGCATTAAAATAAGGGGGGTAGACTTTCTCGCAAACCTCATAGTCTTGGACTCCCAAGGAATAGACCTAATACTTGGAATGGACTGGCTGAGCAAGTATAATGGATTCATTCAATGTGCCGAGAGGATTGTGCAGTTGACGAGTGAACATGGTACACGCATCGAAGTTGAGGCAGCCCAACCTGCAAGAGAGAAAGCGATGCTGAATCACGTGGAAGAAGTGACATTGGAAAGCATTCTGATCGTTCGCGAGTACCCAGATGTGTTTCCAGATGAGTTGCCAGGCATGCCACCTGATCGTGACATAGAATTCACCATTGAGTTGATACCCAGAACTGCACCTATAGCTAAGAGGCCGTATAGGATGCCTCCTAAGGAACTAGCAGAGCTCAAGAAGCAAATTCAAGAGCAGCTAGAGAAGGGTTTTATACGCCCAAGCTCATCCCCGTGGGGAGCCCCAGTGCTCTTCGTAGATAAAAAGGATGGAACCCAGAGGATGTGTGTGGACTATAGGTCTCTCAACGAAGTGATAATTAAGAACAAGTACTCACTGCCCCGTATAGAGGATTTGTTCGACCAAATGAAGGGTGCCTGTATCTTCTCCAAGATCGACTTGCGGTCAGGATACTTCCAAATGAAGATTAGACCATCGGATATACCCAAGACAACATTTCGGACACGATATGGATCTTACGAGTACATCGTCATGTCATTTGGATTAACGAACGCGCCTGCGTACTTTATGTATCTCATGAATAAGGTCTTCATGAAATATCTGGATAAGTTCGTTGTGGTGTTCATCGATGATATTATGATCTACTCGAAGGATGAGAAGGAACACGAGGAACACTTGAAGCTTACGCTGCAGAAATTGAGGGAGCACCAATTGTATGCCAAGTTCAGTAAATGTTAATTCTGGTTACGGGAAGTTTCTTTCTTAGGCCATATTATTTCCGGAGGAGGAGTATCAGTTGACCCACGGAAGGTGAGAGATGTGCTTAAGTGGGAACCGCCACAGAATGTCAAGGAAATTCGGAGTTTCCTTGGAATGGCTGGATATTACCGCCGATTCATCAAGGATTTCTCCAAAATAGCCAAGCCCATGACCGAATTACTCATGAAAGGGAAGGCATTCCGATGGACTCAAGCTTGTCAGGATAGCTTTGAGGAGTTAAAGAAAAGGTTGACAACCGCGCCGGTGTTAGTATTACCGGACATGAGCAAGAGTTTTGATATATATTGTGATGCATCAAGACAAGGATTAGGATGTGTGCTCATGCAAGAAGGCCAAGTGGTAGCTTATGCATCGAGGCAACTAAAGAAGCATGAGTTAAATTATCCTACACACGACCTTGAACTCGCAGCCGTGGTACACGCCTTGAAGATATGGAGACACTATGTTTTTGGTCACCGATGTGAGATTTATACGGATCACAAGACTCTTAAGTACATATTTACGCAAACGGATCTGAATCTGAGGCAACGCCAATGGTTGGAGCTTATCAAGGATTATGACGTGGGAATCAACTATCACCTAGGGAAGGCCAATGTAGTGGCCGATGCTTTGAGCCAAAAAGGAGTAAGTCATCAACTCACAGTTCGAGAGCTGCCATCCGAGTTATGCAAGGAGTTCGAACGGTTAAACCTCGGATTCATAAATGAGATGGGAACGATGGAAGTCAACCCAACATTAGAGCCGGAAATACGGGAAGGACAAACAAAGGACAAGGAAATACAGGAAATCAAGGAAAGGACCCAAGAAGGAAAAGAATTCAGATTTGATGAGGACGAACAGGGTACCTTATGGCTTGGAAAGAGGATTGTGGTACCTAATGTCAGACATATTTGGGAAACAATATTGAAGGAGGCACATGACTCGCCTTACTCAATTCATCCTGGGTGTACGAAGATGTACAAGGACTTAAAGACATGCTATTGGTGGGCCAACATGAAAAAGGACATAGCCGAATATGTTGCACTTTGCGATGTGTGCCGACGAGTGAAAGCTGAACATCAAAGGCCAGCCGGATTGTTACAACCATTGAAGATCCCGGAGTGGAAGTGGGAAGAGATTGATATGGACTTTATTGTTGGATTACCGCGAACTCAGTCTGGCTATGATTCAATATGGGTTATTGTGGATCGATTGACAAAATCAGCTCACTTCATCCCTGTCAAGACCACATATACCACCGCGAAGCTAGCAGAATTGTATATGGAGCATATTATGTGTCGACATGGAGTACCGAAGAAGATAGTCTCGGATAGAGGTTCTCAGTTTACCTCCAGATTTTGGCAGAAATTGCATGAAGCAATGGGAACAAGGTTGAACTTTAGTTCGGCGTATCATCCTCAAACAGATGGACAAACCGAGAGGACCAACCAAATTTTGGAAGACATGTTAAGAGCTTGTGCATTAAAGCATGGGAAAAGTTGGGATAAAAGTTTGCCGTACGCTGAATTCTCGTACAACAATAGCTATCAAGCAAGTCTGAAAATGTCACCCTGCGAAGTATTGTACGGAAGGAAGTGTAGGACTCCCTTGTTTTGGAATGAAACCGTAGAGAATCAAGTGTTTGGTCTCGACGTGTTACAAGATGCTGAAAGGCAAGTCCAAATAATACGGGAAAACTTAAAGGATGCCCAGTCCCGACAGAAAGGTTATGCTGATAATAGGCGAAGGAGTCTGACTTTTGAAGTTGGAGATTTTGTATACCTCAAAGTGTCACCTATCAGAGGTCAGCGACGGTTTAACGTCAAAAGAAAACTGGCACCACGTTACATCAGACCATTCAAGATTTTGGACAAACGAGGAGAAGTGGCATATCGACTTGAGCTGCCGACGTATCTCTCCGATGTACACGACGTATTTCACGTCTCTCAACTCAAGAAGTGTCTCAGGGTACCGGAAGAACAAGTGCCGATGGACGAGTTAGAACTTCAAGAGGATTTGTCCTATGTCAAGCAACCTATCAAAATTTTGGACATGAAGGAAAGGGTCACGAGAAATAAGAGGATCCGTTGGTGCAAAGTGCAATGGAAACACCATACGGAAGCCGAAGCTACATGGGAACGTGAAGAAGACTTGAAGGCAGAATTCCCTCACCTTTTCTCCACGCTATCGAATCTCGAGGGCGAGATTTACTTTAAGGGGGGTAGGTTTGTAACACCCTCAATTTTCGCATCATGCATTGCATACATGTTCATGCATTAAGTATTAATAGAATAAAAGGAAAAAATGATAAACCATACATATATGGTGTAGCAAAAAGAAGAAATAGAAAATAATAATTATAGTCTAAAACAATTATTAGGGAATAAATATATAACAATAATAATATATAAAAAGAAATATATATAAATAAATTATATAATAATAAATATATATATATAAAATAAATAAATAAAATGAATAAGATAAATAAAATAAATAAAATATAAATAATAAAATATATAATAATAATAATATAAAAAGAAAAAAAATAATAAAAAAAAACGAACAGCCGCCGGCCAGGCCAAGCGGCCCAGCCGGCCAAGCACCCCGTGGCCACGCACCCCACGACCCCGCCCCCACCCCGCTGCTGGGCCCCACCCTAAATCCCGCCCGACGCCCCGGCCCCTCCCGCGCACGACCGCGCTCCCACGCCGACAGCGCCCCCGCCTGCCCCGTACCGCGCCTTGGCCCCACCCCGCCGAATCCCGCCCGACGCACGACTCCCGCTCGGCCCTGGCAACCGCACGCGCGATTCCCGTGCTCCGCCCCGATCCGCTCGCCCCACGCGACCCCACCCCGACGCGCCCGCTCGCCCGACCGCGAGTCTCCCGGCCGCAACCGACTCAATTCCCTGGATCGATCGCCACCTATAAAAGGAAGGACCGAGGGTTTCGTAGGTCCCCCGATCCCAGGAAAAGCACCGCCGCCTCCACGGTAAAAAAGGCCCCGCCGCCGGAACCAGAGACCAGAGGGCTGCGCCCCGGGAAGAAAAAGAAGAAAAAGGAGGGGAAGAAGAGGAGGAAAAAGAGGAGGGCGCCACCGTCTGCCGGAGATCGTCGCCATCGCGTCGCCGTCGTCGTGCTGCCGGAGGAACTTGCGCATCTACTTCGTCTATGCATCGTCCCCATCCCGCGATCATCGAAGCCATTGCATCTACGGTAGGCCATGTTCCCGATGCGAATTTTAGCGACCATATTGAATCCAATAGACGTAAATTGATCGTAGTTGCGTCGTATTTTTATTTTCAGCAGCATTAATCCACCCTAAAACCCCCGTAAACTCATATGAACACGTATGAACTAGTTGCATCCAATTAATAAACAACCGTAGTAAATTAATTATTGAATTTTGCATGCATATCATCGCATGTTGATTAATGTGTGTGCATCATGTTGATTGTATATGTTTTCTTGTATGTATGATCACGCATAGAGGAACGTGCTCAAGAGGCCACATACGAGGATTTCCAAAATCAAGACTTTGAAGCGCTTGAGCAACCCCATCCGCCGGAGCAAGGCAAGTGTCCTTGAAGCATATTGATCCTGTTTCTAAAATAAATGTTTTGTTTGCAAACTGCATGCTTGTGTCAAATTGATGGGAATCCTATGGTAGGAAGTTTACTAGTTTTGTTTGACCACCCTTGTCACCTGGAATATATGGTAGAGAGTCGGGAAGGGCTTTTTACCTTTTTGTTTCGCTTAATTAATTGAGATGGTAAACAACACTACACATTTAATTATGCATCAATGATATTCTGGTTAATGTGAACTGGTCAATACGATGGGTGATCTAAGCAAGCCTGGTATGTGGATGGGTTGGATGTTATGGTGGTTTTCTTGCCTTAGATCTAAGGACCGGTTCATGCGAGAATATGCCAGGTCAACAGTGCCACCACAAGGCCAAGTATGGGTGCGGCGTAGCTGAATAATTAGGAGCACTGCTAGTATTGTATGGACCATTGGATGGCGCGGGGAATGGGAGTCGAGGAGGACTGCCCTGGGATCCGCATGGCACACGAGGGGGCCCGTGGGTGGGAGAATGGAGATTCAAGCCTGCCGGTGAAACCTTAGTGGGCCCGTACATACTAGTAGTCCCTTTTGAAAGGCTATTTTGTGATCTCTTGGCCACACACCTACGGAAGTGTGAGATGGCATAATGGAGGTTTCTTAGTCATCGAAAGGTGATGAAATCATGAATGTGTGGGTAAAGTGGTACAACCTCTGCAGAGTGTTAAAAACTATCATGATAGCCGTGCTCCCGGTTATAAGCGCCTGGATGACCTACATGATTAGAGGATTTTGGTATTGGGATGGTGGGATTATGGTTATGGGTTGGTAATGGTTATGGATGGTTTATGGATTATGGTCATGGATATGAAATTGAGTTATGGTAACTGGACATGGATGATGATGATGTTGGCAATAATTGGATATGATTTATATTTTGTTAATATGATGGTTATGATGGGATTGTTTCACATAGACATAGTATAATGCTTTTCAAATGTTTTACTGTACTTTTCAACACTTAGCCACTATTACATTCGTCATTTGAATAAGCCACATGTCATACTTTCCACACTTGCTGAGTACGACATGTACTCACCCTTGCAATCTCCCCCCCCCCCCCCCCCCAACACCTACTGGAGACAATTGGGAGTACCCTGAGGATCACGTGGAGTACTAGGTTGCGTACCGCCGTCAATTGCCTGTGGATTAGAGTCGTGCTGCTTAGTTTATTTTCCGCTGCATTATTTAGAGTTTTATCATTCGTGAACTATTGGATTATTGTAATAAGGTACTTATTTAATAGTTAAGACGTGGTTAAATTCTGTATATTGTTTGTGATGCAACCGTATATGTGTGATGAACTTCGTGGGCACACATATGCGTTACGCTTGGTTCATATTCGGAACCGGGTGTCACAGTCCGGGTCGATGTGGAGGAAGCTCCGGGCCCCTCCGGGAGGGTCTGGACTGTCCAACGCCCAATGTACTTCATCAGCGAAGTACTACATGATGCCAAGACTCAATAACTAGAGGTACACAAGCTGCTCTACGCAGTTCTCATCGCCTCCAGGAAGCTTCGCCATTACTTCCAAGCTCACACGATCTCAGTGGTGACCTCTTACCCACTGCGTGCGATCTTGCATAATCCCAAATCTACTGGGAACATTGCAAAGTGGGCAGTGGAATTGGCCGAATTCGAT
Organism: Tuctoria greenei; assembly: GCA_036927565.1. Taxonomy (NCBI): domain Eukaryota; kingdom Viridiplantae; phylum Streptophyta; class Magnoliopsida; order Poales; family Poaceae; genus Tuctoria; species Tuctoria greenei. Next base: position 155,547,073 of record JAYESD010000006.1, read on the forward strand.
CTTGAATTCGTCCCAAGACAAGAGATCAAGAGTCAAGCATTGGCAGACTTTATGGCGGAGTGGACCCACTCTCCATCAAACTCTGGGGGCCCTAGTGAGCAGAAGCCGGAACCCAAGGCTCCGGTCTTCACTGAACCTCACTGGACCCTCTACTTCGACGGCTCCACGCGAAAGTAGGGGGCCGAAGCTGGAGTCCTTCTCCCCGCTCCAACCGGGGAGAAGGTAAAATACATGGTCCACCTTGACTTCAAGGCGACCAACAACATGGCGAAGTATGAAGCACTCATTTATGGACTAAAGGTGGCACTATCATTTGGTGTCAAGCAGCTGTTGGTCAAGGGAGATTCGCAGCTCATCATTAAACATGTGAAGGGTGAATGCTCCTGTAACAATCCCCAACTAGCTGCTTATCTCCTTGAAGTCCAGAGGCTTCAGAAGGACTTCAAAGTCCTGGATCTCCACCATGTCCAGTGTGTCCATAATGCTGAAGCTGATGAACTCTCGACGAAAGCGTCAACTGGAGCTCTGGCTCCTGATGGAACCTTCGTCCGGAGGTTGTCAAAACCCACAGCTCATCCTGCCGAACTAAGCGAAGGGGGCGAGACTAGCATCCCGAAGCTGGCGGTTCCGATGGCCCTGTTACCATGGCAGCCATCAAGGGTCGTAGGTGTTGCCGAAAGCTCCGAGCAACCCAGCACGCAAGACTCAAATGCTTAAGCAAGCTCCGATGCATGGATATCGGAGATCCGGAGCTACTTGAAAGACAATATCCTTCCTGACGATGATGTATCCGCTGACCGGATAGTCAGATTGGCTAAAAGATACACGCTAGTAAAAGGGGATCTCTACCGGCGCAGTGCCAACAACGTCCAAATGTGGTGCATCACAAGGGAAGAAGGCTGCGAGCTCCTCGCAGAAATCCATGGAGGCGAGTGTGGGAACCACGCGTCTTCCCGCACGCTGGTCGGTAAAGCCTTTCGGCATGGCATCTACTGGCCTACAGCGCTCCAGGATGCAACTGAGCTGGTGAAGAAATGCAAAGCATGTCAGTTCTATGCAAAGCAAATTCATACAACGGCTCAGCCTCTACAAATGATACCTCCTACATAGCCTTTCCTGTGTGGGGGATGGACATCTTGGGACCTTTCCCAAGAGCCGTCGGAGGTTACAAGTTCCTGTGTGTTGCCATTGACAAATTCACAAAATGGCCAGAAGCAACTCCAATTGTGACAATAAACAAATAATCAGCTATCAACTTTTTGCAGTCCATAGTATGCAGATTTGGAGTCCCGAACAAAATCATAACAGATAATGGGACCCAATTCACAAGCTCTGCTTTCCAAGGATACTGTGAAGACCTCGGCACCCAAGTCAGCTACGCCTCCGTAGCTCACCCGGCAAGAAATGACCAAGCCGAGAGAGCAAATGCAAAAATCCTGAAAGGACTCAAGACGCGCACATATGAGTGCCTGAAAAAGCATGGAGCCAACTGGATTGAAGAGCTCCGCCCACTCTATGGGCCAACAGGACAACTCCAAATCGGTCAACTAGAGAGACACCCTTCTTCCTGGTGTACGGAGCTGAAGCAGTCCTTCCTCCAGAAATCACCTTGGGGTCGCTCCGGGTCCGGACCTCCGACGAAGCCACGCAGGACCACTTCTGACGTGAAGACCTTGACCTCCTTGAATAGGGAAGGTGCCGAGCAGCTGTTCGGAATGCCTGATACCGCCAAGCTCTTCAGCGCTATCACCAACGGCATGTTCACGGCCGACAGCTCGAGGAAGGCGATCTGGTGCTACGGAGAATACTATCCAGAGAAGGGTTAAACAAACTCTCCCCCAGCTGGGAGGGACCCTTCCGAGTGATCAAAGTATCCCGTCCCAGATGCATTCGCTTGGCAACCGAGGATGGGACACCTCTCCCAAATCCTTGGAACATTGAGCACCTCCGTAAGTTCTACGCTTGATATCACGGAGGTGAGTCTGTAATTACATGTGGTGTATGTTATAGGGTCATTGTACAGAGTCGGGTAGCTCCTCCGGGAGGGCAGTCGGACCTACCCTGCTAGGTCCGCAACGTCCATGCATCACTTGTCACAGTCTCAGAACTAAAAGTGTAGCTAGCTACCCTGGGTCAAACGAGAAACGAAACACACTTAGCCTGGTTCCGTACCCTAAGAGTGTACTTGTTTCCCCTGTACCCTGGACCTATAATGAAAGACATCATTGTGTGAAAATAGACTCCACATGCATTTACTAGCCCCCACAGACGGTCACACCCTCATTAGTGAACAAGCAATTATAATCCTTGTCACATAATTGAGATATGGAAAGTAGGTTATAATCTAAGGAATCGACATGTAAAACATGAGAAATAGTGTGGTGATACGATATCGCAATTTTACCGGTACCGAGCACCCTTCCTTGACTGTTGTCTCCAAAATAGATGCCTTCGTTTGGATCTTCGTTTTCTTCATATTCAACAAACATCCTTATTTATCCGGTCATGTGGTTGGTGCATCCACTATCTATCATCCATTTCGATCCACCGGAGGAATAGGCCTGCAAAAACAATTCACGCCTTGGTCTTAGGTACCCAAGCTTGCTTGGGTCCTTTGAGGTTAGTCACAAGTGATTTGGGCACCCACACATGAGACTTGGTGTTTGTCGGTACCCTGCAGATGGGGTACCCTCGCACACAGGATGAAGACAACGAGGCACGTCCGAAGGCGCCACGTGTTCTATAAGAACCAAGGCCTTTGCCTCCCTCAAAGATCAAGCTGAGGCGCTACCACGTAAGCCTTGAAGATGGGACTTGGCCCTTTCGGTGTGACGGGCTGCCGAGATACCACGTGTGGGGACAGGTCCTCACCCATCCTTGGGGGAGCGCCCCTGGAACAGCCACGTAACACGAAGCGCAAGGACCAACACCCCCCAAGTGAAAAAGCACGGAGCTGCCACGTACCCTGGGGAGCCCCAGAGCCACCACGTGTCATGAAGGACAGGGGCTAGACTTCCCGTCGAGGACCTGCCCTAACACTACCACGTGTCCCGCAGCACGCCCCAGACAGTAAGGTGCGGGAGTTAAAGGGTGAAGCACTCCGCTCCAGTCAAGCATTGAAGACCCGCAACCACTCCTGGCGCGCGACGTGGGGCACTTGTCCGATTTCTCTCTGACTTCAAACAGACTTGTCCGTTTTGCTGCGGACTAGTCTATTTTTTCCTCTGGACACTTTCGGACTTGTCCGGTCCTGTGCAGACTAGTCCGGTGTTCTAAGAATCCTTGAAATTTGCTAAGTCCCTGGACTTGTCCGGACTAGTCCGGTGTTCCAGAGGACTTGTCCATTTTCCTCTCTGACTAAAGTCGGACTTGTCCGATATCCAGTCCGGACTTGTCCGATTTCTCTCTGGACAACTTCGGACTAGTCTGGCCCTTTTTGGACTTGTACGATATTTTGCGACTCCAAGTTGATCTTGTTTCATGACTTGTTTCTTGGGTTTCACATTGAGTGGTCCTAGGGACGTCGTGCCTAACTCTTTTAGAGCCCATGTGGGACTCTAAACCGGCCCCTACTCATCTCAAGCTCGAAATCCATCTAACCCTAGCCTCCACCTCTATATAAACAACCCCACCCCTTGGCTTGACATCTGTTTGCCACTTTTCCACCCCACCCCAAACCCTAGCTCGTGAATAGCCGCCATCAAGGAGGGAGGAGGAGATTCCAAGCAAGAAGAAGAAGAGGAGGAAACAAAAGAGGATCAAGATCTCCACCAACTTTGTGTTCTTCATCAATAATCCACCATCAAGTTCTCCATCAACCCTAGATCGTTCAAGATCCAAGTGTTGTCTCCAAGTTTCTTGACCCATTGGAGTTCTAAACACCTGGTATACCTTTTATTCTATTTTCCTTACGTGAATTCGACCCCTAATCTCCAAATTCACGTCGATCTAAAAAACCCTAATCTGCTGTTCTTGCGCAGTGCGGACTAGTCCGGTCTCCTGCGGACTTGTCTGATTTTCATGGTTAAATTGTACCTAATTAATTCTAAAAATTGATCTAATCAACTGTAAAAAACTTGTTAAAATCAATTAGAATTAGTTGGTGATCATTAAAAGCAACTCATTAACAAGTTCCACCTTGCATTTGCATTAATCATGGATGTCATGTCATATTGAATAATATTTGTGCACTCTTTGATTGTGTTTCTTGTCTTGTATGTTTATTGTGTGGATTAGACGGATTTGCGCTAGAGAGTGCTGCGGATGATCTCCGACACCAAGACTTCGAAGCGCTTGAGCAACCCTATCCGTCGGAGCAAGGCAAGTGTCCTTGAACATATTGATCCTGTTTTTGACAATAAAGGTTTTGTTTTCAAAATTGCATGCTTGTGTCAATTTGATTGGACTCCTATGATAGGAAGTTTACTAGCGTTGTATAACCACCCTTGTCACCTGGAATTATGGTAGAGAGTCAGGTAGGGCTTTTTACCTTTTTGCTTCGCTTAATTAACCGGGATGGGAAAACAACACTACACATTTAATTATGCACTAATGATATTATTGTCAATATGAACTAGTTAATATGATGTGGTAATGGGTGATCTAAGCAATCATGGTATGTGTATGGGTTGGATGTTATGGTGATTGCTTGCTTTAGATCTAAGGACCGGTTCATGCGAGAATAAGATAGTGCCACCATGAGGCCAAGTATGGGTGCGGCGTAGCTGATTAATTAGGGCTTTGCCAGTGCTATTTGGACCATTAAGGATGCTCGGGGAAGGGGTAGTCGGATTGGGTTTGTTGATGATTGGCGGGACTACCCTGGGATCCGAATGGCTCACGAGGGGGCCCTTCGTTGATGTGACACTGAGTTCCAAAAATAAACCAAGTGAACACATATGTGTGCCCAGGATGTTCAACACACATATACGAGTGCATTCACAAAAGAGTATACAGAAAATTACCACAGAACAACATTAATTAACCAAATTTTATTACAGAAACCATATTATTCTCAAATACAAGATCTAATGAATATTAATAACAAGTTCAACTAATGCAGCAGAAATAAACTAAATAAGCAAACTAACAGTTAGGTAGCATAAACAATAGGGTATAGCGCAGCTCCAAAACACCACAGGCAAAGCTGACGGTCGACACGGCCTAGAACTCCGCATTATCACCATTACACTCCCAATCCTGACCTGCAACTGTTGGGGGGGGATTGCAAAAGTGAGTAAATGTCGTACTCAACAAGTGTTGAAAGTATGACATGTGGCTGTTTCAAATGATGAATATAATAATGATTGAGTGCTGAAAAGTACATTAAAACATTTGAAAAGCAATATATTACATGTATGTGAAATAAACCCATCATAAATCATAAGTAATATCATAGTACCAGTCCATATTCCATATCCATCATCATATACCAATATCCGTATTCAATACCAGAATTCAATTCATAACCATCCATAACCATAATACCAACCATAACCATCCCAAATACCATCCCAATACCGAGTTCCATCTAATCATGTGAGGGTCCAGGTTGCTCATAACCGGGAGCACGGCTATCATGATAGTTTTAGACACTCTCTGCAGAGGTTGTACCGCTTTACCCACGTGTTTGTGATTACATCACCTTTCGATGACTATAGAATCTCAATTTTTCCGCCTCACACTTCATTAGGTGTGTGGCCAAGAGATCACAAAATAGCCTATACAAAGGGATTACTAGCCTATTTAGACCCCACTGAGGTTTCACCGGTGGCGATGTCTTCCACTGAGCACATGTTCAACCAAGGGCCCCCTCTTGAGGCATTCGGATCCCAGGGTAGTCCCACCAATCATCAACAAACCCAATCCGACTACCCCTTCCCCGAGCATCGCTAATGGTCCAAATAGCACTGGCAAAGCCCTAATAATCAGCTGCGTCGCACCCATACTTGGCCTCATGGTGGCACTGTAAATCCTGAATGGTCGCTTCATGAACCGGTCCTTAGATCTAAAGCAAACAAAACCACCATAACATCCAACCCATCCACATACCAGGCTTGCTTAGATCACCCATTACCATATCATATTAACCATTTCATGTCAACCACAATCTCATTAATGCATAATTAAATTGATTAGTGTGGTTGTTTTCCCATCTCAATTAATTAAGCGAAGCAAAAAAAGTAAAAAGACCTTCCCAACTCTCTACCATAATTCCAGATGACAAGTGTGGTTGAACAAATCTAGTAAACTTCCTACTGTAGGATTCCTATCAAATTGACACAAGCATGCAATTTGCAAACAAAATATTTACTTTAAATACAGGATCAATATGCTTCAAGGACACTTGCCTTGATCTTGGGATTGGTTCGGGTCAACTTCTTCAAACTCTTGGTGCTGCAGATCCTCCGTGGCACTCTCTAGCGCAAATCCATCTAATCCGCACAATAAACATACAAGACAAGAAAGACAATCAAAGAGTGCACAAATATTACTCAACATGACATGACATGCGTGATTAATGCAAATGCAAGGTAGAACTTGTTGATAGATTGTTTTTAATGATCTCTAACTAGTTCTAATAGCTTTTTACAAGTTTATACAGGTTTGGAGTTGATTAGATTTACTTTTAGAATCAATTCAACACAATTTAGTCAGTAAAATTAGACTAGTCTGCAGGAGGCCGGACTAGTCCGCACTTCGCAGAACTAGCGAACTAGGGTTTTCTAGATCGACGTGAATTTGGAGATTAGGGGTTGAATTCATGTAAAGAAAAGAGAATAGAAGGTAGACCAGGTGTTTAGGACTCCAATGAATCAAGAAACTTGGAGGTAACACTTGGATCTTGATGATCTAGGGTTCGTGATGAACTTGGAGATGAATTGGTGATGAAGAACGAAAATTGATGGAGATCTTGATCCTCTTTCGTTTCCTCCTCTTCTTCTTCTTGCTTGGGATCTCCTCCTCCCTCCTTGATGGTGGCTCTCCATGAACTAGGGTTTGGGTGGGGTGGAAAAGTGGCAAATAGATGTCAAGCCAAGGGGTGGGGTTGTTTATATAGAGGTGGAGGCTAGGGTTAGATGGATTTGGAGTTTGAGAGGAGTAGAGGCCGGTTTAGAGTCCCACATGAGCTCTAAAAGAGTTAGGCACGACGTCCCTAGGCCCACTTAACGTGAAACCCAAGAAACAAGTGTAAAACAAAAGATCATCTCGGAGTCGCGAAATATCGGACAAGTCCAGAAAGGACCGGACTAGTCCGAAGTTGTCCATAGAGAAAATCGGACAAGTCTGGCCTAAAATCAGACAAGTCTGACTTTAGTCAGAGAGGAAAACGGACAAGTCCGCTGGAACAACGGACAAGTCCGCTGGAACAACGGACAAGTACGGAATAGTCCAGGGACTTAGCAAAATTTCAAGGATTCTTGGAATATCGGACTAGTCCGCACAAAATCAGACAAGTCCGAAAGTTTCCAGAGGCAAAATCGGACTAGTCCGCAGCAAAAACGGACAAGTCTGTTTTTAGTCAGAGAGAAATCGGACTAGTCCTCAGTAAAATCGGACTAGTCCGCACTTTCCTTCATTTTAAGTGCGGTTTTGTTCTAAATCAATTTTAAATGTTCCAAATCAGTTTTAAACTCATTCCTCTTCATGTGGGTTAATGTTAAACATGTATATGAATGTATGTAGGGCATGATGCATGAAAATGAGGGTGTTACAAACCTACCCTCCTTAAAATGAAGCTTGCCCTCGAGATTCGACGTGGAAGAGAGGAGATAGGGAAATTCCTTCTTGAGATCATCCTCCAATTCCCATGTTGCTTTTTTTTCTGTGTGGTGCTTCCATTGAACTTTACACCATCGAATCACCTTGTTTCTTGTGACTCTCTCGGTTTCCAATGTGACACCCGGTTCCGAATATGAACCAAGCGTAACGCATATGTGTGCCCAGGAAGTTCATCACACATATACGGTTGCATCACAAACGATATACAGAATTTAACCACGTCTTAACTAATAAATAAGTACTTTATTACAATAGTCCAATAGTTCATGAATGATAAACTCTAAATAATGCAGCGGAAAATAAACTAAGCAGCACGACTCCAATCCATAGGCAATTGACGGCGGTACGCAACCTAGTACTCCACGTGATCCTCAGGGTACTCCCAATTGTCTCCAGTAGCTGTTGGGGGGGGGGGATTGCAAGGGTGAGTACATGTCGTACTCAACAAGTGTGGAAAGTATGACATGTGGCTTATTCAAGTGACGAATGTACTAATGGCTAAGTGCTGAAAAGTACAGTAAAACATTTGAAAAGCATTATACTATGTCTATGTGAAACAATCCCATCATAACCATCATATTAACATAATATAAACCATGTCCAATTATTGCCAACATCATCATTATCCATGTCCAGTTACCATAACTCAAATTCATATCCATAACCATAATCCATAAACTGTCCATAACCATTATCAACCCATAACCATAAACCAACCATAACCATTACCAAACCATAACCATCCCAAATCCCAATTTCCAACTCTAATCATGTAGGTCATCCAGGCGCTCATAACCGGGAGCACGGCTATCATGATAGTTTTAACACTCTACAGAGTTTGTACCACTTTACCCACATGTTTGTGATTTCATCACCTTTCGATGACTAAGAAACCTCCATTATGCCATCTCACACTTCCGTAGGTGTGTGGCCAAGAGATCACAAAATAGCCTTTCAAAAGGGACTACTACTTGAATCTCCATTCTCCCACCCACGGGCCCCCTTGTGTGCCATGCGGATCCCAGGGCAGTCCTCCTCGACTCCCATTCCCCGCGCCATCCAATGGTCCATACAATACTAGCAGCGCTCCTAATTATTCAGCTACGCCGCACCCATACTTGGCCTTGTGGTGGCACTGTTGACCTGGCATATTCTCGCATGAACCGGTCCTTAGATCTAAGGCAAGCAAACCACCATAACATCCAACCCATCCACATACCAGGCTTGCTTAGATCACTCATCGTATTGACCAGTTCACATTAACCAGAATATCATTGATGCATAATTAAATGTGTAGTGTTGTTTGCCATCCCAATTAATTAAGCGAAGCAAAAAGGTAAAAACCCTTCCCGACTCTCTACCATATATTCCAGGTGACAAGGGTGGTCAAACAAAACTAGTAAACTTCCTACCATAGGATTCCCATCAATTTGACAGAAGCATGCAGTTTGCAAACAAAACATTTATTTTAAAAACAAGATCAATATGCCTCAAGGACACTTGCCTTGCTCCGACGGATGGGGTTGCTCAAGTGCTTCAAGGTCTTGATTTTGGAAATCCTCGTATGCGGCCTCTTGAGCACGTTCCTCTACGCGTGATCATACATACAGGAAAGTACATACAATTCAATATAATGCACACAAAATAATCAACATGCAACGACATGTATGCATGCACAATTCAATAATTAATTTACTACGGTTGTTTATTAATTAGATGCAACTAGTTCATACGTGTTCATATGAGTTTACGGGGGTTTTAGGGTGGATTAATGCTGATGAAAATAAAAATACGATGCAACTACGATCAATTTACGTCTATTAGATTCAATATGGTCACTAAAATTCGCATCGGGAACATGGCCTACCGTAGATGCGATGGCTTCGATGATGGCGGGATGGGGACGATGCGTAGACGAAGTAGATGCGCAAGGTCCTCTGGCGGCACGATGACGGCGACACGATGGCGACGACGATCTCCGGCGGACGGTGGCGCCCTCCTCTTTTTCCTCCTCTTCTTCCCCTCCTTTTTCTTCTTTTTCTTCCCTGGGCGCAGCCCTCTGTTCTCTGGTTCCGGCGGCGGGGCTTTTTTTTACCGTGGAATTGGCGGCGGCTGTTCTGGGATCGTGGGAAAACCTACGGAACGTGCGGTGTTTATATAGGCGCGGACGCGCATCGGTACGTAACCGAGTCGGCGGGCGAGCGGTTGCGGTCGCGTCGGGGTGGGGCCCAGAGTGCGCGTCGGGTGCGGTCCGGCGCGGGCGAATCGGGGCGGAAGTCGGCGGGGTGGGACCGGGAGCGCGGGGGGGGGGGGGGGGGGGGGGGCGATGCGGGGCGGGAGCGCGGGAATCGGCCGGCTCGGGGCGCGCTGCGCGGGAGCGGCGATTCGCGGGGGGGGGGGGGGGGGGCTGGGGTCGGCGGCCGGGCCGCGTGGGTGCGTGGCCGCGGGGGGGCCAGCTGGCTGGGCCGGCTTCGGTCGCCTGGCCAGCGGTTAGGTTTTTTTTCTTCTTTGTTTTTCATTTTCATTTTTTTTCATTATATTATTTATTATTATTATATATTTTTATTATTTATATTTTATTTATTTTATTTACCTTATTCATTTTATTTATTTATTATTATATATATATTATTATTATATAATTTATTTATATATATTTCTTTTTATATATTATTATTATTATCTTATATTTATTCCCTAATACATGTTTTATGCTATTATCTTCCTTTTCTTCTTTTGCTACTCATATTTGTATATGTATATTTTATGTTTTATTATTTTTCTTTTATTCTATTAATATTTAATGCATGAACATGTATGCGATGCATGATGCGAAAATTGAGGGTGTTACATCCAAGATCTTGACCGATTGCTCGGCATAAGTCAAATCTTCCTCTAGTTCCAATTCTTCCATTGGCACTTGTTCTTCCGGTACTCTCGAGCACTTCTTGAGCTGGGAAACATGAAAGACATCATGGACATCCGAAAGATGAGCTGGCATCTCCAACTTATACGCTACTTCTCCTCTTTTGTCCAAAATCTTGAATGGTCCAATATAACGAGGTGCTAGCTTGCCTCTTATGTTAAACCTCTTATGACCTCTTATTGGTGACACCTTGAGGTTAACAAAATCTCCCACTTTGAAGGCTAATTTTCTTCTCCTATTGTCCGCATAGCCCTTTTGTCTTGATTGGGCAGCCCTCAAGTTTTCACGAATTATTTGGACTTGCTTTTCGGCTTCTTGCAACACATCCGGACCAAATACTTGAGTTTCTCCTACCTCATTCCAGAATAAAGGCGTCCTACACTTCCTTCCATAAAGCGCTTCATATGGTGACATTTTCAAGCTTGCTTGGTAACTATTGTTGTATGAAAATTCCGCATATGGCAAGCTTTTGTCCCAACCTTTCCAATGCTTTAAAGCACAAGATCTTAACATGTCCTCTAAAATCTGATTGGTCCTCTCGGTTTGTCCATTCGTTTGAGGGTGGTATGCTGAACTAAAATTCAACCTTGTTCCCAAAGCTTCATGCAATTTCTGCCAAAATCTCGAAGTGAATTGTGAACCTCTATCTGATACTATCTTCTTTGGAACTCCATGCAAACATACTATTCTTCCCATGTACAGTTTCGCCAATTTCTCTCCATTATAGGTGGTCTTGACGGGAATAAAGTGGGCTGACTTAGTTAACCGATCCTCAATTACCCAAATCGAGTCATAACCGAACTGAGTACGTGGTAAACCAACTATGAAGTCCATACCGATTTCTTCCCACTTCCATTCCGGGATCTTTAATGGTTGCAATAATCCAGCTGGCCTTTGATGTTCCGCCTTGACTCGTTGACACACATCACACAATGCCACATATTCGGCTATGTCCTTTTTCATGCTATCCCACCAATAGCAAGTCTTCAAGTCTTTGTACATCTTTGTACAACCGGGGTGAATCGAGTATGGCGAGTCATGTGTCTCCTTAAGTATTGTCTCGCGAATATGCTTCACATTAGGCACGACAATCCTTTTTCCAAGCCATAAGGTACCATGTTCATCTTCATCAAATCTAAATTCTCTCCCTTCTTTGGTCCTTTCCTTGATTTCCTTGATCTCTTCATCCGTGGTTTGTGCTTCTCAAATTTCTTGCTCCAAGGTCAGATTTAACTCCATCATCTCCATCTCATTTACAAATCCGAGGTTCAACCATTCAAACTCCTTACATAACTCGGATAGTAACTCTCAAACTGTGAGTTGATGACTTACTCCTTTTCTACTCAAGGCATCAGCCACTACATTGGCTTTTCCCGGATGATAGTTGATCCCCAAATCATAATCTTTGATGAGCTCCAACCATCTCCGTTGCCTCAAATTCAGATCCGTTTGTGTGAAAATATACTTAAGACTCTTGTGATCTGTATAAATTTCACACCTATGTCCAAGGATATAGTATCTGCAAATTTTCAATGCGTGTACCACGGCTGCAAGTTCCAAATCATGTGTCAGGTAATTCTGCTCATGTTTCTTCAATTGTCTTGATGCATAGGCAACCACTTGAACTTCTTGCATAAATACACATCCAAGTCCTTGTCTCGATGCATCACAATAAATATCAAAACCTTTGCTTACTTCCGGTAATACCAAAACTGGGGCTGTTGTCAACCTCTTCTTCAACTTCTCAAAACTATTTTGACAAGCTTGAGTCCATTGGAAAACCTTTCCCTTCATTAGCAATTCTTCCATTGGCTTGGCTATCTTGGAGAAGTCCTTGATGAACCGACGGTAATATCCAGCCATCCCAAGAAAACTCCTTATTTCCTTTACATTTTGCGGCGGTTCCCATTTCAACACGTCTCTCACTTTTCTGGGGTCAACCGATACTCCTCCTCCTGAGATTATGTGACCCAAAAATGACACCTCTCTCAACCAAAACTGACACTTGTTTTACTTGGCATACAATCGATGCTCCCTCAATTTCTGCAACATAAGCCTCATGTGTTCCTCATGTTCCTTCTCATCCTTTGAGTAGATCATAATGTCATCAATAAATACCACAACGAACTTATCCAAGTACTCCATGAAGACCTTATTCATGAGGTACATAAAATAGGCAGGCGCATTTATCAATCCAAAAGACATCACAGTGTACTCATAAGATCCATACCGTGTCCTAAAGACTGTCTTGGGTATGTCCGATGGTCTAATCTTCATTTGGAAATATCCTGACCTCAAATCAATCCTAGAGAAGACACAATCACCCTTCATCTGATCAAAAAAGTCTTCTATGCATGGCAAGGTGTACTAGTTCTTGATTGTTACCTCGTCGAGAGCTCGGTAATCCACACACATCCTTTGCGTTCCATCCTTCTTGTCCACAAATAGAACAGGCGCTCCCCAAAGTGAAGAGCTTGGACGAATGAAACCTTTCTCTAGTTGTTCTTGATTCTGCTTCTTGAGCTCCGCTAATTCCATAGGAGGCATCCTATATGGCATCTTAGCTATAGGTGCAGTTCTAGGTATTAAATCAATAACAAAATCAATGTCTTGATCGGGTGGCATACTTGGCAACTCGTCCGGAAAAAACATCCAAAAATTCACACACCACCGGAATTTCCTTAATTGCAGTACCATCCACGTGATTCAGCCCCAATTGCTTCGGTGCATGTTGAGTTGCTTCAAATTCTATGGTGATCCCTTATTCATTGGTCAACTTTACCGTTTTCGTGGCACACTCAATAACTCCATTGTGCTTCCTCAACCAGTCCATACCAAGTATAATGTCCAATCCTTGAGAGTCCAAAACAATGAGGTTGGCGTAGAAGTCTACCCCACTTATTCTAAGGCATACTTTTGGACATACTATATTTGTCCTCATCTCTCGTCCAGGAGACTTAACCAATAGAGTAAACTTCATATGAGAGATAGGCAAACTATACTTGGTGACATACTTCGATGCAATGAATGAATGTGATGCTCCGGAATCAAACAACATAGTCGCGGGGTTGGAGTTGGCGAGGAACATACCAATGACCACGTCATCCGCTTGTTGAGCATCCTCCGTAGAGACATGGTTCACGTTGCCACGAGCAAAATTCTGCCGTCCACGGTTCCCTTGTGGCTGTCCTCCATTAGGTCTTGGGTTTCGCCTCGGTGCATTACTTCCCTGACCAAGGCCTGACTTAGGACATTGATGCGCAAAGTGTCCTACTTCTCCACAAGTATAGCACTTCTTAACTCTTCCGGAATTATTGGGACGAGCTTGGTTTTGAACATTGGCACCAGGATAGTTGGCATGAGGTGCATAAGACATTGGAGGCCTAGGTGCTTGCATGACAGGGCGCTGTTGTACAAACTGAGTTGGGCGCGGTGCAAATCCAGGGCGTTGAGTAGGCGCAAAAGAGCTCAAGTAAGGCTCATTAGGTGGTGCAAAGCGAGGGCGCACATTACTTCCTTGTTGTTGTCCTTGATATGGCACCTTCCTCTTGTTGTCTTGCTCCATCTCACAGATCTTGTTCTCAACCACAATTGCTTTGTCCACAAGCTTCTGAAAATTGGCATAATCACAGTTGAGTAGTTGCACTTGGATTTCATTGTTCAAGCCCCTCATGAACAAGTATTGTTTCCGACTGTCCCGACTAACATCTTCAGGTGCGTATCTTGAGAGTTGAGTGAACTTATGGAGATATTCACTCACGCTTGATCTTCCTTGCCTTAAGTTCTCAAATTCTTGCCTCTTCAGAATCATAACACCCTCGGGAACATAATGAGAACGGAAGCTCTCTTTGAATTCAACCCAAGTAATTCTGCCTAGGTTCTCATGAGCATTGCATAAAGAATCCCACCAATCCGCAGCTGCTCCAACTAGTTGATGAGAAGCAAATAAGACCTTCTCCGGGTCACTGCGTTGGACAATAGCAAGCTTCTTCTCCACGGACGTGAGCCAATCATCCGCATCCATAGGGTCAGCGGCTTGAGCAAAGGTTGGTGGCCTAGTCCTCATAAACTCTCCCAACCGGTTATGAGGAGGTGGGGGTGGCGGTGGAGGCATGTGGGGTTGATTGTTGATGTTACCGGCCTGCAACTGTCCTATAGTTTGTATCATGGTCTGCATGAGCTGGTTTTGCATAGCCAATAGCTGCTCAATATTAATAGCTCCATGAGCAGGTCCTTGTCCATTGTTGTTCTGAGGTGCTCCATGGTTCTCCTCCTCATCATTGCCATCCCTCTGGTTGTGAGTCCTCACCATCTGGAGAAAAGCAATAGGTAAGAATTAGAAAACTTCCACAACTATATGCATCAAGGGATATGAAACTAGACAACTAACTAGCCTACGTGGACATGGCGATGCTAAAGCATCCCAAAATCCTCTATTAAGCACACAAGCAAACAATATATAGCAAACAACACACCAAACAAAAACACATCGGTTCCTGAGTGCTCCTATGTGCTCTAAAGTGTCCATTCTATCTAGGCTGCATCCTACGGTCAACCTGTGGCTCTGATACCAATCTGTGACACCCAGTTCCGAAAATGAACCAAGTGAACACATATGTGTGCCCAGGATGTTCAACACACATATACGAGTGCATTCACAAAAGAGTATACATAAAATTACCACATAACAAGATTAATTAACCAAATTTTATTACACAACCATATTATTCTCGAATACAAGATCTAATGAATATTAATAACAAGTTCAACTAATGCAGCGGAAATAAACTAAATAAGCAAACTAAACAGCTAGACAACATAAGCAATAGGGTATAGCGCAGCTCCAAAACACCACATGCAAAGATGACGGTAGACACGGCCTAGAACTCCGCATTATCGCCATTAAACTCTCAATCCTGACCTGCAACTGTTGGGAGGGGGGCAAATTGCAAGAGTGAGTACATGTTGTACTTAGCAAGTGTGGAAAGTATGACATGTGGCTGTTTCAAATGACAAATATAATAATGGTTGAGTGCTAAAAAGTACATTAAAACATTTGAAAAGCAATATATTACATGTATGTGAAATAAATCCATCATAAACCATAAGTAATATCATAGTACCAGTCCATATTCCATATCCATCATCATATACCAATATCCATATTCAATACCAGAATTCAATTCATAACCATCCATAACCATAATACCAACCATAACCATCCCAAATACCATCCCAATACCGAGTTCCATCTAATCATGTGAGGGTCCAAGTTGCTCATAACTGGGAGCACGGCTATCATGATAGTTTTAGACACACTCTACAGAGGTTGTACCGCTTTACCCACGTGTTTGTGATTACATCACCTTTCGATGACTATAGAATCTCAATTTTGCCGTCTCACACTTTTTTAGGTGTGTGGCCAAGAGATCACAAAATAGCCTTTACAAAGGGATTACTAGCCTATTTAGACCCCACTGAGGTTTCACCGGTGGCGATGTCTCCCACTGAGCACATCTTCAACCAAGGGCCCCCTCTTGAGCCATTCAGATCCCAGGGTAGTCCCACCAATCATCAACAAACCCAATCCGACTACCCCTTCCCCGAGCATCCCTAATGGTCCAAATAGCACTAGCAAAGCCCTAATTAATCAGTTACGCCGCACCCATACTTGGCCTCGTGGTGGCACTGTAAATCCTGGATGGTCGCTCCACGAACTGGTCCTTAGATCTAAAGCAAGCAAAACCACCATAACTTCCAACCCATCCACATACTAGGCTTGCTTAGATCACCTATTACCATATCATATTAACCAGTTCATGTCAACCACAATCTCATCAATGCATAATTAAATTAAGTAGTGTGGTTGTTTTCCCATCCCAATTAATTAAGCAAAGCAAAAAAAGTAAAAAGCCCTTCCCGACTCTCTACCATAATTCCAGGTGACAAGGGTGGTTTAACAAATCTAGTAAACTTCCTACCATAGGATTCCCATCAAATTGACACAAGCATGCAGTTTGCAAAAAAAAACATTTACTTTAAAAACAAGATCAATATGCTTTAAGGACACTTGCCTTGCTTTTGGGATTGGTTCGGGTCAACTTCTTCAAACTCTTGGTGCTGTAGATCCTTCGCGGCACTCTCTAGTGCAAATCCGCCTAATCCGCACAATAAACATACAAGATAAGAAACACAATCAAAGAGTGCATAAATATTACTCAACATGACATGACATGCATGATTAATGCAAATGCAAGGTAAAAATTGTTAATAGATTGTTTTTAATGATCACAACTAGTTCTAATAGCTTTTTACAATTTTATACAGGTTTGGAGTTAATTAGATTTACTTTTAGAATCAATTCAACACAATTTATTCAGCAAAATCAGACTAGTCTACAGGAGGCCGGATTAGTCCGCACTTCGCAGAACTAGCGAACTAGGGTTTTCTAGATCTGCGAAGTGCGCTAGTTCTGCGAAGTGCGTACTAGTCCGGCCTTCTGTAGATTAGTCCGATTTTGCTGAATAAATTGTGTTGAATTGATTCTAAAATTTGATCTAATCAACTCCAAACCTGTATAAACTCGTTAAAAGCTATTAGAACTAGTTAGTGATCATTAAAAGCAATCTATTAACAAGTTCTACCTTGCATTTGCATCAATCATGCATATCATGTCATATTGAGTAATATTTGTGCAGTCTTTGATTGTGTTCTTGTCTTGTATGTTTATTGTGCGGATTAAACAGATTTGCGCTAGAGAGTGCCGCGGAGGATCAAAAACACCAAGAGTTTGAAGGCTTTGACCCTAATCAACCACAAGAGCAAGGCAAGTGTCCTTGAAGCATATTGATCCTGTTTTGAATTAAATGTTTTGTTTGAAAATTGCATGCTTGTGTAAATTTGATGGGAAATCCTATGGTAGGAAGTTTACTAGCTTTGTTTAACCACCCTTGTCACCTTTAATATATAGTAGAGAGTCGGGAAGGGCTTTTTGCCTTTTGCTTCGCTTAATCAACTGGGATGGGAAGAACAACTACACTACTCAACTTAATTATGCATGGATGAGATTATGGTTAACGTGAACTTGTTAATATGATATGGTAATGGGTGATCTAAGCAAGCCTGGTATGTGGATGGGTTGGATGTTATGGTGGTTTTGCTTGCTTTAGATCTAAGGATCGATTCGTGGAGCGACCATCTAGGATTTATAGTGCCACCACAAGGCCAAGTATGAGTGCGGCGTAGCTAATTAATTAGGTATTTGCCAGTGCTATTTGGACCATTAAGGATGCTCGGGGAAAGGGTAGTCGGATTGGGTTTGTTGATGATTGGTGGGACTACCCTGGGATTCGAATGGCTCAAGAGGGGGCCCTTGGTTGAAGATGTGCTCAGTTGGAGACATCGCCACCGGTGAAACCTCAGTGGTGTCTAAATAGGCTAGTAATCCCTTTGTAAAGGCTATTTTGTGATCTCTTGGCCACACACCTACGGAAGTGTGAGACGGAAAAATTGAGATTCTATAGTCATCGAAAGGTGATGAAATCACAAACACGTGGGTAAAGCGATACAACCTCTGCAGAGTGTGTCTAAAACTATCATGATAGCCGTGCTCCCGGTTATGAGCAACCTGGACCCTCACATGATTAGAGAAATCTTGGTATTGGTATGGTTTTTGGGATGGTTGGTTGGTTATGGTTATGGTTTGGTAATGGTTATTGATGGTTATGAATTAATTTCTGGTATTGAATATGGATTGAATGTGGCCTAGAGGGGGTGAATAAGCCTTTTTGAATTTTGTCGGAACCTGCAACACTTAACAACTAGTTCAAAACCAGAGATATCAGACTACTCCGGTAAAGTGCGGACTAGTCCGGTGTGTATCGACTAGTTTGATTAAGTTTGATCGATTAATTTGATTCTTTGATGTATGCAACGGAAATATATAGTCCAATGAAGTGTTGCAAAATTATGTACTAGGGTATATCACAGGTCAATCTTAAATTTGATATTTCAACGTAAAGTGAGCAATATTAATTGAAAACCTTGATTGATATAATGTAAAGGACGATGAACACAACACAAGAACACAAGAGATTTATCCCGTGGTTCGGTTCCCACAGAGGAAACCTACATCCACGTTGAGGAGTCCACAAAAGGACCGGGTCTTCTCCAACCCTACCCTCATCGGATCGCTACGAAGGCCAATCCTCTTCCACTTATCACATAGGGGTGAATAACCGAATTCAAAGGGGCCTTCTCTCACGTTGAGAGCTCCCTTAGATTACAACACAAAATACCACCAAGAACAAATTCAAAAGATTACAATGAAATCACAGGAGTGTGTTAGAGAATCAAACCAAGAGCTCAATGAGTGTTGAACGTGTCTCTCCAATGATCTAAAGTGTATCCTCGAAGGATTGATCTTTATTGCACTTAATTTCGTGGAGAGATGTGGTTTTTGAGGCTCTTGGGAGGTGTGATGGCGCTAGGGTTTGAGAGAGATATTAAAGTTGGGCCGTGCACCTCTATTTATATGGGGTTTCTAAAAGTGACCATTAGGGTTTAGAAGGATCGGACTAGTCCGTGGTGGACACTGAACTAGTCCGGTGTGCTGTGTGTAGCAAACCCTAAGTGTCCCGAAATATCGGACTAGTCCGGCTAGGGGCAGACTTGTCTGATTTCGCTTCTGGAAATCTTCGGACTAGTCCGATAGTAATCGGACTTGTCCGGTCAAGTGAAACCCTAAGTGAATTGGATGACAAGTCCACACTTGGAGGACTTGTCCAATTTAGGTCAGAGGGTTTTTCGGACTGGTCCATGCTAACATTGGACTTGTCCGATTTAGATCAGAATGAATATCGGACTAGTCCGGTGGTGATCGGACTTGTCTGGTTTTGTGTGACTTGTGAAGTGTTTTGGGGACTAGTACTCAGTGCGAACTAGTCCGATTCTAGTCAGAGAGATATCGGACTAGTCCGATGGATATCGAACTTGTCCGATTTCGTGCAGAGAGGATATCGGACTAGTCCGGTGACATTCGGACTAGTCCAGTCCTATGTAACTTTGTGCAATGTGTGTGTTTAATTGTGATTGAGCTCTTGGGGTGTGTTTCCTTAACACACTCCATACACAATGATCTACTATTCTTCTTCCTTGAGCTCATTTCCACTTTGCTCCTCATTCTCCCTTCTTTTTGGAACTTTGCTTCTTTTCTATTAAAACTTGTGCTCATCTCAACAAATAGGTTAGGATCTCATTTGCTTGTCATAAATCATCTAAAACCCACAAGGGATTGCTAGATGCACTTTCAATCTCCCCCTTTTTGGTGATTGATGACAACCAATTGAGATTTCACAAAATATGATAAAAATTGAGATTTTCATAAAGTATGCACATATGAGTCTAAAATACATCAAGCAGTGAAAACATAATCCATATGTGCATTCTTTATGGTGGGATGCATGACTAAGTATATAGAAACAATGAGAATGACATAATTGACATTAATCAACCACAACCAAGCATATATGTCATTCTAGGAGCAAAATCACAGATTTCAACAAACACTTCTCAAATTGATCAAGCATTGCATCACAGAATCATAATTAACTTAAGAACACAGTTAAAGCTTTACAACCCACAAAATAGACAAAAAGCATACAAGATAGCTCTCTCCTCGCATCCTACAGCTAAGGCTAAGACTCCCCCTCAATCTCCCCCCCCTTTGGCATCAAGACACCAAA
Source organism: Tuctoria greenei (assembly GCA_036927565.1). Lineage (NCBI taxonomy): Eukaryota > Viridiplantae > Streptophyta > Magnoliopsida > Poales > Poaceae > Tuctoria > Tuctoria greenei. The sequence goes on from JAYESD010000006.1 coordinate 155,567,524, forward strand.
AAGAAGGAGAGGAGGGTCCTAAGGTCTTTGCTCTTCGCTGTCAGTCCTCTCATCATCATCTTTGTCATCTTCATCTTCACCCTGATGATGATGAGGAGGAGGAGGTGCGGAGTCATTCGAGCCCCCAATGCCAAAGTAGGCAAGACCGGAGGGGGTCAAGGGCCCGAGCTCGATGAAGTCTGAGTCTGAATCTTAGAGATTACTGGAGACCCAATGGGTTCAATCTCTAGTTTCTGTCAAATTTGCTTCACATTTGCCTTCACATACTTCATATCTTCCTTTCTTCTCTTGTTGAGCTTATGGGCCTTCACTTCGTCCTTTTTGCAGGAAGCGAACATGGCAACCAGGTATTTGACGATCCCACTGGCTGATCCCCTTTGAGGGGCTGCCCTACTGGCAGGGGCAGCTCTGGCATCTTCAGATCTTCTTGCCGGTGCCTCAGGACTGGAGGCCGGCGAGGGAGCAGCCTAGACACTTGGCTTCTGAGGCATCTGAGGCCTCAAGGGTAGATGCTCCACATCCTTGAAGAATTCAATCCCGGTGACCTTCTCGATCACAAACATCAAATATGGGGGCATACCCACAAGACCTGTTGGCTGTGCAGGATATGTTGACCATGGCATTCCAGATGTAGTCCACCACATCAAACTGGCGGCCCCTGCTTATCACTCTCATCAATGTCCAGAGATAACCCTGCACACTCCCGACATCTGCATCCTTGGGAGCGATGGTCTTCCTCAAGACTCTATTGAGCACCACAAAGAATGGCTTCATGTTCTTTGTGGATGGAGGGTTGAACTTGGAGTTTGGCTCATAGAGGAACTTCATCTTATCCTTCTCAATGACACCTATGTTGTGTATGATCAAGCAGTCAGATCTTGAGGTGTCAAGGTGAAGTAGGCTTGCAAAGTCTTCTTGAGTGATGCTGTACTTGGATCCATGAGCCATCCAAGCAACACTTTCCTCATCTTCACTTGAGAAATGGCATGTTGCAAAGAATTGTGCAATGACCTCATCATTCCAGTTGCTCCTGAAGGCAAAGAGATCCTTCAGGCTATGCCTCTCAATGGCTTCCACCACTTCAGTGAACAGGGAGCAGCCCTTCTTTTCAAAGTGTGCCAAATCAATCCATTGACTGCGCACAACCGATGTCTTCATTTGGAGATACAGAGATTTGTAGAAATCTGCATGGAAGTTGCACCAAAATCTTCCGTCGGTATCTTGCTTCAGACGGCCATACCAATCAATGCTTCTGAACTTTGCCGCTGAATCACTGCCCTTCTCGTTGAACTTCTCTTCAGTGGGGTCCCGTACCCCTTCCCTCGGAGCATGGAGCTTCAACGGGCAAACTGGACCCATCACTATCCCTTTGTTCTTGCCTTTGGCTAGGCGGGCACTTGCCGAGCTAGGGCCACCACCGGTGGTAGCCCTAGAAGCTGGCACCTTGGAGGTCGGCTTCTTCGCTAGCACTTTCCTCCGAGCCTATGGAGGGGACGGAGCTGGTTTGGAAGGTCTCTCTTGGCGCTTCTTCCCAAGACTCGTCGAGGTCCGAGGTGCCACCTCGTGGTCCATCTCGGCCTCAAAGTCGGAGACTTCATTGTTCGAGCTTGACATGACCTGAGAATGAGTGGCATGAATGAGAATGAATGGTACAAGGCATAGGTGTGAAAGGATAGCAAGGAGTTGCATTGAGGAATCGAAAAGTTAGGTTTTGAGTTCAGAAAAATCAGACTTGTCCAGTGTACAGGCACGGACTAGTCAGCGGGAACGGACTTGTCCGTGCATGGACCGAACTAGTCCGGTGTTCATCCTCAAAAACCTAAGAGACTGGACAAAAGAGTATTCCTAATGCACAACAAGCTTAGCATAAACGTAATACATCAAGGAGGCATGTATATAGTGAAATATGCTAGGCTATTTGATCAACAATGAAGAAATTTGGAATTTCTAGGGTTTGAGTGAAAATTACCGAAGAAATCGATTGATTCTTGAAGAGGGAGGTGTTGAAGTCCGGACTTGTCCGAGAACTTCAATCTTCGAGCAAGGATGCTTGATCTCCACCCAAATGCGGAGCTTTTTGGTGGAGGGGATGCAAAATCGCCTTGGGAGCTCGAGTGGAAGAGAGAGAACGCGTGAGGGAAGAGTGGAGGTGAGGAAATTTGGGTTTGGCGGCGTCTAGGGTTATGGGCACAAAAAAATCGGACAAGTATAGAGATGACCGGACTAGTCCGAACTTTTCTAGAGGACTATATCGGACTAGTCCGTGGTCCACCGGACTAGTCCGGCCTAACCGCCACTCTGCGGACTAGTCTGCATGGGCGGACTAGTCCGAGTAACCACGGACTAGTCCGTGGTCACCAGGCAATAATTGCTTAGCCCATTCATATATATTTGAAGGTACATATTTAGAAAATAGGGAGGCAAACAAATCAAATAATCTTGATGAATATGATCAGGAAGCATACAACAATCAAGCAATGATCATAATTCACCAAGATCTAATAATTAACATAGTTTTCGAAAGAAAATTGAGAGAGATGATTTCCACAATCCAATCACCATATTTTGAAGAGTTCATACAGGTATGCAACATTTCAAGCCACACTCCGAGCATCAAGGATGTTTAGCTCATTTTGGAGTTCACAAAAGCGCTTTTCATCAAGTGGCTTGGTGAATATGTCGACCAATTGCTTTTGGGTGTTGACATGGGAAATGGCTATATCTCCTTTCATGGAATGATCTCTCAAAAAGTGATATCTTAAATCTATGTGTTTAGTTCTAGAGTGCTCAACTGGGTTGTGGGCAATTTTGATGGCACTCTCATTGTCACAAAGGAGTGGAATACGGTTCATATTGTAATTGTAATCCCTTAGAGTTTGTCGCATCCAAAGGAGTTGTGCACAACAACTCCCGGCTGCAACATACTCCGCTTCGGCTATGGATAAGGCAATGGAATTTTGTTTCTTAGAGGACCAAGAAACTAAGGATCTCCCTAGGAATTGGCATGTACCGGAGGTACTTTTTCTATGTACTTTGCATCCGACACAATCTGCATCGGAGTAACCAATGAGATTGAATTTTGAGCCTTTTGGGTACCAAAGACCAAGGTTGGGTGTATGAACTAAATATCTCAAGATCCTTTTCACAGCTGTCAAGTGACACTCCTTAGATTGGCTTGAAATCTTGCACACAAACATACACTCAACATAATATCTGGCCTAGATGCACATAAATGAGTAGAGATCCAATCATGGAGCGATATACCTTTTGGTCGATGCTAGGTCCATCTTCATTGAGATCCAAGTGGACATTTGTTGCCATGGGAGTCTTTATAGGCTTCGCCTTGTCCATACCAAACTTCTTGAGTATGTCTTGCGTGTACTTGGTTTGGCTTATGAACGTCCCTTCCTTTTGTTGCCGCACTTGGAATCCCAAGATTTACTTTAGTTCTCCCATCATTGACATTTCAAACCTATCTGTCATGATTTTACTAAATTCCTCACAAAAAGATTGATTAGTTGACCCAAAGATTATATCATCAACATAAATTTGACAAATAAAAAGATCATTGTCAAAATTCTTTGTAAATAGTGTATAATCTACTTTGCCAATCTTAAAGCCATTTTCAATTAAGAAATCTCTAAGACACTCATACCAAGCTCTAGGAGCTTGTTTAAGGCTGTAGAGAGCCTTACGCAATTTGAATACGTGGTCGGGAAACTCTTCGTCTTCAAACCCGGGGGGTTACTCCACATACACTTCCTCCTTGATTGTTCCATTGAGGAAGGCGCTTTTCACATCCATTTGATAATCATGGTGAGTAGCATATGCAGGTAATATTCTAAAAAATTCAAGTCTAGCTACGGGAGCAAAGGTCTCATCGAAATCCAAACCTTCGACTTGTGAATACCCTTTGGCCACAAGTCGTGCCTTGTTCCTTGTCACCACCATGTGTTCATCTTGTTTGTTGCGGAAGACCCACTTGGTGCCGACAATGTTCGCATTGGGTCTTGCCACGAGTTCCCACACCTCTTTCCGCTTGAAGTTGTTCAATTCTTCTTGCATTGCCACCACCCAATCCAGATCTTTCAATGCATGCTCAACCCTGCGCGGTTCCAGAAAGGATACAAACAAATAGTGCTCACAAAAGTTAGCTATACAAGATCTAGTGGTTACTCCCTTTTGGATGTCACCGATGATATTGTCGATTGGGTGATCCCTCTGGACGCATTGGTGTACTCTTGGGTGTGGCACTTGAGGCGTTGTATCTTCATGATCATCTTCTTCTCCCCCTAAATGGTTGCCTTCATTAACTTGTTGATTATCTTCGTATTCTTGTGGTTGATCTTGTGTGGGAGCTCCCCCTTGATCGTTGACCTCCTCTTGTGGTTCAAATTCCTCAAGCATGTGTAGAGGTGAATCTTGTGGTCGAACTTCACCTAAGACCATTATTTTCAATGCTTGACAGGGAGCTTCTTCTTTACCTAGTACACATGGATCAACTTGCTCCTTTTGGGAGCCGTTAGTCTCATCAAACACTATGTCACGTGCTACTTCAACAAGTCCGGAGGTCTTGTTGAAAACACGATAGGCATAAGTGTTCGAATCATAACCAAGCAAGAAACCTTCATCGGACTTCGGAACTTCGAAGTCCTGGGCTTCTTGTTTAAAATATAACATGGAGAACCGAAAACTTGAAAATATGAAATATTGGGTTTGTTACCGGTGAGTAGCTCATAGGATGTCTTCTTGAGTAGTCGATGAAGATAAAGTCGATATACGGCGTGGCAAGCGGTGTTAATCGCTTCCGCCCAAAATTGATCCGAGGTCTTGTACTCATCGAGCATTGTTCTTGCCATCTCTATGAGAGTTCGATTCTTTCTTTCAGCAACTCCGTTTTGTTGTGGAGAATACAGAGCTGAAAATTCGTGCTTTATGAATTCTTTATCAAGGTACTCCTCCACTTGTGTGTTCTTGAACTCCGTGCCGTTGTCGCTTCGAATGTTCTTGATTGTCAATGAGAATTCGTTTTGAGCTTGCTTGAAGAACTTCTTGAGTATTCCTTGTGTTTCAGACTTATCATGCAAAAAGAAAACCCAAGTGAAGCGAGAAAAATCATCAACAACTACTAAACCATATTTGTTACCGCTGACGCTTATGTAGGCAATTGGACCAAACAAGTCCATGTGAAGTAGCTCGAGCGGTCTTGTTGTAGTCATGATGTTCTTAGCGGGGTGAGGTGCTCCAACTTGCTTCCCGGCTTGGCACGTGCTACAAGGCCTGTCTTTCTCAAACACAACATCCTTTAAACCTCAGATGTGATCGCCCTTGAGGTGTTTTTGAAGGTTCCTCATGCCAACATGCGCTAGCCGTCTATGCCACAGCCAACCCATGTTGGTTTTTGCAATCAAGCATGTGTCAAGTTCAGCTTTATCCTTGTTGAAGTCAACAAGATAGAGCTTTCCCTTTAACATACCCTTGAATACAATGGAACCATCACTCCTCCTAGAAATGGTCACACCCTCGTTAGTGAACAAGCAATTATAACCTTTGTCACATAATTGAGATATGGACAACAGGTTATAATCTAAGAATTCAACATGTAAGACATGAGAAAGTGTGTGTTTAGAAGATATTGCAATTTTACCGGTACCGAGCACCTTTCCTTGACCATTATCTCCAAAATAGATGCCCTCATTTGGATCCTCATTCTCTTCATATTCAACGAACATTCTTCTTTCTTCGGTCATATGGTTGGTGCAGCCACTATCTAGCACCCATTTAGATCCACCGGAGGAATAGGCCTGCAAAAACAGATTATGCTTTGGCTTTAGGTACCCAAGCTTGCTTGGGTCCTTGGAGGTTAGTTACAAGACATTTGGGCACCCACACATGAGACTTGGTGTTCTCATGGTGTGGCCCGACATAATAAGCATAAACTTTGCCAAAATTATTTCTCATTAAGACATACGAGGCATCAAAAGTTCTAAACAATAACTGTTGTTGTTTATGTACAGGACTAGTCTGGGAGGCCGGACTTGTCCGGGCCCCGACCAGACTAGTCCAAACTTTTTCAGTTTGAGAGGGTCTTCCCTTTACAAAGGCAATCCTCTCCTTGTTATTCTTATGGCTTTTAGCATGTTGCTTTTCACCATAAGAGTAACCAATGCCATATTTGACATTTGGAGGTCTTTTGACCAAGTATGCACTACGTGCATATTTGATCTTCTCCTTGTCAAATATGCCACTTTGGGCAGGATGTTTATCCTTTGTAGAGGTTGGCTTGTCCTTCAAACCGATGTCAATTTTATTGCATGTACAAGTAGAAGCAACCTCAGTTTTAGTGAGTTGAGAAGGGGAACTTGAAGAGGAAGAAGGTTCACCTTGCTTGAGTGACTCAACTTGCACTTCAAGGATCTTGTTAACCTTGATCAGGTCAGCAAGTTGGTCCTTGATTGTAGCATTTGAGTCGGTTAACTCCAAGCAAGTTTCCTTGCTTGAAGCTAATTGAAGCTCTAGTGAATTGCTTCGTTCCTTTTCAAGTTCTATAAGCTTGTCAAGTTCGACATATTCCTCCTTTTGGGAGATGATCATGTCCTCTTGACGATGTATCAACCTCTCCTTCTCAACAAGTTAATCAAGTAAAAATTTCATTTTTATGGCCGTTTTCCTATCTAGTCCAACAAGCATATCCTCATTATCACTATTGATTTCATCATCACTAGAATAGGAATGCATGAAAGGGGGCTTAATGGTTACCTTGCATTACCTTCTTTTGCCACAAGGCAAGTGCCATCTACCTTCCTTGCACCGAGTTTAGGGAAGAGAGTAGACTTCTTCGATGTCTTCTCGATGGCTATGCTAGCCATCTCTTCTTCCTCGGATGATGAGGACTCATCATTTTAGTCCCACTCTTTCCCAATGTGTGCTTGTTCGGCTTGTTTCTTCTTCTTGAGGAATTTCTTGGGTTGAGGCTTGGCTTCTTTGCTCTTCTTCTTGTTCTCTTCATATGGGTAATGAACTATAAAGTGGCTATACTCACCACAATTATAGCTTGTCCGCCTCAACTTTGGCTTTGTTCTTTCCTTGTACTTTCCTTCGCTTGACTTTGTACCTTGTCTCTTTTTCATTATTCTCTTGAATTTCTTCATGAACAATATCATGTCATCTTCGTCTAATTCACTGCTCTCGTCGTCACTGCTTCTTCTAGTTGTGCTTCTCTAGCTTCTTCAGATAGGGGCTTGAGGGTGGACTTCAAAGCAACCCCTTTCTTCTTCGCAGAGGTGAGGTCGGCAATCTCTTTGACATGCTTTGCTTGTTTTTCCATCATCTCGAAGTTGATGATCTTTCCAAGCAATTCATCCGGAGTCATCCTTTTGTATCCGGGGCTTTCTCTGATCATGGAACATATGGTGACGTTGCGAGGCATGAAAGCTCTAAGGATTGAGCTTTACCACCTCGTGGTCATTCCACTTCTTACTTTCGTATGATCTGACCTTGTTGACGAGAGTCTTCAATAGGTTGTACATGTCCTGGGGTGACTCATCTTCTTCAATTGCGAATCTTCCTAATTCGCCTTCGATCATTTTGATCTTTGCTTCACGCACATGACGATCACCTTCATGTGCAGTTTGCAGTGTGTCCCAAATCTGCTTAGCAATTTCGAGTCCATCCACCTTGGTGAACTCGTCCCGACTGAGCAAAGAGGTAATTACTGCCGCAGCTTGAGCATTTCGATGAATAGCCTGCTCTTGGCTTGGTGTGAGCTCTTCGTCGTCGTCCGGGATATCTATCCTTGTGCACACAATATGCCATAAACTTGGATTGAGGGAAATTAGATGCATTTTCAGATTTTGCCTCCACATTGAGTAATCACTTCCATCGAAGTGTGGGGCTTTTCCAAGTGGGATAGACAAATAATGATTATTATTGGAATTGAGACAATCATAGTTAAAAGGATATCGGGAGTAGTCAGTGTGACTACTCCCCTTCTTCTTTTCTTCGATCTTCACTTTCCCTTTGGAAAGTGTCCTCTTTCTTAGGAGCGCCTTTAGTTCTAGCGTCTGCTCATCGTCGTCCTCGAGGTCTTGAATGGCTTTGAGGAGCTTCTCCACCTTTAGGGTCTTGTCATCATCAACCTTTTCTTGGTTGTTGCTCCTGTGGATGTCCTTCATGTCCGACATGATCTTCTTCGAGCGGTTAGTATCTTTCTTGAAGAACCTGCTCTGATACCAATTGAATAGAAGATGTGGCCTAGAGGGGGGGGGTGAATAGGCCTTTTTGAATTTTGTCGGAACCTGCAACACTTAACAACCAGTTCAAAACCAGACATATCAGACTAGTCCGTTAAAGTGCGGACTAGTCCACTGTGTACCGACTAGTTTGATTTAGTTTGATCGATTAATTTGATTCTTCGATGTATGTAGTGGAAATATATAGTCAAATGAAGTGTTGCAAGATTATGTACTAGGGTATATCATAGGTCAATCTTAAATTTGATATTTCAATGTAAAGTGAGCAAGATTAATTGAAACCCTAGATTGATATAATGTAAAGGACGATGAACACAACACAAGAACACAAGAGATTTATCCCGTGCTTCGGTTCCCACAGAGGCAACCTACATCCACGTTGAGGAGTCCACAAAAGGACCGGGTCTTCTCCAACCCTACCCTCATCAGATCGCCACGAAGGCCAATCTTCTTCCACTTATCACAAAGGGGTGAATAACCGAATTCAAAGGGGCCTTCTCACACATTGAGAGCTCCCTTAGATTACAACACAAAATACCACCAAGAACACACTCAAAATATTACAATGAAATCAGAGGAGTGTGTTAGAGAATCAAACCAAGAGCTCAATGAGTGTTGAACGTGTCTCTCCAATGATCTAAAGTGTATCCTCGAAGGATTGATCTTTGTTGCACTAAATTTCGTGGAGAGATGTGGTTTTTGAGGTTCTTGGGAGGTGTGACGACATTAGGGTTCGAGAGAGATATTAAAGTTGGGCCATGCACCTCTATTTATATGGGGTTTCTAAAAGTGACCATTAGGGTTTAGAAGGATAGGACTAGTCTGTGGTGGACACTGTATTAGTCCGGTGTGCTGTGTGTAGCAAACCCTAAGTGTCCCGAAATATCGGACTAGTCCGGCTAGGGGCGGACTTGTCCGATTTTGCTTCTGGAAATCTTCGGACTAGCTCGATAGTCATCAGACTTGTATGGTCATGTGAAACCCTAAGTTAATTGGGTGACAAGTCCGCACTTGGAGGACTTGTCCGATTTAGGTCAGAGGGTTTTTCGTACTAGTCCGTGCTAACATCGGACTTGTCCGATTTAGATCAGAATGAATATCGGAATAGTCCGGTGGTGATCAGACTTGTCCGATTCTGTGTGACTTGTGAAGTGTTTTGAGGACTAGTCCGCACTGGGGAGGACTAGTCCGATTCTAGTCAGAGAGATATCGGACTAGTCCGATGGATATCAGACTTGTCCGATTTCGTGCAGAGAGGATATAGGACTAGTCCGGTGACATTCGGACTAGTCCGGTCCTGTGTAACTTTGTGCAATATGTGTGTTTAATTGTGATTGAGCTCTTGTGGTGTGTTTCCTTAACACACTCCATGCACAATGATATACTATTCTTCTTCCATGAGCTCATTTCCACTTTGCTCCTCATTCTCCCTTCTTTTTGGCACTTTGCTTGTTTTGCTATTAAAACCTGTGCTCATTTCAACAAATAGGTTATGATCTCATTTGCTTGTCATAAATCATCCAAAACCCACAAGGGATTCCTAGATGCATTTTCATGGATGTTGGTATATGATGATGGATATGGAATATGGATTGGTATTGTGATAACTATATGGCTTATGATGGGTTTATTTCATATACATGTAATATATTGCTTTTCAAATGTTTTAATGTACTTTTCAGCACTCAACCATTATTATATTCATCATTTGAATTAGCCACATGTCATACTTTCCACACTTGCTGAGTTCGACATGTACTCACTCTTGCAATCCCCCCCCCCCCCAACAGTTACAAGTCAGGATTGGAAGTTTAATGGTGATAATGCGGAGTTCTAGGCTGTGTCTACCATCAGTTTGCCTGTGGTGTTTTGGAGTTGCGCTATACCCTGTTGCTTAGCTGCATAGTTACTTATTTAGTTTATTTCTGCTGCATTAGTTGAACTTGTCAATAACAATCATTATAGTTTGTATTCGACGATAATATGGTTTGTTTAATAAATTTTGGTCAATTAATCTTGTTCCGTGGTAAATTTCTGTATATCATTTGTGATGCACTCGTGTATGTGTGTTGAACGTCCTGGGCACACATATGCGTTCACTTGGTTCATTTTCGGAACCGGGTGCCACAGATTAGTATCAGAGCCACAGGTTGACCGTAGGATGCAGCCTAGATAGAATGAACACTTTAGGGTACATAGGAGCACTCAAGAATCGATGTGTTCTTGCTTGGTGTGCTTCTTGCTATATATTGTTTGCTTGTGTGCTTAATAGAGGATTTTGGGATGCTTTAGCATTGCCATGTCCACGTAGGCTAGTTAGTTGTTTAGTTTCATATCCCTTGATGCATATAGTTCGGGACATTTCTAAATTCTTATCTTTTGCTTTCCTTCAGATGGTGAGGACTCGCAACCAGAGGGATGCTAATGATGAGAAGGAGAACCATAGAATACCTCAGAACAACAATGGACAAGGACCTGCCCAAGGAGCTATTAATATTGAGCAGCTATTGGCTATGCAGAACCAGCTCATGCAGACCATGATACAAACAATGGGACAGCTGCAGACTGACAACATCAACAATTAGCCCCACATGCCTCCACCGCCACCCCCGCCTCCTCATAACCGGTTGGGAGAGTTTATGAGGACTAGGCCGCCAACCTTTGCTCAAGCCGCTGACCCTATGGACGCGGATGATTGGCTCAAGTCCATGGAGAAGAAACTTGCTATTTTCCAATGCAGTGACCGGGAGAAAGTGCTTTTTGCTTCTCATCAACTAGTTGGAGCAGCTGGGGATTGGTGGGATTCTTTATGCAATGCTCATGAGAACCAAGAGAGAATTACTTGGGCCGAATTCAAAGAGACCTTCCGTTCTCATTATGTGCCGGAAAGAGTTATGATTTTGAAGAGGCAAGAATTTAAGAACTTGAGACAAGGAAAATCGAGCGTGGGTGAATATCTCAACAAGTTCACTCAACTCTCAAGATATGCGCCTGAGAATGTTAGTCAGGACAGTCTGAAGCAATATCTGTTCATGAGATGCCTCAACAATGAAATTCAAGTGCAATTGCTCAACTGTGATTATGCCAACTTACAGAAGCTTGTGGACAAAGCAATTGTAGTGGAGAATAAGGTCTGTGAGATGGAGCAAGACAACAAGAGGAAGGCGCCATATCAAGGACAGCAACAAGGAAGTAATGTGCGCCCTCGCTTTGCACCTCCCAATGCGCCTTATTTTATCTCTTCTATTCTTGCTCAACGCCCTGGATGTGCACCGCACCCAGCTCAGTTTGTGTAGCAGCGCCCTGTCATGCAAGCACCTAGGCCCCCAATGCCTTATGCACCCCGTGCTAATTTCCCTGGTGCCAATGCGCAAAATCAAGTCCGTCCAAATTCTGGTGGAGTTAAGAAGTGCTATACTTGTGGAGAAGATGGACACTTTGCACACCAATGTCCTAAGTCAGGCCTTGGTCAGGGAAGCAATGTGCCGAGGCAAAACCCAAGACCCGATGGAGGACAGCCACAAGAGAACCATGGACAACAGGATTTCGCTCGTGGCAACGTGAAACATGTCTCTACAGAGGATGCTCAACAAGAGGATGACATGGTCATTGGTATGTTTCTCGCCAACTCCAACCCCGCGACTATGTTATTTGATTCTGGAGCATCGCATTCATTCATTGCATCGAAGTATGTTGCCAAGTATAGTTTGCCTATCTCTCATATGAAGTTTACTCTATTGGTTAAGTCTCCTGGAGGAGAGATGAGGACAAATATAGTATGTCCAAAAGTAAGCCTTAGAATAAGGGGGGTAGACTTCTCCTCCAACCTCATTGTTTTGGATTCTCAAGGATTGGACATTATACTTGGTATGGACTGGTTGAGGAAGCACAATGGAGTTATTGAGTGTGCCACGAAGACGATGAAGTTGACCAATGAGGAAGGGATCACCGTAGAATTTGAAGCATCTCAAACCGCACCGAAGCAATTGGAGCTGAATCATATGGACGGTGCCGCGATTGAGGAGATTCCAGTGGTGTGTGAATTTTTGGATGTTTTTCCGGAGGAGTTGCCAGGTATGCCACCTGATTGAGACATTGTGTGATGCCCGGTTCCGAAAACTGAATCAAACTAACGCATATGTATGCCCAGGATGTTCAACACACATACACGAGTGCAATCACAAAAGAGTATACAGAAAATTACCACAGAACAAGATTAATTATCAAATTTTATTACACAACCCATATTATCCTTGAATACAAACTCTAATGAATATTTATGACAAGTTCAACTAATGCAGCGGAAATAAACTAATTAAGCAACTAAGCAAAAGGGATAGCGCAGCTCCATGCAACACCACAGGCAAAGCTGACGGTAGACATGGCCTAGATCTCCACATTATCGCCATTAAACTCACAATTCTGACCTGCAACTGTTGGGGGGGATTGCAAGAGTGAGTACATGTCGTACTCAGCAAGTGTGGAAAGTATGATATGTGGCTGATTCAAATGATGAATGTAATAATGGCCAAGTGCTGAAAAGTACATAAAAACATTTGAAAATCAATATATCATATGTATATGAAATAAACACATCATATCCCACAATGATTATTAGATATCCATATTTCATATCCATCATCATTAAACCAGATTCCACCATTGCCAATAACCATATTCAATACCAGAAATAAATCCATAACCATAATACCAACCATAACCATCCCAAATACCATCCCAATACCGAGTTCCCTCTAATCATGTAGGTCATCCAGGCGCTCATAACCAGGAGCACGACTATCATGATAGTTTCAATACTCTGCAGAGTTTGTACCACTTTACCCACGTGTTTGTGATTTCATCACCCGTCGGCGACTAAAGAACCTCCCTTATGCCAATTACACTTCCTTTGGTGTATGGCCAAGAGATCACAAAATAGCCTTTACAAAGGGATTACTAGCCTATTTAGACCCCACTGAGGTTTCACCAGTGGCGATGTCTCCCACTGAGCACATCTTCAACCAAGGGCCCCCTCTTGAGCCATTCGGATCCCAGGATAGTCCCACCAATCCTCAACAAACCCAATCCGACTACCCCTTCCCCGAGCATCCACAATGGTCCAAACAGCACTAGCAAAGCCCTAATTAATCAGCTACGCCGCACCCATACTTGGCCTCGTGGTGGCACTGTAGTCCTAGCCTATTCTCGCATGAACCGGTCCTTAGATCTAAAGCAAGCAAACCACCTTAACATCCAACTCATCCATGTACCAGGCTTGCTTAGATCACCCATTACCATACCGTATTGACCAGTTCACATTAACCAAAATATCTTTAATGCATAATTAAATGTTTAGTGTTGTTTTCCCATCCCAATTAATTAAGCGAAGCAAAAAGGTAAAAAGTCCTTCCCGACTCTCTACCATATATCCCAGGTGACAAGGGTGGTTAAACAAAGCTAGTAAACTTCCTATCATAGGATTCCCATCAAATTGACACAAGCATGCAATTTTGCAAACAAAACATTTATTTTAAAATAGGATCAATATGCTTCAAGGACACTTGCCTTGCTCCGACGGATAGGGTTGCTCAAGCGCTTCGAAGTCTTGGTTCTCGAAATCCTCATACAAGATTTCTTGAGCACTTCCCTCTACTCGCGATCACACATACAAGAAAATACATACAATTCAACATGATGCACACACATTAATCAACATGCGATGATATGCATGCATGCAAGGTTCAATTATTAATTAACTATGGTTGTTAATTAATTAGATGTAACTAGTTCATACGTGTTCATATGAGTTTACGGGTTTTAATCGAGAATTAATGTTGCTGAAAATAAAAAGATGATGCAACAAAAATCAATTTATGTCTATTAGATCTAATACGTCGCTAAAATTCGCATCGGAAAAACGAATCCTACCGTAGATGCGATGGCTTCGAAGATCGAGGGATGATGGCGATGTGTAGACGAAGTAGACGGCGCAAGGTCCTCCGGCGGACGACGGCACCCTCCTCTTTTTTTCCTCTTCCTCCCCTTTTTTTCCTCTCTTTTTTCTTCCTGGCGGCTGCTCTGGTCTCATCTGGTTCCTACGACGGCTAGGGCTTCTGGCTGCTGCAGTTTTTGTTGCCGGGGAAAAAAACACGGGCCTCTGATCCCTTTTATAGCCTGGGCACACGACAGCTAGGGTCGGCGCGGCTGGGTCAACGCGGCAGGCGCGAGCACGTCGGGGTGGGGTCGCGCGAGGGCTGCCGCGGGTCGGCGCGTGGGCGAGACCGGTCGGGCAGGGCGCGTGGCGCGCGCGGGAGGCCGGGGCGACGCGCGGTCAACGCGGGATGCGGGAGCGCGGCACATGCAGCGGGGTGTGGTGCGGTGCGGGGCCGGGGTCGCACGGTGCGCGCGGAACCGGGCGGCGCGCTGGCTGGGCCGTTTGGCCTGGCCAGCGGTTGTTTTTTTTCTTTTTCTCTTTTTTTTTTATAAATATATTATTATTTATTTATTCTTTATATTATTTTTTATATATTTTCTTTTTCTTTACATATATAAATATTATCATTAAATATATATTATTATATATATTTTTATTTATTTTATTTTTATATGTTATTATTATTTTTATACTTATTCCCTATTACAAGTTTTACGCTATTATTTTCCTTTTCTTCTTTTGCTAGTCATATTTGTATATGTATATTTTATATTTTATTATCTTTTTTTACTCTATTAATATTTAATGCATGAACATGTATGCAATGCATGATGCAAAAATTTAGGGTGTTACACATTGAGTTTGTTATTGATTTAATACCTGGAACTGTACCTATAGCTAAGAGGCCGTATAGGATGCCTCCTATGGAATTAGCGGAACTCAAGAAGCAAATTCAAGAGCAACTAGAGAAAGGTTTTATTAGCCCTAGTTCTTCACCTTGGGGAGCGCCCATGCTGTTTGTGGACAAGAAGGATGGCATCCAAAGGATGTGTGTAGATTACCGAGCTCTCAACGAGGTAACAATCAAGAACAAGTACACCTTGCCACGCATAGAAGACTTGTTTGATCAGATGAAGGGTGCTTCTATCTTCTCTAAGATTGATTTGAGATCGGGATACTTTCAAATGAACATTAGACAATCGGACATACCCAAGATAGCTTTTAGGACGCGGTATGGATCTTATGAGTACACCGTGATGTCCTTTGGATTGACCAATGCACCTGTATACTTTATGTACCTCATGAATAAGGTCTTCATGGAGTACTTGGATAAGTTCATCGTGGTGTTTATTGATGACATTATGATCTACTCGAAGGATGGGAAGGAACATGAGGAACACTTGAGGCTTACGTTGCAAAAATTGAGGGAGGATCAATTGTATGCCAAGTTCAACAAGTGTCAGTTTTGGTTGAAAGAGGTGTTGTTTTTGGGTCATATCATCTCAGGAGGAGGAGTATCGGTTGACCCCGGAAAAGTGAGAGACGTGTTGAAATGGGAACCCCCGCAGAATGTAAAGGAAATAAGGAGTTTTCTTGGGATGACTGGATATTACCATAGATTCACCAAGGACTTTTCTAAGATAGCCAAGCCAATGACGGAATTGCTAATGAAGGGAAAGGCGTTCCAATGGACTGAAGCTTGTCAAAACAGTTTTGAGGAGTTAAAGAAGAGGTTGACAACAACCCCGGTTTTGGTATTGCCGGATGTAAGCAAGAGTTTTGATATTTATTGCGATGCATCAAGACAAGGACTTGGATGTGTATTGATGCAAGAAGGTCAAGTGGTAGCCTATGCGTCGAGACAATTGAAGAAACATGAGCAGAATTAGCCAACGCATTATTTGGAACCTCCAGCCGTGGTACATGCATTGAAGATTTGGAGACACTATATTCTTGGACATAGGTGTGAAATCTATAAGGATCATAAGAGTTTGAAGTATATTTTCACACAAACGGATCTGAACTTGAGGCAACGAAGATGGTTGGAGCTCATAAAAGATTATGATTTGGGGATCAACTATCATCCGGGAAAAGCCAATGTAGTGGCTGATGCCTTGAGTAGAAAAGGAGTAAGTCATCAACTCAAAGTTCGAGAGTTGCCATCGGAGTTATGTAAGGAGTTCGAACAGTTGAACCTCGGATTTGTGAATGAGATGGGAATAATGGAGTTAAATCCAACCTTACAGCAAGAAATTTGTGAAGGCCAAACTAAGGATGAGGAAATTCAGGAAATCAAGGAAAGGATCCAAGAGGGTAGAGAATTCAGATTTGATGAGGATGAACTGGTACCCTATGGCTTGGTAAGAGGATTGTTGTGCCTAATGTGAAGCATATTCAGGAGACAATAATAAAGGAGGCATATGACTCACCATACTCAATGCATCCTGGTTGTACAAAGATGTACAAAGACTTGAATACGTGTTATTGGTGGGCTAGCATGAAGAAGGGCATTGCTGAATACGTAGCATTGTGTGATGTGTGCCAACGAGTCAAGGCGGAACATCAATGGCTAACTGGACTATTGCAACCATTAAATATTCCAGAGTGAAAGTGGGAAGAGATCAGTATGGACTTCATAGTTGGTTTACCACGTACTCAGTCCGGTTGCGACTCAATTTGGGTAGTTGTGGATCGATTAACTAAGTTAGCTCACTTTATTCCCATCAAGACCACCTATAATGGAGAGAAATTTGTGGAACTTTACATGGGAAGAATAATATATGTTTGCATTGAGTTCCGAAGAAGATAGTCTCGGATAGAGGTTCACAATTCACTTCCAGGTTTTGGCAAAAATTGCATGATGCTTTGGGAACGAGGTTGAATTTTAGTTCAGCATATCACCCTCAAACGGATGGACAAACCGAGAGGACCAATCAGATTTTGGAGGACATGTTAAGAGCTTGTGCTTTAAAGCATGTGAAAAGTTGGGACAAAAGCTTGCCATACGTGGAATTTTCATACAACTATAGTTACCAAGCAAGTTTGAAGATGTCACCTTATGAAGCGCTTTATGGAAGGAAGTGTAGGACACCTTTATTCTGGAATGAGGCAGGAGAAACTCAAGTATTTGGTCCGGATGTGTTGCAAGAAGCCGAAAAGCAAGTCCAAATAATTCGTGAAAACTTGAGGGCTGCCCAATCAAGACAGAAAGGCTATGCGGACAATAGGAGAAGAAAATTAACCTTTGAAGTGGGAGATTTTGTTACCTCAAGGTGTCACCAATGAGAGGTCATAAGAGGTTTAACAGAAGAGGCAAGCTAGCACCTCGCTACATTGGACCATTCAAGATTTTGGACAAAAGAGGAGAAGTAGCGTATAGGTTGGAGATGCCAACTCATATTTTAGATGTACATGATGTCTTTCATGTTTCCCAGCTCATGAAATGCTTGAGAGTACCGGAAGAACAAGTGCCCATGGAAGGATTGGAACTAGAGGAAGATTTGACTTATGCCGAACAACCGATCAAAATCTTGGAAACCAAGGAGAGAGTCACAAGGAACAAGGTTATTAGATGGTGTAAAGTTCAATGGAAGCACCACACAGAAAAAGAAGCGACGTGGGAATTGGAGGATGATATCAAGAAGGAATTTCCCTATCTCTTCTCTTCCGCGTTGAATCTCGAGGGCGAGATTCATTTTAAGGGGGGTAGGTTTGTAACACCCTTATTTTCATGCATCATGCCCTACATACATTCATATACATGTTTAACATTAACCCACATAAAGAAGAATGAGTTTAAAACTGATTTGGAACATTTAAAATTGATTTGGAACAAAACCGCACTTAAAATGCTGAAAAGTGCGGACTAGTACAATTTTAGTGAGGACTAGTCCGATTTCTCTCTGACTAAAAACGTACTTGTCCATTTTTGCTGCGGACTAGTCCGATTTTGCCTCTGGAAACTTTAAGACTTGTCCGATTTTGTGCAGACTAGTCCGATATTCCAAGAATCCTTGAAAATTTGCTAAGTCTCTGGACTTGTCCGGTGTTCCAGTGGACTTGTCCGTTTTCCTCTCTGACCAAAGTCGGACTTGTCCGATTTTAGGGCAGACTTGTCCGATTTTCTCTCTGGACATTTTTGGACTAGTCCTGTCCTTTTCGGACTTGTCCGATATTTCGCGACCCCGAATTGATATTTTGTTTTATGACTTGTTTCTTGGGTTTCACGTAAAGTGGGCCTAGGAACGTCGTGCCTAACTCTTTTAGAGACCATGTGGGACTCTAAATCGGCCTCTACTCCTCTCAAACTCGAAATCCATCTAACCCTAGCCTCCACCTCTATATAAACAACCCCACCCCTTGGCTTGACATCTATTTGCCACTTTTCCAACCCACCCAAACCCTAGTTCGTGAAGAGCCACCATCAAGGAGGGAGGAGGAGATCCCAAGCAAGAAGAAGAAGAGGAGGAAACGAAAGAGGATCAAGATCTCCACCAAGCTTTTGTTCTTCATCACCAATTCATCTCCAAGTTCAACCCCAACCCTAGATCATCAAGATCCAAGTGTTGCCTCCAAGTTTCTTGATTCATTGGAGTTATAAACACCAGGTATACCTTCTATTCTCTTTTCCTTACGTGAATCTGACCCCTAATCTCCAAAATTTACGTCGATCTAGAAAACCCTAGTCGCTAGTTCTGCAAAGTGCGGACTAGTCCGGCCTTCTGCAGACTAGTCCAATTTTGCTGACTAAATTGTGTTGAATTGATTATAAAATTTGATATAATCAACTCCAAACCTGTATAAACTTGTTAAAAGCTATTAGAACTAGTTAGTGATCATTAAA
The DNA here is from genome assembly GCA_036927565.1 of Tuctoria greenei. Classification (NCBI taxonomy): domain Eukaryota; kingdom Viridiplantae; phylum Streptophyta; class Magnoliopsida; order Poales; family Poaceae; genus Tuctoria; species Tuctoria greenei. The sequence continues at coordinate 155,586,554 of JAYESD010000006.1, forward strand.
AGCAATCTATTAACAAGTTCTACCTTGCATTTGCATCAATCATGCATATCATGTCATATTGAGTAATATTTGTGCACTCTTTGATTGTGTTCTTGTCTTGTATGTTTATTGTGCGGATTAGACGGATTTGCGCTAGAGAGTGCTGCGGAGGATCTACACCACCAAGAGTTTGAAGGCTTTGACCCTAATCAACCGCAAGAGCAAGGCAAGTGTCCTTGAAGCATATTGATCCATGCGATAACTATATGGCTTATGTAACCATTTGGAACTTGCAGCCGTGGTACACGCATTGAAGATTTGGAGACACTACATCCTTGGACATAGGTGTGAAATTTACACGGATCACAAGAGTCTTAAGTATATTTTGACACAAACGGATCTGAATTTGAGGCAACAAAGATGGTTGGAGCTCATCAAGGATTATGATTTGGGGATCAACTATCATCCAGGGAAGGCTAATGTAGTGGCCGATGCCTTGAGTAGAAAAGGAGTAAGTCACCAACTCACGGTTCGAGAGTTGCCATCCGAGTTATGTAAGGAGTTCGAACGGTTGAACCTTGAATTTGTAAATGAGATTGGAATAATGGAGTTAAATCCGACCTTGGAATGAGAGATTCGAGGGTGTCAAACAAAGGATGAGGAAATTCAGGAGATCAAGGAAAGGACCCAAGAGGGAAGATAATTCAGATTTGATGAGGATGAACATGGTACCCTATGGCTTGGAAAAAGGATTGCCATGTCCAATGTGAAGCATATTCGGGAAGCAATATTAAAAGAGGCACATGACTCACCATACTCGATTCACCCAGGTTGTACAAAGATGTACAAAGACTTGAAGACATGTTATTGGTGGCTAGCATGAAAAATGACATATCTGAATATGTAGCATTGTGTGATGTGTGCCAACGAGTTAAGGCGGAACATCAAAGGCCAGCTGGACTATTGCAACCATTGAAGATTCCGGAATGGAAGTGGGAAGAAATCGGTATGGACTTTATAGTTGGATTGCCGCGGACACAGTCTGATTATGACTCAATTTGGTTAATCGTGGATCGTTTAAGCAAGTCAGCTTACTTTATTCCTGTCAAGACCACCTATACCACCACAAAGCTAGCAGAGATATATATGGAGCATATTGTGTGCCGACACAGAGTACCAAAGAAGATAGTATCAGATAGAGGTTCTCAATTTATCTCCAGGTTTTGGCAGAAATTGCATGAAGCTTTGGGAACAAGGTTGAGTTTTAGTTCAGCATATCACCCTCAAACGGATGGACAAACTGAGAGGACCAATCAGATTTTAGAGGATATGTTAAGAGCTTGTGCTTTGAAGCATGGGAAAAGTTGGGACAAGAGCTTGTCGTATGCAGAGTTCTCTTATAACAATAGTTACCAAGCAAGTTTGAAGATGTCACCTTATGAATCACTATATAGAAGGAAGTGTAGGACACCCTTGTTTTGGAGTGAGACAGGGGAGAATCAAGTATTTGGACCCGATGTGTTGCTAGAAGCTGAAAAACAAGTTCAGGTAGTTTGTGAAAATTTGAGAGCTGCTCAATCAAGACGAAAAGGCTATGCGGACAATAGGATGAGGAAACTAGCCTTTAAAATAGGAGATTTCGTTTACCTCAAGGTGTCACCAATGCGAGGTCATAAGAGGTTGTTTAACATAAGAGGCAAGCTAGCACCTCGATATATTGGACCATTCAAGATTGTGGACAAAAGAGAAGAGGTAGCATATAAGTTGGAGATGCCAACTCATCTTTCATATGTTCATGATGTGTTTCTTGTTTCCCAGCTCAAAAAGTGCTTGAGAGTACCGGAAGAACAAGTGCCAATGGAAGAATTGGAACTAGAGGAAGATTTAACTTATGCCGAGCAACCGGTCAAAATCTTGGAAACCAAGGAGAGAGTCACAAGGAACAAGGTGATTCGATGGTGCAAAGTTCAATGGAAGCATCATGCAGAAAAATAAGCAACATGGGAGCTAGAAGATGATCTCAAGAAGGAATTTCCCTATCTCTTCTATTCTGCATCGAATCTCGAGGGCGAGATTAATTTAAGGGGTGTAGGTTTGTAACAACCTCATTTTCATGCATCATGCATTGCATACATCCTAATATATGTTTAACATCGAGCAACATAAAAAGGAACAAGTTTAAATTGAATTTAGAATTAAACCGCACTTAAGAATTCTGGAAAGTGCGGACTAGTCCGATTTCTCTCTGACTTCAAACGGACTTGTCCGTTTTGCTGCGGACTAGTCTTTTTTCCCTCTGGACACTTTCGGACTTGTCTGGTCCTGTGTGGACTAGTCCGGTGTTCCAAGAATCCTTGAAATTTGCTAAGTCCTTGGACTTGTCCGGACTAGTCCGGTGTTCCAGAGTACTTGTCCATTTTCCTCTCTGACTAAAGTCGGACTTGTCCGATATCCAGTCCGGACTTGTCCGATTTCTCTCGGGACAACTTCAGACTAGTTTGGCCCTTTTCGGACTTGTCCGATATTTCGTGACTCCGAGTTGATGTTTTGTTTCACGACTTGCTTCTTTGGTTTCACGTTAAGTGGGCCTAGAGACGTCGTGTCTAACTCTTTTAGAGCCCATGTGGGACTCTAAACCGGCCCCTACTCATCTCAAGCTCAAAATCCATTTAACCCTAGCCTCCACCTCTATATAAACAACCCCACCCCTTGGCTTGACATCTATTTGCCACTTTTCCACCCCACCCAAAACCCTAGCTCGTGAATAGCCACCATTAAGGAGGGAGGAGGAGATTGCAAGCAAGAAAAAGAAGAGGAGGAAATGAAAGAGGATCAATATCTCCACCAACTTCGTGTTCTTCGTCAACAATCCACCATCAAGTTCTTCATCAACCCTAGATCGTTCAAGATCCAAGTGTTGTCTCCAAGTTTCTTGACCCATTGGTGTTCTAAACACCTGGTATACCTTCTATTCTCTTTCCCTTACGTTAATTCGACCCCTAATCTCCAAATTCACGTCGATCTAGAAAACCCTAATCTGCTGTTCTCGCGCAGTGCGGACTAGTCCGGTCTCCTGCAGACTTGTCTGATTTTCCTGGTTAAATTGTACTGAATTAATTCTAAAAATTGATCCAATCAACTCCAAACCTGTATAAACTTGTTAAAATCTATTAGAATTAGTTGGTAATCATTAAAAGCAACTCATTAACAAGTTCCACCTTGCATTTGCATTAATCATGCATGTCATGTAATATTGAGTAATATTTGTGCACTCTTTGATTGTGTTTCTTGTCTTCTATGTTTATTGTGTGGATTAGACGAATTTGCGCTAGAGAGTGCTGCGGAGGATCTCCAACACCAAGACTTCGAAGCACTTGAGCAACCCTATCCGTCGGAGCAAGGCAAGTGTCCTTGAACATATTGATCCTGTTTTTGACAATAAAGGTTTTGTTTTCAAAATTGCATGCTTGTGTTAATTTGATGGGACTCCTATGATAGGAAGTTTACTAGCGTTGTATAACCACCCTTGTCACATGGAATTATGGTAGAGAGTCGGGAAGGGATTTTTACCTTTTTGCTTCGCTTAATTAATCGGGATGGGAAAACAACACTACACATTTAATTATGCACTAATGATTTTATGGTCAGTATGAACTGGTTAATATGATGTTGTAATGGGTGATCTAAGCAATTATGGTATGTGGATGGGTTGGATGTTATGGTGGTTGCTTGCTTTAGATCTAAGGATCGGTTCATGCGAGAATAAGCCAGGACTACAGGGCCACCACGAGGCCAAGTATGGGTGCAGCGTAGCTGATTAATTAGGGCTTTGCTAGTGCTATTTGGACCATTAAGGATGCTCGGGGAAGGGGTAGTCGGATTGAGTTTGTTGATCATTGGTGGGACTACCCTGGGATCCGAATGACTCAAGAGGGGGCCCTTGGTTGAAGATGTGCTCTGTAGGAGACATCGCCACTGGTGAAATCTCAGTGGGGTCTAAATAGGCTAGTAATCGCTTTGTAAAGGCAATTTTTTGTGATCTCTTGGGCACACACCGATGGAAGTGTGAGACGGCATAATAGAGGCTCTAGTCATCGAAAGGTGATGAAATCACAAACACGTGGGTAAAGCGGTACAAACTCTGCAGAGTCTAATAAACTATCATGATAGCCATGCTCCCGGTTATGAGCGCCTGGGTGACCTACATGATTAGAGGAAACTTGGGATATGGGATGGTTGGTTATGGTTTGGTAATGGTTATGAATTAATTTTGGTATTGAACATGGCTTGTGGTAATGGTGAAATCTGGAATATGGATGATGGTAATGATGATAGACTGGTATTATGATGATTATATGGTTTATGATGGGTTTATTTCACATACATACAATATATTGCTTTCCAAATGTTTTAATGTACTTTTCAGCACTTAGCCATTGTTATATTCGTCATTTGAATCAGCTACATGTCATACTTTCTACACTAGCTGAGTACGACATGTACTCACTATTGCAATTCCCCCACCAACAGTTGCAGGTCAGGATTGGGAGTATAATGGTGATAATGCGGAGTTCTAGGTCGTGTCTACCGTCAGCTTTGCTTGTGGTGTTGCATGGAGCTGCGCTATCCCTTTTGCTTATTTGCTTAGCTCGCTCAGTTTAGTTTATTTCCACTACATTAGTTTGAACTTGTCGTTAATATTCATTAGTGCTTGTATTCGAGGATATTATGTATTGTGTAATAAAATTTGGTTAATTAATCTTGTTCTGTGGTAATTTTCTGTATATCTTTTTGTGATTGCACTCGTGTATGTGTGTTGAACGTCCTGGGCACACATATGCGTTCACTGGGTTCATTTTCGGAACCGGGTGTCACAACGGCGAGTCTCCACTGCCACCCTCAGAGGAAGCTTATGCGAGAAGCCTTAGATCTTTAGGATAAGATCGCCCCGGGACCACCTTTCAGGCCTCGGGACCCCACTTGTAAGGTGTTCGGTCTTAGTTATAAAAGGCTCATACCGCCACCGATACAAGGACCAGACTCAGAATCCCCGACACACACACACACGCATACACACTCACCAGCAATACAATCCACCGTGGAGTAGGGTGTTACGCTCCTTGCGGCCCAAACCACATAAAAACAACTGTGTCACATACTCTTCCGCTAGAACACTACTTTGAGGCCTAAGCCCCACCGAACAAGTACCTCCGCGTGCTGCTCCTTAGCAGATTTGGGGGAAGTGTCACATTAACACTTCGACATTTGGCGCGCCAGGTAGAGAGCTTTTTCCCTCAAAAAAGTTGTAGTGCTTTCACCAACATGGTGTTCATCAAGCCTGCGAGCTGTGACGAGATCAAGCAGCAAAAGGTCGACCATCGTGTCGACAAAGACGTGGAGAAGGAGTTCCAAAGGCCAGAATGCGCCATGGAAATAGTACACCAGGATGTGAACTTCGACCTTAACAGCGACCCCGAGCGTCGCAAAGCACTCCACGTCATATATGGAGGATCTTTGGAACCAGCATCCAGGAATGCGGTCAAGACCCTGCGTTGGGCAATGGCTTCGACAGCCTCTACGCATGTCCTGGCACTGCATCACAAATGGATGGAGATGCCGATAAGCTTCGACGCCTCTGACTGCCCTGAGAACATGGTGGGAGCCGAGAAGATGCCCCTCCTCGTCGCCCCCACCATCGCTAGTGTAAAGTTTTACCATGTTCTGGTAGATGGTGGAGCTGGCCTCAACCTTATCAGCCACACGACCTTCGACAAGCTAAAGATCCCCGTGTCTGAGCTCGCCCCATCAAGATCGTTCTCGGGGGTAGGACCAAAGAGTGTTATCCCGTACGGATGCATACACCTATGGGTGACCTTAGGGACACCCGAGAACTTCAGGACGGAGAATATCCTATACGAAGTTGTAGAGGTTAGCCTCCCCTACCACGCCATTATCTGCAGGCCAGCCCTGTACCAGTTTATGGATGTAGCCCATTACGGCTACCTGGTCCTCAAGATGCTGACACCCTCCAGCGTCCTCAAGATCTGCGAAGATCGTGCTGCTGTGGTGACAGTTTTGGAGAAGCTCCGAGTGCTGGCAACGGCCCCAGCACCTGCTCTGTGCGATACTGGGTCGAGCAGGTACCCCAAGGGGGCCCCAGAGACCAAGGAGCCTTTAGGTCCTAGACCCTAGAGGATGACCGGGTCCCCCTAGGGGGTCCCGGAGGCCAAGAAGCCTTTGAGTCCCAGCCCCCCAAGGAATCGCCAGGCCCAGGAGACATGGAGTCGCTAGACCTGGAGTAGAGGGAAGAAGATGCAATGAATTCCCTGAAAAGGTCCCGAACCATCCAACACCCGGTCTACTTCATCAGCGAAGTCCTGCATGAGGCAAAGACAAGGTACCTCGAAGTCCACAAGCTACTCTATGTGGTGCTAATCGCATCGAGGATGCTCTGCCACTATTTTCGGGCACATCGAGTATCAGTGGTGACTTGGTTCCCACTGGGAGCAGTGTTGTGCAGCCCGAATGCAACTAGCAATATCGCCAAATGGGGGCTGAATTAGTAGAGTTCGAGATTGATTTCTTGCCACAACATGCAATCAAGAGTCAAGCCTTGGCGAACTTTGTTGCTGAGTGAACCATTTTGTAACACCCCAGCCACTACGGGCCTGGCGGTCGTTACTTCTGGCAGCTCTCTAGGATCACAGACTAGCCCCACAGACCAACACTAGTCTTTTCTGCGTATTTTGTCCTCACTGTGCGCACCCGGGGAGACTTTCCGATCGGTCACCCATCCGTAAATTGCTCCGGGCCAAGCACGCTTAACCTCGGAGTTCTTTGCAGTTGGGCTTCCAGAAAAGAAGGTATACCTTGGTGGTATGAGTTATTCTATCAATCCTATTAAGCCTTGAGCCAGGATGTCACAATCCACCCCCCTTAGAAGACCGACGTCCTCGTCGGTCAACTGCCAAGCCAGGAACGTCCCCTCTTGGCCACGTCCATACGTTCAGTGCTGGCATACGTACCATACCGTGTCCCTCCTAGAGGACCCACATGTCATGCATACATACCCACGTCCCTGACCCGTACGCACCCGTGAAACCGCGAGGGTCGGCTCTAATACCAATTTGTGACACCCGGTTCCGAATATGAACCAAGCGTAACGCATATGTGTGCCCAGGAAGTTCATCACACATATACGGTTGCATCACAAACGATATACAGAATTTAACCACGTCTTAACTATTAAATAAGTACTCTATTACAATAATCCAATAGTTCACGAATGATAAAACTCTAAATAATGCAGCGGAATATAAACTAAGCAGCACGACTCGAATCCACTGGCAATTGACGACGGTACGCAACCTAGTACTCCACGTGATCCTCAGGGTACTCCCAATTTTCTCCAGTAGCTGTTGGGGGGGATTGCAAGGGTGAGTACATGTCGTACTCAGCAAGTGTGGAAAGTATGACATGTGGCATATTCAAATGACGAATGTAATAATGGCTAAGTGCTGAAAAGTACAGTAAAACATTTGAAAAGCATTATACTATGTCTATGTGAAACAATCCCGTCATAACCATCATATTAACAAAATATAAACCATATCCAATTATTGCCAACATCATCATTATCCATGTCCAGTTACCATAACTCAAATTCATATCCATGACCATAATCCATAAACCATCCATAACCATTACCAACCCGTAACCATAATCCAACCATAACCATGACCATATCCCAACTTCCCTCTAATCATGTAGGTCATCCAGGCGCTCATAACTAGGAGCACGACTATCATGATAGTTTTAATACTCTGCAGAGGTTGTACCACTTTACCCACATGTTTGTGATTTCATCACCTTTCGATGACTAAGAAACCTCCATTATGCCATCTCACACTTCCGTAGGTGTGTGGCCAAGAGATCACAAAATAGCCTTTCAAAAGGGACTACTAGTATGTACGGGCCCACTAAGGTTTCACCGGTAGGCTTGAATCTCTATTCTCCCACCCACGGGCCCCCTCGTGTGCCATGCGGATCCCAGGGCAATCCTTCTCGACTCCCATTCCTCGCGCCATCCAATGGTCCATACAATACTAGCAGCGCTCCTAATTATTCAGCTACGCCGCACCCATACTTGGCCTTGTGGTGGCACTGTTGACTTGGCATATTCTCGCATGAACCGGTCCTTAGATCAAAAGCAAGCAAACCACCATATCATCCAACCCATCCATATACCAGGCTTGCTTAGATCACCCATCGTATTGACCAGTTCACATTAACCATAATATCATTGATGCATAATTAAATGTGTAGTGTTGTTTGCCATCCCAATTAATTAAGCGAAGCAAAAAGGTAAAAAGCCCTTCCCGACTCTCTACCATATATTCCAGGTGACAAGGGTGGTCAAACAAAACTAGTAAACTTCCTACCATAGGATTCCCATCAATTTGACACAAGCCTGCAGTTTGCAAACAAAACATTTATTTTAGAAACAGGATCAATATGCTTCAAGGACACTTGCCTTGCTCCGATGGATGGGGTTGCTCAAGCGCTTCAAAGTCTTGATTTTGGAAATCCTCGTATGCGGCCTCTTGAGCACGTTCCTCTACGCGTGATCATACATACAAGAGAACATATACATACCATTCAACATGATGCACACTAAATAATCAACATGCGATGACATGCATGCATGCACAATTCAATAATTAATTAACTATGGTTGTTTATTAATTAGATACAACTAGTTCATACGTGTTCATATGAGTTTACGGGGTTTTTAGAGTGGATTAATGCTGCTGAAAATAAAAAGACGACGCAACTACGATCAATTTACATCTATTAGGTTCAATATGGTCGCTAAAATTTGCATCGGGAACATGGCCTACCGTAGATGCGATGGCTTTGATGATCGCGGGATGAGGACGATGCGTAGACGAAGTAGATGCGCAGGGTCCTCCGGCGGCACGACGACGGCGACGCGATGGCGACGACGATCTCTGGCGGACGGTGGCGCTCTCCTCTTTTTCCTCCTCTTTTTCTTCCTTTTCTTCCCTGTGGCGCAGCCTCTGGTGTTTTTTTTTCTGTACCGGCGGTTTTCCCGTGGCTGGCGGCGCTGCTTTCTGCGGTTCGGGAAAAAACCACGGAGCTACGGGTGCTTTTATAGGCGGCGGGACGCGCATCGGTACCGACTCGTTCCGTGATTCGAGCGTCGAGCGGGCGTTGCGGTGCGGGACCGGGAATCGCGCGCGGGAGGCGGGAGCTCGCGCGGGAGCGCGGCTGGCTCGGGCGGGATTCGGCGGGTGGGGCCCGGCGGCGCGTGCGCGCGTGAGGCTCGGGGGCGTCGTGGGGGCGCGGGAGCGCGATCGGTCGCGGGGCCGGTACGGGCGAGCGGGCGAGGTGGGGCCCAGGCGGGGCGCGCGCTGCGGCGGGGCGGGCGCGATCGGGTCGGCGCGAGCGGCGCTGGCGGGGCTCGCAGAGGCGCGTGGCGGCGGGGCCATCTGGCTGGGCCGGCTTCGACCGCCTGGCCAGCGGTGGGTTTTTTTTCTTTTTTTTCTTTTTTATTTAGTATTATTATTATTATTATAATATATTTTATTATTTATATTTATTTATTTTACTTTTTTATATATATACAGTTATTACATATTATATATATATATATATATATATATATTTATTATTTTTTTACTGTTTTTATTATTTTTTTATACTATTTCCCTATTACAAGTTTTAGGCTATAATTATTATTTTCTATTTCTTCTCTTTTTGCTACACCATATATGTATGTTTTATCATTTTTATTTTATTCTAGTAATATTTAATGCATGAACTTGTATGCAATGCATGATGCGGAAATTGAGGGTGTTACAAACCTACCCCCCTTAAGGTGAATCTCGCCCTCGAGATTCGATAGCGTGGAGAAAAGGTGAGGAAATTCTGCCTTCAAGTCTTCTTCACGTTCCCACGTAGCTTCAGCTTCCGTATGGTGTTTCCATTGCACTTTGCACCAACGGATCCTCTTATTCCTCGTGACCCTTTCCTTCATGTCCAAAATTTTGATAGGTTGCTCGACATAGGACAAATCCTCTTGAAGTTCTTACTCGTCCATCGGCACTTGTTCTTCCGGTACCCTAAGACACTTCTTGAGTTGAGAGACGTGAAATACGTCGTGTACATCGAAGAGATACGTCGGCAGCTCAAGTCGATATGCCACTTCTCCTCGTTTGTCCAAAATCTTGAATGGTCCGATGTAACATGGTGCCAGTTTTCCTTTGATGTTAAACCGTCGCTGACCTCTGATAGGTGACACTTTGAGGTATATAAAATCTCCAACTTCAAAAGTCAAACTCCTTCGCCTATTATTAGCATAACCTTTCTGTCGAGACTGGGCAGCCTTTAAGTTTTCCCGTATTATTCGGACTTGACTTTTAGCATCTTGTAACACGTCGGGACCAAAAACTTGATTCTCTCCGGTGTGACGCCCTGTTCCGAAAATGAACCAAGCTAACGCATATGTGTGCCCAGGATGTTCATCACACATATACGAGTGCAATCACAAAAGAGTATACAGAAAATTACCACAGAACAAGATTAATTAACCAAATTTTATTACACAAACCATATTATCCTCGAATACAAGCTCTAATGAATATTAATGACAAGTTCAACTAATGCAGCGGAAATAAACTAATTAAGCAACTAAGCAACTATGCAACATAAGCGACATGGTATGTATGCGCAGCTCCAATTAACACCACAGGCAAAGCTGACGGTAGACACGGCCTAGAACTCCGCATTATCGCCATTAAACTCCCAATCCTGACCTGCAACTGTTGGGGTGGGGGATCGCAAGAGTGAGTACATGTCGTACTCAGCAAGTGTGGAAAGTATGACATGTGGCTTATTCAAATGACGACAATAATAATGGTAAAGTGCTAAAAAGTACATTAAAACATTTGAAAAGCAATATAGTATAAGTATGTGAAGTAATCCCAATATAATCACGAGTAATACCATAATACCAAACTTAATTCATTACCATCATCAATAAGTCCAGATTTCACCATTGCCAATGACCATACTCAATACCAGAAATTAATCCATAACCATCCATAACCATTACCAGACCCTAACCATCCCAAATTCCAATTTCCCTCTAATCATGGAAGTTGTCCAGGTGCTCATAACCGGAAGCACGGCTATCATGATAGTTTTATTTAACACTCTGCAGAGTTTGTACCTCTTTACCCACGTGTTCGTGATTTCATCACCCTTCGGCGACTAAGAACCTCCCTTATGCCCATGACCCGTCGGTCACATTACACACTTCCGTTGGTGTGTGGCCAAGAGATCACAAAATAGCCTTTACAAAGGGATTACTAGCCTATTTAGACCCCACTGAGGTTTCACCGGTGGCGATGCCTCCAGCTGAGCACATCTTCAACCAAGGGCCCCCTCTTGAGCCATTCGGATCCCAGGGTAGTCCCACCAATCATCAACAAACCCAATCCGACTACCCCTTCCCCAAGCATCCACAATGGTCCAAACAGCACTAGCAAAGCCTTTAAGTTTTCCCGTATTATTCGGACTTGACTTTTAGCATCTTGTAACACGTCGGGACCAAACACTTGATTCTCTCCGGTGTGACGCCCGGTTCCGAAAATGAACCAAGCTAACGCATATGTGTGCCGAGGATGTTCATCACACATATACGAGTGCAATCACAAAAGAGTATACAGAAAATTACCACAGAACAAGATTAATTAACCAAATTTTATTACACAAACCATATTATCCTCGAATACAAGCTCTAATGAATATTAATGACAAGTTCAACTAATGCAGCGGAAATAAACTAATTAAGCAACTAAGCAACTATGCAACATAAGCGACAGGGTATGTATGCGCAGCTCCAATCAACACCACAGGCAAAGCTGACGGTAGACACGGCCTAGAACTCCGCATTATCGCCATTAAACTCCCAATCCTGACCTGCAACTGTTGGGGTGGGGGATCGCAAGAGTGAGTACATGTCGTACTCAGCAAGTGTGGAAAGTATGACATGTGGCTTATTCAAATGACGACAATAATAATGGTAAAGTGCTAAAAAGTACATTAAAACATTTGAAAAGCAATATAGTATAAGTATGTGAAGTAATCCCAACATAATCACGAGTAATACCATAATACCAAACTTAATTCATTACCATCATCAATAAGTCCAGATTTCACCATTGCCAATGACCATACTCAATACCAGAAATTAATCCATAACCATCCATAACCATTACCAGACCCTAACCATCCCAAATTCCAATTTCCCTCTAATCATGGAAGTTGTCCAGGTGCTCATAACCGGAAGCACGGCTATCATGATAGTTTTATTTAACACTCTGCAGAGTTTGTACCTCTTTACCCACGTGTTCGTGATTTCATCACCCTTCGGCGACTAAGAACCTCCCTTATGCCCATGACCCATCGGTCACATTACACACTTCCGTTGGTGTGTGGCCAAGAGATCACAAAATAGCCTTTACAAAGGGATTACTAGCCTATTTAGACCCCACTGAGGTTTCACCGGTGGCGATGCCTCCAGCTGAGCACATCTTCAACCAAGGGCCCCCTCTTGAGCCATTCGGATCCCAGGGTAGTCCCACCAATCATCAACAAACCCGATCCGACTACCCCTTCCCCAAGCATCCACAGTGGTCCAAACAGCACTAGCAAAGCCCTAATTAATCAGCTACGCCGCACCCATACTTGGCCTCGTGGTGGCACTGTAGTCCTGGCTTATTCTCGCATGAACCGGTCCTTAGATCTAAAGCAAGCAAACCACCATAACATCCAACCCATCCACATACCAGGCTTGCTTAGATCATCCATTACCATACCATGTTTAGCCAGTTCATGTTAACCATAATCTCATCCATGCATAATTAAATTGAGTGATATAGTTGTTTCCCATCCCAGTTGATTAAGCGAAGCAAAAAGGTAAAAACCCTTCCCGACTCTCTCTACCATAAATTCCAGGTGACAAGGGTGGTCAAACAAAACTAGTAAACTTCCTACCATAGGATTCCCATCAATTTGACGCAAGCATGCAGTTTTGCAAACAAAACATTTATTTTAAAACAGGATCAATAGGCTTCAAGGACACTTGCCTTGCTCTTGATGTTGATTAGGGTCGAAGCCTTCAAACTCTTGATGCTGTAGATCCTCCGTGGCACTCTCTAGCGCAAATCCGTCTAATCCACACAATAAACATACAAAACAAGAAACACAATCAAAGAGTGCACAAATATTACTCAATATGTCATGACATGCATGATTGATGCAGATGCATGGTAGAACTTGTTACTAGATTGCTTTTAATGATAACAAACTAGTTCTAATAGCTTCTAACAAGTTTATACAGGTTTGGAGTTGATTAGATCAAATTTTAGAATTAATTCAACACAATTTAACCAGAAAGATCGGACTAGTCCGCTAGGGACCGGACAAGTCCGCACTTGACGAGATCAGCAGGTTAGGGTTTTCTAGATCGACGTGAATTTGGAGATTAGGGGTTGAATTCACGTAAGGAAAAGAGAATAGGAGGTATACCAGGTGTTTAGAACTCCAATGAACCAAGAAACTTGGAGGTAACACTTGGATCTTGATGATCTAGGGTTGGTGACGAACTTGGAGATGAATTGGTGGTGAAGGACGAAACTTGGTGGAGATCTTTATCCTCCTTCGTTTTCTCCTCTTCTTCCTCTTGCTTGGGATCTTCTCCTCCCTCCTTGATGGTGGCTCCCCACGAACTAGGGTTTGGGTGGGTGGAAAAGTGGCAAATAGATGTCAAACCAAGGGGTGGGGTTGTTTATATAGACGTGGAGGCTAGGGTTAGGTGGATTTCGAGTTTGGGATGAGTAGAGGCCGGTTTAGAGTCCCACATGGGCTTTAAAAGAGTTAGGCACGATGTCCCTAGGCCCACTTGACGTGAAACCCAAGAAACCAGTCGTACAACAAAAGGTCAATCTCGAAGTCACGAAATATCGGACAAGTCCGGACAGGACCGGACTAGTCCGAAGTCGTCCAGAGAAAAAATCGGACAAGTCTGGCCAAAAATTGGACAAGTCCGATCTTAGTCAGAAAGGAAAACGGACAAGTCCGCTGGAACACCGGACTAGTCCGAAAAAGTCCAGTGACTTAGCAAATTTTCAAGGATTCATGGAACATCGGACTAGTCCGCACAAGATCGGACAAGTCCGATGTTTTCCAGGGGCAAATATCGGACTAATCCGCAGCAAAAACGGACAAGTCTGTTTTTAGACAGAGAGGAATCGGACTAGTCCTCAGCAAAACCGGACTAGTCCGCACTTTCCTACATTTTTAAGTGCGGTTTTGTTCCAAATCAATTTTAAACTTGTTCCTCTTGTTATGGATTAATGTTAAACATGTAATGAGTGCATGCAAGGCATGATGCATAAAAATGAGGGTGTTACATCCGGTTTCATTCCAAAACAAGGGAGTCCTACACTTCCTTCCGTATAGTGCTTCATAGGATGACATTTTCAGACTTGCTTGGTAGCTATTGTTGTACGAGAATTCAGCGTACGGCAAACTTTTATTCCAACTTTTCCCATGCTTTAATGCGCAAGCTCTTAACATGTCTTCCAAAATTTGGTTGGTCCTCTCGGTTTGTCCATCTGTTTGAGGGTGATACGCCGAACTGAAGTTCAACCTTGTTCCCATTGCTTCATGCAATTTCTGCCAAAATCTAGAGGTGAACTGAGAACCTCTATCCGAGACTATCTTCTTCGATACTCCATGCCGACACACAATATGCTCCATACACAATTCTGCTAGCTTCGCGGTGGTATATGTGGTATTGACAGGGATGAAGTGAGCTGATTTTGTCAACCGATCCACAATAACCCATATTGAATCATAGCCAGACTGAGTTCGCGGTAATCCAACTATAAAGTCCATACCAATCTCTTCCCACTTCCACTCCGGGATCTTCAATGGTTGTAACAATCCGGCTGGCTTTTGATGTTCAACTTTAACTCGTTGGCACACATCACAAAGTGCAACATATTCGGCTATGTCCTTTTTCATGTTGGCCCACCAATAGCATGTCTTTAAGTCCTTGTACATCTTCGTACAGCCAGGATGAATTGAGTAAGGCGAGTCATGTGCCTCCTTCAATATTGTTTCCCGAATATGCCTGACATTAGGCACCACAATCCTCTTTCCAAGCCATAAGGTACCCTGTTCGTCCTCATCAAATCTGAATTCTTTTCCTTCTTGGGTCCTTTCCTTGATTTCCTGTATTTCCTTGTCCTTTGTCTGTCCTTCCTGTATTTCCTGCTCTAATGTTGGGTTGACTTCCATCGTTCCCATCTCATTTATGAATCCAAGATTCAACCGTTCAAACTCCTTGCATAACTCGGATGGCAGCTCTCGAACTGTGAGTTGATGACTTACTCCTTTTCGGCTCAAAGCATCGGCCACTACATTGGCCTTCCCTGGGTGATAGTTGATTCCCACGTCATAATCCTTGATGAGCTCTAACCATCGGCGTTGCCTTAGATTCAGATCCGTTTGTGTAAATATGTACTTGAGACTCTTGTGATCCGTATAAATCTCACATCGGTGACCAAAAACATAGTGTCTCCATATCTTCAAGGCGTGTACCACGGCTGCGAGTTCAAGATCGTGTGTAGGATAATTCAACTCATGCTTTTTTAGTTGCCTCGATGCATAAGCTACCACTTGGCCTTCTTGCATGAGCACACATCCTAATCCTTGTCTTGATGCATCACAATATATATCAAAACTCTTGCTCACGTCCGGTAATACTAACACCGGCGCGGTTGTCAACCTTTTCTTTAACTCCTCAAAGATATCCTGACAAGCTTCAGTCCATTGGAACGCCTTTCCCTTCATTAGCAACTCCGTCATAGGTTTGGCTATCTTGGAAAAGTCCTTGATAAACCGACGGTAATATCCAGCCATTCCAAGGAAACTCCAAATTTCCTTAACATTCTGTGGCGGTTCCCACTTAAGCACATCTCTCACCTTCCCTGGGTCAACTGATACTCCTCCTCCAGAAATAATATGGCCTAAGAAAGAAACTTCCCGTAACCAGAATTGACATTTACTGAACTTGGCATACAATTGATGTTCCCGTAGCTTCTGCAATGTAAGCTTCAAGTGTTCTTCATGTTCTTCCTCGCTCCTCGAGTATATCATAATGTCATCGATGAACACTACAACGAACTTATCCAGGTATTCCATGAAGACCTTATTCATGAGATACATAAAGTACGCAGGCGCGTTCGTCAATCCAAATGACATGACGGTGTTCTCGTAAGATCCATATCGTGTCCGAAATGCTGTCTTGGGTATATCCGATGGTCTAATATTCATTTGGAAGTATCCTGACCGCAAGTCAACCTTTGAGAAGATAAAGGCACCCTTCATTTGGTCGAACAAATCCTCTATACGGGGCAGTGAGTACTTGTTCTTAATTGTCACTTCGTTGAGAGACCTATAGTCCACACACATCCTCTGGGTTCCATCCTTCTTATCCACGAAGAGCACTGGGGCTCCCCACGGGGATGAGCTTGGGCGTATAAAACCCTTCTCTAGCTGCTCTTGAATTTGCTTCCTGAGCTCTGCTAATTCCTTAGGAGGCATCCTATACGGCCTCTTAGCTATAGGTGCAATTCCGGGTATTAAATCAATGGCGAATTCTATGTCACGATCAGGTGGCATACCTGGCAACTCATCTGGAAACACGTCCGGGTACTCGCGAACGATCGGAATGCTTTCCAATGTCACTTCTTCCACGTGATTCAGCATCGCTTTCTCTCTTGCAGGTTGGGCTGCCTCAACTTCGATGCGTGTACCATGTTCACTCGTCAACTGCACAATCCTCTCGGCACATTGAATGACTCCATTATACTTGCTCAGCCAGTCCATTCCAAGTATTATGTCTATTCCTTGGGAGTCCAATACTATGAGGTTTGCGAGAAAGTCTACCCCCCTTATTTTAATGCTTACTTTCGAACATACTATATTTGTCCTCATCTCTCCGCCAGGAGAACTTACTAGCATAGTTTGCTTCATATGAGATATAGGCAAATTGTACTTGGCAACATACTTTGACGAGATGAATGAATGAGATGCTCCCGAATCAAATAAAACAGTCGTGGGGTTGTTGTTGGCAAGAAACATACCAATCACGACGTCATCAGCTTGCTGGGCTTCCTCAGTAGAGACATGATTCACATTGCCACGAGCAAAATTCTGATGTCCACGGTTGCCTTGTGGTGCTCCTCCATTTGGTCGCGGGTGATTTGGCCTTGGTGCATTGTTCATAGGTCCATAGTTTCTCCTGGGGCATTGACTTGCAAAGTGTCCGGGTTCTCCACACACATAGCATGTCTTACCGCCCGTAGCATTAGGGAAGTTTGGGCGCAACTGGTTTTGAGCATTTGCCGCCATGTTAGGACGCGGCGCAGGTGGAACAGGGTAGCGAGGCGCTTGCATGGCGGGGCGTTGCTGCGGTGGCTGATTTGGGCGGGGCGGATAAGCTGCGCGGTATGCAGGAGCAGATGGGTTGTAGTGTGGTGCAGTAGGTGGTGCATAGCGGGGGCGAATATTGCTTCCTTGCTGCGGTCCATGATGTGGCATCTTCCTCTTGTTGTCCTGCTCCATCTTACGAATCTTGTTCTCAACCACAATAGCCTTGTCAACAAGCTTTTGGAAGTTTGGATAATCAGTATTGAGCAACTGGACTTGAATTTCATTGTTGAGACCCCTCATAAACAGATATTGCTTCCTACTATCAGTTTTGATGTCTTCTGGAGCATATCTTGATAATTGAGTGAATTTGTTGAGATACTCACTCACACTCATCCTTCCTTGCCTGAGATTTTCAAAGTCTTGTCTTCTCAGTATCATAACTCCTTCAGGTACATAGTGGGAACGGAAACTCTGCTTAAACTCAGCCCAAGTGATTGCCTCCTGATTATCATGAGCGTTGCAAAGAGCTTCCCACCAGTCAGCGGTTGCTCCAACTAGTTGATGTGATGCAAAGAGAACCTTCTCCCTATCAGTGCACTGGACAATAGCAAGTTTCTTCTCAATGGACTTCAGCCAATCATCAGCTTCCATTGGGTCTGTGGCTTGTGCAAAGGTAGGCGGTCTAGTCCTCATGAACTCTCCCAAACGGTTGTGGTGTGGCGGGGGTGGTGGCGGTGGAGGTATATGAGGCTGATTGTTGTTGCCAGCTTGCAGCTGTCCCATTGTCTGTATCATGGTCTGCATGAGCTGGTTCTGCATAGCTAACAGTTGTTCAATATTGATAGCTCCATGAGCATGTCCCTGGTTGTTCTGAGGTACTTCATTGTGCTCCTCCTCATCATTGGCATCCCTCTGGTTACGAGTTCTCACCATCTGTTGGCGAAAGAAGGGTGGGGACAGAAGGATTTAGAATTTGGAAAGAAATGTCCCAACTATATGCATCAAGGTATGTGACACTAAATAATCCTTTTTTAATATAGACCTATATGAGGATGTGGACAAGTGCCGAAGCATTCCACAACTCTCTACTAAGCACACAAGCACTCAAACAAGCACCAAACAAAATTGACAAAAATCCTAAAAGAAGTAACACAACTCAAGGTCACACAAGTATGTCTACGTCGCTCTTATTTAACTAATGGGGGTATGCCTATCCTTGAGTCGTGGCATAGGTCGAGGACTACTCGTCGTCAAGCGGGAACTCCTTCGGGTCGTCGTCGTTGTCGTCGTCGTCGGGGTCCTCAGGGTCCTCGGGGTCCTGTGGTGGTGAGGCAGCAGGCGGCGGTGGTACGGCAGACGCCACACTGGAAGGTTCCTCGTTAGAGGACTCCTCAGAAGACGACTCACGCTGGCCGTTGCGACAGTCTGGACAGTCTGGGGTCCACGTCGGGGTGTCGGACGCGTAGTCGTCTGGGTCCTCATCGGTGATCCGACGATACCTCCTAATTATCGCCTCGTGGTGCTGGGCGAGGTCACGTCCATCCTGAATCTCCTGTTGCGCCCTCTGAAGTCGGGCACTGAGCTGGGCCACGTCGTCAACAGTCTGACAAGACTGCGGGAGGTCTAGGGGTCCCTCCACGTGCCTGGAGACGAAGCTCGCAGTGCCACTGGGACGCTGCGGAACGAAGGCGTGCACCGTGTCCTCCAGACGGAAACGGCGGGCGTGGCTCCAAAAGGTGGCTGCTTCCCAACTAGCATCCTGCTCCGCAGATCGGCAGGAGCTCCTCCAAGCAGGACTGCTGTGGGTCTTCACCAACTCATCACCATAGTAGATGTAGATCTTGCAGCTCCACTCCTTCCTACCGGGGCGTTGCACTCCAGTGGTGTGGTAGGAGAGCGAGAGGCTGTGGTGATGGTAGCCAGCCTCACGGAGTAGGGAACGGAGACGATGTCGCAGTTGTCCTGCAGCCCTGCCGTCAGAACGGATCACCACGCGGTGGCGGGGGTCGATGGCCGGAGAGCGACTGGCCAACCTACGCGGGGGCACAAGTCCACCGGTCGACTTACGGGGGGTTGTCTTGGTGCGGGCCATCTACAGAAAACAAGAATGCATTAGAGGAAAAAAATAACGAGATACAAATCTGAAAGTTGCATCAGCTAAAATGGCGGAAAAAGAGCGGTGCAGCGGTTCCAAAAGAACGAAAAAATAGAGAGAAAAAATGCAGCAGCCAACACAATAATTTTACCCACACATAACAGCAGCAAAACACACATTTTTGCGAAAATTTAAGCAGCGAAACAGCAGCACTTAATATTGCTCACTTCTGAAATTTTTTATCAAAAACGCAGCAGCGATCAATACTTTTTGCGGCTGAAAATAAGGGAACAAAACAGCAGCAAATTTTTTTCGAAAATAGCAGATTAGAACAGTGTTCCTAAGTGTTCTAGAGTGTCCATTCTAGGGAGATCAGTGAGCCAGAGCCCAGGGCTCCGGTGCTTACCAGACCTCACGGGACACTCTTCTTCGATGGATCCTCAAGGAAGCAAGGGGCCAGAGCTGGCGTACTGCTCACCTCGCCAATAGGGGAGCAGTCCAAGTACACAGTGTGCCTCGACTTCAAGGCTACCAACAACATGGCAGAGTACAAAGCCCTCATCTTCGGACTCACAGCTACGCAGGGTCTCGGTGTACAGCAGATGCTGGTCAAGGGAGACTTCCAGGTTCCAGCTGATCATCAAGCAAGTCCAGGGTGAGTGCTGCTGCAATGACCTGCAGCTCGTGGCATATATAATACATGTCAAGAAGCTAGAAGCTAGATTCGAGGCATTGGATCTCTGCCATGTGCCGCGCGCCGACAACTCCATCGCCGATGTCCTGTCAACCATAGCATCCACAGAAGCCCCTGATTCAGAAGGGGTCTTTGGTAGGAGGTTGGTACGACCAACCGCTAGGTCGGCATGGCCTAATGAAGAAGGTGAGCCCAACTCCACATAACTGGGAACCATGGAAACCCTACAACCATGGGGGCCGCCAAGGTTCTTGAGCATCACCAGGGGTCCCAAATCACCTGGCGCCCAAGATCCAGAAGCTCAAGAGAGTCCTGACATGTGGATCACAGAGGTCTGGGACTACCTGAAGGACAACCTCCTCCCGGAGGACCCAGCATCCGCTGAGAGGATCGTGAGGATGGCTAAACGCTACATGCTGGTAGAAGGTGATCTCTGCCAAAGTGGTGCCAACGGCGTACTGCTACGGTGCATAACTCGGCAGGAAGTCTGCGACTTGCTCGTAGAAATCCACAATGTAGAGTGTGGGAATCACGCAGCTTCCCGCACGCTGGTTGGCAAAGCCTTCCGACATGGTTTCTACTCACAAACATCACTACAAGATGCCGTCAAACTGGTCAAGAAGTGCAAGGTGTGCCAGTTCCACGCCAAGCAAATTCACCCTCCGGAGCAGTCACTACAGATGATCCCGCCCTCCTGGCCTTTTGCGGTCTGGGGGCTAGATATCCTGGGACCCTTCCCCAGGGCAGTCGGAGGGTACCGGTTCCTCTACGTCACCATAGATAAGTGCACCATGTGGCCGGAGGCAGCCCTAGTGATCAACATCAACAAGGAGTCTGCAGTCAAGTTCATCAAATCAATTGTCTACAGGTTCGGGGTCCCGAACAGGATCATCACCGACAATGAGACCCAGTTCACCAGTGAAACATTCTAGGACTACTGCAAAGACCTCGACGTCCAAGTTTTTTATGCATCCGTGGCTCATCCAAAGAGCAACGAACAAGTCGAACGGGCCAACACTGAGATCCTCAGGGGACTCAAGACACGCACATATGAAAACTTGGATAAGCATGGTGCCAAGTAGGTCGACGAACTCCCCTGTGCACTGTGGGCAAGCCGAGCGTCACCCAACCGTGCCACTGGAGAAACACCTTTCTTTCTGGTGTATGGGGCCAATGACGTCCTCCCCCTAGAGATCGATGTGGGCTTGTTCAAAGTCTGAGCGTTCGATGAAGCCTCATAGGACCAGTTCCGAAGAGAAGATGTCGACCTCATCGATGAAGCAAGGTGGCACGCCACCATCCGAAACGCATGTCACCGACAGGCGCTAAGGCGCTACCAAGAGCGGTTCGTGCGGAGTATAAAGCTCAAGACAGGTGACCTGGTGCCGCTGCGCATACTCTCTCGAGAAGGGTCGCACAAACTTTCCCCCAGCTGAGAAGGCCCCTTCCAAGTGATACAAGTATCCCGCCCCAGGTGTGTCCGCCTTGCCACGGAAGAAGGAGAGCCCCTCCCCAACCCTTGGAACATAGAGCACCTCCGTAAGTTCTACCCTTAAAGCATAAATTGTAGGACGGTGTAGGGTGTCATGGTGCTAAGGAGCGGCACTTAGGACAACCAAACTCTGGGGGGGAAGGTCCAGAGTGTACAGATGTTTAGATTGGTTCCATACCCTAAGCGTGAACACTCTGCCTCCGTAGCCAGCTGGAGTGGGTCGTAGCCTTATTGTAAAGCCAATCCACTCTTGAGACCACCAATGAGAAAATTCACAGTCTTACCATGTGTTTTCTCTTACATTCAATTAGAATTACCTGTTAATTTTGTGATCAATCAAGCTAGTATCGTCTTTCGTATATTGTCTGCATATACTTGGTGAAATTTGTTCTATACCACCCCTAGTAGAGTCATGAAACCCTACTGCAGGCGGATGTATTTGAGGTACCTACAAGGTGTCTTGGAACCTCGCGGCTTTCCTCTTACTTGGGGTCCTGTGGTGTCAAATGGTTCCCCGCGAAAGGCCAACGCTGAGCTGGAGGTCTAGAGCACACAACATGCTTAGCTTGGTCCTGTACCCTAAGCGTGTGCACTTTGCCTCCCAGTGCTGCAGCTAAGTACCGGGAGCAAGGACGCTCACACCCCCGAATAAGAAGGAAGTCAGATCCTGAGCGCCAATGCACAGAATTACCCAAATCCCGTGTACCAGCCCAAGACTGTAAGACATGACAATACTTAAAGATATGAAAAGATCACCAACGGGCAAAACAATATGCACCTCTGTTATGTGTGCGGGACATACAAAGCACGTTATGCCGGAGCATCAAGTTCCGGCACCTCCCAAGGGGCCTGCCGTCGATGTTTCCACGAAGATGGTGGGCGATGTCGGAGCATCTAGCTCCGGCACCTCCCAAGGGGCATGCCGTCGACATTTCTATGAAGATGGTGGGCGACACCAGAGCATCCATCTCCAGCACCTCCCAGGGGGCCTACCGTCGACGTTTCCATGAAGATGGTGGGCGACACCGGAGCACCTAGCTCCATCACCTCGCAAGGGGCCTGTCGTCGACGTCCCAAACCGTCAACATCAGCACCAAGTGAGGATACGTGAGTAAACTCTCCTACCCCACACTTGTTGCTAACAGGGTTCTCTCGTGATAGCCTGTACACTAGGGGTCTGCCGTTGACGACTCTACGACAATGATGGATGACGCCAGAGCATCCAGCTCTGTCACCTGCCAAGAGGCCTGCCGTTGACATTTCCACGAAGATGGTGGGCGACGCCAGAGCATCCAGCTCTAGCACCTCCCAAGGGGCCCGCCGTTGATGTTTCCACGAGATGGTGGGTGGTGCCAAAGCATCCAGCTCTGTCACCTCCATGGGGCCTACCGTCGACTTTTCCATGAAGATGGTGGGCGACGCTGGAGCATCCATCACCAGCACCTCCCAGGGGGCCTGCCGTCGATGTTTCCATGCAGATGGTGGGTGACACTGGAGCACCCAGCTCCACCACCTTGCAAGGGGCCTGCCGTCGACGTCCTAGATCATCAACGTCAGCACCAAGCACGGATCTGTGAGTAAACTCTCCCACCGCGCACTTGTTGCTAACAGGGTTCTCTCGCGATAGCCTGTACACCAGGGGCCTGCCGTTGATGACTCTACGACAATGGTGGACGATGCCGGAGCATCCAACTCTAGCACCTCCAAAGGGGCCTATCGTTGATGACTCTATGACAATGGTGGAAGACGCTGAAGCATCCAGCTCCGGCACCTCCCAAGGGGCCTGTCGTCGACGTTTCCACAAATATGGTGGGCGACGCCGGAGCATCCAGCTTATGTACCTCCTAAGGGGCCTGCCGTCAACGTTTCCACAAAGATGGTGGGCGACGCTAGAGCATCCAAATCCAACACCTCCCAAGGGGCCTGCCGTTGACGTTTCCACGAGGATGGTAGGCCGCGCCGGAGCATCCAGCTTCGGCACCTCCCAAGGGGCCTGCCGTCGACATTTCCATGAAGATGGTGGGTGGCGCCAGAGCATCCAGCTCTGGCACCTCCCAAGGGGCCTGCCATTGACGACTCTATGACGATGGTGGGCGACGCCGAAGCATACAGCTCCGGCACCCCCCAGGGAGCCTGTCGTCGAGGTTCCGGCACGTCAGCGACAGCAATAAGCACAGACAAGTGAGTGCACTCTCCTGCCCTATTTCTGCCACTAACAAAGTTTTCTTGTGGTATCCTGTCCACCAGGTGCCCTGCATTCCACGACTACACGACGGTGGTAGGAAACGCCGGAGCACCCAGCTCCGGCACCTCCCAGGGGGCCTACCGTCGACGACTTCGCAGCGACGGAGGGCAGAGCCGGAGCAGCTAGCTCCGGCTGCTGGAAACGACAACACTCATGCATCCCCACTACTGATGGGGACCAATCAAATACATCCTGCGTTCAAGTGGCAGGCGTACCCAACAATCTGGCCACGCCGTCCAGGGGGCCTCTAAGGGGGATTCCATAGGTAGGACGTCATCTAGCGACAAACCGGCCGAGTCCATTGTGCAAGCGTTGGTACCTAAAAGGCTAATGACATGAACAAAGTCTCTTCAAGACCTTACTCAAGAGAAGGAATTGGGCAACAATCTGAAAGCACACGACAAGCCAACAAGAAAAACAACACGAATCCAAATTCATAAACATTTATTTACACAAGGGGGTCATCCCCGGATACAATAGCCTTGCGCCCAAGTGCCGCCGGCCTCAACTCAGCTGGAACAAAGAAGCGACCTCCCTGGCAAGGTCTTGGACTTCGGCCCTAGCCTCATCCTCTCGCTCATCAAGGGACCTTTCTCCACCACCTCCAGCAGGATCTTCGGGTACCAGCTTCGGAAGCATACCAAGACGTGGCAGGCCACCAGCCTAGCTAGCTCCTTTCCTTCGGACTCCAGTCGCCTTGCGAGGACGGTGTTCACCGACCCCAACAACGAATAGAGGGACTCCAAGGCAGGAAGCAGCTGGGCCACCCCCTGAGATGGCTCCCCACACAGCACGGGACCAAGGCAGAGGCGTTCCAGCACCGCCCCAACACATTCTAGGAAGTCCCGGACCCCTTGGGCCTTGGCCGTACGGGAGGCCTGGAGGCTCTCCGTCTCTCTCCACGCAGTCTCCTCCCAGTCGGCGAGCTCCCGAGCATGACGCTCGAGATTGTCCTCCCGGCGCTTGATGACGAGTTCTAGGTCCTGCTAAAAGTGCATCTAGGACTCCCTTGTGGGTTTTGGATGATTTATGACAAGCAATTGGGATCCTAACCTCTTTGTTGAGATGAATGCAGGCCTATAATAGAAAAATGAGCAAAATACCAAAAAGAAGGGATGAAGAGGAGCAAAGTGGAAATGAGCTCAAGGAAAAAGAGTAGTAGATTATCGTGTATGGAGTGTGTTAAGGAAACACACCCCAAGAGCTCAATCATAATTAAACACACACATTGCACAAAATTACACAGGACCGGACTAGTCCGATCACAACCGGACTAGTCCGATAACCTTTCTACACCAGATCGGACAAGTCCGATATCTGTCAGACTAGTCCAATATCTTTCTTACTAGAATCGGACTAGTCCTCCCCACTGCGGACTAGTCCTCAAAACACTACACAAGTCACACAAAATCGGACAAGTCCGTTATCAACCGGACTAGTCCGATATTCTTTCTGATCCACTTCGGACAAGTCCGATATTCACACGGACTAGTCCGAGAAACCCACTGATCTAAATCGGACAAGTCCTCCAAGTGCAGACTTGTCATCCAACATACTTAGGGTTTCACATGTATGGACAAGTCCGATGGACATCGGACTAGTCCGAACATTTCCAGTAGCAAAATCGGACAAGTCCGTTTTCAGCCGGACTAGTCCGATATTTCGGGACACTTAGGGTTTGCTACACACAGCACACCGGACTAGTCCGGTGACCACCACGGACTAGTCCGAACTTTCTGAACCCTAATGGTAACTTTTAGAAATCCCATATAAATAGAGGTGCACGGCCCAATTTCACTATCTCTTGAACCCCAGCGCCGTCACACCTCCCAAGAGCCTCAAAAACGACATCTCTCCACGAAATTAAGTGCAACATCGACCAATCCCTTGAGGACTCACTCTAGATCATTGGAGAGACACTTGCAACAACACATTGAGCTCTTTGTTTGATTCTCTAACACACTCCTGCGTTTCAATTGTAACTTTTGAGTGTGTTTACGGTGGCATTGTGTTTTCTAATCTAAGGGAGCTCTCAACGTGTGAGAACGCCCCTTGAATTCGGTTATTCACCCCTTTGTGATTAGTGGAACAGGATTGGCCTTCGTGGAGATCCAACGAGGGTAGGGTTGGAGAAGACCCGATCCTTTTGTGGACTCCTCAATGTGGACGTAGGTTGCCTTCGTGGTAGCCGAACCACCGGATAAATCGTTGTGTCTTGTTTTAGTGTTCATCATTCTAATTAATCAACTCAATCTAGGGTTTCATACACATTGTTCATCTTACGTTAAATTGTTGAACATAAGACTTAATTGTGATATAATCCAGCATATAACTGTTAAAATGTTGTTTGATTCTATATTTCCGCTGTACACATAAAAGAATCAAACCCATCAATCAAGTTTAATCAATTTAGTCCGTGAACACCGGACTAGTCCGCACTTTACCGGACTAGTCTGATATCTCTGGTATTGAACTGGTTGTTGAGTGTTGCAGGATCTGACAATTTTCAAAAAGGCCTATTCACCCCCCCTCTAGGCCTACATTCAATTGGTATCAGAGCAGGTTCTTCAAGAAAGAGTCTAATCACTCGAAGAGATCATGTCGGACATGAAGGACGTCCACAAAATCAACAACCAAGAGGAGGTTAACAACGACAAGACCCAAAAAGTGGAGAAGTACCTCGAAGCCATTCAAGACTTCGAGGACGATGATGAGGAGACGCTGGAGCTAAAGGCACTCCTCAGAAAGAAGGCACTTTCCAAAGGGAAAGCGAAAGTTGAAGAGAAGAAGAAGGGGAGTAGTCACACCGACTACTCCCGATATCCTTTTAACTATGATCGTCTAAATTCCAATAACAACCATTACTTGTCTATCCCACATGGAAAAGCCCCACACTTCAATGGAAGTGATTACTCAATGTGGAGGCAGAATATGAAGATGCATTTGATTTCCCTAAATCCAAGTCTATGGCATGTTGTATGCACAGGGATAGATATTCTGGATGACGACGAAGAGCTCACCCCAAGCCAAGAGCAGACCATTCATAGAAACGCTCAAGCCGCATCTATAATCACCTCCTCACTCAGCCGGGACAAGTTCACCAAGGTGGATGGACTCGAAATTGCTAAGGAGATATGGGATACTCTGCAAACTGCACATGAAGGTGACCGACATGTGCGTGAAGCAAAGATTGAGATGATCGAAGGTGAACTAGGAAGATTCGCAATTGAGGAAGACGAGTCACCCCAAGATATGTACAATCGATTGAAGACACACGTTAACAAAGTTCGATCATATGGGAGCAAGAAGTGGAATGACCACGAGGTTGTAAAGCTCATCCTTAGAGCTTTTATGCCTCGCAATGTCACGCTATGTTCCATGATTAGAGAAAGCCCCAGATACAAAAATATGACTCCGGATGAATTGCTTGGAAAAATTATCAACTTTGAGATGATGGAAAAACAAGCAAAGCACGTCAAGGAAATTGCCGACCTCACCTCGGCTAAGAAGAAAGGGGTTGCTTTAAAGTCCACCCTCAAGCCTCTATCCAAAGAAGCAAGAGAAGCACAAGTAGAGGAAGACAGTGACGAAGCGAGCAGTGAGCTAGATGAAGAGGACATGATATTATTCATGAAAAGTTTCAAGAGAATAACGAAGAAAAGACAAGGGACAAAATCAAGTGAAGGCAAGTACAAGGAAAGAACAAAGCCAAAGTTGAGACGGGCGTGCTATAATTGTGTTGAGTATAACCACTTTATAGTTGATTGCCCATATGAGGAGAACAAGAAGAAGACCAAAGAATCCAAGCCTCAACCTAAAAAATTCTTCAATAAGAAGAAACAAGCCGAACAAGCGCACATTGGGAAGGAGTGGGACTGAAACAATGAGTCCTCATCATCCGATGAAGAAGAGATGGCTAGCATAGCCATCGAGAGCACGTCCAAGAAATCTACACTCTTCCCTACACTCGGTGCAAGGAAGGGAAATGGCACTTGCCTTATGGCAAAGGAAGGTAAACGCAAGGTAATCATCAAAACCCCTTCCGTGCATTCCTATTCTAGTGATGATGAGGATATGCTAAATGGACTAGATAGGAAAACTACAACAAAAATGAAATTTTTACTTGATCAACTTGTTGAGAAGGAGAGGTTAATTCATCGTCAAGAGGACATGATTATCTCCCAAAAGGAGGAGTATGTCGAACTTGACAAACTTCTAGAGCTTGAAAAGGAGAAAAACAATTCACTAGAGCTTGAGTTAGCTTCAAGCAAGAAAGCTTGCTTGGAGTTAACTGACTCAAATGTTGCAATCAAGGACCAACTTGCTGACCTGATCAAGGTTAACAAGATCCTTGAAGTGCAAGTTGAGTCACTCAAGCTGAGTGAACCTTCCTCCTCTTCAAAGTCACCTTCTCAACCCACTAAAACTGAGTTTGCTCATATGTGCACATGTAGTAAAACTGACACCAGGTTGAAAGGGAAGTCAACCTCCACAAAAGATAAAAATCCTACCCAATGTGGCATATTTGACAAGGAAAAGATCAACTATGCACGTAGTGCATACTTGGTCCAAATACCTCCAAATGTCAAATATGGCATTGGTTACTCTTATGATGAAAAGCAGCATGCTGTAAGTCATAAGAATAACAAGGGAATGATTTCTTTTGTGAAGGGAAGACCCTCTCAAACTGGTAAGTCGAAGGATAAAAACTAGAACTCACACGAATACCGGACTAGTCTGGTTGGTGTCCGGACAAGTCCGGTCATCCGGACAAGTCCGGCCCCCCAGACTAGTTCGATTCATAAACAACAGCAGCTATTATTCAAAACTTTTGATGCCTCCTATGTGTTAATGAGAAATAATCTTGGCAATGTCTGTACTTATTATGTTGGGCCACGCCATGGGAACACAAAATCCCATGTGTGGGTGCCCAAATGTATTGTAACTAACCTCCAAGGACCCAAGCAAGCTTGGGTACCTAAAACCGAAGCATAATTTGTTTTTGCAGGCCTATTCCTCCGGTGGATCCAAATGGGTGCTAGACAGTGGATGCACCAACCATATGACCGGAGAAAGGAGGATGTTCGTGAAATATGAAGAGAATGAGGATCCAAATGAGGGCATCTACTTCAGAGATAACAGTCAAGGAAGGGTGCTCGGTACCGGTAAAATTGCAATATCCTCTGAACACACACTTTCTCATGTTTTACATGTTGAATCTTTAGATTATAACCTGCTGTCCATATCTCAACTATGTGACAAAGGTTATAATTGCTTGTTCACTAACGAGGGTGTGACCGTCTCTAGGAGGAGTGATGGTTCCATTGCATTCAAGGGTATGTTGAAGGGAAAGCTTTACCTTGTTGACTTCAACAAGGATAAAGCCGAACTTGACACATGCTTGATTGCAAAAACAAACATGTGTTGGTTGTGGCATAGATGGCTAGCGCATGTTGGTATGAGGAATCTTCAAAAACTCCTCAAGGGCGATCACATCCACGGTTTAAAGGATGTTGTTTTTGAGAAAGATAGGCCTTGTGGCGCGTGCCAAGCCGGGAAGCAAGTTGGAGCACATCATCCCGCAAAGAATGTCATGACTACAACAAGACCGCTCGAACTACTTCACATGGACTTGTTTGGTCCAATTGCTTACATAAGCGTCAGCACTAACAAATACGGTTTAGTTATCATTGATGATTTTTCTCGCTTCACCTGGGTTTTCTTTTTGCATGATAAGTCAGAAACACAAGGAACACTCAAGAAGTTCTTCAAGCGAGCTCAAAACGATTTTTCATTGACAATCAAGAGTATTCGAAGCGACAATGGCACGGAGTTCAAGAACACACAAGTGGAGGAGTACCTTGATGAAGAGGGCATCAAGAACGAATTTTCAGCGCCATACTCGCCACAACAAAACGGAGTTGCCGAAAGAAAGAACTGAACACTATTAGAGATGGCTAGAACAATGCTCGATGAGTACAAGACTTCGGATCGATTTTGGGCGGAAGCAATTAACACCGCTTGCCACGCCGCAAATCGACTTTATCTTCATCGACTACTCAAGAAGACTCCCTATGAGCTACTTACCGGTAACAAACCAAACATTTCATATTTTCGAGTTTTCGGTTCTCCATGTTATATCCTGAACAAGAAGCCTAGGACTTCAAAGTTCACTTCGAAGTCCGATGAAGGTTTCTTGCTTGGTTATGATTCGAACACTTATTCCTATCGTGTTTTAAACAAGGCCTCCAGACTTGTTGAAGTAGCACAAGACGTAGTGTTCGATGAGACTAATGGCTCCCAAAAGGAGCAAGTTGATCCATGTGAATTAGGTAAAGAAGAAGCTTCTTGTCAAGCATTGAAAAGAATGGCTCTAGGCGAAGTTCGACCACAAGAGCCACCTTCACACGTACATGAGGAAAATGAACCACAAGAGGAGACCATCAATCAAGGGGGAGCTTCAACACAAGATCAACCACAAGAGTACGAAGATGATCAACAAGTCAATGAAGGCAACCACTTAGGTGGAGAAGCAGACAATCATGAAGACACAACTCCTCAAGTGCCACACCCAAGAGTACACCAATGCGTCCAAAGGGATCACCCAATCGACAACATCATCGGTGACATCCAAAAGGGAGTAACCACTAGATCTCGCATAGCTAACTTTTGTGAGCATTATTCATTTGTATCCTTTTTGGAACCATGCAGGATTAAGGATGCATTGAAGGATCCGGACTGGTTGGTGGCAATGCAAGAAGAATTGAACAACTTCAAGTGGAACGAGGTGTGGGAACTTGTGGCAAGACCCAATGCAAACATTGTCGGCACCAAGTGGGTCTTCCGCAACAAACAAGATGAACACGGGGTGGTGACAAGGAACAAGGCACGACTTGTGACAAAAGGGTACTCACAAGTCAAAGGTTTGGATTTCGATGAGACTTTTGCTCCGGTCGCTAGGCTTGAATCTATTAGAATATTACTTGCATATGCTACTCACCACGATTTCAAGCTGTATCAAATGGATGTGAAAAGCGCCTTCCTCAACGGACCGTTCAAGGAAGAGGTGTACGTGGAGCAACCACCCGGGTTTGAAGATGAAGAGTTCCCTGACCACGTATTCAAATTGCGTAAGGCTCTCTACGGCCTCAAACAAGCTCCTAGAGCTTGGTATGAGTGTCTTAGAGATTTCTTAATTGAGAGTGGTTTTCAAATTGGCAAAGTAGATTATACATTATTTACAAAGAATTTAGACAATGATCTCTTTATTTGTCAAATTTATGTTGATGATATAATATTTGGGTCAACTAATCAATCTTTTTGTGAGGAATTTAGCAAAATCATGACAGACAGGTTTGAAATGTCAATGATGGGAGAATTAAAATACTTCTTGGTATTCCAAGTGCGGCAACAAAAGGAAAGAACGTTCATAAGCCAAACCAAGTACACGCAGGACATACTTAAGAAGTTTGGCATGGACAAGGCAAAGCCCATAAAGACCCCCATGGCAACAAATGGCCACTTGGATCTCAATGAAGATGGACCTAACGTCGACCAAAAGGTATATCGCTCCATGATTGGATCTCTACTCTATTTATGTGCATCTAGGCCAGATATTATGTTGAGTGTATGTTTGTGTGCAAGATTTCAAGCCAACCCTAAGGAATGTCACTTGACAGCCGTAAAAAGGATCTTGAGATATTTAGTTCATACACCCAACCTTGGTCTTTGGTACCCAAAAGGCTCAAAATTCAATCTCATTGGTTACTCTGATGCAGATTATGCCGGGTGCAAAGTAGATAGAAAAAGCACCTCCGGCACATGCCAATTCCTAGGGAGATCCTTAGTTTCTTAGTCCTCCAAGAAACAAAATTCCATTGCCCTATCCACAGCCGAAGCGGAGTATGTTGCAGCCGGGAGTTGTTGTGCACAACTCCTTTGGATGCGACAAACTCTAAGGGATTACGGTTACAATATGAACCGTATTCGTCTCCTTTGTGACAATGAGAGTGCCATTATAATTGCCCACAATCCAGTTGAGCACTCTAGAACTAAACACATAGACATAAGACATCATTTTTTGAGAGACCATTCCATGAAAGGAGATATAACCATCTCACATGTCAACACCCAAAAGTAATTGGCCGACATATTCACCAAGCCACTTGATGAAAAGCGTTTTTGCGAACTCCGAAATGAACTAAATATCCTTGATGCTCGGAGTGTGGCTTGAAAAGTTGCATACCTGTATGAATTCTCCAAAAATGTTGATTGAATTGTAAAAATCATCTCTCTCAATTTTTCTTGAAAAACTATGTCATTTACTAGATCTTGATGAATTATGATCATTGTTTGATTGTTGTATGCTTACTGGTCAAATTCATCAAGATTAATTGATTTGATTTGGCCCTCTATTCTTTATTTATGAACCTTCAAATATATATGAATGGGCTATGCAAATTTCTCCTGGTGACCACAGACTAGTCCGTGGTTACCCGGACTAGTCCGCCCATGCAGACTAGTCCGTTGAATGTCGGTTAGGCCGGACTAGTCCGATAGACCACGGCCTAGTCCGATATAGCTCTCTGGATGAGTTCGGACTAGTCCGGTTATCTCTGGACTTGTCCGATTTTTCGTGTCCATAACCCTAGCGGCCACCAAACCCTAATTCCTCTCATCCCCACTCTTGCTCACGCACTCTCTCTCTTGCGCTCGAGCTCCCAAGGCGATTCCTTGCTCCCTCCATCGAAAAGGTCCGCAGTTTGGCGGAAATCAATCTTGACCTCGTGCGGATTGAAGCTAGTGGACTTGTCAGGGCTCCAACTCCCTAATCTTCAAGCTTCAATCGATTTTTTTCGGTAATTTTCTCCCAAACCCTAGAAATCTTGTTTTTCTCCATTCTTGATTGAATAGCCTAGCATCCTTCACTATATACATGCTTCCTTGATGTACTACGTGTATGCTAGACTTATAGTGCATTAGGAATCAGTTTTTGTCCAAACCGTTAGGTTTTTGAGGATGAACACCGGACTAGTCCGGTCCATGCACGGACAAGTCTGGTCCCCCGGACTAGTCCGTGCCTGTGCATCGGACAAGTCCGATGTTTCTGAACCTAAAACCTAATTCCTCAATTCCTCAATGCAATTCCTTGCTATCTTTTCATTCCTATGCCTTGTATCACTCATCATCATTCTTGCAAATCATTCTCAGATCATGTCGAGCACAAACGATGAAATCTCCGACTTTGAGGCCGAGATGGACCACGAGGTGGCACCTCGAACCTCGACGGGTGTTGGCAAGAAGCGCCAAGAAAGACCCTCCGAGCCTGCTCCCTCACCTCCTCAGGTTCGAAGGAAGGTGCTGGCAAAGAAGCCAGTTTCCAAGGCGGCCGCATCATCAAGTGGCCCTCGCCAAGCAAAGGGCAAGGGCAAAGGGATAGCAACGGTTCCAATTGGCCCTTTGAAGTTGCATGCTCCCAGGGAAGGGGTCCGGGACCCCACTGAAGAGAAATTCAATGGCAAGGGAAGTGACTCGGCGGCAAAATTCAGAAGCATCGACTGGTATAGCCGGCCGAAGCAAGCTGCAGATGGAAGGTTCTGGTGCAACTTCCATGCTGACTTCTACAGATTGGTATACTTGCCAATGAAGACACCGGTGGTGCACAGTCAGTGGATTGACTGGGCACACCTTGAGAGGAAGAAATTCTTCGCATTTGATGAAGTCATTGTGGCAGCTAAAAGACATGGCTTGAAGGACCTATTTTCCTTCAAGTACAACTGGAATGATGAAGTGGTGGCTCAATTCTATGCCACCTGCCACTTTGCAAGCGATGAGAAAGAAAGAGTGACTTGGATGACTCATGGATCCAAGTACACTATCACATATGAGGAGTTTGCTAGGATGCTGCATCTTGACACTTCCAGCAATGATAATGTGGTCATCCACAATGTTGGTGTCATCGACAAGGAGAGGATGAAGTTTCTCTATGAGCCCAACTCAAAGTTCATCCCTCCCTCCACGAAGAATATGAAGCCATTCTTTGTGGTGCTAAACAGGGTCTTGAGGAAGACCATTGCCCCTACGGATGGGGATGCAAGGAGTGTACAAGGATACCTCCGGACCTTGATGAAGGTCATAAGCAAAGGGAGTAAGTTTGATGTGTTTGACTACATATGGAATGATATGGTCAACATCTCCAGCACCCCCAACAGGTCATGTGGCTATGCTCCCTATCTCATGTTTATGATTGAGAAAGTCACAGGGATTGAGTTTGTGAAGGATGTGGAGCATACACCTTTGAGGCCTCTGAAGCCTCAACTAGTGAATGTCCAGGTTGCTCCCTCGCCGGCCTCCAGTCCCGAGGCACCAGGAAGATCAAGAGAAGGTGCTAGAGCTGTCCCTACTTCTAGGGAAGCCTCTCAGCGAGGATCAGCTAGTGGGAGCTCAAGTATCTGGCTGCCATATTCTCCTCCTGCAAGAAGGCTGAAGTAAGGGCCCATAAACTCAACCAGAAGAGAAAGGAGGACATGAAGTACATAAAGGCCAACGTGAAGCAAATCTACCAAAAGCTGGAGATCGACCCCATTGGATCTCCAGTGATTTCTGAGGAATCCGACCCGGACTTCACTGAGCTCGGGTCCCAAAACCCTTCCGAGCTTGCCTACTTTGGCATTGGGGGCTCGAATGGCTCCGCCCCTCCTCCTTCTCCTCCTCGTCAAGCTGAAGATGAAGAAGACGAAGACGATGACGAGAGGACCGACAGTGAAGAGTGAAGAACTTAGGACCCTCCTCTCCTTCTTTTTGGTGTCTTGATGCCAAAGGGGGAGGGATTGAGGGGGAGTCTTAGCTTTAGCTGCGGTAGGATGCAAGGAGAGAGCTCTTTTTATCTATCTTTGTGATTGTAATGATTTAACATTGTTTCTAAGGTAACTATGGTTCTGTGATGCAATGCTTACTTAATTTGAGAAGTATTTGTTAAAATCTGTAATTTTGCTCCTGGAATGACATATGTGCTTTGGTTTGGTTGATTAATGTAAATTATGTCACTCTCAATGTCTTAATGTACTTAGTTATGCGTCCCACCATAAAGAATGCACATATGGATAATTCTTTCACTGCTTGATGTATTTTTGATTCATATGTGCATACTTTATGAAAATCTCAATTTTTGTCATATTTTGTGAAATCTCAATCGGTTGTCATCAATCACCAAAAAGGGGGAGATTGAAAGTGCATCTAGGACTCCCTTGTGGGTTTTGGATGATTTATGACAAGCAATTGGGATCCTAACTTCTTTGTTGAGATGAATGCAGGCCTATAATAGAAAAATGAGCAAAATACCAAAAAAAAGGGATGAAGAGGAGCAAAGTGGAAATGAGCTCAAGGAAAAAGAGTAGTATATTATCGTGTATGGAGTGTGTTAAGGAAACACACTCAAGAGCTCAATCATAATTAAACACACACATTGCACAAAGTTACACAGGACCGGACTAGTCCAATCACAACCGGACTAGTCCGATAACCTTTCTGCACCAGATCGGACAAGTTCGATATCTTTATGACTAGAATCGGACTAGTCCTCCCCAGTGCGGACTAGTCCTCAAAACACTACACAAGTCACACAAAATTGGACAAGTCCGTTATCAACCGGACTAGTCCGATATTCTTTCTGATCCACTTCGGACAAGTCCGATATTCACACGGACTAGTCCGAAAAACCCACTGATCTAAATCGGACAAGTCCTCCAAGTGCGGACTTATCATCCAACACACTTAGGGTTTCACATGTCCGGACAAGTCCGATGGACATCGGACTAGTCCGAAGATTTCCAGTAGCGAAATCGGACAAGTCCGTTTTCAGCCGGACTAGTCCGATATTTCGGGACACTTAGGGTTTGCTACACACAGCACACCGGACTAGTCCGGTGACCATCACGGACTAGTCTGAACTTTCTGAACCCTAACGGTAACTTTTAGAAACCCCATATAAATAGAGGTGCACGACCCAATTTCACTATCTCTCGAACCCTAGCGCCATCACACCTCCCAAGAGCCTCAAAAACGACATCTCTCCACGAAATTAAGTGCAACATCGACCAATCCCTTGAGGATTCACTCTAGATCATTGGAGAGACACTTGCAACACCACATTGAGCTCTTGGTTTGATTCTCTAACACACTCCTACGTTTCAATTGTAAATTTTGAGTGTGTTTACGGTGGTATTGTGTTTTGTAATCTAAGGGAGCTCTCAACGTGTGAGAACACCCCTTGAATTCGGTTATTCACCCCTTTGTGATTAGTGCAAGAGGATTGGCCTTCGTGGCGATCCAACGAGGGTAGGGTTGGAGAAGACTCGGTCCTTTTGTGGACTCCTCAACGTGGACGTAGTTTGCCTTCGTGGTAGCCGAACCACAGGATAAATCGTTGTGTCTTGTTTTAGTGTTCATCATTCTAATTAATCAACTCAATCTAGGGTTTCATACACATTGTTCATCTTACATTAAATTGTTGAACATAAGACTTAATTGTGATATAATCCAGCATATAACTGTTAAACTGTTGTTTGATTCTATATTTCCGCTGTACACATAAAAGAATCAAACCAATCAATCAAGTTTAATCAACTTAGTCCGTGAACACCGGACTAGTCCGCATTTACCGGACTAGTTCGATATCTCTGGTATTGAACTGGTTGTTGAGTATTGCAGGATCCGACAATTTTCAAAAAGGCCTATTCACCCCCCCCCCCTCTAGGCCGACATTCACCTGCAAAGCCCGACGCTTCTCCTCCAAGCCCCAGGAGACCTCCCCCTCCTTCACTGCCAAGTTCCATTCGGCGTTAGCAACGACAACCTCGTGACGGATGTTGACGGCTCCTAAGATATACTAACAAATCATCCCCGGCAACGGTGCCAGAAATGCTTGTTGGTATTACTTATGCACCATTAACTAAACATCTCCTACTGATGTGTCAGAAATGCTTGTTAACGGTTCTATTGGATTACAGAGTGAATTCCGCAAGCGAACGGAGATATACTTGTAGCATTTCCCCTTAAGAGTATTCCCAAGGGTGTCATTTATTTGATCCCAAAGGAAGGCAGGGAAGAGATATAACAATCATCAAGTGGACAGGGTAGAAAGGTCTAGGTAAGAATCTAGTACGGATGGATAAAATAATAGTGGAGGTAGTGTGACACACACAAAAGCTTTCAAGTCTAAGGGGGATAAGAGGATCCTAGAGGTTAGTTAAGGTTGAGAGTTATGGAGGTACTCCTACTATGCTCTATTGTACATATACATAGTCTAAACTAATTATTCATAAGCTAGATCAATAGTGAATACTTATGCTATGTGGTTCAACACATCGGGCACGGGCTTACCCCTAGCAATACTAGGGCGACTCTCGCCAAGAGCCTGTGGCATAGCCGAACGTGGAGGATTACAAAGGACAGATAGGGTTGTCACCACCTACTGCCTACCTCTTCAATCCGTGGGTCTACGAGACATCCAATGCTACTTAGCTATCCTAGCACCATGCTAGCATATTAAGTAATTACCTTAAGAGCCTAGGCACAATCCATCCTAAGGCAATGAATTGAATCATCATTGAACCAATGTTGATACACAACATAATTATCCATACTAACCTAGTTATGTTATAATTAACTAGACTATAATGGGGGTCTATAGGTTCTATGATAATGAGATATGTTCATGATGAAATAGTCATAGAAGCTATACCTTCCACATACATGGACTCCACAATCAAACAAGAAACGCTTTGCTCAAGTATATGTATAAGTAGAGACTAAAGATACTATCTTCAATATGCATAAAGTCACAAATACAAGAAAGGATACATGATCCATACTGTCGGTACCCTGCAGACCGGGTATCCCCGCGCACAAGGAGAAAACGGCTAAGGACTCGGCCTACTTGGAGGCAGAGTCCGAGGCTGCCACGTCGTGGAGGGAAGGACCAGATCCTACCACCCCGCCGGGGCGGGCTCCCGGGCTGCCACGTGGCCGGCAGGACGGACCCTCGCCTCCCCGCCGAGGCGGGCTCCGGGGCAGCCACGTGGCACACAGAACCGGACCCTCGCCTCCCCGCCAAGGCAGGATCCGGGGCTGCCACTTAGCCGTTGGAACCCCCGGGACCAGGCCCGTCTCCCCATAGGGAAGGGCTCCAGAACTACCATGTGGCCTGCAGGGCTGAGCCTCCGCCCTTCCGCGGAGGTGGGCTCCGGAGGCGCCACGTGGCCTGTACAGTCGGGCGCTCGACTCCCCGCAAAGGCAGGCTCCGGTGCGACCACGTGGCGGACGGCCAACTCAATGCGGTAGGAGGCCGCAGTAAATGAAAGAGTGTGCTGCTCAGACAGGCATTAAGTACGCGCGCCTTCCCCAGGCGCGCGGAGTCGCGCATGCGCAAGTCAAGGCTCCAGTGTCCTGTCTTCTCCAAGTAGCCGGTACAGACCCACTGCGCAAGACGGACGAGTGAGCCGCGGGGACAAGACGGGCGGGACATGACCTGCCATCATCAACAACTATGTGTAGCCCTGGCGCACGACGCGGCGGGATGGCACATTGAAGCCCCTGACAAAGGGAAGTAGATAGCATTTAATCCTAGATCTTGTATATGATTTGGCTCTCCCCGGGACCACCTGTCAGGAACTGGGACCCACCTTGTGACTGCAAAGTCCTTGGACTATAAAAGGACTCAGCAGGCAACCTTCACATGGGATAAAAACTCATACGCGCTCAAGCAAGGCAATACACAAACACTCCCGTGGATGTAGGGTGTTACGCTCCGGCGGCCCGAACCACGTAAACCCTCTGTGTTCATCATCTCGCTGCGCTCAATCTCCTCGGACTAGCCCTCGTGAATCTAAAGAACCTCCGCGTGCTGCTCTCTAAGCAAGTCTGGGGGAAGTGTCGTTTACGGCCTTCGACATTTGGCGTGCCAGGTAGGGGGCTTTTTCCCCGTGAAGATTTCCACCGGCAGTAATGGTGAACAGCCTTTCCAACGCCGGTTCATCCAGGCCGCAGTCACGGCGACAAGCGGTAGCTGAGGACCAGGCATCATCTCGCTCTAGGGCGGGATCCCGCTGTAGAGCAGCAAGGTCAGGACCTTCACATCGCCCTGTTGTCACCTCGCCGGCTGCAGGCCGACACGCCACACCACGGCGTACTCCAGTCGTGATGGCAGCTATGGCACCGCTGGCTGTGAGCCCGGATAGTGCGCTCGCAGCGGCACGTGCGCTACTCCACAACCCACCTGCTGGGGATGCTCCTTGAGGAGCAGCTCAGCAGTGGATCAACGACATCAACCACCTCATCACCGCTGCGCTCAATGCACCTCCACCAAGGGAGACACATGCCCAGCCGATGCATGTGTCGTTGTCACAGACTCCAACAGTCGACCGATGGACGGCAGACTCGCGCTCCACCAGGATCTTGACAACAGACCTGAGAACCGGGCTGCAGCGTCGCAAGTCAGGAGAAGACTGCCGAGTCACCATCGAGCGACAGAGGGAGCGGCAGCACAACCTCGAGGCAGATTACAGTGCGCCGGTCCCTGAGCCCCAGGATCACGCCGTGCCTCCACCACACCAGGCGTACGTCGCGCCTCCACCTCCACAGGCGTACGCTGCACTGCCCTAGCGTCAGGTATACGCAGGCCCACCTGCTCACCAGGGGTATGCAGTGCCACGGCAAGCGCCAGCCAGCCCCACCCAAGGGTGTGCAGCTCTGGCACCTCACCTCCGTTTCGTGGTCTGGCCACGAAAGTTCCGGCCACACATGCCGGATAAGTACGACGGGAGCGTCAACCCAAGCGAGTTCCTGCAGATCTACTCCACTGCGATACTAGCTGCAGGAGGCGACGAGGCCATCATGGCTAACTACTTCCCCATCGTCCTGACCGGCCCAGCCCGGTCATGGCTCATGAACCTTCCCCAGGGTTCCATAACCTCTTGGGATGAGTTGTGCCGATAGTTCGTGGTGAACTTCGGCAGTTCCTACAAGCGTCCCGGCACAGAGCTTGACCTCCACGCCGTCAGACAGCACGCTGGAGAGTCGCTACGATCGTTCATCCATCGGTTCTCTCAGGTACGGAACACCATCCCTCATGTCGCTAGCACATCAGTTATTGTTGCATTCAGGCAG
Source organism: Tuctoria greenei (assembly GCA_036927565.1). NCBI lineage: Eukaryota > Viridiplantae > Streptophyta > Magnoliopsida > Poales > Poaceae > Tuctoria > Tuctoria greenei. The sequence continues at coordinate 155,626,755 of JAYESD010000006.1, forward strand.
GGTGTGAGGGAAAAGAAGATGCTTGAGAAGCTAGCCACGCATGAAGTGCGTGATGTCTCCGAGTTGTTCGCCCTGGCAGACAGATGTGCTAGGGCAGCTGAGGGACGCAACTGGCACTCCCAACCTTCCTCAGAGGCAAGGGAGGCCATGCTGACTGAGGAAGGAGCCTCTGCAAAGAGTAGCGGCAAGAAGAAGAAGAAGGGCAATGGAAAGAACAAGCCAAAGCTCGGAGCCCATGCGGTGGCGGCCGCGGCACCCGGCAGAGCCCAGGCACCGCGCCGAGACAAGCACCCTCGGGAGTCACCAGAACCCGAGGAGCCTGACTTCAAGTGCTCGGTCCTCGCCCATCCCCGGAGCCGTTCCTCCTCGTCCTCAATCCTCCCCCTCTCCCGGTCGAGGGCCGCCTGAGCCTGCCGAAAACCAGAGTAGGCTACGACCATGGCTTCAGACAGGGGGAGGGGCTCCACCGTAGTCGCGGGTCCCTACCTCCCCACCTATTCAATATCGTCCTCCATTTGGAGGACCACCGGGGAGACGAGGACCAGAGCTCCCCCAATCGGAGAAGGCGGGGGGGGGGGGGGGGGGGGGGGGGACCGCTGCTGGAAGCAGGCGCGTCGTCTCCAGGGGCCCCCTCCCCAGCGGAGGCCCCAGCACTGCTGCCGACGGCTCCTAAGCTGGCTCCGGGAGCTCCACCCGGGGCCGTGGCGCCAACCGACATAGCAGTGTCAGTCGGCGTGGGAGCATGGGCCGGTGCGGAGTAGCCGGTGGATGCAGAGTCATTGGCGTGTGCGGAACCAGTCGCCGGCGTGTGCTGCGGACCCTTAGCAGCTGCTATAGGGGCCTCGGGAATGAAGGCCCGTGGCACCTCGGCGGCAGCAGCCCGTTGCGCCCGAGCAGGGTCTGAGGCTGCAGAGGAGCCTCGTGAGCCGGCTGGAGCAGCATGCCCACCAGCAAAAGGGCGCGCGGGCGGAGAAGGAGTAGCTGCGGTTGCACTGAAATCAGACAAACCCGAATCAGCATATCGTGCAGCAGCTGCTCGTCCGGGTTGGAGTCGGGGCCGGTCTCGAGCCGGGTGCAGTCCATTGGGCCGATGTACATCCACGTCAGGCGGGTGCAGCGCTGGAGCGGAGCCATGCATCGGGACATGAAGTCCCTCAACACCATCGCAGACGTCAGCCTGTGGTCTGCCAGCATCTGGATCCTCTCTAACACCGGGTCGAACGCCTTCTCCAGCTCTGGGCGCTCCTCCCAGAATGACCGCTCGGAGTAGGGGCTCCCGGTGGAGAGGCACATCCGGTCGTGAGCCTCGACCTTTACGATCATCCAATCTTCGCGCCATTGCTCCCATCGTGCAGCGCTGAAGGAAGCAATGTACCTAGAGGGGACCTTGCTTTGTCGCTGGAAGTAGTAGGCGCCGAGTTGATCCTTCGAGCTTTTGCTGGTGGCCCTCAGTACAAAGAAGTACCTAAAGAGCTCCACCAACGGCATCAACCCCACGAACATCTCGCAGAGGTGAGCAAAGACCGCCAGCAAGGCGATCGAGGTCGGTGGGAGGTGGTGGAGTTGGAGGACGAAGGTCTCCAGCAGCATTACCAGGAAGGCGGATGCTGGTGGAACGAAGCCGGCCAGCACGTATGATGAGAACAGCACCATTCCCCGTCGGTGAGGTTCAGCGGGAGCTTCCCGTGATAGAGCCACTTCTCCTCCTCAGGGGCTTGCCAGCCGAGAAGCCAACGCACGGGGGCCAGATCGGCAGACCTGAACAGCCGGGACCTGGGCAGGATGCTCACCATGAGGTTGAAGGAGGAGGCTCTGGAAGGGGAGATCGGGAGCTCGAGCGCAAGAACTGGGCTTGGGGCAAGAGGCACGAGTGCAAGGATGCAGAATCGGAAGAAAGGACCCTTAGGGGAAAGGTCTCTTTTTATTCACCTCTGCAAGCCAATAGACGTGGCGTGTGAATCGTCACAGCCTTGGTAGAAGAGCAACAGACCCGCATAGGAAATGACATGAGGGCCCGGGTCGCTCGACAAAGAAGACGAGTCGGGTGGCAAACTATGCGGGAGGTAACTCGGCGGTTTCTGAAAAGGCAAAAGCAGCGGAAGTGCAGGAGCCACCTTGGGAACCGCTGCAGTTAAAGCACGATTGAAAGCAGAAGTCATGTCGCGCGGCGCACGTCCCGCGCCTCCGCTTACCAGAGGGAGACGCATCGCCACGATGACAGGGACGTGCCGCCTAGGGAACTGCCCCGAATTGGAATCAAAAGAGTTGTCGGGAAGGTAAGGAAGAAGACCCCACTTGCGGTATCGATGACTCTCCCGAGGTGGGCTCGGGGGCCACTGTCGGTATCCCGCAAACCGGGTACCCCCGTGCACAAGGAGAAAACGGCTAAGGACTCGGCCTCTACTTGGAGGCACAGTCCGAGGCTGCCACATCGTGGAGGGAAGGACCAGATCCTACCTCCCCGCCGGGGAGGGCTCCCGGGCTGCCACGTGGCTAGCAGGACCGGACCCTCGCCTCCCGCTCCAGGGCAGCCACATGGCACACAGAATTGGACCCTCGTCTCCCCGTCGAGGCGGGCTCCGGGGCTGCCATGAGGCTAGCAGAACCGGACCCTTGCCTCCCCGCCAAGGCGGGCTCCGGGGCTGCCACGTAGCCGTTGGAACCCCCGGGACCACGCCCGTCTCCCGGCAGGGAAGGGCTCCGGAAATACCACGTGGCCTGCAAGGCTGAGCCTCCGCCCTTCCGCGGAGGTGGGCTCCAGAGGTGCCACGTGGCCTGTACAGCCAGGCGCTCGACTCCTCGCAAAGGCAGGCTCCGGTGCGACCACGTGGCAGACGGAAAACTCAATGTGGTAGGAGGCCGCAGTAAAGGAAAGAGTGCACTGCTTACACAGGCATTAAGTACGCATGCCTTCCCCAGGCGCGCGGAGTCGCGCATGCGCAAGTCAAGGCTCCAGTGTCCTGTCTTGTCCAAGTAGCCAGTACAGACCCACTGCGTGAGACGGACGAGTGAGCCGCGGGGACAAGACGGGCGGGACATGACCTGCCATCATCAACAACTATGTGTAGCCCTGGCGCACGACGCTGTGGGACGGCACATTGAAGCCCCTGACAAAGTGAAGTAGATATCATTTAATCCTAGATCTTGTATAGGGTGTTACGCTCCGGCGGCCCGAACCACGTAAACCCTCTGTGTTCATCATCTCGCTGCGCTCAATCTCCTGGGACTAGCCCTCGTGAATCTAAAGAACCTCTGCGGGCTGCTCTCTAAACAGGTCGGGGGGAAGTGTCATTTACGACCTTCGACACATACCTTTCCCAATGTAGGCTTGGGAAGAGAGAGACTCCTTACTGCTTTTCCAATTTGGACTTGGGACTAGAGACTCATCTCTACAACCTAACTCCTCTAAGACTATGGATGATAGTGTATACAATATAGATGAAGCTCAAGTGGTGTGTGTTGAAGTGAGGGTAGGGGGTCCTATTTATACTAGTGTTGAGGTCAGTTCCCACCACCAAAAGCGCGTGAATCAGTCACCATTGACTCCAGGGAGCCGGGAGGAGCCAACACGTGGAGGCTAACCGAGTTTGATGCAAAGACCAGGTCGGCCGACCCCTTGGTTCGGCCGACCTGGTCATTGCACCATTTCTCGTGTGCTTTCTCCAGGTGGCTGCCAGGTGGGTCCCATTGATGTATATGGGTGATACACCGTTGGATCTCTTCGAATACTTCTGTTAGTGGGCCATTTGATCCCTGGGACACCACGTGTCGTCTCCTGATTGGCTGGGATGATATTTTATAGGATTGGTCCCTCTACATTTCCTCATTTCCTGCATAAAATGTTGCATACACATATTTCTCCAAGTCCAAGTGGAATTGGGTTAGATAGAAAGGTGATGTGTGCAAGAAATGACAAATCCTTCACATAATCGAGTTAAATTGACGGATAAAATTGGTATATAATAGCCGTCAACAACGGACCAACTCCAGCCGCTGATCCTCGCATAGCTTCAGGCGGGCCTCGGCAGCAGCATGGGCCTTCAGAGCCTCCACCTCAAGCTGCTTATTCCTGGTGTCGACCAGCTTCACCAAACGCCTCTCCTCTGCGAGCTGATCCCAATCCCGGGAGAAAGCAGCCTGAGCCTGGCGTAAGATGGATTGGGCCGCGGCAACAATGTTGGCAAGAGGAATCGGCGTGACCGTCGTCACAGGCGACTGCCTCTTCTGCCGATGCCATGTCAGACACCAGCGCCTGGGGACCAGTTGGTACCCCGGCTGGAGCCCCAGAAATCGCCGTGCTGCTGCCCGACGCTGAAGCCCCTCCCTCTGCTACAAGAGGGTCATCGGTCATCGGTGGTGAATCGCCGTCTTGAGCAACAATAACGTCAGGCGCCGGCGCCGCTTCAATGACGGGCGATTCAGCCTCACCAAGGGGAGCAGCCACGACCAGTGTAGCCCCCTCCACGCTGGGCACCTCCTCGCCTGGGACACCCACGCCAGGCACAACCTCGCTGGGCGCCTCTTTGCCTGGTACTTCCATGCTTTGCGCCACTTCAGCCGCACCTGCCTCGACGGACGAGGGTGCAGAGTCATCGACAACACCTAAGGCCGACGCGCCCTTGGGTGTAGGACACAACATGGCAGACCCTGTTCCAGCTCCGGGAAGGGCAGGGCCTACCAAGCCCACCCCTGGAAGCACCAAGGGAACCAAGTTGGCTGACGACGCACTGAGAAGCCAGGATAAAACTCCGTCAGAACATGTGTAGGGAAAGAAGGGAAAAACAGAGGAAGAAGATGTGCCTTACCAGCGGGTCAAACGACTCCAATGACCCTGGCCCTCCACCCTGGGCGATAGATCGAGGTCACTGGGACCTGCCCTCAAGATTGGGGCTGCCATCTCTGGCCCCAGCTCTGGATCGGCCCGAGCTGGTGCGATCTCCTGCACAATCCCCTCTGCGCCTCGCCAGAACCAGAGCCGCTGCTGGAATCAAAAACCAAGTTTACAACGGGAGAATCAGACGTTCTGACCCCGTCACAATGTGAAGTTGGGGTGATGTCCCCCCGCATCAACTTCCGCTTCTTTGATGCAAGAGCAGCCAATTCAATGGCCAGATGGCGAGAACGCCTTCCTGGCAATGGAACTGGGGCAGACTGGGCTGCCCTCCAGCCCGACGGAAGATGTTGGGGACACTACCTCTGCCTTCTCTAACGAGCAGGAGGAATCCAACCTTTGCTGCAACATGACGCAGCACCGCGCCAGAACCGCTGAAACCCCTAACGTATCCTCGGGGTGCAGGCGGGCGAAACCAAACACATTGACAACCGACATCGAGCTCAGAAGTTTGTCCCTCACATCAAGGGTCATGAAGAGCGGTTGGCAGTCGATTGGGATGGAGACGTGCTCATCGTCAACCGTATCGCAGGTCACCGCTTTCAGCAAACCCTCCAATTCCTTTGGGGTAAGGTCGTCCGGAGCCAGCCGACACAGATCATCAGTTTCAACATAGTACGAGGCCTCGTATCGGTGATCCTGTGGGGGGCGGTACGGCGGCGCAAGAAGTCGGTGTAACACCCTCATTTTCATGCATCATGCCCTGCATCCATCATTAAACATGTTTAAAATTTAGTAACATAAAAGGAACAAGTTTAAAATGAATTAGAAACAAAAACACACTTAAGAATTCTGGGAAGTGCGGACTAGTCCGATTTCTCTCTGACCACGATCGGACTTGTTCGTTTTTCTGCGGACTAGTCTGTTTTTGCATCTGGACACTTTCGGACTTGTCTGGTCTTGTGCGGACTAGTTCGGTGTCCCAAATCACTTGAAAATTCGCTAAGTCCCTGGACTTGTCCGGACTAGTCTGGTACTCCAGCGGACTTGTTCGTTTTCCTCTGTGACTAAAGTCAGACTTGTCCTTTTTTAGGCCAGACTTGTCTGTTTTTCCCCTCTGGATAAGTTCGGACTTGTCTGATGTTCAGTCCGGACTTGTCTGATTTTTCTCTAGACAACTTTGGACTAGTTCAGCCCTTTTCGGACTTGTCAGATAAATCGCGACTCTGAATTAATATTTTGTTTCATGACTTGTTTCTTGGGTTTTACGTTAAGTGGGTCTAGGGATATCGTGCCTAACTCTTTTAGAGCCCATGTGGGACTATAAACGGCCTCTACTCACCCCCAAACTCGAAATCCATCTAACCCTAGCCTCCACCTTATATAAACAACCCCACCCCTTGGCTTGACATCAATTTTCCACTTTGCCACCCCACCCCAAACCCTAGCTCGTGATTAGCCGCCACCAAGGAGGGAGAAGGAGGTCCTAAGCAAGAAGAAGAAGAGGAGGAAACAAAAGAGGATCAAAATCTTCATCAACTTTGCTTTCTTCATCAACAATCCACCATCAAGTTCTTCATCAACCCTAGATCTTCAAGATCCAAGTGTTACCTCCAAGATCCTTGATTCATTAGAGTTCTAAACACCTTGTATACCTTCTATTCTCTTTTCCTTAGGTGAATTCAACCGTGAATCTCCATATTCACGTCGATCTAGGAAAACCCTAATCTGCTAATCTCGCGCAGTGCGGACTTGTCCAGTCCCTAGCGGACTAGTCCAATTTTCCTGGTTAAATTGTGTTGAGTTGATTCTAAAAGTAGATCTAATTAACTTCAAACCTGTATAAACTTGTTACAAGCTATTAGAACTAGTTAGTGATGATTAAAAGCAACTCATTAACAAGTTCCACCTTGCATTTGTATTAATCATGCATATCATGTCATGTTGAGTAATATTTGTGCACTCTTTGATTGTACTCTTGTCTTGTCTGTTTATTGTGTGGATTAGACAGATCTGCGTTAGAGAGTGTTGCGGAGGATCTACAGCATCAAGAGTTTGAAGTCTTTGACCCGAACCAATCTCAAGAGCAAGTCAAGTGTCCTTGAAGCATATTGATCATGTTTTTAAAATAAATGTTTTGTTTGCAAACTGCAAGCTTCAATTTGATTGGAAATCCTATGGTAGGAAGTTTACTAGCTTTGTTAAACTACCCTTGTCACCTGGAATATATGGTAGAGAGTCGAGATGAGATTTTTACCTTTCCGCTTCGCTTACTTAATTGGGATGGGGGGACAACTATACCACATAACTTAATTATGCATTTATGAGAGTATGATTAACATGAATTGGTAATATGATATGATAATGGGTGATCTAAGCAAGCCTGGTATGTGGATGGGTTGGATGTTATGGTGGTTCGCTTGCTTTAGATCTAAGGACCGGTTCATGCGAGAATAAGCCATGACTACAATGCCACCACGAGGCCAAGTATGGGTGCGGCGTAGCTGATTAATTTGGGCTTTGCCAGTTCTATTTGGAACATTAAGGATGCTCGTGGAAGGGGTAGTCAGATTAGGTTTGTTGATGACTGGTGGGACTACCCTGGAATCAGAATGGCTCAAGAGGGGGCCCTTGGTTGAAGATGTGCTCAGTTGGAGACATCGCCAACGGCGAAACCTCAGTGGGGTCTATATAGGCTAGTAATCCCTTTTTAAAGGATATTTTTTGATCTCTTGGCCACACACCGATGGATGTGTGAGACGACATAATAGAGGTTCTAGTCACTACAAGGTGATAAAATCCCAAACACGTGGGTAAAGTGGCACAAACTCTGCAGAGTCTAATAAAACTATCATGATAGCCGTGCTCCCGGTTATGAGTGCCTAGATGACCTACATGATTAGAGGGAACTTGGTATTGGGATGGTTTTTAGTTAAGGTTTGGTAATATGGTTATGGCTGGATAATGGATTAATTTCTGGCAATGAATATGGTTATTGGTATTGAGAAATCTGGAATTATTGGTGATGGATATGGAACATGGACTAGTATCATGATGATTATATGGTTTATGATGGGTTTATTCACTTACATATGATATATTGCTTTTCAAATGTTTTAATGTACTTTTTAGCACTTAGCCTTTATTATATTCATCATTTAAATCAGCTACATGTCATACTTTCCATACTTGCTGAGTATGACATGTACTCACTCTTGCAATCCCCCCAACAGTTGCAGGTGAGATTTGGGAGTATAACGATGATAATGCGGAGTACTAGGTCGTGTCTACCGTCAGCTTGCCTGTGATGTTGATTGGAGCTGTGCTATATGCCCTATTGCTTATGTTGCTTAGCTGTTTAGTTGTTTATTTAGTTATTCCGCTGCATTAGTTGAACTTGTCATTAATAATCATTAGAGCTTGTAGTCGAGGATAGTATGAATTGTGTAATAAAAGTACTTATTTAATAATTTGAGCCGTGGTAATTGTCTGTATATCGTTTGTGATGCACTTGTGTATGTGTGTTGAACATCCTGGGCACACATATACTGCACTTGGTTCATTTTCGGAACCGGGTGTCACAAATTGGTATCAGAGACTCAGGTTGATCGTAGGATGCAGCCTAGATAGAATGGACACTTTAGAGCACTTAGGAGCACTTAGGAATCGATGTGCTTTTATTTTGTGTGTTGTTTGCTATATATTGTTTGCTTGTGTGCTTAATAGAGGATTTTGGGATGCTTTAGCATTGCCATGTCCATGTAGGCTAGTGTAGCTAGTTTCTTAGTTTCATATCCCCTGATGCTTATAGTTGGGGACGTTTTCTAATTCTTACCTATTGCTTTTCTTCAGATGGTGAGGACTCACAACTAGAGGGATGGAAATGATGAGAAGGATAACTATGGAGCACCTCAGAACAATAATGGATAGGGACCTGCTCAAGGAGCTATCAACATTGAGAAGCTTTTGGCTATGCAAAACCAGCTCATGCAGACCATGATACAGACCATGGGACAGCTGTAGGCTGGTAACAACAGCAATCAGCCCCACATGCCTCCACCGCCACCCCCACCTCCTCATAACCGGTTGGGAGAGTTTATGAGGACTAGGCCGCCGACCTTTGCTCAAGCCGCTGACCCTATGGATGCTCATGATTGGCTCAAGTCCGTGGAGAAGAAGCTAGCCATTGTCCAATGCAGTAACCGGGAGAAAGTGCTTTTTGCTTCTCATCAACTAGTTGGAGCAGCTGCGGATTGGTGGTATGCTTATTGCAATGCTCATGAGAATCAAGAGAGGATCACTTGGGCCGAATTCAAGGAGAGTTTCTATTCTCATTATGTGTTGGAAGGTATTATGACATTGAAGAGGCAAGAATTTGAGTACTTGAGGCAAGGAAGATCGAGTGTGGGTGAATGCCTCAACAAATTCACTCAACTCTCAAGATATGCGCCTGAGGATGTTAGCCGGGATAGCCGGAAGCAATACTTATTCATGAGGGGTTTGAACAATGAAATCCAAGTGCAATTTCTCAATTGTGACTATGCAAATTTCCTAGAAGCTTGTGGACAAAGCAATTGTGGTGGAGAATAAGGTATGTGAGATGGAGCAAGACAACAAGAGGAAGGCGCCATATCAAGGACTGCAACAAGGAAGTAATGTGCACTCTCGCTTTGCACAACCGAATGCGTCGTATTTCAGTTCTTTTGCGCCTGCTTATCGCCCTGGATTTGCACCGCGCCCAACTTAGTTTGTTTAGCATTGCCCTGTCATGCAAGCTCCTAGGCCTCCAATGCCTTTCGCACCTCGCGCCAACATTCCTGGTGCCAATGCGCAGAATCAAGTCCGTCCAAATTCTGGTGGAGTTAAGAAGTGCTATAATTGTGGAGAAGCTGGACACTTTGCACATCAATGTCCCAAGTCAGGCCTTGGTCAAGGAAGCAATGCGCCGAGGAAACACCCAAGACCCAATGGAGGCAGCTGCAAGGGAACCGTGGATAGCAGAATTTTGCTCGTGGCAACGTGAACCATGTCTCTACGGAGGATGCTCAACTAGCGGATGACGTGATGATTGGTATGTTTCTCGCAAACTCCAACCCGACGACTATGTTATTTGATTCTGGAGCATCGCATTCGTTCATTGCATCGAAATATGTTGCCAAGTATAGTTTGCCTATCTCTCATATGAAGATTACTCTATTGGTTAAGTCTCCTGGAGGAGAGATGAGGACAAATATAGTATGTCCAAAAGTAAGCCTTAGAATAAGGGGGGTAGATTTCCTCGCCAACCTCATTGTTCTGGATTCTCAAGGATTGGACATTATACTTGGTATGGACTGGTTGATGAAGCACAATGGAGTTATTGAGTGTGCCACGAAGACGGTGAAGTTGACCAATGAGGAAGGGATCACCGTAGAGTTTGAAGCATCTCAAATCTAAAGCAATTGGTGTTGAATCACATGGACGGTGCCGCATTTGAGGAGATTCCGGTGGTGTGTGAATTTTTGGATGTTTTTCCAGATGAGTTGCCAGGTATGCCACCTGACCGAGACATTGAGTTTGTTATTGATTTAATACTTGGAACTGCACCTATAGCTAAGAGGCCCTATAGGATGCCTCCTATAGAATTAGCGGAGCTCAAGAAGCATATTCAAGAGCAACTAAAGAAAGGTTTCATTCGCCCAAGCTCTTCACCTTGGGGAGCGCCCGTACTTTTCGTGGACAAGAAGGATGGGTCCCAAATGATATGTGTGGATTACCGAGCTCTCAATGAGGTAACCATCAAGAACAAGTACACCTTGCCACGTATAGAAGACTTGTTTGATCAGATGAAGGGTGATTGTGTTTTCTCTAAGATTGATTTGAGGTCGGGATACTTCCAAATGAAGATTTGACCGTCGGACATACCCAAGATAGCTTTTAGGACACGGTATGGATCCTATGAGTACACCGTGATGTCCTTTGGATTGACCAATGCACCTGCATTCTTTATTTACCTTATGAATAAGGTCTTCATGGAGTACTTGGATAAGTTTGTCATGGTGTTCATTGATGACATTATGATCTACTCGAAGGATGAGAAGGAACATGAGGGACACCTGAGGCTTACATTACAGAAATTGAGGGAGCATCAATTGTATGCCAAGTTCAACAAGTGTCAGTTTTGGTTAAGGGAAGTGTCGTTTTGGGGTCATATCATCTCGGGAGGAGGAGTATCGGTTGACCCAGGAAAGGTGAGAGACGTGTTAAAATGGGAGCCGCCGCAAAATGTCAAGGAGATCCGGAGTTTTCTTGGGATGGCTGGGTATTACCGTCGATTCATCAAGGATTTTTCCAAGATAGCCAAACCAATGACGGAGTTGCTAATGAAGGAGAAAGCTTTCCAATGGACTCAAGCTTGCCAAGAACGTTTTGAGGAGTTGAAGAAGAGGTTAACAACAGCCCCGGTTTTAGTTTTGTCGGATGTAAGCAAAAGTTTTGACATATATTGTGACGCATCGAGACAAGGACTTGGATGTGTATTGATGCAAGAAGGTCATGTAGTCGCCTATGCATCGAGACAATTGAAGAAACCTGAGCAAAATTATCCTATGCATGACTTGGAACTTGCAGCCATAGTACACGCATTGAAGATTTGGAGACACTACATTCTTGGACATCGGTGTGAAATTTATACGGATCACAAGAGTCTCAAGTATATTTTCACACAAATGGATCTGAATTTGAGGCAACGAAGATGGTTGGAGCTCATCAAGGATTATAATTTGGGAATCAACTATCACCCGGGAAAAGCCAATGTAGTGGCCGACGCCTTGAGCCAGAAAGGAGTAAGTCATCAACTCGCAGTTCGAGAATTACCATCCGAGTTATGTAAGGAGTTTGAACGGTTGAACCTTGGATTTGTAAATGAGATGGGGATGATGGCGTTAAATCCGACTTTGGAGCAAGAAATTAGAGAGGGTCAAGCGAAGGATGAGGAAATACAAGAGATCAAGGAAAGGACCCAAGAGGGAAGAGAATTCAGATTTGATGAGGATGAACATGGTACTCTATGGCTTGGTAAGAGAATTGTCATGCCTAATGTGAAGCATATTCGGGAGAATACTGAAGGAGGCACATGACTCGACTTACTCAATTCATCCTGGTTGTACCAAGATGTACAAAGACTTGAAGACATGCTATTGGTGGGCTAGCATGAAGAACGACATAGCTGAATATGTAGCATTGTGTGATGTGTGCCAATGAGTCAAGGTGGAACATCAAAGGCTAGCTGAATTATTGCAGCCATTAAATATCCCGGAATGGAAGTGGGAAGAAATTGGTATGGACTTTATAGTTGGTTAACCGCGTACTCAGTCCGGTTATGACTCAATTTGGGTAATTGTGGATCGATTGACTAAATCATCTTATTTTGTTCCTGTCAAGACCACCTATACCACCGCGAAACTAGCAGAATTGTATATGGAGCACATTGTGTGTCAACACGGAGTACCAAAGAAGATAGTATCGAATAGAGGTTCTCAAATTACCTCCAGATTTTGGTAGAAATTGCATGAAGCATTGGGAACAAGGATGAATTTCAGTTCCACATATCACCCTCAAACGGATGGACAAACCGAGAGGACCAACCAAATTTTGGACATGTTAAGAGCTTGTGCTTTAAAGCATGGGAAAAGTTGGGACAAGAGCTTGCCATATGCAGAATTTTCATACAACAATAGTTACAAGCAAGTTTGAGGATGTCACCATATGAAGCACTATATGGAAGGAAATGTAGGACACCCTTATTCTGCAATGAGACGGGAGAAACTCAAGTATTTGGTCCGGATGTGTTGCTAGAAGCTGAAAAACAAATTCAGGTAATCCGTGAGAACTTGAGGGCCGCTCAATCAAGGCAAAAAGGCTATGGGGACAATAGGAGAAGGAAATTAGCCTTTGAAATAGGAGACTTTGTTTACCTCAAAGTGTCACCAATGAGAGGTCATAAGAGGTTTAACATAAGAGGCAAGCTAGCACCTCGGTACATTGGGCCATTCAAGATTTAGGACAAAAGAGGAGAAGTAGCATATAAGTTGGAGATGCCAACTCATCTTTCAGACGTGCAAGATGTGTTTCATGTTTCCCAGCTCAAGAAGTGTTTAAGGGTACCGAAAAAACAAGTGTCAATGGAAGAATTGGAACTAGAGGAAGACTTGACTTATGCCGAGCAACCGGTCAAAATTTTGGAAACCAAGGAGAGAGTCACAAGGAACAAGGTCATCAGATGGTGTAAAGTTCAATGGAAGCATCATACAGAATTAGAAGAAACATGGGAGTTGGAGGATGATCTCAAGAAGAAATTTCCCTATCTCTTCTCTTCCGCATTGAACCTCGAGGGAAAGATTCATTTTAAGGGGGGTAGGTTTGTAACACCCTCATTTTCATGCATCATGCCCTGCATCCATCATTAAACATGTTTAAAATTTAGTAACATAAAAGGAACAAGTTTAAAATGAATTAGAAACAAAACCACACTTACGAATTCTTGGAAGCCGACTAGTCTATTTTTGGTGCGAACTAGTCCGCACTTCCCAGAATTCTTAAGTGCGCTTTTGTTTCTAATTGATTTTAAACTTGTTCCTTTTATGTTACTAAATTTTAAACATTTTTAATGATGGATGCAGGGCATGATGCATTAAAATGAGTGTGTTACAATCCTGACCTCGATCGGACTTGTCCGTTTTTCTGTGGACTAGTCTGTTTTTGCCTCTGGACACTTTCGGACTTGTCCGGTCTTGTGCAGACTAGGTGTCCCAAATCACTTGAAAATTTGCTAAGTCCCTTGACTTGTCCGGACTAGTCCGGTACTCTAGCGGACTTGCCCATTTTCCTCTCTGACTAAAGTCAGACTTGTCTGATCTTAGGCCAGGCTTGTCTGTTTTTCCCCTCTGGATAAGTTCGGACTTGTCCGATGTCTAGTCCGGACTTGTCTGATTTTTCTCTGGACAACTTCAGACTAGTCCGGTCCTTTTCGGACTTGTCCAATAAATCGCGACTCCCAATTGGTCCTTTGTTTCACGACTTGTTTCTTGGGTTTTACATTAAGTGGGCCTAGGGACATCGTGCCTAAATCTTTTAGAGCCCATGTCGAACTCTAAAGCGGCCTCTACTCACCCCCAAACTCGAAATACATCTAACCCTAGCATCCACCTCTATATAGACAACCCCACCCCTTGGCTTGACATCTATTTGCCACTTTTCCACCCCACCCCAAACCCTGGCTCGTGATTACCCGCCACCAAGGAGGGAGAAGGAGGTCCCAAGCAAGAAGAAGAAGAGGAGGAAACCAAAGAGGATCAAAATCTCCATCAACTTCGCATTCTTCATCAACAATCCACCATCAAGTTCTTCATCAACCCTAGATCTTCAAGATCCAAGTGTAACCTCCAAGATCCTTGATTCATTGGAGTTCTAAACACCTAGTATACCTTCTATTCTCTTTTCCTTAGGTTAATTCAACCCTAAATCTCCAAATTCACATCGATCTAGGAAAACCCTAATCTACCGATCTCGCGCGGTGCGGACTTGTCCGGTCCCTAGCGGACTAGTCCGATTTTCCTTGTTAAATTGTGTTGAGTTGATTCTAAAAGTAGATCTAATTAACTCCAAACCTGTATAAATTTGTTAAAAGATATTAGAACTAGTTAGTGATGATTAAAAGCAACTCATTAACAAGTTCCACCTTGCATTTGCATTAATCATGCATATCATGTCATGTTGAGTAATATTTGTGCACTCTTTGATCGTATTCTTGTCTTGTATGTTTATTGTACGGATTAGATGGATATACATTAGATAATGTTGCGGAGGATCTACAACATCAAGAGTTTGAAGTCTTTGACCCGAACCAATCTCAAGAGCAAGGCAAGTGTCCTTGAAGCATATTGATCCTGTTTTTAAAATAAATGTTTTGTTTGCAAACTGCATGCTTGTGCCAATTTGATGGGAAATCCTATGGTAGGAAGTTTACTATCTTTTTTAAACCACCCTTGTCACCTGGAATATATGGTAGAGAGTCGGGATGGGATTTTTACCTTTTTGCTTCGCTTACTGAATTGGGATGGCGAGACAACTATACCACATAACTTAATTATGCATTTATGAGAGTATGATTAACGTGAACTGGTAATATGATATGATAACGGGTGACCTAAGCAAGCCTGGTATGAGGATGGGTTGGATGTTATGGTGGTTTGCTTGCTTTAGATCTAAGGACCGTTTCATGCGAGAATAAGCCAGGACTACAGTGTCACCAGGAGGCCAAGTATGGGTGCAGCGTAGCTGATTAATTAGGGCTTTGCCAGTGCTATTTAGACCATTAAGGATGCTCGGGGAAGGGGTAGTCGGATTGGGTTTGTTGATGATTGGTGGGACTACCGTGGGATCCGAATGGCTCAAGAGGGGGCCCTTGGTTGAAGATGTGCTCAGTTGGAGACATCGCCACCGGTGAAACCTCAGTGGGATCTAAATAGGCTAGTAATCACTTTGTAAAGGCTATTTTGTTATCTCTTGGCCACACACCGATGGAAGTGTGAGACGGCATAATAGAGGTTCTAGTCACTACAAGGAGATGAAATCACAAACACGTGGGTAAAGTGGCACAAACTCTGCGAAGTCTAATAAAACTATCATGATAGCCATGCTTTCAGTTATGAGCGCCTAGATGACCAACATGATTAGAGGGAACTTGGTATTGGGATGGTTTTTGGTTAAGGCTTGGTAATATGGTTATGGCTGGATAATGGATTAATTTCTGGCAATGAATATGGTTATTGGTATGGAACATGGATTGGTATCATGATGATTATATGGTTTATGATGGGTTTATTCACTTACATATGATATATTTCTTTTCAAATGTTTTAATGTACTTTTCAGCACTTACCCTTTATTATATTCATCATTTGAATCAGCTACATGTCATACTTTCCACACTTGCTGAGTACGACATGTACTCACTCTTGCAATCCCCCCCCCCAACAGTTGCAAGTCAGATTTGGGAGTATAACGATGATAATGCAGAGTACTAGGTCGTGTCTACCGTCAACTTTCCTGTGGTGTTGATTGGAGCTGCGCTATATACCCTATTGCTTATGTTACCTGCTGTTTAGTTGTTTATTTAGTTATTTCCACTGCATTAGTTGAACTTGTCATTAATAATCATTAGAGATTGTATTCAAGGATAGTATGAATTGTGTAATAAAGTACTTATTTAATAATTTGAGCCGTGGTATTTGTCTGTATATCATTTGTGATGCACTTGTGTATGTGTGTTGAACATCTTGGGCACACATATACTGCACTTGGTTCATTTTCGGAACCGGGTGTCACAGTCGGTCAACACCATCAGGGAGGTCAACCCTTTGCCTGCCAAGAATCGGATCCTTCTCAATATCAGCGTATACTCCTTTAGCAGCCCCTGGAATTCTTCCCAGGTAGCGGGATCAGCAGTAGGACCTGCAGTAGGCACCTTCAGCGCAGGATGGGCCTCAACCTGCACGAGCGCTCAATCTTCCCTCCTGGCCTTCCACTTGCCCCCTTTGAGCAAAGGGATGTAGTGTCGGGAGGATTTGTCCCGGTGCTGAAAGTAGTAGGCACTCACCTGGGTAGTCTCGCCTTTTCTGGTGGTCTTTATAACGAAGAAGAGTCGGAACATCTCCACCGTCGGCTTACATCCCACAAACGCCTCACATAGGTGGATGAACACCGCTATCACGGCGATGGAGTTTGGCGACAGATGGTGGAGTTGCAGCCCGTACTCCTCCAGCACCGCGAAAAAGAACCGCGACAACGGAAGTCCAAGGCCCGCAGACGCGTAGGCGGGTCTCGTCTCCGCGCAAGTCTTCAGGAGCAGGAGATCCGCAGTGGATCATCCCCGCACACTCCGCCGCCGACCAGACAAGCAGTCGCCGCATCGACAACAGGTTGCCGGCCAACCGAAGGCGAGACGGAGGAAATGGGGAAGCCATTGGAGCAAGTGAAGGTGGGAGCCTTGACTAAAGTAAGAAAGCTTGAGTGTTCGAGGAAGGAGGCGAAATCTTAGGATGCGGGGTGTGAATAGGGAAGGAAACGACCCCTCTAAAGGTTTCCTTTTTAATCACCCCCGCGACGCCTGAGTACCTCGAACGAAGGATCAGCCCACACCACTCAGAGCGCGGTGCCAATGGCAATAGGCCCTACGCCCCCGGGTTGGAGCACTAGCCCAAGCAGTCAGCCACCTAGAAAAAGAGCTAAAGCAGCTCCCATAAAGGCGGGGTGTACGAAAGTGTTGTAATCGCATCAGGAAGCATAGAGGTTAAAGGTGTCGCAGAAGGTACAGAAGCGATAGCAGGCCAAAATCCCGTCACTGCAACCTCTCAACTTGAGAAAGACGTGTGGTGACGACTGGCAGAAGCATCTACCATTTAGGTTGTCCAAGATAGAATTTTTAAAGCAGAGTGCAGGAAGACGTGGAAAGGGATCCACCTTTGGGCTCTTCACCACACCCAAAGGTGGACCCAAGGGCCACTGTCGGTACCCTGCAGATGGGGTACCCTCACACACAGGATGAAGACAGTGAGGCACGTCCGGAGGCGCCACGTGTTCTTAAGCGCTAAGGCCTTTGCCTCCCCTCAAATATCAAGCTACGGCGCTGCCACTTAAGCCTTGAAGATGGGACTTGGACCTTCTGGTGTGACAGGCTTCCGACATACCACGTGTGGGGACGGGTCCTCAGCCATCCTTGGGGGATCGCCCCCGGAACAACCACGTAGCACGGAGCGCAAGGACCAGCACCCCCCAAGGGAAAAAGCACGAAGCTGCCATGTACCTTGGGGAGCCACGGAGCCGCCATGCGTCACGAAGGATCGGGGCTAGCCTTCCCACTGAGGACCTGCCCCGACGCTGCCACGTGTCTCACGGCACGCCCCAGACGGTAAGGTGCGGGAGTTAAAGGGTGGAGCACTCCGCTCTAGTCAAGCATTGAAGACCCGCAACCAACCCTGGCGCGCGACATGGGGCACGCCAACGGTCAGAGACCGCTATGACCAATCACATCACAGTGAAGGCGTTGCAGGCCTATCCCACTCAGCCAAGTGGGTAGCTTGCGGCAACAATGCAAGCTGATGGGACACCCACTGCCACCGTCAGCAACGACGCGTAGACTACTGACAAGGGAGGCAGCAAGACGGCGAGTATTCACTTCCACCCTCAGAGGAAGCTTATGCAAGAAGCCTTAGATCTTTAGGATAAGGTCGCCCCGGGACCACCTGTCGGGTCCCGAGACCCCACTTGTAAGGCGTCCGATCTTAGTTATAAAAGGCCAGGACCGCCACCGATACAAGGACCAGATTTAGAATCCCTGATACACACACACACACACACACACACACACACACACGCATACACACTCACGAGCAATACAATCCATTGTGGAGTAGGGTGTGTCACATACTCTTCCGCTAGAACACTAGTTTGAGGCCTAAGCCCTGCCGAACAAGAACCTTCGCGGGCTGTTCCTTACCAGATCCGGGGAAAGTGTCTCATTAACACTTCGACAGTGTTCCCATGGCGTGGCCCAACATATTTGGCATAAACTTTTCCAATATTGCTTTTCACAAGTACATATGAAGCATAAAATGTTCTAAATAACACTCGTTGTTCATATGAGTTCACAATTTTAGACTTATTGAAAGTGCATCTAGGACTCCCTTGTGGGTTTTGGATGATTTATGACAAGCAATTGGGATCCTAATCCTTTTGTTGAGATGAATGCAGGCAAATGATGAAAAATGAGCAAAATGCCAAAAAGAAGGGAAATGAGAAGCAAAGTGAATTTGAGCTCAAGAAGAAGAAAATAGTAGATTATTATGTATAGAGTGTGTTAAGGAAACACACCCAAGAGCTCAATCACTTTCAAGCACACACATACAATGCACAAAGTTATACAGGACCGGACTAGTCCGATATCAGCCGGACTAGTCCGATATCACATTCTGCACTATATCGGACAAGTCCGGTCTCCACCGGACTAGTCCGATATCTTTCTGATCCACTTCGGACTAGTCCTCCCCAATGCGGACTAGTCCTCAACACAATTCACAAGTCACACAAAATAGGACAAGTCCGTTGTGATCCGGACTAGTCCGATATTCATTCTGATCCACTTCGGACAAGTCCGGTGTCACCACGGACTAGTCCGATATACACACTGATCTAAATCGGACAAGTCCTCCAAGTGCGGACTTGTCATCCCAAACACTTAGGGTTTCATATGACCGGACAAGTCCGATGTCAATCGGACTAGTCCGAAGATTTCCAGTAGTGAAATCGGACAAGTCCGTTGTCAACCGGACTAGTCCGATATTCCTAGACACTTAGGGTTTGCTACACACAGCACACCGGACTAGTCGACCACCACGGACTAGTCCGATCTTTCTGAACCCTAACGGTCACTTTTAGAAACCCCATATAAATAGAGGTGCACGGCCCACTTTTACAATCTCTCGAACCCTAGCGCCGTCACACCTCCCAAGAGACTCAAAAACCATCTCTCTCCACGAAATTAAGTGCAAAATCAATCAATCCATTGAAGATCACTTCTAGATCATTGGAGAGACACTTGGCACACATCATTGAGCTCTTGGTTTGATTCTCTAACACACTCTTACGTTTCAATTTGTAATTTTCGAGTGTGTTATTGGTGTCATTGTGAGTTGTAATCAAGGGAGCTCTCAACGTGTGAGAAGGCCCCTTCAACTTGGTTATTTACCCTTTGTGATTAGTGGAAGAGGATTGGCCTTCGTGGCGATCCGACGAGGAAAGGGTTGGAGAAGACCCAGTCCTTTTGTGGGCTCCTCAACGTGGATGTAGGTTGCCGTCGTGGTAGCCGAACCACAGGATAAATCGTGTGTCTTGTCCTTTTTGTGTTCTTCATCTAATTTGATCACCTTAATCTAGGGTTTGATTCACTTTATTCAATTTAAGTCTAATTGTTGATCAAGAGCTTTAACTACTATAGAATCTGACATACAACTATTAAATTGAGATTCAAGTTTATATTTCCGCTGCAAACATTAATGAATCAATCAATTTGTCTGAACTTGATCAACCTAACCCGTGAAAACCGGACTAATCCGCACATTACCGGACTAGTCCGATATCTCTGGTATTAACCTTGTTGTTGAGTGTTACAGGAACCGAGAAAAATCAAGAAGGCCTATTCACCCCCCCCTCTAGGCCCACATTCAATTGGTATCAGAGCAGGTTCTTCAAGAAAGAGTGCAACCACTCGAAGAGATCATGTCGGACATGAAAGATGTTCAGAAAATCAACAACCAGGAAGAAGTAAACAAAGACAAGAACCAAAAGCTGGAAAAGTATCTCGAAGCAATTCAAGACTTCGATGATGATGACGAGGAGACGCTGGAGCTGAAAGCACTACTCAGAAAGAAAGCACTTTCCAAAGGGAAAGCTAAAGTTGAAGAAAAGAAGAAGGGGAGTAGTCACACCGACTACTCCCGATATCCTTTCAACTATGATCGTTTAAATTCAAACAACAGCCATTACCTATCTATTCCTCTTGGAAAAGCCCCACACTTCGATGGGAGTGATTACTCCATGTGGAGGCAAAATATGAAGATGCACTTGATTTCCCTTAACCCAAGTTTATGGCATATTGTGTGCACAGGAATAGACATCTCAGATGACGACGAAGAGCTCACTCCAAGTCAAGAGCAAGCCATCCACAGAAACGCTCAAGCCGCAGCCGTGATCACCTCCTCTCTAAGTCGAGATGAATTCACAAAGGTGAACGGACTGGAGATTGCCAAGGAAATATGGGACACACTACAAACAGCCCATGAAGGTGACCGGCATGTGCGGGAGGCCAAAATTGAAATGATTGAGGGCGAACTAGGAAGGTTCGCAATTGAGGAAGACGAGTCTCCCCAGGACATGTACAACCGATTGAAGACACTTGTAAACAAGGTTCGATCATATGGGAGCAAGAAGTGGAATGACCACGAGGTTGTAAAGCTCATCCTTAGAGCCTTTATGCCTCGCAATGTCACACTATGCTCTATGATCAGAGAAAGTCCCGGGTACAAGAGGATGACTCCAGATGAATTGCTTGGCAAAATCATCAATTTTGAAATGATGGAGAAACAAGCCAAGCACGTAAAAGAAATAGCCGACCTCACATCGGCCAAGAAGAAAGGAGTTGCCTTAAAGTCCACACTCAAGCCTCTATCCAAAGAAGCAAGAGAAGCACAGTTTGAGGAGGATAGCGATGACGAAAGCAGTGAGCTGGACGAAGAGGATATGATTTTGTTCATGAAAAAGTTCAAAAGAATAATGAAGAAAAGACAAGGAACAAAATCAGGTGAAGGCAAGTACAAGGAAAGGACAAAGCCAAAGATGAGGCGGGCGTGCTATAATTGTGGTGAGTATAACCACTTTATAGTCGATTGCCCGTATGAGGACAACAAAAAGAAGAATAAAGAAACCAAGCCTCAACCGAAGAAATTCCTCAAAAAGAAGAAACAATCTGAACAAGCACACATTGGAAAGGAGTGGGACTCAAACGATGAGTCCTCATCATCCGCTGAAGAAGAGATGGCTAGCATAGCCATTGAAAGCTCGTCCAAGAAACCCACACTCTTCCCCACGCTCGGTGCAAAGAAGGGACATGGCACTCACCTCATGGCAAAGGAAGGTAAACGCAAGGTAAACATCAAAACCCCTTCCATGCATTCGTACTCAAGTAATGATGAACTAGATAGTGATGATGAAGATATGTTAACTGGATTAGATAGAAAAACTGCTGCTAAAATGAAATTTTTGCTTGTCCAACTTGTTAAGAAGGAATCGCTAATTGATCGTCAAGAAGACATGATTATCTCCCAAAAGGAGAGGTATGTCGAACTTGACAATCTTCTAGCTCTTAAAAAGGAGAAAAACAACTCACTAGAGCTTGAGCTAGCTTCAAGCAAGAAAACTTGTTTGGAATTAACCAACTCAAACGTTGCAATCAAGGATCAACTTGATGACCTGATCAAGGTCAACAAGATCCTTGAAGTGCAAGTTGAGTCACTCAAGCTAAGTGAACCTTCCTCCTCTTCAAGTCTACCCTCTCAACACACTTCAACTAATCCTGTTCATATGTGCAAATGTGGCAAAGTCGATATCAGCTTGAAGGAAAAGTCTACCTCCGCAAAGGATAAAAATCCTACCCAATGTGGAATATTTCACAAGGAGAGGATCAACTATGCACGTAGTGCATACTTGGTCCAAAGACCTCCTAACGTCAAGTATGGCATTGGTTACTCTTACGATGGTAAGTAAAATGTTGGAAGTCATAAGAATAAGAAGGGAAGGATTACCTTTGTGAAGGGAGGACCCTCACAACCTGGTAACTCAAAAATTAAGAATCTGAACTCTCATAATCGTCGGACTAGTCCGGTGGAGGTCCGGACAAGTCCGGTCATTCGGACAAGTCCGGTTACCCAGACTAGTCCGATCCATAAACAACAGCAACTCTTGTTCAAAACCTTTGATGCCTCTTATGTATTAATGAGAAACAATATTGGTAAAGTTTATGCTTATTATGCTGGGCCACGCCATGGGAACACAAAATCCCATGTGTGGGTGCCCAAATGTATTGTAACTAACCTCCAAGGACCCAAGCAAGCTTGGGTACCTAAAACCAAGGCATAATTTATTTCTGCAGGCCTATTCCTCCGGTGGATCCAAATGGGTGCTAGATAGTGGATGCACCAACCACATGACCGGAGAAAAGAGGATGTTCGTGGAATATGAAGAAAACGAGGACCCAAACGAAGGCATCTACTTCGGAGATAATAGTCAAGGAAGGGTGCTCGGTACCGGTAAAATAGCAATATCCTCTGAACACACTCTTTCTCATGTTCTACATGTTGAATCTTTAGATTATAACCTGTTGTCCATATCTCAATTATGTGACAAAGGTTATAATAGCTTGTTTACTAATGAGGGTGTGACCGTCTCAAGGAGGAGTGATGGTTCCGTTGCATTCAAGGGTATGTTGAAGGGAAAGCTTTACCTTGTTGACTTAAACAAGGATAAAGCCGAACTCGACACATGCTTGATTGCAAAAACCAACATGGGTTGGCTGTGGCATAGACGGCTAGCACATGTTGGTATGAGGAATCTTCAAAAACTCCTCAAGGGCGATCACATCCGAGGTTTGAAAGATGTTGTTTTTGAGAAAGACAGGCCTTGTAGCGCGTGCCAAGCCGGGAAGCAAGTAGGAGAACATCATCCTGCAAAGAACATTATGACTACGACAAGACCGCTCGAACTACTTCATATGGACTTGTTTGGTCCAATAGCTTACATGAGCATCGGCGGTAATAAATACGGTTTAGTCATTATTGATGATTTTTCCCGCTTCACTTGGGTGTTCTTTTTGCATGACAAGTCAAAAACACAAGGAATGCTCAAGAAATTCTTCAAGCGAGCCCAAAACGAGTTCTCACTATCGATCAAGAGTATTCGGAGCGACAACGGCACGGAGTTCAAGAACATACAAGTGGAGGAGTACCTTGATGAGGAGGGAATCAAGCATGAATTTTCAGCACCATACTCTCCACAACAAAATGGAGTCGCCGAAAGGAAGAACCGAACGCTCATAGAGATGGCAAGAACAATGCTCGATGAATACAAGACTTTGGATCGATTTTGGGCGGAAGCGATTAACACCGCTTGCCACGCCGCAAATCAACTCTACCTTCATCGACTACTCAAGAAGACCCCTTATGAGCTACTCACCGGTAACAAACCCAACATTTCATATTTTCGAGTTTTCAGCTCTCCATGTTATATCTTGAACAAGAAGCCCAGGACCTCAAATTTCGCTTCGAAGTCCGATGAAGGTTTCCTTCTTGGCTATGATTCGAACACTTACGCCTATCGTGTTTTCAACAAGGCCTCCGGACTTGTTGAAGTGGCACGTGACGTAGTGTTCGATGAAACTAATGGCTCCCAAAAGGAGCAATTTGATCAATGTGAATTAGGTAAAGAAGAAGCTCCTTACCAAGCATTGAAGAGAATGGCTCTAGGCGAAGTTCGTCCACAAGAGTCATCGTCACAAATACAAGAGGGAAGTGAACCACAAGAGGAGATCAACAATCAAGGGGGAGTCTCGATACAAGATCAATCACAAGAATATGAAGATGATCAACAAATCAACGAGGGCAACCACTCAGGGGGAGAAGAAAATGATCACCAACACTCAACTCCCCAAGTGCCACACCCAAGAGTACACCAACGCACTCAAAGAGATCACCCAATCGACAACATCATCGGTGATATCCAAAAGGGAGTAACCACTAGATCTCGTATAGCTAATTTTTGTGAGCATTACTCGTTTGTCTCCTTTTTGGAACCACGCAGGACTGAGGATGCATTGAAGGATCCAGACTGGGTGGTGGCAATGCAAGAAGAGTTGAACAACTTCAAGAGAAACGAGGTTTGGGAACTTGTGGCAAGACCCAATGCAAACATAGTGGGCACCAAGTGGGTCTTCCGCAACAAGCAAGACGAACACGGGGTGGTGACAAGAAACAAGGCACGACTTGTGGCCAAAGGTTACTCACAAGTCAAAGGTTTGGATTTCGATTAGACTTTTGCTCCAGTAGCTAGGCTTGAATCAATTAGAATATTACTTGCATATGCTACTCACCATGATTTCAAGCTGTACCAAATGGACGTGAAAAGCGCCTTCCTCAATGGACCGATCAAGGAAGAGGTGTACGTGGAGCAACCACCCGGATTTGAAGACGAAGAGTTCCCCGACCACGTGTATAAACTGCGTAAGGCTCTCTATGGCCTCAAACAAGCTCCTAGAGCTTGGTATGAGTGTCTTAGAGATTTTTTAATTGATAATGGCTTTCAGATTGGCAAAGTAGATTATACATTATTCACGAAAAATCTAGATAATGCTCTTTTTATTTTCCAAATCTATGTTGATGACATAATTTTTGGGTCAACTAACCAATCTTTCTGTGAAGAATTTAGTAGAATTATGACAGACAGGTTTGAAATGTCAATGATGGGAGAATTGAAGTACTTCTTGGGATTCTAAGTGCGGCAACAAAAGGAAGGAACATTCATAAGCCAAACCAAGTACACGCAGGACATACTCAAGAAGTTTGGGATGGACAAGGCAAAGCCCATAAAGACTCCCATGGCTACGAATGGCCACTTGGATCTCAATGAAGATGGACCGAGCGTCGACCAAAAGGTATATCGCTCCATGATTGGATCTTTACTTTACTTATGTGCATCTAGGCCAGATATTATGTTGAGTGTATGTTTGTGTGCAAGATTTCAAGCCAACACTAAGGAATGTCACTTGACAGCCGTAAAAACAATCTTGAGATATTTAGTTCATACACCCAACCTTGGTCTTTGGTACCCAAAAGGCTCCAAATTCAATCTCATTGGTTACTCCGATGCAGATTATGCCGGGTGCAAAGTTGATAGAAAAATCACCTCTGGCACATGCCAATTCCTAGGAAGATCTTTGGTTTCTTGGTCATCTAAGAAACAAAATTCCATTGCTTTATCCACAGCCGAAGCGGAGTATGTTGCAGCCGGGAGTTGTTGTGCACAACTTCTTTGGATGCGACAAACTCTAAGGGATTACGGTTACAATATGAACCATATTCCTCTCCTTTGTGACAATGAGAGTGCCATTAAAATAGCCCACAATCCAGTTGAGCACTCTAGGACTAAACACATAGACATAAGACATCATTTCTTGAGAGACCATTCCATGAAAGGAGACATAACCATCTCACATGTCAACACACAAAAACAATTGGCCGACATATTCACCAAGCCACTTTATGAAAAGCGTTTTTGCGAACTCCGAAATGAGCTAAATATTCTTGATTCTCGGAGTGTGGCTTGAAAAGTTGCATACCTGTATGATTACTTCAAAAATGTTGATTGATTTGTGAAAATTACCCCTCCCTATTTTTCTCTCGAAAAACTATGTCAATTATTAGATCTTGATGAATTTTGATCATTGTATGATTGTTGTATGCTTACTGGTCAAATTCATCAAGATTGCTTGAATTGTTTTGCCTCTCTATTCTCTATTATTGAACCTTCAAATATATATGAATGGGCTATGCAATTCTTTCCTGGTAACCACGGACTAGTCCGTGGTTATCCGGACTAGTCCGCCCATGCAGACTAGTCCGCAGAGTGCCGGTTAGGCCGGACTAGTCCGACGGACCACGGACTAGTCCGATATAGGTCTCTGGATGACTTCGAACTAGTCCGGTCAAGTCCGGACTTGTCCGATTTCTCGTGTCCATAACCCTAGCCGCCACCAAACCCTAATCTACTCATCCCCACATTTGCTCACGCCTTTCTCTCTCTTGCGCTCGAGCTCCCAAAGCAATCTCTTGTGTCCTCCGTCGAAAAGCCACAAGTTTGGGCGGAGATCAAGCTTGAAGACTTGGGGATTGATTCCACCGGACTAGTCCGGCCTCAAACCCCCAAAACTTCAAGTCTCCAACGATTTCTTCGGTAAAAACCTTCAAAACCCTAGAAATCGTATTTTTCTCAATCATTGATCGTTTGGCCTAGCACCCTGCACTAGTTACATGTTTATCTGATGTACTACGTGTATGCTAGACTAGAATTGCATTAGGGATTGTGTCCAGTTCAATCTGTTAGGTTTTTGAGGATGAACACCGGACTAGTCCGGTCCATGCACGGACAAGTCCGGTAGCCCGGACTAGTCCGTGCCTAGGCACCGGACAAGTCCGATGTTTCTGAACCTGAACCTAATTCCTTAATTCCCTAATGCCATCCATTACTATCATGTCTTACCTATGCATTGCATAACTTGTCATTTTTCTTGCTCATTCATTCTCAGATCATGTCGAGCTCCGACAACAAAATCTCCGATTTTGAGGCCGAGTTGGACCACGAGGTGGCATCTCGGTCCTCGGCGGGTCTTGGCAAACGCCAAGAAAGACCTTCCGGGCCTGCTACATCTACTCCCCAGGTTCGGAGGAAGGTCTGTGTCAAGAAGCCCGCCTCGAAGGCTGCTCCGTCTACAAGCGGCCTTCGTCAAGCAAAAGGAAAAGGCAAGGGAGTAGCAATGGGGCCAGTTGGGCCCTTGAAGCTACATGCTCCCAGGGAAGGGGTCCGGGACCCCAATGAAGAGAAATTCAATGGGAAAGGCAGTGATATGGCAGCCAAACTCAGAAGCATTGATTGCTATGGGAGGCCAAAGCAGGCAGCTGATGGAAGGTTTTGGACAAACTTCCATGCAGATTTCTACAGGCTAGTTTACCTGCCGATGAAGACTCCGGTGGTGCGCAGTCAGTGGATTGACTGGGCCTACCTAGAGAAGAAGAAGTGCTCAGCTTTTGATGAAGTCATTGCAGCAGCTGAGAGGCATGGCCTGAAGGATCTGTTTGCCTTCAGACACAATTGGAATGATGAAGTGATTGCACAATTCTATGCAACGTGCCACTTCTCGAGTGAAGATGAAGAGAGTGTGACTTGGATGACCCATGGATCCAAGTACTCCATCACTCAGGAGGATTTTGCAAACCTGCTCCATTTAGACTCTGCTGGAAATGACCACCTGATCATCCACAACATAGGGGTCATTGAGAGGGACGGAATGAAGTTCATGTATGAGCCCAACTCTAAGTATGTTCCTCCCTCCACAAAGAACATGAAGCCCTTCTTTGTGGTCCTGAACAGAGTTCTCCGGAAGACCATTGCCCCCAAGGATGGGGATGCAGGGAGTGTACAGGGCTACCTCCGGACTCTAATGAGGGTCATAAGCAAGAAGAGACAGTTTGATGTTGCAGATTACATTTGGAACGACATGGTCAACATCTCAAGCACCCCCAACCGGTCCTGTGGCTATGCTCCCTACCTGATGTTTATTATTGAGAAAGTCACAGGTATTGAGTTCGTGAAGGATGTGGAGCACACTCCTCTGAGGCCTTAGAAGCCTCAGCCTGTGAGTGTCCAGGCTGCTCCCTCACCAGTCTCCAGTCCCGAGGCGCTGACAAGAGCAAGAAGCAGTGCTAGGGAGGTCCCTACCTCTAGGGAAGCCCCTCAGAGAGGATCCGCCAGTGGGATCCTCAAATACTTGTCAGCAATCTTCTCCTCCTGCAAAAAGACCGAAGTGAAGGTCCACAAACTCAACAAGAAAAGAAAGGAGGACATGAAGTATATAAAGGCCAATGTGGAGCAAATCTGTCGGAAGCTGGAGATCGACCCCATTGGATCTCCAGTGATATCTGAGGAGTCTGACCCGGATTTCACCGAGCTCGGGCCCTTGTCCCCTTCCGAGCTTGCCTATTTTGGCATTGGGGGCTCGAGCAGCTCCGCTCCTCCTCCTCCCTCTCCTCCTCGTCAAGCAGAGAGCGAAGAAGATGAAGACGATGACGAGAGGACCGACAGTGAAGAGTGAAGACCCTAGGACCCTCCTCTCCTTCTTTTTGGTGTCTTGATGCCAAAGGGGGAGAGATTGAGGGGGAGTCTTAGCTTTAGCTGTGATAGGGTGCGAGGAGAGAGTTCTCTTTATCTTTTATTTGTGGTTGTAATAGTTTAACTCTATTTTCATATTAAGTTTGGTCCTGTGATGAATTGCTTAATTTATTTGGAGTGTGTGATGAAAACTGTGTTTTTTGCCCCTGGAATGTCATATGCATTTGATATCAGTTGGTTAATGCAAATTCTGTCATTCTCAATGTATTCATGCACTTAGTATGCATCCCACCATAAAGAATGCACATATGGATAATTCTCTTGTTGCTTGATGTATTTTTTAGTCATATGTGCATACTTTATGAAAATCTCATTTTTTGCCTTATTTTGTGAAATCTCAATTGGTTGTCATCAATCACCAAAAAGGGGGAGATTGAAAGTGCATCTAGGACTCCCTTGTGGGTTTTGGATGATTTATGACAAGTAATTGGGATCCTAATCCTTTTGTTGAGATGAATGCAGGCAAATGATGAAAAATGAGCAAAATGCCAAAAAGAAGGGAAATGAGAAGCAAAGTGAATTTGAGCTCAAGAAGAAGAAAATAGTAGATTATTATGTATAGAGTGTGTTAAGGAAACACACCTAAGAGCTCAATCACTTTCAAGCACACACATACAATGCACAAAGTTATACAGGACCGGACTAGTCCGATATCAGCCGGACTAGTCCGATATCACATTCTGCACTAGATCGGACAAGTCCGATCTCCACCGGACTAGTCCGATATCTTTCTGATCCACTTCGGACTAGTCCTCCCCAATGCGGACTAGTCCTCAACACAATGCACAAGCCACACAAAATCGGACAAGTCCGTTGTGATCCGGAATAGTCCGATATTCATTCTGATCCACTTCGGACAAGTCCGGTGTCACCACGGACTAGTCCGATATACACACTGATCTAAATCGGACAAGTCCTCCAAGTGCGGACTTGTCATCCCAAACACTTAGGGTTTCATATGACCAGACAAGTCCGATGTCAATCGGACTAGTCCAAAGATTTCCAGTAGTGAAATCGGACAAGTCCGTTGTCAACCGGACTAGTCCGATATTCCTAGACACTTAGGGTTTGCTACACAAAGCACACCGGACTAGTCCGGTGACCACCACGGACTAGTCCGATCTTTCTGAACCCTAACGGTCACTTTTAGAAACCCCATATAAATAGAGGTGCACGGCCCACTTTTACAATCTCTCGAACCCTAGCGCCGTCACACCTCCCAAGAGACTCAAAAACCATCTCTCTCCACGAAATTAAGTGCAAAATCAATCAATCCATTGAAGATCACTTCTAGATCATTGGAGAGACACTTGGCACACATCATTGAGCTCTTGGTTTGATTCTCTAACACACTCTTACGTTTCAATTTGTAATTTTCGAGTGTGTTATTGGTGTCATTGTGAGTTGTAATCAAGGGAGCTCTCAACGTGTGAGAACGCCCCTTCAACTTCGTTATTTACCCTTTGTGATTAGTGGAAGAGGATTGGCCTTCGTGGCGATCCGACGAGGAAAGGGTTGGAGAAGACCCGGTCCTTTTGTGGGCTCCTCAACGTGGATGTAGGTTGCCTTCGTGGTAGCCGAACCACGGGATAAATCGTGTGTCTTGTCCTTTTTGTGTTCTTCATCTAATTTGATCAACTTAATCTAGGGTTTGATTCACTTTATTCAATTTAAGTCTAATTGTTGATCAAGAGCTTTAACTACTATAGAATCTGACATACAACTATTAAATTGAGATTCAAGTTTATATTTCCGCTGCAAACATTAACGAATCAATCAATTTGTCTGAACTTGATCAACCTAACCCGTGAAAACCGGACTAGTCCGCACATTACCGGACTAGTCCGATATCTCTGGTATTAACCTTGTTGTTGAGTGTTACAGGAACCGAGAAAAATCAAGAAGGCCTATTCACCCACCCCCCCCCTCTAGGCCCACATTCACTTATCAACATTATTAGGCTTTCTAGCTTGAGGGGAGTTTCCCTTGACAAAGATAATGTGTTCCTTGTTATTCTTATGGTTTCTAGCATTTTGCTTTTCACCATAAGAATACACGAGTATATACTTGACATTTAGAGGTCGTGAGACCAAGTATGCACTACGTGCATACTGACCTTCTCCTTGTCAAATATTCCACTATGGGAAGGTAGCTTGTCCTTGGTCGAGTTTGACTTTTCTTTGAAGCTAGTGTCAATTTTAGCACATGCACAAGTCATAGTTGTTTCAGATTTTAAGTGTTGAGAAGGTGATCTTGAAGAGGATGAAGGGTCACTTTGCTTGAGTGACTCAACTTGTACCTCAAGGATCATGTTAACTTTGGTTAAGTCAGCAAGTTCATCCTTGATGATTACATTTGAGTCGCTTAACTTCAAGCAAGCTTCCTTGCTTGAAGCTAACTCAAGTTCTAGTGACTTGCTTCGCTCCTTTTCAAGTTCAAGGAGCTTTTTGATCTTAAGATATTCCTCCTTTTCAAGGATGATCATATCTTCTTAGCGATAAACAAGCTCCTCCTTATCAACAAGCTTATCCATTAAAAATTTCATCTTAGAAGCAGTTTTCTTGTCTAAACCACTAAGCATATATTCATTTTCATCACAACTATCGTATTCACTAGAATCATCACTATCACAGGCAAAGGAATACGAGGAGGAAGATTTAGTTGTTACTTTTCTTTTACCTTCCTTCGCCATTAGGGATGTGTCGTTGTCCTTCCATGCGCCAATAATTGGGAAAAGGGTGGATTTCTTGGTTGTCTTCTTGATGGATATGCTAGCCATCTCCTCTTCGGATGAGGACTCATCATTGGAGTCCCACTCTTTTCCTAGGTGCGCTTGTCCAACTTTCTTTTTATTTTTGAACATCTTCTTAGGTTGAGGCTTTGTATCCTTAGTCTTCTTCTTGTTTTCTTCATAAGGACAATCAATTATAAAGTGATCGTATTCACCACAGTTATAGCAAGCGCACCTCAACTTTAGTCTTGATTTGTCTTTGTATCTTCCTTCATTTGATCTACCACCTTTTCTTATTTTCATCATCTTCTTTAATTTCTTCATAAATAGGATCATATCTTCTTCATCTATATCGATGCTTTCATCGTCGCTGCCGTCTTCTTCTTGAGCCTCTCGAGCTTCTTTTGACATAGGCTTACAACTGGACTTCAAAGCGACTCCTTTCTTCTTTGTCGAGGTAAGGCCGGCAATCTCTTTGGCATGCTTTGCTTGTTTCCCCGTCATCTAAAAATTGATAATCTTTCCAAGCAATTTATCCGGGGTCATTTTCTGATACTCGGGGCTCTCTCTAATCATCGAGCATAGAGTTACGTTGCGAGGCATGAACGCTCTGAGAATTAGCTTCACCACCTCATGATCATTCCACTTCTTGCTTCAATGTGATCAAACATTATTGATGAGATTCTTCAACCGATTGTACATGTCTTGTGGTGACTCATCTTCTTCTATGGCGAATCTTCCCAATTCGCCTTCGATCATTTCAATTTTAGCCTCTCGCACCTGACGATCACCTTCATGTGCGGTTTGTAGTGTTCCCCATATTTCCTTAGCAATTTCGAGTCCATCCACCTTGGTGAACTCATCTAGGCTCAATGATGATGTTATGATAGCTGCAGCTTGAGCGTTCCAATGAATAGCTTGCTCTTGACTTGGTGTGAGCTCTTCATCATCATCTGGGATATCTATCCCTGTACACACTATATGCCACAAGTTGGGGTTAAGTGATATTAGATGCATCTTCATATTCTGTCTCCACAAAGAATAATCATTGCCGTCAAAGAAAGTTGATTTCCCTAGAGGAATCGACAAGTAATGATTATTATTCGAATTTAACTGATCATAATTAAAAGGATATCTGGAGTAGTCGGCGTGACTACTCTCTTATTCTTTTCATCCTCGATCTTTATCTTCCCTTTGGAGAGTGTCTTCTTCCTTAAGAGTGCCTTGAGTTCAAGCATCTACTCATCATCATCCTCGCAGTCTTGGATTGCGTCGAGGAGATTCTCCATCTTCTGAGCCTTTTCATCATCAACCTTCTCTTGGTTGAAATTCTTGTGCACATCCTTCATGTCCGACATCTTCTCTTTGAGCGATGAGTCTCTTTTGAAGAGTCCCGCTCTGATACCAATTGAATGTAGCCTAGAGGGGGGTGAATAGGCTTTTGGGCTTTCATCGGATCCTGAGACACTCAACAACTTGATCAAATACAGAAAAACGGACTAGTCCGGTAGGGTGCGGACTAGTCCGGTGTGTGCGGACTAGATCGATCAAGTTTGATCGATGATTTCGATCCAAGTACTCTATGCAGCGCAAATAGAGTTGTAACTCGAGTGTATTGCTTCAATGAAACTAGATATGGCACAAGTTAACTTTCGTTTCAAAGTTTTAACAGAAGTTGAACAAGATCGAGCAAACCCTAGTTTGCAATGAATAGTAAGAACAAAAGTAAAGACACAATGATTTTATCCCGTGGTTCGATTCCACAGAGGAAATATACATCCACATTGAGGAGTCCACGGAGGACCGGGTCTTGACCAACCCTACCCTCGTCGAGTCGCCATGGAGGTCGATTCTCTTCCACTAATCACAAAGGGAGTAAATAACTGTGTTCAAGGGGCCTTCTCACAAGTTGAGGGCTCCCCAAGATTTACAATTCGAAACACCACTAGTGGTACCCAGCATACCGGGTACCATCACGCACAAGCTAGAGTCGCCTAGGTACCTCGCCTCCCAACAGGGACAGGTTCCGAGGGCACCACGTGTTCAAAGAAACCTGGACCCGCCGGCTTCTGATGGGAAGTCTGGGGTGCCCATGAGGCATCCAAAAGGGGGAGCCCAACCCCACCTTGACGACAAGCTCCCAGGCAGCCACGTGTCCAGCAGGACGGGACCCGACCTCCTCCGCAGAGGTGAGCTCCCAAGCTTCCACGTGGCCCACGAAGGCGAGACCTGATCTCCCCAGCGGAGGCAAGAACCTGAGCTACCACGTGGCCCGCGGGGCGAGACCTGGTCTCCCCCATGGAGGTAAGCTCCCAAGCTGCCACGTGGCCCACAAAGTCGAGACCCGATCTCCCCAGCGAAGGCGGGCACCCGAGCTACCAAGTTGCCCGCGGGGTGAGACCTGGCCTCCCCCACGGAGGTGAGATCCCGAGCTGCCACGCGGCCCACAAGATGGGCATGGCCTCCACCATGGCGGAGAGCTCCCCAGCGGGTGCATGGTCAGTCCACTTGCCCTGAGCAGATAGTGGGGAAGTTAAGAGGGTGGTGCGCCTTGTCTCCATCAAGCCTCGAAAATCTGCAGCTTCCCCAGGCGCATGGCGCGGTGCACACCTAATGTCAGGTACCTCTATGACTAATCGCATCATAGTGAAGGTGTCGCAGGCCTATCCCCCTCCGCCAAGTGGGTAGCTTACAGCGCCAGACACAGTTGGATGGGACATTCCCTGCCAACATCAGCAACAGAGCGTGGGCTACTGACAACCCAAGCGGCAAGACAGCGAGTCCTCACATCCGCGGTCAGATAAAGCTTACAGAAGAAGCCTTAGATCTCTTAAGATAAGATCGCCATCGCTACAAGGACAAGACTCAGAATCCCCAATACACACACACACACTCGCATACACACTCAGCAAGCAATATAATCAACCGTGGAGTAGGGTGTTATGCTCCTTGCGGCCCGAACCACGTAAAAACTCGACTGTTTCATACTCTTCCACTAGAACACTAGTTTGAGGCCTAAGCCCCGCCGAACAAGAACCTCTGCGGGGTGCTCGTTAGCATATCTGAATAAGTGTCGCATTGACCCTTCGACATTTGGCGCGCCAGGTAGGGTATTTTTCCTTCAAAAAAGTGGTAGCGATTTCACCATCATGGTGTTCATCAGGCCCGTAGAAGGCGGTTTTCACGGCCGTCGTCCGGTGACCAGGTCTGTCGCTCGAGGGGCGCTCTCTGGTCCATCTCGATCCCGTGCAGGTACAACTGGCCAAAATGGCACATCAGGACACGCCCCATCTCAGTCGGCTCCACCAGCGCCCACAACAGCGAGCCCGAAGAGCACTTTGGCGGCGGCCAAAGCTCTCCTCCACCACCCACTGTCGCTGAACGCCTC
Source organism: Tuctoria greenei (assembly GCA_036927565.1). NCBI lineage: Eukaryota > Viridiplantae > Streptophyta > Magnoliopsida > Poales > Poaceae > Tuctoria > Tuctoria greenei. The sequence goes on from JAYESD010000006.1 coordinate 155,661,291, forward strand.
TCAAGGGGCGGCTCAACAGTGGGTCCAACACATTGACCACCCCGCCGTCGCAGCCATCAACTCCCCCAACAGGGGAAGGCGCCTCGTGTTGCTTTCACGCACGGCGTCCATCGACCGTCACTCCGCCAACTCCCGCTCCTCCAAGCCTATGAGCGTTGGCTGGCTCCCCATGGAGGATATTATGGCTGAGCTTGACCGTTGTCAAGCTCACATGGACGGTCGTGTTATCATCGAGCGGAAGCAAGAGAGGCGGCACAACCTCGACAACGAATATGGCCCTCAATGCCCTGTTCACGATGTGTCCTCCGACCAAGGTGCGCCGCAGGTAACCCCTCTGCCACCTGACCAGGAGTATGTCGGCTCGACAGTTCCCCTGCAGTACTCAATGCAGCAGGATGTGCAACAGCAGTACTTGGCACAACCAGTACCATTGCAGTAACGCATGGCACAACCAGTGCCACAACCGCAAGTCCAACAAGTGTCGCATGCCGTGCAGCAGACCCTCTTGGGGTATGCTATCCCATCTGCCTCTCCAACGAGGCGCGTGGGAGGCTGCTCGGTGTTGGATCCACACCTCCGCTTCGCAATGTGGGCATGCAAGTTCCGTCCACATATCCCGGAGATATTTGACGGAAGCATCAACCCAGTGGAGTTCCTGCAAATCTACACTACAATGCTTCTTGCTGCAGGAGCGTATGAGACCACCCTGGCGAACTACTTCCCAGTCGCCCTGACTGGATCAGCCCGCTCGTGGCTGATGAGCATTCCCGAGGGGTCTATAACCTCTTGGGATGAGTTGTTCCGGCAGTTCACAGCGAACTTCGGCAGCTCCTACACACGCCCCGACACCGAGATTGACCTTCACGTCGTGCGATAGCAACCCAAGGAGACGATGCAATCATTCATCCAGCGTTTCTCCCAGGTATGCAACTACATTGCCAACATCCCAAATACCTCTGTCATAGTAGCATTTCACCAGGGGGTGCATGACCGCAAGATGCTCAAGAAGTTAGCTACGCACAACGTACAAGACGTCTCCGAGCTCTTCTCTATAGCCGATCGGTGCGCCAGCGCGGCAGAAGGTCGCGACTGGCACACTCAGCCCGCCCCCAGAGCGGGCGGGGCCAGCCAGACTGGAGAAGGAGTCGCTACCCCTGGTAGCGGCAAAAAGAAGAACAGGAACCGGGGTGGCGGCCAGAACAAGCCGCTGCATGGATCCCCTGTCGCGGCAGCAGCCGCAACCGGAGGAGGCAAGCCCCCACGCCCAGAGAAATGCCCTCGTCAGCCACCTGCCACTGATGAAGACGTCGAGCTCTGCCCGGTGCACAAGACTTGCGAACACACCGTGAGCGAGTACTGGGAGATAAAAAGGTGCGCCGAATGCTACCAAGAGCGGGCGCAGTAGCGCCCGAATGGTGCCCCCTTCCGCCAACGAGAGGTCAAGCAGAAGGTCGAACCCAAGGTCGACAATGATGAGGAGCTGGAGTACCAGAAGCAAGAGCGGGCCGTCAAAGTGGTCCACCAAGATGAGGACTCTGACGCCAGCAGCAACAACAAGTGTCGCAAGACCCTCCACGTCATCTTCGAAGGGTCTTGGGATCCCGCGTCATGGAACACGGTCAAGACCCTTCGTTGTGCGGTGGCTTCGATTGCCCCTGTACCCACTCCGGCGCAGCACCACCGCTGGAAGGAGACACCAATCAGCTTCGACGCCTCTGACTGTACCAAGAACATGGCCGGGGCAGGGGTCCTACCTCTCCTAGTCTCCCCCACCATAGCTAACGTCAAGCTCCACTACGTATTGATAGATGGCGGGGCCGGCCTCAACCTACTCAGCCGTGAATCCTTCGAGTAGCTGCAGATCCCGATGTCCAAGTTGGACCCCTCGAGCCCATTTTCGGGGGTGGAACCTGGGAGCATCATCCCGTACGACAACATCCACCTGCGGGTGACCTTCGGGACACCTGAAAACTACAGGACGGAGAGCATCCTCTTCGACGTTGTCGATGTCAACCTCCCCTTCAACGCTATCATCGGCAGGCCTGCCCTGTACCAGTTCATAGTTGTAGCCCACTACAACTACCTTGTCCTGAAGATGCCAACCCCCTCTGGCATCCTCATGATCCACAGAGATTGCACTGCTGCAGTGTTAGCCTTGGAGCAGCTCCAAGCACTCACGACGGACCCAACACTAGTCCCGATCAGTGATGGATCAAGTCGAACTCCGCCAAGCTCACGACACCGCAGAGCACCTGCCGCACCTCAGTTGCAGCCCTCCGACAGCATCGACACCTCTGCCAAAGCTGCCAAGCCCAGTCTCGGCTCTGCTTGGACCACTCGCAAGACTCGCGGTCAAGGCAGGAAATAGGGATGCTCGCTCATTGCCCCTCTAAGTAGCTGTTGATAGCAAGGTTGCCCGCCAACCATCGCAGCTACTCATGGATCTGTGGGCAACCCTATATTAAATACTAGTCTTAGTACAATAGTGTAAAGGATTTCGTAGGACTTAGGAGCAGCACTAAGGACAACAAAGCACCGGGGGGTCAGGCCCAGAGTGTGCAGTGAGCTTAGCTTGGTTTCGAACCCTAAGCTTGTGCACCCTACCACCCCCATCATCCGGAGGCAAGCCGTTGCCCTCCTTTGTAAAAGCTCATCTCCCCCTATGAACTCCTATCAAAAAATCGCTGTTTTACTTAAAGGCTTCATAAAAACTTTGTCCATTTACTTATGCATTAAGTCTATGAACATGCCACACTAAGACTCGTTTATTGCGTATTAGTTTATATGTGCGGTTGTGCACTCTATAACTCACCCATGCAGGAGTCATGCAGCCCTAATGAAGGCGGGTCTGCTTGAGGTGCCTGCGGTGTATGAGGGGTCTTTCTCGCACCTCTTGTCATTAGAGACCTGTGACGCCAAAAGGTTCCCTGGGAAAGGCCTGTGCCGAGCAGGAGGTCCAGGGGGTGTAAACTGCTTAGCCTGGTCTTGTATCCTAAGCGTACACACCCTGCCTCCAAGCGCTACAGCCAAGTACTAAGAGCCAGAAAGCTCACACCATGAGGACGACAGGAGCCGGACCTCGGAGCACCAACACACTGAATTACCCAGGCCCTGCAAATCAGCCCAGGACAGTAATGCATGATAGAGCTAAGGGAGAGCTACAGGTCAATCAACGAGCAAACTAGTCCACCTTGCTTCTATCATATGTGCAGAACAGCCCGCGCCAGAGCATCCAGCTCCGACACCTCCCAAGGGACATGTCATCGATGTCTACTCGAAGATGGTGCACGGCGCCGGAGCATCCATCTCCGGCACCTCCCAAGGGGTCTGCCGTTGATGTCTACACAAATATGGTGGACGACGCCGGAGCGTCCAGCTCCGGCACGTCCCAAGGGGCCTGCCGTCGACGTCCCAGAATGTCAACGACAACACCAAACGTGGATAAGTGAGTAAACACGCCTGCCCCGCTCTTGTTGCTAATAAGGTTCCCTTGGGATAGCCTGTAAACCAGGGGCCTGCCGTCGACGTCTACACGGAGATGGTAGACGGCGTCGGAGCATCTAGCTCCGACACCTCCCAAGGGGCCTGTCGTCGAAGTCTACACAAAGATGGTGGATGACGCCGGAGCATCCAGCTCCAGCACCTCCCAAGGGGCCTGCCGTCGACGTCCCAGAACATCAACGACAGCACCAAGCGCGGATAAGTGAGTAAACCCTCTTGCCCCGCTCTTGTTGCTAACAAGGCTCCCTTGGGATAGCCTGTAAACCAGGGGCCTACCGTCGACGTCTATACGAAGATGGTGGACGATGCTAGAGCATCCAGCTCTGGCACCTCCCAAGGGGCCTGCCGTCGACGTCTACACAAAGATGGTGGACGATGCCGGAGCATCCAACTCCAGCACCTCCCATAAGGCTTGCCTTCGACGTCTACACGAAGATGGTGGATGACGTCGGAGCATCCAGCTCCGGCACCTCCCAAGGAGCCTGTCGTCGACGTCCCAGAACGTCAATGACAGCACCAAGCGCGGATAAGTAAATAAAAACCTCCTGCCCCACTCTTGTTGCTAACAAGGTTCCCTTGGGACAGCCTGAAAACCAGGGGCCTGTCATCGACGTCTACACGAAGATGGTGGACGACGCCAGAGCATCCAGCTCCGACACCTCCCAAGGGGCCTGCCGTCGACATCTACACAAAGATGGTGGATGATGCTGGAGCATCTAGCTCTAGCACCTCCCAAGGGGCCTGCCGTCGACGTCTCTATGATGATGGTGAACGACGCCGGAGCATCTAGCTCTGGCACCTCCCAAGGGGCCTGCTGTCGACGTCCCAGAACTTCAACGACAGCACCAAGCGTGGATAAGTGAGTAAACCTCCTGCCCCGCTCTTGTTGCTAATAAGGTTCCCTTGGGATAGCCTATAAACCAGGGGCCTGCCATCGACATCTACACGGAGATGGTGGACGACGCCGGAGCATCAAGTTCTGGCACCTCCCAAGGGGCCTGCCGCCGACGTCTACACAAAGATGGTGTACGATGCCACAGCATTCGGCTCCAGCACCTCCCAAGGAGCCTGCCGTCGATGTCTCTACGGTGATGGTGGACGACGCCAGAGCATCCAGCTCCAGCACCACCCAAGGGGCCTGCTGTCGACGTCCCAGAATGTCAACGACAACACAAGGCGCGGATAAGTAAGTAAACCCTCCTGCCCCTCTTTGCTGTTAACAAGGTTCCCTTGGGATAGCCTATAAACCAGGGGCCTGCCGTTGACATCTACACGGAGAAGGTGGACGACGCTGGAGCATCCAGCTCCGGCACCTCCCAAGGGGCCTGCCATCGACGTCTACATGAATATGGTGGACGATGCCAGAGAATCCAGCTCCGGCACCTCCCAAGGGGCCTGCCGTCGATATCTACACGAAGATGTAGGACTACATCAGAGCGTCCAGCTCCAGCACCTCCAAGGGGCCTGCCGTCGATGTCTACACAAAGATGGTGGACGATGTCGGAGCATCCAGCTCCAGCACCTCCCAAGGGGCCTGTCGTCGACATCTCTACGATGATGGTGGACAACGTCTGAGCATCCAGCTCCGGCACCTCCCAAGGGGCCTGTCGTCGACGTCTACACGAAGATGGTGGAAAACGCTAGAGCGTCCAGCTCCAGCACCTCCCAAGGGGCCTGCTGTCGACGTCTACACAAGGATGGTGGACGATGTCGAAGCATCCAGCTCTAGCACCTCCCAAGGGGCCTACCGTCGACGTCTCTATGACGATGGTGGACGAAGCCGGAGCATCCATTTCCGGCACCTCCCAATGGGCCTGCCGTCAACATCCCAGAACGTCAATGACAGCACCAAGCGCGGATAACCTTTAAAACAGGGGCCTACCATCGACGTCTCTACGATGAAGGTGGACGACGCCACAGCATCCAGCTCCGGCACCTCCCAAGGGGCCTACTGTAGATGACTCCACGACGATGGTGGATGACGTCGGAGCATCCAAATCTGGCGTCTCCCTAGAGGCTTGCCATCGACGACTCCGCGACGATGGTGGACGACGCCAGAGCATCCAGCTCCGGCAAATGGTGTCGCTACGACACTCCAAACACCCCCACTCCACTGGGGGGCAGTTCAAGAAATTGTGCGATCAAGTGGTAGAGTGCTTAGCCAAATAACCACATCTACCAAGGGGCCTCTAAGGGGATCCACATGCAGAAAATCAATAAACGACACTTCAACCATGTCAATTGTGCAAATTGTTGTTCCTAAGAAGCCAACGAGCTCAACAAAGGTTCTGCAAATCCTTACCTTAGCTAAGGACTTAGAGCAACAGTTGAGAAGCACAAAGACAAGGCAAGAAGCCAAACACAAATTTGAGTTCATTAAGGAATTCTTTACAAGGGAGGGTGAATCCCAAATACAAAAAACAAGCTACCAGCCTCAGCCTCGACTGAACTGTGCTACGACATGTTAAGCGGCTTCCATAACCTCCGCCGCTACTGTCGCCTTGCGTTCCTCAACAGGGCCTTCAAACACTGGCTCCAGTGGCTGATCAAGATACCGGATCCGGTAGCACACCAAGACATGGGATGCCACTGTCTCCGCCGCTGAGGTGCCCTCAGCTTCCAAACGCTGAGCCAGCTGATGCTCCTGCATATCAAGCTCCCGGTCGTGGTGCTCTGCTGCCTGCTCCCAAGCTTGAATGTCAAGATCATGCAGTAGGAGTTCCTGATGCTAAGCTAGGTGTTGCGCCCAATCCCGCGCCAAATTGCTCTCCCGAAGCTCAAGGTCTTCAAGGTGGGACTGCAGTCTGTCCCGATCGGCCTTAGCCCGGGCCGTCATCGCCTGCGCTGCCACCTCCTGTTCGGTGACAGCAGCCTCCCTCTTGGCAACGGCAGCTTCTTGGCAACTCAGGGCCTCTCGACCGGCAGTAAGACCGTGCAGGAGGGCGTCATCAGCGTTGTTGGCTGCCTTGGCATCAGCCATAATCTTCTGGTTCAAGGCGTCTGAGGCCCTCACCAAGAGGTGCCTCACCTCCAGTTCCTTGCTCTCCTTCTGGTAATTCACCTTCGCCTCGGTGATCCTAGAGCTCAAGAGACCCTCCCAGCCTCGGAGGCGCTCGCCCTCAGCACGTAGCTTCTCCCGCTCCGTGGCAAGAGCCTCCTGCGCCCAGCGGAGGTTGGATCGCACCTGAAGCATGCTGGATTGCGTCAAGTCCATGACGTCGGAAAGCCGCTTCGGCTGCACCAAAGTCAGGGAAGGCCATTCGGTGATCATCTCGGGGACCCCTTCCTCCCGTAGCGGTGAAGGCGAGGACACCAACATTGACAATCTTGCCCCTGGAATCTGAGCAGGAGTTGCGATACCACCTGAAACAGCAGGGCAACCATCACTCAGAGAGCCACCCACTGAATTGGCAGCAGTGGAGGTCAGACCCCCAGCCCCGGAGTCGGCTCCGACATGGCCTCTGCCACGACAGTCGGAGGTGCCTTTGCCACGATGGCCAGGGGTGCCTCTGGTGTGACAGCTGGAGATGCAACTGGAGATGCTTCACTACCCACGCCAGGCACAGACGTCGGAGCAGCGCTCCCCTGAACAAGCTTGGCGGGTTGCCCTGCCAGCAAAGCCGTAGCATCCTCGGCCGCCTTCAAAGCACTTCCGGGCACTACCCCCAGCGGTAGGGGCCTCACAACAGCTGACATAACCCCGCAAATCAAGATCAAGCCCTGACCAATCAGCATAGGCAGGCGAGATAGTAGAGCAAGTGTTGGCAAGAATGCCTTACTGACGTCCCCGAAAGCTCCAGCGAGCCTCCACTTTCGGCGACCCTAAAGCCGCGGGCCCTGGCAATGGCGTAACAAGCGATGCCATCCCAGAAGGGCCTCCGCCAAAACCACCAGCAGTGCCGCCGCACATGCGCCAGTGTGCTTCCACCAACCCCGACAGAGCCACCTCCTGAGACACCGACAATGTCGGCTCGAGGCCTTTTTGCCTGAGGGTCCGTTGGTGTGATGCTGTCGGAGTCCCCTATGGCACCCTGGACCGCGAAGGTGATGGGGATGCTGGATGACATGCCGACCGCCGACGACGGTGGAGCCGCCGCTTGACAGACCGAACCTCCCCCCGAAGAACCGCCGATGCCAGGTACTAAAGAGGGGTGCGCCGGTGGATGCTGACTTGGAGCGAAGGCCCCCTGCGGTGGTGCCTTCATGACCTCGACCACCAGGGCCTTCCATTTGCCTACATCGGGTACTGGTGCCTTCCCCTTACCTACGTCAGGACTAGCGCTTTGCCTTTCCCCCAGCAGTGGGTGCCTCCTCCGCCACGGAGGCTTCGGAGCCTGAAGAAGGTGCGGACTCCTCCGAAGAGTCGACGATGGTCAGGCCCCAGCTCTCATCACCAACCTGTCGCGGCGCAAGACCAATCGCGTCCAAGTTGGGCATCTCCTTCAGAACCTTTGTTCGAAGGTCCCGATCCGTGCAAAGCGGTGGGCAAGCCTGCGGAAGGTTGAAGACATCGTCCGATAGCAGGTCGTCGCATGCCTTGGATATTGCTTCAAAGACCTCCTGTGGGGTCGTCTCCGTGTCACGACCCCTCAGAAACCTGGTACAATCTTGGAGCCCAAAGTAGAGCCATGCAGGGCGGCAACGGTGCTGAAGAGGGGCCAGACAGCAGCGAACGAAGTCGGCCATCACCGACAGCTCCGACAGGCCATGGTCCACCAGGAATCGGATCCTCTCCATCACCGGTGTGTACACCACCTCAAGCTCTGGGCGTTCCTCCCAGGCCGCCTTCCTAATCGCCGGCCAGCCGGTGGGTAGGACCATGCGATCGTGGGCATCAACATGTACGACCACCCAGTCGCTCCTCCAGCGGGTCCACTTCGCCGAGGAGAGCGGAGTAATGTACTTAAAGGGGTTGTTGGCCCGACGCTGGAAGCAAAAGCCGCCGAGGAAGTTGGCTTTGTTCTTCTTCCTAGTCCGCCTCAGCACGAAGAATTGCCAGAACACCGACACGCATGGTCACACCCCGACGAACATCTCGCAGAAACGCGAGAACACCGTCGCCACAACCAGAGAGTCCGGCGACAGGTGATGGAGCTGGAGCCCAAGGACTTCCAGGAGTGTCACCAGGAAGGAGGAAACAAAAGGTATAAACCCAGAGTATGCGTACGCTTGGAAGAAGACGATCTCCTTGTCCCCCAACTCCAGTGGTAAGGAGCCAGGGCGGATTGGATCCTGTCGTTCCTTGTCCTCCCAGCCGAAAAGCCGCCTCACGGGTGAGACATCCTCCATCCGGGAAGGAGGAAGAGCTGAGTCCATTGGAGCAGGGGCTTGAGAACCTCAAGGATGGTCAGACACACAAGGAGGGAGTTGAAGGCTCGAATGCTTGGGACGTGTGGAAGAAAGGAAACTCCATTGCCCACAAAGGTACCTTCTTAAAGTACCCTAGTGGCGTTTGGGCGCACTGTGCAAATCTGAGCGGACTCCAAATCAACGGCTCGTAACACAGCGTCCATGATGAGTAGGCCTACGTCCCCCGTTAGAAAAGTCGGCCCGAGCAGTTCCCCGCCGCAAAAGGCAACTCGACGGTTCCCATAAAGACGAAAGTGAAAGCAACAGAAGTGAGGCAGGCGCCTTGAGAACTATCGCGATAAGATCGTAGCAAGCAAAGATCCCGTCACTAGGACCCCTCAACCAGAGAGGAACACATGTTCATAGCAGCAGAAGAGCGCACCGCTTCGACTGATCAAGACAAAAATTAAAAGACCGCGCGGGAAAATAGGATAAGGCCCCACCCTCGGGCTCGTCGCCTCACCCCAAGGTGAACCCAGGGGCCACTGTCGGTACCCAGCAGATCGGGTACCCTCGCGCACAAACTAGAGCCGCCTAGGTACCTCGCCTCCCAACAGGGACAGGTTCCGAGGGCACCACGTGTTCAAAGAAACATGGACCTGCCGGCTTCTAATGGGAAGTTCGGGGTGCCCACGAGGCATCCAAAAGGAGGAGCCCAACTCCACCTTGACGACAAGCTCCCAGGCAACAACGTGTCCAGTACGACGGGACCTGACCTCCTCCGCAGAGGTGAGCTCCCAAGCTGCTACGTGGCCCACGAAGGTGAGACATGATCTCCCCAGCGGAGGCAAGCACCTGAGTTGCCACATGGCCCGCGGGTGAGACCTGGCCTCCCCCACGGAGGTAAGCTCCCAAGCTGCCACGTGGCCCACGAAGTCGAGACCCGATCTCCCCAGCGAAGGCGGGCACCCCGAGCTACCACGTGGCCCGCGGGGTGAGACCTGGCCTCCCCCACGGAGGTGAGCTCCCGAGCTGCCATGTGGCCCACAAGACAGGCATGGCCTTCACCATGGCGGAGAGCTCCCCAACGGCTGCATGGTCAGTCCACTTGCCCTGAGCGGATAGTGGGGAAGTTAAGAGGGCGGTGCGCCTTGTCTCCATCAAGCCTTGAAGATCTGCGGCTTCCCCAGGCGCATGGCGCGACACACACCTAATATCAGGTACCGCTACAACTAATCGCATCACAGTGAAGGCGCTGCAGGTCTATCCCCCTCCGCCAAGTGGGTAGCTTACGGCGCTAGAGACAGTTGGATGGGACATTCCCTGCCAACATCAACAACAACGCGTGGGCTACTGACAACCCGGGCGGCAAGCCGGCGAGTCCCCATGTCCGCTGTCAGAGCAAGCTTATAGAAGAAGCCTTAGATCTCTTAGGATAAGATCGCCCCGGGACCACCTGTCGGGCCCCGGGACCCCACTTGTAAGGCGTCCGACCTTGACTATAAAAGGCCCGGACCGCAACCGCTACAAGGACAAGACTCAGAATCCCCAATACACACGCACACTCGCATACACACTCACCAAGCAATACAATCCACCATGGAGTAGGGTGTTATGCTCCTTGCGGCCCAAACCACGTAAAAACTCGACTGTTTCATACTCTTCCGCTAGAACACTAGCTGAGGCCTAAGCCCCTCCGAACAAGAACCTCTGCGGGCTGCTCCTTAGCAGATCCGGGAGAAGTGTCGCATTGACCCTTTGACAACTATCAAACACACTCGAAAGATATGCGATAAAACAGCGAGAGTGTGTGAGAGATTCAAACCCAAGAGCTCAAGACGTGAAGAATGTGTCTTTCCTTTGATCTATGGTTAATCCTCAAGAATTTGATCTTTCTTGCGTTGGATTGTATGGAGGGACGTGTTTTCTGGGCTCTTAGAAGGTGTGATGGCGCAGGGGGTCGAGAGTAATCATAGTAGGGTCTGCACCTTTATTTATATGAGGATTTCCAAATGTTACCGTTAGGGTTTACGAAGTCCGGACTAGTCCGTGGTGGACTCCGGACTAGTCCGGTGTGCGGCCCGTGAAAAAACCTTAGTGTTCAGGAATATCGGACTTGTCCGAAAACATGCGGACTAATCCAATCTGGGCACTGGAGATATTCGATCTAGTTCGTCACATATCAGACTAGTCCAGCGTGGTGAATCCCTTAGTGAATTGAGGACAAGTCAACACTTGGAGGACTTGTCCGATTTTAGTCAGAGAGGTTATCGGACTAGTCCGGATATTATCGGACTAGTCCAGTGTCGTGAAATTTTGAGGGGCTAAGGACAAGTACGAAATTGAGGAACTTGTCCGAAGTTGGTCGAAAAGGATTTTGGACTAGTCCGTGGAATATCGGACTTGTCCGATGTTGATCAGAGGTATTATCGGACTAGTCCAGACTTTATCGTACTAGTCTGTTGCGACAAGTCTGCATTGGGAGAACTTGTCTGTTCCTGGACAAAGAGATTATCGGACTAGTCCGGGGTATATCGGACTAGTCCGGCTCTGTGTAAATTTGTACAATGAGAGTGTTTTCTTTTGCTTGAGCTCTTGGGGTGTGTTTCTCCAACACACTCCATACACAAAGAGTATTCTATTCATTTCTTGAGCTCTTTTCAACTTGATTTCTCACTCTTCTTTCGTTTTGCGCTTTCTTCATAATTTCATTAAAATCTGCACTCATTTCAACAATTTAGTTAGGATCTTATTTGTTTGTCATAAATCAACCAAAACTCACAAGGGATGTCTAGATGCACTTTTAGGGACGAATCAGGTTTTTAGGTAGCGTTCGCGCGACTGCTCGATAGAAGATCTGCTTCTTCTATAGTCTTCTTCACACATTCCACTCATTATTTTTCAAACTGGAAGCGTCAGTACTGTAACTAAAGATGAGTTTTATACGCATGAATATGCGATATAATCTGTTTTATTTACATGTTGTTTTTTATACTATGTAAATTATCTATCATGCGTACTGTTGTAATTTTAAAAATTAATTTTATCTCTAAAGTGCATTGTTTTCTAACTAGAACTAGAACAAGAACTAGTAGCAGCATACAGTACCACTGTTACTGATCGGGCCCCGCTGGCGCTAAGACTTTGGGAAAAGGGAAATGACTTCTCAATCTGATACGAGGCTCGTCGCCTGGTCCTGTGCATACACCTGTGACGAAACGCTTCTTTTACCTCCCTCCCACAGTGTGGAACCTGGCAGCCTTGGACTTGAACAACCAAAAAGAGAGAGAGAGATTCGCGGACGTCAATGCGGTCATTATGCATTTCATGTACGCGCTCGCTAGCCGACACCGGGCTCGGGTGAATACATCTAAAAGACGCATTTCCTTTTTTGTACCTAGGCCCATAGTAATGCTTGCAATGGTATTCGTCAGCAGTTTTGCTGTTCTGGAGTAACTGAGATCTGATAGGTAAATGTCTTCATGTAAGAATATGGACACAGTATTTAGAGGTTAGGGTTGAAGAGTTGTATGGATAAAATGATATACCCAGAATGAGAATTTCTATTCAGTCTTCTCCTTATTTTGTGAAAGTCTGATTCAAACCCATATGACCAAATGGAGTGGACCCAGAGTAGAAAACACAGATTAATCTGCTGAACTGGACCCTTCAAATAGCAGTAAAATAATTCGTTTCTAATCTAACGGCCCAGGCCGCTGTCGCCGATCCTAACGGGACCCACGACTGAGCTCCTTTGTTATTAACAAGCTGGCCGCCACAGTGATCCGCATCTCCACACTTCGCTCTGCCTGCACCGACTTCGCTGGCGACGCGGCCATGGTTGACGTCGACCGCCGGCCGTCGCTCCCGCACCGCCTCCCACGCCCTCCGTCCCACGCAGCCGGCCTCCGCCGCCTATCCACCCGGGCCTCGGCGCCCTCCACTCCGCGCACCCCGGCTACACCATCTCCCTCCGCCGCGGCTGGCCCCGCGCCGTCCCCATCCGCCATCCTCGCGCACCTTGCTGCCGCCGGGGTATCTGTGCTTCCGGGGCTCTCCGCCGCCGAGGTCGCATTTGCGGAGGCGGCGCTCGGCGGCATCCAGCTCCCGCCCGACCTCCGCCAGCTCCTCGCCCTCGGCGTGCCGTCGGGCGACGGCTTCCCGGACTACCGCTCCTCCGCGGGGCTCCGCCTCTTCCGCTTCGCCGCGCAGGAAGTCCCTGCCGCCGTCGCCGCCACGCTGCCCCTCGCTCCCGGCAGGCGGGTAGTACGCGCGCCACCTCCGCCGCCGCCGCTTCTCGTCCCGCTGCACGGCCGCCATTACGTGCCGGCGACGCCCTCTCTCGCCGGCAACCCGGTGTTCCACGTCTCCGACTCCGGCGTCACGTTCGCCGGCGCCAACATAACGGAGTTCCTCCTCCGCGCCTTCGCTGCTGAGCCGCCCCCAGGCGCGCCGTTGCGGCGCCAGCTCTCCGCGCCGGTCCCGCCGCCGGGGCCGTCGCCCGCGCCGCCATCAACAGCCCGCCGGAGCCTGGACTCAGTTACCGGAAAGGCCCCGCGCTGGATCGAGTTCTGGACCGACGCCGCCGCGGCAGGCGACCGTTTCTTGGAAGTCCCCGCGGCGACGGGGACCAAGAACGCAGCTACCGCTTCCATTGCGCCAAAATGGCTGCGGTCAAACCTGAAGCGAGCGGGCTCCGACCTAACGAGCGGCGGGTGGTGCGCCAGCGAGGTGGAAGAGATGACGGGGTTGGGTCCTTGCGGCAGCTCAGGCGAGGAGAGTAACCTCACGGCATTGGTGCTAACAGTGGACCGGTGCTGCGCGGAGCTGAGGAGGGGCGGGTGGGTCGCGGAGGACGTGGTGGAGATGCTGGGGGCTCTGCTGGGGCCACAGAGGAAGGCTCGACGGGCGGCGGCGGCGCTGCCGCCGGACCTGGCGGCCCGGGTGGGGAAGCTCGCCGAGGCCGTGTCGCGGGCGGTCGGGTCACGTGGCAAGGCGAAGCCTCCGAGGCCGTCTTGAAAGTTGAAAATCGGAGAAAAAATTTCTTTTTTATTGTTTCGTATTTTAGCTTAGCCTGTTGCTCTGTTCCGTGTCGCCGTTTCCCTGTATGGCTGAGTACATGCGCGCATGGCGCACGTGTACTTGTACGTAAGCATACACGGGACACGAAGTAGCATACACTGTATCTTGCATGGTTCTGACTTCTGATGTATATGTGTATGTACAAATTTGAATAATTTAGAAAATAATTCAGCGAAACAGGAACATTTGCTCGCCGTTTAGCAGGGTCACAAAGTCGACTGAATTGGAGCCGTCACAAAGAGGCGAACGTTTTACCTTGCAGTTTGACATCTGTGTACAAACCAGTTCCCAAGCATGGCACTGGCACACACGGTGAAGAGTCATTTTCAGAGTTCCGGCCACGAGCCGTAGCTACATACCCACCAACAAGTAGCGTGCTACTACAAAGAGATAAGCGGGACGGAGAAAGTACTAAGTTGGTAACGGATTTCAGCCCACGAACCATTTCACAAATTACACCAGTATTTATTATATGGAGCTGTTTATATTTCAGTCACTGAGTAATTAGCAGCTAATTATTACTATTAACTACTAATCACTATAATTAATCATTAATCTTTAATGTTATAGCTTAATCAATTACAAAATTGTTTGTTTTATAATTTTACAATTAACATAATCTTATAAAATATGAATTCACAATTAACAAAATAAAAATAAAGTTAATCAACTCCGCCTGTGTTGGCGTGACCGCTGCACCGTCCCCTGACATCGGCTGGTGCTCTCAGGCACCTGAAAATAAGTATTTCTGTTATTATATATTCTACTAAAAAGGAATATAAATTTGATTTAATCCAATATACAATTAGATCATTTTTTTTGCATCCATTACCAGACCTTCCAGCGGTGCCGGGTCGGCTGGGACTGACAAGTGACAAAAAGCCGGCCTTCTCTGAGTTGCGACCATCTCTATGGTGTTTCTGATCAATGCAGCCAGGAAAACAAAAATCTCCACCACTCCACTGCACTGCACCGTTGTTGCAACATCGGCTAACAGCATACATGGGATGTTGCAGCGTTACTCAAATAACGATGATGGCCATTAGTCTCTTAATCTTGTCTTTGGATGAATATGTAAGTTGTACTCTATACTCAACAGTCTATACATACATGAGCATCCTTCCAGTGCCGGGCATAACAGGGGCAGGGACCCCTACTGTCAATGGAGTGGTTGAGCCCCCTCGAGCCCCTAGTTTTTTAAGTCATGAAAAAGGATTGGAGGTGCTGGAGATTGACATATGTTTTACTATTATAATGTATGTTCAACTCTTATGATTTCACTCTGCGTCCGCGTCACTGTGTCCTTCTGTATCGTATCAGAGCAGGTAAATATAGTCCTAGAAGGACAAACAATTACTTCTGGATTTGCATTGAAATCTCTTGAAAACCGATGGTGGTCATCATATAACACATGTGCTCACGCGTTGAAATCACCTGGAGTACTGCAGGTGCAGTAACAGTCACTAGCATGTGGGTCCGGATAGCTGTGAGGCCCACATGTCAGTGACTGTTACTGCACCTACAGTACTGCAGAGGATATGCATCCTGCGCTCACCGTCGCCTTACAAGACAGGCACCTGCCTGCCTCAGCTGATGGTTAATTGTCTCCATCTATTATTTTAAAAAGATATTATTCTATTCAATAATTATAAAATAAGGATGATGGTTCAAACAGTTAAATAAATAGGTACTTGTCACCCGGTTACTAGGCAAACCATTTGTACAGTGAATGATTCATCCGATGACCAGGTGAATCATATCGGAAAGACACTGGCAACCCATCCAATTAGACAAAAAAATATTGCTATTAAAATGTAACAATTGTGCTCTGTCTTATTTTGCTGCATGTATATACAAAGAACAACTGCTGTGGAATCTGCTGTTTTGTGCAAACATGCAATATTCAAATCTGAACCGTTTCTTACCAATCCAAAGATGATTGCTGTCGAAGTGTTCGCTACGACACTTCCCCCGGACCCGCTGAGGAGCAACCCGTGGAGGTTCTTTTGTGATTGGGGCACGCAAAGATCAAGATCAAGATGATGACCTCAGAGATTTACGTGGTTCGGGCCGTCTGAGCGTAACACCCTACTCCACGAGGTTTGTGTAATTGTATTGAGCGAGTGCGTTCGCTAGGATCAGGTCGAATCCAATCCCTCCTACATTCATGCAGTACAACCCTTTTATAGTTCTAGGACTGACCGTTACAAAGCTGGTCTGGTCCAACATGTGGTCCTGGCGTGCTTAATGACCTAATACACTGTCTAAAGAGTATTAGGTATAATTAATAGTGTGGTAACGTGCCTTCATGGCAGCGTTACCCCTATTAACGGTGCACTGATCGTGTGTCATTAATATAGCTTTAATGACATATTATCAGACCTTGTAACTGCCGCTTTAACCGTCCTTCAATGTCTGTAATGGACATGATCGGCTTGTATTTCCGTTGGTGACGAAGGTCCGGAGTCTCTACACATGGAAGATCGGGAGCTTTCCCTTGCGGGAGGGTAGGTCCGGGGTTGCTGTATACGTGTCAGTATCTGAGCTCCTTTCTGACAAGGGCTAGGTCCGGGGCTGTTGTACACGTGTAGTCGCTGGAGCTTCCCTTGGTTGGGAGTTTTGTTCCGGTCTTATTTTACACGTATTAACCTGGGAGTCAGCCATGTGAGGGGAGCGGGTCCGGTGCAACATGACATGTGGGACCTGCAAGGGCCTTCGACTCTGGCGAGTGAAATTTTCTTGCACTTCTTGCGGTATCGTGGGGTACCCAGTACGTAGGGTACCGACAGTGGCCCCCGGGTCCACCTCTGGGAGAAACCCTTTGGGTTAAGTTGTTCTGCCGGAGGTGGGGCCATTCTCGATTCCTGCGCTTCGATTTTCGAAAGTCCTCTGATGTGCCGATAGAGTGACGGTCCAGGAGTGAACCTTCGACGCATGGCTTGTTATGAATACAGCAGATGAGATCTTTGAGTGCGGATCTCACGCAATTGAAAATCGCTGGTTCCCAATACGAAAATAATGTCGGTTCCGCGCGCCCTATGAGAGCGCCGACTTTGGGTTTCCCGTCGTTCATCATGGCAACGGTTGGCCTTTGGTAAGGACCTTGATCTCTTCATCGGGGTGGCCCCAGGCCCACTCGTCATTGACGGGGTAGATATTTGAAGAGTGCTTTTGCTCTCACTGTGGTTTCCATTCAAGCGTCACGGAGGTTTACTTAAGAAGGAAAGTGCGCACAGTTTGAGGACTCTTTACGCCTTCGATCATCTTTGCCCTCAGAGCCTCCCAAACTCTGCCTAGCTTCCCTTCCTTTGCACCGCTTTGCCGCGATGGAGTTGGGTCTCCCCAAGAGCCGCCTCAAGAGCGATGATGATCTGAAGAAGGTCCGGACCTACATGGGATGGTCCAACGACTCCTTCAACCATTTGGCCGCGCTGGCAAGCTCCCGTTCAAGAAGGAGCGCAACGGCGACATGGTGTACTTCTCAGCGTATGCCATGATAGGACTGAACCCACCTTTCTCGACTTTCCTTTTGATGCTGCTGGACTTCTATGGTTTGCAGCTGTATCACCTTGGCCCACATTCTCTTCTTCTTGTGGTGACATTTGTCCACTTCTGCGAGATGTGGGTGGGCATTTCCCCCTGCGTTGAGCTATTCTGCACCTTCTTCACCATCCACACCACCAGCAAGGGGACAGAGTTTCTTGGCTTCTATTACTTCGTGAAGCATAAGAACTGTCCCTTCAAATACTTGAAGTCTTTTCCCTCCGGCAAGTGGGATGATTGGAAGAAGGACTGGATCGTCATCTCAGTTGAGGAGCATGAGAGGCTGGAGCTGCTCGAAGGTCTCCCCAACATTGATACTGACGCCTGGAGTGTAGTTCCGGTGCTGTCGGATGCCTTCAACCCTGTCTTGACCAGGATCCGAGAATGTGTGGAAGGTGGAGTGACCCCACAGATGGTATTCTGCAACTTCCTGGTCAACAGATGGACTCCATTGAAGAAGAGGGAGACGCTCGCATGGGCCCTCAACAGCGTGATGGATGACGACCGGATTGAAACCGGCCTTAGATCCAACTTGGACGACGTAGCTCTGGAGCTTCACCTCAAGAAATTCCAGCATGGAATAGACGTCGAAGGCGATGACTTAGCTCCGCAGAAGCTTTCCTCCCTCTGAACATGGAGGCGCAGTTCAGCAGGGAGCTCCGAAGGAGTATGCCGGCACTTGACGACCTTGGTGAAGTGGAACGGCGTCCGACCACGAGGTTGGTGATCCCGGAGCTTCCGAGGGTGATCGTGCCCCTGCCCTGAGCCGGAAAACTGAAGACACCAGCAAAGGCAAGGGGTAAGGAGCCAGTTGAGCCCTCCAGTCGGAAGAGGAAGTTGAAGCACGCTGACGGGAGGTTCGTCAGACCTGCTCCTTCCACGGCGGCTCCTTCCCCCAGCGGGGGAGGTCTTCTGCAACTACCCCTGCCCCGGTGCAAGCTCCTTCAAGAGGCGCCAGCTCTGGGCAATCGACCCCGGCCTTAGTGCCAGCCAGAAGCTCCAGGTCCGGGGGTTCTTCCCGGCGAAGAGAAGTTCCAGCCGAGAGGACTCCAACGGCTGTGAGTGTTCCTCAACCGAGGTCTGAAGCAGTTGTCTCACCATATTTGGTGGGCTCTTGCTCCGTTCCCCAGAAGAAGAGGTTCCGAGGCGACTGGGATGGCAGCATCCCTAGGTCAGCATTGTTTGCTCGCTCTGGCATGCCAATCTTGTTCTTGACATGTTTTTAATCTTCTCTTCCCTTTTATTTCTGGGGTGTCAAAGAAGGGGTCGGGAGCTTCAACGCCTGTTGCAGCGGTCAAGGCTGCACCTGCCGAAGCTCCGGCTTCAAATGCTAAGCCTCCTCGTCAACCGGAGGCGGAAGTCACGACAGCTCTGGCGCCAACTGTCGTGAGCTTGGACTCGGAGACCTCACCCGAAGCTCCTGTGGTAGCGTCAGACCATAGGAGAGAAGTTGAAGATGTACCCCTGGCGGCGGAGGTTGATGCTCCAGCACCGGCGATGCCAGTAGTTCCGGCTTTCGAGCTGGAAGTTGCCGAAGCCCTGACTGATGAGCCAGAAGTAGTTGAAGCCCCGGCTATTGAGCCAGAAATTGCCCAAGCTCCGTCCCTTGTGCCGGAAACGGTTGAAGATTTGGCGACTGAGCCGGAAGTGGTAGAGGGTCCGGCGCCTAAGCCGGAGGTGGTTGGAGGTCCAGCAGCTGTGCCGGAGGTGGTTGCTGTGCTGGAGCCTGAGCCAACGGTGGTTGAGGCCTTAGTCGAAGCTCCAACTGCTGCTCCAGAGGTGGTGGTCCCGGAAGTTCTTGTGCTGGAGCCAGAGCAGCCCGAAGAAAGGGTGGCAGGTCCCCCGACTTTGGAGCCGTCGACTGAAGACCCGGAAGCAGCGCCTTCAACAGCTCCGGAGGTAGAAGTCCCCCCAGTGGGTTCTCCTGCTGCCGCTGAAGGGTGCCAGGAGAGTGGGCCTAGCGCTGCAGGACTACAGGGGACCACTATTGTAGAGTGGGACCCAATTTTTGTGATGGAAAATCCTTTTGAGCCTGCGGAAATGGTTCCAGTAGGCCCAGAACCTATCCCTCTAGCCTTGTCTATAGACAACGTCTGCTCAAGTCTCCAACAGATCCAACTTGCCTTCGACCATGAGAGCAAAGCCTTGGAGGAGGAGCGCAACACCTTGAGGCGTTGGCGCAATAGACTTCATTTTGAGACCAGGCTTGCTTAGATGAGGCTGGCTGACCAGAAGGAGTGGATAAAGGGGGAGAAAGCCCGGTTAGAGTACTGGGATAAGTTGATGGAAGAGAAGGAAGTTGCATCCGGGCGCTCGATGCTAACTCCAGGGAAATCCTGGAGCAAGCCAAGGAGAGACGTGACGCTGCTGACGAGCGTTACGAAAAGCAAGCTGAATTGAATGAAACTCTCCTGAAGCGTCGAGCGGACCTGGAGGCGAGGGAGGAAAAACTCCTGAGGAAGCAGGAGGATGTGGTGAGGAGAGAGGCGGAGGTCACCCAGAAGTTGACTCTAGGTGAGAAAAATTTGGCAGATCGCAACAAAAAGTTGGATCTATGGAAGGAGAAAGAAAGGAAGAAGAACTGGAAGGTGGGGCAAGAGCTCTCGAAAAGAGAGTCTGACGTTGCTGCTAGGGAGGAGAGAGTCAAAGGCAGGGAGAAAGATCTTGCTGAAAGGGAACCACATCCACCTCTGGGAGACGAAACTAGCCGACCAGGAACAACAAGTTGCTGAAAGCATGCGGCAACATGCTAAGTTGGCTGAGTGACTTGCCCGTGAAGCTTCGGAGCTTACGGCTGCCCGGAAGTTGCTGGAGGAGCTGCGGAGCCTGAAGGAGACCGAAGCTATTCAAGTGTGGGACTTCTTAGGGTGGGCGAATGACATGCTGACACCGCTGGGTTTCATTCCAGTACATCCGGACAACCCGGAGCTGGATTTGGACCGAGCGCTAGTGGCCCTCAACGGTGCTGGCGGCAAACTTGACGCGATGGGCGACGTCATCGCAGATCAGCTAGAAACGGAGGGGAAAACTTTGGCTACAAACATCGCAGAATACGTGCTGACATGTTATGTAAGCTGAGATCCCCAATTCCCACTGGACCCGGTGCTCGAAGGTCCCTTTGCTGAAGAGGAAGACGCTGCCAAAGCCCGCGTCCGAGAAGTTGCCCAAAAAGTAGCTTCATTCTTCCGCAGGTCTTAGGTCCTCCAGTAGCTAGGGCTTTCTTCCTATTGCCTTCTGCTGTACTCTCCCATTTTGTAATCCAGTATCTCAAATTAATTAAATCCTCCTTTCTGCCTTCAATTTCACTTTTGTCTTTAATATATCGTGTCGTATCTTGTTGGCCCCCTAGTACATGTGTACAGTTGAAGTGTGTACATGTACCAAAGGTTATTACAATATGTTGATGACTTGGTTGCTTCACACTTGTAGATTTTAAGTCCGAAGTCTTCAATTTTGAAGCTTTGAAGACAGGCCCCCTTGGAATGGTTGGAACTTGGTAGATCCGGCGTCAACATATTAGCTGTTGACAGAGGACCCATCTTGGGAGATGTCGGAGCTTAGTAGCTCCGGCGTCGTCCACCATCGCTATAAATTTTATCTTTTCCTGCACATTAAAGGCAAGAGAAAAAGTAAAATTTGTCCTGTTGTCAATAAATTGGTTGTGACTTATTGTTCTTATTTGAACTTTTAGTTCGAAGAATCTGAGCATGATAACAAGCATTTTGATATAATCTTTTTAGATCTACATGCCTTTTTAGTACTCACCCTACTAAGGCCTGCCGGGGTGTAGGTAGAGCGGTGTACTTAGGGTGCAGGACCAGGCTAAGTCGATAGCGCACTCTAGACCTATGTTGGCTTGGCGTTTAGGCAAGTAGACTATGTAGCAATGTTAAGATCCAAAAAGACTATCAATAAGGCTTGTAATGCATGTGAATTGCTTGAAACAAAGCTCAAAAAGATTTGCACAACTTTATTATAGACAAGCGAAGTAAAAATAATTTGATATATTGAGCCTTGCACAAAAGGTAAATGCACTTGGAGTCTGTTTTCACACAACAATGCCTTTTATTATAGGTTCGAATTACAGGGGAGTCAAGGACACACTTAGGGTGATGGACCATGCTAAATGTGATATATATCTTGTACTAACCCAGGTCAAGTAGTTACACTTTTAGTGCTGTGACTGTCTCAAGTGTTACTTGAACTTCCCGGACCCTCCTAGAGGGGTCCGGATGTTCTCCCGAAGGACTTGTTCGTCTCTGTATAACGACTCTACAACATGCATTTTGTGTAATTACAGACTCACCTCGTGATTCTAAGCGTAAAACTTACGGAGGTGCTCGATGTTCCAAGGATTGGGAAGCGGGATCCCACCCTCAGTTGCCAAGCGAACGCACCCTGGTCGGGATACTTTAATGACTCGCAAGGGACCCTCCCAGCTGGGGGAAAGTTTGTTCATCCCTTCATGAGTTAGTATCTTCCAGAGCACCAGGTCGCCTTCTTCAAGCTGTCGGTCATGCACATGCCTTTGATGATAGCGCTGGAGATTTTGGCGATAACGTGCATTTCGAACAGCTGCTTGGCACCTTCCCTTGTCGATGAGGTCAAGTTCTTCATGCCGGAGCTGGTCCTGCGTGGCTTCATCGAAGGTCCGTACTCGGAGGGACCCCAAAGTGATCTCCGAAGGAAGGACTGCTTCAGCTCCGTACACCAGGAAGAATGGAGTCTCCCAAGTTGACCAGTTAGATGTTGTCCTGTTTGTCCATAATATGGACGAAAGCTCTTCAATCCAGTTAGCACCGTGCTTTTTTAAGAACTCATATGTGCGCGTCTTGAGTCCTTTTAAGATTTATGCGTTTGCTCTCTTGGCTTGTCCATTGCTTGCTGGATGAGCTACTAAGGCGTAGCTAAGTTGAATGTTGAGGTCTTCGCAATATTCTTGGAATGCAACACTTGTAAATTGAGTTCCGTTGTCAGTTATGACTTTGTTAGGAACTCAAGATCTGCATATTATGGACTTCAAGAACTTGATTGCTAATTGTTTGTTGATTGTTACTACTGGAGTTGCTTCCGACCACTTGGTGAACTTGTCGATGGAAACATACATGAACATGTAACCTCCGACGGCTTTTGGGAAAGGTCCCAAGATATCCATGCCCCACACAGCGAATGGTCATGTAGGAGGTATCATTTGTAGTGATTGAGCCGGTGTGTGAATTTGTTTGGCATGGAACTGACACGGTTCACATTTCTTCACTAGCTCAACCGCATCCTGAAGTGTTGTAGGCCAGTAAAAGCCATGCCGGAAGGCTTTACCAACCAACATGCGGGAAGTTGCGTGGTCCCACACTCACCTCCATAGATTTCCGCGAGAAGGTCGCAACCTTCTTCCCTTGCAATGCACCGCATTAGGATGCCGTTGGCACCGCGTCGATAGAGATCCCCTTCTACCAACGTGTATCTTTTAGCCAATCTGACAATCCGGTCAGCAGATACACTGTCTTCAGAAAGGATATTTTCTTTCAAGTAGCACTGGATCTCCGAGATTCATGCATCGGAGCTAACTTGAACTTCTGAGTCTTGCGTGTTGGGTTTCTCAGAGCTTCCGACAGCACCTACGACCCTTGGTGGACGCCATGGTAACAGGGCCACCGGGACCGCCAGCTTCGAGGTGCTGGTCTCGCGCCCTTCGCTCATTTCGGCAGGCTGAGCTGTCGGTTTTGACAACCTCCAGACGAAAATTCCGTCAGGAGCCGGAGCTTCGGTTGAGGCTTTCGTCGAGAGTTCATCGGCTTCAGCGTTATGAAGAAGTTGAATATGATGGAGATCCAGGACTTCAAAGTCCTTCTGAAGCCTCTGGACTTCAAGGAGATAAGCAGCTAATTGAGAATTGTTGCAGGAACATTCAACTTTCACTTGTTTGATGATGAGTTGTGAATCTCCCTTCACCAACAGCTGTTTGGCACCATAGGATAGTGCCACCTTGATTCCATAAATGAGGGCTTCATACTCTGCCATATTGTTGGTTGCCTTGAAATCAAGGTGTATCATGTACTTGACTTTCTCTCCGGTCAGAGCCATGAGAAGGATTCCAGCTCCGGCCCCTGCTTCTGCACGGAGCCATCGAAGTAGAGGGTCCAGTGAGGCTCAGTGAATACCGGAACTTTGAGCTCTGGTTTCTGCTCACTGTGGCCCCCAGGGTTTGATGGAGAGGGAGTCCATTCCGCCACAAAGTCAGCCAAGGCTTGACTTTTAATTGCTTGCCTTGACACGAATTCTAGATCGAATTCAGCCAATTCCGCTGCCCACTTTGCAATGTTCCCAGTAGAATTGGGGTTATGCAAAATTGCACGCAGTGGAAAAGAGGTTACCAGTGAGATTTTGTAGGATTGGAAGTAATGACGAAGCTTCCCTGAGGCAATAAGAACTGTGTAAAGTAGTTTATGCACCTCAATGTATCTTGTCTTGGCGTCGTGGAGTACTTCGCTGATGAAGTACAAATAGTGTTGGATGGTCTGGACCCTTTCAGAAGGACTCGGAGCTTCCTCTCCATTGACTCAGACCCTGCTCAAGGGTTCCGGTCCTTCAGGTTGTGGTTCTTGGACCCTCCCGGAGGGGTCCAAGATTCCTTCTTGTTCAACCCGGATCTCACTGGGACGATCCAGATCATCTTGGTTAGCCAGGTGAACTTCCTCAAATGAAAATGGATTTGATCTCCTAGCACTTCATTTTGAGGTTTCGTGTCTGGGAGCTGAGACCCAGTCACGTCTTCAGTTGGTTCCAGACCCTCCCGGAGGGGTCCGAACGCCTGAATAAGATGTGGCTCTGGTCTTTCCGCAACCAGGACCATACTGACAACTTCAGTGGTTGCCGAAATATAAAGCAGTAAAGGCTCACCAGGATTCGGAGCTACCAAGATTGGTAGCGCGGTGAGGAGTTGTTTCAACTCTTGGAACTCCTTTTCTGCTTCTTTAGACCAATGAAAAAGTCTGGACTTCCTCAAGAGTTTGAAGAAGGGTAGTGTCCGTTCTGCCAATCTTGAGATAAACCGGCTGAGCGCAGCTAGGCATCCAGTTAGCTTCTGGACATCTTTAATGCGGGTTCGTGGCCGCATATATTCTATAGCCTTGATCTTCACCAGATTTGCTTCGATTCCTCGATAAGTCACCAAGAACCTCAGAAGCTTTCCAGAGCTAACCCCGAAGACACACTTGTCCGGGTTGAGGTTGGTGCGCGTAGTGCGCAGCTTGTTGAAGACGGCTTGTAAGTTGTCAAGGAGTGACTCCTTGTTTTTTATTTTCACGATGATGTCATCAATATACACCTCTACCAAGTCTCTAATTAGCTCTCCAAATGTTTGTACATGGCTCGCACAAATGTTGAAACAACATTTTTAAAACCCAATGGCATGGCAATATAACAATACAATCCATCTACTCTTACGAAGGCAGTATGCTCTTCATCTTCTTTAGACATTTGGATTTGATGATATCCAGAATATGCATCTAAGAAAAACAGTAGTTCACACCCGGAGGTGGAATCCACTATCTGATCTATTCTAGGTAATGGAAATGGATCTTTTGGACATGCCTTATTTAAGGTGGTGTAGTCGATACACATCCGAAGCTTCCCACCGGCCTTAGATACAACAACTGGATTTGCCAGCCATTTTGGATTAAAGACTTCCCGGATGAATTCAGCTTCAAGCAACTTCTTGATTTCTTGTCGGATGAAGTTTTGTCGCTCGATTGATTGCTTCCGGGGCTTCTGGTGTACAGGTCGTGCGTCTGGGTAAATTTTCAGATTGTGCTCAATTAACTCCCTAGGGATCCCAGGAATTTGTGATGGTTGCTAGGCAAACACGTTGACATTAGCCTGGACGAAAGTGATGAGCGCGAGTTCCTATTTGTTGTTCAGACCCCCCCGATATACGGGTATTCTGAGCAGCATCAGAACCAATTTGGACGACTTTGACAGGAATGTTGGCATCGCCGCTTGGCTGCACACGAGGTGTGGAGGTAATGCCTTTGTGACGAATGCTGAAGGATTCAGAGCTGGCTCCTTACCAGATGCTTCCTCTTGCGCTGTGGTAAGCGCATAGAGTTCCTCCAGTGCAGTAAATCCTGCGGTACGATCTCCGCGGATCCGGAGAACGCCCGTGGGTGTTGGCATTTTCAACACCAAGTAACCATAATGGGCAGCAGCCATAAACTTGTATGAAGCTGGTCTACCCAAAATGGCAATGAAGGGCAGACCGATCTGCGCAATGTCAAAAACCAGTTTCTCGGTTCTGTAGTTCACCCGGGTCCTGAAGGTCACTGGGAGTGTAATGGAACCAAGAGGAGTAATGGTTTCCGGACCTACTCCAGAAAAAGGTCGGGATGGGCGAAGGTCCGAAGGCCGGAGCTGAAGCTTAACGAAAGCTTTGAAGCTTATGAGGTTTAGCCCGGAACCTCCGTCCACCATTACATGGTGGATTTGGATATTGTTAATGGTGGGTGACACCATGAATGGGAGTTGACCAACCCCGATCATGTTTTGGGGGCAGTCTGAAGCATCAAAAATGTTGGGTGTGTCCATCCACTTCCGATGTGGTTCTGCCTTAGTAGCAGGAGCTACCATGGGCATGTCCCGCCACATTGTCTTGAAGATGCGACGAGAGGTGATGTCCCAAGAACCACCATATATGGTGTTCAAGGTCTTCCGACGTTCGTTGTCAGAGGCGTCGGAGTCGTCGTAGACAGTGTTGTAAATGACTTTCAAGACCTTTTCAGGGTCTTGGAAACCTAGCTCCTCTTCAGCTAGAGCTTCGTTGACTTTTTGTTTTCCTTCCCTTTGACAGAAAGGAGCTTCTTCTCGGCGCTTGTTATAGCGCTCGACAAGGTTCTGAACCTCCCGGCACTCTTCCAAGTTGTGTCGATTTGTCTTGTGAATCGGACACCATGCTTTGGAACTATTGCCGTCCTCTGATGAAGGACGAGGTCGCTTCTCGGGGCGTGGCCCCCCGACTTCCAGGGGCTGCAGCAGCAGCAGCTGGAGCGCCGGCCGATGGCTTCTTTTTGCCGTTGGGCTTCTTCTTCTTCTTGCCACTACCGGAGGTAGCGGCTTCTATTTTGGAGGACTTCTGGTTGGCCTCCGGAGCTGGCTTGGATTGCATTTCACGGCCCTTCGTAGCTCTAGCACATTTGTCGGCTAGGCTGAAGAGTTTCGTGATGCTGATAACTTCTTTAACGGCCAGCTTCTCTAGGATCTTCTTATCTCGAACACCCTGTCTGAATGCAATGATAACAGAAGAGCTCGAGATTGAAGAAATGATTTTTTGTACTTGAGAGAATCGCTGGATGAAGGACCGTAGCGATTCCCCCGTCGTTTGCTTTACAGCAAACAAGTCCAATTCAGTGTCGGGTCAGGTATAGGAACTCCTGAAGTTGGCAGTGAATTGCTGGCATAGTTCCGCCCAACTATTAATGGAGTCGGGTGAAAGACTCATGAACCAGGACCTTGCAGTCCTAGTTAAAGCCACTTGGAAGTAATTGGCCATCACAGCCTCATCACCCCCCGCTGCTAGTATGGCAGTAGAGTAGATTTGAAGAAATTCAGCGGGGTTGACAGTCCCGTCGAATTTCTCCGATAAGTGGGGTCGGAACTTCTGTGGTCACCTGACCATACGTAAGTGCATGACCAGGGCAGAACAGCCTCCCCCTACTCCCTGTGTAGCAGGGTTGTCCCGAGCTTCTCGCCTCTCACGAGCGCGCTCGATGTGGACACGACCATCTTGTTGACGGTATCGGCGATCCAGTTTCGACCATAGGTCATGAGTCGGAATCCTGGTAATCGTGTGGGTGCGTCATGCCCCGGGAGGTAACGAAGTTACCTGCTGTGAGGCAGCACGTCTCCTTTGTTGAGAGGCTTGTGACCAAGTCGATCGTACAAGATCCGTCGTTGTGATGGTGCTCGCCCCGAAGGCGGAGGACCTTGGTTGCTGATGCCTGCAGCCGCAGCTGCGTCCAGATGGTCAACATCAGCCCTCCACTACTCCATAGCACCCTGGGGTGCACCTGGAGGTGGTGGGCGTTGTAGAATAGCTCACACAACAATGAGCGCGTGCTCGGGGTTGTTGTTTGTCGATACAGTGATCGATGCAGATGCTCCATCTTGTTGACCAGCATTATTTGCTGGAACAGATGGTGGTTGTGGTGCCACAACACCTGCTGGAACAACGACACCTGCTGGTTGTTGGACGTTGGAGGGATTGCCTCCAGCAGGTGGTCCAGCATGGTTGCCTTAGAAGATCCAGCAGCTGAATTCACCATTTTGTGATCTCGGGATTGCACTACTGCCCCCCTACCTGGCACGCCAAATGTCGAAGTGTTCGCTACGACACTTCTCCCAGACCCGCTGAGGAGCAGCCCGTGAAGGTTCTTTTGTGGTTGGGGCACGCAAAGATCAAGATCAAGATGATGACTTCAGAGATTTACGTGGTTTGGACCATCTGAGCGTAACACCCTACTCCTTGGGGTTTGTGTAATTGTATTTAGCGAGTGCGTTCGCTAGGATCAGGTCGAATCCAATCCCGCCTACATTCGTGTGGTACATCCCCTTTATAGTTCTAAGGACTATCCATTACAAAGCTGGCCTGGTCTGACATGTGGCCCTGGCGTGCTTAATGACCTAATACACTGTCTAAAGAGTATTAAGTATAATTAATAGTGTGGTAACGTGCCTTCATGGCAGCGTTACCCCTATTAATAGTACACTGATCATGTGTCATTAATATAGCATTAATGACACATTATCAGACCTTGTAATTGCTGCTTTAACCGTCCTTGAATGTCTGTAATGGACATGATCGGCTTGTATTTCCGTTGGTGATGAAGGTCCGGAGGCTTCACACGTGGCAGATCCGGAGCTTTCCCTTGCGGGAGGGTAGGTCCAGGGTTGCTGTATACGTGTCGGTACCAGAGCTCCTTTCTGACAGGGGCTAGGTCCGGTGCTGTTGTACACGTGTAGTCGCCGGAGCTTCTATTGGTTGGCAGTTTTGTTCCGGTCTTATTTTACATGTATTAACCCGGGAGCCAGCCATGTGAGGGGAGCGGGTCCGGTGCAATGTGATATGTGGGACCTGCAAGGGGCTTCGACTCTGGCGAGTGGAACTTTCTTGCACTTCTTGCGGTATCGTGGGGTACCCGGTACGTAAGGTACCGACAACTGCAGTCAGAGTTCTTTTTGCATATTGTTAGCAACATCCTTGAATTGGTAGAGAACGATTGAGATGTAGAGATTGTATGCTTGCACGAAACAACAGATTGCAATACAGTTGTTCCCGTATATACAGGTGTCTCCAATTAACTGCAGCAAACAAAAAAACTTATTTATTCTTGTAGTGCAAGGCTCGAGGTCCAGGACACGGCTTCCCTCCTCCCGTTTGTCCCCCCATGCGTCCTCCCGCTGATGTGTCATCATCTTATTTGTTGTGAAGATATGGTAGTTAAACTGAGTATTAATGAAAAACCAATAATATTTTGACACGTCACCAAGAGGATGCATGGGAGGACCGAATGGGAGGAGGGAAGCCGCATTCCGAGGTCCATGCAGCAAACAAAAAAATTATTTACTCCGTGCATGAATACAGAGAGACCATAAATTGTTGGTATTAAAACAAAATAAATATGCTTCGCCTTTCTTAGCTGCATGCATGTACGGGCAGCTCGACTCCCTGCATCCATGCACAGACGCCTCCAATTAAATACAGCAAAAAAACACTTCTTTACTTCATGCAGGACAGGATCAAGAAATTATTGCTTTTAAACGAAATAAGTGTGCGTCATCCCCTTTGCTTCCTGCATGTACTGGTATTAATTATGTACTCCATACATGCATTCAAGGATATCAGAAATTATTGCTATTAAAATGAAATAAATTTGCCTCAGCCCCTTTGCTGCATGCATGTACCGGTGTCTCGTCGACACAAGAAGCGAAACATTTTCTTCCTTCAATGATGATTCCGCCTACGTGAAAATGAAAATTTTGCAACATTAAAGTTTCAATTATTTTTAATTAGGCAAAATAGTGAATCTTGACTCTCAACTTTAACTTAAAGTTCAACTTTATCTCTTAAGTTTCATGAAGTCCAATCTAGTCCGTAAATTTTGGTTGTTAGGTTCAGTTTTGTACCTAGTCTGATGTGGCGACCCCACATGGTACTGTAGCAACAGAATTTTCAACAGTAAACCTAGGTACTGTAGCTTCCCGATTTTACTGTTTGAGACTACTATGGCAGTTTGATATTGTCTGTCTGTTTTTCATTCAACGGTCCAAAATGAACCTAATACTGAATATTGTAGCTCTTCTGCGTTTTGTTGTGCAATGCAGAGCATGTGAATCCGAAAGCCACATCGAATTAGGGTGAAACTGAACCTACCAACTAAAGTTCGGGGACTAGATTGAACCTTTTAAAAGTTGAGCCTTCAGCCAAAGTTAAGAGACAAGTTTAATATTTTGCTATTTTATTACACAGTAATATAAAAAAAATCGGGGATGAGTTAAAAGAATTGGATGAGTTACTCTGTGGCTAGACGATCCAACTGCCACAAAACCGCGCGTAAAATTTTCAAACAACAATTTTGCAGGTAGCCTGACAACGAATGACTTGCCCGACTTTTGATCAATAAGTATCCTTTTCTATTAATTTTTAACAGACACCCTGATTTAATAAATTTCCAATAACATCATACTATTTTTGGAAAAATCTCTCCATCTTCATTAGGGGTGGCAAAAAATCGCGACAAAAAACCGATATCAATAAGATCGAGATTGGAACCGAAAAGATCGAAATAGGGGGTATCGAATGCATATTCGGATGATGAATCTAGATTATCAATAAATAAATTTCGGTTTCGGGAACCACCCCTGAATACACGAGATAATCGCATAGTTGGCCCATCGAATATCAAGTTATATATGATCTACAAACTATGAATAATTTGACTTTTAATATTTCATTTGTGAGTTGTGATGTGTGAAGTCATTAGATTCAACCGTTTCTTTGTGATCCGTTATTAGCAGTGAAAGTGCATCTAGGATCTCCGTGGGTTTTGGATGATTGATGACGACAATTAAGTAACTAATGAGCTCAGTGCTCTTAAGCACAGGTGTGGATTCAAGCAGAAACACAAACCCTCAAAAAGGAAAAGGATGAAAACGGCGATGTCGACTCGAAAAGAAGAAACTAGGGTTTCTAGCGTGTCGAGTTTAGACTAGCCATATGTGTATGAGGATGTGTGCGTAAAGTGCATTGAGATCAAGTTGGGAGCTCAAAGCGGTTTAGAGATCAAAACCTATTGACAGAAGAGAGTTGGAAGTAGTCTGGCAGGAGTGGCCGGACTAGTCCGTACAGGTGGTCGGACTAGTCCGCTCCTGGCCAGCCAAGTCCGTTTTCAGCCGGACCAGAAGGGTTTGACTGAGTTCGGACTAGTCTGTAGTAGGACAGACTAGTCCGGGTAGTCATGGAGTGGGTTTTCGGGTCTAAGTCCCAAAACCACGGAGTTGTCCATTTTAGTCCGGACCAAAAGGTCCTGGCTGAGATCGAACTAGTCCGTCCTGTGGGCCGGACTAGTCTGGATTGGTGAGAAAGTTGGTGCTTCAGCGACTATGTCTGGGAGGCCGGACTAGTCCGCCCTGTGGGCCGGACTAGTCTGTGGTCTCCAAACTAGTCCGTTTTTACACGGAACAAAAGGTTCTGTGTGAGATCGGACTAGTCCGGTTTGGATCGGACTAGTACGTTTTGAAGTGACCGTTTGAATTTGAAGTTTGGCGGGTAGCGCGACGATTGCCGTGCAGTACGACAGTTGTCAGGGACGTCAGTGGTCCCAAAGGCCGGACTAGTTCGGGCCGTAGGCCGGAATAGTCCGCCCATCTGCTGAAGTCAGCAGTATGGGTTGGGAACCTCTATAAATAGAGGACCCCTGGGTTCATTTGAACTATTCCTTGAGAAATTTGAAACCCTAGCGCCGCCACAACAAACTTTGAGCCTCCAAAAGCCTCTTTCTTGCCTACCTTCCCTCTAAAACTAATTCTTGTGTGTATTAGGGTTTGGTGAGATGAAGAAGAGGAAGAACACCGCTCTAGGCTCTCAGTTTGATCTCTTGCACTTGTTGAATTTTTTTGATTTGTGGCTTGAGTCATCTTTGTGATTTGTAATCATATTTGTGGTGGGAGCCTCAGATTGTGAGAAGCCCCAATGAATCTCGTATTCACACTTTGTGATAGTGGAGAACCAAGTTAGGCCCTTGTGGTAAACTTGGTGAGGGAAGGGTTGTTGAACCCAATCCTTTGTGGGCTCCTCAACGGGGACGTAGATTCCTTTGTGGGATCGAACCTCGGGATAAAATCCTTGTGTCCCTTGTGTTCGCACATTGCTTCTAGGGTTAGCTTTACCGTATTTGTTCGTCACTCTTGTTTTATTGTGATCCTTAGTCTCATACTTGTTCCATAACTTGTTAAGGTTCACTAAGTCATTCCAACATACTTTGCATTACAAGAATCGAACTAAAACTTGTTAGAAACACTTTTTAGGCTTTCCCTGCAGGAGGACCGGACTAGTCCGCCCCTGGACCGGACTAGTCCGTCCCCTGAGTACTGATCTCGTTTTATTAAGTCATTTCTGGTCGATTAGCCTATTCACCCCCCCTCTAGGCAACTTTCAATTGGTATCAGAGCAGGACTCTCCCAAAGAGTCTAACAACTCGGAGAGAAGATGGTCGGAGTGGGGTATGACGAGGTCTCGACCAATAAGATCCAAGCAACCCAAGAGGAGGTGCTCATCTACCAAGACAAGTTGACGGATGATGAAGAGACTCGCAAGCTCAAGGCGAAACTTCGAGAGAAGTTGAAGACTCCAAAGGTGGACACTTCGACCTCTACAACGGGTGGCACGACCAACTACAATCAACAAGGCTACAACTATGAACGCCTTGTCTCCAACAACCACTACCTTTCCATCCCATTGGGGAAGCCACCTCAATTTGATGGAATCGACTACGGGATGTGGAAGCACAACATGAAGATCCATCTCGTGTCACTCAAACCCTCATTGTGGCAAATTGATATGCCCACACCGACCATACCATCAAGTATACCGATTACATCAAGCAAGATGGAACAATCATCAAGTCAAGCTGCACCAGCTCATGTTGTCGATGGACCAATTACTCGTAGCCGAGCTAAACAGCTACAACAAGAGGTGCACGCGCTACTTTGTGAAATTCCATTTATTAATGAGAATTATATACTTCCTAAATCGTACATGTTTCTATTACTCAGGTTCACCAAGGAGGATGACAAGGACACGCCAAGACTGAACCAGAGAGGAGAACTACGTCGAACCAGTTCGGCCTGGCAGAACTGTCATGAAGAAACAGTCATATCTCTTGATTCATAGAAGCTGTGAAGGTCCATGAGTACTTGTTGGAAAGGTGTTGAAGTCAACTTTCAAATGCCACTAAGTGCCGAGTGCTTTAGAGGTTCCAGCTTGGCAGCCGAGTGCTTTTGGTGCAGACTGTTCAGAAGATCAACAGTCAGCCTGATATCCAAGTTTCTGTGAGAAACTGTATCACTCTACAATATTTCGTGAAGCATGCTACACATTGTGTGAAAGGTTATCAAATTATCTTTCCAACGCATCTGGTCCCATGTCTTTTGGATGTCTCTAGGTGGAGTTATGATTAAAACACTGAAGACCACCCAGAAGGCCAGAAGACATGCGGGAAATTGATGACCACTGCATGAATGATCAAGCCAGTTGGCCTTCCACCTTCCCACGTGGATTTTTCAGTTCACATCTATTCTTAGACTAGTTGTTGGTATAAATATCCCTCTTTTGTAAGCCAAGGGGAACTCTTTGATGAATTAAGATTATTCCAGTGAAATTTGCAGCCGAGCTGCTTGAGTGTCTTACTCAACCCTTGTTCTTCCTTGTTCTTCTTGAACTTGTGGGGAGATCTCTCTGAGATCCACTAATTCGTGCTCTGCGGGTTCCAGTACGGCTGCCCCGTCTTGTGTGGATTAGCTCCGGTTGTGGTTCTGCGGTCGTTCGGAGATCGAGTCGAAGTCTTCGCCGTTTCGGTGTCTCTCTCCCCGTCGCTTGGTCGCATCCAACCTTGGTCAGGTATAAAGCTAGTTATCCGCGCTGTTTCTACAGCAAGTTATCTTTTTCTTGAACCTCCTGTCGTGAAGATCGGGTCACCCTTCGCCGAACCAAATTCGGTGCATATCATGTGGTAATCAGAGCTATCGTTGTCACGGTAGGTTCATTTTTTTATCACCCACCCTCCCACCCTTTTTCAATCCGTTACAGTTTTCACCATCCACATATTCATTCCAGTGTTTATCTTTTACATATATTTGTTTGTCCTATAGTCCAAAGCCTAAAAAAAATATACCTATAGCCCTTTGACAGTACTGTTATCTTGTGTTTGTTTTCTTCCAGTTGCTCGTCACCACCGGTTACCTATATCTTTTGTAATCAGCACCCCTGTTAGTGTTATAAAAAAAAAAGAATACAGTAAAAAAAAAAGAGAGCACAAGTGAAAAGATTGTGAAGAATTTTGTGTTACGGTTGGGTGTTGAAATTTTCAGTTTTCAAATCCAAGTTGGTGGTAATCTTGATAGCAGCAAAAAAAAAATTATCTTTTGAGCACATCATTTTTTCACTTGATTGGCAGTACCGTAGCCTGCCTTGTTCAGCCACCTATAGCTCCACTAAAAACATAAACCGGGACTTTCGATTTGTACTCCTTACGGCCTCTTTACCACCTCCGTTGAAGCTGTCACACCAGCACCATCACAGTTCTTGAGATCAGGCAAGAACTTGGGTAAGTAAGAGGTGAGATCGAGTGTGTCCACATATATATTTTTTTTTCTTGCTGCTCCTAACATGGCAGGCTCAGATTCAAGTGTTCATGGTGGACACCATGGTGATAGGGAACCCCCTGTCTCACGGGATGAGATGCGTTGCATGGCTGATTCACTAATGGAGGCGATGGGCAGGCTCCTCGATGAGCGTCTTCCCGCGGCTGGAGGACGTCGAGCATGTCGTGATCAAGAGGACCGTCATCGAGAGGAGTCCGGCGATGAGAATTCTGGTTTCAGCCATGAATTCAATCGCTTCGGACATGGCCCTGACGGATCTGGTGGTGGTCGCCATGCTGATTTTAATAATTACCATGGTGGGCGTCGCGCACATAGGCGCAATGCTGATGGTCGCCGCGTGCATTTTGAAGACGATGAGTTTGAAGATCAAGATCATGAAGAAGGATCTCATGATGATGAAAATCCTTTCGGTCGACGTGGCAGGTTTGTTCGGCGTCATCATCGCCGGCCTGCTGATTTTGAAGAAAGGGAATACCATCGTGGTCGACGTCCTCATGACAACCCAGATAACATCGCTCGTGTCAAATTGAGTATTCCAAAGTTTACTGGAAAGGAGAATCCTGATGAATTTCTTGAATGGGCTGAACAGTGTGATCAAATATTCCGAGTACATAATCTTTCGGCTCAGCGCCGTGTGAATCTTGCTTCGGTGGAATTCTCTGGATACGCTCTCACTTGGTGGAACCAAGTGCAGGAGAATCAACGTGATTTGGGACGTGGATATATCAATACATGGGAGGAGATGAAGCAAGTGATGAGAAGGCGATTCGTGCCATCTAGCTATCAGCGTGATCTCAGGAACCGGTTGCAAATGTTAAAGCAAGGGAAGAGATCAGTTGATGAGTATTTCAAGGAGATGGAGCTGCTGTTGGTGCGGGCGGGAATAAGAGAAGATGCAGAGTCAACAATGGCAAGATTTCTAGGAGGTCTTAATGAAGAAATTTCTGGTTTTGTGGAGATGTTTCCATATCGTACATTGCAGGATCTTGTTGATCAAGCTATGCGAACAGAGAAAAAGATTCAGCAAGAGTCACGTGGAAAATCTTATGGAAATTATTCTATTTCTGCCCCATGGCGCAAACAGCAGTCAAGTACTTCCTATGGTGGTGGACGATCTCAAGGGGCTGCAGCCAGGTCTTCTCAATCATTTGTTCCATCGAAGATGGCAGCCTCCACCGCGTCATCACCAACAACTCAGCAGCGACCCGCTGCAAGTTCAGCAGCCCACAGCAATGCCTCGGGAGCTACATCTTCTTCTCGAAGCAGAGAAATTGTATGCCATAAATGCCACGGCCGTGGGCACATTGCTGCCCAATGCCCAAGCAAGAGGACCATGTTGTTGAATGAGAAAGGTGAATGGGAATCCGAGAGTGATCCGGAGGATGCTGGACAGATATGTGATGAAGAAATTGAGGAGGAAGGGAATGAGATCCAGCCTGAGGAAGGAGAACATAATTGCTTTATTTCTCTACGAGTGCTTAGTGTAACAGCAGAAAAGGAAGACAACGGGCAGCGACATAATTTGTTCCATACCCGTGGAATAATCAAAGATAAGGTGTGTCGCATCATCGTTGATAATGGTAGCTGCAACAATATTGCTAGCCAAGAATTGGTGGACAGATTGGGACTGAAACCACGGCGTCATCCTAGTCCATACAAGATGCAGTGGCTTAATGATTGTGGTGCGCTACGTGTCAGTCATACTGTGACTGTACCATTCTCTGTTGGTAAATATAATGATCATGTGGAGTGCGACGTGGTGCCTATGCAAGCCTGCCAGCTTCTGCTCGGTCGACCATGGCTATATGATCGTGATGTCCAGATTTTTGGAAGGACCAACAAGCTGTCTTTTGTGTACAAAGGAGAGCGAATTTCCTTGCTTCCTTTGACACCGGAAGAAATTTTGAAGGATGATATCAGGAAGAAACAGCGCGAGAGCGAGCACCACTTGCGAGTGAGCCACAAAAATAGTAAGGAAGAGTGTCCACAGCCAAATCAAACCCCACAGCTGAAAGGAACCCAGAAACTGGGAAAAGAGGGTTTAGTAATGATGGCTAGGAAGGGGGATATCAAAGCATTGAGTGAACCCAATGCCATGTTCTTTGTACTTATGTACAAGGACACTTTTCTTTCTACTAATGCCTTACCCTCTACCCTGCCGAGTACTCTTTTGAATGTTTTGCAGGAATATGAAGATGTCTTTCCGGACGAAGTACCACCAGGACTGCCACCTAAGAGAGGGATCGAGCATCAAATTGACTTGGTTCCTGGTGCGTCACTTCCGAACAGGGCTGCATACCGCACCAACCCAGAGGAGACAAAAGAAATTCAGCGACAAGTGGAGGAATTGATGAAAAAAGGGTATGTACAGGAAAGTCTTTCCCCTTGTGCTGTCCCTGTTCTTTTAGTGCCTAAGAAAGATGGGTCTTGGAGACTATGTGTGGATTGTCGTGCAATTAACAACATCACAGTAAGATATAGGCATCCCATTCCTCGCTTAGATGACATGCTTGATGAACTTAGTGGTGCTAAATTTTTCACTAAAATTGACTTAAGAAGTGGCTATCATCAGATTCGTATGAAAGAAGGAGATGAGTGGAAAACGGCCTTCAAAACAAAATTTGGATTGTATGAATGGTTAGTGATGCCCTTCGGTTTAACCAATGCACCTAGTACATTTATGCGATTAATGAATCATGTGCTTAGAACTTTCATTGGTAAATTTGTTGTGGTTTATTTTGATGACATCCTAATCTACAGCAAGACACTTGAAGAACATGTTGCACATATCCAGAGCGTACTTGTTGTCCTGCGTAAACAAAAATTGTACGCTAACCTTGAGAAGTGCACCTTCTGCACCGACAAGGTAGTTTTCCTTGGTTTTGTTGTTTCAGGACAAGGCGTGGAGGTGGATGTTGAGAAAGTCAAGGCTATACACGAATGGAGGCCCCCACAGAACGTGAGCCAAGTGAGAAGCTTCCTTGGACTTGTTGGTTTCTACCGGCGCTTCGTGAAAGATTTCAGCACGATCGCTGCTCCAATCAATGAGCTGTCCAAGAAAGACATACCATTCAAATGGGGAGAAGCACAACAAAATGCTTTTGAAGAATTAAAGAGGAAGCTCACAACATCCCCAGTCCTTGCACTTCCTGATTTCAACAAGACATTTGAAATTGAATGTGATGCAAGTGGAGTTGGGATTGGAGGCGTGCTGATGCAAGAAAAGAGACCAATTGCATTCTTCAGTGAAAAGCTAAGTGGCCCGACTTTGAATTATTCAGTTTATGATAAAGAATTATATGCTCTCGTTCGGAGTTTGGAAACTTGGCAACACTACCTTTATTCTAAAGAATTTATAATACATTCAGACCATGAATCATTGAAACATATTAAGGGACAACTAAAACTGAATAAACGACATGCTAAGTGGAGTGAATTTATTGAGTCCTTCCCTTATATTGTCAAATATAAGAAAGGTCAAGACAATATTGTAGCTGATGCTTTATCTCGACGTCATGCTTTGCTCACACAACTTGATGCTAAAATTCTTGGATTGGAAAGTATAAAGGAATTATATGCCACTGATTCGTACTTTGCTGAACCATATGCCAAGTGCCGTATTGGAAAAGGATGGGAAAAGTATCATGTGCATGATGGATTTTTATTTCGCACTAACAAACTTTGTATTCCAGATTGCTCTGTTCGACTTTTACTCGTGCAGGAAGCTCATGCAGGTGGACTTATGGGCCATTTTGGAGCCAAGAAGACGGAGCAAGTGCTGGCCGACCATTTCTTTTGGCCAAAAATGCGACGAGATGTAGAGAGACATGTTCTTCGCTGCGAAAACTGTCACAAAGCTAAGTCTCGTCTGAACCCTCATGGTTTATATACTCCCCTTCCTATTCCTAATGCACCTTGGGAGGATATTTCAATGGATTTTGTTCTTGGGTTACCACGAACCAAAGGGGGAAGGGATTCAATTTTTGTTGTGGTTGATCGTTTCAGCAAAATGGCACATTTTATTCCTTGCCACAAGAGCGACGATGCTTCCCGTATTGCTGAATTATTTTTCAGGGAAATCGTGCGACTACATGGAATGCCACGTACCATTGTGTCGGATCGTGACACCAAGTTCTTGAGCTACTTTTGGAAGACATTGTGGGGCAAACTTGGGACAAAACTGTTGTTCTCCACAACATGTCATCCGCAAACGGACGGCCAAACTGAAGTTGTGAATCGAACACTATCAATGTTGCTCCGAGCTGTCCTTAAGAAGAATCTGAAACTATGGGAAGAAAGCTTGCCACACGTTGAGTTTGCATACAATAGGGCAGTACACTCAACCACTAAATTTTGTCCATTTGAAATTGTATATGGATTCACACCCACTGCTCCCATAGATCTTTTGTCTCTACCCATGCAGGAACGTGTGAACTTTGATGCAAGCAAGCGAGCTAAATTTGTCAAGAACATTCATTATAGGGCTCGGGCCCATATTGAAAAGATGACCAAGAAGTATGAGAAGCACGCTAACAAGGGTCGCAGGAAGGTGTTGTTCGAACCAGGGGACTTGGTTTGGGTGCACCTTCGAAAGGATCGTTTTCCAGAGCTGCGCAAGAACAAGTTGCAACCCCGGGCTGACGGACCATTCAAAGTTCTGCGCAAGATCAATGACAACGCTTATGAAATTGATCTGCCAAGTACTTATGGTGTAAGTACCAGTTTCAATGTGTCCGACCTCTCTCCATTCTTTGGATTGGAAGAGTCGAGGACGACTCTTTTTCAAGGGGGGGAGGATTATATGCCCACACCGACCATACCATCAAGTATACCGATTACATCAAGCAAGATGGAACAATCATCAAGTCAAGCTGCACCAGCTCATGTTGTCGATGGACCAATTACTCGTAGCCGAGCTAAACAGCTACAACAAGAGGTGCACGCGCTACTTTGTGAAATTCCATTTATTAATGAGAATTATATACTTCCTAAATCGTACATGTTTCTATTACTCAGGTTCACCAAGGAGGATGACAAGGACACGCCAAGACTGAACCAGAGAGGAGAACTACGTCGAACCAGTTCGGCCTGGCAGAACTGTCATGAAGAAACAGTAATATCTCTTGATTCATAGAAGCTGTGAAGGTCCATGAGTACTTGTTGGAAAGGTGTTGAAGTCAACTTTCAAATGCCACTAAGTGCCGAGTGCTTTAGAGGTTCCAGCTTGGCAGCCGAGTGCTTTTGGTGCAGACTGTTCAGAAGATCAACAGTCAGCCTGATATCCAAGTTTCCGTGAGAAACTGTATCACTCTACAATATTTCGTGAAGCATGCTACACATTGTGTGAAAGGTTATCAAATTATCTTTCCAACGCATCTGGTCCCATGTCTTTTAGATGTCTCTAGGTGGAGTTATGATTAAAACACTGAAGACCACCCAGAAGGCCAGAAGACATGCGGGAAATTGATGACCACTGCATGAATGATCAAGCCAGTTGGCCTTCCACCTTCCCACGTGGATTTTTCAGTTCACATCTATTCTTAGACTAGTTGTTGGTATAAATATCCCTCTTTTGTAAGCCAAGGGGAACTCTTTGATGAATTAAGATTATTCCAGTGAAATTTGCAGCCGAGCTGCTTGAGTGTCTTACTCAACCCTTGTTCTTCCTTGTTCTTCTTGAACTTGTGGGGAGATCTCTCTGAGATCCACTAATTCGTGCTCTGCGGGTTCCAGTACGGCTGCCCCGTCTTGTGTGGATTAGCTCCGGTTGTGGTTCTGCGGTCGTTCGGAGATCGAGTCGAAGTCTTCGCCGTTTCGGTGTCTCTCTCCCCGTCGCTTGGTCGCATCCAACCTTGGTCAGGTATAAAGCTAGTTATCCGCGCTGTTTCTACAGCAAGTTATCTTTTTCTTGAACCTCCTGTCGTGAAGATCGGGTCACCCTTCGCCGAACCAAATTCGGTGCATATCACAAATTATGTTGACTGGGGTGCATATCCCAAAGAATGAAGAAGACATCACTCCGAAGCAAGCTGTGCTCCTTCACTGCAATGCCCAAGCGGCCGAAGTGATCATCTCATCTCTCTCAAGAGAT
Source organism: Tuctoria greenei (assembly GCA_036927565.1). Taxonomy (NCBI): domain Eukaryota; kingdom Viridiplantae; phylum Streptophyta; class Magnoliopsida; order Poales; family Poaceae; genus Tuctoria; species Tuctoria greenei. The sequence goes on from JAYESD010000006.1 coordinate 155,701,726, forward strand.
GAATTCAACTGAGTAGATGGACTTGAGGTGGCCAAAGATATTTGGGACACCCTCAAGACGGCTCATGAAGGCAATCGAGTCGTGAAGGAAGCGAAGATTGAACTCATTGAAGGAGAGCTCAGGAGGTTTGCCATTATGGATGGTGAATCTCCCTAAGAGATGTACAATCGCCTAAAGCTGCTCATCAACAAGAGCAGATCTTATGGCTGCACCAAGTGGACGTACCACGAGGTGGTGAAGAGGATGATTCAGGCATTCATGCCTAGAAACGTCTCTCTTTGCTCCATGATACGAGAAAGCCCGGGGTTTGCCAAAATGACCCCGGAGGAGGTCCTAGGGAGGATCATCAACCACGAGATCATGGAGAAGGAGGCGCTCTTCTACAACGACCTCCAAAGGTTCACCGCTTCGAAGATGAAGGATGTTGTACTCAAAGCGACATCCTCCTCAAAAGAGCAAAACGAAGATGATGAGGAGAGCCTTGACACCGATGAGGAAGAGGCCCTCTTCATCAACAATTTCAAGAGGATGATAAGGAGAAGAAAAGGAGGATACAAGCATGAGGGCAAGGGCAAAGAAAAAGCAAGGCCTAAAACAAAGAGGGCTTGCTACAATTGTGGCGAGTACGGGCACTTCATTGTGGATTGCCCACATGAAGAGGGCAAGAAGAAGAAGGAGGAAAAGCCTCAAGAAAAGAAGTTCTACAAGAAGAAGAGGCCTTCCGATCGTGCTCACTTAGGCAAGGAATGGGACTCTAACGATGAGTCCTCCTCCGAAGACGAGGAGAAGGTGGCAACCATAGCCATCGGGGGGATCTCCAAGGGAAGCAAGCTTTTCCCCAACCTCTACGACCACAAGCCAACCTGCCTCATGACAAAACAAGGAAGGAGAAAGGTTACTTCTAACTTATCCTCTTCCATATCTTCTCATGATGATTTTTATAGTGCCAGTGAAAATGAACACATGCTTAAGGACATAAGTAAGAGCACTTCGTGTAGAATGAAATTGCTCTCGGATGAAATTTTTGAGAAGGGGGAGCTCATAGATAGGCAAGAGGACATGCTTATCCATAAAAAGGAGAGATGTAAAGAGCTCATTGAGCTCCTTGAGCTTGAGAGAGAGAAGAGCAAGGCATTAGAGCATGAACTTCCTCTAAGCAAGAAAACATGCTCAAGTCTTGAGGAGACGACCATTGAGGTGAAGGATGAACTTGGCAACTTGGCAAAAGTTAACAAGATCCTTGAGACTCAAGTTGAATCCCTCAAGACTAATGTAGCCTCTTCCTCCAAAAGCTCATCATCCTCAAAGGTTGCATCCGAAGCAATATCTACTTGCAAATGTTCTCACTTGATCCTTAAATTAAAGGATGAGCTTAAATTGACTCAAGGCAAACAAGCACCTAAGGGTGGCATCTTTGACAAAGAGAAGGTGGCGTATGTACGAAGTGCATACACCAACACAAGACCTCCCTATGTCAAAGATGGTCTTGGTTATACTAGAGGTGGAAAGTAAAATGCTAAAACCTCCAAGTATGGGAAAGACTTGATTGTCTTTGTCAAGGGAAGCTCATACCCAACTAAAACTGGGAAGAATACTTCAACTAGCACTAACTTGCCTAAATCTGAACTGCATCCTCTCTTCCATGATTTTGATGCATCTTATGTTTTAATGAGGAACAAGTATGTCAAAGTATATGCTATATATGTTGGGCCACTCCGCAAGAGCCCCAAACCTTGTGTGTGGGTGCCCAAGTGCCTCACTACTAACGTCAAAGGACCCAACTCCGCTTGGGTACCTAAAAGGAAGGCATAATCTTGTTTTGTAAGCGTACTCCTCCGGTGGATCCAAATGGGTTCTCGATAGTGGATGCACAAACCACATGACCGGAGAGAGGAGAATGTTTGTGGAGTATGAGCAACATGATGATCCAAATGAAGGAATCCTCTTTGGGGACAATAGCCGAGGGAAAATCCTTGGCTCCGGTAAAATTGTCATCCCCCCAACATACTCTTTCTCACATTTTGCATATTGATTCTCTAGACTATAACCTCTTGTCCATATCACAACTATGTGACAAGGGTTATAATTGTGTTTTTACTAATGAGGGTGTGAGCGTCCTTAGAAGAATAGACAACTCAATCACTTTTAAGGGTGTGCTCAAGGGAAAGCTTTATCTTGTGGATTTCGCCTCGGATAAAGCTCAACTTGACACATGCTTAATGGAGAAAAACAACATGGGATGGCTTTGGCATAGAAGGCTAGCCCATGTTGGGATGAGGAACTTACAAAAGCTTCTTAAGGGCGAGCACATCTATGGTTTGAAGAATGTTGTCTTTGAAAAGGATAGGACATGTAGTGCTTGCCAAGCGGGGAAGCAAGTAGGAGCTCAACACCCCTCAAAGAACATCATGACGATGACAAGACCTTTGGAACTGCTACACATGGACCTTTTCGGGCCAACAACCTACATTAGCTTTGGCGGTAACAAATATGGTCTTGTTATTGTTGATGATTTTTATCGTTTCACTTGGGTATTTTTCTTACATGATAAGGGTGAGACTCACGGTATCCTCAAGAGGTTCTTGAGGAGAGCTCAAAATGAGTTTGCCTCAAGAATCAAGGCTATAAGAAGCGACAACAGCACCGAGTTCAAGAATACTCAAGTGGAAGAATTATTGGATGATGAGGGCATCAAGCATGAATTTTCAGCCCCATACTCCCCTCAACAAAATGGGGTGGCGGAACAGAAGAATAGGACACTCATTGAGATGTCAAGGACGATGCCTGATGAGTACAAGACATCGGACCGGTTTTGGGTGGAGGCGGTTAACACCGCTTGCCACACCGTCAACCGATTGTACCTCCACCGCCTCCTCAAGAAGACCCCCTACGAGCTTCTAGTTGGTAAGAAACCCAATGTCTCTTACTTTCGTGTCTTTGGGAGCAAATGCTATATTCTTAACAAGAAGCCTAGGACTTCGAAGTTTGCTTCAAAGTCCGATGAAGGTTTCTTGCTTGGTTATGATTCAAACACCCACGCCTACCGTGTCTTCAACAAATCCTTCAGGATTGTTGAAATAGAACGCGACGTGGTGTTTGATGAAATTGATGGCTCCCAAGTGGAGCAAGTTGATCAAAGTGTGCTAGATCAAGAAGACTCTCCACAATAAGCTCTGAGAAGGATGGCACTTGGAGATATTCGTCCACAAGAACAAACTCAAATCTCAAGTGACCAACCACAAGATGATGGAAGCCATCTCCCACGTGATCAAGTTGAAGATGGACAAGTGGCACCTCAACATGATCAAGAAGACAAAAGTCAAGAGGGAAGCATACATCAACGGGGAGACCAAGAAGAGGAAGAGGATGATGATGACTCAAGAGCTCAACCTCCACATCCTCGTGTGCATCAAAGTGTTCAACGGGATCACCCCGTTGACAACATTCTAGGAGACATTACAAAAGGGGTAACCACTCGTTCTCGTGTTGCTAACTTTTGTGAACATTACTCCTTTGTCTCTTCTTTGGAGCCCCATAAGGTTGAAGACGCATTGAGAGACCCGGATTGGGTGGTGGCCATGCAAGAGGAACTCAACAACTTTGAGAGGAACAAAGTTTGGGAGCTTTTCAAGCGTCCACAAGCAAATGTTCTGGGCACCAAATGGGTGTTCCGCAACAAGCAAGATGAGCACGACGTTGTGACAAGGAACAAAGCACGACTTGTGGCTAAGGGGTACTCAGAAGTCAAAGGTTTGGATTTTGATGAAACCTTTGCTCCCATAGCTAGTCTAGAGTCAATTCGTATATTACTTTCCTTTGCTACTCACCATGATTTTAAGCTTTACCAAATGGACGTCAAGAGTGCGTTCCTAAATGGCCCAATCAAGGAGGAAGTCTACGTGGAGCAACCACCGGGCTTTGAAGACCAAGACTTCCCAAACCATGCCTTCAAATTGCGTAAGGCTCTCTATGGCCTCAAACAAGCTCCTAGAGCTTCATATGAGTGCCTTAGAGACTTTTAGATTCAAAATGGTTTTAAGATAGGAAAAGCTGATTATACTCTCTTTACAAAGCACTTTAATGATGATCTCTTTGTGTGCCAAATATATGTCGATGACATCATATTTGGTTCTACTAACAAAGTGTTTTGTGATAAGTTTTCTAAGATAATGATAGAGAGATTTGAGATGTCCATGATGGGGGAGTTGAAGTTCTTTTTGGGTTTCCAAGTCAAGCAACTCAAAGAAGTCACGTTCATAAGTCAAACAAAGTACACTCAAGACATATTAAAGAAGTTTGACATGGACAAGGCCAAACCCATCAAGACTCCAATGGCAACTAATGGACATCTAGACCTCAACGAAGATGGTCCAAGTGTGGACCAAAAGGTATATCATTCCATGATTGGTTCTTTGTTATATCTTTGTGCATCTAGACCGGATATTATGCTTAGTGTGTGTATGTATGCACGTTTTCAAGATACACCTAAGGTGTGTCATTTGATCGCCGTTAAGTGAATTCTTAGATATTTAGTTCACAAACCTATCCTAGGACTTTGGTACCCCAAAGGATCCAAGTTTAAACTCATTGGCTACTCTGATGCAGATTATGCGGGGTGCAAAGTTGATAGAAAGAGCACATCCGAGACATGTCAATTCTTGGGTAGATCCTTAGTGTCTTGATCCTCCAAGAAACAAAACTCCATTGCTCTTTCCACAGTCGAAGCGGAGTATGTCGCAGCCGGAAGTTGTTGTGCACAACTTATTTGGATGAGACAAACTCTAAGGGATTATGGTATAAACTTGCGCCGCATTCCACTCCTATGTGACAATGAGAGCGCTATCAAAATAGCCCATAATCTAGTTGAGCATTCTAGGACAAAGAACATTGATATTAGACACCACTTCTTAAGAGATCATTCCTTGAAGGGGGATATAGTGATTTCCCATGTGAGAACCGAGAACCAACTAGCCGATATATTCAAGCCCCTAGATGAGAAGCGCTTTTGTGAGCTTAGGAGTGAGCTCAATATCTTAGATTCTCGAAATGTGGCTTGAAACATGCACATCTGAATGTTTTCTTTACACCTTATTCAAAAGAATGCATGTGTTTGAGAAATTCATCTCTATCTCACTTTTCTCCAAAATATTTGAAAAACTATTGACCTTGTGAGTTATGGTCATAGTTTGATTGTTGATTGCTTACTGACCATATTCATAAAGTTTTGTTGTGGCAATATGTCCAAAAGGATTTACTATAGTGGTTAAAACTCAAATATATATCTTTTCAGTCTTTTAGGACCGGACTAGTCCGCCCTATGGCTGGACAAGTCCAGATCCGGACTAATCCGGGTCTGGTCTGCTGACTGGACTAGTCCGGCACCCATACCGGACTAGTCCGGCCCCTGGGGACTTAAACCCCCCAGGAGGTGGCCGACCCCTCCTCTTCTCCACTTTTACTTTTCTCTCTCCCACGCGCACACAACATCCCTCCTTGGGCGATTTTCGATTCCATCCACAAAAAACCATTTCCAATCCATGCATTGGAAGCCCGGAGGTGTGGGAGACTTTTCCCAATCATTCCCGATGCAATCCATCCCCAATTTCGTCGATTCATCAAGATTCGAAGAGGTATCCCTATCTTTTCAAAAACCTACCTCATTCTTGATTCATAGGGTTTTTGATAGGTCCCTCTTCGTTAAAGTTGCTCCTAGCATCCTTGTGAACATCACCTAGGAGTATTGCGACTTGTTTCCAAGATTTTTTGAAAAATCGTTAGAGTTAGGGTTTATCCTGTGCAACCTAGACTAGTCCGCCTCTGGGGCGGACAAGTCCGGTGTACACAGTCCAAACCCTAACTTTGGCTGTCTCTCGTAATTTCTTTCATAATATTCCACCTTCTTGACCTTCTATCCCATGTTTTCCTCCTGTTTCAGCAGCGATGGCAGCTACTCGCCGTTCCACTTCTCCACCCACTGACCCCGAGTGGGAGGCGGAGCAGCTTCGCCATGCCGATGAAAGGGCACGGGCTGAGGTTGAGGCTGCCAAGAAACTTCTCGAGCAGCAAGAGCGAGCAAAGGCAGCCAAGAAACAATAAGCTAGGGCCACTGCTACGACCTACAATGAAGATGAAGCTTTGGCTCATGCCATTGAGGAGTCCCGCAAGGAACTCCGCAAGAAGAAGCGAGAGGAGCGCGAGGCTCACAACTCTCAGGCTACCGCAACACAAGTCTCCAAAAGGAAGAGACTTGTGACCATGGGAGAGAAAGAAAGGGGCAAGGAGCAAGCCCAAGAAGAAGTTGCCGAGCGCCGGATTGAGAGAGATCCAAAGAAGGGCAAGGCCCCGGCTCCTGTCGAGCCCAAGAAAAAGAAGCCCTCTGTGAAGGTACATGCAAAGAAGGCCAAGGGCGTAGTCATCAAGGAGAAGGGGCAGGCCAAACCCATTGGTCCCCTAGAAGTTCACACTCCTGAGAGGAACCCCAATCGGCAGCGTGCGTTGGATGCGAATGTCTTCCATGGGAAAGAAATGGACAAGGCCAGGAAATTGCAGACAGAAAGAGTCTACAAGTATGAAAGGAGCACCACCGACCCACGGTTTTGGTGCGACTTTCATTGTGACTATTACTGTCTGGTCTACCAGAACATGAAGAAGCCAGTGATAGAAGCACAATGGGTAGACTTGTAGGATCGAAGAGCACATGAAAAGCTACCAGAGGGGGAGGGGTGAATGGTAGATTTAAAAATCTTACACAGCGGAAACAATTAAACCCCAATCCCTTCGGCAGAAAAACGATCTGTTAAAGAAATCATGTGTGAGACTAATCTAAACGTTTTTCACCGTGACAAAAGTGATAGATATCAGAGAGAATCAAGTCACGAAGACAACATAACAAGAATTACTCAAATCCATCGAGAAGAACTCAAGTTATGATCGAAAGATCAAACAAAGGTAAATCTGCCCTACCCGAGAAAAAAACAGTTCTGGAACGCTGCAAACAAACTCGTGTAGATCATAGAACACAAATCCAATGACCGTGAAATTTTTAAAGATGATAGATAATCAAGTTGTGAAGAGAACCCAAAAAGAATAACGTCAATTGGATCTGTAAAACTTGAGTTATGTTAAAACCACCGACGAAAGGTAGTGCTGTCCAGAAACTCAACGAGTAAAACTGGTCTGGAACAAGTCGGATGAACAAAGCACAAAAGTTCCTTCAAACTACGAATTTTATTCAATAGAACAAAAGAGGAACAGTCCCAAAGTTGTCTACCACGAGCTCTGGGCTCCCTTGCTTATATAACCAGCTCGAAAGCCAACTCAACTCAGATCAGGAACCTAATCCTACTCTGTTCACGAATCGTAACTTTCCATAACTGCTTAGGATTCTTCTATACGTAGATACAAGCAATCTTAAGACTTACAAACACCTTAGGAACGTATCCCACATTCCTAAACAACTCAAATTCGTGACCCACACGAAATCCTATCATAACCAACTCAAATCTTTCCATATTTGAGTCAAACCCGACTTAGCCACAGCCTGAGTCCATAACCTAGTCGGTTGGACCTTTCCGACCAACTCTTTACGTCCACATCTCTTCATCACGTCTCGGAACCATGTAGCCATGTCCATGCACTCCTTGCACATGTGCAAACATCTTCCAATGACGTCCACGCTACCTTCACATGCATTGTTCTTGATTCAATCATGCTGCGCAACCTCCTGATCAGCTCAACCACAATTCCTCCTGAATTTGGTTGTTGGAACCTCATCTCCTCCCTGAGACTAGTCCAATGGATCCCATCACCAGACATGTCTTGAACTCAAGCAACACCTTCACATGAATAAACAACCAATCCATACTAGCCCAAGTCCTCGACTTGACTCAAGTTAGTTCTGAACACAACACCTTACGTGAGAACCTCACATAAGCATGTTGCAAAACCACAGTAACACGATATCATCCATATCAATCAAAAACGCACTAAAGACTTAGCAAATGAATACTAACCAATATTTCCAGAGATGTAAAGCAAGTATGAAACATTGCAAATGAAAAACAGAAGCATTGCGGTCAAGTTCCGGACCTTGCCAGAGCAACCCGGACCTTGAGCTGGAGCTAACAAAAGCTAGTAGAACCTAGCGCCGGAGCTTACCAAAACTAGTACAACCAAGTAAACCCAAAAGCCGGAGCTAGAGACAAAACTCACCGGAGCTAACCAAAACTAGTCGGATCTTAATATAAAGGTGTTTTGGTGATAATCAAAACTTTTATCGTCAAAGTAAGTATATTCACTACAAGCCAATGTATTCAACACACATATGTATTACAAGAATGGGGGTATATGGCTCAGAAGAAACAGTCTGCTTTTGATGCGGTGATTGAGGCAGCTAAGCATCATGAGCTCAAGGGCATCATGGGATTCAAGTATAACTGGAATGTTGAGGTCATCCTGCAGTTCTACTCCACCATCTACTTCACCACTCAAGGTGATAGACGGATCATTTGGATGACTCATGGGGAGCAATACTCAGTCACCTTTGCAGGGTTTGCCATGATTCTCGGACTTGAGGCTCATTTGGATCATGAGATCATTATCTCTAACCTCAAGGCCGTAGACAGATGAGCTGGACTACATGTATCCCAGTCATGTTCAATATGATGCCGGGCATGCTCGCAACATCAAGCCTTTCTATAGAATCCTGAACATGATTCTGAGGAGGACAATAGCACCCAAGGATGGTGATGCAGGGGTGATCCAAGGCAATCTAAAGCACTTGCTGCACCTTATTGATGGCGATGATAAGTTCAACCTAGTTGACTACATCTTCGACGACATCTTCAACATCTCGCATACCCCTAATCGTGCTTGTGGGTATGTGCCCTACATCATGTATCTCATCGAGAAGGTGTCGGGCTTGACCTTCGTCAAGGATGTGACTCATTGCCCGCTTCATCCTCAAATGCCTCCTTGAGTGCCACCTCCCCCGCGCCGGAAGAATGCAGAGCCTCCCTCTCACTCTGCAATGCCGGCACCTCCTTCTCCGCCTCCACCTCAGTCGATGAGCGCTTTCTTCAAGTGCTTCAAGGCTATCTTCACCTCCTGCCGGATGCAAGAAATCCGGAATCAACGGGCACACAAGCGCCAAGAGAAGTACATCAAGGTGGTGTGTGACAAGCTTGAGGTCCCCATGTCACCTCCGGAGGAGAGTGATGGCGAGATCATGCCATTCCCTGACTTCACCGCCGACGAGCTCGCCCAGCTCCAAGAGGACGGGAGCTCTTCCCGGGCGGCTCCCTCGGCACGGGTCTCCGACGACGACGAGGACCACGCGAACCCGAAGGCCACAGAGAGCGACTCCGATGATGAGGCGAGAGATAGTGAGGAGGATGACGACTAGTGGATAGGCCTCGTTGTTCCCCTCTTCTTTTCCTTTTTGGTGTCTTGATGCCAAAGGGGGAGAGGTAGATGGGGAGAGTTGTGGAGAGTTAGATGTGTGGAGAGTAGCCCTTATTTTGGATCCTTGGACATGTTGCACTTCTTATTGTAATATTTATGTCATTCAAATGTTTAAATTTGTGCAAGACTATGTTTTGAATGTTTAATATCAATATGATGCTTTGAATGTATATCTTTTGATCATACTCATATTTAATATGTCTTGTCACAAATGTTGAGTGCAACACGTAGGCACCCCACCATAACGTGTGTGTGTGTATGAAGGACTTCCTCAATCTTCTTTTTATGATGCATTAATTGAGGGGGAGTTACTCATACACCCGCAAGTTATGAAAACCAAAATTTATACTCTTATATGTGAAGACTTAATGTGTTGTTATCAATCACCAAAAAGGGGGAGATTGAAAGTGCATCTAGGATCCCCGTGGGTTTTGGCTGATTGATGACGACAATTAAGTATCTAATGATCTTAGTGATCTTAAGCACATGTGTGGATTCAAGCGGAAACACAAACCCTCAAAAAAGAAAAGGATGAAAACGGCGATGTCGACTTGAAAAGAAGAAACTAGGGTTTCTAGCGTGTCGAGTTTAGACTAGACATATGTGTATGAGGATGTGTGCGTAAAGTGCATTGAGATCAAGTTGGGAGCTCAAAGCGGTTTAGAGATCAAAACCTAATGAGAGAAGAGAGTTGGAAGTAGTCTGACAGGAGTGGCCGGACTAGTCCGCTCCTGGCCGGCCAAGTTCATTTTCAGCCGGACCAGAAGGGTCTCACTGAGTTCAGACTAGTCCGTAGTGGGACTAACTAGTCCGGGTAGTCATGGAGTGGGTTTTTGGGACTAAGTCCCAAAACCACGGAGTTGTCTGTTTTAGTCCGGACCAAAAGGTTCTCACTGAGATCGGACTAGTCCGTCGTGCGGGCCGGACTAGTCCGGATTGGTGAGAAAGTTGGTGCTTCAGCGACTATGTCTGGGAGGCCGGACTAGTCCACCCTGGGGGCCGAACTAGTCCGTGGTCTCCAGACTAGTCCGTTTTCACACGGAACAAAAGGTTCTATGTGAGATTGGACTAGTCCAGTTTGGACCGGACTAGTCCGTTTTGAAGTGACTGTTTGAATTTGAAGTTTGGCGTGTAGCGTTACGATTGCCGCGCAGTGCGACAGTTGTCAGGGACATCAGTGGTCCCAAAGGCTGGACTAGTCTGGGCCGTAGGCCGGACTAGTCTGCCCATCTGCTGAAGTCAACAGTATGGGCTGGGAACCTCTATAAATAGAGGACCCCTGGGTTCATTTGAACTATTCCTTGAGAACTTTGAAACCCTAGCACCGCCACAGCAAACTTTGAGCCTCCAAAAGCCTCTTTCTTGCCTACCTTCCCTCTAAAACTAATTCTTGTGTGGATTAGGGTTTGGTGAGGTGAAGAAGAGGAAGAACACCGCTCTAGGCTCTTGGTTTGATCTCTTGCACTTGTTGAAATCTTTGTGATCTATGGCTTGAGTCGTCTTTGTTATTTGTAATCATATTTGTGGTGGGAGCCTCAGATTGTGAGAAGCCCCAACGAATCTTGTATTCACCCTTTGTGATAGTGGAGAACCAAGTTAGTCCCTTGTGGTAAACTTGGTGAGGGAAGGGTTGTTGAACCTGGTCCTTCGCGGGCTCCTCAACGGGGACGTAGATTCCTTTGTGGGATCGAACCTCGGGATAAAATCCTTGTGCCCTTGTGTACTTTGCTTTCACTTATCGCACATTGCTTCTAGGGCTAGCTTTACCGTATTTGTTCGTCACTCTTGTTTTATTGTGATCCTTAGTCTCATACTTGTTCCATAACTTGTTAAGGTTCACTAAGTCATTCCGACATACTTTGCATTACAAGAATCGAACTAAAACTTGTTAGAAATACTTTTTATGCTTTCCCTGCAGGAGGACTGGACTAGTCCGCCCCCTGAGTACTGATCTCGTTTTATTAAGTCATTCCAGGTCGATTAGCCTATTCACCCCCCTCTAGGCAACTTTCAAGCAGACTTATAATTTATTGACTTGGAAGATTAAATTTATGAATAACATCACACTTTTGCGAGCACGAGAAAGATACAATGTATAACTCGAGTATTCGTGCAAGACTGAAGGTTGTACCAAAATTTAGGTATTCAAAATTTCGAGTATCTAATATTGTTACAATATCTCGGATAGTAATTTAAAAAAACAAAATTTTAGAAAAGATCAAAATGTTTGAATCGAAATATCAGATGGACCAAACGTCCGCATCTAATCTCCATGGGCCGGCCATGCCTGTCCTTGTGTGGTTGTTGCCATGTTCTCGTGTTGAAAATGTTTCCGATCCAGACAAGTGGATTTGTGCATAATCAGTGGTGGAAATGATGTGTGAGGCATGGTTGAATAATAGTGCCAGGGCTACATCAATGAATAGTAGGCTACTCAGCGGACAAACTACTCACTATCTTTGTGATTTGCACGTGTTTTTAATAATTATCATGGACAAATACTCCGCCAAACCTTGTGTGTTTAGTGGTATTGATTTTCAGGTTTGGAAGGTACGCATGGAGGGTTTCATCCAGGTGCAAGGCTTCGCAATATGGGAAAAGGTGTTCAAGCCTTACAAAGTGCCGCTAAATGAAAGTTACAACTACAAATTTGAGAGATGTCGACGACAACAACAAGGCTCGAAACTTGATCGTACAAGGATTGACTCAAGCGACTTCGTTCGTGTTGCACACCTCCGATCTGCATACGATGCGTGGAAGGAACTTTGCGACTACCATGAAGGATCCAACACGATCAAGGAGGTAAGACAAGACATGTTCAAGAAAGAATACATGCGCTTCAAGATGCAACCCGGTGAGTCCATCGATGACCTCTTTGCTTGCTTTAATAAAATTCACAGCAACTTGTGTAGCATCGATGTAATTTTTTCAGATGCAGAAAATGTTAGGCAATTAGTAAGTTCATTAGACATGTCAATTTGGGAGATGAAAGTTACATCTATTCGTGAATCTACTGTCATGAGTACACGTACTTTAGATGGCCTATCTTCTAAATTGAAAACTCATGAAATTGACATAATCTCACGTAATAATCCCAACAAGTCTCTTGCATTGTTTCTCAACGTGACATGCCTAGCTCCGGTCAATCTTCATCTTGTGGAACACTTTCTTTGTTGTCCTCTCTAACCCTCGAACAGATTGAAGAGTTTCCAGAGGAAGAACTTGCACTCATCTCTACTCGGTTCTCAAAAGCATTGCAAAATGTGAGAACTAGGAGAGGAAGTGTCGGACCTCAATGATGCTTCGAATACGGTAAGACAGGACATTTTCGCACGGATTGCCCTAACCTTTCAGGTACTACTTCCCGTGATTAAAAGCAAACAAGGACGAAGCACTCCTCTGCAAACAACAACAAGAAAAAAAAGGGTTTCAGTGAATAGTTTTATCTCCGCACTTCAAGAACTTGGCTCAAGCGATGTGGACATTGTAAGTGACGAAAATGAAGATGATTTGGCAAACTTGTGCTTCATGGCAGGCAAGTCAATATCAAGTATGGAGGAGGCAGAACACAACAGCGATAATGAAGAGGTATGTTCTACTTGCGAAGAAATGTGTGATGCTATTTCTCGTGTCACTGTTATAGTTAAGAAAAAGGACAAAAAACTTAGAGATAATGCTATTAAAATTGAGTCATTAGAATCTAAAATTAATCGTTTGAAATCTTTGATTCCTAGTGATGATTCTTGTTCCTCATGTGATTTAATATATGAATAATTGTTCTCTCTAAGGAGTGCACACACCTCCACACTTGATAAACTTGATTTAAAGATTGATAAGAACAAAAAGCTTGCTTCAATTAATCATAAAAACATAATAGATGCTAGTTGTTCTACAATTGATTTGCATTGTTCTACTTATAATGATCTTGATAAGAAACTACATGATGCTATAGATGAGATTTCTATATTGAACAATGCTTTACGTTCTTATGAAGTTAAATACTGTTCTAATTACAAATTAAAAAGAAAAACTTCATGTGAAAACTGCCTTGAATTGTCTAAGAAACTTGATGACATGAATAGGACACTAGAGCGATTTTGTAATGGGAATAAGAACCTAAACTTGCTGCTGAATTCTTCCAAGTCTTGCAATGATAAAATTGGTTTAGGTTTTGATTCTCATGCTCATGCTAAAGCACATCCATCTAAAATTGTAAAGTCATTAGGAAGTGGTTTGATTCAAACAACTCCTAAACAAAAAGAAGTGCTTTTCAAATCTACAGGAGTGTTGTCTCATTCGATTTCTAAAAAACATGTTGCTTGCTGATATAGATATGAACACAAAGTTAAATTTTATTGTACCTACTGTGGTAGAGATGGTCATGTCATAGATTTTTATTATAGACCAGCTAAATAACAAAAAAAAGGAAAGAATGATTGCTAGATCACATAACAACCATGCAAAACTTGCTGCACATGCTAAATCGAATGTTAGGAACATGCGACCTGCTGTTATAAGTCGAAAACATGCAAAGTTTGCTCCCAAACCTACTATTTTTAGTGCTACACATGTAACACCTCATAGGTTAGTAGTTGGAAACAAGAATTCTCAAACTTTGTCTCATAAACCTTTTGTTTTATCTTAACTTTCGCGTGTTATTCCTGCTGGACGTCGTGTGACTCAGTACTGGATTCCTAAATGCCTTTTGACTAACCCCATTATTTAGTCATCGACGTATTGTGCTTCTATGTAGGTTACATGCTTGAGGAAGGAGAACATTTGGATTGTGGATTCAAGTTGCTCACGCCACATGATCGGTAACAAAGATTGATTCTCCTCCTTCCCTTTTGTGTCACGTGTAGAGAATGTTACTTTTGACGATAATTCTTCAACTCCTATAATTGCTTAGGGTTCAGTTAGGGTAAATGATCACTACACTTTGAAGGATGTGGCACTTATTAAAAATTCGAAATACAACTTGCTTTCTGTTTCACAATTGCTAGATGAAAATCTTAAAATTACTTTCACAAAAAATTGCTGCAAAGTTGTAGATTCAAATAGTGAGCTTATTTTTAGCATGTCTCGGTATGGAAGAGTTTTTAAAGCTGATTTTGATATGTCATCTTCTAAGCATAGGTGTCTAGTTGCTAATGATTCAAAAGACTTATATTTTTGGCATCGTAGACTTGGTCACATAGGCTTTGATCATCTAACGCATGTTAGTGCTCTTGATCGCATACATGGGATGCCTAAGCTTAAAAGGGACAAAAAAATTGTGTGCTCTTCTTGTAGACATGCTAAGATGGTTGAAGGTTCACACGCTCCTCTCACAATGACCATGACAACTGAAACGGGGCAGCTTTTGCACCTTGACACCGTAGGTCCTTCACGTGTTCAATCTTTTGGAGGTAAATGGTATGTTCTTGTGATTGTTGATGATTATTCTAGATACTCTTGGGTGTACTTTATGGAATCTAAGAATGAAGCTTTTAGTCACTTTAGAACTTTATTTTTTAGATTATCAATTGATCACTCAGGATCTTTAAAAGCAATTAGAAGTGATAACGGTCGAATTTAAAAATCAATCTTTTGATCACTTTTGTGCTGAAAATGGAATAGATCATGAATTTTCCTCACCCTATGTACCTCAAAAAAATGGTGTCATAGAGAGAAAGAACATAACCTTAGTTGAGATGGCTAGGACTATGCTTGATGAATATCAAACTCCTAGAAAATTTTAGGCTGATGCAATTGCAACCGCTTGTTATGTCTCAAATCGTGTTTTCTTGCGTGCTAAACTAGAAAAAACACCATATGAACTTCAGTTTGGACATAGGCCTAGTGTGACACACTTTAGGGTTTTTGGTTGCAAATGCTTTGTTAAGAAATATGGTAATCTTGATAATTTTGAAGCTAGATCTGTTGATGGCATGTTTCTTGGTTATCCATCTCATACTAGAGGCTACCGTGTGCTTTTACTTGATACTAACAAAATTGTGGAGACTTGTGAGGTTTCTTTTGATGAAGATAGCCCAGATACTAGCTCAAATATTGCAGGTCCAGATCCATATCCGCATGGGGAGAGTATTTTCGTTGAAGGTGAGGAAGAAGTGGTGCTGCTGCCCGAAAATTCAGCAGCTAATGACATTGTTCCAGCTCCTGATTTTGATTCACAACCAGCACCGATGACCACCATTGCTGGTCCATATCTTCCTCAACTCACAAGCTCATCAATTTGTGATGAACATGAATAAAAAGAAGCTTGTGAAGTGTCTATTCCCCTCCGAGTCCTCAAAAGTCATCCTCCACAACAGATTATTGGAAGCTTGCATGAATGAGTCACACGGTCTAGGTTTTACGATCCAAACTCTCATGCTCATTCTGCTTTTGTTGCTTCTTTTGAACTAAAAGATATATCACACGCACTCACTAATGAATCTTGGATTATTGCCATGCAAGAAGAGTTAGAAAATTTTGATAGAAATAATGTCTGGAAACTTGTACCTGCACGTCAAGGTCACACTTTAATTGGAACTAAATGGGTGTTTAAAAATAAACAAAGTGAGGATGGGGTTGTGGTTAGGAATAAGATTAGGCTGGTTTCTCAAGGTTTCACACAAGTTGAAGGTCTAGATTTTGATGAAACTTTTTCTCCTGCTGCTAGATTAGAAGCTATAAGAATTTTATTAGCATTTGCTGCATCTAAATGATTCAAGTTATATCAAATAGATGTTAAAAGTGCTTTTCTTAATAGCTACATAGATTAGGAGGTTTATGTCAAGCAACCACTAGGTTTTGAAAATTCAGATTTTCCTAATCATGTTTACAAACTGTCCAAAGCTTTGTACGGTCTTAAACAATCCCCTAGAGCATGGTATGATAGGTTAAAAACATACTTACTTAAAAAGGGGTTTACCATGGGCAAGGTTGATAAAACTCTTTTTGTGCTTAAGCATGGCAACGACTCATTATTCGTTCAAGTGTATGTGGATGATATTATCTTTGGTTGTGCTTCTCATGATCTTGTGTCCAAGTTTTCAGCTATGATCAGTTTAGAATTTGAGATGAGTATGATGGGAGAACTCACATACTTTCTGGGACTGCAAATCAAGCAAACTAAGGAAGGTACCTTTGTGCATCAAACAAAGTATACAAGAGACCTTCTTAAGCACTTCAACATGGACAAAATCAAGCCTCTTCGGACACCAATGGGTACAACAACGACACTCGAACTTGATGAAGATGGTGAATCCGTGGATCAAAAAGAATATAGAAGCATGATCGGATCACTTTTGTACCTCACGACATCAAGACCGGACATACAATTTAGCGTATACATTTGTGCACGGTTTCAAACTTCCCCACGTGCTTCACATTGTCAAGCGTTCAAAAGAATTCTTAGGTACTTACGTGGAACTAAAGAATTTGGCATTTTTCTTCCTTCTTCCTCAATCGTTAATTTGAAAGCTTTTTTGGATGCTGATATTGGGGGTTGTAGGATTTATAGGAAAAGTACTTCGGGTGCTTGTCATTTTCTTGGTAATTCACTGGTGGCTTGGTCCTCTAGAAAACAAAATTTAGTTGCACAATCCATGGCCGAATCTGAATATGTAGCTGCTGCTAGCACTTTTTCACAAACTCTTTGGATTGTTCAAACACTTAAGGACTATGGGTTGATCTAGATAGCGTTCCACTGTTTTGTGATAATGCTAGTGCCATTTGCATTGCTAAAAACCCCGTGCAACATTGTAGAACAAAGCACATTGATATTAGGTATCACTTTCTCCATGATATTATTGAAAAAGGAAACATTGTGCTTCACCACGTAGATATCGAATAACAATTGGCTGATATTTTCACAAAACCTTTGGATTTCACTCGTTTTTGTTTCATTAGTGAAATAGGGGTTATGCATCCTCATGGCTTAAACTGAGGGAGAGTTTTTGAAACTTGGGAAGTCTATGTGTGAATCTGAAATTAAAATAATATGAGCATAATATTTATACATATATGACTTTGTCATTCCTTCTACATGCTGAAAGTTCTTACTATATTACTCATGTTATACATTTTGTAGTTTTTACCATGACTAGTAATTGGAATAATTACATACACTAAATCTGGTCATGATCGAACTTTCTTGTTGTTTTGAACTTGCTGCATGCTCACAAGTGCTTCTAATAAAAAATCAAGTAATCAACTCACATGTTGAGTTGTTATGGTCAAATGAAAATTGACGAAAAGATCAAGAGAATATGCATGCATCGCACATCTTCTTTTGAGATGGGTTATCATTGCACTTAGATATGAACTTGGAAGAAGTTGTGTATGACTAAAATCATGTCCTTGAGCTTCTGATTGTCAAAAGACATAGGCTTGGCTTGGTTGGTTAGAATAAGGCTGATGCGGCATATAATCTCTTACAAATGTTATATAATCAGAATTTGTGCTTTAAATAATATTGAAAAATGGAAAATGCAGCAACAAGTGTCATGCTTTCAGGTTCTAAAATAGTTAATTTTTTGAGATCATGACTTGCTTAAATTGAAAATTACATTTGATCTCTAGCATGGCTTACACTACTTTATGTATCTCATTGATGTGATAGTGTAAGTTACTTGATAGTATGACTTGGATGAGCTTTGTTTTATGTATATGTCATTTTATGCTCATAAAAATTAAAATTTTTCTTTTGTACCTTGCTGAATACATTGTCAAAGGGGGAGAATTTGATCACACGTTGCACACATTCACAAGTGTTTTGGCACGATTCTTCTCAGAGGGAGAATTTTTTGTTTTTTTTCTCATTTTATTTCCGATTTACAAAGCGAGAGAAATATTTTGGGGAGAAAATTGTTTTCAAAATTTTTCATGTGAATAAGTGTGACACCCGGTTCTGAATATGAACCAACCGTAACGCATATGTGTGCCCAGGAAGTTCATCACACATATACGGTTGCATCACAAACGATATACAGAATTTAACCACGTCTTAACTAATAAATAAGTACTTTATTACAATAATCCAATAGTTCACGAATAATAAAACTCTAAATAATTGCAGCAGAAAATAAACTAAGCAACACGACTCCAATCCACAGGCAATTGACGGCGGTACGCAACCTAGTACTCCACGTGATCCTCAGGGTACTCCCAATTGTCTCCAGTAGCTGTTGGGGGGGGGGGGGGGGGTGGGATTGCAAGGGTGAGTACATGTCGTACTCAGCAAGTGTGGAAAGTATGACATGTGGCTAATTCAAATGACGACAATAATAATGGCTAAGTGCTGAAAAGTACAGTAAAACATTTGAAAAGCATTATACTATGTCTATGTGAAACAAATCCCATCGTAACCATCATACTAACAAAATATAAACCATATCTAATTATTGCCAACATTACCATTATCCATGTCCAATTACCATAACGCAAATTCGTATCCATGACCATAATCCATAAACCATGACCATTACCAAACCATGACCATAAACCAACCATAACCATTACCAGACCATAACCATCCCAAATCCCAATTCCAACTCTAATCATGTAGGTCATCCAGGCGCTCATAACCGGGAGCACGACTATCATGATAGTTTTTAACACTCTGCAGAGGTTGTACCACTTTACCCACATGTTTGTGATTTCGTCACCCTTTGATGACTAAGGAACCTCCATTGTGCCATCTCACACTTCCGTAGGTGTGTGGCCAAGAGATCACAAAATAGCCTTTCAAAAGGGACTACTAGTATGTACGGGCCCACTAAGGTTTCACCGGCAGGCTTGAATCTCCATTCTCCCACCCACGGGCCCCCTCGTGTTCCTTCTCATCCTTCGAGTAGATCATAATATCATCGATGAACACTACAACGAACTTATCCAGATATTCCATGAAGACCTTATTCATGAGATACATAAAGTACGCAGGCGCATTCGTTAATCCAAATGACATGACGGTGTACTCATAAGATCCATATCGTGTCCGAAATGCTGTCTTGGGTATATCCGATGGTCTAATCTTCATTTGGAAGTATCCTGACCGCAAGTCGATCTTGGAGAAGATACAGGCACCCTTCATTTGGTCGAACAAATCCTCTATACGGGGCAGTGAGTACTTGTTCTTAATTGTCACTTCGTTGAGAGACCTATAGTCCACACACATCCTCTGGGTTCCATCCTTTTTATCTACGAAGAGCACTGGGGCTCCCCACGGGGATGAACTTGGGCGTATAAAACCCTTCTCTAGCTGCTCTTGAATTTGCTTCTTGAGCTCTGCTAATTCCTTAGGAGGCATCCTATACGGCCTCTTAGCTATAGGTGCAGTTCCGGGTATCAACTCAATGGCGAATTCTATGTCACGATCAGGTGGCATACCTGGCAACTCATCTGGAAACACATCCGGGTACTCGCGAACGATCGGAATGCTTTCCAACATCACTTCTTCCACGTGATTCAGCATCGCTTTCCTTCTTGCAGGTTGGGCTGCTTCAACTTCGATGTGTGTACCATGTTCACTTGTCAATTGCACAATCCTCTCGGCACATTGAATGACTCCACTATACTTGCTCAGCCAGTCCATTCCAAGTATTATGTCTATTCCTTGGGAGTCCAATACTATGAGGTTTGCGAGAAAGTCTACCCCCCTTATTTTAATGCTTACTTTCGGACATACTATATTTGTCCTCATCTCTCCGCCAGGAGAACTTACTAGCATAGTTTGCTTCATATGAGATATAGGCAAATTGTATTTGGCAACATACTTTGACGAGATGAATGAATGAGATGCTCCTGAATCAAATAAAACAGTTGCGGGGTTGGAGTTGGCGAGAAACATACCAATCACGACGTCATCAGCTTGCTGGGCTTCCTCAGTAGAGACATGATTCACATTGCCACGAGCAAATTCTGCTGTCCACGGTTGCCTTGTGGTGCTCCTCCATTTGGTCGCGGGTGATTTGGCCTTGGTGCATTGTTCATAGGTCCATAGTTTCTCTTGGGGCATTGACTTGCAAAGTGTCCGGGTTCTCCACACGCATAGCATGTCTTACCACCCGTAGTATTAGGGAAGTTTGGGCGCAACTGGTTTTGAGCATTCGCCGCTATGTTAGGACGCGGCGCAGGTGGCACAGGATTGCGAGGCGCTTGCATGGCGGGGCGTTGCTGCGGTGGCTGATTTGGGCGGGGCGGATAAGCAGCGCGGTATGCGGGAGCAGATGGGTTGTATTGTGGTGCAGTAGGTGGTGCATAGCGGGGGCGAACATTACTTCCTTGTTGCGGTCCATGATGTGACATCTTCCTCTTGTTGTCCTGCTCCATCTCACGAATCTTGTTCTCAACCACAATAGCCTTGTCAACCAGCTTTTGGAAGTTTGGATAATCAGTATTGAGTAACTGGACTTGAATTTCATTGTTGAGACCCCTCATAAACAGATACTGCTTCCTACTATCAGTTTTGATGTCTTCTGGAGCATATCTTGATAATTGAGTGAATTTGTTGAGATACTCACTCACGCTCATCCTTCCTTGCCTGAGATTTTCAAAATCTTGCCTTCTCAGTATCATAACTCCTTCAGTTACAGAGTGGGAACGGAAACTCTGCTTAAACTCAGCCCAAGTGATTGTCTCCTGATTATCATGAGCGTTGCAAAGAGCTTCCCACCAGTCAGCGGCTGCTCCAACTAGTTGATGTGATGCAAAGAGAACCTTCTCCCTATCAGTGCACTGGACAATAGCAAGTTTCTTCTCAACGGACTTCAGCCAATCATCAGCTTCCATTGGGTTTGTGGCTAGCGCAAAGGTGGGCGGTCTGGTTCTCATGAACTCTCCCAATCGGTTGTGATGTGGCGGGGGTGGCGGTGGAGGCAGGTGGGGCTGATTGTTGTTGCCAGCTTGCAGCTGTCCCATGGTCTGTATCATGGTCTGCATGAGCTGGTTCTGCATAGCTAACAGTTGTTCAATATTGATAGCTCCATGAGCGTGTCCCTGGTTGTTCTGAGGTACTTCATTGCGCTCCTCCTCATCGTTGGCATCCCTCTGGTTACGAGTTCTCACCATCTGTTGGCGAAAGAAGGGTGGGGACAGAAGGATTTAGAATTTGGAAAGAAACGTCCCAACTATATGCATCAAGGTATGTGACACTAAATAATCCTTTATTAATATAGACCTATATTATGAGGATGTGGACAATTGCCGAAGCATTCCACAACTCTCTACTAAGCAAACAAGCACTCAAACAAGCACCAAACAGAATTGACAAAGATCCTAAAAGAAGTAACACAACTCAAGGTCACACAAGTATATCTACATCGCTCTTATTTACTAATGGGGGTGTGCCTATCCTTGAGTCGTGGCATAGGTCGAGGACTACTCGTCGTCGAGCGGGAACTCATCCGGGTCCTCGTCGTCGTCATCGTCGTCGTCGGGGTCCTCGGGGTCCTGTGGGTCCTGGGGTGGTGAGGCAGCAGGCGGCCGTGGTGCGGTAGACGCCACACTGGAAGGCTCCTCGTCAGAGGACTCCTCAGAAGACGACTCACGCTGACCGTTGCGACGGTCTGGAGAGTCTGGGGTCCACATCGGGGTGTCGGACACGTAGTCGTCCGGGTCCTCGTCGGTGATCCGACGATACCTCCTGATTATCGCCTCGTGGCACTGGGCGAGGTCACGTCCATCCTGAATCTCCTGCTGCGCCCTCTGAAGTCGGGCACTGAGCTGGGCCACGTCGTCAACAGTCTGACGAGACTGCGGGAGGTCCAGGGGTCCCTCCACGTGCCTGGAGACGAAGCGCGCAGTGCCACTGGGACGCTGCGGGACGAAGGCGTGCACCGTGTCCTCTAGACGGAAACGGCGGGCGTGGCTCCAAAAAGTGGCTGCTTCCCAGCTAGCATCCTGCTCCGCAGATCGGCGGGAGCTCCTCCAAGCGGGGCTGCTGTGGGTCTTCACCAACTCATCACCGTAGTAGATATAGATCTTGCAGCTCCACTCCTTCCTGCCGGGGCGCTGCACTCCAGTGGTGTGGTAGGAGAGCGAGAGGCTGGGGTGACTTGCCTCCCGACGCCCGTGCGCCTCCCGCCCCGACCGAGCCGCCTCCGAAAATTTTTCCCGTCCCGCCCCTATACTCCCGCTCCCGCGCGGAACCACTACCGCCGCCGTAACGCGTCCCGCCTCCCAACGGACTCGGTTCCGATTTTGTCGCCTCCCGCCGCCCCTATAAAAGGAACCGAAGTCCCACGATGCCGCCGCCAACCACGAAGGAAACCGCCGGTACAGAGAGGAAAAAAGGGGAGTCCAGAGAGCTGCGCCCAGGGAAGAAAAAAGGAGAAAAAGAAGGGGAAGAAGAGGGAGAAAAAGAGGAGGGCACCACCGTTCGCCGGAGATCGTCGCCGACATCGCGCCGCCGTCGTCGTGCCGCCGAAGGTCTGCTGCGCCATCCACTTCGTCTACGCGTCGCATTTGTTCCGCGACCGTCAAGCCGTCAGATCTACGGTAGTCCATGTCCCCGATGCGAATTTTTGAGATCATATTGAATCTAATAGGCGTGAATTGATTTTTTTTGCACCATAATTTTATTTTCAGCAGCATTAATCCACCCTAAAACCCCCGTAAACTCATATGAACACGTATGAACTAGTCGCATCTAATTAAATAACGACTGTAGTTAATTAATTATTAAATTGTGCATGCATGCATGCCATTGCATGTTGATTATTTTGTGTGCATTATGTTGAATTGTATATGTTCTCTTGTATGTATGATCACGCGTAGAGGAACGTGCTCAAGAGGCCGCATACAAGAATTTCCAAAACCAAGACTTCGAAGCGCTTGAGCAACCCCATCCGCCGGAGCAAGGCAAGTGTCCTTGAAGCATATTGATCCTGTTTTCAAATAAATGTTTTGTTTGCGAACTTGCATGCTTGTGTCAAATTGATGGGAATCCTATGGTAGGAAGTTTACTAGTTTTGTTTGACCACCCTTGTCACCTGGAATTTATGGTAGAGAGTCGGGAAGGGTTTTTACCTTTTTGCTTCGCTTAATTAATTGGGACGACAAACAACACTACACATTTAATTATGCATCAATGATATTCTGGTTAATGTGAGCTGGTCAATACGATGGGTGATCTAAGCAAGCATGGTTATGTGGATGGGTTGGTTGTTATGGTGGTTTGCTTGCCTTAGATCTAAGGACCGGTTCATGCGAGAATATGCCAGGTCAACAGTGCCATCACAAGGCCAAGTATGGGTGCGGCGTAGCTGAATAATTAGGAGCGCTGCTAGTATTGTATGGACCATTGGATGGCGCGGGGAATGGGAGTCGAGGAGGACTGCCCTGGGATCCGCATGGCACACGAGGGGGCCCGTGGGTGGGAGAATGGAGATTCAAGCCTGCCGGTGAAACCTTAGTGGGCCCGTACATACTAGTAGTCCCTTTTGAAAGGCTATTTTGTGATCTCTTGGCCACACACCTACGGAAGTGTGAGATGGCACAATGGAGGTTCCTTAGTCATCAAAGGGTGATGAAATCACAAACATGTGGGTAAAGTGGTACAACCTCTGCATAGTGTTAAAAACTATCATGATAGCCGTGCTCCCGGTTATGAGCGCCTGGATGACCTACATGATTAAAGTTGGAATTGGGATTTGGGATGGTTATGGTTGGTTTATGGTTATGGGTTGGTAATGGTTATGGTTTTCTGATTATGGTCATGGATATGAACTTGAGTTATGGTAATTGGACATGGATAATGGTGATGTTGGCAATAATTGGATATGGTTTATATTTTGTTAATATGATGGGATTGTTTCACATAGACATAGTATAATGCTTTTCAAATGTTTTACTGTACTTTTCAGCACTTAGCCATTATTATTGTCGTCGTTTGAATAAGCCACATGTCATACTTTCCACACTTGCTGAGTACGACATGTACTCACCCTTGCAATCCCCCCCCCCCCCCCCCCCAACAGCTACTGGAGACAATTGGGAGTACCCTGAGGATCACGTGGAGTACTAGGTTGCGTACCACCGTCAATTGCCTGTGGATTGGAGTCGTGCTATTTAGTTTATTTTCCGCTGCAATTATTTAGAGTTTTATTATTCGTGAACTATTGGATTATTGTAATAAAGTACTTATTTATTAGTTAAGACGTGGTTAAATTCTGTATATCGTTTGTGATGCAACCGTATATGTGTGATGAACTTCCTGGGCACACATATGCGTTACGCTTGGTTCATATTCAGAACCGGGTGTCACAATAAGCCAATGTTTGGATTCTAAGTGGTGCTGCCAATGCATTCATCAAGGTGGGAGATTGTGAGACCTATGTGTACTAAATACATTGGCTATGATGATAAAAGTTTTGAATACTGCCAAAACACCCTTTTAACAAGGTCTGACTCTAGGTCCAAGCTCCAGCAAGGTTCGACTGGTTTTGGGTAGCTTCGGCAAGCTCCAATGTAAGGTCCGACTTGCTTTGTCTACGTCCGACTTGCTTTGGCTAGGTTCGACTTCTTTGTCTAGGTCCTACATGTTTTTACTAGCTCTGGCGCTAGGTCCTACTAGCTTTAGTAAGCTCCGGTGCTAGGTCCAACTAGCTTCGGTAAGCTCCGGTGCTAGGTCCAGCTAACTTTGATAAGCTCCGGTTCAAGGTCCTATTAGCTTTGACAAGGTCCGATGCTAGATCTTAGTGGTTCTGCTTTTACTTTGCAATGTTTCAAACTTGCTTTACACTTATGGAAAGTTTGCTTAGTATTTTTTTACTAAGTTTTTCATGTGTTTTGGCTGATATCATTTTGCTATGGTTTGCAACATGCTTATGTGAGGTGCTCACGTAAGGTGTTGTGGTTTCAGAACTAACGTGAATCAAGTCGAGGGCTTGTTCTTGAAAGTATTGGTTGTTTATTTATGTGCAGGTGTTGCTTGAGTTCAAGACATGGCTAGTGACGGGATCCATTGAACTAGTCTTAGGGAGAAGATGAGGTTCAATAACCAAGTTCGGGAGGAATTGTGGTTGAGTTGATCTGGAGGTTGCGCAACATGTTTGAGTCAAGAAAAATGCATATGAAGGTATCATGACGTCGTTGGAAGGTGTCTGCATGTGTGCATGGAGTGCATGGATGTGGCTGCATGGTTCCAAGGCGTGATGAAGAGATGTGGACGTAAAGAATTGGTCAGAAAGGTGCAACCGACTTGGTTATGGACTTAGGTTGCGACTGAGTCATGTTTGACTCAAATATGGAAAGATTTGAGTTGGTTATGATAGGATTTCGTGTGGGTCACGAAGTTGAGTTGTTTTAGGAATGTGGGTGTCGAAGTTTTAATGCGACACTTCCCGCGGATCTGCTAAGGAGCAGCCCACGGAGGTTCTTGTTCGGCGGGGCTTAGGCCTCAAACTAGTGTTCTAGCAGAAGAGTATGTGACACGGTGGTTTTTACGTGGTTTGGGTCACAAGGAGCATAACACCCTACTCCATGGTGGATTGTATTGCTGGTGAGTGTGTATGCGTGTGTGTGTGTGTGTATCGGGGATTCTGAGTCTGGTCCTTGTAGCGATGGTGGTCCGGGCCTTTTATAGACAAGGACAGATGCCTTACAAGTGGGGTCCTGATGCCCGACAGGTGGTCTTTGGGCGATCTTATCCTAAATATCTAAGGCTTCTCGCAGAAGCTTCCTCTGAGGGTGGCAGTGGAGACTCGCCGTCTTGCCGCCTCCCTTGTTAGTAGCCCACGCGCCGTTGCTGACGGTGGCAGAAGGTGTCCCGTCAGCTTGTCTTGTTGCCGCAAGCTACCAACTTGGCTGTGTGGGATAGGTCTGCAGCGCCTTCATTGTGATGCGATTGGTCATAGCGGTCTCTGACCGTTGGCGTGCCCCGCGTCGTGCACCGGGGGTGGTTGCGGGTCTTCAGTGCTTGACTGGAGTGGAGCGCACCATCTTTTAACTCCCACACCTTACCGTCTGGGGCAAGCTGCGGGACACGTGGTAGCGTCGGGCAGGTCCTCAGTGGGTAGGCTAGCCCGGTCCTTCGTGACGCATGATGGCTCCAGGGCTCCATAGGGTACGTGGCAGCTCCGTGCTTTTTCCCTTGGAGGGTGCTGGTCCTTGCGCTCCATGCCACGTGGCTGTTCCGGGGGTGCTCCCCCAAGGATGGGTGAGGTCCCGTCCCTACAATTAGCATCTCGGGAGCCCGTCACACCAGAGGGGCCAAGTCCCATCTTCAAGGCTTACATGGCAGCACCGCAGCTTGATCTTGAGGGAGGCAAAGGCCTTGGCGCCTATAGACCACGTGGCACCTCCGGACGCGCCTCGGTGTCTTCATCCTTTGTGCGAGGGTACCCCGTCTATAGAGTACTGACAGTGGCCCCAGATTTCACCTTGGGGCGTGGTGAAGAGCCCAAAGGTGGAGCCCTTTCCATGTCTCCCCGCACTCTGCTTTAACTTCTGTCTTGGACAATCGAAGCTGTGGGTGCTTCTGCCAATCGTTGCCACACATCCTCTTCTGGTTGAGAGACTACAGCGACAAAATCTTTGCTCGCTGTAATATCTCTGCCTTCTGTTGCGCCTTTAACTGCGAAGGTTCCTGATGCAGCTATAGAACTTCTGTTCGCTTCTCCATTATGGGAATTGCCTCAGCGGCTTCCCGGACGGCTGACTGACTGGGCCAATACGTTAGTGCGGGGATGTAGGACCCATTGTCATGGGTGTCGGGTGTTGATAGGTGAGGTGTGAGCCTTCGCTCGGAGTACTCAGGCACCACGGGAGTGATCAAAAGGAAACTTTTGTTAGAGGAATGACTCCTCCCTTACTCAATTCTCGCAGCCTGGGCTTTCGCCTTCTTCCTCGAGCGCCCGGTCCTTCTTCACCCCTTTTGCCAAAGCTCTTACCTTAGCTTGCTCCAATGGCTTCCCTGTTGCCTCCTTCCTGCTTTCGATCGGCCAAAGATCTGGTGCCGATGAGGCGGCTCCTTGGCTGGGCAGCTTCGGAGTGCGGATGGATGATCCACTACGGATCCCCCGATCTTTAGAATCTGCGTGAGGACGAGACTATTCTCTTTGTCGCCTACACTACTGCTGGGCTCGCACTCCCGTTGTCAAGGTTCTTCCTTGCAACGTTGGGGGAGTATGGGCTGCAACTTCACCACCTGTTGCCGAACTCCATTGCATTTGTAGCTGTGTTCGTCCACCTATCTGAGGCGTTTGTGGGCTGCCCGCCCACGGTGGAGTTGTTCCGACATTTCTTCATGATGAAGACAAATGGAAGGAGCGCGACGACTCAAGTGGGGGCCTACTACTTCCGCCATCGGGACAATACCTCCCAGGGATACATTTCCTCATTCAAAGGGGGCAAATGGAGTGACTGGAGGGAAGACTGGGCGATTGTGAGGACAGACCCGCATCCCTCACTGAATATGCCATCCGGCGGTCCAGCTCCGACCCTACGACCTAGGAGGCATCCCATGGGTTACTAGCGGAATACAGGCCCACCCTGAGGAGGATCCTGTTCTTGGCTGGCAAGGGCTTGACCTCCATGATGGTGTTGGCAGACTTCTTGCCCCGCCATACCGCCCCTCTTCAGCAGTGTCTATACAGGGCCTGGGTCTTCAACGTCAAATATGACAAATGCCGGCTGAGTCCAGACACCCCGACTCCCATGGTGCTGTAGGAGATGCTGAAAACAGTGACCTCCGACGTTGTTGATGACAAGCACATCTCCATTCCGGATGACTGCCAACCGCTCCATATGACCACCGACATGAGGACTGAGCTACGGAGCTCAGTGCCAAAGGTCAACGTGTTTGACCTAGCTCGCCTGCATCCCGAAGATACGGCTTGGGCCTCGGCTGTCCTGAAGCGGTGTCGGGAAGCAGCGCATCCAGGGTCGGGGTCTTCCTCGCGTCCTTCGGCAAGAGCAGAGGCAGAGCCCTCAGCTACTTCTGACAGGGCAGAGGTCAGCCAGCCGACACCAGCCCCAGAGCCGAGAAAGCATTCCCGCACGTTGGCCGCGGGCTCTGCTACTTCTATGCTGAATAAGAGGAAGTTAGTTCGGGGGGGATGGTACTCCCATCTCCCATCACTAGGGAGCCGGCGGGGCTGAAGCTTCTCTCGTAGACTTAGCCTCCGATTCCAGTAGTGGCCCTGGTTCCAGTGGAGATGCTGAGGGGCCTGCACAGACTACCATACCGGCTCGGGTTGACCGGGGTTCGGTACAAGAGACGGCGGTGCCGGCTTTGTCGTCAGGTCCCGACGACCTTGATCTATCGCGCGGGGTGGGAGGCCGGGGTCATTGGAGTGGCCCGACTTGCCGGTTAGTCGCAGATTCTCCCCTCTGCTATTTCTCTTCTTTTATTTTTCATTCTTGACGAAGCTTTATCTTGGTTTCTCAGGGCTTCGTTAGCCAATTTGGCACCCTCGATCCCTCCAGGGGTGGGCTTGATAACCCCTGCCCTTCCAGGAGCTGGAACGGGGACTGTCGCGCTGCACCCTATACCCGAAGGTGCGTCGGCCTTATCTATCATTGAGGACTTTCGACCCCCATCCGACGAGGTAGGTGTGGCAGAAGTGACGCCAAGCGTGGAAGTGTCAGGCGAGTTGGTGCTTGGCGAGAAGGTGCCAAGCGAGGAGGTGCTCGGCGAGGGGGGCTCTCTTGGACGAGGCTGCCTCCCTTGGTGGGGCTGACCCGCAGGACATTGAAGCGGCGTCGGGGCCCGACGTTATTGGCGCACAACATGGCGACTCACCATCAGCAGGCGGTGATGTCTTTGCAGCGGGGGAGGGGGCTTCAGTGCTGTGCAGCGGCACGAAAATCTTTAGGGCTCCAGCCGGGGAACCATCTGGTCCTTGGGAGCTGGTGTCTGCCGCGGCATTGGCAGGAGGGGCGGAGGGGCAGACGCCGGTGGTGACGGTTGAGCCAATCCCTCTTGCCGACGCTATTGCCGCAGCCCAATCCATCTTGCACCAAACAAAGGCTGCTTTCGCCCGAGAGTGGGATCAACTTGCGGAGGAGTGACACTTGGTGATGCTGGTCGACGCCAAGAACAAGGAGCTTGAGGTGAGGGCTTTGAAGGCCCTTGGCGCCGTCGACGCCCGCCTAAAGCTGTGCGAGGATCAGTGGCTAGAGTTGGTCTGCCGCAAAGTTGTCGTAGCTGACGTGGAACGGGAGTTGGCGGGGAAGGAGGAGGAGGTCTCCCGGGGCCTAGAGGAGAACCGTCTGGCTTTGCAGGACCTAGAGCTTGTCATCAAGCACCGGGAGGATGATCTGGAGCGTCGTGCTCGGGAGCATCGACGGCAGGAGACTGCGCAGAGAGAGACAGAGAGCCTCCAGGCCTCCCGTATGGTCGAGGCCCAAGGGGTCTGAGACTTCCGGGCCCATGTTGGGGCAGTTCTGGAACCCCTCATCCTTGGTCCCGTGCCACGTGGGGAGCCATCTCAGGGGGTGGCCCAGCTGCTTCCTGCCTTGGACTCCCTCTCTTCTTTATTGGGTTCGGTAAACACCGTCCTTGCAAGGCGGCTGGAGGCCAAAAGAAAGGAGTTGGCTGAGCTAGTGGCATGCCACATCCTGGTGTGCTTCTAAAGCTAGTACCCGAAGATCCCGCTGGAGCTGGTGGAGAAAGGTCCCCTTGATGAGCGGGAGGATGAGGCTAGGGCCAAAGTCCAGGACCTTGCCAAGGAGGTGGCTTCTTTGTTCCAGTGGATTTGAGGGCAATGGCACCTAGGCACAATGTTTTTGTATCTGAGGATGACCCCCTTGTGTAATGAATTTGGTTTCATGTTGTTTTGTTTGTTGGCTTGACATGTTCTTTCGAATTGCTGCCCCAATTCCTCTCTGTGTAAGGTCTTGAAGAGCCTTTGTTAATGTTGTTAGCCTTTCAGGGACCAATGTGTGTACTGTTGACATGATCAGTTTGTTGCTAGATGACGTCCGACCTATGCAATCCTCCTTAGAGGCCCCCTGGTAAGCGTGGCCAGATTGTTGGGTATGCCTGCCATTTGAACGTAGGATGTCTTCGACTGGCCCCCATTGGAGTGAGGGAGTATGAGTGTTGTCATTGCCGGCAGCCGGAGATGGCTGCTCCGGCTCCGCCCTCTGTCGCTGTGAAGTTGTTGCCGGCAGACCCCTTGGGAGGTGCTGGAGATGGGTGCTCTGGCGTTGCCTACCACCGTCGTGTAGTCGTGGAATGTGGGCGCCTGGTGGACAGGATACTACAAACAAACTTTGTTAGCAGCAGAAGCAGGGTAGGAGAGTGCACTTACTTGTCCGCGCTTGTTGTTCTCGCTGACGTGCCAGGATGTTGATGGCAGGCCCCTTGGGGGGTGCCGGAGCTGTATGCTCCGATGTCGCCCACCATCTATGTAGGTACGTCGGCGGCAAGCCCCTTGGGAGGTGCCAGAGCTGGATGCTCAGGCGCCGTCCACCATCGCCGTTGAGACGTCGACGGCAGGCCCCTTGGGGGGTGCCGGAGCTGGATGCTCTGGCATCGTCCACCATCGTTGTAGAGTCGTCAACGGCAGGCCCCTGGTGTACAGGCTATCGCGAGAGAACCTTGCTAGCAACAAGAGCAGGGCAGGAGAGTTTACTCACTTATTCGCGCTTGGTACTGACGTTGATGTTCTGGGACGTCGACGGCAGGCCCCTTGCAAGGTGCTGGAGCTGGATGCTCTGGCGTCGCCCACCATCTTTGTGGAAACATCGATGGCAGGCCCCTTGGGAGGTGCCGGAGCTAGATGCTCCGACGTCGCCCACCATCTTCGTAAAAACGTCGACGACAGGCCCCTTGGGAGGTGTCGGAGCTGGATGCTCTGGCGCCGTCCACCATCGTCGTTGAGACGTCGACGGCAGGATCCTTGGGAGGTGCCAGAGCTGGATGCTCTGGCGCCGTCCACCATCGCTGTTGAGATGTTGACGTCAAGCCCCTTAGGGGGTGCCGGTGCTGGATGCTCTGGCGTCATCTACCGTCGTCGTAGAGTCGTCAACAGCAGGCCCCTGGTGTAAAGGCTATTGCGAGAGAACCCTATTAGCAACAAGTGCGGGGTAGGAGAGTTTACTCACTTATCCACACTTGGTGCTGACGTTGACGTTCTGGGACATTGACGGCAGGCCCCTTGCGAGGTGCCAGAGCGTTATGCTCCGGTGTCGCCCACCATCTTCGTGGAAGCGTGGAAAACAGGCCCCTTGGGAGGTGCCAGAGCTGGATGCTCTGGCGTCGCCCACCATCATTGTGGAAACATCGATGGTAGGCCCCTTGGAGGGTGTTGGAGCTGGATGCTCCGGCGTCGCCCACCATCTTCGTAAAAACATCAATGGCGGGCCCCTTGGGAGGTGCCAAAGCTGGATGCTCCGGCGCCGTCCACCATCGCTGTTAGACGTCGACGACAGACCCCTTGGGAGGTGC
Organism: Tuctoria greenei; assembly: GCA_036927565.1. Lineage (NCBI taxonomy): Eukaryota > Viridiplantae > Streptophyta > Magnoliopsida > Poales > Poaceae > Tuctoria > Tuctoria greenei. The sequence continues at coordinate 155,733,569 of JAYESD010000006.1, forward strand.
CAAAGCTGGATGCTTCGGCGCCGTCCACCACCGCCGTTGAGATGTCGACGAGAGGCCCCTTGGGGGGTGCCAGAGCTGGATGCTCCGACATCGTCCACCATCATCGTAGAGTCGTCAATGGCAGGCCCCTGGTGTACAAGCTATCCCGAGAGAACCCTGTTAGCAACAAGTGCGGGGTAGGAGAGTTTACTCACTTATCAGCGCTTGGTGTTGACTTTGACATTCTGAGACGTCGACGACAGGCCCCTTGCGAGGTGCCAGAGCTGTATGCTTCGGTGTCGCCCACCATCTTTGTGGAAACATCGACGGCAGGCCCCTTGGGAGGTGCCGGAGATGGATGCTCCAGCGTCGCCCACCATCTTCGTGGAAACATCCACAGTAGGCCCCTTGGGGGTGCCAGAGCTGGATGCTCTGGCGTCGTCCACCATCATCGTAGTGTCATCAATGGCAGGTCCCTGGTGTACACGCTATCGCGAGAGAACCCTGTTAGCAACAAGTGCGGGGCAGGAGAGTTTACTCACTTGTCCGCGTTTGGTGCTGACGTTGACGTTCTGGGACGTCGACTGCAGGCCCCTTGCGAGGTGCCGGAACTGGATGCTCCGATGTAACTTGCTTTGTATGTCCTGCACACATGACAGAGGTGCATATTGTTTTGCTCGCTGGTGATCTTTTCCTATCCTTAAGTATTGTCATGTCTTACAGTCCTGGGCTGGTACACGAGATTTGGGTAATTCTGTGCATTGGCACTCAGGGTCGGCTTCCTTCTTATTCGGGGTGTGAGCGTCCTGGCCCGCGGTACTTGGCCGCAGCACTGGGAGGCAAAGCGCACACACTTAGGGTATAAGACCAAGCTAAGCATGCTGCGCGCTCTAGACCTCCAACTCAGCGTTGGCCTTTCACGGGGAACCATTTGGCAACACCGGACCCGAAGTAAGAGGGCAGCCGTGAGGTTCCAAGACACCTTGCAGGTACCTCAAATACATCCGCTTGCAGCAGGGTTGCATGACTCTACTAGGGGTGATATAGAGCAAATTTCACCAAGTATATGAAGACAATATATGAAACACGAGACTAGCTTGGTTGATCACAAAATTAATAGGTAACTTTAAGTGAACGTAAGAGAAAGCATATGGTAAGATAGTGAATTCTTCTCATTGGTGGTCTCAAGAGTGGATTGGCTTTACAATAAGGCAACGACCCACTCTAGTTGGCTAGGGAGGCAGAGTGTTCATGCTTCGGGTATGGAACCAAGCTAAACGGCTGTACACTCTGGACCTTCCCCCTCGAGTTTTGTTGTCCTAAGTGCCGCTCCCTAGCACCATGACACCCTACACTGTCCTACAATTTATGCTTAAGGGTAGAACTTACGAGGTACTCTATGTTCCAAGGGTTGGGGAGGGGCTCTCCTTCCGTGGCGAGGCGGACACACCCATAGCGGGATACTTATATCACTCGGAAGGGGCCTTCCCAACTGGGGAAAGTTTGTACGACCCTTATCGAGAGAGTATGTGCCACTGCACCAGGTCACCTATCTTGAGCTCTCTACTCTGCACGAACCACCCTTGGTAGCACCTCAGCGCCCGTCTGTAATGTGCATTTCGGATGGTGGCGTGCCACCTTGCTTCGTCGATGAGGTCGACATCTTCTCGTCGGAGTTGTTCTTGTGAGGCTTCATCAACGCTCGGACTCTGAATGAGCCCACAACGATCTCTGGGGGGAGGACGACCTCAGCCCCATACACCATAAAGAAAGGTGTTTCTCCTGTGGCGCGACTGGGTGATGTTCGACCTTCCCACAGTGCACAGGGGAGTTCGTCGACCCACTTGGCACCATTCTTATCCAAGTTGTCATATGTGCATGTCTTGAGGCCCCTGAGGATCTCAGTGTTGGCCCTTTTGACTTGTCCGTTGCTCTTTGGATGAGCCACATATGCATAAAAAACTTGGACACCGAGGTCTTCGCAGTAGTCTCGGAAAGCTGCACTGGTGAACTGGGTCCCGTTGTCGGTGATGATCCTGTTCGGGACACCGAACCTGCAGACAATTGATGTGATGAACTTGACTGCGGACTCCTTGTTGATATTGATCACTTGGGCTGCCTCCGGCCACTTGGTGCATTTATCTATGGCGACGTAGAGGAACCGGTACCCTCCAACTGCCCTGGGGAAGGGTCCCAGGATATCCAGCCCCTAGACCACAAAAGGCCAGGAGGGCGGGATCATCTGCAGTGACTGCGCCGGAGTATGAATTTGCTTGGCGTGGAACTGGCACACCTTGCACTTCTTGACCAGTTTGACGGCGTGTTGTAGAGCAATTGGCCAGTAGAAGCCATGACGGAAGGCTTTGCCAACCAGCGTGCGGGAAGCTACGTGATTCCCACACTCTCCTTAGTAGATTTCTGCGAGCAAGTCGCAACCCTCCAGCCGAGTTATGCACCATAGAAGTACACCGTTGGCACCACGTCGGCAGAGATCACCTTCTACCAACATGTAGCGTTTCGCCATCCTCACGATCCTCTCAGCGGATGCCGGGTCCTCCGGGAAGAGGTTGTCCTTTAGGTAGTCCCAGACCTTCGTGATCCACGCGTTGGGACTCTCCTGGGCTTTTGGATCTTGGGCGCCAGGTGATTTGGGATCCTTGGTGACGCTTAAGAACCTTAGCAGCCCCCATGGTCGTAGGGCTGCCATGGTTGCCAGCTCTGTGGAGCAGTGCTCACCTTCTTCATTAGGCCCTGCAGGCCTAGCGGTCTGCTGCACCAACCTCCTGCCAAAGACCCCTTCTGGAACGGGGGATCCTGTGGACGCCATGGTTGACAGGGCATCAGCAATGGAGTTGTCGGCGCGCGGCACATGGCAGAGATCCAAGGCCTTGAATCCAGCTTCTAGCATCTTGACATGTATCAGATATGCCGCGAGCTGCGGGTCATTGCAGCAGCACTCACCCCGGACTTGCTTGATGATCAGCTGGGAGTCTCCATTGACCAGCATCTACTGGACACCGAGACCCTGCGCAGCTGTGAGTCCGAAGATGAGGGCTTCGTACTCTGCCATGTTGTTGGTAGCCTTGAAGTCGAGGCGCACTACGTACTTGGACTGCTCCCCTGTTGGCGAGGTGAGCAGTACACCGGCTTCGGCCCCTTGCTTCCTTGAGGATCTGTGGAAGAAGAGCGTATAGGGAGGTTCGGTACGCACCAGAGCCTTGGGCTCCGGCTCACTGATCTCCCGGTCCCCTGGGTTGCTCGGTGAGGGGGTCCGCTCGGCAACAAAGTCTGCCAGAGCTTGACTCTTGATTGCATGTCGTGGCAAGAAATCAAGCTCGAACTCCGCTAATTCAGCCGCCCACTTGGCGATATTGCCAGTTGCGTTCGGGCTGTGCAACACTGCTCCCAGTGGGAACGAAGTCACCACTGATACTCGGTGTGCCTGAAAATAATGGCAGGGCTTCCTCAACGCGATTAGATTTGGCTCTCCTCGGGACCACCTGTCGGGCCTCGGGGCCCACCTTGTGACTGCAGAGTCCTTGAACTATAAAAGGACTCGGCAGACGACCTTGGAAAGGGATCAAAAAATCAGACTAAGACTCATACACGTTCAAGCAAGGCAATACACAAACACTCCCGTGGACGTAGGGTGTTACGCTCCAGCGGCCCGAACCACGTAAACCCTCTGTGTTCACCATCTCTCTGCGCTCAATCTCCTGGGACTAGCCCTCATGAATCCAAAGAACCTCCGCGGGCTGCTCTCTAAGCAAGTCCGGGGGAAGTGTCGTTTAAGACCTTCGACATTTGGCGCGCCAGATAGGGGTCTTTTTCCCCGAGAAGATTTCCACCAGCAGCAATGGTGAACGGCCATTCCAACGCCGGTACATCTAGGCCGCAGTCACAGTGACAGGCAGCAGCCGAAGACCAGGCGTCATCCCGCTCTAGAGCGGGATCCCGCTGTAGACCTTCGCGTCGCCCTGCTGTCACCTCGCCGGCTGTAGGTCGGCACAACACACCACGGTGTACTCCATCCGTGACGACAGCTACAGCGCCGCCGGCAGCAAGCCCGGAGAGTGCGCTCGCAGTAGCGCGCGCGCTACTCCACAATCAACCTGCTGGAGATGCTCCTCGGGGAGCAGCTCAGCAGTGGATCAATGACGTCGACCACCTCGTCACCGCTGCGCTCAACGCACCTACACCAAGGGAGACACATGCCCAGCCGATGCATGTGTCATTGTCACGGACTCCAACCATCGACCGATGGACAACAAACTCGCGCTCGACCAGGATCTCGGCAATAGACCTGAGAATCGGGCTGCAGCGCAGCAGGTCGGGAGAAGACTGCCGAGTTACCATCGAGCGACAGAGGGAGCGGCGGTGCAACCTTGAGGTGGACTACAGTGTGCCAGGCCCTGTTCCCCAGGCTCACGCCGTGCCACTGCCGAATCCGGCATATGTTACGCCACCTCCATACCAGGCGTACGTCGCGCCTCCACCCCCATAGGCGTATGCTGCACCACCCCAGCCTCAGATGAACGCGGGCCCGCCTGCTCACTAGGGGTATGCAGCGTCACGATCGGCGCTAGCCAGCCCCACCCAAGGGTGTGCGGCTCTGGCACCTCACCTCCGTTTCGTGATCTAGCCATGAAAGTTCCGGCCACACATGCCGAAGAAGTACGACGGGAGTGTCAACCCAAGTGAGTTCCTGCAGATCTACTCCACCGCGATACTAGCTCAGGAGGCGACGAGGCCGTCATGGCCAACTACTTCCCCGTCGTCCTGACCAGCCCAGTCCGGTCATGGCTCATGAACCTGCCCCAGGGGTCCATAACCTCCTGGGATGAATTGTGCCGACAGTTCGTGGTGAACTTTGGCAGTTCCTACAAGCGCCGTGGCACAGAGCTTGACCTCCACGCCGTCAGACAGTGCACTGGAGAGTCGCTGCGATCATTCATCTAGCGGTTCTCTCAGGTACGGAACACCATCCCTCATATCGCTAGCGCATCAGTTATTGTTGCGTTCAGGAAGGGTGTGAGGGACAAGAAAATGCTCGAGAAGCTAGCCACGCACGAAGTGCATGATGTCTCCGAGATGTTCGTCCTGGCAGACAGATGTGCTAGGGCAGCCGAGGGACGCAACTGGCACTCCCAACCTTCCTCAGAAGCAAGGGAAGCCACGCCGACTGAGGAAGGAGCCTATGCAAAGAGCAGCGGCAAGAAGAAAAAGAAGGGCAATGGCAGGAACAAGCCAAAGCACGGAGCCCATGCGATGGCAGCCGCGGCTCCCAGTGGAGCCCGGCCGCCGCGCCGAGACAAGCGTACTTGGCAGTCACCAGAACCCGAGGAGCCTGACTTCAAGTGCCCTGTGCACCGCACAAACAGCCATAGTGCCAGCGAGTGCCGGGAAGTGAAGAGGTTCACGGAGCGCTTCCGCGAGCAAAAGCAGAAGCAACAGCGCAAGGAGGGCGCGCCTTCCCGCCAGAGGGAGGGCAAACAGAAGGTTGATCCCGAAAAGGAGGATGACAATGAGATGGGGTTCCAGGAACCCCAGAGGGCTGTGAAGGCCGTCTTCGAGGGTGGCGACTCCGACTCCAAGAGTGATAAGGAGCGCCGCAAGACTCTCCACGTCATCTACGGGGGAGCCACAGATCCCACGTCCCAAAATGCAGTGAAGACTCTGCGACGGGCAGTGGCCGCAGTGGCCCCCGCTCCGAGCCCGGCTCCCCACCACAAGTGGATGAGCACAACAATCAACTCCGTCGCCTCTAATTGCCTGAAGAACATGGCGGGGGCAGGCGTACTCTCGCTGTTGATGTCCCCAACCATCGCCAACGTGAAGGTCTTTCACGTGCTGACTGATGGTGGGGCAGGCCTCAACCTCATCACCACGGCGGCCTTCCGGAAGCTGCAGCTGCCGATGTCCCAGCTCACACCCTCGAGCCCGTTCCTCAGGTGTCGGACCGGGGCAGATCCTCCTGTACAGTAACATTCACCTCCCGGTGACCTTTGGGACACCGGAGAATTACCGTACGGAGAGCGTTTTGTTCGACGTGGCGAACATCGACCTCCTCTTCAACGCAATCATCAGGAGGCCGGCGCTCTACAGGTTCATGGCCGTAGCCCACTACGGCTACCTCGTCCTGAAGATGTCGACGCCTTCCGGCGTCCTCAGGATCAGAGGGGACCGCTCAGCTGCAGTATCTGCCTTGGAGCAGCTCCAGGCGCTCGCAGCCGGGAGGGCTCTGGCTTCAGGGGGCACGAAGGAGAGTCGACCAGAACAGGGTCCGACGCAGCGGGCCTCCGCTTCTGCACCCCGTGTGCAACCAGTCGACGACGACATCCCAGCAAAGGTCATCAGGATTAGTTCCAAGGCTGCCCAGACAACCCGTATCGCGGGGAACCTGGACAGCAAATAGGAACTCACACTCGTCACCTTCCTCCGGGACAATGTCGATGTGTTTGCATGGTAACCATCACAAATGCCCGGGATCCCTAGGGAGGTGATTGAGCACCATCTCAAGATCTACCCCGACGCCCGACCAGTGCAACAGAAGCCCAGGAAACAGTATATCGAGCGGCATAACTTCATCCGTGAAGAAATCAAGAAGCTGCTCGATGCTGGTTTCATCTGGGAGGTCCACCACCCACGGTGGTTGGCCAACCCTGTTGTCGTCCCCAAGGCTGGCGGGAAACTCCGGATGTGCATAGACTACACCAACCTCAATAAGGCATGCCCAAAGGATCCATTCCCTCTTCTTAGGATAGATCAAATAGTAGACTCAACATCAGGCTGTGATCTTCTGTGTTTCCTAGATGCATATTCTGGTTTCCACCAAATACTAATGTCTAGGGAAGATGAAGAACACACTGCTTTCATAACAGTAGACGGTCTGTATTGTTATGTCTCCATGCCTTATGGACTTAAGAATGCTCTCCCACTTTTGTACGAGCAATGCATAAGACATTTGGGGACCTCATTAGAGACCTAGTAGAGGTGTATGTCGATGACATCGTGGTAAAAATTAGAGCCCGCACATCCTTATTAGACAGCCTGGCCTAGGTCTTCAGCAAGCTGCGCACGACGCGCACGATGCTGAACCCCGACAAGTGCGTCTTTGGGGTTTCTGCAGGGAAGCTCCTTGGTTTCTTGGTCTCGCACTGAGGAGTTGAAGCTAACCCAGAGAAGATCAAGGCAATAGAACTGATGCAGCTGTCGGCCCGCATCAAGGATGTGCTGAAGCTTGCAGGGTGTTTGGCGGCCCTCAGCCGGTTCATCTCAAGACTGGCTGAGCGAGCGCTCCCCTTCTTCAAGATTCTACGGAAGTCGGGTCCCTTTGTGTGGGCCGAGGAAGCAGAAGCGGCATTCCAGGAACTCAAGAAGAACTTGACGACGCTCCCCATCATGGTGGCGCTGGAGCCCGGTGAACCACTCCTGCTCTACATCACCGCAACTACGGAGGTGGTCAGCATGGTCTTGGTTGCAGAGCGGCCGGAGTCCCAGCCCCCAGAGGCCCGACCAGATCCTGGGGGCCACATTCCTCAGGATGCAGACACATCGCAAGGAGCTCAGGACCCCTCAGGGAGGGTTCGGACCTCCCAACAGCCTGTCTACTACATCAGTGAGGTCCTCCATGAAGCAAAAACAAGGTATCTGGAGGTAGACAAACTGTTGTATGCAGTGCTCATAGCGTCGAGGAAGCTCCGGCATTACTTCCAGGCCCACCGGGTTTCAGTAGTCACCTCCTTCCCACTAAAGACCGTACTCCAGAGCCCCAACTCGACTGGCAATGTCACCAAGTGGGGAGCGGAGCTGGCAAAATTCGAGCTAGAGTTCTTACCTCGACATGCAGTCAAGAGCCAAGCACTGCAGACTTCCTGGCAGAATGGACTCCATCGCCAAGCAACCCAGGGGGCCCTGACAATGGAGAAACGGTGCCCAAGGCCCCAGTTTCAACGAAACCCCCTGGACACTCTACTTCGACGGCTCCTCGTGGAAGCAGGGGGCCGGGTCCGGGGTCCTGCTCCTCACCCCGACTGGGGAGCAGTTCAAGTACATGGTGCGCCTCGACTTCAAGGTGACTAACAACATGGCAGAATACGAAGCCCTAATCTTTGGGCTATAGACTGCCCTGACCCTCAATGTCCGTCAGCTTCTGGCTAAAGGTGATTCCCAGCTGATCATCAAGCAAGCCAAAGGGGAGTGCAGATGCAATGACCCTCAGCTAGCAACATACTTGCTGCATGTCCAGAAGCTAGAGAAGGACTTTGAAGTCTTGGACCTGTGCCATGTACCCTGAGCTGACAACTCAATCGCAGATGACCTATCAACGAAGGCCTCCACAGGAGCCCCAGTGCCCGAAGGAGTCTTTGCAAAGAAGTTACCGCGACCAACCGCCCGAGCAGCCGAACCGGGCGAAGGGGGCGAGCCCAGCACCTCGAAGCTGGCAGTCCCAGCGGCCGTGCTACCATGGAGCCCGCAAAGGATCATATGCGCCACCGGGAGCTCCGAGCTACCGGGCGCCCAAGATCCAGAGGCTCAAGTAAGTCCCGATGCATGGATCCCGGAGGTTCGGGACTACTTGAAAGACAACATCCTTTCTGAAGAACATTCCCTGGCAGAAAGGATAGTCCGCATGGCTAAGAGGTACACGCTGGTGGAAGGGGATCTCTATCAGCGTGGCGCCAACGACATCCTGCTGCGTTGCATTACCCAGGAGGAGGGCTGCGACTTGCTCGCAGAGATCCATGGAGGCGAGTGTGGGAACCACGCATCATCCCGCACGCTGGTCGGTAAAGCCTTTCGGCATGGCTTTTACTGGCCGACAACACTCCAGGATGCCGCTGAGATGGTCAGGAGATGCAAGGTGTGCCAGTTCCATGCCAAGCAGATTCACACACTAGCTCAGGCGCTGCAGATGATCCCTCCCTCATGGCCATTCGCTGTATGGGGGTTGGATATCCTGGGACCCTTTCCCAGAGCCGTCGGAGGATTCCGACACCTCTACATCGCCGTAGACAAGTTCACCAAGTGGCCGGAAGCCGCCCTAGTTGTCACCATCAACAAGCAGTCAGCAGTCAAATTCATCAAGTCGATCGTTTGCTTGTTCGGGGTCCCGAACAGAATCATCACTGACAACGGGACCCAGTTCACAAGTGCAGCATTCCAGGAATACTGCGAGGACCTTGGGATCCAAGTCTTTATGCATCTGTTGCTCATCCAGAGAGCAATGGACAGGTCGAGAGGGCCAATGCAGATATCCTCAAGGGCCTCAAGACTCGCACATTCTCACACCTTGAGAATCATGGTGCAAACTGGGTAGACGAGCTTCCGTGTGCACTGTGGGCTAGCCGAACATCAACCAGCCGGGCCATGGGGGAAACGCCTTTCTTCCGAGTGTACGGGGCAGAGGCTGTCCTCCCCCCAGAAATTACCAGGGTCTCCCCCCGTGTCCGGGTGTACGACGAAGCCGCACAGGACCAGCTCTGGCGTGAAGACGTGGACCTCGTCGATGAGGGACGAGTGAGAGCGGCCCTCCGAAATGCACGGTACAGGCAGACGCTCCGGCGCTACCACCAGAGGACCATGCGGAGTAGGGAGCTAAAGGTAGACGACCTGGTGCTGCGTCGCATACTCTCCCGGGAAGGGGCTAACAAACTCTCCCCCAGATGGGAGGGCCCCTTCCAGGTTACAGAGGTATGTCACCCTGGGTGCGTCCGCCAAGCTACGGAGGATGGAGAGCGACTGCCCAACCCCTGGAACATTGAGCACCTCCGTAAGTTCTACCCCTAGACCAGCGTTAGGACAGTTTTCTTTCATTGTAAAAGGTACATGGTGCCTAGGAATGGTACTTAGGGTAACTAAGGCTACGGGGACGAGGCTCTGAGTGCACATTTCGCTTAGCCTGGTCCAGAACCCTAAGTAGGTGCACTCAACTTCCTTTGTCACCCGAGCCGGGTCTTTCCCCTTGTAAAACCTGTCCCATCTTATGGGAGACCGCAATGAAAGAATGTTGTCCTACCCTGTATAGGGTTTCTCATTCAAAAAATTATCTTTAATTTTTTATGATATTGCTGTACGTTCGCTGTAGCTCATTATCTGTCATGAGCGCTGTCATTTTTTCCCTGCTCTAGCAATAGTGGGAGCCTTGCTGTCTGGTTGCAGGTGGGGTAGCTTGAGGTACCTGCAATGTGCCTGGGGCCTCGTATGTTCCCATACTCGGGGGTTTGTGTTTCCAGATGGTCTCCTTCGGGAAAAGCTTACGCCGAGTCGGAGGTCTAGGGGCACAGCCTGCTTAGCCTGGTCCTGTACCCTAAGCCTGTGTGCCCTGCCTCCCCAGCACTGCAGCTGAGTACTGGGGGCCAGATGGACCACCCTTAAGTAGTATGGATAGCGATCCCTAGGTACAGACGCACTGATCTACCCAAGCCCCACGAGTCAGCCCAAGATCGTAAGTCAAGCGACACTGAAAAGGAGCAGGGAAGCAATGACCAGCGGACATAATTACTTCTTTTGTTTTTTTGATCTATACGCAGGTAACAAGGAGTTATCCCGACGATAACCGTCAGAGTACCCACGAAGATGGTGGGCACCGCCGGACCGAAGCTCTGGTGGCACCCCCAGGGGGCCCGCCATCGACCTTTCACCGGAGATGGTGGGCACCGCCGGACCGAAGCTCCGGTGGCACCCTAGGGGGCCCACTGTCGACATTTCATAGAAGATGGTTGGCACCGCCAGACTGAAGCTCCGGCGGCACCCCCAGGGGGCCCGCCGTCGACGTCCCTGCATACTCAGTTACAGCAGTGCTACCTACGCATCCTAAGCTCCCCTGCAACCGTCCGCCCTAACTTCTAGGTATCTGACAGGTGTGCCCATAACAAGTGGCCACACCTGTCAGGGGTCCACACTCCGGGGGGCGGCAGGTCCTGGAAGCTAAGGAACAACAAGCAACTAGAAGATATTGCTGGAAATAAAAGCATGCTGAGTATAAGAGGCACCACATGCAATTTTTTTGTTCCAAAATAAAAAATTTGCCCCCTGATGACGAATGCGGCAGGGCTCCAGCATCCTGACGAGGAGCAGAGGGGTCCAATGGCAGTGACCGAGCACGCTTCTTGGGGGTCGGGTCTGACACCGGAACCGGTGCTTTCCCTTTCCCCTTGTCAACTGAGGCGCCGTTGCCTCCCCTTTGATGGTGCTGGGGCCCACTTGAGGCGTCGTCGCTTGAAGGATCTTCGTCGCTTGAGGGAGCCCCGCCTCCCTTAGCGTCGTCGATGATGTTGACCCCCCGGAACGGGTCCCCCATCTGGCGCTGCACCAGCCCGAACTCGTGGAGTGTCGGCATCGTCTTCAGCAGCTGCTTCTTCAGCTCGGAGTCTGAGCACAAGGGGTGGTAGACCGTCAAAAGAGCCAGCTCCTCGGGGGAAATGTCATCGGGGCAGACCCGGGTCAGCATGTCATGCAGCTGCTGCTCGTCCAGGTTGGATTCGGGGCCGGTCTCGAGCCGGGTGTAGTCCGATAGGCCGGTGAACATCCACGCCGGGTGGGTGCAGCGCTGGAGCGGAGCTATGCGGTGGGACATGAAGTCCCTTAGCACCATGGTAGATGACAGCCCGTGGTCCGCCAGCATCTGGATCCTCTCCAACACCGGGTTGAACGCCCCTACAGCTCTGGACGCTCCTCCTAGAATGACCGCTCAGAGTAGGGGATCCCGGTGGGGAGGCACATCCGGTCGTGGGCTTCGACCTTGGCGATCATCCAATCTTCGCGCCACTGCTCCCATCGTGCAGAGTTGAAGGAAGCAATGTACCTCGAGGGGACCTTGGTTCGGTGCTGGAAGTAGTAGACGCCGAGATGCTCCTTCGAGCTTCTGCTGGTGGCCCTCAGTACAAAAAAGTATCTGAAGAGTTTCACCGACAGCATCACCCCCACGAACATCTCGCAGAGGTGAGCAAAGACCGCCAGCATGGTGATCGAGTTCGGCGCGAGGTGGTGGAGTTGGAGGCCGAAGGTCTCCAAGAGCATGACCAGGAAGGCGGATGCAGGCGGGAAGAAGCCGGCCAGCACGTACAATGAAAATAGCACCATCTCCCCGGCAGAGAGGCTCAACGGCAGCCTCCCGGGACGGAGCCACTTCTCCTGCTCAGGAGCGTGCCAGCCGAGAAGCCGGCGCATGGGGGCCAGGTCAGCGGACCTGGACAGCCGGGACTTGGGCAGGATGCTTGCCATGAGGATGGAAGGAGGAGGCTCTGGAAGGGGAGATCGGGAGCTAGAGCGCAAGAACTGGGCTTGAGGCAAGAGGCACGAGCGTAAGGATGTAGAGGTGGGAGAAAGGACCCTTAGGGGGAAAGGTCTCTTTTTATTCACCTCTGCAAGCCAACAGACGCAACGTGTGAATCGCCAAAGCCTCAGTAGAAGAGCAACAAACCCACATAGGCAATGACGTGAGGGACCGAATCACTCAACAAAGAAGGCGAGCCGGGTAGCTAACTATGCAGGAGGTAACTCGGCGGTTTCCGAAAAGGCAAAAGCAGCGAAAGTGCAGGAGCCACCTTGGGAACCACCGCAGTTAAAGCACGATTGAAGGCGGAAGTCATGTCGCGTGACACCTGTCCAGTGCCTCTGCTTACCAGGAGGAGACGCGTCGCCACAACGGCAGGGACGTGTCGCCCGGGGAACTGCCCCGAATTGGAATTGAAAGAGTTGCACGGGAAGATAAGGAAGAAGACCCCACCTGCGGTATCGACGACTCTCCCGAGGTGGGCTCGGGGGCCACTGTCGGTACCCCGCAGATCGGGTACCCCTACGCACAAGGAGAAAACGGCTAAGGACTTGGCCTCTACTTAAGAGGTCGAATCCGAGGCTGCCACATCATGGAGGGAAGGACCAGATCCTACCTCTCCGCCGGGGCAGGCTCCCGGGCTGCCGTGTGGCCGGTAGAACTGGACCCTCGCCTCCCCACTGAGGCGGGCGCCGGGGCTTTTACGTGGCCAATCGGAACCTCGGGGCCAGGCCCGCTTCCTCGCAGGGAAAGGCACAAGAACTACCACGTGGCCCGCAGGGACGAGCCTCCGCCCCTCCACAGGGGTGGGCTCCGGATGCGCCATGTGGCCTGTACCATCGAGTGCTCGACTCCCCACAGAGGCAGCCTCTGGCGCAACCATGTGGCGGACGGCCAACTCAGTGCGGTAGGAGGCCGCAGTAAAGGAAGGTGTGCGCTGCTCAGACAGGCATTAAAGTACGCGCTCCTTCCCCAGGCGAAGCGGAGTCGCGCATGCATAAGTCAAGGCTCCATTGTCCTGTCTTGTCCAAGTAGACGGTACAGACCCACGCCGCAAGACGGACGAATGGGCCGCAAGGACAAGACGGGCGGGACGTGCACCGCCATCATCACCAACTATGTGTAGCCCTGGCGCACAACGCGGCGGGACGGCGCATTGACGCCCCTGACAAAGGGAAGTAGATAGCATTTAATCCTAGATCTTGTATAGGATTTGACTCTCCTCGGGACCACCTGTTGGGCCCTGGGGCCCACCTTGTGACTGTAGAGTCCTTGAACTATAAAAGGACTCAATAGACAACCTTGGAAAGGGATCGAAAAATTAGACTAAGACTCATACACGCTCAAGCAAGGCAATACACAAACACTCCCATGGACGTAGGGTGTTACGCTCCGGCGGCCCGAACCACGTAAACCCTCTGTGTTCACCATCTCGCTGCGCTCAATCTCCTGGGACTAGCCCTCATGAATCCAAAGAACCTCCGCGGGCTGCTCTCTAAGCAGGTCCAGGGGAAGTGTCGTTTAAGACCTTCAACAGATATGAATGTGATGGTACATCAGTTTGCAGGTGTTTGTTTGTGTTGTGAGGGTGGACTAGGTATAAAGATGGAATGTTTGCTTGTCTGAATATTTTCTGAGAATTGTGCAGTTGGCTTGATGGTTGCATAAGGGAATGTTGATTCATCAAAGACCACATGTATTGAGATGATTACCTTCTGAGTGGCTAGATTCAGGCATTTGTAGCCCTTGTGTTCAGCAGGATACCCAAGAAAGATGCATGCAATTGATTTGGGTGCTAATTTATGTGCAGCTGTGGCACTTATGTTTGGGTAGCAGAGGCACCCAAACACTCCAAGATGGGAATATTCAGGTGGCTGGCCGAAAAGAGTCTGGTAAGGTGTGTAGAATTGAAGAGGTTGTCATGGTTTGCAGTTGAGAAGATATGTTGCTGTATGCAGTGCTTCTACCCAGAACTTAGGAGGGAGAGGGACCTGAAATAAGAGGCAATGAATCACATTATTAATTGTTCTAAGGGATCTCTCAGCTTTTCCTTTTTGATCCAACGTGTAGGGGCATGAAAAAACAATATGTGATGCCATGGTTAGAAAAGAATGATCGAAGTCTTGTATTGTCAAAATCAGTGCCATTATCGCATTGGAAAGACTGAAGATGCACATAAAACTGGTTGGACATTGTCGATACCCGGCATACCGGTGAAAGTCGCCTAGTGGGGGGGGGGGGTTAATAGGCAATAATACCTGAAATCGCTTAATCAAACAAAATTAAATTCCTGAGGTCGGACTAGTCTGATCAGGGCCGGACTAGTCTGCTCAGCACAAGGTGAAAACTTAAAAACATGATTTCTACAAGTGATTTGCGGAATTTAAGTTCACCAAAGGTAGATGCAATGTCTAGTAACCTATAACAACTTAGATTAACAAGTGTAAGCAGTTAGGTTACAAGATTTCAACAAAGATCAAAGTGAAGAACAATATGAACCCTAATAGCAATTCTAGTGATTACCAAATGTAAAGCGAAAAGTGAGACAAGATTTATCCCGTGGTTAGGCTCCACGAAGAAGCCTACATCCACGTTGAGAAGTCCACACAAGGTCCGAATCTCACTTGACCCTTCTCTCACCAAGCCACCACAATGGCCGGCTTGGTTTCCACTATATCAATGGGTAATCACCAAGTTTCTTGGGGCTGCTCACAAGTTGAGGCTCCCACGAATCAATACAGCAAGGAGCACTTGAAGCTCAACTCACACAAGCCACAAAACACAACACAAGTGCAAGAGATCAAACTGAGAGCCAAAGCATGATGATCTTCCTTGACTCTCCTTCGCAAACCATAATCTCATCAAGATTTGGTCTTAGAGGGCTAGTAGGGCGAGTAGAGGGCTTTGGAAGGATCTAGGTCAGTTGTGGCGGCGCTAGGGTTCAAGAGTATTCAAATAGGGGTCGAGGGTCCCCTTTTTATAGAGGAACCGACAACTAACCGTTGCAACCAGGGCAACCCCGGACTAGTCCGACACTATGCCACAGACTAGTCCACCGACCATTTCACGTCATCGATCGACAAAATAGATGACGTGCACGACAAACGTTTGAATTTCAAACGGTCATGGCAACCCAGACTAGTCCGTCCAACAACGGACTAGTCCGAAGTGGATCAAAGAGGTTTAGTCTGGCTCAAAATAGACTAAATTAGGCAGGCTCGGACTAGTCCGACCAACAGGGGCAGACAAGTCCGGTCTCCTAGGGTTTGGCCTGGTTTTCTCACTATGTCTCAAATGGACTAGTCCTTGCTACAATGGACAAGTCCGAACTCATCCAGAATGCTTTGGTCTGTCCCAAAACGGACTACTCTGTGGCGGACAAGTCCGGCCTCCCAGGTCTTAACTGCAGACTCACTGTAAGACCTATGTGTGCTGAATACATTGGCTTGTAGTGAATATACTTGCTTTAACGATAAAAATTTTGAATTTCACCAAAACACCTTTTTATTAAGGTCCGACTAATTTTGGTTAGCTCCGGTGAGTTTTGTTTTTAGCTCCGACATGTCTTTGATAGCTACGGCATGTTTTTGCTAAGCTCCGAGTTGATTTTTCTAGCTCCGGCTTTTTGGGTTTACTAGTTCCGACTAGTTCTGGTTAGCTCCGGCGCTAGGTCCTGCTAGTTTTGTAAGCTCCGGCGGAAGCTTGGTTGTACTAGTTTTGGTAAGCTCTGGTGCTAGGTTCTACTAGCTTTTGTTAGCTCCGGCTCAAGGTCCGGGTTGCTCTGGCAAGGTCCAGAACTTGACCGTAGTGCTTCTGCTTTTCATTTGCAATGTTTCGTACTTGCTTTACATTGTTGGAAAGTTTGCTTAGTATTCATTTGCTAAGTTTTTGGTGCGTTTTTGGTTGATATGGCTGATATCATTTTGCTATGCTTTGCAACATGCTTATGTGAGGTTCTCACGTAGGGTGTTGTGTTCGAAACTAACTTGAGTCAAGTCGAGGACTTGGGCTCGTATGGATTGGTTTTTTATTCATGTGCAGGTGTTGCTTGAGTTCAAGACATGGTTGGTGACGGGATCCATTGGACTAGTCTCAGGGAGGAGATGAGGTTCCAACAACCAAATTCAGGAGGAATTGTGGTTGAGCTGATCAGGAGGTTGCGCAACATGATTGAATCAAGAACAATGCATATGAAGGTATCGTGGACGTCATTGGAAGATGTTTGCACGTGTGCAAGGAGTGCATGGACGTGGCTGCATGGTTCTGAGACGTGATGAAGAGATGTGGACGTAAAGAGTTGGTCGGAAAGGTCCAACCGACTAGGTTATGGACTCAGGCTGCGGCTAAGTCGGGTTTGACTCAGATATGGAAAGATTTGAGTTGGTTATGATAAGATTTCGTGTGGGTCACGAATTTGAGTTGTTTAGGAATGTGGGATACGTTCCTAAGGTGTTTGGAAGTCTTAAGATTGCTTCTATCTGTGTATAGAAGAATCCTAAGCAGTTATGAAAAGTTACGATTCGGGAACAAAGTAGGATTAGGTTCCTGATTTGAGTTGAGTTGGCTTTCGAGCTGGTTATATAAGCAAGAGAGCCCAAAGCTCGTGGTGCACGACTTTGGGGATATTCCTATTGTGTTCTATTGAATAAAATTCGTCGTTTGAAGGAACTTTTGTGTCTTGTTCGTCCGATTGTTCCAGACAAGTTTTACTCGTCGAGTTTCTGGACAGCACTACCTTTCGTCGGTGGTTTTATGATAACTCGAGTTTAACAGATCCAATTGACGTGATTCTTTTTGGGTTGTCTTCACAACTTGATTGTATATCATATGTCAAAATTTCACGGTCATTGGATTTGTGGTATATGATCTACACGAGTTTCTTTGCAGCGTTCCAGAACTGTTTTTTCTCGGGTAGGGCAGATTGACCATTGTTTGATCTTTTGATCATAACTTGTGTTTTTCTTGACGGATTTGAGTGATTCTTTTTGTGTTGTCTTCGTGACTTGATTCTTTCTGATATCTATCACTTTTGTCACGGTGACACACGTTTAGATTAGTCTCACACACAATTTCTTTAACAGATTGTTTTTCTGACGAAAGGGTTGGGGTTTAATTGTTTCCGCTGCGTAAGATTTTTAAATCTACCATTCACCCCCCTCTGGTAGCTTTTCACGTGATCTTCGATCCTACAATTGGTATCAGAGCCACGGTGCTCTAATCTTTGTGATTTGCGTGTGTTTTTGACTAATCATCATGGAGAAGTACTCCGCCAAACCTTGTGTGTTTGCTGGTATTGAGTTTCAGGTTTGGAAGGCACGCATGGAGGCTTTCATCCAGGCACAAGGCTTTGCAATATGGTAGAAGGTATACAAGCCTTATGAAGTGCCATAAAATGATCAAGTTGCAGCTACAAATCTGAGAGATGTCGACAACAACAACAAGGCTCGGAACTTGATCATACAAGGATTAACACAAAGCGACTTCGACCGTGTTGCACACCTCCGATCTGCATATGATGTGTGGAAAGCACTTTGTGACTACCACGAAGGATCCAACACGATCAAAGAGGTAAGGCAAGACATGTTCAAGAAAGAATACATGCACTTTGAGATGCAATCCGGTGAGTCTATTGATGATCTTTTTGCTCGTTTTAATAAGATTCTCAGCAACTTGCGTAGCGTCAATGTTAAATTTTCAGATGCTGAAAATGCTAGGCAATTGTTAAGTGCATTAGACATGTCAATTTGGGAGATTAAAGTCACATCTATTCGTGAATCTACTGTCATGAGTTCACTTACTTTAGATGTGCAATATTCCAAGTTAAAAACTCATGAAATTGACATAATCTCACGTAAGAACCCCAATAAGTCTATTGCATTTGTTTCACAACGTGATATGTCTAGCTCCGGCCAATCATTATCTTGCAATACTCTTGCTTTGTTGTCCTCACTAACTGTGGAGCAGATCGAAGAAATTCCAGAAGAGGAGTTGGCACTCATCTCTAATAGATTCTAAAAAGCATTGCAAAATGTGAGAACTAGAAGGAGAGGAAGCTCCGGACCTCAACGCTATTTTGAATGTGGTAAAATAGGACACTTTCATACAGAATGCCCTAACCTTTCAGGTCCGACCACCCGGGAAGAAAAACAAAGCAAGGTTCAAACCTCCTTTGTAAATTTCAACAAGAAGAAGAAAGGTACTATAGGACGCAAGATGATCAACAGTCTCATCACCACGCTTCAAGAGTTCAGTTCAAGCGACGTGGACATTGGAAGTGATGAAGATGAAGATGATTTAGCAAACTTGTGCTTTATGGCAGGCAAGTCAAGATCAAGTATGGAGGAGGCAGAACACAACAGCGACAATGAAGAGGTATGTCCTACTTGCGAAGAAATGTGTGATGCTATTTCTCGTGCCACTATTATTGTTAAGAAAAAGGACAAAAAGCTTAGGGATAGTGCTGCTAAAATTGAATCACTAGAATCGGAAATCAACCGTTTAAAAACTTTGATTCCTAGTGATGATACATGTTCCTCATGTGATTTAATATATGAACAATTGTCCTCATTAAGAAGTGCGCACACCTCCACACTTGATAAACTTGGGTTAGAAATTGAAAAGAACAAAGGGCTTGCTGCACTTAATGATAAAAACTTGAAAGATGCTAGTTGTTCTACAATTGATTTGCATTGTTCTACTTGTGATGATCTTGATAAGAAACTACAGGATGCTATGAATGAAATTTCTATATTGAACAATGCTTTACGTTCTCATGAAGTTAAATTTTGTTCCAATTGCAAACTAAAAGGAAAAACTTCATGTGAAAATTGCCTTGATCTGTCCAATAAACTTGATGACATGCATAGGACATTAGATCGGTTTTGTAATGGGAATATAAACCTAAACTTACTGCTGAATTCTTCCAAGTCTTGCAATGATAAAACTAGTTTAGGTTTTGATTCTCATGCTCATGCTAAGGCACATCCACCTAAAATTGTAAAGTCATTAGGAAGTGGTTTGATTCAAACAGTTCCTAAACAAAAAGGAGTGGTTTTCAAATCTGCAGGAGTGTTGCCTCATTCAGTTTCAAATAAAAATATTGCTTGCTCATCTAGACATGAACACAAAGTTAAATTTCTTTGTACCTTCTGTGGTAGAGATGGTCATGTCATAGATTTTTGTTATAGACTAGCTAAACAACAGAAAAGGGAAAGAATGGTTGCTAGATCTCATAACTTTCATGCAAAATTTGCTGCTCACATTGAACCGAATGTACAACCTGCCGTTTTGAGTCAAAAACATTCAAAGTTTACCTCCGGACCTTCTGTTTTTGCCTCCGGAGCTACTGATTTTTGTGCTACACAAGTAACACCTTATAGGTCAGTAGTCAAGAACAAAAAATCTCAAACTTTGACTCATAAACCTGCTGTTTTGTCTCAGCTTTCGCGTGTTTTTCTTGCTGCACATCGTGTGACTCAGTACTGGATTCCTAAATGCCTTTTGACTAACCCCAGTATTGAGTCATCGACGTATTGTCCTTCTATGTAGGTTACACGTTTGAGGAAGGAGAACATTTGGATTGTGGATTCAGGTTGCTCACGCCACATGACCGGTAACAGAGATTGGTTCTCCTCCCTCTCTTTTGTGTCACGTGTAGAAAATGTTACTTTTGCCGATAATTCTTCAACTCCTATAATTGCTAAGGGTTCGGTTAGAGTAAATGATCACTACACTTTGAAGGATGTGGCACTTGTCAAAAATTTGAAATACAACTTGCTTTCTGTTTCACAATTGCTAGATGAAAATCTGGAAATTATTTTCAATAAAAACTGCTGCAAAGTTGTAGGTTCAAATAGTGAGCTTATTTTTAACATGTCTCGGTTTGGAAGAGTTTTTAAAGCTGATTTTGATATGTCTTCTTCTAAGCATAGGTGTCTAGTTGCTAATGATTCAAAGGACTTATATTTTTGGCATCGTAGACTTGGTCATGTAGGCTTTGATCACCTAACGCGTGTTAGTGCTCTTGATCGCATACGTGGGCTGCCTAAGCTTAAAGGGGACAAAGAAATTGTGTGCTCTTCTTGTAGACATGCTAAGACGGTTGCAGGTTCACATACTCCTCTCACAATGATCATGACAACTGAACCATGTCAACTTTTGCATCTTGACACCGTAGGACCTTCACGTGTTCAATCCTTCGGAGGTAAATGATATGTTCTTGTTATTGTTGATGATTATTCTAGATACTCTTGGGTTTACTTTATGGCGTCTAAGAATGAAGCTTTTAGTCACTTTAGGACTTTATTTCTTAGATTATCAATTGATCACCCATGATCTTTAAAGGCAATTAGAAGTGATAACGGAACTAAATTTAAAAATCAATCTTTTGATCACTTTTGTGCTGAAAATGGAATAGATCATCAACTTTCTTCTCCGTATGTACCTCAACAAAACGGTGTTGTAGAAAGAAAGAACAGAACCTTAGTTGAGATGGCTAGGACTATGCTTGATGAATATCAAACTCCTAGGAAATTTTGGGCTGATGCGTTAGCAACCGCTTCTTATGTCTCAAATCGTGTTTTCTTGCGTGCTAAGCTAGGTAAAACACCATATGAGCTTCGGTTTGGACATAGGCCTAGTGTTACACACTTTCGGGTCTTTGGATGCAAATACTTTGTTAAGAAACATGGTAATCTTGATAAATTTGAACCTCGATCCATTGATGGCATGTTTCTTGGTTATCCATCTCATACTAGAGGCTACCGTGTGCTTTTACTTGACACTAACAAAATTGTGGAGACTTGTGAAGTGTCTTTTGATGAATCTAGCCCAGGTACTAGCTCAAACATTGCAGGTCCAGATCCATATCCGCAGGGGGAGAGCATTTTCATTGAAGATGAGGAAGAATTGGAGTTGCTGCTAGAAAATTCAGCAGCTAAAGACTTTGGTTTAGCTCCGGATGTTAATTATCAACCAGCACCGACAACCATCAATGCTGATTCAAATCATCCTCAAGCCACAAGCTCATCGATTTGTGATGAACATGAAGAAGAAGAATCTTGTGAGACATCTGTTCGCCTACGGTTTTACGAAGATCATCCCCCACAACAGATGATTGGAAGCTTGCACGAACGAGTCACACGGTCCAGGTTTTGCAATCCACACTCTTATGCTCATTCTTCTTTAGTTGCTTCTTTTGAACCCAAAGATATATCACACGCACTCACTAATGAATCTTGGATTATTGCCATGCAAGAAGAGTTAGAAAATTTTGAAAGAAATAATGTTTGGAAACTTGTGCCTCCACCTCAAGGTCACACTTTAATTGGAACTAAATGGGTATATAAAAATAAACAAAGTGAGGATGGGGTTGTGGTTAGGAATAAGGCTAGGTTGGTTGCTCAAGGTTTCTGTGACGCCCGGTTCCGAAAAATGAACCAAGCTAACGCATATGTGTGCCCAGGATGTTCAACACACATACACGAGTGTAATCACAAAAGAGTATACAGAAAATTACCACAGAACAAGATTAATTATCAAATTTTATTACACAAACCATATTATCCTCGAATACAAGCTCTAATGAATATTAATGATAAGTTCAACTAATGCAGCAGAAATAAACTAATTAAGCAACTAAGCAAACTAAGCATAAGGGATAGCATAGCTCCAATAACACCACATGCAAAGCTGACGGTAGACATAGCCTAGAACTCTGCATTATCACCATTAAACTCACAATCCTGACCAGCTGTTGGGGGGGATTGCAAGAGTGAGTACATGTCGTACTCAGCAAGTGTGGAAAGTATGACATGTGGCTGATTCAAATGACGACAATAATAATGGCTAAGTGCTGAAAAGTACAGTAAAACATTTGAAAAGCAATATATTATATGTATGTGAAGTAAACCCATCATAATCATAAATAATATCATAATACCAGTCCATAATTCACCATCCTCATCAATAATTCCAGATTTCACCATTGCCAATAACCATATTCAATACTAGAAATAAATCCATAACCATCCATAACCATTACCAAACCATAACCATCCCAATTTCCAATTTCCCTCTAATCATGGAAGTTGTCCAGGTGCTCATAACCGGAAGCACGGCTATCATGATAGTTTTATTTAACTCTGCGGAGTTTGTACCTCTTTACCCACGTGTTCGTGATTTCATCACCTTTCGGCGACTAAGAATCTCCCTTATGCCCATGACCCGTCGGTCATAATACACACTTCCGTTGGTGTGTGGCCAAGAGATCACAAAATAGCCTTTACAAAGGGATTACTAGCCTATTTAGACCCCACTGAGGTTTTACCGGTGGCGATGCCTCCAACTGAGCACATCTTCAACCAAGGGCCCCCCTCTTGAGCCATTCGGATCCCAGGGTAGTCCCACCAATCATCAACAACCCCAATCCGACTACCCCTTCCCCGAGCATCCACAATGGTCCAAATAGCACTAGCAAAACCCTAATTAATCAACTACGCCGCTCCCATACTTGGCCTCGTGGTGGCACTGTAGTCCTGGCTTATTCTCGCATGAACCGGTCCTTAGATCTAAAGCAAGCAAACCACCATAACATCCAACCCATCCACATACCAGGCTTGCTTAGATCACCCATTACCATACCATATTGACCAGTTCATGTTAATCCATATACCATTAAAGCATAATTAAATTGAATGGTATAGTTGTTTCCCATCCCAGTTGATTAAGCGAAGCAAAAGGTAAAAACCCTTCCCGACTCTCTACCATGTATTCCAGGTGACAAGGGTGGTTAAACAAATCTAGTAAACTTCCTACCATAGGGTTCCCGTCAATTTGACACAAGCATGCAGTTTGCAAACAAAACATTTATTTTAAAAATAGGATCAATATGATTCAAGGACACTTGCCTTGTTCCGGCGGATAGGGTTTCTCAAGCGCTTCAAAGTCTTGATTCTGAAAATCCTCGTACACGATCTCTTGAGCACTTCCCTCTACTCGTGATCACACATACAAGAAAATACATACAAATCAACATGATGTACACACATTAATCAACATGCGATGATATGCATGCATGCAAAGTTTAATAATTAATTAATTATGGTTGTTTATTAATTAGATGCAACTAGTTCATACGAGTTCATACGAGTTTACGGGAGTTTTAGAGTGGATTAATGCTGCTGAAAATAAAAAAACGATGCAACAAAAATCAATTTACGTCTATTAGATCTAATACATCGCTAAAATTCGCATCGAAAAAACGAATCCTACCGAAGATGCGATGGCTTGGAAGATCGCGGGATGGGGACGACGCGTTGACGAAGTAGATGCGCAAGGTCCTCCGGCGGCTGCTCCTGGTGCCTTCTTTTCTAGCCGACGGCTAGGTCTTCTCTTCTGGGCGTCCCTGGCGGCGCTGTTTCTGGCGGCTAGGGTTTTCTGCAGCCTTCTGGCGATAAAACACGAGGGCACGGTCCCTTTTATAGAAGAAAAACATGGCGCTAGGGCCGGCGCGCGGGAGCTAGGCGCGGGGCGCGGCACCGTGGCGCGGTCGGTCGGGGCTGCGGGGCATCGCGCGTGCGGGGCCCAGGGCGCGCGAGTGCTGGCCGAGCGCGTGGCGCTGCGCTGGTCAGGCGGCGGGGCGAGCGCTGCGGGAGGGCGGCGGGTGGGTCCCAGCGCACGTTGGCCGGTCGGGCGGGTGTAACACCCTCAATTTTCGCATCATGAATTACATATATGTTCATGCATTAAATATTAATAGAATAAAAGAAAAATGATAAACCATACATATATGGTGTAGCAAAAAGAAGAAAGAGAAAATAATAATTATAGCCTAAAACTTGCAATGGGGAAAAAGTATATGAAAATATAATAATAAAAATATATATAAATATATGTATAAACAATATATATAATAATATATATATATATATAAATATAATATATATTAATATTTAGTTATAAGAGAAAAGAATAAATAAATAAAAAAAGAAAAAAAAGAAAGAAACCCGCCGCTGGCCAGGCCGAGCTGGCCCAGCCAGCTCCCTCCCGTGCGCGGCGCGCCTCCCGCGCCACGTGGCCGGCCACCCACCCCGCTAACCCCGCCGTACCGCACGCCAGCCGACATGACGCGTTACGCCCGCCGCAGCGCGCCCTGGGCCCCACCGCCGCTTGGCCCGCGTCGACCGAGCGCCCAGCCCCGCCCCGGCCGACGCGGCTCACGCCCGCACGCGCCCTGCCTGGGCCCCGCCTCCCGCTCCCGCGCCCCGAGCCCTGCTCCCGCGCGCGGATTCCACTGCCGCCCCGATTCCCGCGCTGTCCCCCACGCACCGCAGCGCCGTACCGGCCAGCCCCACGATTCCTGGCTCCCGCTCGCGATCGCCGGTCCAACCCCGCACGACCGCGAGTCTCCCGAACCGAACCGACTCGGTCCCGGCCGGTACCGCCGGCTATAAATACGTAGGTCCCGTGGATTTTTTCCCCCGATCCCAGAAACGCCGCCGCCTTCCAGGAACGCCACCGGTACAGAAGAAAAAGCACCAGAGAGCTGCGCCGCCAGGGAAAAAGAGGGGAAGAAGAGGAAGAAAAAGAGGAGGGCGCCACCGCTCGCCGGAGATCGTCGTCGCCATCGCGTCGCCATCGTCGTGCCGCCGGAGGACCCTGCGCATCTACTTCGTCTACACATTGTCCCCATCCCGCGATCATCGAAGCCATCGCATCTACGGTAGGCCATGTTCCCGATGCGAATTTTAGCGACCATATTAAATCTAATATACGTAAATTGATTTTAGTTGCACCATAATTTTATTTTCAGCAGCATTAATCCACCCTAAAACCCCCGTAAACTCATATGAACACGTATGAACTAGTTGTATCTAATTAATAAACAACCATAGTTAATTAATTATTGAATTGTGCATGCATGCATGCCATTGCATGTTAATTATTTTGTGTGCATCATGTTGAATGGTATGTATTTTCTTGTATGTATGATCACGCGTAGAGGAACGTGCTCAAGAGGCCGCATACGAGGATTTCCAAAATCAAGACTTTGAAGCACTTGAGCAACCCCATCCGTCGGAGCAAGGCAAGTGTCCTTGAAGCATATTGATCCTGTTTTATTAAATGTTTTGTTTGCGAACTTGCATGCTTGTGTCAAATTGATGGGAATCCTATGGTAGGAAGTTTACTAGTTTTGTTTGACCACCCTTGTCACCTGGAATTTATGGTAGAGAGTCGGGAAGGGTTTTTACCTTTTTGCTTCGCTTAATTAATTGGAATGGCAAATAACACTACACATTTAATTATGCATCAATGATACTCTGGTTAATGTGAACTGGTCAATACGATGGGTGATCTAAGCAAGCCTGGTATGTGGATGGGTTGGATGTTATGGTGGTTTGCTTGCCTTAGATCTAAGGACCGGTTCATGCGAGAATATGCCAGGTCGACAGTGCCACCACAAGGCCAAGTATGGGTGCGGCGTAGCTGAATAATTAGGAGCGCAGCTAGTATTGTATGGACCATTGGATGGCGCAGAGAATGGGAGTCGAGGAGGACTGCCCTGGGATCCGCATGGCACACGAGGGGGCCCGTGGGTGGGAGAATGGAGATTCAAGCCTGCCATTGAAACCTTTGTGGGCCCGTACATACTAGTAGTCCCTTTTAAAAGGCTATTTTGTGATCTCTTGGCCACACACCTACGGAAGTGTGAGATGGCATAATGGAGGTTTCTTAGTCATCGAAAGGTGATGAAATCACGAACATGTGGGTAAAGTGGTACAAACTCTGCAGAGTGTTAAAAACTATCATGATAGTCGTGCTCCCGGTTATGAACACCTTGATGACCTACATGATTAGAGTGAAATTGGGATTTGGGATGGTTATGGTTGGTTTATGGTTATGGGTTGGTAATGGTTATGAATGGTTCTTGGCTTATGGTTACGGATATGAATTTGAGTTATGGTAACTGGACATGGGTAATGATGATGTTGGCAATAACTGGATATGGTTTATATTTTGTTAATATGATGGTTATGATGGGATTGTTTCACATAGACATAGTATAATGCTTTTCGAATGTTTTACTGTACTTTTCAGCACTCAGCCATTATTACATTCGTCATTTGAATAAGCCACATGTCATACTTTCCACACTTGCTGAGTACGACATGTACTCACCCTTGCAATTCCCCCCCACCCCCCCAACAGCTACTGGAAACAATTGGGAGTACCCTGAGGATCACGTGGAGTACTAGGTTGCATACCGCCGTCAATTGCCTGTGGATTGGAGTCGTGCTGCTTATTTTTTTTCCGCTGCATTATTTCGAGTTTTATCATTCGTGAACTATTGGATTATTGTAATCAAGTACTTATTTATTAGTTAAGACGTGGTTAAATTTTGTATATCGTTTGTGATGCAACCGTGTATGTGTGGTGAACTTCCTGGGCACACATATGCGTTACGCTTGGTTCATATTCGGAACCGGGCGTCACAAATTGGTATCAGAGCCGCGTTGACCGTAGGACGCAAGCCTAGGTAGAATGGACACTCTAGAACACTTAGGAACACTCTTCTAATCTGCTATTTTTGAAAATTTTTGCTGCTGTTTTGTTCCCTTATTTTCAGCCGCAAAAAGTATTGATCGCTGCTGCGTTTTTGATAAAAATTTTCAGAAGTGAGCAATATTAAGTGCTGTGTTTTTCTGCTTAAATTTTCGCGAAAAAAGTGTGTTTTGCTGCTGTTATGTGTGGGTAAAATTATTGTGTTGGTTGCTGTATTTTTCTCTCTATTTTTTCGTTCTTTTGGAACCGCTGCACCGCTCTTTTTCCGCCATTTTAGCTGCTGAAATTTTCAAATTTGTTTTTCGTTATATTTTTTTCTTCTAATTTATTCTTGTTTTCTGTAGATGGCCCGCACCAAGACAACCCCCCGTAAGTCGACCGGTGGACTTGTGCCCCCGCGTAGGTTGGCCAGTCGCTCTCCGGCCGTCGACCCCCGTCACCCCGTGGTGATCCGTTCTGATGGCAGGGCCGCAGGACAACTGCGACATCGTCTCCGTGCCCTACTACGCGAGGCTGGCTACCGTCACCACAACCTCTCGCTCTCCTACCACACCACTGGAGTGCAGCGCCCCGGCAGGAAGGAGTGGAGCTGCAAGATCTATATCTACTATGGTGATGAGTTGGTGAAGACCCACAACAGTCCTGCTTGGAGGAGCTCCCGCCGATCTGCGGAGCAGGATGCTAGCTGGGAAGCAGCCACCTTTTGGAGCCACGCCCGCCGTTTCCGTCTGGAGGACACGGTGCACGCCTTCGTTCCACAGCGTCCCAGTGGCACTGCGAGCTTCGTCTCCAGGCACGTGGAGGGACCCCTGGACCTCCCGCAGTCTCGTCAGACTGTTGACGACGTGGCCCAGCTCAGTGCCCGACTTTAGAGGGCGCAGCAGGAGATTCAGGATGGACGTGACCTCGCCCAGCGCCACGAGGCGATAATCAGGAGGTATCGTCGGATCACCGACGAGGACCCGGACGACTACGCGTCCGACACCCCGACGTGGACCCCAGACTCTCCAGACCGTCGCGACGGTCAGCGTGAGTCGTCTTCTGAGGAGTCCTCTGACGAGGAGCCTTCCAGTGTGGCGTCTACCGCACCACCGCCGCCTGCTGCCTCACCACCACAGGACCCCGAGGACCCCGAGGACCCCGACGACGACGACGACCCGGAGGAGTTTCCGCTTGACAACGAGTAGTCCTCGACCTATGCCACAACTCAAGGATAGGCACACCCCCATTAGTTAAATAAGAGCGACGTGGACATACTTGTGTGACCTTGAGTTGTGTTACTTCTTTTACGATTTTTGTCAATTTTGTTTGGTGCTTGTTTGAGTGCTTATGTGCTTAGTAGAGAGTTGTGGGATGCTTCGACACTTGTCCACATCCTCATATAGGCCTATATTAATAAAGGATTATTTAGTGTCACATACCTTGATGCATATAGTTGGGACGTTTCTTTCCAAATTCTAAATCCTTCTGCCTCCACCCTTCTTTCGCCAACAGATGGTGAGAACTCGTAACCAGAGGGATGTCAATGATGAGGAGGAGCGCAATGAAGTACCTCAGAACAACCAGGAACATGCTCATGGAGCTATCAATATTGAACAACTATTAGCTATGCAGAACCAGCTCATGCAGACCATGATACAGACCATGGGACAGCTGCAAGCTGGCAACAACAATCAGCCTCATATACCGCCACCGCCACCACCCCAACCTCCTCACAACCGTTTGGGAGAGTTCATGAGGACCAGACCGCCTACCTTTGCACGAGCCACAGAACCAATGGAAGCTGATGATTGGCTGAAGTCCGTTGAAAAGAAACTTGCTATTGTCCAGTGCACTGATAGGGAGAAGGTTCTCTTTGCATCACATCAACTAGTTGGAGCAGCCACTGACTGGTGGGAAGCTCTTTGCAACGCTCATGATGATCAGGAGGCAATCACTTGGGCTGAGTTTATGCAGAATTTCCGTTCCCACTATGTACCTGAAGGAGTTATGATACTGAGAAGACAAGACTTTGAAAATCTCAGGCAAGGAAGGATGAGCGTGAGTGAGTATCTCAACAAATTCACTCAATTATCAAGATATTCTCCAGAAGACATCAAAACTGATAGTAGGAAGCAGTATCTATTTATGAGGGGTCTCAACAATGAAATTCAAGTCCAGTTGCTCAATACTGATTATCCAAACTTCCAAAAGCTGGTTGACAAGGCTATTGTGGTTGAGAACAAGATTCGTGAGATGGAGCAGGACAATAAGAGGAAGATGCCACATCATGGACCGCAGCAAGGAAGCAATGTTCGCCCCCGCTATGCACCACCAACTGCACCACACTACAACCCATCTGCTCCTGCATACCGCACTGCTTATCCGCCCCGCCCAAATCAGCCACCGCAGCAACGCCTCGCGATGCAAGCGCCTCGCTATCCTGTGCCACCTGCGTCGCGTCCTAACATGGCGGCAAACGCTCAAAACCAGTTGCGCCCAAACCTCCCTAATGCTACGGGTGGTAAGACATGCTATGTGTGTGGAGAACCCGGACACTTTGCAAGTCAATGCCCCAGAAGAAACTATGGACCTATGAACAATGCACCAAGGCCAAATCACCCGCGACCAAATGGAGGAGCACCACAAGGCAACCGTGGACAGCAGAATTTTGCTCGTGGCAATGTGAATCATGTCTCTACTGAGGAAGCCCAGCAAGCTGATGACGTCGTGATTGGTATGTTTCTTGCCAACTCCAACCCCGTGACTGTTTTATTTGATTCGGGAGCATCTCATTCATTCATATCGTCAAAGTATGTTGCCAAGTACAATTTGCCTATATCTCATATGAAGCAAACTATGCTAGTAAGTTCTCCTGGCGGAGAGATGAGGACAAATATAGTATGTCCAAAAGTAAGCATTAAAATAAGGGGTAGACTTTCTCGCAAACCTCATAGTATTGGACTCCCAAGGAATAGACATAATACTTTGAATGGACTGGCTGAGCAAGTATAATGGAGTCATTCAATGTGCCGAGAGGATTGTGCAGTTGACAAGTGAACATGGTACACGCATCGAAGTTGAGGCAGCCCAACCTGCAAGAGAGAAAGCGATGCTGAATCACGTGGAAGAAGTGACATTGGAAAGCATTCCGATCGTTCGCGAGTACCCGGATGTGTTTCCAGATGAGTTGCCAGGTATGCCACCTGATCGTGACATAGAATTCGCCATTGAGTTGATACCCAAAACTGCACCTATAGCTAAGACTCCGTATAGGATGCCTCCTAAGGAATTAGCAGAGCTCAAGAAGCAAATTCAAGAGCAGCTAGAGAAGGGTTTTATACGCCCAAGCTCATCCCCGTGGGGAGCCCCAGTGCTCTTCGTAGATAAGAAGGATGGAACCCAGAGGATGTGTGTGGACTATAGGTCTCTCAACGAAGTGACAATTAAGAACAAGTACTCACTGCCCCGTATCGAGGATTTGTTCGACCAAATGAAGGGTGCCTGTATCTTCTCCAATATCGACTTGCGGCCAGGATACTTCCAAATTAAGATTAGACCATCGGATATACCCAAGACAGCATTTCGGACACGATATGGATCTTATGAGTACACCGTCATGTCATTTGGATTGACCAACACGCTTGCGTACTTTATGTATCTCATGAATAAGGTCTTCATGGAATATCTGGATAAGTTCGTTGTAGTGTTCATCGATGACATTATGATATACTCGAGAAGCGAGGAAGAACATGAAGAACACTTGAAGCTTACATTGCAGAAGCTACGGGAACACCAATTGTATGCCAAGTTCAGTAAATGTCAATTCTGGTTACGGGAAGTTTCTTTCTTAGGCCATATTATTTCCGGAGGAGGAGTATCAGTTGACCCAGGGAAGGTGAGAGATGTGCTTAAGTGGGAACCGCCACAGAATGTCAAGGAAATTCGGAGTTTCCTTGGAATGGCTGAATATTACCGCCGATTCATCAAGGATTTCTCCAAAATAGCCAAGCCTATGACCGAATTACTCATGAAAGGGAAGGCATTCCGATGGACTCAAGCTTGTCAGGATAGCTTTGAGGAGTTGCGCTGGTGTTAGTATTACCGAACGTGAGTAAGAGTTTTGATATATATTGTGATGCATCAAGACAAGGATTAGGATGTGTGCTCATGCAAGAAGGCCAAGTGGTAGCTTATGCATCGAGGCAACTAAAGAAACATGAGTTGAATTATCCTACACACGACCTTGAACTCGCAGCCGTGGTACACGCCTTGAAGATATGGAGACACTATGTTTTTGGTCACCGATGTGAGATTTATACGGATCACAAGAGTCTCAAGTACATATTTACGCAAACGGATCTAAATCTGAGGCAACGTCGATGGTTGGAGCTCATCAAGGATTATGACGTGGGAATCAACTATCACCCAGGGAAGGCCAATGTAGTGGCCGATGCTTTGAGCCGAAAAGGAGTAAGTCATCAACTCACAGTTCGAGAGCTGCCATCCGAGTTATGCAAGGAGTTCGAACGGTTGAACCTTGGATTCATAAATGAGATGGGAACGACGGAAGTCAACCCAACATTAGAGCAGGAAATACGGGAAGGACAGACAAAGGACAAGGAAATACAGGAAATCAAGGAAAGGACCCAAGAAGGAAAATAATTCAGATTTGATGAGGACGAACAGGGTACCTTATGGCTTGGAAAGAGGATTGTGGTACCTAATGTCAGGCATGTTCGAGAAACAATATTGAAGGAGGCACATGACTCGCCTTACTCAATTCATCCTGGCTGTACGAAAATGTACAAGGACTTAAAGACATGTTATTGGTGGGCCAGCATGAAAAAGGACATAGCCGAATATGTTGCACTTTGTGATGTGTGCCAGCGAGTTAAAGCTGAACATCAAAAGCCAGCCGGATTGTTACAACCATTAAAGATCCCGGAGTGGAAGTGGGAAGAGATTGGTATGGACTTTATAGTTGGATTACCGCGAACTCAGTCTGGCTATGATTCAATATGGGTTATTGTGGATCGATTGACAAAATCAGCTCACTTCATCCCTGTCAAGACCACATATACCACCGCGAAGCTAGCAGAATTGTATATGGAGCATATTGTGTGTCGACATGGAGTACCGAAGAAGATAGTCTCGGATAGAGGTTCTCAGTTTACCTCCAGATTTTGGCAGAAATTGCATGAAGCAATGGGAACAAGGTTGAACTTCAGTTCGGTGTATCACCCTCAAACAGATGGACAAACTAAGAGGACCAACCAAATTTTGGAAGACATGTTAAGAGCTTGTGCATTAAAGCATGGGAAAAGTTGGGATAAAAGTTTGCCGTACGCTGAATTCTCTTACAACAATAGCTATCAAGCAAGTGTTAAAATGTCACCCTACGAAGCATTGTACGGAAGGAAGTGTAGGACTCCCTAGTTTTGGAATGAAACCAGAGAGAATCAAGTGTTTGGTCCCGACTTGTTACAAGATGATGAAAGGAAAGTCCAAATAATACGGGAAAACTTAAAGGCTGCCCAATCTCGACAAAAAGGTTATGCTGATAATAGGCGAAGGAGTTTGACTTTTGAAGTTGGAGATTTTGTATACCTCAAAGTGTCACCAATCAGAGGTCAGCGACGGTTTAACGTCAAAGGAAAACTGGCACCACGTTACATCGGACCATTTAAGATTCTGGACAAGCGAGGAGAGGTAGCTTATCGACTTGAGCTGCCGACGTATCTCTCCGATGTACACGACGTGTTTCACGTCTCTCAACTCAAGAAGTGTCTCAGGGTACCGGAAGAACAAGTGCCGATGGACGAGTTAGAACTTCAAGAGGATTTGTCCTATGTCGAGCAACCTATCAAAATTTTGGACATGAAGGAAAGGGTCACGAGAAATAAGAGGATCCGTTGGTGCAAAGTGCAATGGAAACACCATACGGAAACCGAAGCTACATGGGAACGTGAAGAAGACCTGAAGGCAGAATTCCCTCATCTTTTCTCCACGCTATCGAATCTCGAGGGCGAGATTCACTTTAAGGGGGTAGGTTTGTAACACCCTCAATTTTCGCATCATGCATTACATATATGTTCATGCATTAAATATTAATAAAATAAAAGAAAAATGATAAACCATACATATATGGTGTAGCAAAAAGAAGAAAGAGAAAATAATAATTATAGCCTAAAACTTGCAATGGGGAAAAAGTATAAAAAAATAATAATAATAAAAATATATATAAATATATGTATAAACAATATATATAATAATATATATAAAAAATATAATATATATTAATATTTAGTTATAAAAGAAAAGAATAAATCAATAAAAAAAGAAAAAAAAAGAAATAAACCCGCCGCTGGCCAGGCCGAGCTGGCCCAGCCAGCTCCCTCCCGCGCGCGGCACACCTCCCGCGCCACCTGGCCGGCCACCCACCCCGCTGACCCTGCCGTACCGCACGCCAGCCAACACGACGCGCCACGCCCGCCGCAGCGCGCCCCGCACTGGGCCCCACCGCCGCCTGGCCCGCGCTGACCGAGCGCCCTGCCCCGCCCCGGCCGACGCGGCTCACGCCCGCACACGCCCCGCCTGGGCCTCGCCTCCCGCTCCCGCGCCCCGAGCCCCGCTCCCGCGCGCGGATTCCGCCGCCGCCCCGATTCCCGCACCGTCCCCCACGCGCCGCAGCGCCGTACCGGCCAGCCCCGCTATTCCCGGCTCCCGCCCGCGATCGCCGGTCCCACCCCGCACGACCGCGAGTCTCCCGAACCGAACCGACTCGGTCCCGGCCGGTACCGCCGGCTATAAATACGTAGGTCCCGTGGGTTTTTTTCCCCCGATCCCAGAAACGCCGCCGCCTTCCAGGAACGCCGCCGGTACAGAAGAAAAAGCACCAGAGAGCTGCGCCGCCAGGGAAAAAGAGGGAAAGAAGAGGAAGAAAAAGAGGAGGGCGCCACCGTTCGCCGGAGATCGTCGTCGCCATCGCGTCGCCGTCGTCGTGCCGCTGGAGGACCCTGCGCATCTACTTCATCTACGCATTGTCCCCATCCCGCGATCATCGAAGCCATCACATCTACGGTAGGCCATGTTCCCGATGCGAATCTTAGCGACCATATTGAATCTAATATACGTAAATTGATTTTAGTTGCACCATAATTTTATTTTCAGCAGCATTAATCCACCCTAAAACCCCCGTAAACTCATATGAACACGTATTAACTAGTTGTATCTAATTAATAAACAACCATAGTTAATTAATTATTGAATTGTGCATGCATGCATGCCATTGCATGTTGATTATTTTGTGTGCATCATGTTGAATGGTATGTATTTTCTTATATGTATGATCACGCGTAGAGGAACGTGCTCAAGAGGCAGCATAAGAGGATTTCCAAAATCAAGACTTTGAAGCGCTTGAGCAACCCCATCCGTCGGAGCAAGGCAAGTGTCCTTGAAGCATATTGATCCTGTTTTATTAAATGTTTTGTTTGCGAACTTGCATGCTTGTGTCAAATTGATGGGAATCCTATGGTAGGAAGTTTACTAGTTTTGTTTGACCACCCTTGTCACCTGGAATTTATGGTAGAGAGTCGGGAAGGGTTTTTACCTTTTTGCTTCGCTTAATTAATTGGGATGGCAAATAACACTACACATTTAATTATGCATCAATGATACTCTGGTTAATGTGAACTGGTCAATACGATGGGTGATCTAAGCAAACCTAGTATGTGGATGGGTTGAATGTTATGGTGGTTTGCTTGTCTTAGATCTAAGGACCGGTTCATGCGAGAATATGCCAGGTCGACAGTGCCACCACAAGGCCAAGTATGGGTGCGGCGTAGCTGAATAATTAGGAGCGCTGCTAGTATTGTATGGACCATTGGATTGCGCGGGGAATGGGAGTCAAGGAGGACTGCCCTGGGATCCGCATGCACACGAGGGGGCCCGTGGGTGGGAGAATGGAGATTCAAGTCCGCCGTTGAAACCTTAGTGGGCCCGTACATACTAGTAGTCCCTTTTGAAAGGCTATTTTGTGATCCCTTGGCCACACACCTACGGAAGTGTGAGATGGCATAATGGAGGTTTCTTAGTCATCGAAAGGTGATGAAATCACGAACATGTGGGTAAAGTGGTAAAAACTCTGCAGAGTGTTAAAAACTATCATGATAGCCGTGCTCCCGGTTATGAGCACCTGGATGACCTACATGATTAGAGTGAAATTGGGATTTGGGATGGTTATGGTTGGTTTATGGTTATGGGTTGGTAATGGTTATGAATGGTTCTTGGCTTATGGTTACGGATATGAATTTGAGTTATGGTAACTGGACATGGATAATGATGATGTTGGCAATAATTGGATATGGTTTATATTTTGTTAATATGATGGTTATGATGGGATTGTTTCACATAGACATAGTATAATGCTTTTCGAATGTTTTACTGTACTTTTCAGCACTTAGCCATTATTACATTCGTCATTTGAATAAGCCACATGTCATACTTTCCACACTTGCTGAGTACGACATGTACTCACCCTTGCAATTCCCCCTCCCCAACAGCTACTGGAGACAATTGGGAGTACCCTGAGGATCACATGGAGTACTAGGTTGCGTACCGCCGTCAATTGCCTGTGGATTGGAGTCGTGCTGCTTATTTTATTTTCCGCTGCATTATTTCGAGTTTTATCATTCGTGAACTATTGGATTATTGTAATCAAGTACTTATTTATTAGTTAAGACGTGGTTAAATTCTGTATATCGTTTGTGATGCAACCGTGTATGTGTGGTGAACTTCCTGGGCACACATATGCGTTACGCTTGGTTCATATTCGGAACCGGGCATCACAGCGGGCATCGGGGCGCGCGGGAGGCCGGGTGGGATCGCGGGGTGGGGGCCAAGGCGCGGGCGCGCATGGGTGACGAGGTCGCATGGCGGCGGGGAAGGGCGCGCGTACGGGCGAGCGGATCGGCGCGCGGGTGGCGCAGGAGCCGGGGCGGCTCGGCCGCTGGGCCGCGGCCTGGCCAGTTGCTTCGTTTTTTATATTATTATATTTTTATTTATTTTATTTATCTTATTTATTTTATTTATTATTTATATATATATATTTATTATTATTATTTTTATACTTATTCCCTATTACAACTTTTATGCTATTATTATTATTATTATTTTCTTCTTTTGCTACACCATATATTTATGTTTTATCTTTTATTATCTTTCTGTTATCCTACTAATGTTTAATGCATGATCATGTATGCAATGCATGATGCGAAAATTTAGGGTGTTACAGTTTCACTCAAGTTGAAGGTCTATATTTTGATGAAACTTTTGCTCCTGTCGCTAGATTAGAAGCCATAAGAATTTTGTTAGCTTTTGCAGCATCTAAAGGTTTTAAGCTATATCAAATGGATGTTAAAAGTGCTTTTCTTAATGGCTACATGGATAAGGAGGTTTATGTCAAACAACCACCGGGTTTTGAAAATCCAGATTTTCCTAATCATGTTTACAAACTGTCCAAAGCCTTATACGGTCTCAAACAAGCCCCTAGAGCATGGTATGATAGGTTAAAAACATTCTTACTTGAAAAGGGGTTTACCATGGGCAAGGTTGATAAAACTCTTTTTGTGCTTAAACATGGCAATGACTCATTATTCGTTCAAGTGTATGTGGATGATATTATCTTTGGTTGTGCTTCTCATGATCTTGTGTCCAAGTTTTTAGCAATGATGAGTTCCGAATTTGAAATGAGTATGATGGGTGAACTCACTTACTTTTTGGGGCTGCAAATCAAGCAAACCAAGGAGGGTACCTTTGTGCATCAAACGAAGTATACCAAATATCTCCTAAGGCGCTTCAACATGGACAAAAGCAAGCCCCTTCGGACACCAATGGGAACAGCAACAACAATTGAACTTGATGAAGATGGTGAACCTGTGAATCAAAAAGAATATAGAAGCATGATCGAATCACTTTTGTACCTCACGGCATCAAGACCGGACATACAATTCAGCGTATGTCTTTGTGCACCATTTCAAGCTTCTCCACGTGCTTTACATCGTCAAGCCGTCAAAAGGATTCTCATGTACTTACATGGAACTCAAGAATTTGGCATTTTTCTTCCTTCTTCCTCAACCGTTACTTTGAAAGCTTTTTCGGATGCTGATTTTAGGGGTTGTAGGATTGATAGGAAAAGTACTTCCGGTGCTTGTCATTTTCTTGGTAATTCTCTTGTTGCTTGGTCCTCTAGAAAACAAAATTCAGTTGCACAATCCACAGCCGAATCTGAATATGTAGCTGCTGCTAGTGCTTGCTCACAAATTCTTTGGATTGTTCAAACACTTCAGAACTATGGGGTTGATCTAGATAGTGTTCCACTGTTCTGTGATAACACTAGTGCCATTTTAAATGTAGGCCTAGAGGAGGGGGGTGAATAGGCCTTTTTGAATTTTCTCGGTTCCTGTAACACTCAACAACACAGTCAATACCAGAGATATTGAACTAGTCCGGTAAAGTGCGGACTAGTCCGGTTTTCACGGGCTAAGTTGATCAAGTTCAGTCAATTTGATTGATTCGTTAATGTTTGCAGCAGAAATATAAACTTGAATGATAGTTTAATAGTTGTATGTCAAATTCTATTACAATTAAGGCTCTTGTTCAACAATTTAACTCAGATTGAACAAAGTGAATCAAACCCTAGATTAAGTTGATCAATTAAGATGAAGAACGCAAAAGGACAAGACACACGATTTATCCCGGGGTTCGGCTACCACGAAGGCAACCTACATCCACGTTGAGGAGCCCACAAAAGGACCGGGTCTTCTCCAACCCTTCCCTCGTCGGATCGCCACGAAGGCCAATCCTCTTCCACTAATCACAAAGGGTAAATAACCAAGTTGAAGGGGCGTTCTCACACGTTGAGAGCTCCCTTGATTACAACTTACAAAGCCACCAATAACACACTCGAAAATTACAAATTGAAACACAAGAGTGTGTTAGAGAATCAAACCAAGAGCTCAATGATGTGTGCCAAGTGTCTCTCCAATGATCTAGAAGTGATCTTCAATAGATTGATCGATTTTGCACTTAATTTCGTGGAGAGATGTGGTTTTTGAGTCTCTTGGGAGGTGTGATGGCGCTAGAGTTCGAGAGATTTTAAAAGTGGGCCGTGCACCTCTATTTATATGGGGTTTCTAAAAGTGACCGTTAGGGTTCAGAAAGATCGGACTAGTCCGTGGTGATCACCGGACTAGTCCGGTGTGCTGTGTGTAGCAAACCCTAAGTGTCCAGGAATATCGGACTAGTCCGGTTGAAAACAGACTTGTCCGATTTCACTACTGGAAATCTTCGGACTAGTCCGATTGCCATCGGACTTGTCCGGACATATGAAACCCTAAGTGTTTAGGATGACAAGTCCGCACTTGGAGGACTTGTCCGATTTAGATCAGTGTGTATATCGGACTAGTCCGTGTAGACACCGGACTTGTCCAAAGTGGATCAGAAAGAATATCGGACTAGTCCGGATCACAACAGACTTGTCCGATTTTGTGTGACTTGTGCATTGTGTTTAGGACTAGTACGCATTGGGGAGGACTAGTCTGAAGTGGATCAGAAAGATATCGGACTAGTCCGGTGGATACCGGACTTGTCCGATCTAGTGCAGAATGTGATATCGGACTAGTCCGCCTGATATCGGACTAGTCCGGTCCTGTATAACTTTGTGCATTGTGTGTTTGCTTGAAAGTGATTGAGCTCTTGGGTGTGTTTCCTTAACACACTCCATACATAATAATCTACTATTTTCTTCTCCTTGAGCTCAAATTCACTTTGCTTCTCATTTCCCTTCTTTTTGGCATTTTGCTCATTTTTCATTATTTGCCTGCATTCATCTCAACAAAAGGATTAGGATCCCAATTGCTTGTCATAAATCATCCAAAACCCACAAGGGAGTCCTAGATGCACTTTCAATCTCCCCCTTTTTGGTGATTGATGACAACCAATTGAGATTTCACAAAATAAGTCAAAAATGAGATTTTCATAAAGTATGCACATATGACTCAAAAATACATCAAGCAACAAGAGAATTATCCATATGTGCATTCTTTATGGTGGGATGCATACTAAGTGCATGAATACATTGAGAATGACAGAATTTACATTAATCAACCGATACCAAGTGCATATGACATTCCAGGAGCAAAAATGCAGTTTTCATCACATACTCGCAAATAAATTGAGCAATACATCACAAGACCAAACTTAATATGAAAACAGTGTTAAACTATTACAATCACAAATAAAAGTACAGAGAAGGCTCTCTCCTCGCATCCTATTACAGCTAAAGCTAAGACTGGACTCCCCCTCAATCTCTCCCCCTTTGGCATCAAGACACCAAAAAGAGAGAGAGGAAGGTCCTAGGTTCTTCACTCTTCGCTGTCTGTCCTCTCGTTATCTTCTTCGTCTTCTTCACTCTCCGCTTGACGAGGAGGAGAGGGAGGAGGAGAAGCGGAGCTGCTCGAGCCCCCAATGCCAAAATAGGCAAGCTCGGAGGGGGACAAGGGCCCGAGCTCGGAGATGTCAAGATCAGAATCTTCAGAAATTACTGGAGATCCAATAGGGTTGATCTCCAGCTTTTCACTCAGTTGCTTCACATTGGCTTTGATATATCTCATATCCTCCTTCCTCTTCTGATTGAGTTTATGAAGCTTTACTTCAGTCCTCTTGCAGGAGGAGAAAATCGCGGACAAGTATTTGAGGATCCCACTGGCGGATCCTCTCTGAGGAGCTTCCCTGGAGGGGGGAGGAGCCCTAGAAGCATCTCTTTCTCTTGCCGGTGCCTCAGGACTTGAGGCCGGCGAGGGAGCAGCCTGGACACTCACAGACTGAGGCTTCTGAGGCCTCAGTCTGTGCTCTACATCCTTCACGAATTCTATTCCTGTGACCTTCTCAATCTTGAACATCAAGTAGGGAGCATAGCCACATGACCAGTTGGGGGTGCTTGAGATGTTGACCATGTCGTTCCATATGTAATCTGCAACATCAAACTGTCTCTTCTGGCTTATGACCCTCATTAGAGTCCGGAGGTAGCCCTGTACACTCCCTGCATCCCCATCCTTGGGGGCAATGGTCTTCCGGAGAACTCTGTTCAGAACCACGAAGAAGGGCTTCATGTTCTTTGTGGAGGGAGGAACATACTTAGAGTTGGGCTCATACAAGAACGTCATTCTGTCCCTCTCAATGACCCCTATGTTGTGGATGATCAGGTGGTCATTTTCAGCAGAGTCTAAATGGAGCAAGCTTGCAAAATCCTCCTGAGTGATGGAGTACTTGGATCCATGGGTCATCCAAGTCACACTCTCTTCATCTTCACTCGAGAAGTGGCACGTTGCATAGAATTGTGCAATCACTTCATCATTCCAATTGTGTCTGAAGGCAAACAAATCCTTCAGACCATGCCTTTCTGCTGCAGCAATGACCTCATCAAAAGCTGAGCACTTCTTCTTCTCTAGGTGGGCCCAGTCAATCCACTGACTGCGCACCACCGGAGTCTTCATCGGCAGGTAGACCAGCATGTAGAAATCTGCATGGAAGTTTGACCAAAACCTTCCATCAGCTGCCTGCTTTGGCCTTCCATAGCAATCAATGCTTCTTAGCTTGGCTGCCACATTGCTGCCTTTCCCATTGAATTTCTCTTCATTGGGGTCCCGGACCCCTTCTCTAGGAGCATGAAGCTTCAAGGGCCCAACTAGCCCCGTTGCGACTCCCTTGCCCTTTCCCTTAGCTTGACGAAGGCCGCTTGTAGACGTAGCAGCCTTCGAGGCGGGCTTCTTGACACAGACCTTCCTCCGAACCTGTGGAGGGGAGGTAGCAGGCTCGGAAGGTCTTTCTTGGCATTTCTTGCCAAGACCCGTCGAGGACCGAGGTGCCACCTCGTGGTCCAACTCGACCTCAAAGTCAGAGATCTCGTTGTCGGAGCTCGACATGATCTGAGAATGATTGAGCAAGAATAATGACAAGTTATACAAGGCATAAGTAAGACAAGAGAGCAATGGATGGCATTAAGGAATTAAGGAATTAGGTTTCAGGTTCAGAAACATCAGACTTGTCCGGTGCTCAGGCACAGACTAGTCCGGTGTTCATCCTCAAGAACCTAACAGATTGGACAGGATACAATCCCTAATGCAAATCTAGTCTAGCATACACGTAGTACATCAACTAAACATGTAACTAGTGAAGGGTGCTTGGCCAAACGATCAACAGTTGAGAAAAACACGATTTCAAGGGTTTTGAAGATTTTTACCAAAGAAATCGATGGAGGCTCGAAGTTTTGGGGGTTGGAGGCCGGACTAGTCCGCTAGCTTCAATCCCCAAGTCTTCAAGCTTGATCTCCGCCCAAATGAGTGCCTTTTCGACGGAGGATGCAAAAGATCGCCTTGGGAGCTCGAGCGCAAGAGAGAGGAAGCCTAGAGCGAATGTGAGGGTGAGGAGATTAGGGTTTGGTGGCGGCTAGGGTTATGGACACAAAAAATCGGACAAGTCCGGACATGACCGGACTAGTCCGAAGTCATCCAGAGACCTATATCGGACTAGTCCGTGGTCTATCGGACTAGTCCGGCCTAACCGGCACTCTGCGGACTAGTCTGCATGGGTGGACTAGTCCGGGTAACCACGGACTAGTCCGTGGTCACCAGGAAGGAATTGCATAGCCCATTCATATATATTTGAAGGTTCAATAATAGAGAATAGAGAGGCAAAAGAATTCAAGTAATCTTGATGAATTTGACCAGTAAGCATACAACAATCATACAATGATCAAAATTCATCAAGATCTAATAATTGACGTAGTTTTTCGAGAGAAAAATGGAGAGGGATGATTTTCACAATTCAATCAACATTTTTGAAGCAATCATACAGGTATGCAACTTTTCAAGCCACACTCCGAGAATCAAGAATATTAGCTCATTTCGGAGTTCGCAAAAACGCTTTTCATCAAGTGTCTTGGTGAATATGTCGGCCAATTGTTTTTGGGTGTTGACATGTGAGATGGTTATGTCTCCTTTCATGGAATGGTCTCTCAAGAAATGATGTCTTATGTCTATGTGTTTAGTCCTAAAGTGTTCAACTGGATTGTGGGCTATTTTGATGGCACTCTCATTATCACAAAGGAGAGGAATACGGTTCATATTGTAACCGTAATCCCTTAGAGTTTGTCGCATCCAAAGGAGTTGTGCACAACAACTCCCGGCTGCAACATACTCCGCTTCGGCTGTGGATAATACAATGGAATTTTGTTTCTTAGATGACCAAGAAACCAAAGATCTTCCTAGGAATTGGCATGTGCCAGAGGTGCTTTTTCTATCAACTTTGCACCCGGCATAATCTGCATCGGAGTAACCAATGAGATTGAATTTGGAGCCTTTTGGGTACCAAAGACCAAGGTTGGGTGTATGAACTAAATATCTCAAGATTCTTTTTACAGCTGTCAAGTGACATTCCTTAGGGTTGGCTTGAAATCTTGCACACAAACATACACTCAACATAATATCTGGCCTAGACGCACATAAGTAGATTAAAGATCCAATCATGGAGCGATATACCTTTTGGTCGACACTCGGTCCATCTTCATTGAGATCCAAGTGGCCATTCGTAGCCATGGGAGTCTTTATGGGCTTTGCCTTTTCCATGCCAAACTTCTTGAGTATGTCCTGCGTGTACTTGGTTTGGCTTATGAATGTTCCTTCCCTTTGTTGCCGCACTTGGAATCCCAAGAAGTACTTCAATTCTCCCATCATTGACATTTCAAACCTGTCTGTCATAATTCTACTAAATTCTTCACAGAAAGATTGGTTAGTTGACCCAAAAATTATATCATCAACATAGATTTGGCAAATAAAAAGATCATCATCTAGATTCTTTGTGAATAATGTATAATCTACTTTGCCAATTTGAAAACCATTATCAATTAAGAAATCTCTAAGACACTCATACCAAGCTCTAGGAGCTTGTTTGAGGCCATAGAGAGCCTTACGCAATTTATATACGTGGTTGGGGAACTCTTCGTTTTCAAACCCGGGTGGTTGCTCCACGTACACCTCTTCCTTGATCGGTCCGTTGAGGAAGGCGCTTTTCACGTCCATTTGATACAACTTGAAATCATGGTGAGTAGCATATGCAAGTAATATTCTAATTGATTCAAGTCTAGCTACTGGAGCAAAAGTCTCATCGAAATCCAAACCTTCGACTTGTGAGTAACCTTTGGCCACAAGTCGTGCCTTGTTTCTTGTCACCACTCCGTGTTCGTCTTGCTTGTTGCGGAAAACCCACTTGGTGCCCACTATATTTGCATCGGGTCTTGCCACAAGTTCCCAAACCTCGTTTCTCTTGAAGTTGTTCAACTCTTCTTGCATTGCCACCACCCAGTCCGGATCCTTCAATGCATCCTCAGTCCTGCGTGGTTCCAAAAAGGAGACAAACGAGTAATGCTCACAAAAATTAGCTATACGAGATCTAGTGGTTACTCCCTTTTGGATGTCACTGATGATGTTGTCGATTGGGTGATCCCTTTGAATTCATTGGTGTACTCTTGGGTGTGGCACTTGGAGAGTTGTGTGTTGGTGATCATTTTCTTCCCCCCCTGAGTGGTTGCCCTCGTTGATTTGTTGATCATCTTCATATTCTTGTGATTGATCTTGTATTGAAGCTCCCCCTTGATTGTTGATCTCCTCTTGTGGTTCACTTTCCTCTTGTATTTGTGATGATGACTCTTGTGGTCAAACTTCGCCTAGAGCCATTCTCTTCAATGCTTGATAAGGAGCTTCTTCTTTACCTAATTCACATTGATCAACTTGCTCCTTTTGGGAGCCATTAGTTTCATCGAATACTACATCATGTGCCACTTCAACAAGTCCGGAGGCCTTGTTGAAAACACGATAGGCGTAAGTGTTCGAATCATAACCAAGCAAGAAACCTTCATCGGACTTCGAAGCAAACTTTGAAGTCCTGGGCTTCTTGTTCAAGATATAACATGGAGAGCCGAAAACTCGAAAATATGAAATGTTTGGTTTGTTACCGGTGAGTAGCTCATAAGGAGTCTTCTTTGAGTAGTCGATGAAGGTAGAGTCGATTTGCGGCGTGGCAAGCGGTGTTAATTGCTTCCGCCCAAAATCGATCCGAAGTCTTGTATTCATCGAGCATTGTTCTGGCCATCTCTATGAGCGTTCGGTTCTTCCTTTCGGCAACTCCGTTTTGTTGTGGAGAGTATGGTGCT
This sequence comes from Tuctoria greenei, assembly GCA_036927565.1. Lineage (NCBI taxonomy): Eukaryota > Viridiplantae > Streptophyta > Magnoliopsida > Poales > Poaceae > Tuctoria > Tuctoria greenei. Next base: position 155,777,635 of record JAYESD010000006.1, read on the forward strand.
GAAAATTCATGCTTGATTCCCTCCTCATCAAGGTACTCCTCCACTTGTATGTTCTTGAACTCCGTGCCGTTGTCGCTCCGAATACTCTTGATCGATAGTGAGAACTCGTTTTGCGCTCGCTTGAAGAATTTCTTGAGTGTCCCTTGTGTTTCTGACTTGTCATGCAAAAAGAACACCCAAGTGAAGCGGGAAAAATCATCAATAATGACTAAACCGTATTTATTACCGCCGATGCTTATGTAAGCAATTGGACCAAACAAGTCCATATGAAGTAGTTTGAGCGGTCTTGTCGTAGTCATGATGTTCTTTGCGGGATGATGTGCTCCAACTTGCTTCCCGGCTTAGCACGCGCTACAAGGCCTATCTTTCTCAAAAACAACATTTTTCAAACCTCGGATGTGATCGCCCTTGAGGAGTTTTTGAAGATTTCTCATACCAGCATGTGCTAGCCGTCTATGCCACAGCCAACCCATGTTGGTTTTTGCAATCAAGCATGTGTCGAGTTCGGCTTTATCCTTGTTGAAGTCAACAAGGTAAAGCTTTCCCTTCAACATACCCTTGAATGCAAAGGAACCATCACTCCTCCTTGAGACGGTCACACCCTCGTTAGTGAACAAGCAATTATAACCTTTGTCACATAATTGAGATATGGACAGCAGGTTATAATCTAAAGATTCAACATGTAAAACATGAGAAAGAGTGTGTTTAGAGGATATTGCTATTTTACCGGTACCGAGCACCCTTCCTTGACTATTATCTCCGAAGTAGATGCCTTCGTTTGGGTCCTCGTTTTCTTCATATTCCACGAACATCCTCCTTTCTCCGGTCATGTGGTTGGTGCATCCACTGTCTAGCACCCATTTGGATCCACCGGAGGAATAGGCCTGCAAAAACAATTTATGCCTTGGTTTTAGGTACCCAAGCTTGCTTGGGTCCTTGGAGGTTAGTTACAATACATTTGGGCACCCACACATGGGATTCTGTGTTCTCATGGCGTGGCCCAGCATAATAAGCATAAACTTTACCAAGATTGTTTCTCATTAATACATAAGAGGCATCAAAGGTTTTGAACAAGAGTTGCTGTTGTTTATGGATCGGACTAGTCTGGGTGACCGGACTTGTCCGGATGACCGGACTTGTCCGGACCACAACCGGACTAGTCCGGTGTTCATGAGAGTTCAGGTTCTTAATTTTCGAGTTACCAGGTTGTGAGGGTCCTCCCTTCACAAAGGTAATCCTTCCCTTGTTATTCTTATGACTTCCAACATTTTGCTTTCCATCATAAGAGTAACCAATGCCATACTTGACATTTGGAGGTCTTTGGACCAAGTATGCACTACGTGCATAGTTGATCCTCCCCTTGTCAAATATTCCACATTGGGTAGGATTTTTATCCTTTGTGGAGGTAGACTTTTCCTTCAAACTGGTGTTGATTTTACCACATTTGCACATATGAACAAGATTAGTTGAAGTGGGTTGAGAAGGTATACTTGAAGAGGAGGAAGATTCACTCAGCTTGAGTGACTCAACTTGCACTTCAAGGATCTTGTTAACCTTGATCAGGTCATCAAGTTGATCCTTAATTGCAACGTTTGAGTTGGTTAACTCCAAGCAAGTTTTCTTGCTTGAAGTTAGCTCAAGCTCTAGTGAGCTGTTTTTCTCCTTTTCAAGAACTAGAAGATTGTCAAGTTCGACATACTTCTCCTTTTGGGAGATAATCATGTCCTCTTGACGATCAATTAGCCGTTCCTTCTCAACAAGTTGGTCAAGTAAAAATTTCATTTTAGCAGCAGTTTTTCTATCTAATCCAATTAACATATCTTCATCATCACTATCTAGTTCATCATTGCTTGAGTAGGAATGCATGGAAGGAGTTTTGATGTTTACCTTGCGTTTACCTTCCTTTGCCATGAGGCAAGTGCCATTTCCCTTCTTTGTACTGAGCGTGGGGAAGAGTGTGGGTTTCTTGGACGTGCTTCCAATGGCTATGCTAGCCATCTCTTCTTCATCGGATGATGAGGACTCATCGTTTGAGTCCCACTCCTTTCCAATGTGTGCTTGTTCAACTTGTTTCTTCTTCTTGAAGACTTTCTTCGGGTGAGGCTTGGCTTCTTTATTCTTCTTCTTGTTGTCCTCATACGGGCAATCGACTATAAAGTTGTTATACTCACCACAATTATAGCACGCTCGCCTCATCTTCGGCTTGGTCCTCTCCTTGTACTTGCCTTCACTTGATTTTGTTCCTTGTCTTTTCTTCATTATTCTTTTGAACTTTTTCATGAACAAAATCATATCCTCTTCGTCCAGCTCACTACTTTCATCATCGCTGTCCTCCTCAAGCTGTGCTTCTCTTTCTTCTTTGGATAGAGGCTTGAGTGTGGACTTTAAGGCAACTCCCTTCTTCTTGGCTGATGTGAGGTCGGCTATTTCTTTGACGTGCTTGGCTTGTTTCTCCATCATTTCAAAGTTGATGATTTTGCCAAGCAATTCATCTGGAGTCATCCTCTTGTACCCGGGACTTTCTCTGATTATAGAGCATAGTGTGACATTGCGAGGCATAAAGGCTCTAAGGATGAGCTTTACAACCTCGTGGTCATTCCACTTCTTGCTCCCATATGATCGAACCTTGTTTACAAGTGTCTTCAATCGGTTGTACATGTCCTGGAGAGACTCGTCTTCCTCGATTGCGAACCTTCCTAGTTCGCCTTCGATCATTTCAATTTTCGCCTCCCTCACATGCCGGTCACCTTCATGGGCTGTTTGTAGTGTGTCCCATATTTCCTTGGCAATCTCCAGTCCGTCCACCTTTGTGAATTCATCTCGACTTAGAGAGGAGGTGATTACGGCTGCGACTTGAGCGTTTCTGTGGATGGCTTGCTCTTGACTTGGGGTGAGCTCTTCATCGTCATCTGGGATGTCTATTCCTGTGCACACAATATGCCATAAACTTGGGTTAAGGGAAATCAAGTGCATCTTCATATTTTGCCTCCACATGGAGTAATCACTCCCATCGAAGTGTGGGGCTTTTCCAAGAGGAATAGATAGGTAATGGCTGTTGTTTGAATTTAAACGATCATAGTTAAAAGGATATCAGGAGTAGTCGGTGTGACTACTCCCCTTCTTCTTTTCTTCAACTTTAGCTTTCCCTTTGGAAAGTGTTTTCTTTCTGAGGAGTGCTTTCAGCTCCAGCGTCTCCTCGTCATCATCATCGAAGTCTTGAATGGCTTCGAGATACTTTTCCAGCTTTTGGTTCTTGTCGTTGTTCACTTCTTCCTGGTTGTTGATTTTCTGAACTTCCTTCATGTCCGACATGATCTCTTCGAGTGGTTGCACTCTTTCTTGAAGAACCGGCTCTGATACCAATTGAATGTAGGCCTAGAGGGGGGGTGAATAGGCCTTTTTGAATTTTCTCGGTTCCTGTAACACTCAACAACACAGTCAATACCAGAGATATCGGACTAGTCCGGTAAAGTGCGGACTAGTCCAGTTTTCACGGGCTAAGTTGATCAAGTTCAGTCAATTTGATTGATTCGTTAATGTTTGCAGCGGAAATATAAACTTGAATGACAGTTTGATAGTTGTATGTCAAATTCTATTACAATTAAGGCTCTTGTTCAACAATTTAACTCAGATTGAACAAAGTGAATCAAACCCTAGATTAAGTTGATCAATTAAGATGAAGAACGCAAAAGGACAAGACACACGATTTATCCCGTGGTTTGGCTACCACGAAGGCAACCTACTTCCACGTTGAGGAGCCCACAAAAGGACCGGATCTTCTCCAACCCTTTCCTCGTCGGATCGCCACGAAGGCCAATCCTCTTCCACTAATCACAAAGGGTAAATAACCAAGTTGAAGGGGCGTTCTCACATGTTGAGAGCTCCCTTGATTACAACTTACAAATCCACCAATAACACACTCGAAAATGACAAATTGAAACGCAAGAGTGTGTTAGAGAATCAAACCAAGAGCTCAATGATGTGTGCCAAGTGTCTCTCCAATGATCTAGAAGTGATCTTCAATAGATTGATCGATTTTGCACTTAATTTCGTGGAGAGAGGTGGTTTTTGAGTCTCTTGGGAGGTGTGATGGCGCTAGAGTTCGAGAGATTTTAAAAGTGAGCCGTGCACCTCTATTTATATGGGGTTTCTAAAAGTGACCGTTAGGGTTCAGAAAGATCGGACTAGTCCGTGGTGGTCACAGGACTAGTCCAGTGTGCTGTGTGTAGCAAACCCTAAGTGTCCAGGAATATCGGACTAGTCCGGTTGAAAACGGACTTGTCCGATTTCACTACTGGAAATCTTCGGACTAGTCCAATTGCCATCGGACTTGTCCGAACATATGAAACCCTAAGTGTTTAGGATGACAAGTCCGCACTTGGAGGACTTGTCCGATTTAGATCAGTGCGTATATCAGACTAGTCCGTGTAGACACCGGACTTGTCCGAAGTGGATCAGAAAGAATATCGGACTAGTCCGGATCACAACGGACTTGTCCGATTTTGTGTGACTTGTGCATTGTGTTGAGGACTAGTCCGCATTGGGGAGGACTAGTCTGAAGTGGATCAGAAAGATATCGGACTAGTCCGATGGATACCGGACTTGTCCGATCTAGTGCAGAATGTGATATCGGACTAGTCCGGCTGATATCGGACTAGTCCGGTCCTGTATAACTTTGTGCATTGTGTGTGTGTGCTTGAAAGTGATTGAGCTCTTGGGTGTGTTTCCTTAACACACTCCATACATTATAATCTACTATTTTCTTCTCCTTGAGCTCAAATTCACTTTGCTTCTCATTTCCCTTCTTTTTGGCATTTTGCTCATTTTTCATTATTTGCCTGCATTCATCTCAACAAAAGGATTAGGATCACAATTGCTTGTCATAAATCATCCAAAACCCACAAGGGAGTCCTAGATGCACTTTCACATTTGCATTGCTAAAAACCCCGTGCAACATTCTAGAACTAAGCACATTGACATTAGGTATCACTTTCTCTGAGATAATGTTGAAAAAGGAAACATTGTGCTTCACCATGTAGATACCGAACAACAATTGGCTGACATTTTTACAAAACCTTTGGATTTCACTCGTTTTTGTTACATTCGTAGTGAAATAGGGGTTATGCATCCTCATGGATTAAATTGAGGGGGAGTTTTTGAAACTTGGGAAGTCTATGTGTGAATCTGAAATTAAAATAATATGAGCATAGTATTTCATACATATATGACTTTGTGATTCCTTTTACATGCTGAAAGTTCTTACTACATTACTCGTGTTATACATTTTGTGGTTTTTGCCATGTCTAGTAACTGGAATAATTACTTACACTAAAACTGGTCATGGTCGAACTTTCTTGCTGTTTTGAACTTGTTACATGTTCACATGTGCTTTTAATCATTAAGAATTCATCAAGTAATCAACTCACATGTTGAGTTTTTATGAACAAATATAAACTGAGAAAAGATCAAGAGAATATGCATGCATCGCACTTCTTCTTTTGAGATGGCTTATCATTGCACTTAGATATGAACTTGAAAGAAGTTGTGTATGACTAAAACCATGTCCTTAAGCTTCTGATTGTCAAATTACATAGGCTTGGCTTGGTTGGTTAGAATAAGGCAGATGCACATATAATCTCTTGCAAATATCATATGATCTAAATTTATGCTTTGAAAAATAATAAAATGCAGCAACTAGTGTCGTGCTTTCAGGTTTTGAAATAGTTAAGTTTGTGAGATCATGACTTACTTAAATTGAAAATTACATTTGATCTCTAGCATGGCTTACACTACTTTATGTATTTCATTGATGTGATAATGTAAGGTACTTGATAGTATGACTTGGATGAGCTTTGTTTATATGTATATGTTATAATATGCTCATAACAACTAAAGGGGGAGAGATAATTTGTTTATATGCTCATGACTTGCTGAATATATTGTCAAAGGGGGAGAGATAAGCATGAAGAGAGAGAGAATATGTGCATAAGGAGAGATAATAAAAGGGGGAGAGATAATATGGGATAATTTTTGGATTTTCTTCTCATTTTACTTTTGATTTAGAAAGAGGGAGAAATTGCCTTCAAACTTTTATGTGAATAAGCCAATGTTCGGATTTTAAATGGTGTTGCCAATGCATTCATCAAGGGGGAGATTGTAAAACCTATGTGTGCTGAATACATTGACTTGTAGTGAATATACTTGCTTTAACAATAAAAATTTTGAATTTCACCAAAACACCTTTTTATTAAGGTCCGACTAATTTTGGTTAGCTCCGGTGAGTTTTGTTTTTAGCTCCGACATGTCTTTGATAGCTACGGCATGTTTTTGCTAAGCTCCGAGTTGATTTTTCTAGCTCCGGCTTTTTGGGTTTACTAGTTCCGACTAGTTCTGGTTAGCTCCAGCGCTAGGTCCTGCTAGTTTTGTAAGCTCCGGCGGAAGCTTGGTTGTACTAGTTTTGGTAAGCTCCAGCGCTAGGTTCTACTAGCTTTTGTTAGCTCCGGCTCAAGGTCCGGGTTACTCTGGCAAGGTCCGGAACTTGACTGTAGTGCTTCTGCTTTTCATTTGCAATGTTTCGTACTTGCTTTACATTGTTGGAAAGTTTGCTTAGTATTCATTTGCTATGTTTTTGGTGCATTTTTGGTTGATATGGCTGATATCGTTTCGCTATGCTTTGCAACATGCTTATGTGAGGTTCTCACGTAGGGTGTTGTGTTCGAAACTAACTTGAGTCAAGTCGAGGACTTGGGCTCGTATGGATTGGTTGTTTATTCATGTGCAGGTGTTGCTTGAGTTCAAGACATGGCTGGTGACAGGATCCATTGAACTAGTCTCAGGGAGGAGATGAGGTTCCAACAACCAAATTCAGGAGGAATTGTGGTTGAGCTGATCAGGAGGTTGCACAACATGATTGAATCAAGAACAATGCATATGAAGGTATCGTGGACGTCATTGGAAGATGTTTGCATGTGTGCAAGGAGTGCATGGACGTGGCTACATGGTTCCGAGACGTGATGAAGAGATGTGGACGTAAAGAGTTGGTCGGAAAGGTCCAACCGACTAGGTTATGGACTCAGGCTGCGGCTAAGTCGGGTTTGACTCAGATATGGAAAGATTTGAGTTGGTTATGATAGGATTTCGTGTGGGTCATGAATTTGAGTTGTTTAGGAATGTGGGATACGTTCCTAAGGTGTTTGTAAGTCTTAAGATTGCTTCTATCTGCGTATAGAAGAATCCTAAGCAGTTATGGAAAGTTACGATTCGTGAACAGAGTAGGATTAGGTTCCTGATTTGAGTTGAGTTGGCTTTCGAGCTAGTTATATAAGCAAGGGAGCCCAGAGCTCGTGGTGCACGACTTTGGGGCTGTTCCTATTGTGTTCTATGGAATAAAATTCGTAGTTTGAAGGAACTTTTGTGCCTTGTTCGTCCGATTTGTTCCAGACAAGTTTTACTCGTCGAGTTTCTGGACAGCACTACCTTTCGTCGGTGGTTTTATCATAACTCGAGTTTTACAGATCCAATTGACGTGATTCTTTTTGGGTTGTCTTCAAAACTTGATTTTCTATCATATGTCAAAAATTCACGGTCATTGGATTTGTGGTCTATGATCTACACGAGTTTCTTTGCAGCGTTCCAGAACTGTTTTTTCTCGGGTAGGGCAGATTGACCATTGTTTGATCTTTTGAACATAACTTGAGTTTTTCTTGACGGATTTGAGTGATTCTTTTTGTGTTGTCTTTGTGACTTGATTCTCTCTGTTATCTATCACTTTTGTCACGGTTAAACACGTTTATATTAGTCTCACACACGATTTCTTTAACATATCGTTATTCTGCCGAAAGGGTTGGGGTTTAATTGTTTCCGCTGCGTAAGATTTTTAAATCTACCATTCACCCCCCCCTATGGTAGCTTTTCACATGATCTTCGATCCTACACTCACTCACCAAGAGAATAACGGACTAGTCCGTACCCATACAGACAAGTCCGAACTCGAACAGAGACACCTAGTCTGACCCAAAACGAACTATTCTGGCGGACCGGACTAGTACGGCCAGAAGCCCAGACAAGCCCGGCCACAACAAGTTTTTTCTCATTTTTGCTTCTCACTTAGGTTTTTCTCTCAACCACCACTTTGATCCCTCTAGAATGATCTCAATGCACATGATACAACCACCCTCACACATGATATGGCTCGTCTAAACACAACACCATAGAAACCCTAATTTCTACGCTTGAGCCTTTAATGCCCATTTCAACCTTTTCCTTTTTGAGTGATTTTGTCTCCTTTCAATTATCACACCTATGCTTAAGATAAACTTAGCTCATTAGTCTCTTAATTTTCGCCATCAATCATCCAAAACCCACGGTGATGCCTAGATGCACTTTCAACTGGCTACCCTCGCGCACAGGCTAAAGCTGCCTAGGTGCCCTACCTTCCTACCAAGGCAGGGTCTGAGGGCACCACGTGTTCAGAAAGCCCGGACCCATCTTCCTCAAATACAAGGTCCGGAGTATCCACCTTGACCTAAAGGGAGATTCCAACTCCCCCATGGAGACGATCTCCTAAGCGGCCACGTGTCCAGCAGGACAGGATCCCTCTCCCCCATGGGAGAGAACTTTGATGCTACCACGTGGTTCGAGGCACCAGACAGGCCACCTCTCGTAGAGGAGGGCTTTGGCTCTTCCATGTGTCCTGCAACCTTGGACCCCCTGCTCTACCCAGGAACAGGATCTGCGGATGCCACATGGTCCACGAGTCGGTACCCCGGCCTTCCCCGTAGAGGCTAGCTCCCGAACTGCCACGTGGTCCATGGGTCAGGGCCAGGCTTCCCCCACAGAGGCTAGCTCCTCAGGTGCCACATACCCTGCAACTTGCCTTGGACAGTGGGTTGTGAGAGTTAAGAGGGTGGTACGCCTTGTCGAAATCAAGCATTGAAGACTCGCGTATTCCCCAGGTGCATGACGCAGCGCATGCTTAGTGTCAGGTACCGTTGTGCCAAATTGCATCGCAGTGAAGGCGCCACAGGCCTACCCCACTCCGCCAAGTGGGTAGCTTACGGTGACTGGGACAGTTGGACGGGACATTCTTTGCCATCATCAATGACTACACATGGGCCATTGGTGACAGAGGCGGCAAGACGGTGAGTCTTCAAGCCACGGACAGAGGAAGCTTATGCGATAAGCCATAGACCTTTAGGATAAGATCGTCCGAGACCACCTGTTGGGTCCCGGACCCCCGCTTGTAAGGCATCTGGCCTTGTCTATAAAGGACAGAACCGCCACCGTTACAATGGATCCCCAAATGTAAGGCATACACACGCTACACACTCACACTCACCAGCAATACAACCTCACCGTGGAGTAGGTATTACGCTCTTGTGGTCCGAACCACGTAAAAACCATCTTCTCACCATTCTCATAGGCGCGATCACTCAACAAAGGACTAAGCCTTGCTGATCAAGAACCTCTGCGGCCTTGTCGCATAACAGGTCCGACGGAAGTGTCGCGGAAACACTTCGACATTTGGCACGCCAGGTAAGGGATTTATCCCTTAAAAAATTGTTGTTGTAACACCCTCAATTTTTGCATCATGCATTGCATACATGTTCATGCATTAAACGTTAGTAGAATAAAGGAAAAATAATAAAAGATAAAATGTACATATACAAGATATTTGTAGCAAAAGAAGAAAAAGGAAATAATAATATAAAACATGCATTAGGGAACAAATATAAAAATAATAAGAATACATATGTGAAAAAATATGTGAAAAAAAACTATTTCGGAAACTTCCGGAAGTTTCTGGGGGAAACTTTGCTTCACCTCAGAATGTTCCGGGCAAACAGCGCCCGGGTGCAACCGACCGGCCGAGCCAGCGGGATACGGGCCGCGCGCCCGCATGCCAGGCGCGCCTCACACGCCGAGCCAGCCGTGTCCCACGTGCGCACTGTGCTCCGGGTCCGTCTGGACTGAGTCGCCCGCGCCTAGCGCCGAGGCCGATCGGGACTCTGTCCCAGACTCGGTCAACGCGTTTTCTCGCCGCCTATATAAGGGACCGTAGAGCCTCGTGATTTCATCGACAGAAGCAAGTGCCGCCCTAGAAAACCCTAGCTCCGTAGAAAATTAGAACAGAGCTGCGCCGCCAGGGAGAAGGAGAGGAAAGAAAAAGAGTGGGAGAAGAAGAAAAAAAGAGAGGGTGCCGTTGTCCACTGAAGATCGTCGCGCCGCCGTCGTCGTGCCGCCGGAGTACCGTTGCGCCATCCACTTCGTCTACGCGTCGTCTTCGTCCCGCGATCTTCGAGGCCATCACATCTATGGTAGGACATGTTTTCCGATGTGAATTTTAGCGAATGTATTAGATATAATGACCGGAATTCAATTTTAGTTGCATCGTCTATTTATTTTCAGTAACATTAATCCCCGCTAAAACCCCGTAAACTCGTATGAACACGTATGCACTAGTTGCATCTAATCCATAAATAACCTTAGTTAATTAATTATTGTACTTTGCATGCATTCATGTCATTGCATGTTGATTAATATGTGTGGATCATGTTGATTCGTATGTATTTTCTTATATGTGTGATCACAAGTAGAGGGACGTGCTCAAAAGGCCGCATACGAGGATTTCCAAAACCAAGACTTCGAAGCGCTTGAGCAACCCCATCCGTCGGAGAAAGGAAAGTGTAATTGATCAAATTGATCCCGTTTTATTAAATGTTTTGTTTGCGAACTTGCATGCTCGTGTCAATATGATGGGAAACCCATACGTAGGATTTTACTAGCGTTGTATGCCACCCCTTGTCGCTGGATATACGTGATGAGTCGGGTATGGGTATTTTAATTTTTGCACCGCATCTCTACATGGGTTATGGGTAACTTAATTAACATGCTTGGTGACTTTAATTATGAGAATTTGGTATGGTAATAAGATGATGATTAAATTAGCAACATGGAACTTAGGTGATCTAAGCAAGCACGGTTTTGTGGAATAGGTTGGATGATATGGTGGTTTTGCTTGCCTTAGATCTAAGGACCGGTTCATGCGAGAATATGCCAGGACAACAGTGCCACCACAAGGCCAAGTATGGGTGCGGCGTAGCTGAAGAATTAGGAGCGCTGCTAGTATTGTATGGACCATTGGATGGCGCGGGGAATAGGATTCGAGGAGGGCTATCCTGGGATCCGCATGGCACACCAGGGGGCCCGTGGGTGGGAAAATGGAGATTCAAGCCTGCCGGTGAAACACTAGTGGGCCCGTACATACTAGTAGTCCGTTTTGAAAGGCTATTTTGTGATCTCTTGGCCACACACCTACGGAAGTGTGATAAGGCATAATAGATATTCTTAGTCACCGAAAGATGAGGAAATCATGAACATGTGGGTAAAGTGGTACAACCTCTGCAGAGTGTTAAAAACTACCATGATAGCCGTGCTCTCGGTCACGAGCACCTGGATGACCTACATGATTAGAACTGGACTTGGAATTTTGGGATGGTTGGTATGGTTTGGCTTGTCACTTGAGTACAGTCGGTTTATGAATGAATATTGAATTGGCACATGGTATTAAATTAACTATTGGCTGGTATTAAATGGACGGTAATTGGGAATGTTGGATTAATGATATGATAATTACTTGGGTTACGAAGGGAAATAAACTCACATAGACATGATAGGCTGCTTTTACATGTTTATGAAATATACTTTTCTGCAATTAGGCATTTTAGTCCAGTCATTTGTTTAGCTACATGTCATCTATTTCCACACTTGCTGAGTACGACACGTACTCACCCTTGCAACCCCCCCCCCCCCCCAACAGCTACTGGAGATAATTGGGAGTACCCTGAGGATCACGCGGAGTACTAGGTTGCGTTCCACCGTCAATTGCCTATGGATTGGAGTCGTGCTGCTTAGTTTATTTTCTACTGCATTAATTAGAGTTTTGTCATTTGTGAACTATTGGATTATTGTAATAAAGTACTTATTTAATAGTTGAGACGTGGTTAAATTTTGTATATCGTTTGTGGTGCATCTGTATATGTGTGATGAACATCCTGGACACACATATGCATTACGCTTGGTTCATATTCGGAACCGGGTGTCACAAATTGGTATCAGAGCCGTGTTCACCGTAGGATGCAGCCTAAATAGAATGGACACTTTAGAGCACATAGGAGCACTTAGGAATCGATGTGGATTTTGCTTGGTGTGATGTTTTCTATATATTGGTTGCTTGTGTTCTTAATAGAGGATTTTGGGATGCTTTAGCATTGCCATGTCCACGTAGGCTAGTGTAGCTAGTTGCTTAGTTTCATATCCCTTGATACATATAGTTGGGGACGTTTTCTAAATTCTTATCTCTTGCTTCTCTTCAGATGGTGAGGACTCGCAACCAGAGGGATGGCAATGACGAGGAGGAGAACAATGGAGCACCTTAAAACAACAATGGACAAGGACCTGCTCATGGAGCTATCACCATTGAGCAGCTATTGGCTACGCAGAACCAGCTCATGCAGTCCATGATACAGACTATAGGACAGCTGCAGGCTGGTAACGTCAACAATCAACCCCACATGCCTCCACCGCCACCCCCACCTCCTCATAACCGGTTGGGAGAGTTTATGAGGACTAGACCAACGACCTTTGCACAAGCTGCTGACCATCTGGATGCTAATGATTGGCTCAAGTCCGTGGAGAATAAGCTTGCTATTGTCCAATGCAGTGACCGAGAGAAGGTCCTATTTGCTTCTCATCAACTAGTTGGAACAGCTGCGGATTGGTGGGATTCCTTATACAATGCTCATCAGAACCAAGAGAGAATTATTTGGGCCGAATTCAATGAGAGCTTCCGTTCTCATTATGTGCTGGAAGGAGTTATGATCTTGAAGAGGCAAGAATTTGAGAACTTGAGGCAAGGGAGATTGTGCGTGGGTGAATAGCTCAATAAATTCACTCAACTCTCAAGATACGCGCCTGAGGATGTGAGCGGGGATAGTCGGAAGCAATATTTGTTCATGAGAGGCATGAACAATGAGATCCAAGTGCAATTGCTGAATTGTGACTATGCCAACTTCCAGAAGCTTGTGGACAAAGCAATTGTGGTGGAGAACAAGGTACGTGAGATGGAGCAAGACAACAAGAGGAAGACGCCATATCAAGGACAGCAACAAGGAAGTAATGTGCACCCTCGTTTTGCACCACCCAATTCGCCATACTACAACTTTTCTGCGCCTGCTCAGCGCCCTGGATTTGCACCGCATCCAACTCAGTTTGTGCAACAGCGCCCTGTCATGCAAGCACCTAGGCCTCCAATGCCTTATGCACCTCGTGCTAATTTCCCTGGTGCCAATGTGCAGAACCAAGCTCGTCCCAATAATTCTGGTGGAGTTAAGAAGTGCTATACTTGTGGAGAAGCTGGCCACTTTGTGCATCAATGTCCTAAGTCAGGCCTTGGTCAATGAAGCAATGCGTCGAGGCAAAACCCAATACCCAATGGAGGACAGCCACAAGGGAACCGTGGACAGCAGAATTTTGCTCGTGGCAATGTGAACCATGTCTCTACGGAGAATTCTCAACAAGCGGATGATGTGGTGATTGGTATGTTTCTCGCAAACTCCAACCCGGCGACTATGTTATTTGATTCTGGAGCATCTCATTCATTAATCTCATCAAAGTATGTTGCCAAGTACAATCTGCCTATATCTCATATGAAGCAAACTATGCTATTAAGTTCTCCTGGCGGAGAGATGAGGAAAAATATAGTATGTCCGAAAGTAAGCATTAAAATAAGGGGGTAGACTTCCTCGCAAACCTCATTGTCTTGGACTCTCAAGGAATAGATGTAATACTTGGATGGATTGGCTGAGCAAGTATAATGGAGTCATTCAATGTGCCAAGAGGATTGTGCAGTTGACAAGTGAACACGATACACGCATCGAAGTTTAGGCAGCCCAACCTGCAAGAGAGAAGGTGATGCTGAATCATGTGGAAGGTATGACATTGGAAAGCATCCCGAATGTGTTTCCAAATGAGCTGCCAGGTATGCCACCTGATCGTGACATAGAATTTGCCATTGAGTTGATACCCGGAACCACACCTATAGCTAAGAGGCCGTATAGGATGCCTCCTAAGGAATTAGCGGAGCTCAAGAAGCAAATTTAAGAGCAGCTAGAGAAGGGTTTTATATGCCCAAGCTCATCCACGTGGGGAGTACCAGTGCTCTTCGTAGATAAGAAGGATGGAACCCAGAGGATGTGTGTGGACTATAGGTCTCTCAATGAAGTAACAATTAAAAACAAGTACTCACTGCCCCGTATAGAGGATTTGTTCGACCAAATGAAGGGTGCCTGTATTTTCTCCAAGATCGACTTGCGGCCAGGATACTTCCAAATGAAGATTAGACCATCAGATATACCCAAGACAACATTTCGAACACGGTATGGGTCCTATGAGTACCCCGTCATGTCATTTGGATTGACGAACATGCCTGCATACTTTATGTATCTCATGAATAAGGTTTTCATGGAATATCTGGATATGTTTGTCGTAGTGTTCATCAATGACATTATGATCTATTCGAGAAGTGAGGAAGAACATGAGGAGCACTTGAAGCTTACGTTGCAGAAGCTACGGGAACACCAGTTGTATGCCAAGTTCAGCAAATGCCAATTCTGGTTACGGGAAGTTTCTTTCTTAGGCCATATTATTTTCGGAGGAGGAGTATCAGTTGACCCAGGGAAAGTGAGAGATGTGCTTGGGAACCGTCACAGAATGTCAAGGAAATTTGGAGTTTCCTTGGAACGGTTGGTGAAAGTCGCCTAGAGGGGGGGTGAATAGGCAATAATACCTGAAATCACTTAATCAAACAAGATTAAATTCCTGTGACCGGACTAGTCTGCACAGGGCTGGACTAGTCCGCTCAGCACAGGGTGGAAACCCTAAAACTTGATTTCTACAAGTTATTTGTGGAATTAAAGTTCATCAAAGATATGAGCAATGTATAGTAAACTTGTGAAGCTCAGACTGTGAGGTTTAAACACTTAGATTGCAAGTTTACAATAATGATCAAAGTGTAAGGAAATAAGAGCAAAGTGAACCCTAATAAGCAATACTAGTGATCACGAAAAGCGAAAGACAAGTGAAATGAGATTTATCCCGTGGTTCAGCTCCACGAAGAAGCGTACCTCCACGTTGAGAAGTCCAAACAAGGATCGGGTCTCACTTGACCCTTCTCTCACCAAGCCACCACGATGGCCGGCTTGGTTTCCACTATATCAATGGGTAATCACCAAGTTTGATGGGGCTGCTCACAACTTGAGGCTCCCACAAATCAATACAACGAGGAGCTGTAACACCCTCATTTTCATGCATCATGCCCTACATGCACTCATATACATGTTTAACATTAACCCATAACAAGAGGAACAAGTTTAAAATTGATTTGGAACAAAACCGCACTTAAAAATGTAGGAAAGTGCGGACTAGTACGGTTTTGCTGAGGACTAGTCTAATTTCTCTCTGTCTAAAAACGGACTTGTCCGTTTTTGCTACGGATTAGTCCGATATTTGCCCCTGGAAAACTTTGGACTTGTCCGATCTTGTGCGGACTAGTCCGGTATTCCATGAATCCTTGAAAATTTGCTAAGTCCCTGGACTTTTCCGGACTAGTCCGGTGTTCCAGCGGACTTGTCTGTTTTCCTTTCTGACTAAGATCGGACTTGTCCGATTTTAGGCCAGACTTGTCCGATCTTCTCTCCGGACGACTTCGGACTAGTCCGGTCCTGTCCGGACTTGTCCGATATTTCGTGACTCCGAGATTGACCTTTTGTTTTATGACTTGTTTCTTGGGTTTCACGTCAAGTGGGCCTAGGGACGTTGTGCCCAACTCTTTTAGATCCCATGTGGGACTCTAAACCGGCCTCTACACATCCTAAACTCGAAATCCATCTAACCCTAGCCTCCACGTCTATATAAACAACTCCACCCCTTGCCGGGACATCTATTTGCCACTTTTCCACCCACCCAAACCCTAGTTCGTGGGGAGCCACCATCAAGGAGGGAGGAGAAGATCCCAAACAAGAAGAAGAAGAGGAGGAAACAAAGGAGGATCAAGATCTCCACCAAGTTTTGTCCTTCACCACCAATTCATATCCAAGTTCATCACCAACCCTAGATCATCAAGATCCAAGTGTTACCTCCAAGTTTCTTGGTTCATTGGAGTTCTAAACACCTAGTATACCTTCTATTCTCTTTTCCTTACGAGAATTCAACCCCTAATCTCCAAATTCACGTCGATCTAGAAAACCCTAATCTGCTGATCTCGTCAAGTGCGGACTTGTCCGGTCCCTAGCGGACTAGTCCGATCTTTCTGGTTAAATTGTGTTGAATTAATTCTAAAATTTGATCTAATCGAATCCAAACCTGTATAAACTTGTTAAAATCTACTAGAGCTAGTTAGTGATCATTAAAAGCAATCTAGTAACAAGTTCTACCTTGCATTGCATCAATCATGCATGTCATGTCATATTGAGTAATATTTGTGCACTCTTTGATTGTGTTTCTTGTTTTGTATGTTTATTGTGTGGATTAGACGGATTTGCGCTAGAGAGTGCCACGGAGGATCTACAACATCAATAGTTTGAAGGCTTTGACCCTAATCAACAGCAAGAGCAAGGCAAGTGTCCTTGAAGCATATTGATCCCGTTTTTAAAATAAATGTTTTGTTTGCAAAACTGCATGCTCGTGTCAAATTGATGGGAAATCCTATGGTAGGAAGTTTACTAGATTTGTTAAACCACCCTTGTCACCTGGAATTTATGGTAGAGAGTCGGGAAAGGTTTTTACCTTTTTGCTTCGCTTAATCAACTGGGATGGGAAATAACTATATCACTCAATTTAATTATGCATGGATGAGATTATGGTTAACATGAACTGGTTAAACATGGTATGGTAATGGGTGATCTAAGCAAGCCTGGTATGTGGATGGGTTGGATGTTATGGTGGTTTGCTCGCTTTAGATCTAAGGACCGGTTCATGCGAGAATAAGCCAGGACTACAGTGCCACCATGAGGCCAAGTATGGGTGCGGCGTAGCTGATTAATTAGGGCTTTGCTAGTGCTGTTTGGACCATTGTGGATGCTCGGGGAAGGGGTAGTCGGATTGGGTTTGTTGATGATTGGTGGGACTACCCTGGGATCCGAATGGCTCAAGAGGGGGCCCTTGGTTGAAGATGTGCTCTGCGGGAGACATCGCCACCGGTGAAACCTCAGTGGGGTCTAAATAGGCTAGTAATCCCTTTGTAAAGGCTATTTTGTGATCTCTTGGCCGCACACCAACGGAAGTGTGTAATGTGACCGACGGGTCATGGGCATAAGGGAGGTTCTTAGTCGCCGAAGGGTGATGAAATCACGAACACGTGGGTAAAGAGGTACAAACTCTGCAGAGTTAACAAAAACTATCATGATAGCCGTGCTCCCGGTTATGAGCACCTGGACAACTTCCATGATTAGAGGCAAATTGGAATTTGGGATGGTTATGGTTTGGTAATGGTTATGGTCTGGTAATGGTTACGGATGGTTTCGGATCAATTTCTGGTAATTAATATGGTTATTGACGATGGTGAAATCTGGAATTATTGATGATGGTAATGAATTCAGTTTGGTATTATGGTATTACTTATTATTATGATGGGTTTATTTCACATACATGTAATGTATTGCTTTTCAAATGTTTTAATGTACTTTTTAGCACTTTACCATTATTATTGTCGTCATTTGAATCAGCCACATGTCATACTTTCCACACTTGCTGAGTACGACATGTACTCACTCTTGCAATCCCCCCCAACAGTTGCAGGTCAGGATTGGGAGTTTAATGGTGATAATGCGCAGTTCTAGGCCGTGTCTACCGTCAGCTTTGCTTGTGGTGTTGATTGGAGCTGCGCATATATACCCTATTGCTTATGCTGCATAGTTGCTTAATTAGTTTATTTCCGCTGCATTAGTTGAACTTGTCATTAACAATTATTAGAGCTTGTATTTGAGGATAATCTGGTTCGTGTAATAAAATTTGGTTAATTAATCTTGTCTTGTGGTAATTTTCTGTATACTCTTTTGTGATTGCACTCGTGTATGTGTGATGAACATCCTGGGCACACATATGCGTTAGCTTGGTTCATTTTCGGAACCGGGCGTCACAGGAGCACACGAAGCTCAACTCACACAAGCCACACAACACAACACAATGTGCAAGAGATAAAACTGAGAGCAAAAGCGTGATGATCTTCCTTTACTCTCCTCCCCAAACCCTAATATAATCAAGATTTGCTCATAGAGGGTTAGTATGACGAGTAGAAGGCTTTGGAAGGCTCTAGGATGCTTGTAGCGGCGCTAGGGTCCAAGACTTCTTCAAGTGAGCCCGGGGGTCCCCTTTTTATAGAGGTCCCGAGCCCCTTTTGCTTACATCAGCAAGTGGGCGGACTAGTCCGGCCTCAGACTCCGGACTAGTCTGACCCTATGGGACCACTGACCTCTGGTCAGTTCCTGACAATTGCCATACTGAGCAACGATCGTCACGCGGTCACTAGACAAAGGACTAGTCCGGTACAAAACGGACTAGTCCAAAGTAGGACAAAATCATCTGGTCCGTCCCAAAACAGACACTTCTCGGTTGACCCAGAGTAGTCCAGCCACAGGGGCGGACTAGTACAGCCCTCTATGGTTTCTCTCGGTCTATCACACTAAGTCTCAAACGGACTAGTCCGTAGCCAAACGGACAAGTCCGAACTATTCCAGAGAGCTTTGGTCCGTCCAAAAACGGACAAGTCCAGACTTCTCGGACTTAGCTCCAAATTCACTCAGATTCACTCCAGAGACGTTTTGTCCGTCTTAAAACGGACTTGTCTGCCATGGTCGGACTAGTCCGGCCTCCTAGGGTTTTTCTCATTTTAGGCTTCTAACTTAGGTTTTTCTCTAAACCACCACTTTGAGCCCCTTGGTATGATCTCAATGCACATGATACAACCACCCTCTCACATGATACGGCTCACATAAGCTCAATACCATAGAAACCCTAATTTCTACGCTTGATTCTTTGACGCCCGTTTTCTCCTTTTCCCTTTTTGGGGTTTTCATCTCATTTCAATCCTTGTACCTGTGCTTAAGATCACTTTAGCTCATTAGCCTCTTAATTGTCGTCATCAATCATCCAAAACCCACGGGGATGCCTAGATGCACTTTCAATCTCCCCCTTTTTGGTGAATTGATGACAACACATTAAGGCTTCAACAATAAGGATAATAATTTGTTTTCATAACATGTATTTGTATGAGTGACTCCCCCTCAATGTATGCATCATGAGTAAGAGAGATTGAGAGAGTTCTCATACATATACATGTTATGGTGGCGTGCCTAAGTGATGTGTTCATAAAGTGTGATAAGACAATGATTATGCAAAATAGACATTTAAATGAGGCAACACATCACAAATTTACGCAAGATACATGAATACATAGATTAAGTCTTACAATACAACTTGAAATGAGTTTTAAAACATAATTCCAACATAGATCAAAACTCTCCCAACTTAAACTATCTTATCTCTCCCTTCATCTCTCCCTATATCTCTCCTCCTTGATCTAAGTGACCCATCCAAGCTATCTCTCCCCCTTTGGCATCAAGACACCAAAAAGGAAAAGAAGAGAGGAAAGGCCCTACTCATCATCGGAGTCATCATCGTCATTGCCGCCTTGGTGCTCGTTGTCGCTCTTCATGGCCTCCGGGTCAAGATGGTCATCATCATCAACTGTCGGGGCCGCGGTGGAAGTCCCAGCTTCTCCAAACTGAGTGAGCTCCTCGGCAGTGAACTCCGGAAAAGAAGTGAGCTCACCATCGCTCTCCTCGGCGGGGGACACTAGAATGTCTAGCTTGTCGCACATCGCCTTGAGATACTTCTCATTGCAACGCTCCATGCGACGTTGCCGAATTTCCATCTTCTGGCAAGAGGAGAAGAGAGCCTTGAAGCATTTGAAGAATCCACTCCCGCATTGCGACGAAGGCGGAGGTGGTGGAGGAGATGACACAAAGCGAGAGGAAGAAGCTGGAGGATCCACATTCTTCCTCCTAGGAGCAGCCGACTCCGGAGGAGGGAGTTGTGGTCGAAGCCTCTGGTGAATGATATCTTTCTTGAATGTGAGCCCGGAGATCTTCTCTATCATGTACATAATGTACGGAGCGTATCCACATGATCGGTTGGGGTGTGAGAGATGTTGAAGATGTCATCAAAGATATATTCCACCACATTGAAGCGAACATCTCCATCAATGAGAACCATCAAATGCCTGAAGTTGCCTTGTATTATTCCCACGTCTCCATCCTTGGGGGCAATGGTCTTTTTGAGTACCCGGTTGAGCACACTATAGAAAGGCTTGATGTTTCTAATGTGTCCGGCCTCATAATGTGCTTGACTTGGATACATATACTACAAAGTGTCCCAATCAACTGGCTTTAGATTTGAGATGATGATTTCATTATCCAGTTGGTCCTCCAAGTCAAGCAACTGAGCAAACTCCCAATAGGTTGTACAGTACTACTCTCCATGGGTCATCCAGGTAATCTTCCTGTCCCCATCGGTGTGGAAGTACAAGGTGGAATAGAACTGAGTGATGACTTCCACATTCCAGTCATACTGGAAGGCCATGAACTTCTTCAAGCCGTGCCTCTCGACGGCTTCAATCACAACATTGAAGGATTGATGATCCTTCTGGGCCATGTAGTTCCAGTCTATCCACTGAGCATCTGTGATAGGGGTCTACTTGATCATATAGACCGTCCGGTAGTAGTCATAGTGGAAGTCACACCAGAACCAGGGATCTACTGTGCTCCTGTCATGCTGATATACATTGATCTTCCTCAGCTTGCGTGCCATCTCAGCCCCCTTTCCCTTGAAGATGTTGGCGTCGAAGGCAATTGCACGGTTTGGGTTCCGTGCAGGAGAAGACATCCTCAACGGGCCAATGGGTTGAGGAGCACCCTTCTTGACTTTGCTTGCAGCCTTATTGGCCACAATCACCCTCTTCTTGGGTGCAACATCAATTGGGGCTTTGCCCTTATCTTTAGAGGTATTCGCCCCCTGAGACTTGGCTTGCTCACCCAAGGTCACAAGCCGCTTCCGTTTCTGGGCTGCCTCAGCGGCTGCAGAGTTGTGCTCCTCACGATGTGTCTTCTTTGCCCTCTGAGAGGCAAAGTACGCAGCATCCATCTCTTGATCCTCTCTTTGCTTCCGGCAAAAGAGAGCTTGCTTCTCCGCTTCGATCTCGAAGTCGGAAGGTGAAATATATTCATTGTCCGACATGGTTGCTGACAAGAGAAGCAAAGGAATGTGTATAAGTACAAGGATTCAAGATAAAGAGGTAGAATTCATAAATCAACCTAGGTTAGGTTTTTCACTGTGTAACCCGGACTTGTCCGCCCAGGGGCTGGACTAGTCCGCACTAGGTCGGACTTGTCCGCCCTGTGGCCGGACTAGTCCAGTTCACACAGCAAGAACCCTAATCTAGGGAAATTTTGCAAAAACTATGGATCCTACCACAAAAATGGAGCTACATGATCACATTGATGTGTATAACAACATTTGTGAAGAAGTTTCTATCAATGGACCCAAAAGAATTGAATTTCAAGGATTTTGAAGTTCGGTCAAGAATACCTCTTCAAATCTTCAATTTGATGAAATGTGAGTGAGGAATCGGTCTCCGATGCTTGGGGAAAGGTTCATAAGCACCTTAGGGCTTCAATCCACCGATTGGAATCAAGATTTTGTGGAGGAAATCAAAAATCAGCTTTTGGGAGACGATTTTCGAGCGTTTTTTTGGAGAGAGAGTGTTTGAATGGAAGTGGAGAGGTCGAGGGCTCCCTGGGGAGGTTAAGTCCCCAACGGCCGGACTAGTCCGGTCAGGGACCCGGACTTGTCCGGCCTCCGGACTGGGTCCGGACAATCCTGAACCACTGGACTAGTCCGGTCCTGAGACCTAAAACTCATATATATTGAGTTTTAAGTGGAGATTTGATCCTTTTGAACTATATTTCACAAAAGATCTTTGCAAATATGGTCAGTAAGCAATCAACAATCAAACTAAGACCATGATTCACAAGGATTCAATAATTTCAAAAATAATTTGTAGAAAAATTGAGGAGGATGAGTTTTTTGCAAGCATGTGTGAATTTTGAATATTACAATCAGATGTTCAAGACTTAAGCCACATTTCATGAATCTAGGATATTTAGCTCACTCCTAAGTTCACAAAACCTTTTCTCATCTAGGGGCTTGGTAAAGATATCGGCCAATTGTTTATCGGTTCTCACATGGGAAATTGCAATATCTCCTTTGATGGAGTGATCTCTCAAGAAATGGTAGCGAATATCGATGTGCTTGGTCCTTGAGTGTTCAACTGGATTGTGGGCTATTTTGAAGGCACTCTCATTATCACATAGGAGAGGGATATGGCGCAAGTTTATGCCATAGTCCCTAAGAGTTTGTCTCATCCAAAGAAGTTGCGCACAACAAC
Source organism: Tuctoria greenei (assembly GCA_036927565.1). NCBI lineage: Eukaryota > Viridiplantae > Streptophyta > Magnoliopsida > Poales > Poaceae > Tuctoria > Tuctoria greenei. The sequence goes on from JAYESD010000006.1 coordinate 155,800,193, forward strand.
TTCCGGCGGCGACATACTCCGCTTCGGCTGTGGAAAGTGCAATAGAGTTCTGTTTCTTTGAGGACCAAGACACTAGAGATCTACCAAGGTGTAAGGACCGAATGCCCAAGAGGGGGGGGGGGGGTGAATTGGGCTTCTTTAAAAAATCTAAGCGATAAAAACTTAATTTCTAAAGCCCAATTCCCTACGCAAACTGTCTATGCATTCTAGTAGATAGAAACTTCGCGGAATATAAAATGCACAAAAGTAAGGGAAAGGAGAAGGATGCAAAATCCCGAGGAGACACGAGGATTTATCCCGTGGTTCGGCAAGATCGTCAAGATCTTCCTACATCCACGTTGTGGCACCCACCAAAGGGTTTTGCCACACCCAAGTCACCGACACGAGGGGTCTTCACTATTCCTCTCCGTTTGCCTCCCTTGGCAAGGTGGAGCTCAAGCCTTGTACAACTTCGACTCTCTGGGCTTCCACAAACGCCTTGGAAAGCTCTGGAAGTCTCCTCACTGTTACAAACACCAAGGGCACTCCCTTGAGGCTCTCTCACTGTCCTAGAGAGTCCACTCACCCAGAATGGAGGCACACAAGCTCTCTCTCTAGCTAGTTCTAGCCTAACTCTTGGTGTATAGGTGATCAAAATGATGCGGAGATGATTGCTCTTGGTCTTGAATGCTTGTGGATATGTTGATAGTGTCTGGTGATCAAGACTTGACGAAATGACAGGATTAGGGGGTATTTATAGCCAGCCTCCCCAAAATAGCCATTGGAAAAGTAGGCTGACAGAACTTTACTGTGAACACCGGATGATCCGATGTCTCCCCTTTAGTTATCATCGGTCAAGTTACTTTAGCTGACGTCATTGTGTCAGATATGACCGTTGTTAGACCGATGTTGATCCTGTCTTCTCATCGGATGATCCGGTGGCTCTTCCTCCAGAATTTTCTCAATCTTGATGCTTACTAGAGTAATCGACCGAAGTGTGCTTTTCTGTACATCGGATGATCCGGTGCTACACTTGGTCCAATGATAATGCAAACTGTACTGATGGACCGATGTTGCTGAGCCATTCACATTGGATGATCCGGTGAGTACTTTGTTCTGAGGTCTTCTTCTTCAGCTGAACCAACTCGACCGATGTGTTGTTCTGGGGTATCATCGGTTGATCCGGTGAGTTGATTTTGTTTGCTTCGAGTTGTTTCTATGTGATTCTTTTGTGTCTTGCTCGATTGACCTCTTAGACTTTTTTGAAAATGTATCTCTGATGATTGTCAAGCATTACGTGTCATCAATTTTGGTTGAGTGACTTTGACACAAGAGCTTTCACTTCTTGTCTTCACATAATTGATTTGATCTCATACATTGATTTTATATGGGTCTCCAATGTCATATTGATTTCATTTTATTGAGTGATTATGGGGACCTTGCATTCACAAATTCATTAGTCAAATCCAATGGTTGTCATTAATCACCGAAACCATACCTCATGGGGGCCTAGATGCTTTCAATCTCCCCCTTTTTGGTGATTGATGACAACACAACAATTAAAGCGCAATAGTAATGAATTTGGTAGAATGAAACTTAAACGGATATGTAATGAATACAAGATATCACACTTAACATTTAAAGCCTCAAAAACCATCAATAACTCAAGTGTGAAAAAGCTCAATCAATTAATTAACATAAGAGTATCAAATTACACAATGTAATATAGATAACCTCCAAATTACAAAAGATGACTCATAAGGAGGACTCCCCCTGAGACTAAGACACTCCCCCTGAGACTAAGCAAACCTCCCCCTGACTCCTCTAACTCTTCTCCCACTTTGGCATCAAGACACCAAAAAGGGATCCGAGTGCCTAAAGATCTTGAGTACTAGGCGCGATGACGAACTGGTCACCGTCGCTATCGTCGGAGCTACTGGCTGGAGTAGCGGTGGAAGGAGCTGCCGGAGCCGTAGGAGCCATCGTCGGTGCCTGCTGTGTAGGAGCTGCTGGAACAGGGGCACTGACGATGGAGGCCGGCGTCTGCTGAAACAGGGTCGTAGCCGGCAGCGGGGAGTGAATCGGAGCACCAGGAGCCAGAAGTGGAGACATGCTGATGGAGGGAATCGGCGTAGACGGCACCGGAGCGGCAGCTGGAGCCAGGACTGGTGGTGGTGGAGCGACTCCTGGCAGCTACGACGGGAGGGCAATCCCGGTCTGGGTGTAGAGGTTGGTGATCAACCCCAGGATGCCCATCATCGCCTGCTGCGTCTGCTGCTGGTGCTCAAGGGTGCGCTGGTGCATCTGGTCTATGAGTCCAGTCAGCCGGTCAGTGTCCTCACGCCTCTCACGGGCGATCTGACGCTGCATCTCCTGCTGCTGCTGCTGGAGCTCAAGGAGGCGGGCAGCCTGCTCCGCTCTGGCCTGCTCGGCTGCCAGCCTGTCCAGATGCTGCTACTCAACCATCTGTTGGAGGAGCGAAGTTAGCTCTAACGGCTGAGTGATCTGTGCCTCAGTGACGGGAGGTGGAGTAGGTGGTGGCACTATAGAGCCTCCAGCCTCTGCGTCGTGCTGTCTGGGTGAGGGAGGAGGTGGAAAGTACTCCTCGACACTGTTGTCGGTGTCGCTCTCTGACCATATGTGCTGCAGGTCCTCACCCTGTGCCTCTGCCTCAGCTAGCCTCTCATCCTCCTTCTCCAAGTCTGACCAGTCCTCCTCAGAAAGACAAGCCCTGACCTGACGCTCGACTGGACGGCCAAGGCGGCGGTCTCCAGGAGCTGGAGCACGGTAGTGGCTAAACCGTGTGATGCCCTCATCGGTGAGGCGGTCATGCACGGCGGACTCCTCAGGGGCCATCATGGTGAGCAGGTAGCTGATCCAGTGTGCATACACGAGCTGCCTCATCATTCCCACTCCATCCGTGAGCACGTCCTCCATCTCACATATGAGGATGTCCACTATGTCGAACTCCATCCCGTTCATGATGTAGAATAGGAGAGTCTGCTATAAGCTGGTGAACCCCTCCAAGTAGCCTAACCTCGCCAAGAGCGTGCGATGCAAGGCGAGGTGCACTGTGCGCGCAGCTGGAGTCAACAAGGCCGGTACTCTCGGATGGTCAGGAGAGAAAGCGGGACCAAACAGGGAACGAATCTCCTCCAGCGGTGGTGCCACTCCTCCACTGAGCGGCCTCCTCGGTGGATCTGCCTTACTGTAGACCCTCTCATGCACGCAGGTGTCGTGCAAGTCCACTCCGAGCAGCTGTGCCAGCGTCTGCCTCGTTAGGTGATAGTGATGTCCCATGAACATGAAATCAATCGATCTTCTGCCCTCAGAGACGTAGAGGGTGGTGTAGAACACGCGGACCCAATCCTCCACGTAGGAACTTCTCTCATAGGACACTATCTGCACCAGACCTCTGTACCTCTCGAAATAAGGTCGAATCTCTGTCTCGGCAGCCAGAGCGAGCTGATCCGAGTCCAGGAAGTTGTGCTGGAACAACTTGTGGCCTCGGCGTCTGTAAGTCTTGTAGAGAGACGCCTGCTTCACAGTCCAGAAACGACTGTCTACAAGGGCTTCCCGGGGCTGCGGGTACCACTCCTCAAGCCGCACACTCCACCTGAGTCTGCGAAGCTGCTTGGCCTTCATCTTTCGGTAGTCGGTCAACCGGACTCCTTCAGTGACATGGACAGTGGTGTCCATCTCGTAGATGGCTCGCTGGGCCTCCCTGTCCTAACAACGATCGGCAGCCGTCGATCTCGGACGTGGAGCTACCGCGGGATGACCACCACGGGTCCGGGCTGAGCACCGGCAGACGAGAGGCTCTATCGGCTCTTCTTCGGCCTCGGAGTCATCGATCACAGGAGGCTGCCTCGGACGAGCCTCGCGGATCCTCAGCGATCCTCCTAGGCCACGCTCACGCTCCTCGGTGGCGCGAGCGGCCATCAACGCCTTCTTCTCTTCCTTCGACAATTTTTAACACCGGATGGACCGATGTTGAACGATGGGAGCATCGGTCGAATGATACAGTAAGGTTTTTCAGAAAAGTGCCGTTGACACCGGATGGACCGACGTTGATGGATGGGATCATCGGTCGAATGGCACAGTAAGGGTATTCAAAAATGGAATGTTGACACCGGATGGTCCGACGTGGGATTAAGTAGCATCAGTGGAATTTGGCACATCTCCAGAATTGCGAACATCGGATGGACCGATGTTTTTGAGGATGAACCCATCGGATCATTTGAGATACTGACTGAGCTGACCCTTGGAGATTGAACACCAATTGATCTGATGAGGGATTGACCTAGGCATCGGATAATCCGATGACTACAGAACATTAACATCCCATATATGTCCTTTGACCAAACAAACAAGCCATGAGAAACACATGTCTTAGGACTTTTTGGGCAACCCCTTACCCCTCAAAGATACTAATATGTCAATGACTTGGCTAGACCTTAAAGCAAATGGAACATCGAGAAAAATAGGAGGAAATTATCCAAATAAAATGTAAGGCCCATGCTTTGTGAGCTAGAGTATGAAGACTTCTATCTCTTTAAAGCATGTTCCTCTAGGCATTAACGCACCTAACATTTTGTTCTTTCCACCTTATATGAGTTGAGATATTGCATTTCAAACAAGTCTCTTTCTCATGAGGTGGGTTCCCCTTTGTGACAATCTACCGTATGCAATGCCAAACATTTTATAATGCAAGAAATTTTAAGTCTATATGGCAGGCATCATGCAAGGCATAAAATAAATCTATCTTGCCAAGTTTGAACCTTTCAAAGGCTTCTTCAGGGAGAACCACTCTCCAAATCTTGGGAAAACCCAAAGGAACCTCTATCCCAAGCTAACCCTTGCTCACCCCTATGAGAGTTAGGCAAGACCTATATGAAGTGCATTCTTACATGACTTTCGTTGCATCTAGAACATTTAACTCACTTCTTAGCCTAGAAAAAGGTTTCTCATCTAGTGGTTTAGTGAAGATATCCGCCAATTGTTCTTCGGACCTAACACCTCTCAATGAGATGTCTCCCTTAGCTTCATGGTCCCTCAAGAAATGATGGCGAATATCAATGTGATTAGTGCGGGAGTGTTGAACGGGGTTTTTAGCTATCTTAACCGCACTTTCATTGTCACAAAGGAGAGGCACACAACCAAGTTTAATTCCAAAGTCCAAAAGGGTTTGCTTCATATAAAGGATTTGGGCACAACATGCACTGGCCGCTATATATTCCGCTTCCGCCGTGGACAAAGCGACGGAATTTTGCTTCTTGCTTGACCAAGATACTAGAGAATGCCCAAGCAAGTGGCACCCACCGGAGGTACTCTTGCGATCCACGCGGCATCCGGCAAAGTCCGAATCCGAGTATCCCACAAGATGGAATTTTGCACCTTTAGGGTACCACAAGCCCACACTAGGGTTATGCTTAAGATACCTAAGTATCCTAAAGACCGCCTTCCTATGCGATTCTTTAGGTGCCGCTTGAAAGCGAGCACACAAGCATACACTAAACATGATCGGGCCTAGATGCGGTAAGGTAAAGCAATGAACCAATCATAGAACGGTAGTTAGATTGATCAATAGGTTTACCATCCTTATCCGTGTCGAGATGACAATTGGTTGCCATTGGAGTGCCTCTTGAGCTACAATCTCCCATCTCAAATTTCTTCAAGAGATCCTTGGTGTACTTCTCTTGATAGACGAAGGTCCCCTCTTGAAGTTGCTTGATTTGAAATCCAAGGAAGAAGTTGAGCTATCCAATCATTGACATCTCGAATTCCCTAGACATCATTTTTCCAAACTCATGGCTAAGAGCTTCGTTAGTTGAACCAAAAATAATATCATCAACATAAATTTGACAAATGAATAAATCTCCGTTGATGTCTTTGGTGAAGAGTGTGGTGTCCACCCTCCCGATCTTGAATCCTTGCATGATAAGGAAATCCCGTAGTCGTTCATACCACGCCCTAGGTGCTTGCTTGAGCCCGTAGAGCGCCTTGTGCAACCTATACGCATGATTAGGATTCCTCGGATCTTCAAACCCGGGAGGTTGTTCAACATAAAAAAGCTCGTTAATGTAACCATTAAGAAAGTCACTTTTCACATCCATTTGATAAAGTCTAATACTATGATGTGATGCAAAGGCAAGAAGTATACGGATGGCTTCTAGCCGGGCGATCGGGGCAAATGTCTCCCCAAAATCCAGTCCTTCAACTTACGAGAACCCTTTGGCCACAAGTATTGCCTTGTTGCAGACCACAACTCCATTCTCGTCTTGTTTGTTGCGGTACACCCACTTTGTTCCGATGACGTTCTTGTCCTTGGGTCGCTCCTCCAACACCCAAACTTCATTGCGGATGAAGTTGTTGAGTTCTTCTTGCATGGCCATCACCCAATTTGGGTCTTGGAGTGCTTCCTCAATGTGAGTGGGTTCTACTCACGAAACAAACGAGTAGTGCTCACAAATTGAAGCAAAGTGGCGAGAACGTGTGCTTACACCCCTTGACGGACTTCCAATGATTTGGTCCATTGGATGCGCCTTGGAGATGCGTCCATGCCTCATAAGTGGTTGTGAAGCACTTGGCGAAGGTGATGCGTGTTGCTCCTCTTGTGGTTGGACTTGATCAAGGACTTCTTCTCCTTCTTCTTGATGTTGTTGTGCTTGTGAGTCTTTAGTTGGCAATGGATCATCCTTCTCTTCTTCGTCAACTTGAGGCGCCATAGAGGTGTTGTTGTTAGAACTTGAGGCTCCCCCTTGATCATGGCTCTCCTCAACTTCGGGCTTGATGTCTCCAATGGTCATGTTCTTCATGGCTTCTCGTAGAGGCTCATCATCTATTTCATCATGACCAAAACTCTCCTCTTGGGAGCCATTAGATTCATCAAACTCAACATCACAACTTTCCTCAACTAAACCGGAGGTTTGGTTGAATACTCGATATGCTTTTTAGTTTGATGCATAACCAAGAAATATACCAACATCACATCTTCTTTCAAACTTACTGATACTTTTCTTGTGGTACATGTAGCACTTGCATCCAAAGACTAGAAAGTAGGAGATGTTGGGCTTTCTCCCAATGAGAAGCTCGTACGGGGTCTTTTGAAGTAGTTGATGGAGATAGACCCTATTTGCGGCATGGCACGTCGTGTTGATTGCTTCGGCCCAAAACTTCTCCGACGTGCCGTAGTCATCAAGCATTGCTCTTGCAAGAGTGATAAGTGTCTTGTTCTTCCTTTCAACGACACCATTTTGTTGAGGAGTGTATGTGGCCGAAAACTCATGTTTCACTCCTTCACGGTCACACCACTCCCCAATGTTGTAGTTCTTGAATTCGGTGCCATTGTCACTCTGGACCTTGATGATGGGAAGTTGAAATTCCCTTTGAGCGCGGTTGGCAAAGATCTTGAACACTTCCGGAGTTTCACTCTTGTCACCTAGAAATAAAGTCCAAGCATAGCGAGAATAGTCATGAACAATAACGAGACAATAGAGGTTACTGCCAAGGCTTTGATATGTGGACGGTCCGAAGAGGTCCATGTGGAGTAGTTCAAGTGGCTTGGAGGTTGACACCATTGTCTTCATGGGATGGTGTGAAGCAACTTGCTTCCCGGCTTGACAAGCGCTACAAAGCTTGTTCTTCTCAAATGTGACATCCTTCACGCCGGTCACCATCCCAAGCTTGAATGACTTCTTGAGTTTGCTCATCCCTATGTGCGCTATGCGTCGGTGCCATAGCCAACCCAAGCTTGTCTTAGTGGAAAGACAAGTGGTCAATCTGGCATTCTTGTTGGCAAAGTCCACTAAGTAGAGATGTTCATGTCGAAATCCTTTGAAGACTATGTCTTGGCCACTACTCACAACAACATCATTTTTGCTAAATGTGCACGTTAGTCCAAGATCACATAGTTGTGCAATAGAGAGTAAATTAAATCCAAGTGATTTAACGTACGAAACATTAGAAATGGATAAATCATTTGAAATAGCAATTTTACCTAACCCAATTACCTTTCCCTTAGAGTTATCACCAAAGGTGACTTGTTCATGATTGCCGGAGTTTTCTATGTTGGTGAACATACCATCATTCCCGGTCATATGTTGGGTGCACCTGCTATCGAGTACCCAATGCTTTCCTCCAGCTTTGTAGTTCACCTACACACATGAATTCAATTTTTAACTTTAGGCACCCAAGCCAACTTAGGTCCTTGTATGTGTGATACAAGTGTCTTTGGGACCCAAAGTTGCTTGGGGAGCTTCCCCTTCATGCCTTTCATGTCCTTGCCAATGAACCTAGCCTTCACCTTGCCATCTACTTTACTTAAGAGATAATAACAATTATTGAAAGTAGATTTGTAATTAGTAGGAAGCTTGGGAGAGGGTCGGTTAGGAAGAGGACACTCCCTTGTGTGGTGACTGGTGACCTCACAATGTTGGCAATAAGAACCAACTTCTTTGATGAAGCTTGTTCTTAGCTCCGGTGAGAGCACCTTTCCTTTGTTTGGCACCGGGAAGGATCCAAGTCCTCTTTTGTTGAAGGCCTTTGCTTGTTGGAAGAGTATTTCCTTGTGTTTGACCTCCCCTTTTGAAAGTCTAGCCACACTAGTGCAGAGACTCTCAATTTCTTCCAACAAGTACTTCTCCCTAGCATTAGATTTCAAAGGCAAAAACTTGTGCAAAGCATTAGTGGCATGAGAAGTAATGGATATGTTATCATTAAGAGTTTGCTTCTTCATATTTTTCAACTCTTGATCAAGCATGTCATGAGCAAGGTTAAGTGTTTGATGTTCTTGTATTAACTTGTTGTGCTCTTCCAAGAGTGTTTGGTGTGCTAAGTTAAGTTCATGATTATCTATCTTGATTTTAGCCTTTTCTTCCTCAATTTGCTTGACATGGGATTTGAGCGTGTCATGCTCTTTGAGTATGCTTTCATACTTGTCAAGCAAATCAAGGTTAGCACTCTCAAGTCTAGCATGAGTTTCTTCAAGCACTTTAACCTTACTATTTTCCCTCTTAATGATAGCATGATATTCATTTATCAGAGAAGTTAAATCATCGGGGGAAAGCTCATCATCGCTAGAGTCGTCACATACCTTGGTGTTACCTTTTGCCATGAGGCACATGGGCGGTGGATGAAGAGGTGCATCATCATTGTTGGCGATGGCGAGGCCGACCAAGCTTTCTTCTTCCTCTTCACTCTCTTCATCACTTGTTTCTTCGTCGGTGACCCATTCATTTGCCTCACACATGAACACCTTTTGTGGGCCATTTCTCTTCTTTGGGAAGAGCCTTGCCTTCTTGCCCTTGTCATGTTTCTTCTTCCCAAAGGATCTTGGCTTTGGTTTGGCCTCTTCTTCATCATCATCACTTCCCTCAAGGTTGTGATGCTTGCTCTTGTGGTTCTCTCTTCTTTTGTCCGGTTTTGGACAATCATAGGATATGTGTCTGTTGAGGACATCACAACAGCAGAGACGCGCATTGAACTGCAAGGACCAATCACAAGAGCACGGACACGGTTATTAAATCAGCAGGTGAATTCATTCTTAACTTCTTTTGCATGTGAGTTTGAGAATAGATTGCAATGTGATGATTTAATTGTTATTAGGAATAATTGAAAAGATCAACAAGTGAAGGAAGGAGGCCTTGGGAGCGTGGAGAACCACTTGGGACGTCCACAAGTAGATGGAAACAGTTTACAACTCGGACTCGAGTTCAACTCGGAGTCCAGGAGCAGTCCACCTTAAAACAGACGCCCAGGAGGCATACGGACTCCGTTTTCGACGTTCTACATATGCACGGAAAGAGGAGAAGATAAACTTTCCAATGGTTCTGGTCCCACCTCAAAATTCTTTCGGAGTCATTGGGAATCGTCGAAACAAGTCGAGTCCAGATTCCTATCCGATGCTGCACCACCGAATCGGGCCTTTGGGCCTTGTATCCCGTAAGAGTCCATTAGGGACGCGTCTAATCGTGTTTTGGTCGAACCCTGGCTTATAAATACTGCATCCGCCGGTCATATTCGGTGGGTTTTGCTTAGATCAATAAAATCGCCGTTCTACGGTTTGTGAGACCCCAATTTCGCGATTTCCGATCGTGTCTTCTAAGTTCTTGCTCGTGTTCTCGATTGCACTTGCAGGGATTAGCCTTCATGGCGAGGTCAAGCGTGTGCAGCACGGTTGATAACCAACGGAGCCGTGGTGTAGTGATTGCAGGGGTACTCGAACCGCTCGAGTGCCGCGGATCATCAACGTCGAGTTCTCCACCCCAATCGACATACCTTTCGAAGATCGGGCCTAAACCTACTCATCAATTGGTATCAGATTTCCAGGTTGCCCGTGAGGTATCTTTGTTTTCCTTCCTTCCATTAGATCGATTTTGTTTCATACCTAGAGTCCACAGAAAAGCCACAAAAAAAATAGGTCGTTTTTACCGCTTCCCAGACTATAGTGCCTGCAGTTTCGTTTTTCAGTTTGCATTGTTGAGTTTGCATTCGTGTGGTTGAGTCTTGTTGCTGGTTTAGCTTTGTGTTTTTGGATCCTAGTTATCGTGTTTCGTCCTTGTTTTCTTGCTATTCGACACCTATTCCACAATCCCTAAATAACAAACCGATCCGCCACGTTCATCGGTTTGCCCTAGCTAGCCGCCTTGCGTGAACTCCCGCATCGCCAGCCCTAGATTAGGTGACAAATCTTTGTGCCATTCATCCTTGAATCATCACACACCACCCCATTAGTTGCTGTGCAAATTCCCGATCGTTTTCGTATCCGATTGCGAGTTCTGTTCTCAAACCGAGTTGGAATCAACATCTAAAAAAATCGTAACTCGGATAGCCTACCTTAAAACGGCCATAACTTTCTCATACGAACTCGAAATCGGGCGAATTTTTTTTTCAAATTCATCTACGCGAAATTTCGCATCTGATTTTTCGCCTCGTAGCCGCTTTCGGCGAAATTAGATTGCCCAAATTCCCCTCGGAAGATAGGCTATCCGGCCTCCGAAGTTTCAGCACGAATTTTAAAGAATCTTCTTGATTTTCTATAGGCCACATTTACATCCAATTGAGCTGCAAATTTGTGTGCTTCCTATATTTGTGCTACTGAGTAAAGAAAAAATATCAAAAAAATATTACAAAAAGAAAAAAATAGTGAAGAGCACGCATATTAAAGCAATTGGCCTATACCACTTGGTGCTGTTTGTTTGGTTATATCATTCTGTCTTTCTTTTGCCTTGATACTTCCTTGTGTTGTGCTAGGCTCTAGGGCACTCAGTTGCCAGCAACAGTTTCCTACATTGAATACTTATTCAACTTTGTTTAGCTGTTAACGATTTTCTGCTTATTAGCCACCATATTGTGCCATCCAAGCTCCACCTTTCTCTTGAGCATAACAGGTACCTTTGCAATCACCCAACGCTTCATTGGTTCATCTCACCGTCCACACCACCTACTGTGTCGGTAAGAACACTTGTAAGAGCGTGGTAAGACGCTTGAGCGAGAGAGATTGTTTTCTTCCACCTTCCACATTGTCACTGTAGTTGATAGGGATAACATTTTTTTTGTTGTCTTTTGTTTCCTACTAACAATGGCAGGAGAAGAAAATAATGACGAATGTGTTCAACATGTTGAGTTACGTGATATGTTCGCCAAATACAATGCAGCAACGGAGGAGTCATTGGCGAACTTGACTCGCCAATTGGATGGCCTTGCTCTTCGGATGAATACTTTTGAGGCTCGGTTGCCTCTCGCTGGAAGTCAAGAAGACAATGCTTATGATGAACTGGAAGATCATAGTAATCAGCCAGGACTGCCACTTTATCGTTGAGGTATGGGAGGTAATAATCATAACAATTATAACCGCCCTCCTGATGATCCTTTTGCTAAAGTGAAATTTACTATACCCTCTTTTTCTGGTGCTTATGATGCTGAGGCTTATCTTGATTGGGAGATGACAGTAGAGCAAAAATTTAATTCCCATCTTGTTCCTGAACAACATAGAGTTCGTCAAGCCACTAGTGAGTTTAAGGACTTTGCTATCATATGGTGGAATGAACTTGTTAAAACTAACTGATCCTCCAACATGGGATAGATTAAAGGAAGCTATGCGTGTTCGATTTGTTCCTCCATCTTTTCAGCGGGACCTTCGCAAAAAATTGCAGCGTTTAGACCAAGGTAACATGTCCGTAGAGGAGTATTATCAAGAGTTACAAAAGGGTATGCTGCGTTGTGGGGTAGTAGAGGACATGGATGATAAAATAGCTCGTTTTTATGGGGGGTTGAGGCGTGAAATTCAGGACATTGTTGATTACAAAGAATATGATACTGTTAACAGATTGTTTCAGCTTGCTATGTTGGCAGAAAAAGAATTGCAGGGCCGACAACAACAGCAACAACGCACGAGGAGCAACTTCACGCCGCGTGCAGCAACTACACCATACAAAACAGCACCATCTTCGGCCCCCCGTGCAGCGACTACACCACCCAATGGCGGCCAACGAACTATACCTGCTGCTCCACCTTCTCGCGTGCCGGAAGGCAGCAAGGCGACATCATTCAAGCCTTCGTCGTCCACTCCTTCTACGGGTCGTACTTCCGACATTAAGTGTCACCGCTGCTAGGGACTTGGTCATATGATGAGAGATTGCCCGAGCAAACGAGCATACATAGCACGCGACGATGGCGGGTATGATAGTACTTCGGATGTTGAAGATGAATATTCTCTTGCTACTGACTTTACAGATCCAAATGACGAACACACCGAAGAAGAGGTACTTGGTACAGCGGCGACAGAGAACTATAGGAGCATCATTGTGCAGCGTGCCTTGAGCTCCAAAGTGGAGACCGGCGACAAGCTACAACGACACAACCTCTTCCACATGTTTCTCGTCGTCAAGGACTGCCGTGTACACACTATAATTGATGGAGGTAGCTGCAATAACTTGGTAAACACGGACGTCGTCAAGAAACTCAGTTTGACAACAAGAGCACACCCTCATCCGTACCACATTCAATGGTTCAACAACAGCGGTAAGGTTCGGGTAACACAAACAGCGAGAATCAATTTTTCAATTGGTTCATACCATGATTTTGCTGATTTTGATGTTGTTCCTATGGATGCTTGTTCTCTTTTATTGGGTCGTCCTTGGGAATTTGATACAGATGCTATTCATCATGGTAGAACTAATAAATATACTCTCATGCATAAGGGAAAGAAAATCACTTTGCTCCCCATGACTCCTGCTGAAATTGTGCATTTTGAGAAGAGTAAAATTCGTGAGGGCAAAGCAACTACATTAGAATCTGAAAAACGGCAAGTTATTAAGTTAAAATCACCATCATTGCTCGCAACTAAATCTGAACTTGCTGATTTATTCGATGCTAAGGGGATGTGCTATGCTTTAGTTTGCAAAGAAGCCATGTTTTTACTTCATGAATTGTCTATTGCATTGCCCCCTGCTGTTGCTAACCTTTTGCAGGAGTTTGAGGATGTGTTTCCCTCCGAGATACCCCCTGGTTTACCACCGATGAGAGGCATTGAACACAAGATCGATTTGATTCCAGGAGCAAGTTTGCCAAATCGTGCAGCATACAGGGCGAATCCACAAGAAACTAAGGAAATTCAGCGATAAGTCCAAGATCTTTTGGACCGCGGGTACATTCGTGAAAGCCTTATCCCTTGTTCCGTTCCTGTTCTTTTGTTTCCTAAGAAAGATGGTAGTTGGCGCATGTGTGTTGATTGTCGAGCGATTAATAACATCACCATCCGATATCGTTATCCTATTCCTCGATTAGATGACATGCTTGATGAATTGAGTGGTGCTATCATCTTCACAAAAATTGACTTGCGTAGTGGTTACCACCAAATTAGAATGGCACTAGGAGATGAATGGAAAACTGCATTTAAAACCAAGTTTGGACTTTATGAGTGGTTAGTCATGCCTTTTGGTTTACCTAATGCACCCAGCACCTTTATGCGATTAATGAACGAGGTTTTACGTGCTTTCATTGGACAATTTGTGGTGGTTTACTTCGATGATATCCTCATTTACAGCAAGTCATATGATGAACATCTTGATCATTTACGTGCTGTTTTTACTGTTTTGAGAGATGCACGTTTGTTTGGTAACCTCGAAAAGTGCGTTTTTTGCACCAATTGAGTCTCGTTTTTTGGCTATGTCGTTTCCTCGCAGGGAATTGAGATGGATGAGGCAAAAATTGAAGCAATCACCAGCTGGCCAGCCCCAACTACCGTCACACAGGTTCGTGGTTTTCTTGGTCTTGCAGGATTTTATCGGCGCTTTGTGCGGGATTTCAGCACCATTGCAGCACCTCTACATGAGCTAACGAAGAAGGGAGTTCCAATTCGATGGGGCGAACAGCAGCAACAAGCTTTTGATGCTCTCAAATCGAAGCTTACACAAGCATCATTACTACAACTTCCTGATTTTGACAAGACCTTTGAGCTAGAATGCGATGCAAGCGGCATTGGTATTGGAGGCGTTCTCATACAAGGAGGTAAATCCGTTGCTTTCTTTAGTGAAAAACTTCATGGTCCTTCTCTGAATTATTCCACTTATGATAAGGATTTGTATGCCTTAGTCCGTGTATTACAAACTTGGCAACATTATCTTTGGTCTAAGGAGTTTGTCATACATTCCGATCATGAATCATTGAAGTATCTTAAGTGTCAAACCAATCTGAATAAACGACATGCTAAATGGATTGAGTTCATAGAGTCGTTTCCATACATCATTAAGCATAAGAAAGGGAAGGAAAATATCATTGCCGATGCATTATCTAGGCGTTATACCATGCTGTCCCAACTTGATCATAAAATCTTTGGTTTGGAAACAATTAAAGCATTATATCCTACTGATTTGGACTTCAAAGATGCTTTTGAAAATTGTAGAGAAGGAAGAACTTGGAATAAATATGTGCTGCGAGAGGGTCTCCTCTATCGTGCTAACAAGCTATGCGTTCCAGCTAGCTCCGTTCGTCTATTGCTTTTGCAGGAAGCACATGGAGGAGGTTTGATGGGACATTTTGGAGTGAAGAAAACTAAAGACGTGCTGTCCACACACTTCTTTTGGCCAAAGATGAGGCATGATGTCGAGCGCTACGTGTCACGATGCACTACTTGCAACAAAGCTAAGTCTCGCCTTAACCCACATGGTCTTTTTATGCCTCTTCCTGTTCTTAGTGTACCTTGGGAGGATATTTCTATGGACTTTGTTTTTGGATTGCCTAGGACTAAGAGGGGGAGGGATAGTATTTTGTAGTTGTTGATCGTTTTTCCAAAATGGCACACTTTATACCTTGTCATAAGAATATAATGCCTCACACATTGCTGATTTATTTATGACGGAAATTGTTCTATTACATGGTGTGCCAAATACCATTGTTTCTGATCGTGATGCAAAAATTTTAAGTCATTTTTGGAGAACTTTGTGGTATAAATTGGGAACCAAGTTGCTGTTTTCAACTACATGTCACCCACAAACGGATGGACAGACTGAGGTAGTTAATCGTACTTTATCCACTATGTTACAGGCTGTCTTGAAAACAAATTTGAAGTTGTGGGAGGAGTGTTTACCACATATAGAATTTGCTTACAACAGATCCGTTCACTCCACGACAAAGGTAAGTCCATTCCAGGTAGTGTATGGTTTCAATCCCCGTGCTCCTATTGATTTACTACCTTTGCCTCCTTTTGAAACTATAAATTTGGATGCTACACAACGATCTGAATTCATTCTTAAGATGCATGAAACTACAAAGAAAAATATTGAAATGATGAATGAGAAGTATAGGATTGCAGGTAGTAAAGGTAGAAAAGAAGTAAAACTTGAACCGGGCGATTTGGTGTGGTTACATTTTAGAAAAGAGCGATTTCCCGACTTGAGAAAATCTAAACTTATGCCACGAGCTGCTGGTCCTTTTAAGATCGTTGACAAGATTAATGATAATGCATATAAGCTTGAATTGCCTCCCGATTTTGGGGTTAGTCCTACATTTAACATTTCAGATTTGCGACCATACTTGGGAGAAGAAGATGAACTTGAGTCGAGGACGACTCCAATTCAAGAGGGGGAGGATGATGAGGACATCACAACAGCGGAGACGCGCATTGAACTGCAAGGACCAATCACAAGAGCACGGGCACGGTTATTAAATCAGCAGTTTGAGAATAGATTGCTATGTGATGATTTAATTGTTATTAGGAATAATGGATAAGATCAACAAGTGAAGGAAGGAGGCCTTGGGAGCGTGGAGAACCACCTGGGACGTCCACAAGTAGATGGAAACAGTTTACAACTCGGAATCGAGTTCAACTCGGAGTCCAGGAGCAGTCCACCTTAAAACAGACGCCCAGGAGGCATACGGACTCCGTTTTCGACGTTCTACATATGCACGGAAAGAGAAGAAGATAAACTTTCCAATGGTTCTGGTCCCACTTCAAAATTCCTCCGGAGTCATTGGGAATCGTCGAAACAATTCGAGTCTAGATTTCTGTCCGGTGCTGCGCCACCAAATCGGGCCTTTGGGCCTTGTATCCCGTAAGAGTCCATTAGGGACGCGTCTAATCGTGTTTTGGTCGAACCCTAGCCTATAAATACTGCAGCTGCCGGTCATATTCGGTGGGTTTTGCTTAGATCAATAAAATCGCCGTTCTACGGTTTGTGAGACCCCAATTTCGCGATTTCCGATCGTGTCTTCTACGTTCTTGCTCGTGTTCTCGATTGCACTTGCAGGGATTAGCCTTCTTGGCGAGGTCAAGCGTGTGCAGCACGGTTGATAACCAACGGAGCCGTGGTGTAGTGATTGCAGGGGTACTCGAACCGCTCGAGTGCCGCGGATCATCAACGTCGAGTTCTCCACCCCAATCGACATACCTTTCGGAAGATCGGGCCTAAACCTACTCATCAGTGGCCTTGATCACCACAATTGTAGCAAGTCTTGTGATCATCTCTCCTTGGTAAAAATGCTCTCTTCTTGGGATCAAATGTGTATCCCTTCTTAGTGATCTTGGAGTTCAAGCGTGAGAACTTTCTCATCATCAACGCAAGCTCATCATCATCATCTTTACTTGAGGCTTGTTCTTCTTCACTTGAGCTAGGCTCAACCACCTTCTTCTTCTTGAAGCTTGTTTTCTTGGTGGAGGCCTTTAGGGCAATTGTCTTTGAAGATGATTGCTCCATCATCCCAAGTACACTCATCTCATCTCATGAGCGTGTATTTCTCCAATGAGCTCTGAAACTTCAATGTGTCAAGTGACTCTTTTTGGAGCATGGAGTTGATGATGTTGTACTTTGGCTTGGGAAGGAGCATGAGGATCTTGCGGTTGATGAGTCCCTTGCCAGGAGAAGCAATGTCAAGAGCATTTATTTCTTCAATAAGCACATTTAAGCGAGAGAACATCTCATTGACATTTTCATGAGGTAGCATCTTAAATTCATCATATTTTTCTTTAAGCATGTGATATTTAAGTTCCTTAACTCTAGAAGAGCCCTCATGAATCTCTATTAAGCAAGCCCAAATTTCACAAGCCTTTTCCTTGCTAGCAATCCTAGAAAACACATCTTGACTAATACATTCATAGATTGCATTCCTAGCTTTAGCATCCCATTTAATTTGATCTCCAACATAATTGTGTTCTCCAAACCCCGCGTGGGTCGCTTCCCATGCTTCGGGCGCAATAGCCTCTAGATAAGCGTGCATGTGTGCTTTCCAATAGGCAAAGTTCTTGCCCTCGAAGATAGGAACCGAACCCCCAACCTTGGCCATTTTAGCTCTCTAGCGGTGAAGCTAGAATGATCCTATGAGCAACCTTGCTCTGATACCAATTGTAAGGATCGAATGCCCAAGAGGGGGGGGTGAATTGGGCTTCTTTAAAAAATTCTAAGCAATAAAAACTTAATTTCTAAAGCCCAATTCTCTACGCAAACTGTCTATGCATTCTAGTAGATAGAAACTTCGCGGAATATAAAATGCACAAAAGTAAGGGAAAGGAGAAGGATGCAAACTCCCGAGGAGACACGAGGATTTATCCCGTGGTTTGGCAAGATCATCAAGATCTTCCTACATCCACGTTGTGGCACCCACCAAAGGGTTTTGCCACACCCAAGTCACCGAGACGAGGGGTCTTCACTATTCCTCTCCGTTTGCCCCCCTTGGCAAGGTGGAGCTCAAGCCTTGTACAACTTCGACTCTCCGGGCTTCCACAAACGCCTTGGCAAGCTCCGGAAGTCTCCTCACTGTTACAAACACCAAGGGCACTCCCTTGAGGCTCTCTCACTATCCTAGAGAGTCCACTCACCCAGAATAGAGGCACACAAGCTCTCTCTCTAGCTAGTTCTAGCCTAACTCTTGGTGTATAGGTGATCAAAATGATGTGGAGATGATTGCTCTTGGTCTTGAATGCTTGTGGATGTGTTGATTGTGTCTGGTGATCAAGACTTGACGAAATGACAGGATTAGGGGGTATCTATAGCCAGCCTCCCCAAAATAGCCGTTGGAAAAGTAGGCTGACAGAACTTTACTGTGAACACCGGATGATCCGATGTCTCCCCTTTAGTTATCATCGGTCAAGTTACTTTAGCTGACGTCATTGTGTTAGATATGACCGTTGTTAGACCGATGTTGATCCTGTCTTCTCATCGGATGATCCGGTGGCTCTTCCTCCAGAATTTTCTCAATCTTGATGCTTACTGGAGTAATCAACCGATGTGTGCTTTTCTGTACATCGGATGATCCGGTGCTACACTTAGTCCAATGATAATGCAAACTATACTGATGGACCAATGTTGCTGAGCCATTCACATCGGATGATCCGGTGAGTACTTTGTTTTGAGGTCTTCTTCTTCAGCTGAACCAACTCAACCGATGTGTTGTTCTGGGGTATCATCGGTTGATCTGGTGAGTTGATTTTGTTTGCTTCGAGTTGTTTCTAAGTGATTCTTTTGTGTCTTGCTCGATTGACCTCTTATACTTTGTTGAAAATGTATCTCTGATGATTGTCAAGCATTACGTGTCATCAATTTTGGTTGAGTGACTTTGACACAAGAGCTTTCACTTCTTGTCTTCACATAATTGATTTGATCTCATACATTGATTGTATATGGGTCTCCAATGTCATATTGATTTCATTTTACTGAGTGATTATGGGGACCTTGCATTCACTAATTCATTAGTCAAATCCAATGGTTGTCATTAATCACCGAAACCATACCTCATGGGGGCCTAGATGCTTTCACAAGGAATTGATAAGTTCCCAATGTACTCTTCCTATCAACTTTGCACCACGCATAGTCCGCATCGGAATATCCAATGAGGTTAAACTTAAAGCCTTTGGGGTATCAAAGTCCTAGGCTTGGTGTGTGAGCCAAATATCTAAGAATTCTCTTAGCAGCGGTCAAATGACACACCTTAGGAGCGGCTTGAAATCTAGCACACATACACACACTAAGCATGATATCGGGCCTAGATGCACATAGGTATAGCAATGAGCCTATCATGCAACGATATACCTTTTGGTCTACACTTGGACCATCTTCATTAAGATTGAGATGCCCGTTGGTTGCCATAGGAGTCTTGATGGGTTTGGCTTTGTCCATGTCAAACTTCTTGAGTATACCTTGTGTGTACTTGGTTTGACTAATGAACGTGCCTTCCTTGAGTTGCTTCACTTGAAAACCTAGAAAGAACTTCAACTCCCCCATCATGGACATCTCAAATCTTTCTGTCATTATCTTGGAAAACTCATCACAAAAAGCTTTGTTAGTAGAACCAAATATAATGCCGTCGACATATATTTGGCAAACAAACAAATCATCATTGAAATGCTTAGTGAATAGAGTATAGTCCTCCTTCCCAATTTTGAAACCATTTTGAGTTAGAAAGTCTCTAAGGCACTCATACCAAGATCTAGGAGCTTGTTTGAGTCCATAGAGAGCCTTACACAATTTGTACACATGGTTTGGGAATTCTTCATCTTCAAATCCGGGGAGTTGCTCCACATACACCTCTTCCTTGATTGGACCTTTGAGGAATGTGCTCTTGACGTCCATTTGATATAGCTTAAAATCATGGTGATTGGCAAAGGCAAGTAATATACGAATTGATTCAATCCTAGCTACGGGAGCAAAGGTTTCTTCGAAATCCAAACCTTCGACTTGTGAGTACCCTGTTTCCACAAGTCGTGCCTTGTTCCTTGTAACCACACCGTGTTCATCTTGTTTGTTGTGGAACACCCATTTGGTGCCTACAACATTCGCATTAGGCCTCTTCACAAGCTCCCATACTTGATTTCTCTCGAAGTTGTTGAGCTCTTCTTGCATGGCCATCACCCAATCCGGATCTCGTAGTGCTTCTTCAACATTGTGGGGCTCCAAGGAAGAAACAAAAGAGTGATGTTCATAAAATTTTACAACACGAGATCGAGTAGTTACCCCTTTGGAGATGTCTCCAAGTATATTGTCAACGGGATGGTCCCGTTGGACGCTTTGATGAACTCTTGGGTGTGGCGCTTGAGGTCTTGATTCATCATCTCGGTCTTTCTCATCCTCATTGTCTCCCCATTGATTGATGCCTCCATTTTCATCTTCTTGGAGCGCATCTTGGGGAACTTGATCTTGATCATTTGAGGAAGAGCTTGCTTGATGTGTAGGATGGTCACTTGCATCTTGAGGTTGTCCTTGAGTTCATATATCTCCAAGTGTCATCCTTCCTATCACCACTTGTGGAGCTTCTTCTTGATCTAGCACATGACAATCAACTTGCTCCACTTGGGATCCATTAGTCTCATCAAACACTATGTCACGTGCTACTTCAACAATCCCGGAGGATTTGTTAAAGACACGATAGGCGTAAGTGTTTGAGTCATAGCCGAGCAAGAAACCCTCAGCGGACTTAGAAGAGAACTTCGAAGTCCTAGGCTTCTTGTTAAGAATGTAGCATTTGCTCCCAAAAACACGAAAGTAACAGATGTTGGACTCGTTACCAGTTAGGAGCTCATATGACGTCTTCTTAAGTATGCGGTGAAGATACAACCGGTTTATGGCATGGCAAGCGGTGTTAACCGCTTCCGCCCAAAACCGGTCCGATGTCTTGTACTCATCAATCATGGTTCTTGACATCTCAATTAAAGTCCTATTCTTCCTCTCGGCCACCCCCATTGTGTTGAGGGGGGTAGGGGCCGAGAACTCATGCTTGATGTCTTCTTCATCCAAAAATTCTTCAACTTGAGTATTCTTGAATTCAGTGCCATTGTCACTCCTTATGGTCTTGATACTCAAGGAGAACTAACTTTGAGATCTCTTCAAGTATCTCTTGAGAACACCTTGAGTCTCGCTCTTGTCATGCAAAAAGAATACCCAAGTGAAACGTGAAAAGTCATCAACAATAACAAGACCATATTTGTTACCACCAGTACTAATGTAGGCAATTGGACAGAAGATATCCATGTGTAGAAGCTCCAATGGTCTTGATGTTGTCATAATGTTTTTGGATGGATGTGGTGCTCCAACTTGCTTTCCGGCTTGGCATGCGCTCCATGGCCTATCCTTTTCAAACACAACATTCTTTAAACCATGGATGTGCTCGCCCTTAGGGAGTTTTTGCAAATTCCTCATCCCAACATGGGCTAGCCTCCTATGCCAAAGCCACCCCATGTTAGTTTTTGCAATTAAGCATGTATCAAGTTGGCCTTCATCCGCGGAGAAATCCACAAGATAGAGCTTTCCCTTGAGTACACCATTAAAGGCAATTGAGCCATTGCTTCTCCTTGTGACGGTCACACCCTCATTAGCAAATAAACAATTATAACCTTTGTCACATAGTTGTGATATGGACAAGAGGTTATAATCAAGTGAATCAACATGCAAAACATTTGAAAGAGTATGATTGGGGGATATAGAAATTTTATCGATGCCAAGCATTTTTCCTTGGCAATTGTCCCCAAAGTAGATTCCTTCACTTGGATCTTCATTTATCTCATACTCCACAAACATCTTCCTCTCTCCGATCATATGATTTGTGCATCCACTATCAAGAGCCCACTTGGTTCCACCGGAGGAGTATGCCTACAAGAAAGGTTTAAGCCTTGGCATTAGGTACCCAAGCGGTGTTGGGTCCTTTGATGTTAGTCAAGAGGCACTTGGGCACCCACACACAAGGTTTGGTACTTTTGCGGTGTGGCGCAACATACCTAGAGTAGGCCTTTCCAAACTTGTTCCTTAATAAAACATATGAAGCATCAAAGTCATGAAACAATGGATGAGGTACTTTCTTAGGCATTTTAGGTGTAGTAGCAATATTCTTTCCTTTATTTTTGTATGAGACTCCTTTGACAAAAACAATCAAGTCTTTGCCATTCTTGGGAGTTTTGGTGTTTTGCCTCATCCCCCTAGAATAACCAAGACCATCCTTGACAAGGGGATGTCTTGTGTTGGTATATGCACTACGTGCATATGCCACCTTTTCCTTGTCAAAGATGCCACCCTTGGGTGCTTGATTGGGTTGTGCCAACTTCAGCTCATCTTTAAGCTTTATGATTAAGTTTGAACATTTACAAGGTTAAGATGCTTCATATTTAATATTTGTGGAAGGTGAGCTTGTAGAGGAAGAAGGTGCATTGACCTTGACTTCACTTGCGTCTCAAGGATCTTGTTAGCTTGTGTAAAACTAACAAGTTCATCCTTGAGCACGACTGTAGTGTTCTCAAGGTTTGAGCAAGTTTCCTTGCTCAAAGCGAGTTCACGCTCAAGTGCCTTGCTTCTTTCTCTCTCAAGCTCCAAGAGCTCTTCAACCGCTTTACATCTCTCCTTTTGTTGGATGAGCATGTCCTATTGACGGTTGATGAGTTCTTCCTTCTCAAATATTCCCTCCGTTAGCAATCTTAATCTTTTCAAAGTGCTTTTACTCATGTCTTTAAGCATGTGTTCATTTTCACTACTACTATCAAAATCATCATGAGAAAAAATTGAAGAGGAGGATTTAGATTTAACCTTCTTTCTTCCCTCCTTGGCCATGTGACATGTTGGCCTTGAAATCTCCAAGTTGGGGAAGAGCTTGTTCTCCGTTGTTGTCTTCTTCATAGCAATAGTTGCTACCTTCTCATCTTCATCGGAGGAGGATTCCTCATTTGAATCCCACTCCTTTCCAAGGTGGGCATGTCCTGATTGCCTCTTCTTCTTGAAGTACTTCTTCTCTTTGGACTTCCACTCCTTCTTCTTGTTTTCTTCATGTGGACAATCCACAATGAAGTGGCCATATTCTCCACAATTGTAGCAAGCCCTTTTTGATCTTGTCTTGGGCTTGTCTTTGCTCCTCCTTTCATTTTGGTAGCTCCCCCTTCTTCTTCTAAACATCCTCTTAAAGTTGTTAATGAAAAGAGCTTCTTCCTCATCGGTGTCGGGACTCTCTTCATCACTCTCTACCTTTTCTTGCGATTTTGAGGACATTGCTTTGAATGCAACATCCCTTTTCTTGGAGGAGAAAGCTTTTGTAGATCATTGTAGAACATCGCTTCTTGCTCCATCATCTCATGGTTGATGATTCTCCCTAGCACTTTTTCGGGAGTCATCTTGTGGAAGCCCGGACTTTCACGAATTAGTGAGCAAAGAGTGACGTTTTGAGGCATGAATGCTCGAATCATCGTCTTTACCACCTCGTGGTCGGTCCACCGGGTGCTTCCATATGACCGACTCTTGTTGATGAGAGTCTTGAAGCGTTCATACATATCTTGGGGAGATTCACCCTCCATGATGGTGAATCTCCCAAGCTCTCCTTTGATCATCTCGATCTTTGCCTCCCTAATGACGCGGTTGCCTTCGTGCGCCATCTTGAAAGTGTCCCAAATAATCTTGGCAACCTCCAACCCTTCAATGCGGTTGAACTCCTCAGGAGTCAATGAGGAGGTAATCACTCCAACGGCTTGAGCATTGCGATGTAGAAGAACGGCTTGCTCCGGAGTGATGTCTTCCTCATTCTTCGGAAGATGAACACTTGTCATCACAATTTGCCACAAGCTAGGGTTTAAGGAAATGAGGTGCATCTTCATATTATGCTTCCACATAGAATAATCGTTTCCATCAAAATGTGGAGGTTTGCCAATGTGAATAGACAAATAATGGTTGCTCGCGGTAAGTTGCTCATAATTGTAAGGATATCGGGAGTAGTCTTGTGAGCTACTCCCATTGTCGATGTTGACCGGAGCAATTGGCTTGATCTCCTTCTTGGGCACGTTGAGCTTCTCACAAAGCCGTGCTTTGAGCATTCGAACTTCTTCATCGTCATTCGGATCATCTTGAAGAACATTGATGTTCTTCGTCTTGGTGTCATCGACGACCACCGGAACTTTGTTGTCACCTCTTCCGGCCATTACTTCTCTGAGTTGTTAGACTCTTGGG
The DNA here is from genome assembly GCA_036927565.1 of Tuctoria greenei. Taxonomy (NCBI): domain Eukaryota; kingdom Viridiplantae; phylum Streptophyta; class Magnoliopsida; order Poales; family Poaceae; genus Tuctoria; species Tuctoria greenei. Next base: position 155,824,576 of record JAYESD010000006.1, read on the forward strand.
GAGAAGCCAGCTCTGATACCAATTGAAAGTCGCCAAGAGGGGGGGTGAATAGGCAATAATACCTGAAATCACTTAATCAAACAAGATTAAATTCCTGTGGCCAGACTAGTCTGCACAGGGCCGGACTAGTCCGCTCAGCACAGGGTGGAAACCCTAAAACTTCATTTCTACAAGTTATTTGTGGAATTAAAGTTCACCAAAGATATGAGCAATGTGTAGTAAACTTGTGAAGCTCAGATTGTGAGGTTTAAACACTTAGATTGCAAGTTAATAATAATGATCAAAGTGTAAGGCAATAAGAGCAAAGTGAACCCTAATAGCAATACGAGTGATCACGAAAAGCGAAAGACAAGTGAAACGAGATTTATCCCGTAGTTCAGCTCCACAAAGAAGCCTACCTCCACGTTGAGAAGTCCACACAAGGACCGGATCTCACTTGACCTTTCTCTCACCAAGCCACCATGATGGCCGGCTTGGTTTCCACTATATCAATGGGTAATCATCAAGTTTGATGGGGCTACTCACAACTTGAGGCTCCCACAAATCAATACAATGAGGAGCACACGAAGCTCAACTCACACAAACCACACAACACAACACAATGTGCAAGAGATCAAACCGAGAGCTAAAGCGCGATGATCTTCCTTTACTCTCCTCCCCAAACTCTAATCTCTTCAAGATTTGCTCTTAGAGGGTTAGTAGGATGATTAGAAGGCTTTGGAACGCTCTAGGGTGCTTGTGGCGGCGCTAGGGTTCAAGACTTCTTCAAATGAGCCCGGGGGTCCCCTTTTTATAGAGGTCCCGAGCCCCTTTTGATTACATCAGAAAGTGGGCGGACTAGTCCGGCCTCAGACTCCGGACAAGTCTGACTCTATGGGACCACTAACCTCTGGTCAGTTCCTGACAATTGCCACACTAAGCAACGATCGTCACGCTACCCGCTAAATTTCCAAATTCAAACGGTGACTAGACAACAGACTAGTCCGGTACAAAATGGACTAGTCCAAAGTAGGACAAAATCATCTGGTCCGTCCCAAAACGGACACTTCTCGGTTGGCCCGGACTAGTCCAGCCACAGGGGCGGACTAGTACAACCCTCTAGGGTTTCTCTCGGTCTATCACACTAAGTCTCAAATGGACTAGTCCGTACCCAAATGGACAAGTCCGAACTATTCCAAAGAGCTTTGGTCCGTCCAAAAATGGACAAGTCTAGACTTCTCGAACTTAGCTCCAAATTCACTCAGATTCACTCCAGAGATGTTTGGTCCATCTTAAAACAGACTTGTCTGCCATGGCCGGACTAGTCCGGCCCTCAGGCCTGGACTAGTCTGGCCTCCTAGGGTTTTTTATTTTAGGCTTCTCACTTAGGTTTTTCTCTAAACCACCACTTTGAGCCCATTGGTATGATCTCAATGCACATGATACAACCACCCTCTCACATGATACGGCTCACATAAGCTCAATACCATAGAAACCCTAATTTCTACGCTTGAGTCTTTGACACCCGTTTTCTCCTTTTCCTTTTTGAGGGTGTTCATCTCATTTCAATCCTTGTACCTGTGCTTAAGATCACTTTAGCTCATTAGCCTCTTAATTGTCGTCATCAATCATCCAAAACCCACGGGGATGCTTAGATGCACCTTCAGCTGGGTATTACCGTCGATTCATCAAGGATTTCTCCAAAATAGCCAAGCCTATGACCGAATTACTTATGAAAGGGAAGGCATTCCGACGGACTCAAGCTTGTCAGGATAGCTTTAAGGAGTTAAAGGAAAGGTTGATAACCGCACCAGTGTTAGTGTTGCCAGACGTGAGCAAAAGCATTGATATATATTGTGATGCGTCAAGATAGGGACTTGGATGTGTGCTCATGCAAGAAGGCCAAGTGGTAGCTTATGCATCAAGGCAACTAAAGAAACATGAGCTTAATTATCCTATGCACGACCTTGAACTCACAGCCGTGGTGCACGCCTTGAAGATATGGAGACATTATGTTTTTGGTCACCGATGTGAGATTTATACGGATCACCAGAGTCTCAAGTATATATTCACGCAAATAGATCTGAATCTGAGGCAACACCGATGGTTGGAGCTCATCAAGGATTATGATGTGGGAATCAACTATCACCAGGTAAGGCTAACGTAGTGGCCGATGCTTTGAGCAGAAAGGAAGTAAGCCACCAACTCACAATCCGGGAGCTGCCATCCGAGTTATGCAAGGAGTTTGAAGGGTTGAACCTTGGATTCGTGAATGAGATGGGAACAATGGAAGTCAACCCAACAATAGAGCAGGAAATACGGGAAGGACAGACAAAGGATGAGAAAATACAAGAAATCAAGGAAAAGATCCAAGAAGGAAGAGAATTCAGATTTGATGAGGACGAACATGGTACATTATGGCTTGGAAAGAGGATTGTGGTACCTCATGTTAGGCATATTTGGGAAACAATATTGAAGGAGGCACATGACTCACCTTACTCAATTCATCCCGGCTGTACAAAGATGTACAAAGACTTAAAGACATGCTATTGGTGGGCTAGCATGAAAAAAGACATAGCTGAATATGTAGTGTTGTGCGATGTGTGCCAACGAGTGAAGGCGGAACATCAAAGGCCAGCCGGATTGTTACAACCATTGAAGATCCCAGAGTGGAAGTGGGAAGAGATTGGTAGAGGACTTCGTAGTTGGATTACCGCGAACCCAGTCCAGCTATGATTCAATATGGGTTATTGTGGATCGGTTGACAAAATCAGCTCACTTCATTCCTGTCAAGACCACATATACCACCGCGAAGCTAGCGGAATTGTATATAGAGCATATTGTGTGACGACATGGAGTTCCAAAGAAAGTAGTCTCAGGCCGAGGTTCTCAGTTCACCTCTAGGTTCTAGCAGAAACTGCATGAAGCTATGGGTACATGGTTAAATTTTATTTCAGCATATCATCCACAAACCAATGGACAAACTGAGAGGACCAATCAAATATTAGAAGACATGTTGAGAGCCTGCGCCTTAAAACATGGACGTAGCTAGGATAAAAGTTTGCAGTATGCTGAATTCTCGTACAACAATAGCTACCAAGCCAGTTTGAATATGTCATCCTATGAAGCACTGTACGGAAGGAAGTGTAGGACATCCTTGTTTTGGAATGAAACCGGAGAGAATCAAGTATTTGGTCCTGATGTGTTACAAGACGCTGAAAGACAAGTTCAAATAATACGTGAAAACCTAAGGGCTGTCCAGTCTCAACAGAAAGGTTATGCGGATAATAGGCGAAGGAATCTGGCTTTTGAAGTTGGGGATTTTGTATACCTCAAAGTGTCACCTATCCGAGGTCAGCGATGGTTAAACGTCAAAGTAAAACTGGCACCTCGTTACATCGGACGATTCAAGATTGTGGTCAAACAAGGAGAAGTAGCATATCGTCTTGAGCTGCCAGCGTATCTCTCCGATGTACACAACGTGTTTCATGTGTCTCAACTCAAGAAGTGTCTTAGGGTGCTGGAAGAAAAGGTGTCGATGGACGAGTTAGAACTTCAGGAGGATTTGTCCTATGTCGAGCAACCTATCAAGATCTTGGACGTGAAGGAAAGGGTCACAAGGAATAAGAGGGTCCGTTGGTGCAAAGTGCAATGGAACCACCATACGGAAGCCGAAGCTATGTGGGAACGCGAAGAAGACCTAAAGACAGAATTCCCTCATCTTTTCTCCACGCTATAAAATTTCGAGGGCGAGATTCACTTTAAGGGGGTAGGTTTGTAACATCCTCAATTTTTTGCATCATGCATTGCATACATGTTCATGCATTAAATATTAGTAGAATAAAGGAAAAATAATAAAAGATAAAACATACATATACAAGATATGTGTAGCAAAAGAAGGAAAAGGAAATAATAATATAAAACATGCATTAGGGAACAATTATAAAAATAATAAGAATTCATATATGAAAAAATATGTGAAAAAAAAATATTCTGGAACTTCCGGAAGTTTCCGGGGGAAGCTTTGCTTCACCCCGGAATGTTTCGGGCAAACAGTGCCCGGGTGCAACCGACCGGCCGAGCCAGCGGGAGACGGGACGCGTGCCCGTGCGCCAGGTGCACCTCACGCGCCAAGCCAGCTGCGTCCCACGCGCGCACTGCACTCCGGGTCCATCTAGACTGAGCCGCCCGCGCCCAGCGCCGAGGCCGATCGGGACTCTGTCACAGACTCGGTCCAACGCGTTTTCTTGCCGCCTATATAAGGGACCGTAGAGCCTCGTGATTTCATCGACAAAAGCAAGTGCAGCCCCAGAAAACCCTAGCGCCGTAGAAATATAGAACAGAGCTGTGCCGCCAGGGAGAAGGAGAGGAAAGAAAAAGAGGAGGAGAAGAAGAAAAAAGGGAGGGTGTCGTCGTCCACCGGAGATCGTCGCGCCACCGTCGTCGTGCCGCCGAAGGACCGTTGCGCCATCCACTTCGTCTACGCGTCATCTTCGTCCCGCGATCTTTGAGGCCGTCGCATCTACGGTAGGACACATTTTCCGATGCGAATTTTAGCGAATGTATTAGATCTAATGACCGGAATTCAATTTTTAGTTGCATCGTCTATTTATTTTCAGCAACATTAATCCCCGCTAAAACTCCCATAAACTCGTATGAAAACATATGACCTAGTTGCATCTAATCCATAAACAACCGTAGTTAATTAATTATTGTACTTTGCATGCATTCATGTCATTGTATGTTGATTAATATGTGTGCACCATGTTGATTTGTATGTAATTTCTTGTATGTGTGATCACGAGTAGAGGGACGTGCTCAAGAGGCCGCATACAAGGATTTCCAAAACCAAGACTTCGAAGCATTTGAGCAACCCCATCTGTCGGAGCAAGGCAAGTGTCCTCGATCATATTGATCCCGTTTATTAAATGTTTTGTTTGCGAACTTGCATGCTCGTGTCAATATGATGGGAAACCCATACGTAGGAGTTTACTAGCATTTTATGCCACCCCTTGTCACCGGGGAATACGTGATGAGTCGGGTATGGGTATTTTTATTTTTGCACCGCATCTCTACACGGGTTAAGGGTAACTTAATTAACATGCTTGGTGACTTTAATTATGAGAATTTGGTATGGTAATAAGATGATGATTAAATTAGCAACATGAAACTTAGGTGATCTAAGCAACCACGGTTTTGTGGAATGGGTTGGATAATACGGTGGTTTTGCTTTCCTTAGATCTAAGGACCGGTTCATGCGAGAATATACCAGGACAACAGTGCCACCACAAGGCCAAGTATGGGTGCGGCGTAGCTGAATAATTAGGAGCGCTGCTAGTATTGTACGGACCATTAGATGGCACGGGGAATGGGAGTCGAGGAGGGCTACCCTGGGATCCGCATGGCACACGAGGGGGCCCGTGGGTGGGAGAATGGAGATTCAAGCCTGCCGGTGAAACCTTAGTGGACCCATACATACTAGTAGTCCCTTTTGAAAGGCTATTTTGTGATCTCTTGGCCACACACCTACGGAAGTGTGATAAGGCATAATAGAGGTTCTTAGTCACCAAAAGGTGATGAAATCACGAACATGTGGGTAGAGTGGTACAACCTCTGCAGAGTGTTAAAAACTGTCATGATAGTCGTGCTCTCGGTCACGAGCACCTAGATGACCTACATGATTAGAATTGGACTTGGAATTTTGCGATGGTTGGTATGGTTTGGCTTGTCACTTGAGTACAGTCGGTTTATGGATGAATATGAATTGGCACATGGTATTAAATTAACTGTTGGCTTGTATTAAATGGACGGTGTCGAAGGTCTTAAACGACACTTCCCCCGGACTTGCTTAGAGAGCAGTCCGCAAAGGTTCTTTGGATTCACGAGGGCTAGTCCCAGGAGATTCAGCGCAACGAGATGATGAACACAGATGGTTTACGTGGTTCGGGCCGCCGGAGCGTAACACCCTACGTCCACGGTAGTGTTTGTGTATTGCCTTGCTTGAGCATGTATGAGTTTTGATTGATCCCCTGTGAAGGTCGCCTGCCGAGTCCTTTTATAGTCCAAGGACTCTGCAGTCACAAGGTGGACCCCGGGGCCGACAGGTGGTCCCGGGGAGAGCCAAATCCTATACAAGATCTAAGATTAAATGCTATCTACTTCCCTTTGTCATGGGCTTCAATGTGTCGTCCCGCCGTGTTGTGTGCCTGGGCTACACATCATTGTTGATGATGGCAGGGCATGTCCCTCTGTCTTGTCCCCGCGGCTCACTCGTCCGTCTTGCGCAGTGGGTCTGTACCGACTCCTTGGACAAGACAGGACATTGGAGCCTTGACTTTCGCATGCGCGACTTCGCTTCGCCTGGGGAAGGCACGCGTACTTAATGCCTATCTGAGCAGCACACTCTTTCCTTTAATGCGGCCTCCTACCGCATTGAGTTGTTCCTCCGCCAAGTGGTCACACCGGAGCCTGCCCCTGTGGGGAGTTGAGCGCCCGGCTGTACAGGTACGTGGCGCCTCTGGAGCCCACCTCAGCGGAAGGGTGGAGGCTCAGACCTGCGGGCCACGTGGTAGTTCCGGAGCCCTTCCCTGCGGGGAGACAGGCCTGGTCCCGGGGGTTCCAATGGCTACGTGGCAGCCCCGGAGCCCGCCTCGGCGGGGAGGCGAGGGTCCGGTCCTGCCGGCCACATGGCAGCCCCGAAGCCCGCCTCGGCGGGGAGGCGAGGGTTCGGTCCTGCCGACCACGTGGCAGCCCGGGAGCCTACTCCGGCGGGGAGGTAGGATCTGGTCCTTCGCTCCACGACGTGGCAGCATCGGACTCTACCTCCAAGTAGAGCCCGAGTCCTTAGCCGTTTTCTCCTTGTGCGCGGGGGTACCCGGTCTGCGGGGTATCGACAGTGGCCCCCGAGCCCACCTCAGGGGAGTTGTCGATACCGGAGGTGGGGTCTTCTTCCTTATCTTCCCGTGCAACTCTTTCGATTCCAATTCGGGCCAGTTCCCCGGGCGGCATGTCCTTATCATCGTGGCGACGCGTCTCCCTTTGGTAATCAGAGGCGCGGGACGTGCGCCACGCGACATGACTTCTGCTTTCAATCGTGCTTTAACTGCGGTGGTTCCCAAGGTGGCTCCTGCACTTCCGCTCCTTTTGCCTTTTTAGAAACCACCGAGTTACCTCCCGCATAGTTGGCCACCCGGCTCGTCTTCTTTGTCGAGCGACTCGGGCCCTCATGTCATTGCCTATGCGGGTCTGTTGCTCTTCTACCGAGGTTGTGGCAATTCACACGCCGTGTCTGTTGGCTTGCAGGGGTGAATAAAAAGAGACCTTTCCCCCTAAGGGTCCTTTCTTCCACTTCTACATCCTTGCGCTCGTGCCTCTTTCCCCTAGCCCAGTTCTTGCGCTCTAGCTCCTGATCTCCCCTTCCGGAGCCTCCTCCTTCAACCTCATGGCGAGCATCCTGCCCAGGTCCCGGCTGTCCAGGTCTGCCGATCTGGCCCCCGTGCATCGGCTGCTCGGCTGGCAAGCCCCTGAGCAGGAGAAGTGGCTCCATCACAGGGAGCTTCCACTGAACCTCACCGACAGGGAAATGGTGTTGTTCACGTCGTACGTGCTGGCTAGCTTTGTTCCGCCAGCATCCGCCTTCCTGGTAATGCTTCTGGAGACCTTCGGCCTCCAACTTCACCACCTCCCGCCGAACTAGATCGCCTTGCTGGCGGTCTTTGCTCACCTCTGCGAGATGTTTGTGGGGGTTATGCCGTCAGTGAAGCTCTTCAGGTACTTCTTTGTACTGAGGGCCACTAGCAAAAGCTCAAAGGATCAGCTCGGCACCTACTACTTCCAGCGCCGATCCAAGGTCCCCTCTAGGTACATTGCTTCCTTCAGCTTTGTGCGATGGGACCAATGGCATGAAGATTGGATGATTTTCAAGGTCGAGGCTCACGATCGGATGTGCCTCCCCACCGAGAGCCCCTACTCCGAGCGGTCATTCTGGGAGGAGCGCCTAGAGCTGGAGAGGGCGTTCGACCCGGTGTTGGAGAGGATACAGATGATGGCGGACCACAGGCTGACGTCTGCGATGGTGTTGAGGGACTTCATGTCCTGACGCATGGCTCCGCTCCAGCGCCACGTCCGCCCGGCATGGATGTACACCGGTCCAATGGACTGCACCCGGCTCCAGACCGGCTCCGACTCCAACCCGGACGAGCACCTGCTGAATGATATGTTGGTCCGGGTCTGCCCCGACGATGTTTCCCCTGAGGGACTGGCCCTTCCCGTGGCCTGCCGCCCCCTGTGCTCAGACTCAGAGTTGAAGAGGCGGCTACTGAAGGCGATGCCGACGCTCAACGAGTCCGGGCTGGCGCAACGCCAGATTGGAGACCCGTTTTGGGGGGTCAAGATTGCCGACGATGCCGAGGGGGTCGACATTGCAGACGACACTGAGGGAGGCGGAGATCCATCAAGCGACGAAGATCCCTCGAGTGATGACCCCTCAAGTGGGCTCCAGCTCCGTCAGCGGGGAGGTGTCGACACCTCTGCTGATATGGGGAAAGGGGAAGCACCAATGCCGGTGTCGGACCCGACCCCCAAGAAGCACACCCAGTCGCTGCTGTACTCGGTGTCAGGGGGTGCCAGTGGCGCCACTTTGCCGCCCGAGTCCTCGACGCGCAAGAAGGGGAGGCTCCTCAATGCCGATGGGACCCTAGCGTTCCCTCGTCGTTCAGAGGAGCGCCAAATTTCGAGGATGACGCTGACTCCTCCATCTCAGGGGCCCCCAGCACACGCAGCGGGCCCTGCCGCGGGTCTGGGGGGTCTGGACCCTCCCAACCCTTTTGGGAAGCAGTGGAGCTTCAACGTCCCCCGGTAAGTCTGCATAAATTTCATCTTGGATGTTATTTGCAGTGTGCTCACCCTTTAATATCCTTATGATTCGGGTTTGTCTGTTTTCAGCGCAACCACAGCTACTCCTCCACCTGCGCGCCCCTTCTCTGGTGGGCATGCTGCTCCTTCCAGCTCACGGGGCTCCTCTGCAGCCTCGGACCATGCTCGGGCGCACCAGGTTGCTGCCGCCGAGGTGCCCCGGGCCTTCGTGCCCGAGGCCCCTACAGCGGCTGCTGAGGGTCCGCAGCGCGTGCTGGCGTCTGGTGCCGCGTCCGCCAATGACTCCGCATCCACCAACTACTCCGCACCGGCCGATGCTACCGCGCCGACTAACACTGCTACGTCGGTTGGCGCCACCGTCCTGGGTGGAGCTCCCAGAGCCGGCTTAGGAGCCGTCGGCAGCAGTGTTGGGGACTCCGCTGGGGAGGGGGCCCCTGGAGACAACGCGCCTGCTTCCAGGGGCGGTTCCCCCCCGCCTTCTCCGACTGGGGGAGCTCTGGTCCCCGTCTCCCTGGTGGTCCTCCAAATGGAGGACAATATTGAAGAGGTGGGGAGGCAGGGACCTGCGGCTATGGTGGAGCCCCTCCCCCTGTCTGAAGCCATGGCCGTAGCCTACTCCGGTTTTCGGCAGGCTCGGGCGGACCTCGACCGGGAGAGGGGGAGGCTTGAGGATGAGGAGGACCGGCTCCGGGAATGGGCGAGGACCCCGGAAGCCCGACCCGGTTGGCGAAGAGTCGGGTGGCGCAGCGGGAGGCGGTCATCTCGGAGGAGATGAAAATCCTCGACCAAGAGCACGAGCTTATCGCTCGTTCTGGACGCCGTCACCCAGAAGCTGAAGGCGGACACCGCGGCAATCCATGCTGAGGCCAACTCCCGCCTCCAGTCCTGCGAGGAGCTCCTGTAGCTATTATCTCATCGGGAGGCTGCTCTTGCCGAACGGGAGTAGGAGTTGGCGGCGAAGCAGACTGAGGTGGAGGCGACCTCCCGCCGGCTCATCCTCCAGCAGGAAGGGGCGAGAATCCGCGCCGCCGAGCTAGACCACCGGGATGGCTGAGGCGCAGCAAGCCCAGTTTGGTGAGTGCTAGGCTCTCCTGTACCACGAGTTCAACATCACCCTCAAGGAGGGTGACTTGAGCTGCCGCGAGAGGGAGGTCAGCGAGCGCGAGAGGGCCCAGGTAGCCAGTGAAGAGCGGTTCCTGGATGGCGGCCCAGCAGGAGGTGCAGGAGCTCCGGGTGTCGCGTTCTGCTGAGCCCTGGAAGGTCTGGGAGTTCCTGGGCGGCACCGACTCAGCTCTGGTGCCGCTCGGCTTCAGCCCGGTGCTCGTGGGGGAACCAGCGTAGGAGGTGAGTCAGGTGTTCCCAGCCCTTGACTCCACCAGCTCGAGGATGCGTTCGCTGGGGGCCATCATTGACAACCAGCTGGAGGCAGAAGGGAAGATGCTAGTGAAGGAGGTGGCGACGCACATCCTGTGCTGCTACCGGAGCTGGTACCCTAATGTCCCTCTTCAGCCGGTACTCGAGGGGCCCATTGTCGAGAGTGAGAAGGCCGCCAAATCTGAAGTCTCACGTGCCGTGGCGCTCATCTCCTCAAGATTCCAACGGAGCGGCTGAGGGCTCCCCATGTGCTGCTTGTATCTTGTGTTTCTTTCAGCTTTTCTTTGTAGTTGTTTGTGATGACATACCTTTATTTTGTAACTAAAAATCTGCTTGGAGTGTCCCTCATACTTAGCATGTTTTACTTTTTAGTAATATCTTCTAGTTGCCTGTTGTTCCTTAGCTTCCAAGACCTGCCATCCCTCGGAGTGTGGCCCCCTGGCAGGTGTGGCCAGTTGTTATGGGCACACCTATCAAATACCTATAACTTAGGGCGGGCGGTTGCAGGGGAGCTTAGGATGCGTAGGTAGCATTGTTGTAACTGAGTATGCAGGGACGTCAACGGCGGGCCCCTTGGGGGTGCCGCTGGAGCTTTAGTGCGGCGGCCCACCATCTTTGGTGAAACATCGACGGCGGTCCCCCTATGGGTGCCACCGGAGCCTCAGTCCGGCGGTGCCCACCATCTTCAGTGAAACGTCGACAGCGGGCCCCCTGGGGGTGCCGCCGGAGCTTCGGTCCAGCGGTGCCCACCATCGCCGGTGAAACATCGATGGCGGGTCCCCTGGGGGTGCCACCGGAGCTTCGGTCCAGCGGTGCCCACCATCTCTGGTGAAAGGTCGATGACGGGTCCCCTAGGGGTGCCGCCGGAGCTTCGGTCCGGCGGTGACCACCATCTCTGGTGAAACATCGACGGCGGATCCCCTAGGGATGCCACCGGAGCTTCGGTCTGGCGGTGCCCACCATCTTCGGTGAAAGGTCGACGGCGGGCCCCCTAGGGGTGCCACCGGAGCTTCGATCCGGTGGAGCCCACCATCTTCGTGGGTACTCTGACGGTTATCGCTGGGATAACTCCTTGAAGACATGCGTATATATCAAAAATAGGAGAAGTAATTCTGTCCGCTGGTCATTTCTTCCCTACTCTTTTTTAGTGTCGCTTGACTTAGGATCTTGGGCTGACTCATGGGGCTTGGGTAATTCAGTGCATCTGCACCTAGGGCTCGCTATCCATACTACTTAATGGTGGTCCATCTGGCCCCCAGTACTCAGCTAAAGCGTTGGGGAGGCAGGGCGCACAAGCTTAAGGTACAAGACCAGGCTATGCAGGTTGTGCCCCTGGACCTCCCGCTCGGCGTAAGCCTTTCCCGGGGGAGACCGTCTGGAGACACAGACCCCCGAGTATGAGAACATCCGAGGCCCCAGGCACATTGCAGGTACCTCAAGCAACCCCACCTGCAACCAGACAGCAAGGCTCCTACTATTGCTAAAGGAGGGAAAAAATGACAGCGCCCATGACAGATCACGAGCTACGGCGAACTTACAGAAATATCATAAAAATTAAAGATAATTTTTTGAATGACAAACCCTATACAGGGCAGGACAACATTCTTTCATTGCGGTTTCCCATAAGATGGGACAGACTTTACAAGGGGAACGACCCAGCCCGGGCGTCAAAGGAAGTCGAGTGCACCTACTTAGGGTTCTGGACCAGGCTAAGCAAAATGTGCACTCAAAGCCCCATCTCTGTAGCCTTAGTTACCCTAAGTATTGTTCCTAGGCACTATGTACCTTTTACAATGAAAGAAAATTGTCCTAACTCTGGTCTAGGGGTAGAACTTACAGAGGTGCTCGATGTTCCAGGGGTTGGGCAGTCGCTCTCCATCCTTCGTAGCTAGGCAGATGCACCCTGGGCGGCATACCTCCGTAACCCGGAAGGGGCCCTCCCATCTGGGGGAGAGTTTGTTAGCCCCTTCCTGGGAGAGTATGCGATGCAGCACTAGGTCGTCTACCTTTAGCACCCTACTCTGCACGGTCCTCTGGTGGTAGCGCCGGAGCGCTTGCATGTACTGTGCATTTTGAAGATCCGCTCTCACTCGTCCCTCGTCGATGAGGTCCACGTCTTCATGCCAGAGCTGGTCCTGCGCGGCTTCATCGTACACCCGGAAACGGGTGAGCCCCTGGTAATTTCTGGGGGGAGGACGGCCTCTGCCCCGTACACCAGGAAGAAAGGTGTTTCCCCCGTAGCCCGGCATGTTGATGTCCGGCTAGCCCACAGCGCACACAGAAGATCATCTACCCAATTTGCACCATGCTTCTCAAGGTGTGAGAATGTGCAAGTCTTGAGGCTCTTGAGGATCTCTGCATTGGCCCTCTCAACCCGTCCATTGCTCTTTGGATGAGCAACAGATGCATAGCAGACTTGGTTCCCAAGGTCCTCGCAGTATTCCTGGAACGCTGCACTTGTGAACTGGGTCCCGTTATCAGTGATGATTCTGTTCGGGACCCTGAACCGGCAGACGTTCGACTTGATGAATTTGACTGCTGACTGCTTGTTGATGGTGACAACTGGGGCGGCTTTTGGCCACTTGGTGAACTTGTCTATGGCGACGTAGAGGTGCCGAAATCCTCCAACGGCTCTGGGAAAGGGTCCAAGGATATCCAACCCCCATACAGCGAATGGCCATGAGGGAGGGATCATCTGCAGCGCCTGAGCTGGTTTGTGGATCTGCCTGTCATGGAACTGGCACGCTTTGCATCTCCTGACCATCTCGGCGGCATCCTGGAGTGCTGTCGGCCACTAAAAGCCATGCCGAAATACCGACCAGCATGCGGGATGACGCGTGGTTCCCAAACTCGCCTCCATGGATCTCTGCGAGCAACTCGCAGCCCTCCTCCCGGGTAATGCATCGCAGCAGGATGTCATTGGCGCCATGCCGGTAGAGATCCCCTTCCACCAGTGTGTACCTCTTAGCCATGCAGACTATCCTTTCTACCAGGGCATATTCTTTGGGAAGGATGTTGTCTTTCAAGTAGTCCCGGACCTCCGAGATCCATGCATCGGGACTTGCTTGAGCCTCTGGATCTTGGGCGCCCGATAGCTCGGAGCCCCCGGTGGCGCATACAATCCTTGGTGGATTCCATAGTAGCAGGGCCGTCGGGACTGCCAGCTTCGAGGTGCTGGGCTCGCCCCCTTCGCCCGGTTCGGCTGCCCGGACGGTTGGTCGCGGTAACGTCCTTGCAAAGACTCCTTCAGGCACGGGGGCCCCTGTGGAGGCCTTCGTTGACAGGTCGTCTGCGATTGAGTTGTCGGCTCGGGGTACATGGCACTGATCCAAGACTTCAAAGTCCTTCTCCAGCTTCCGGACATGCAGCAAGTATGCTGCCAGCTAAGGGTCGTTGCAGCTGCACTCCCCTTTGGCTTGCTTGATGATCAACAGAGAATAACCTTTAGCCAGAAGATGACGGACCTTGAGAGTCAGGGCAGTTTTAGCCCAAAGATTAGGGCCTCGTATTCTGCCATGTTGTTAGTCGCCTTGAAGTCGAGGCGCACCATGTACTTGAACTGCTCCCCAGTCGGGGTGAGGAGCAGGACCCCGGCCCCGGCCCCCTGCTTCCGCGAGGAGCCATCGAAGTAGAGCGTCCAGGGGGTTTTGGTGAAAACTAGGGCCTTGGGCACCGTTTCTCCGTTGTCTGGGCCCCCTTGGTTTCTTGGCGATGGAGTCCATTCTGCCAAGAAGTCTGCCAGTGCTTGGCTCTTGACTGCGTGTTGAGGTAAGAACTCTAGCTCCAACTCCGCCAGCTCCGCTGCCCACTTGGCGACGTTGCCAGTCGAGTTGGGGTTGTGGAGTACGGTCTTTAGTGGGAAAGAGGTGACCACTGAAACCCGGTGGGCCTGGAAGTAATGCCAGAGCTTCCTCGACGCTATGAGCACTGCATACAACAGTTTGTGTACCTCCAGATATCTTGTTTTTGCTTCATGGAGGACCTCACTGATGTAGTAGATTGGCCATTGGGAGGTCCGAACCCTCCCTGGGGGGTCCGGGGCTCCTTGCAATGCGTCTGCATCCTGGGGAATGTGGCCCCCAGGATCTAGTCAGACCTCCGGGGGCTAGGACCCAGAGGGCACTTGGTCACTGGAGCACACAACGAGGGGGTCCTCTGCTGGGTCCGGGCCCTGAGGCTCAGCTTCCTCCTCTGGGGCTCCGTCGGGTGCTTGCTGCGGCAGTAGCTCCGGCCGCTCTGCAACCAAGACCATGCTGACCACCTCCTTTGTTGCGGTGATGTACAGCAGGAGTGGTTCGTCGGGTTCTGGTGCCACCATGATGGATAGCATCATTAGGTGCTTCTTGAGCTCCTAGAACACCGCTTCCGCTTCCTCGGTCCACACAAAGGGACCCGACTTCCGTAGAATCTTGAAAAAGGGCAGCGCTCGCTCAGCCAGTCTTGAGATGAACCGGCTGAGGGCTGCCAAACACCCTGCAAGCTTCTGCACGTCCTTGATGCGGGTGGGCGGCCACATCAGTTCTATTGCCTTAATCTTCTCTGGGTTAGCTTCGATTCCTTTGTGCGAGACCAAGACACCAAGGAGCTTCCCTGCAGAAACCCCAAAGACACACTTGTCGAGGTTCAGCATCGTGCGTGTCGTGCGCAGCTTGCTGAAGACTTGGGCTAGGTTGTCTAATAAGGATGTGCGGGCTCTAATCTTTACCACAATGTCATCGACATACACCTCTACCAGATCTCTAATGAGGTCCCCAAATGTCTTATGCATTGCACATACAAAGTTGGGGAGAGCATTCTTATGTCCATAAGGCATGGAGACATAACAATACATGCCATCTACTGTTATGAAAGCAGTGTGTTCCTCATCTTCCCTAGACATTGGTATTTGGTGGAAACCAGAATATGCATCTAGGAAACACAGAAGATCACAGCCTGATGTTGAGTCTACTATTTGATCTATCCTAGGAAGAGGGAATGGATCCTTTGGGCATGCCTTATTGAGGTTGGTGTAGTCGATGCACATCTGGAGTTTCCCGCCAGCCTTAGGGACGACAACAGGGTTGGCCAACCACCGTGGGTGGTGGACCTCCCAGATGAAACCAGCATCGAGCAGCTTCTTGATTTCATCACGGATGAAGTTCTGCCGCTCGATGGACTGTTTCCTGGGCTTCTGTTGCACCGGTCGGGGGTCAGGGTAGATCTTCAGATGGTGCTCAATCACCTCCCTGGGGATCCCGGGCATTTATGATGGTTGCCATGCAAACACATCAACGTTGTCCCGGAGGAAGGTGACGAACGCGAGTTCCTATTTCCTGTCCAGGTTCCCCGCGATGCGGGTTTTCTGGGCAGCCTCAGAGCCAATCCTGATGACCTTTACCGGGACGTCGTTGTCGACTGGCCGCACGCGGGTTGCAGAAGTGGAGGCCCGCTGCATCGGAGCCTATTCTGGTCGACTCTCCTTCGCGCCCCTGGAGCTGGAGCCCTCCCCGCTGCGAGCGCCTGGAGCTGCTCCAAGGCGGATACTGCAGCTGAGTGGTCCCCTCTAACCCTGAGGACGTGGGAAGGCGTCGGCATCTTAAGGACGAGGTAGCTGTAGTGGGCTACAACCATGAACCTATAGAGCACCAGTCTTCCGATGATTGCGTTGAAGGGGAGGTCGACGTCCGCCACGTCGAACAAAACGCTCTCTGTACGGTAATTCTCCGGGGTCCCAAAGAACACCGGGAGGTGAATGTTACCGTACGGGAGGATTTTCCCCGGTCTGATACCTGAGAACGGGCTCGAAGGTGTGATCCGGGACATCGGCAGCTGCAGCTTCCGGAAGGCCAATGTGGAGATGAGGTTGAGGCCTGCCCCACCATTAATCAGCACGTGAAAGAACTTCACGTTAGAGATGGTCGGGGACACCAGCAACGGGAGTACGCCTACTCCCACCATGTTCTTCAGGCAGTCAGAGGTGTCGAAGCTGATTGCCGTGCTCATCCATTTGTGGTGGGGAGCCGGGCTCGGAGCGGGGGCCACTGCAGCCACTATCCATCGCAGAGTCTTCACTGTGTTTCGGGACGTGGGATCTGTGGCACCCCCGTAGATGACATGGAGAGTCTTGCGGCGCTCCTTATCGCTGCTGGAGTCGGAGTCGCCACCCTCAAAGACGGCCTTCACTGCTCACTGGGGTTCCTGGAATCCCATCTCACTGTCATCCTCCTTTTCAGGATCGACCTTCTGTTTGCCCTCCCTCTGGCAGGGAGGTGCGCCCTCCTGGCGCTGCTGCTTCTGTTTCTGCTCGCGGAAGTGCTCCGCGAACTTCTTCACTTCCCGGCACTCGCTAGCGCTATGGCTATTTGTGCGGTGCACCGGGCACTTGAAGTCAGGCTCCTCGGGTTCTGGTGACTGCCGAGGGCGCTTGTCTCGGCGCGGCGCCCGGGCTCCGCCGGGTGCCGCGGCCACCACCGCATGGGCTCCGGGCTTTGGCTTGTTCTTGCCATTGCCCTTATTCTTCTTCTTGCCGCTGCTCTTTGCAGGGGCTTGGCCTCCCTTGCCTTTGAGGAAGGTTGGGAGTGCCAGTTGCGTCCTTCGGTTGCCCTAGCACATCTGTCTGCCAGAGCGAACAGCTCGGAGACATCACAAAATTCGTGCGTGGCTAGTTTCTCGAGCATCTTCTTGTCCCTCACACCCTGCCTGAACGCCACAATAACTGATGCGCTAGCGACATGGGGTATGGTGTTCCGTACCTGAGAGAACCACTGGACGAACGATCGCAATGACTCTCCAGCGCGCTGTCCGACGGTGTGGAGGTCAAGATCTGTGCCGGGGCACTTGTAGGAACTGCCGAAGTCCGCCACGAACTGTCGGCACAGCTCATCCTAGGAGGTTATGGACCCCTGGGGCAGGTTCGTGAGCCATGACCGGGCTGGGCCGATCAGGACGACGGGGAAGTAGTTAGCCATGATGGCCTCGTCGCCTCCTGCAGCTAGTATCGCGGTGGAGTAGATCTGCAGGAACTCGCTTGGTTTGACGCTCCCGTCGTACTTCTCTACCATGTGTAGCCAGAACTTTCATGGCCAGACCACGAAATGGAGGTGAGGTGCCAGAGCTGCGCACCCTTGGGTGGGGCTGGTTGGTGCCGGTCGTGGCACTGCATACCCCTGGTGAGCAAGTGGGCCTGCATACACCTGAGGCTGGGGTGGTGCAGCATATGCCTGTGGAAGTGGAGGCGCGACGTACGCCTAGTATGGTGGAGGCACGGCGTAAGCCTGGGGCTCATGGCTCGGCACACCGTAATCTGCCTCGAGGTTGCGCCGCCACTCCCTCTATCATTTGATGGTGACTAGGCAGTCTTCTCCCGACCTGCGGCGCTGCAGCCCAGTTCTCAGGTCTGTTGTCGAGATCCTGGTCGAGCGCGAGTCTGCCATCCATCGGTTGACTGTTGGAGTCTGTGACAACGACACATGCATCGGCTGGGCATGTGTCTCTCTTGGTGGAGGTGCGTTGAGCGCAGCGGTGACGAGGTGGTCGACGTCGTTGATCCACTACTGAGCTGCTTCCTGAGGAGCATCTCCAGCAGGTAGGTTGTGGAGTAGCGCGCGCGCTGCTGCGAGCGCACTCTCCGGGCTCACTGCCGGCGGCACCGTAGCTGCCATCACGGCGGGAGTACGTCGTGGTGTGGCGTGCCGGCCTGCAGCCGGCGAGGTGACAGCAGGGAAACATGAAGGTCTCGACCTTGCTGCTATACAGCGGGATCCCGCCCTAGAGCGAGATGATGCCTGGTCCTCAGCTACTGCCTGTCGTCGTGACTGCGGCCTGGATGAACTGGTGTTGGAATGGTCGTTCACCATTGTTGCTGGTGGAAATCTTCACGGGGAAAAAGCCCCCTACCTGGCGCGCCAAATGTCGAAGTTCTTAAATGACACTTCCCACGGACCTGCTTAGAGAGCAGTCCACGAAGGTTCTTTTGATTCACGAGGGCTAGTCCCAGGAGATTCAGTGCAGCGAGATGATGAACACAGAGGGTTTATGTGGTTCGGGCCGCCAGAGCGCAACACCCTAGTCCACGGGAGTGTTTGTGTATTGCCTTGCTTGAGCATGTATGAGTTTCGATCGATCCCCTGTGAAGGTCGCCTGCCGAGTCCTTTTATAGTCCAAGGACTCTGCAGTCACAAGGTGGGCCCCGGGGCCCAACAGGTGGTCCCAGCGAGAGCCAAATCCTATACAAGATCTAGGATTAAATGCTATCTACTTCCCTTTGTCAGGGGCTTCAATATGCCGTCCCGCCGCGTCGTGTGCCAGGGCTACACATAGTTGTTGATGATGGCAGGGCATGTCCTACTGTCTTGTCCCCGCGGCTCACTCGTCCGTCTTGCGCAGTGGGTCTGTACTGGCTACTTGGACTAGACAGGACACTAGAGCCTTGACTTTCGCATGCGCGACTCCGCTTCGCCTGGGGAAGGCGAGCGTACTTAATGCCGCACTCTTTCCTTTACTGCAGCCTCCTATCGCATTGAGTTGGTCCTTTGCCAAGTGGTCGCACCGGAGCCTGCCCCTGCGGGGAGTTGAGCACCCGGCTGTACAGGCCACGTGGCACCTCTGGAGCCCACCTCCGCGGAAGGGTGGAGGCTCAGCCCTGCGGGCCATGTGCTAGTTCCGGAGCCCTTCCCTACGGGGAGACAGGACTGGTCCCGGGGGTTCCAATGGCTATGTGGCAGCCCCGGAGCCCGCCTCGGCGGGGAGGTGAGGGTCCGGTCCTTCCGGCCACGTGGCAGCCCCGAAGCCCGCCTCGGTGGGGAGGCGAGGGTCCGGTCCTACCGCCACGTGGCAGCCCGGGAGCCCACTCCAGCGGGGAGGTAGGACCTGGTCCTTCCCTCCACGACGTTGCAGCCTCGGACTCTACCTCCAAGTAGAGGCCGAGTCCTTAGCCGTTTTCTCCTTGTGCGCGGGGGTACCCGGTCTGCGGGGTACCAATAGACGGTAATCAGGAATGTTGGATTAATGATATGATAATTACATGGGTTATGAAGGGAAATAAACTCACATAGACATGATAGGCTGCTTTTACATGTTTATGAAATGTACTTTTCTGAAATTAGCCATTTTATTCCAGTCATTTGTTTAGCTACATGTCATCTATTTTCACACTTGCTAAGTACGACACGTACTCACCCTTGCAATCCCCCCAACAACTACTGGAGATAATTAAGAGTACCCTGAGGATCACGCGGAGTACTAGGTTGCGTTCCACCGTCAATTGCCTGTGGATTGGAGTCGTGCTGCTTAGTTTATTTTCTGCTGTATTAATTAGAGTTTTGTCATTTGTGAACTATTGGATTATTGTAATAAAGGACTTATTTAATAGTTGAGTCGTGTTTAAATTCTGTATATCATTTGTCGTGCAACCTTATATGTGTGATGAACATCCTGGGCACACATATGCGTTACGCTTGGTTCATATTCAGAATCAGGTGTCACAGTTGCGCTTTCTCTGCAATGGTGTTCATCAGGCCTGTGGATGGCGGCTTCCGGGGCCGTCGTCCGGTGACCAGATCCATTGCCCGAGCGACACATTTCGGTCCATCACGCCCCTGCACAGATGCAGCTGGC
The DNA here is from genome assembly GCA_036927565.1 of Tuctoria greenei. Lineage (NCBI taxonomy): Eukaryota > Viridiplantae > Streptophyta > Magnoliopsida > Poales > Poaceae > Tuctoria > Tuctoria greenei. Next base: position 155,844,397 of record JAYESD010000006.1, read on the forward strand.
CAGGGCGGCACATCCAGGCGCATTCTGGCCCAGTCGATACCCCTAGAGCTTTCAACTGCAAGTCCCGAGAGCGCTCTGGCAGCAGCCAGGGCCCTTCTCCACCACCCACCATCGCTGAACGCTTCCCAGGGAGCGACTCAGCAGTGGGTGATGAGGACACAATGTAAGGACCGATCACTAGAGCACGTGCGCGACAATTAGATCTTCAGGTACGTTCTAACCTTGTCAATTGTTTTTCAGAACTTATGCTTGTTTCCATGCATGTTTTATTGATTAGGAACAATGGAGAGGACCAGCAAGGGCTTGGAGGAGTCCAACGAGTCAAGGAGAAGGAGATAGGACGTGCACACCAAGGAGGAGCCCAAGTCCAACTCGACTTCGACTCCACCTCGGTTTCCAGGAGCTGCCTTCACCAAAATTGACGCCCCGGACACATACGGAGTCGGATTTGGATGTTCTATATATGGTTCGAACCTTGATTTCATAGAGCTTCCAATGGAACCAGGCCCACCTCAAAACTGTTTCTAAGTTGACAGGAATCAATGAAACGAGTGGGCGTCCAGAATCTGTCCAGTGCTGCACCACCGTCTTTTGGGCTGCTGGCCCGTGTATCGTGTGGAAGCCCATTAGGGTTGCATCCAGGGGTATTGCACGCCCCTAAACTCCTATTTATACAGCAGCCGTCATCACATCGGGGTTGGGTTTTTCTTAGATACAATCTGTCATTGAACAGTGTCGCCGTTCATCGGTTGTGAGACCCCAATTCCGTGATCAATTCAGTTTTGATGCAACTTCTCTGTTCTTGCTTGTGTTCTTGATTGCGCTTGCAGGGATAAGCATTCGTGGCGAGATCATTCGTGCGACACGGGTGATAACCAACGGGGAAGTGGTGTAGTGATTGTGGGGTTTCATTCGTTCGGGGCCTTGGATCATCAACATCGAGATCTCCACCCAATCAAGTTTACCATACCTCTCGGAAGATCGGGACTCATCCTCCTATTAGTGGGTCCAAGACATCGACCACTTCATCGTGGTGGCCATCAACTCCCCCAACAGAGGGAGGTGTCATGTGTTGCTGTTGCGCACGCCATCCATCGAGTGTCGCACTGTCGACTCCAGATCCACCAGTATTACTAGCATTAGAAAGATCACCACATAGGACCTGAGGGCTGAGCTTGACCTTCGTCGAGCTTAGACAGATGGCCGCATCATCATCGGGCGGCAGCGGGAGAGGCGGCGCAACATTGATGCCGAGTATGGCCCTCGAGGGCCTGAGAAGGAGGCATCCTCCATCCAAGGTGGACCACAGGTAAACCCTCTGCCGCCACCACCTCACCAGGATTATGTTGGGTCTACCGCCCCCTGTAGTACTCTGTGCAGCAGGTGCTGCAGCAACAGTACTTGGTACAGCTGATACCACAGCAGCAGGGGCCACAACAACAGGTTCCGCAGTAGCCGCATGTGGCGCAACAAACCCCTCTGGGATATGCTATTCCGTACGCCTCTTCGGCAAAGCCCATTGGAGGGTGTGTAACCTTATCTTCATACCTCCGCCTGACGACATGGCCGTGCAAGTTCCGGCCACACCTATCGGAGAAGCTTGACAGAAGCGTCAACCTAGCCGAGTTCCTATAGATCTACACCACGATGCTCCTTGCTGTAGGAGCAGATGAGCTCATCCTGGCAAACTACTTTCCCGCTGCGCTGACCGGCTCCGCTAAGTCATGGTTCATGAACCTGCCCGAGGGGTCCATAACGTGTTGGGATGTGCTCTGTCGGCAATTCACGGTGAACTTCGGTAGCTCCTACACATGCGCTGGCACCGAGCTCTATCTCCATGTCGTGCGCCAACAACCCAAGGAGACACTGCGATCATTCATCCAACGTTTCTCCCAGGTACACAATTCCATCTCCAACATCCCGAATGCTTCTATCATAGTGGCATTCCGACAGGGAGTGTGTGGCAGGAAGATGCTCGAGAAGTTAGCCACACCCAACATGCAAGATGTCTCCGAGCTCTTCTCCATCGTCGATCGGTGCGGCAGGGCGGCAGAAGGCCGTGTCGGGCACACCCAGCCTGCCCCCCAGGGTAGGCAGAGTCAGCTAGACCGGTGAAGGTGTCGTTACCCCGGGTAGCGGCAAAAAGAAGAACAAGAACCGGGGCTGCCAGAACAACCCGTTGCATGGGTCACCTATCGTGGCAGCAACCGCGACCGGCGGGAGACCCCCACGCTCCGAGAAACGACCGCATCAGCTACCTGCTACTGACGATGATGTTGAGCCCTGCCCGGTGCACAAAGACTCGCGACCACACCGTGATCCAGTGCTGGGAGATCAAGGTATGCGCCAAGCGATACCAAAATTGGGTGCAGCAGCATTCTGACGATGCTCCCTTCCGCCAACGGGAGGGCAAGCAGAAGGTCGACCGCAAGGTTGATGGTGACGAAGAGATGGAGTACCAAAAGCCGGAATGGGCCTCCAAAGTGGTCCACCAAGACAAGGGCTCCGACACTGACAGCGACCACGAGCGTCGCAAGACACTCCATGTCATTTCGGGGTGGTCTTGGGATCCCTCATCCCGGAATGCGATCAAGACCCTGCGTCGAGCAGTGCCTTCAATAGCCCCTGTTTCCGCTCCTGTGTTGCACCACAAGTGGAAGGAGATGCCAATCAGCTTCGACGCCTCAAACTGCCCCAAGAACATGGCAGGAGCTAGGATCCTGCCTCTCCTAGTCGCTCCCATTATTGCCAATGTCAAGCTCCACTATATCCTGATAGATGGCGGGGTCGGTCTCCACCTCATCATCCGTGCAGCCTTAAACCAGTTGCAGATTCCAGTGTCCAAGCTCACCCCCTCAAGACCGTTCTTGAGGGGTGGGGTCAGGGAGCATCATCCCATACGGAAACATCCACCTTCCGGTGACCTTTGGGACACCCGACAACTTCAAGATGGAGAGCATCCTGTTCGACATCGCGGATGTCAGCCTCCCCTTCAACACCATTATCGGCAGGCCTGCCCTGTACCCCTTCATGGCAGTAGCCCACTACGGCTACCTCGTCCCGAAGATGCCGACCACCTCCAGCGTCCTCAGGATCCGTGAAGACCGCACTGCTGTGGTGTTAGCCTTGGAGAGGCTCCAAGCCCTAACAGCAGACTCAACACCTGCCCCGAGCAGCACTTGACCAAGCCAGCCTCTGCCAAGCTTGCGTCAGCGTGACTCATCTGCTGCACCCCGTCTGCAGCCTTCCGATAGCACTAACGCTCCTGTCAAAGCTGTCAAGATCAGTTTCGGCTCCGCTCAGACCACCCGCAAGGCGGGTGGCCAAGGAAGAAAGTAGGGACGCTCGCTCATCGCCCCACTGGTAGCCATCGATGACAAGTTGACCATCAACTGTCACAGCTATCCTCGGAGCTTTGGGCACCCCTATTTGTTAATATTAGCTTAGTAGGATAGTGTAAAAGTTTCATAGAGTCTAGGAGCAGCATTCAGGGCAACCAAGCTCCGGGAGGTTCAGGTCCAGAGTGCACAGTCAGCTTAGCCATGTCCTGAACCCTAAGCCTATGCACCCTGCCTCCCTCATCATCCGAAAGCCTTCTTTTGTAAAAGCATGTATCCTCCTATTAATGTTGATATAAAGAATCACTGTCTCACTCCATGTTTCCCTAAGAATGATTCATTTAATTAAGCGTTAATTTTATGATAAACCATGATATGCCCATTCATTGTATATTTCTTTCATATACACGGTAATGTGCTCTGTATCTCACCCTTGCTGGAGTTGTGCAATCCTACAGCAGACGGGCTTTCTTGAGGTACATGCAATGTGTGAAGGGTTCTCTCGACTGCCCCATCATTGGGGTCCTGTGACGCCGGATGGCCCCCTACGAAAGGTCTACGCCGTGGTGGAGGTCCTGGGGGTGTAACCTACTTAGTATGGTCATGTACCCTAAGAATACACACCCTGCCTCCCAGTGCTATGACCGAGTAATAGAGCCAGAAAGCTCACACCCTAAGGACGGCGGGAGCCAGACCTCAAAGCACTAACATATCGAATTACCCAAGCCCCGTGTACCAGCACAAGACAGTAAGACATAACAAAGCTAGAGAGATAAAAGAGGTAAACCCGTGAGCAAAGCAGTCCCTCTTTTACCATATGTGCAGTGCAGCTATCTCTGGCACCACCCAAGGGGCTCGCCGTCGACATCCCAACATGTTGACGACAGCAACAAGCACTGATAAGTGAGTACACTCTCCTGCCCCACTCTTGTTGCTATCAAAGTTCTCTTGTGGTAGCCTGTACACCAGGGCCCATTGTCGATGTTGCTACGATGATAGTGGGCGACGTCAGAGCAGCCAGCTTCGGCACCACCTAAGGGGTCTGCCACCTACATTCCTACAATGATGGTGGGTGATGCTAGATCAGCCAGCACCAGCACCACCCAAGGGGCATGACATCGATGTTCCTACGATGATGGTGGGCGATGCTGGAGCAGTGAGCTCCGACACCACCCAAGAGGCCTACCGTCGACATTCCTACAATGATTGTGGGCGATGTTGAAGCAGCCAGCTCCAGCACCATCTAAGGGGCATGTCGTCGATGTTCCTACAACGATGGTGGGCGACACCGGAGCAGCCAGCTCTGGCACCACCCAAGGGGCCTGCCGTCGACGTTCCTACAACAATGGTGGGCGATGTTGGAGCAGCCAGCTCTTGCACCACCCAAGGGAACTACCGTTGACGTTCCAACAACAATGGTGGGCGACGCCAGAGCAGCCAGCTCCAGCACCACTCAAGGTGCCTGTCGTTGATGTTCCTACGACGATGGTGAGCGACTCTAGAGCAGCCAACTCCGGTACCACCCAGGGGGCCTGCCGTTGATGTCCCAGCATGTTGATGACATCAACAAGCGCTGATAAGTGAATAAAATCTCCTGCCCCACTCTTGTTGCTAGCAAAGTTCTCTTGTGGTAGCCTGTACACTAGGGGTCCACCGTTGACGTTGCTACAATGATAGTGGGCGACGACGGAGCAGCCAGCTCCGGCACCACCCAAGGGTCTGCTGTCGATGACTTTACGATGACGGCGGGTGATGCCAGAGCAGCCAGCTCTGGCACCACCCAAGGGGCCTGCTGTTGACGTTCCTATAACAATGGTGGGCGACGCCGGAGCAGCCAGCTCCTGCACCACCCAAGGGGCCTGCCGCCGAGATTCCTACGACGATGGTGGGCGACGCTAGAGCAGCCAGCTCCGGCACCACCCAAGGGGCCTGCCGTCGACGTTCCTATGACAATGGTGGGCGACGCTGGAGCAGCCAGCTCTGGCACCACCCAAGGGGCCCGCCGTCGATGTTCCTGTGACGATGGTAGGCGACGTTGGAGCAGCCAGCTCTGGAACCACTAAAGGGGTCTGCCGTCGACGTTCCTATGATGATGGTTGGCGACATCGGAGCAGCAAGCTTTGGCACCACCCAAGGGGCCTGCCGTCGATGTTCCTACAATGATGGTGGGCGATGCCAGAGTAGCTAGTTGTGGCACCACCCAAGGGGCCTGCCTTCGACGTTCTACGACCATGGTGGGCAATGTCAGAGCAGCCAGCTCTGGCACTACCCAAGGGGCCTGTTGTCGATGTTCCTATGATGATGGTGGGTGACGCCGGAGCAGCCAGCTCTGGCACCAACCAGGCGGCCTTCCGTCGACGTCCCAGCATGTTGACAACAGCAACGAAGCGTTGATAAGTGAGTACAGTCTCCTGTCCCGCTCTTGTTGCTAACAAAGATCTCTTGTGGTAGCTTGTACACCAGGGGCGCGCCGTCGATGTTGCTACGATGATAGTGGGTGACGCTGGAGTAGCCAGCTCCGGCACCACCCAAGGGGCCTGCCATCGATGACTCTACGACAATGGCGGGCGACGCTGGAGCAGCCAGATATGGCACCACCGAAGGGGCCTGCCGTCAACGTTCCTACAACGATGGTGGGCGATGTCGGAGCAGCCAGCTCCGGCACCACCCAAGGGGCCCGCCGTTGACATTACTACAACAACAAAGCTTGGCCCCTCTGAAGGAGCCCCACAGAGGTCACATGCTCAAACTCCCCCGCTCCGCTAGGGACCTGTCGAAGACATCCTGCGATCGAGTGGTAGGTGTGCCCAACCACATGGCCACATCTACCAGGGGCCCTATAAGGGGGTTCCATAGGCAGAACGTCAACCGACAATGATAGGCCATGTCAACCGTGTGATCGTTGGTTCCTCAAAACTAATGTACTTGACAAAAGTTCTTCAAGCCCTTATGAAGCTAAGGACTCGGAGCAATAGTTTGGGAAGCACAAGACAAGCCAAGAAATCAAACACAAAATCAAAATATAGCACGGGAAAACAGGGATAGGGCTCCACCCTCAGGCTCATCACCTCCCCCCAGGGTGGACCCAGGGGCCACTGTCGGTATCTGACATACCGGGTACCCTCGCACACAGGCTAAAGACGCCTAGGTGTCCTGCCTTCCTGCCAAGGCAGGGTCCGAGGGCATCACATGTCTAGAAGGCCCGGACCCATCTTACCTCAGATATGGGGTCCGGAGTATCCACATAGACCTGAAGGAAGAGTCCAGCTACCCCATGGAGACGAGCTCTCAAGCGGCCACATGTCCAGCAGGATGGGATCCCTCTCCCCCATGGGAGAGGACTCCGGTGCTGCCACGTGGTTTGAGGCACCAGACAGGCCACCTCCCATAGAGGCGGGCTCTGGCTCTGCCACATGTCCCGCAGTCCTGGATCCCCCGCTCTACTTAGGAACAGGCTCCGAGGTTGCCACGTGGTCCTAGTGCAGAGGTTAGCTCCCGAGCTGCCACATACCCTGCAACTTGCCCTGGACGCTGGGTTGCGGGAGTTAAGTGGGTGGTACGCCTTGTCTAAATCAATCATTAAAGACTCACGTCTTCCCCAGGTGCATGACGCGGCGCACGCATACTATCGGGTACCACTGTGCCCAATCGCATTGTAGTGAATGCGCCGCAAGCCTACCCCACTTCGCCAAGTGGGTAGCTTACGGTGACTGGGTTAGTTGGACGGGACATTTCCTGCCATCATTAATGACTACGCATGGGCCACTGGCGACGGAGGCGACAAGAAAGCGAGTCTTCAAGCCACGGTCAAAGAAAGCTTATACGAGAAGCCATAGATCTTTAGGATAAGATCACCCTGGAACCACCTATCAAGACCCGGACCCCGCTTATAAGGCATCTGGCCTTGTTTATAAAAGGACTAGACTGCCACCGTTACAAAGGATCCCCAAATCTAAGGCATACACAAGCTACACACTCACACTCACCAGCAATACAACCTCACTGTGGAGTAGGGTATTACGCTCTTGCGGCCCGAACCACGTAAAAACCACCGTCTGACCATTCTCATATGTGCGATCGCTCGATAAAGGACTAAGCCCTGCCGATCAAGAACCTCCGCGGGCTTCTCACATAGCAGGTCCGAGGGAAGTGTCGCGAAAACACTTCGACATACACCATAGAGCAAAACTGAATAATTTCTTGACAAGCATCAGACTTGTTTTGGAGTGGAACAGTCCAAAGATATCGACTAAAATCATCAAGGAGTACAATGTAGTACTTAAACCAGTGATACTCTCAACTAGTGAGGTCCAAAGGTCACAATGAACAATTTGAAATGGAAAATATGTAAAGTACAGAGACCGTGAAAAGGAAAGGCGAGTGTGACACCCTTGTTGGCAAGCATCACACGGGTGATCTTGCTTATTATTGATGGAACTGGAGAATTCAGACAAGATGCTCCCCAGGCTCTTGTGTCCCAGATGCTCGATACGTCGATGTCAGAGAGTGCTTGTGGAGACAGTAAGTGTTGAGACCGCGACTGAACTTTGCTAATGAAGGAAGGGGTAGAGCTCGCCTCGGCTATTGCACCTCATGGTCTGAATTTTGCTGAGAAGATCCTTGATTGAAAATCCAAATGAGTCAAATTCAATGGAAAAACAATTATCAGTTGTGAATTGTCTGACAGAAATTAGGTTTTTAATAAGGGTAGGAATGTTTAGGATTTTGTTTAACTGAAAATGTGCATGAGGTATGCAAAGAGTGGCTGAACCAGTGCCCTTGATTGGTGTAGTACATCCATTGCCAACAATAATTTTAGAGGAAGTATGCATTGATGGTGAATAAGTGGAAAGTATACCTGAGTCGGCAGCCATATGTCCAGTCACTCCAGTGTCCATGTATCACTCGGGTTGTGCGTTGGATGACAGTTGAGACACTGCATGAAGAGGTTGCAGAAGCCCTGTGTTGTCGAACGTTGGTGCAGTGGCTGGTGCGAACTGAGTCTGAATGTGGCCTAGAGGGGGGGTGAATAGGCCTTTTTGAATTTTGTCGGAACCTGCAACACTTAACAACCAGATCAAATCTCGAGATATCGGACTAGTCCGGTGTGTACCGTCTAGTTTTATCAAATTTGATCGATTATCTTGATCCTAGGATGTATGCAGCGGAAATATACTTGTAATTGAAGTGTTACACAATTATGAACTAGGATGTACCACAAGTTAATCTTATATTCAATGTTTCAATGTAAAATAAATAAGATTGGTTCAAACCCTAGATATGTATGAAGTGTAAGAACAATGCGCGCAAAGTAAGAGCACAAGCACTTTATCCCGTGGTTCGGTTCCCACAGAGGCAACCTACATCCACGTTGAGGAGTCCACAAAAGGGCCGGGTCTTCTCAAACCCTACCCTCGTCGGATCGCCACAGAGACCAATCCTCTTCACTTATCACAAAGGGCAAATAACCGAATTCAAGTGGCCTTCTCACACGTTGAGGGCTTCCCAAGATTACAACAAGAGCACCACCAAGAACACACTCCAAAGATCACAATGAAAACCACAGGAGTGTGTTAGGGAATCAAAGCAAGAGCTCAATGAGTGATGAACCGTGTCTCTCCAATGATCCAAAGTGTATCCTCAGGGGATTGATCTTTGTTGCATTTGATTTCGTGGAGAGATGTTGTTGAGGCTCTTGGGAGGTGTGACGGTGCAGGGGTCGAGAGAGCTAAAAGATGGGCCGTGTACACCTATTTATATGGGGTTCCCAAAAGTTACCGTTAGGGTTTAGGAATATCGGACTAGTCCGTGGTGGATGCTGTGTGTAGCAAACCCTAGATATCCAGAAATATCGGACTAGTCCGGCAGAGAGCGGACTTGTCCGATTTCAGTTCTGGAAATCTTCGGACTAGTTCGATAGATATCGGACTTGTCCGGAAAAGTGAAACCCTAAGTGAATTGGGGACAAGTCCGCACTTGGAGGACATGTCCGATTTAGGTCAGAGGGTTTTTCGGACTAGTCCGTGCTCATATCGGACTTGTCCGATTTTGTGCAACTTGTGATGTGTTTGGAGGGCTAGTCCGCACTGGGAAGGACTAGTCTTATTCTAGTCAGAAAGAGATATCGGACTAGTCTGTGGTGATATCGGACTTGTCTGGTCTTGTACAGAAAGAAATCGGACTAGTCCGGTGTCAGTCAGACTAGTCCGGTCCTGTATAAATTTGTGCAGTGTGTGAGGTTATTTGTGATTGAGCTCTTGGGGTGAGTTTCCTTAACACACTCCATACACAAAGATCTACTACACTTGTTTCTTGAGCTCTTTTCCTCATTGCTCCTCATTCTCCCTTCTTTTTGGCACCTTGCTTATTTTCTCATTAGAACCTGTGCTCATCTCAACAAAGTGGTTAGGATCTCATTTGCTTGTCATAAATCATCCAAAACCCACAAGGGATTCCTATATGCACTTTCAATCTCCCCCTTTTTGGTGATTGATGACAGCCAATTGAGATTTCACAAAATATGATGAAAAGTTGAGATTTCATAAAGTGTGCACATATGAGTTTAAAAAACATTAAGCAATGAAAACATGATCCATATGTGCACTCTTTATGGTGGGATGCAGAACTGAGTGTATAGAAGCAATAATCATTATGGAATGACATAATTGACATCAACACATCAACAACAAGCATATATGTCACTCTTATAGCAAAATCACAGATTACATCAGTTTTTCCATAAGTAGTTCAAAACATTGCATCACAGGACCATAAGTATCATAAGAGCATATTAAAAGTTATACAACCCACAAAATAGAAAAAAAGAAGCTCTCCTCGCATCCTACAGCTAGGACCTAAGACTCCCCCTCAATCTCTCCCCCTTTGGCATCAGGACACCAAAAAGAAAGAGAGGAGGGACCTAAAGTCTTCAAGCCTCACTGTCGGTCCTCTGGTCATCTTCATCTTCATCTCCTGGCTGATGAGGAGGAGGATGAGGGACGGAGCCTCTCGAGTCCCCAATGCCAAAATAGGCAAGCTCGGAGGGAGTCAAGGGCCCGAGCTCAGTGTAATCAGAGTCAGAGTCATCAGAAATTATTGGAGATCCAATGGGCTCGATCTCCAGCTTTTGGCAAATCTGCTTCATGTTCTCCTTGACATATCTCATGTCATCCTTTCTTCTTTTGTTGACCTTGTGGGTCTTCACCTCAGCATTTTTGCAGGAGGCAAAAATAGCAGACAGATACTTCAAGATGCCACTTGGGGTCCCCTTTTGAGGAGGGGCCCTAGTGGTGGGAGCAGCCCTAGCACCATCATTGGCTCTCGCTAGAGCCTCAGGGCTGGAGGCCGGAGATGGAGCAGCTTGAACACTTGGCTTTTGAGGCATCTTGGGCCTCAAAGGAAGGTGCTCCACATCCTTGACAAACTCTCCTGTGACCTTCTCAATCATGAACATCAGATAAGAAGCATAGCCACAGGACCTGTTCGGTGTGCAGGAGATGTTCACCATGTCATTCCAAATATAGTCAAAGACATCAAATCTTCTGTCTTTGCTAATGACCATCATCAAGTTCCTGAGATACCCCTGCACACTTCCTGCATCCCCATCCTTGGGGGCAATTCTCTTCCTTAGAACCCTTTTCAACGGCACAAAGAAGGGTTTCATGTTCTTCGTGGAAGGAGCGTTGAACTTGGAGTTGGGTTCATAAAGAAACTTCATCTTGTCTTTCTCGATGACACCAATGTTGTGGATGATCACATTGTCATTGCTCGAGGTGTCAAGATGTAGCAATCTTGCAAACTCTTCATATGTGATGGTGTACTTGGATCCGTGAGTCATCCAAGTCACCCGCTCTTCCTCATCACTAGCAAAGTGACACGTAGCATAGAACTGCGCGATGACCTCATCATTCCAATTGTTCCTGAAGGAGAAAAGATCCTTCAGGCCATGCCTTTCCATTGCCTCCACCACCTCAACAAAGGATGATCAGCCCTTCTTCTCAAAGTGTGCCCAATCTACCCATTGGCTGCGCACCACGGGCGTCTTCATTTGGAGATATACAGACTTGTAGAAGTCTGCATGGAAGTTGCTCCAAAACCTCCCATCGGCAGCTTGCTTCAGACGGCTGTAGCAATCAACATTTCTGAACTTGGCCACCGTGTCACTGCCCTTCCCGTTGAGTCTCTCCTCTGCGGGATCCCTGGCCCTTCCCTTGGAGCTGACAGCTTTAGGGGGCCAATCGGGCCCGTTGCAATTCCTTTGCCCTTGCCCTTGGTCTGGCGAGGGCCACCTCCTGTACAAGCCTTGGATGTTGGCTTCTTCGTGAGCACCTTCCTTCGAGCCTGGGGAGGTGAAGGTGCCGGCTCGGAGGGGCGCTCTTGGCGCTTCTTGCTTAGGCTTGTCGAGGACCAAAGCACGGCTTCGTGGTCCATCTCAGCCTTGAAATCAGAGATCTCGTCGTTGGTGCTCGACATTGTCCTGAGAATAGATTTCACAAGGCATTGATGAGTATAGATGGCAAGGAGTTGCATTGAGGAATTGAGAAGTTAGGGTTGAGTCCAGAAAAATCGGACTAGTCCGGTGTACAGGCACAGACTAGTTCGGTTGACCGGACTTGTCCGTGCATGGGCCGGACCAGTCCGGTGTTCAACCTCTAGAACCCTAACTACGAGACAAATGGAGTTGCTCAATGCAAAACTAGCCTAACAACAATGTAATACATCAAGGACACTTGTATTAGGTGACAGAAGCTAGGCTATTCGATCAACAATGAAGAAAGCGGAGATTTCTAGGGTTTGGGGGAAATTTTACCAAAAAATCGCTTGAATCTAATAGAAGAGGGGGTTGAAGGGCAGACAAGTCCGTGATCTTCAATCCCTAAGCGAAGGAGGTTGATTTCCACCCAACCTTGGAGATTTTTTATGGAGAAATCGTCGAATCACCTTGGGGAGCTCGAGCGTGGAGAGAGAAAGCTTGAGGCAAGTGTGGGGGTGAGGAAGATTAGGGTTTGGCGGCGGCTAGGGTTATGGACACAAAAAATCGGACAAGTCCGAAAATGATCGGACTAGTCCGAACTTTTCCAGAGACTATATCGGACTAGTCCGCCCTAACCGTCACATCGCGGACTAGTATGCACGGGCGGACTAGTCCGGGTAACCATGGACTAGTCCGTGGTCACCAGACAAGATGATCATAGTCCATTCGTATATATGCAAAGGTACTTATTAAGAAAATAGGGAGGCAAATCAAATCAACTAATCTTGATGAATATGATCAGTAAGCATACAACAATCAAGCAATGATCATAATTCACCAAGATCTAGTAATTGACATAGTTTTTCAAAAAAAATGAGAGAGATGATTTTCACAACACAATCGATGAATTTTGAAGATAGCATTCAGGTATACAAGCTTTCAAGCCACACTCCGAGCATCGAGGATATTAAGTTCATTTCGGAGCTCGCAAAAGCGTTTTTCATCAAGTGGCTTGGTGAATATATCGGCTAGTTGCTTTTCGGTATTGACATGTGAAATGGCTATGTCTCCCTTCATTGAATGGTCTCTCAAAAAATGATGTCGGATGTCAATGTGTTTGTTCCTATAGTGCTCAACGGGATTATGGGTAATTTTAATGGCACTCTCATTATCACAAAGTAGTGGAATGCGGTTCATATTGTAACCGTAATTCCTTAGAGTTTGTCGCATCCAAAGGAGTTGAGCACAACAATTCCCGGCTGCAACATACTCCGCTTCGGCCATGGATAGGGCAATGGAGTTTTGTTTCTTGGAGGACCAAGAAATGGATCTAACTAGGAATTGGCATGTATCAGAGGTACTTTTTCTATCTACTTTGCATCCGGCATAATCTGCATCGGAGTAACCAATGAGATTGAATTTGGAACCTTTGGGATACCAAAGGCCTAGGTTGGGTGTATGAACTAAATACCGCAAGATTCTCTTAACGGCTGTCAAATGACACTCTTTTGAGTTGGATTGAAACCTTGCACACAAGCATACACTCAACATAATGTCTGGCCTAGATGCACATAAGTATAGTAAAGATCCAATCATGGAGCGATATACCTTTTGATCGACGTTTGGTCCATCTTCATTGAGATCCAAGTGGCCATTCGTTGCCATGGGGGTCTTCATAGGCTTCGCCTTGTCCATTCCAAACTTCTTGAGTATGTCTTGAGTGTAGTTAGTTTGGCTTATGAACGTCCCTTCCTTTTGTTGCCTCACTTGGAATCCCAAAAAGTACTTTAGCTCTCCCATCATAGACATCTCAAACCTATCTGTCATAATTTTACTAAATTCCTCACAAAAATATTTTTTAGTTGAACCAAAGATTATATCATCAACATAAATTTGACAAACAAAGAGATTATTGTCAAAGTTCTTTGTAAACAATGTATAATCTACTTTACTGATCTTAAAACCATTTTCAATTAAGCAATCTCTAAGACACTCATACCAAGCTCTAGGAGCTTGTTTGAGGCCGTAGAGAGCCTTACGCAATTTAAATACGTGGTCGGGAAACTCTTCATCTTCAAACTCGGGGGGTTGCTTCACATATACTTCCTCCTTGATTGGTCCGTTGAAGAAGGCGCTTTTCACATCCATTTGATAGAGCTTGAAATCATGGTGAGTAGCATATGCAAGTAATATTCTAATAGACTCAAGTCTAGCTACGGGAGCAAAGGTCTCATCGAAATCCAAACATTCGACTTGTGAATACCCTTTGTCCACAAGTCGTGCCTTGTCCATTGTCACCACCCTGTGTTCGTCTTGTTTGTTGCGAAAGACCCATTTGGTGCCGACGACATTGGACTTGGGTCTTTCGACTAGTTCCCACACCTTGTTCTGTTTGAAATTGTTGAGTTCTTCTTGCATGGCCACTACCCAATCTGGATCCTTTAATGCATCCTCAATCCTGCGCGGTTCCAAAAAGGATACAAACGAGTAATGCTCACAAAAATTAGCTATGCGAGATCTAGTAGTTACTCCCTTTTGGATGTCACCGATGATGTTGTCAATTGGGTGATCCCTTTGGACGCGTTGGTGCACTCTTGGGTGTGGCACTTATTGTCTTGAATCTTCATGATCATCTGCTTCTCCCCCTAAATGGTTGCCCTCATTGACTTGTTGATCATTTTTGCTTTCTTGAGGTTGATCTTGTATGGAAGCTCCCCCTTGATCATTGGCCTCCTCTTGTGGTTCATTTTCCTCATGCATATGTAGAGGTGGCTCTTGTGGTCGAACTTCGCCTAACGCCGTTCTTCTCAATGCTTGACAAGGAGCTTCTTCTCTATCTAGCATACATGGATCAACTTGCTCCTTTTGGGAGCCATTAGTTTGATCGAACACTACGTCACGTGCTACTTCAACAAGTCCGGAGGTCTTGTTGAAGACACGATATGTGTAAGTGTTCGAATCATAACCAAGCAAGAAACCTTCATCGGACTTCGAAGCAAACTTTGAAGTCCTAGGCTTCTTGTTTAAAATATAGCATTTGGAACCGAAAACTCGAAAATATGAAATATTAGGCTTGTTACAGTGAGTAGCTCATAGGATGTTTTCTTGAGTAGCCGATGAAGATAAAGACAATTTATGGCGTGGCAAGCAGTGTTGACCGCTTCCGCCCAAAATCAATTCGAGGTCGTGTACTCATTGAGCATTGTTCTCGCCATCTCTATGAGGGTTCGGTTCTTCCTTTTGGCAACTTCATTTTGTTGAGGGGAGTAAGGAGTTGAAAACATGCTTTATGCCTTCTTCATCTAGGTACTCCTCAACTTGTGTGTTCTTGAACTCTGTGCCGTTGTCGCTTCAAATGTTCTTGATCGTCAATTAAAACTCATTTTGAGCACGCTTGAAAAATTTCTTCAAGATTCCTTGTGTTTGTGTCTTATCATATAAAAAGAAAATCCAAGTGAAGCAAGAAAAATCATCGACAACTACTAAACCATATTTGTTACCGCCGATGCTTATGTAAGTAATTGGACCAAATAAGTCCATGTGAAGTAGCTCGAGCGGTCCTGTGGTAGTCATGACGTTCTTAGCGGGATGGGGTGATCCAACTTGCTTCCCGGCTTGGCACGCGCTACAAGGCCTGTCTTTCTCAAAAACAACATCCTTCAAACCTCAGATGTGATCGCCCTTGAGGAGTTTTTGAAGGTTCCTCATACCAACATGCGCTAGCCATCTATGCCACAGCCAACCCATGTTGGTCTTTGCAATCAAGCATGTATCAAGTTCGTCTTTATCTTTGTTGAAATCAACAAGGTAAAGCTTTCCCTTTAAAATACCCTTGAATGCAATGGAACCATCACTCCTTCTACAGACGGTCAAACCCTCGTTAGTGAACAAGCAATTATAACCTTTGTCACATAATTGAGACATGGATAGCAGGTTATAATCTAAGGAATCAACATGTAATACATGAAAAATAGTGTGTTTAGATGATATGGCAATCTTACCGGTACCGAGCACCTTTCCTTGACTATTGTCTCCAAAATAGATGCCCTCACTTGGATCCTCATTTGCTTCATACTCAATGAACATCCTTCTTTCTCCGGTCATATGGTTGGTGCAGCCACTGTCTAGCACCCATTTTGATCCACCAGAGGAATAGGCCTACAAAAACAATTCATGCCTTGGTTTTAGGTATCCAAGCTTGCTTGGGTCCTTTTAGGTTAGTCACAAGGGATTTGGGCACCCACACATGAGACTTGGTGTTCCCATGGCGTGGCCCAACATAATGAGCATAAATCTTACCAATATTACTTCTCATTAACACATAAGATGCATCAAAAGTTCTAAATAGCAACTATTGTTGTTTATAAACAGGACTAGTATGGGAGATCGGACTTGTCCGGAGGACCGGACTTTTTCGGACCCCGACCGTACTAGTTCGGTGTTCATGTGTGTTCGATGTGTTAACTTTGGACTTTCCAGTTTGAGAGGGTCTTCCCTTTACAAAGGAAAAGCTCTCCTTGTTATTCTTATGGCTTCTAGCATGTTGCTTTTCACCATAAGAGTAACCAATGCCATATTTGACATTTGGAGGTCTTGTGACCAAGTATGCACTACGTGCATATTTGACCTTCTCCTTGTCAAATATGCCATTTTGTGAAGGATGCTTGCCCTTGGTAGAGGTTGACTTGTCTTTCAAGCTGGTGTCAACTTTACCACATGTACAAGTAGAAGCAGTTTCAGTTTCAATGGGTTCCGAAGGTGAGCTTGAGGAGTATGAAGGGTCACCTTGCTTGAGTGACTCAACTTGCACTTCAAGGATCTTGTTAGACTTGATTAGGTTAGCAAGTTCGTCCTTGATTGTAGCATTCGAGTCGCTTAACTCCAAGAAAGCTTCCTTGCTTGAAGCTAGCTCAAGCTCTAGTGACTTGCTTTGCTCCTTTTCAAGTTCTAGAAGCTTGTCAAGTTCAACATATTCCTTCTTTTGGGAGATAATCATGTATTCTTGATGATGTATCAACTTCTCCTTCTCAACAAGTTGATCAAGTAAAAATTTTGTTTTGTGGCTGTTTTCTTATCTAATCCAATGAGCATATCTTCATTATCACTATTAATTTCACTATCACTAGAATAGGAATGCACGGAAGAGGATTTGGTACTTACCTTGCATTTACCTTCCTTTGCCATGAGGCAACTGTCATTCCCCTTTCGTGCGCCGAGAGTAGGGAAGAGAGTGGACTTCTTGATGTCTTCTCGATGGCTATGCTAGCCATCTCTTCTTCTTCTTCGGATGAGGACTCATCATTTGAGTCCCATTCTTTCCCAATATGTGCTTGTTCAGCTTGCTTCTTCTTCTTGAAGAACTTCTTGGGTTGAGGCTTCGCTTCTTTGGTCTTCTTCTTATTCTCTTCCTATGGGTAATCAACTATAAAGTGGCTATACTCACCATAATTATAGCATGCCCGCCTCAACATTGGTCTTGATTTTTCTTTATACTTCCCTTCACTCGATTTGGCCCCTTGTCTTTTCTTCATCATTCTTTTGAATTTCTTCATGAACAGTATCATGTCATCTTCATCCAAGTCACTGCTCTCATCATCATCGTCTTCTTCTAGTTGAGCTTATCAAGCTTCTTTAGACAAGGGCTTGAGGGTGGACTTTAGAGCGACCCCTTTCTTCTTTGCCGAGGTGAGATCGGCAATCTCCTTAACATGTTTGGCTTGTTTTTCCATCATCTCAAAGTTGATGATTTTCCCATGTAGCTCATCCGGGGTCATCTTCTTGTATCTAGGGCTTTCTCGTATCATCGAGCACAAGGTGACATTGTGAGGCATGAAGGCTCTAAGGATGAGCTTCACTACCTCGTGGTCTTTCCACTTCTTGCTTCCGTATGCTCGCACCTTGTTGATGAGCGTCTTTAATCGGTTGTACATGTCTTGTGGCGACTCATCTTCTTCGATTATGAACCTTCCTAGCTCGCCTTCAATCATCTCGATCTTCGCTTCTCGCACATGACGATGGCCTTCATGTGCGGTTTGCAATGTATCCCGTATCTCCTTTGCGATCTCGAGTCCATCCACCTTTGTGAACCCATCCCGACTGACTGATGAGGTGATGACTGCTGTAGCTTGGGCATTTCGATGGATTGCTTGCTCTTGGCTAGGTGTGAGCTCCTCATCATCATCCGGGATATCTATTCCTGTACATACTATGTGCCACAAACTTGGGTTGAGAGAAATCAAATGCATTTTCATGTTTTGCCTCCAAATTGAGTAGTCATTGCCATCAAAGTGTGGGGCTTTTCCAAGCGGAATAGATAGATAATGATTGTTATTAGAATTTAGGCGATCATAATTAAAAGGATATCGGGAGTAGTCGGTGTGAATACTCCCCTTCTTTTTCTTCTCATCTTCGATTTTCACCTTTCCCTTGGAAAGGGTTTTCTTCCTTAGGAGCGCCTTGAGTTCCAGCGTCTCCTCATCGTCATCCTCGAAGTCTTGAATGGCTTCGAGGAGCTTCTCCAATTTTTGGTTCTTGTCTTCTTCAACCTTCTCTTGGTTAATGCTCTTGTGTACGTCCTTCATGTCTGACATGATCTGTTCGAGCGGTTAGTCTCCTTTTGAAGAACCTTTTTCTGATACCAATTGAATGTGGCCTAGAGGGGGGTGAATAAGCCTTTTTGAATTTTTTCAGAACCTGGAACATTTAACAACCAGATCAAATCTCGAGATATCAGACTAGTCCAGTGTGTACCGTCTAGGTTTATCAAATTTGATGGATTATTGATCCTAGGATGTATGCAGCGGAAATATACTTGTAATTGAAGTGTTACACAATTATGAACTAGGATGTACCACAAGTTAATCTTATATTCAATGTTTCAATGTAAAATAAATAAGATTGGTTCAAACCCTAGATATGAATGAAGTGTAAGAACAATGCGCGCAAAGTAAGAGCACAAGTACTTTATCCCATGGTTCGGTTCCCACAGAGGCAACCTACATCAACGTTGAGGAGTCCACAAAAGGACCGGGTCTTTTCCAACCCTACCCTCGTATGATCGCCACAGAGGCCAATCCTCTTCACTTATCACAAAGGGCAAATAACCGAATTCAAGTGGCCTTCTCACACGTTGAGGGTTCCCCAAGATTACAACAAGAACACCACCAAGAACACACTCGAAAGATCACAATGAAAACTACAGGAGTGTATTGGGGAATCAAACCAAGAGCTTAATGAGTGATGAACTGTGTATCTCCAATGATCCAAAGTGTATTCTCAAGGGATTGATCTTTGTTGCGTTTGATTTCGTGGAGAGATGTGTTTTTGAGGCTCTTGGGAGGTGTGACGGCGCAGGGGGTCGAGAGAGCTGAAAGATGGGCCGTGTACACCTATTTATATGGGGTTCCCAAAAGTTACCGTTAGGGTTTAGGAATATCGGACTAGTGCGTGGTGGACACTGGACTAGTTCGGTGTGCTGTGTGTAGCAAACCCTAGGTGTCCCGAAATATCGGACTAGTCCGGCAGAGAGCGGACTTGTCCGATTTCAGTTCTGGAAATCTCCGGACTAGTCCGATAGATATCGGACTTGTCCGGAAAAGTGAAACCCTATATGAATTGGGGACAAGTACGCACTTGGAGGACTTGTCCGATTTAGGTCAGAGGGTTTTTCGGACTAGTCCGTGCTAATATCGGACTTGTCCGATTTTGTGCAACTTGTGAAGTGTTTGGAGGACTAGTCCGCACTGGGAAGGACTAGTCCGATTCTAGTCAGAGAGATATCGAACTAGTCCGTAGTGATATCGGACTTGTCCGATCTTGTGCAGAAAGAAATCGGACTAGTCCGGTGTCAGTCGGACTAGTCCGGTCCTGTATAAATTTGTGCAGTGTGTGAGATTATTTGTGATTGAGCTCTTGGGGTGTGTTTCCTTAACACACTCCATACACAATGATCTACTACATTTGTTTCTTGAGCTCTTTTCCTCATTGTTCCTCATTCTCCCTTCTTTTTGGCACCTTGCTTATTTTCTCATTAGAATCTGTGCTCATCTCAACAAAGTGGTTAGTATCGCATTTGCTTGTCATAAATCATCCAAAACCCACAAGGGATTCCTAGATGCACTTTCAGAGTCGAAGGTTGAACCATCTGGGCGTTTTATGCCTGTCCAGTAGGTGGAAGTGAACCAAGCACACCTAGACCTGTGGCGCCTATCCATGGCGCATGCCAAGTCTGTCCAGAGAGGAACCATGGTGCAGCCCATGGTGGAATGGCCTGCTGATAGGTATTGTTGTTGCTGCGACCTCCTCGACCACGAGCACGACCCCTGCCACGTGATGCCATGCGACCACGACCACGTGAGGAAGGGTTGAACTGGACACGGTCACCGTCAAAACGTGATTGCTGCGTCGCAGCAGAGTTGTTGACAGTGCTATTGTCGGACGACGTTTCTGGAGAATGCAGCGTTGTTTCTTGCGTTGTTGGCGCAGAGGATTGAAAGAGTGTTCTCTGCGATGATGTGTTGGTCGCGCGCCTCCATGAATGTGGGAAAGGTAGGCATGGCCAATAGTATTTGCCGAAGGACATAGAACTTGAGGTTGAGTCCACGTGGTGCACCAGGGCACGATCGTTGACAGGCTGATCACAAACCATGGGGGAATCAGCCAAGGTCTTCAACTTGTGGCAGTATGCAGTTGCCGACATGTCTCCTTGAACAAGACCATGAACCTCTTGCTCCAATTGTACAGCGTGGCTTGATTTGTTGCCGAGGAAGAAGTCGGCGATCTTGTTCCATACGCCGAGCGCCGTGATGTCGTCCTCCATGACGAAGTCGAGTAGATCGTCGGCGACGGTTGCATGCAACCACATGAGGACAGTGAGATTCTCCTGAATCCAGACCGGGTCGTCATGACCCGGTTCAGTGCCGTCGACATGGTGCTGCAAATTGAACCTCCCCAGAACCACCAGGAACAGGCGTTTCCACCAGCGATACGCCGTGGAGGGCATGTCAAGGCGAACTGAAACGAGACTAGTGATGTTGACTGATTGAGCAGCAGCGACGAGAGAATTGGAGACACTGGTGTTGGGAGGAAGAAGGCCTGATGTAGCTGAACTAGCAGAGGACGACATGGCACTGGCGATGTTGCTAGTTGTGGAAGAGCAGGTGTCCGCCATAGTTGAGAAGGGAGGTGGGCAGAAAAACGCAAGAAGTCATTGCGCTCTGATTACCATGAAAGTGTTCAGCTCATGGACTCATCGTGTTGATTCAGGGGCCTTGATATAGGCTGAGTACAGAACGTGTGCAGTTACAGATCCTAGCATATCAGCTAGATCATGGAGCACGTTTACATGCGCGTAGATGCTAAAAAAGTGGATCACTAACTAACCAGCGGTGGATCACTAACTAACCAACAACCTGTTGCGCTAATAAACATGCTTACAAAAATAGCAAGCAAACAATTTATCTACACATCAAACTTAACTTATAAATAAGAGATATTATCTGCTTGATCGAGTGCAGACTGATGAAAACATCCTCTCTGATAATCAGTTTCATTGGTTATAGAGAATAAGCATCTCCCTTATTTCACAGAATAGAAGCAATTTTCCAGCAAGCAAATAGTGTCCTCTCATTTCACCATATGAATTCATGAAGTTGTCTCTTGCGCCACTCAGAACACTCCCACTTTTATATTGTTCTCCTGAAAGAGCTCAAACAGGCAAATATCATCCTTCTCTGTATTGTTGCCAATAACAAATGCGCCCCAGCCACGACAGAAGTAGGCACCAAGGGACTCATGATTAGGGGACTCATCGTACACATAGTTAACCTCCCATGGCTTTCCTTGCCGATCCCAAAGTGTCATTTTCGTATTGACCTTTGGAAGATACTTCCTCACAAAATCATTTGGGATACCCTAAGACAAGGGAGTAAGTCAGGAAAGCAATGCAAGACAGCAGGTACATATATAATACATATAGGAGAAAACTTGCCATGAAAAAGGACGGATGGACATTACAAGCCTTCATTATTTGCAGAGCGAAAGGATAATTAGAATGAAGCCTAGTCACCTTTTGTAGAGTATTCTCCTTGTCCTTTTCAATTATCACCCCTCTATGTGACATTAACACCTTTGATTCATGAACCTTTGCTACAGCTGAAAGTGCAATAAAATCAAATTATCTACATCATACAGTTTGAAACAAGACGATTCCACCTCTCAGAAGAATCAACTACATCTTTTCATACCAAAATATCATTGAAAATATACTTTTGATCCAGCAGTATAAGAAAGGAAAAAAATTCACCATTGCCAATCCGCATCTTGCTAACTGTATTATCCATTGGTTTCACAAACTTACCAAAAAAGAACATCATGTGATCCGCATAAGATGGTGCTAGAGGGCTATTCAAATGCAAACATATGTATGATGTACACAAGTTGCGTGACAAGGAGACACACAAACCCTTGCAATTTTGAAAAAGCTGATAAACCTAAAAATAGACTTGTTTTTTAATACTAAAGAAGGAACTACCTGATTTATATCCATGGTTACAAATCAAGACAACAACATGAAAAATAACACTTGAGATTATATGTTGGATGGAGATAGAATATCTTCGAGATTTCACTTGAAGAAACATAAAAACAACTAAATCATAGACATGAACTGCTCTAATTGATACAGCAATGTAGCAGACTTGGTTGCTGTAGAAGTCAAAAATAAATTACATTAAGCAACAAAATGGCATTACATCACAAGCCCAACTTTTATTTTTCACAAACATACCTATGGACATGTTTCATCAGGAGGAAAAGGAATTACAAGTGACCACAGCACCAACTCCAGCAAATTTAAGCCGGTTGACAAGATCTTACGAGGACTACTACTTGCAATACCAAATGGATGGCCTACAACCTAACACCCAAATACACGACTACTACTCATGGTATGAAGTGCGACCTGCTAATTTTTTTGTAATTCATGTAAGATATATGAGATATAAGTAATACTTTACCTTTCATGCTATTAAGTCTACTTGACCTTGCTGCCTTGGTCTTTCGCGAGGATTTAGATAACTTTAGAACAGAGATAATATCAGCTAGTTCCCTTTTCCTTTCCTTTATTCAGGGGAGAACTGACATTGGATCTGCTTCATCGATACCCACTTCCTGTTTGATATCATTGACAGTATTTTTTGCATAGTCCATGGCCCTTTCATTGCCTTGTAGGTGCCCCGTTGCATTGTTTCCCTCATTAACCATTTCACAATATTCTCAAATGTCATCTGAACCAGTGCCATTATTGCTGCTTCCATAGAAGCACAAAATGAATCTCTAGACAGTCTGTTCGAATGCAAACATATGTATGATATACAAAACTTGAGTGACAAGGAGACACACAATACCTTGCAGTTTTGACAAAAACTGCCAACTCGACTAAAAATAACAATCAAATAATGACAATCTATGTACCTTTATCTACACCTTACAGTGGTGATGCTTCTAGGAAGTCCCATTGTTTTCAATACTAAAGAAGGAACTACTTGATTTATATCCATGGTTACAAATCAAGACAATAATGATATGTTGGATGAATATATAATAATATTCGAGATTTCACTTGAATACACACAAAAACAATTACATCCTAGACATGAACTGCTCTAGTTGATATATCAATGTGGCACACTTTGTTGCTGCAGAAGTCAAATAAATTACACTAAGCAAGAAAATGGCATTACATAATGAGCCCAACTTTTTTTTTCACGAACATACCTATGGACATGTTTCATTGTGAGGAAAAGGAATTACAAGTGACCACACCACCAACTCGAGCTAATTCAAGCCGGTTGACAAGATCATTACAAGAACTAATTGCAATACCAAATGGACGACCTACGACCTAACACCCAAATACACGACTATTACTCGTGGTATGAAGTGTGACCTGCTAACTTTTTGTAATTCATGTAATACATTTGAGATATAAGTAATACTTTACCTTTCATGCTATTAAGTCTACTTGACCTCGCTGCCTTGGTCTTTCTCGAGGATTTAGATAACTTTAGAACAGAGATGATTTCAGCTAGTTCCTTTTTCCTTTCCTTTATTCGCGGAGAACTGACATTGGATCTGCTTTATCGATACCCATTTCCTGTTTGATATCATTTGCAGTATTTTTTGCACAGTCCATGGTCCTTTCATTGCCTTGTAAGTGCCCTGTTGCATTGTTTCCCTCATTAACCATTTCAAAATATTCTGACATGTCATCTGAACCAGTGCCCATTATTGTTGCTTCGATAGAAGCACAAAATGAATCTCTAGACAGTCTGTCCGAATGCAAACATATGTATGATATACACAAGTAACGTGACAAAAAGACACACAAACACTTGAAATTTTGAAAAAGCTGCTTACTTGACAAAAAATAACAATCAGATAATGACACATGCTACGTACCTTTATCTACAGCTTACAGTGGTGAAGCTTGTAGGAATTTCCTACTTGTTTTTCAATACTAAAGAAGGAACTGCTTGATTTATATCCATGGTTACCAATCAAGACAATAACTTCAAAAATAACACTTGAAATGATATGTTGGATGAAGATAGAACCATAGTTATTAAAGCGGTAAGGCGACTTAAGGCGACGAACACCCTTTTTACTTTTTAAGCGATAAGGCGTAAGGCGAGGCGACATCTTAGTTATATCAAAAAAATAAAAATATACGAATTTCTGTCATTGTTTATATAAATAGAATACAAAATGACTTGTAAAAACTGAAGTAGTCCAATCTAAACAAAATTGGCCCAACACACCAGAGGCCCAAAAGTGGCTCAGTACCTTAGTCCTAACAAAAAAACTAACCTCCTCTACTCCTCTACTTCCGTAGCACTCCTCTACTCTGCCCAGACGCGCCGCCACCCCCTGGGAGCACGGCCGTCGCCCCCTAGCAGAGCCACCGCCTCCCCCTTGCAGTGCCGCCGCCGCCGGATCTGCGCGCCGCTGGCTTCCCCCGCTCCCGTGCCGTCGGATCTCCATGCTCCCGCGCCGCCGGACCCCCCTGACGTCGTCGCCTTACCGTCCAAAGCAAGGCAATAGGACGCCTTACGGGGCCGGACCGCTCTACCGCTAAAGCGTCGCTTTAGCGATGCCTTGATAACTATGGATAGAACTATCTTCGAGGATTTCACTTGAAGAAACATAAAAACAATTACATCCTAGACATCAACTGTTCTAATTGATATAGCAACGTGGCAGACTTGGTTGCTGAAAAAGTAAAAAATAAATTACACCTAAGAAAGAAAATGGCATTACATCATGACCCCAACTTTTTTTCATGAACATGCCTATGGACATGTTTCATGAAGAGGAAAAGGACCCAAATACATACAAAATGAAATTTATTTTTCATGAACATACACTACATGAAACGTGAATGATTACATCGGCCAAAATAAATTACGTGGGCTGACCGATGTAAGTAAATAAACTTAGGTCGGATGGCGGCAGCCGAGGAAAGTTAACTTACGTCGGCCACAGTCCCGCGGCAAACGTAATTTAGGCGACCGATGTCATTAAATGCGCTACTTACGTCGGCTCAGACTTAGGCCGCCGTAAGTTAGTAGGCCGATGGCATTTAACGCACTACTTACATCGGCCTTTCCCAAGGTCGATGTAAGTTAGCCGGACGATGTACGTAAGCGCTGTAGGATTGAAGAGCACGTGAAAAGCTGGTGAATGGTAGATTTAAAAATCTTACGCAGCGGAAACAATTAAACCCCAACCCCTTCGGCAGAAAAACGATCTATTAAAGAAATTGTGTGTGAGACTAATCTAAATATGTTTCACCGTGACAAAAGTGATAGATATCAGAGAGAATCAAGTCACGAAGACAACACAACCAGAATCACTCAAATACGTCGAGAACAACTCAAGTTATGATCAAAAGATCAAACAAAGGTCAATCTGCCCTACTCGAGAAAAACAGTTTCTGGAATGCTGCAAAGAAACTCGTGTAGATAAAAAAACCACAAATCCAATGACCGTGAAATTTTTACAGATGATAGATAATCAAGTTGTGAATACAACACAAAAAGAATCACGTCAATTGGATCTGTAAAACTCGAGTTATGATAAAACCACCGATGAAAGGTAGTGCTGTCCATAAACTCGACGAGTAAAACTTGTCTGGAACAAGTCAGACGAACAAGGCACAAAAGTTCCTTCAAGCTACGAATTTTATTCAATAGAACACAAGAGGAACAGCCCCAAAGTCGTGCACCACGAGATCTGGCCTCCCTTGCTTATATAACCAGCTCGAAAGCCAACTCAACTCAAATCAGGAACCTAATCCTACTCTGTTCACGAATCGTAACTTTCCATAACTGCTTAGGATTCTTCTATACGCAGATAGAAGCAATCTTAAGACTTCCAAACACCTTAGGAACATATACCACATTCCTAAACAACTCAAATTCGTGACCCACACGAAATCCTATCATAACCAACTCAAATCTTTCCATATTTGAGTCAAATCCGACTCAGCCGCAGCCTGAGTCCATAACCTAGTCGGTTGGACCTTTCCGACCAACTCTTTACGTCCACATCTCTTCATCACGTCTCAGAACCATGTAGCCACGTTTATGCACTCCTTGCACACGTGCAAATATCTTCCAATGACGTCCACGATACCTTCACATGCATTGTTCTTGATTCAATCATGCTGCGCAACCTCCTGATCAGCTCAACCACAATTCCTCCTGAATTTGGTTGTTGGAATCTCATCTCCTCCCTGAGACTAGTCCAATGGATCCCGTCACCAACCATGTCTTGAACTCAAGCAACACCTGCACATGAATAAACAACCAATCCATACGAGCCCAAGTCCTCGACTTGACTCAAGTTAGTTTCGAACACAACACCCTACGTGAGAACCTCATATAAGCATGTTGCAAAACCACAGTAACACGATATCATCCATGTTAACCAAAAATGCACCAAAGACTTATCAAATGAATACTAAGCAATCTTTACAGAGATGTAAAGCCAGTACGAAACATTGCAAATGAAAAGCAGAAGCACTGCGGTCAAGTTCTGGACATTTCCAGAGCAAACCGGAGCTTGAGCTGGAGCTTACCAAAACTAGTAGAGTAAAGCACCTACCGGAGCTTACCAAAAACTAGCAGGACCTAGCGCCGGAGCTACCCAAAACAAACCGAACCTACTGTCGGACCTTGCTGTAGCTCGGTGCTAGAGTCGGACCTTGATAAAAAGGTGTTTTGGTGATATTCAAAACTTTTATCGTCAAAGCAAGTGTATTCACTACAAGCCAATGTATTCAACACACATAGGTCTTACAATCTCCCCCTTGATGAATGCATTGGCAACACCATTTAAAATCCGAACATTGGCTTATTAACAAAAGTTTTGAAGGTAATTTCTCCCCCTTTGTAAATCAAAAGTAAAATGAGAAGAAAATCCAAAAATTATCTCATATTATCTCTCCCCCTTTATTATCTCTCCTTATGCACATATTTTCTTTCTCTTCATGCTTATCTCTCCCCCTTTGACAATGTATTCAGCAAGTCATGAGCATATAAACAAATTATCTCTCCCCCTTTAGTTGTTATGAGCATATTATAACATATACATATAAACAAAGCTCATCCAAGTCATACTATCAAGTACCTTACATTATCACATCAATGAAATACATAAAGTAGTGTAAGCCATGCTAGAGATCAAATGTAATTTTCAATTTAAGTAAGTCATGATCTCACAAACTTAACTATTTCAAAACCTCTAGTTGCTGCATTTTAATATTTTTCAAAGCATAAATTTAGATCATATGATATTTGCAAGAGATTATATGCGCATCTGCCTTATTCTAACCAACCAAGCCAAGCCTATGTCATTTGACAATCAGAAGCTTAAGGACATGGTTTTAGTCATACACAACTTCTTCCAAGTTCATATCTAAGTGCAATGATAAGCCATCTTAAAAGAAGAAGTGCGATGCATGCATATTCTCTTGATCTTTTCTCAATTTATATTTGTTCATAAAAACTCAACATGTGAGTTGATTACTTGATTAATTCTTAATGATTAAAAGCACTTGTGAACATGTAACAAGTTCAAAACAGCAAGAAAGTTCGACCATGACCAGTTTTAGTGTAAGTAATTATTCTAATTACTAGACATGGCAAAAACTACAAAATGTATAACACGAACAATGTAGTAAGAACTTTCAGTATGTAAAAGGAATCATAAAGTCATATATGTATGAAATACTATGCTTATATTATTTTAATTTCATATTCACACATAGACTTCCCAAGTTTCAAAACTCCCCCTCAATTTAAGCCATGAGGATGCATAACCCCTATTTCACTACGAATGTAACAAAAACAAGTGAAATCCAAAGGTTTTGTAAAAATGTCAGCCAATTGTTGTTCGGTATCTACATGGTGAAGCACAATGTTTCCTTTTTCAACATTATCTCGAAGAAAGTGATACCTAATGTCAATGTGCTTAGTTCTAGAATGTTGCACGGGGTTTTTAGCAATGCAAATGGCACTAGTGTTATCATAGAACACTGGAATACTATCTAGATCAACCCCATAGTCCTTAAGTGTTTGTACAATCCAAAGAATGTGTGAGCAAGCACTAGCAGCAGCTACATATTCTGTGGATTGTGCAACTGAATTTTGTTTTCTAGAGGACCAAGCAACAAGAGAATTACCAAGAAAATGACAAGCACCGGAAGTACTTTTCCTATCAATCCTACAACCCCCAAAATCAGCATCCGAAAAATCTTTCAAAGTAACGGTTGAGGAAGAAGGAAGAAAAATTCCAAATTCTTGAGTTCCATGTAAGTACCTGAGAATCCTTTTGACGGCTTGACGATATGAAGCACGTGGGGAGGCTTGAAACCGTGCACTGAGACATACGTTGAATTGTATGTCTGGTCTTGATGTCATGAGGTACAAAAGTGATCCGATCATGCTTCTATATTCTTTTTGATCCACGGGTTCACCATCTTCATTAAGTCCAAGTGTTGTTGCAGTTCCCATTGGTGTCCAAAGAGGCTTGCTTTTGTCCATGTTGAAGCGCCTTAGGAGATCTTTTGTATACTTCGTTTGATGCACAAAGGTACCCTCCTTAGTTTGCTTGATTTGCAGCCCCAAAAAGTAAGTGAGTTCACCCATCATACTCATCTCAAATTCTGAACTCATCATAGCTGAAAACTTAGACACAAGATCATGGGAAGCACAACCAAAGATAATATCATCCACATACACTTGAACGAATAATGAGTCATTGCCATGCTTAAGCACAAAAAGAGTTTTATCAACCTTGCCCATGGTAAACCATTTTTCAAGTAAGAATGTTTTTAACCTATCATACCATGCTCGAGGGGCTTGTTTGAGACCGTACAAGGCTTTGGACAGTTTGTAAACATGATTAGAAAAATCTGAATTTTCAAAACCTGGTGGTTGTTTGACATAAACCTCCTCATCTATGTCATTAAGAAATGCACTTTTAACATCCATTTGATATAGCTTTAAACCAATAGATGCAGCAAAAGCTAACAAAATTCTTATGACTTCTAATCTAGCAACAGGAGCAAAAGTTTCATCAAAATCTAGACCTTCAACTTGAGTGAAACCTTGAGCAACCAACCTAGCCTTATTCCTTACCACAACCTCATCCTCACTTTGTTTATTTTTAAATACCCATTTAGTTCCAATTAAAGTGTGACCTTGAGGTGGAGGTACAAGTTTCCAAACATTATTTCTTTCAAAATTTTCTAACTCTTCTTGCATGGCAATAATCCATGATTCATTAGTGAGTGCGTGTGATATATCTTTGGGTTCAAATGAAGCAACAAAAGCAGAATGAGCATAAGAGTTTGGATCGCAAAACCTGGATCGTGTGACTCGTTCGTGCAAGCTTCCAATCATCTTATGTGGGGGATGATCTTTGTAAAACCGTAGGGGAACAGATGTCTCACAAGCTTCTTCTTCTTCATGTTCATCACAAATCTATGAGTTTGTGACTTGAGGATGATTTGAATCAGCATTGATGGTTGTTGGTGCTGATTGAGAATTAACATCCGGAGCTGAACCAAAGTCTTTAGCTGCTGAATTTTCGGGCAGCAGCTCCAATTCTTCCTCATCTGCAATGAAAATGCTCTCCCCTGCGGATATGGATCTGGACCTGCAATGTTTGAGCTAGTACCTGGGCTAGCTTCATCAAAAGACACTTCACAAGTCTCCACAATTTTGTTAGTGTCAAGTAAAAGCACACGGTAGCCTCTAGTATGAGATGGATAACCAAGAAACATGCCATCAATGGATCTAGGTTCAAATTATCAAGATTACCATGTTTCTTAACAAAACATTTGCAACCAAAGACCCGAAAGTGTGTAACACTAGGCCTATGTCCAAACCGGAGCTCATATGGTGTTTTACCTAGCTTAGCACGCAAGAAAACACGATTGGAGACATAATAAGTGGTTGCTAACGCATCAGCCCAAAATTTCCTAGGAGTTTGATATTCATCAAGCATAGTCCTAGCCATCTCAACTAAGGTTTTGTTCTTTCTTTCTACAACACCATTTTGTTGAGGTACATATGGAGAAGAAAATTGATGATCTATTCCATTTTCAGCACAAAAGTGATCAAAAGATTGATTTTTAAATTCAGTTCTGTTATCACTTCTAATTGCTTTTGATGATCCTGGGTGATCAATTGATAATCTAATAAATAAAGTTCTAAATTTACTAAGAACTTCATTCTTAGACACCATAAAGTAAATCAAAGAGTATCTAGAATAATCATCAACAATCACAAGAACATACCATTTTCCTCCGAATGATTGAACACGTGAAGGTCCTACAGTGTCAAGGTGCAAAAGTTGACACGGTTCAGTTGTCATGATCATTGTGAGAGGAGTATGTGAACCTGCAACCATATTAGCATGTCTACAAGAAGAGCACACAATTTCTTTGTCCCCTTTAAGCTTAGGCAGCCCACGTATGCGATCAAGAGCACTAACACGCGTTAGGTGATCAAAGCCTACGTGACCAAGTCTAGGATGCCAAAAATATAAGTCCTTTGAATCATTAGCAACTAGACACCTATGCTTATAGGAAGACATATCAAAATCAGCTTTAAAAACTCTTCCAAACCGAGACATGTTAAAAATAAGCTCACTATTTGAACTTACAACTTTAGAGAAGTTTTTATTGAAAATAATTTCCAGATTTTGATCTAGCAATTGTGAAACGGAAAGCAAGTTGTATTTCAAATTTTTGACAAGTGCCACATCCTTCAAAGTGTAGTGATCATTTACTCTAACCGAACCCTTAGCAATTATAGGAGTTGAGGAATTATCGGCAAAAGTAACATTCTCTACACATGACACAAAAGAGAGGGAGGACAACCAATCTTTGTTACGGGTCATGTGGCGTGAGCAACCTGAATCCACAATCCAAATGTTCTCTTTCCCCAAACGTGTAACCTACATAGAAGCACAATACATCGATGACTCAGTACTGGGGTTAGTCAAAAGGCATTTAGGAATCCAGTACTGAGTCACGCGACGTGCAGCAGGAAAAACACGCGAAAGCTGAAACAAAGCAGCAGGTTTATGAGTCAAAGTTTGAGATTTTTTATTCTTAACTACTGACCTATAAGGTGTTACTTGTGTAGCACAAAAATCAGTAGCTCCAGAGGCAAAAACAGAAGGTCCGGAGGTAAACTTTGAATGTTTTTGACTCAAAACAGCATGTTGTACATTCGGTTCAATATGTGCAGCAAATTTTGCATGAAAGTTGTGAGATCTAGCAACCATTCTTTCCCTTTTCTGTTGTTTAGCTAGTCTATAACAAAAATCTATGACATGACCATCTCTACCACAGTAGGTACAATGAAATTTAACTTTGTGTTCATGTATAGATGAGCAAGCAATATTTTTATTTGAAACCGAATGAGACAACACTCTTGTAGATTTGAAAACCACTTCTTTTTGTTTAGGAAATGTTTGAATCAAACCACTTCCTAATGACTTTA
This sequence comes from Tuctoria greenei, assembly GCA_036927565.1. Classification (NCBI taxonomy): domain Eukaryota; kingdom Viridiplantae; phylum Streptophyta; class Magnoliopsida; order Poales; family Poaceae; genus Tuctoria; species Tuctoria greenei. The sequence continues at coordinate 155,876,286 of JAYESD010000006.1, forward strand.
CACTTTTAGGTGGATGTGCCTTAGCATGAGCATGAGAATCAAAACCTAAACCAGTTTTATCATTGCAAGACTTGGAAGAATTCAACAGCAAGTTTAGGTTCTTATTCTCATTACAAAACTGATCTAATGTCCTATGCATGTCATCAAGTTTATTGGACAGATCAAGGCAATTTTCACATGAAGTTTTTCCTTTTAATTTGCAATTGGAACAATATTTAACTTCATGAAAACGTAAAGCATTGTTCAATATAGAGATTTCATTCATAGCATCTTGCAGTTTCTTATCAAGATCATCACAACTAGAGCAATGCAAATCAATTGTAGAACAAGAAGTATCTTTCAAGTTTCCAATATTAAGTGCAGCAAGCTTTTTGTTCTTTTCAATTTCAAGTTCAAGTTTATCAAGTGTGGAGGTATGTGCACTTCTTAGGGAGGACAATTTATCATATATTAAGTCACATGAGGAACAAGAATCATCACTAGGAATCAAGGATTTCAAATGATTAATTTCAGATTCTAGTGACTCAATTTTAATAGCATTGTCCCTAAGCTTTTTGTCCTTTTTCTTAACAATAACAGTGGCACGAGAAATAGCATCACACATTTCTTTGCAAGTAGGACATACCTCTTCATTGTCGCTGTTGTGTTCTGCCTCCTCCATACTTGATCTTGACTTGCCCGCCATGAAGTACAAGTTTGCCAAATCATCTTCATCTTCATCACTTCCAATGTCCACGTCGCTTGAGCCAAGTTCCTGGAGTGCTGAGATAAAACTGTTCACCAGTTGGCGACGTGTAAAACCCTTCTTTTCTTCGTATCTTTTGCAGAGGAGTGCTTCGTTCTTGTTTTCTTTTCATCCCAAGAAGTAGGACCTGAAAGGTTAGGGCAATCTATACGAAAATGTCATGTCTTACCACATTCGAAGCATCGTTGAGGTTCGGAGCTTCATCTCCTTCTGGTTCTCACATTTTGCAATGCTTTTGAGAACCTCGTAGAGAGAAGTGCTAGCTCCTCCTCTGGAAACTCCTCAATTTGTTCAAGGGTTAGAGAGGACAACAATGCAAGTGTACCACAAGATGAAGATTGCCCGGAGCTGGGCATATCACGTTGAGAAACAAAAGCAATAGACTTGTTGGGGTTCTTACGTGAGATTATATCAATTTCATGAGTTTTTAACTTGGAATATAGCTCATCTAAAGTAAGTGAACTCATGACAGTCGATTCACGAATAGATGTGACTTTCATCTCCCAAATTGACATATCTAATGCACTTAGCAATTGCCTAGCATTTTTAGCATCTGAAAAATTAACATTGACACTACGCAAGTTGCTGAGAATCTTATTAAAGCGGGCAAAAAGGTCATCAATAGACTCACCGGGTTGCATCTCGAAGCGCATGTATTCTTTCTTGAACATGTCTTGCCTTACCTCTTTGATCGTGTTGAATCCTTCGTGGTAGTCACAAAGTGCTTTCCACATATCGTATGCAGATCGGAGGTGTGCAACACGTTCGAAGTCGCTTTGTGTTAATCCTTGTATGATCAAGTTCCGAGTCTTGTTGTTGTTGTCGACATCTCTCATATTTGTAGCTGTAACTTGATCGTTTGATGGCACTTCGTAAGGCTTGTATACCTTCTCCCATATTGCAAAGCCTTGTGTCTGGATGAAAGCCTCCATGCGTGCCTTCCAAACCTGAAAATCAATACCAGCGAACACACGAGGTTTGGCAGAGTACTTCTCCATGATGATTAGTCAAAAACACGCACAAATCACAAAGATTAGAGCACCATGGCTCTAATACCAATTGTAGGATCGAAGAGCACGTGAAAAGCTACCATAGGGGGGTGAATAGTAGATTTAAAAATCTTACGCAGCGGCAACAATTAAACCCCAACCCCTTCGGCAGAAAAAAGATCTGCTAAAGAAATCGTGTGTGAGACTAATCTAAACCTGTTTCACCATGAAAAAAGTAATAGATATCAGAGATAATCAAGTCACGAAGACAACACAACAAGAATCACTCAAATCCGTCAAGAAAAACTCAAGTTATGATCAAAAGATCAAACAAAGGTTAATCTGCCCTACCCGAGAAAAACAGTTTCTGGAATGCTGCAAAGAAACTCGTGTAGATAAAAAACCACAAACCCAATGACCGTGAAATTTTTACAGATGATAGATAATCAAGTTGTGAAGACAACCCAACAATAATCACGTCCATTGGATCTGTAAAACTCGAGTTATGATAAAACCACCGATGAAAGGTAGTGCTGTCCAGAAACTCGATGAGTAAAACTTGTCTGAAACAAGTCGGACGAACAAGGCACAAAAGTTCCTTCAAACTACGAATTTTATTCAATAAAACACAAGAGAAACAGCCCCAAAGTTGTGCACCACGAGCTTTGGGCTCCCTTGCTTATATTACCAGCTCGAAAGCCAACTCAACTCAAATCAGGAACCTAATCCTACTCTGTTCACGAATCGTAACTTTCCATAACTGCTTAGGATTCTTCTATACGCAGATAGAAGCAATCTTAAGAGTTCCAAACACCTTAGGAACATATCCCACATTCCTAAACAACTCAAATTCGTTACCCACACGAAATCCTATCATAACCAACTCAAATCTTTCCATATTTGAGTCAAATCCGACTCAGCCGCAGCCTGAGTCCATAACCTAGTCGGTTGGACCTTTCCGACCAACTCTTTACGTCCACATCTCTTCATCACGTCTAGGAACCATGTAGCCACGTCCATGCACTCCTTGCACACGTGCAAACATCTTCTAATGACGTTCACGATACCTTCACATGCATTGTTCTTGATTCAATCATGTTGCGCAACCTCCTAATCAGCTCAACCACAATTCCTCCTGAATTTGGTTGTTGGAACCTCATCTCCTCCCTGAGACTAGTCCGATGGATCCCGTCACCAGCCATGACTTGAACTCAAGCAACACCTGCACATGAATAAACAACCAATCCATATGATCCCAAGTCTTTGACTTGACTCAAGTTAGTTCCGAACACAACACCTTACGTGAGAACCTCACAGAAGCATGTTGCAAAACCACAGTAACACGATATCATCCATGTTAACCAAAAATGCACCAAAGACTTAGCAAATGAATACTAAGCAATCTTTACAGAGATGTAAAGCAAGTACGAAACATTGCAAATGAAAAGCAGAAGCACTGCGGTCAAGTTCTGGACATTACCAGAGCAAACCGGAGCTTGAGTCGGAGCTTACCAAAACTAGTAGAGTAAAGCACCCGCTGGAGCTTACCAAAAACTAGCAGGACCTAGCACCGGAGCTACCCAAAACAAACTGAACCTATCGTCAGACCTTGCTGTAGCTCGGTGCTAGAGTCGGATCTTGATAAAAAGGTGTTTTGGTGATATTCAAAACTTTTATCGTCAAAGCAAGTGTATTCACTACAAGCCAATGTATTCAGCACACATAGGTCTTACAAGCGATTTAACCCTAACCCGCACAAGACTCACGCGACCCATTCCACGTGCCCGTTTCCACCCGACGCCCCCGCCTTCGTCCCCATCTCGCCGTCACGCTACGCCGCCCGAGCGCCACCGCCCCACCTCGCCCGAGCTTCGCCGCTCCACCTTGCCCGAGTGTCGCCGCCCTCGAGTGTTGTTGCCCCCGAGCGACGCCGCCCACGTTGCTCGAGCGCGGCCGCCACCCTCCACCGAGCGCGATCACCACCCTCCACCGAGGGGCACCGAGCGCCCATCTAACTCCGTCCACACCGAGCGCTGCCCCACCACGCCATCGCCAGATACGGTGCCGCCTCCACGCCCCTACCCCCGTCGCCCAACGGCCGTGGCCGGCACCCCCGCGCCGTCGGTCGACGGTGCAGTGTTTTTATTATTATTTTCCAATTTCCAATTGTTTAGCAATTAGGATTAATTAGTTGCAATTACATTCAATTGTTTCCCCAATGTGTTTGTAGAGTAGTTTCAATTAGTTGCAATTACATTCAATTGTTTAGCAATTAGTTTTAATTAGTTGCAATTACATTCAAAATTAGTTGCAATTACATTCAATTAGTTGCAATTAGTTGTTTAATTGTTTAATTCTTTTTTAAATATTTTGATTGCTTGAGTGTTTATTTACGATATGAATATAAACGGGCTCTGGGCTGGCTCGACCCGGCAGAGCCCATTTATGGTCCGACATGGACATTTAGTAGTCACTTATGTGTATAGACGGGCACGAAAACGGTGCTCAGGTACGAAATGCCGGAACTGGACGTTTTTGGACAAAGTGGAACTTTCGATACACTTGTGTCGAAACAGTTACATGTCACATTATGAGTTGTGGACCTTCCATGGCGAGACAGCTTCTCAAGCTGTATAAAAAGTGGAGGCAAACAATGATGATGACATAGCCGGTCCCAAGACCGGATAATGGAGGAGGGGTTGTGATAGGCTTGGCGAGCCAACAACTATACTTAGCCATTCTCATGGAAATGAAACCCATTAGATATTCGTTGGGGCATAACCCTCTTAGCGACGCGCCATACCAGAATCCAGGTATGGTGTTAAGTGGGCAAGGGTCGGGTCGTCACCGCCTTAGTGGCGCGCCATATCGGAACCCGGATGTGGTGTTAAATGGGCAAGGGACGGATCGCCACCATCATAGTGGCGCGCTACATCATCGACCGGATGTAGTGATAAGTGAGCAAGGATCTTTGCATCTTACTCGATAAATGCAAAGGGTAAGGAAGCTAGCTGAGGAAACTAGGTTTCGGGTGGGTAGTTGGACTGTAGGATCCTTGATGGGAAAGCTACGAGAGTTAGTGGACGTTGCAATTAGGAGACGTGTAAATATCCTTTGTGTACAAGAGACTAGATGGGCATGTCAAAAGGCAAGAGATGTTGAGAATACCAGTTTCAAGCTTTGGTATTCTGGCTCGATTAGGACTAGGAATGGCGTAGGCATCTTAATAGATAAGAGCTTCAAGGATGGAGTAGTTGATGTTCGTAGACGAGTGGATAGGATCATCCTAGTCAAGGTAGTTGTGGGGGACCTTATCTTAATGTCATTAGTGCTTATACACCACAAGTTAGGCTCGATGTGAGCACTAAGAGACAATTTTGGGAGGACTTGGAGGATATGGTTAGTATTGTACCGATAGCCGAGAAGCTCGTCATAGGAGGAGATCTCAATGGCCATGTAGGTACAACTAACATAGGTTTTGAGGGGGTACACGGAGGTTTTGGGTGGGGCGATAGAAACCAGGAGGGTAAGGATATCCTAGACTTTGCCATAGCATATGACCTATTGGTAGCTAACACCCTCTTGAAGAAGAGGCTATCTCACTTAGTGACCTTTACTAGTGCCTAACATTCTAGTCAAAACGACTACATCCTCACCAGGAGAAGGGAGAGGGGGCATGTTTAGATTGTAAGATGATCCCTGGGGAATGTGTTGTGCCACAACATAAACTTGTGGTAGCCGACTTTCATTTCCACGCGCGTGTGTCAATAGACAAAGGTGTTAAAACCGCAAGAACAAAGTGGTGAAAGTTGAAGGATGAAGCGCAACAATCATTCAAAAGGAGGATGATCACGGAAGGACCTTGGAGTGAAGAGGAAGATGCAGATAGTATGTGGGTGAAGATGGCGACTTACATTAGGAAGGTAGCTAGGGAGGTGCTTGGATGGACAAAAGTTAAGAAACTTGTAGATAAATACACTTGGTGGTGGAATGAGGATGTACAAAAGGCCATTAAGAAGAAGAAAGAGTCTTATAAGAGTTGGCATCATGAGAGAAGCGCAAGCAACATAGCAAAGTATAAAGAGGCTAAGAAAAATGCAAGGCATGTTGTGAGTAAAGCAAGGGGGTAGTCCTATGATGCGCTATATGAGAGACTAGGGACAAAGGAAGGCAAAAAGGATATATAGAAGATGGTGAAACTTCCCGAGAGGAAGGTGAGGGATCTCAAACAAGTCAAATGCATTAAGGATGATGCAGTTTGTGTTTAATTAAAGGGTGAAGATTAGGAACAGATGGTGGGACTACTTCAATGGACTATTCAATGACAGGAATGAGAGCATTAGGTTCGAGTTGGATGACAATTTGATGACAACAACAGGCGATTCATGCGGAGGATACAAGAGTCTGAGGTTAGGGAGGCCTTAAAAAGGATGAAAGGGGGAAAGGCCCTCGGCCCCGATGATGTCCCCATTGAGGTGTGGAGATTTCTAGGGGATATAGCAATAGTATGGCTCACTAAACTATTCAACCGCATTTTTCAGTCAAACAAAATGTCTAAAGAGTGGCAGAAAAGTATTTTAGTACTCATCTTCAAAAATAAAGATGTTCAAAGTTGTACAAATTATCTATAATTAATCTTATGAGCCGCACTATGAAGCTCTGGGAGAGAGTGATTGAACACCTTTTGAGGAAAGTGACCAATGTCACTAAAAACTAGTTTGGTTTTATACCTGGGAGGTCCACTATGGAGGTGATTTTCTTACTCCGGCAGCTTATGGAGAGATATAGGAAGCAAAAGAAGGATCTACATATGGTGTTCATTGACTTGGAGAAGGCATACGATAAGGTACCAAGGCCGGTCATGTGGTCGGCGCTAGAGAAACACAAAGTCCCAACAAAGTACATTAACCTTATCAAGGATATGTACGATAATATGGTGACAAGTGTGCGCGTAAGTGATAGTGAGACCAATACTTTTCCTATCACAATAGGGCTACACCAAGGATCAGCCTTAAGCTCATACATCTTTTCCTTGGTGATGGATGAGATGTCGAAGGATATACAAGGGGATATCCCTTGGTGTATGCTCTTTGCTGATGATGTAGTGTTGGTAGATGAAACTAGGGATGGCGTTGATAGAAAATTGGAGCTATGGAGGCAGACCTTAGAGTCCAAGAGGTTCAAACTTAGTAGAACCAGGACCGAGTATATGAGGTCCGACTTTAGTGATGTCGAGTGCGAGGAGTGAAATGTTAGTTTACAAAGACAAGTAGTATCTAGGAGAGACACATTTCGATATTTAGGATCAATGTTACAAAGCAATGGTGATATTGACGAAGATGTTTGCCACAGGATCAAGATCGGGTGGATGAAGTGGCGACAAGCATTTGGGGTCTTATGTGATAAGAAGGTTCCACAAAAATTAAAAGGAAAATTCTATAGGACAGTGACCAAACCAGCAATGCTGTATGGAGCAGAACGTTGGCCAACTAAAAGTACTTCTTTTCTAATAACTGTTACAACAAACTCATCAATTTGTTCATCGATGTCGTTCTGCATCCTCACAAAGTGCCTAAAGATATGTATAAGTTGAAGAAATCTTTTTCTGATCTCGATATAAACTACGAGAAGATTGATGTGTGTCCGGACAACTGCATGCTTTTCTGAAGAGAGCATGTCAATGAGAACAAATATTTAAAATGTAATCAACTGAGGTTTGTCGAAGTTGTTAATAACAATGGTGATACTGTGATGACAGAAGTCGCACGTAAGCAGCTTCATTACTTACTCGTGACACCTAGATTGAAGCAGTCATTCCTTTCAAAAAAAATCGCCAGACACATGAGATGCCACAAAGAAGGTGAACGTCAGAATAATAGAGTCGTGAGGCATCATGAAAGGCACTGGACCGGTTCGATCCAAATTTCGACCGTGAAGCAAGAAATGTTCGCATTGGGTTGGCGATAGATGGGTTCTCGCTGTTCAGCACAAACGCCACACCATACTCCTGTTGGTCTGTCTTTGTGATTTCGTACAACCTAATACCGGCTTTTTGCATGAAGTATGAGTTCATGTGTCTTAGCCTCATTGTACCTGGACTGATCATCCTAGATCACGTTGAAAGCATCTAGGCCCCCATGAGGTATGGTTTCGGTGATTAATGACAACCGTTGGTTATTACTAATGAGTTTGTGGATGCAAGGTCTCTCATATCACTCATCACACTTAATGAACTCTATATGTATATCATCTACTGCTCATTGGATATAATTGGAGACCCCTAAACAAACTATTTCACGAGGTCAATCGATTTTTATGAAGACTAAAAGAAAAAGCTCATATGTCAAAGTTACTCCATCGAATTTGACAACACCCAAGACTTGGTAATCATCAGAAGAATATTTCAAACCAATGTATAAGAGGTCACTCGAGCAAATTCCAAAAGAATCACTTAGAACAACTCGAAGCAGACAAAATCAACTCAACGGATCAACCGATGTTTCCAGAAAACAATACATCGGTCGAGTTGGTTTAACAGAAGAAAAAGACCTCAGAACTGAGTACTCACCGGATCATCCGATGATGAAGAAAGTGTTACGTCGGTCGATCATTCCAGTAAGCAATTACCCTGGACCAAGTGTAACACCGGATCATCCGATGTACAACTAGAACACATCGGTCAATCACTCTAGTAAGCATTATTTCTGAACCAATTCTGGATGAAGTGTCACCGGATCATCCAATGATGAGGCAAGTGTAACATCGGTCTATCAACGGTCATGTCTGACACAGTGACATCAGCTAATTTGGATTCGACCGATGACAACTGAAGGGAGAACATCGAATCATCCGGTGTTCGCAGAACTGTGATGTCATCCTACTTTTCCAACGGCTATTTCGTGGAAGCTGGCTATTTATACCCCTTCAACCAGCCATTTCGATAAGACTTGAAGCCTAGACCTACTCTACACATTACCAAGCATTCAAGGCATTGAGCTACCACTTTCATATCATTTACACCACTTGTACACCAAGAGATAGGCTAGAACTTGCTAGAGATAGTGCTTGTGTGCTTCCATTCTTGGTGATTGGAGTCTCTAGTATAGTGAGAGCTGTAAGGGAGTGTCTCTTAGTGATTGCACTCACTGTGTAACAGTCGGTGATTGGAGAGAGCCCTCCGGAGCTTGCCAAGTCAGTTGTGGAAGCCCGGAGGATCCAACTTGTGCAAGGCTTGAGCTCCACCTTGCCGGGGCTGGCAAACGGAGAAGTTTAGTGAAGATCCCTAGTCTCGGTGACTTGGGAGTGGCTATACCCTTTGGTGGGTGCCACAACGTGGATGTAAGAAGATCTTGACGATCTTGCCGAACCACGGGATAAATCTCCGTGTCTTCGTGTCTCCTCGGGAGTTTGCACACTCTTTCTCTCCCGTTACACTTATGAATTTCATTTACCGCAAGATTACTATTCACTTGAATGCATAGGTTGTTTGCATAGGGAATTGGGCTTTTAGTAGTTAAGTTTTTATTGCTCTAATTTTTGAAAAGAAGCCCAATTCACCCCCCCTCTTGGGCATTCGATCCTTACAATTGGTATCAGAGCAAGGTTGCTCATTGGATCATTCTAGCTTCACCGCTAGAGAGCTAAAATGGCCAAGATTGGGGGTTTGGTTCCCATCTTTGAGGGCAATAACTTTGCCTATTGGAAAGCACGCATGCGTGCTTATCTAGAGGCTATTGCTCCCGAGGTATGGGAAGCGACCCATGCGGGGTTTGGTGAGCATAACTATGTTGGTGATCAAGTCAAGTGGGATGCAAAGGCTAGAAATGCTATTTATGAATGCATTAGTTAAGATGTGTTTGCTAGGATTGCTAGCAAAGAAAAAGCTTGTGAAATTTGGGCTTGCTTGATTGAAATTCATGAGGGTTCTTCTCGTGTTAAAGAACTAAAATATCATATGCTTAAGGCCAAATATGATGAGTTTAAAATGCTACCTCATGAAAATGTCAATGAAATATTTTCTCACTTGAATGTGCTTATTGAGGAAATTAATGCTCTTGATATTGCTTCTCTTGGCAAGGGACTCATCAACTGCAAGATCCTTATGCTCCTTCCTAAGCCAAAGTACAACATCATCAACTCCATGCTTCAAAAGGAATCTCTTGATCACATTGAAGTTTTGGAACTTATTGGAGAGATTCACGCTCATGAGATGAGTGTAATTGAGATGGTGGAAGAATCATCTTCAAAGACAATTGCTCTAAAGGCTTCCACCAAGAAAACAAGTCTCAAGAAATAGAAAGTGGTCGAGCCTAGCTCAACTGAAGAAGAGCAAGCATCAAGTGAAGATGACGATGATGAGCTTGCATTGATGATGATAAAATTCTCTCGCTTGAACTCCAAGATTGCCAAGAAGGGATACACCTTTGATCCCAAAAAGAAAGCATTTCTACCAAGGATAGACGACAACAAGACTTGCTATAATTATGGTGATCAAGGCCACATCTCCTATGATTGTCCAAAACCAGACAAAAGAAGAGAGAACCACAAGGGCAAGCATCACAAGCTTGAGGATAGTGAGGATGATGAAGAGGATAAGCCCAAACCAAGATTCTTTGGGAAGAAGAAGCATGACAAAGGCAAAAAGGCAAAACTCTTCCCAAAGAAGAGAAAAGGTCCACAAAAGGTGTTCATGTGTGAGGCAAATGAATGGATCACTGACGAAGAGTCTAGTGATGAACAGAGTGAAGTTGAAGAAGAGAGCTTGGCCGGCCTTGCCATTGTCAACAATGATGATTCATCTCTTCATCCACCTCCCATGTGCCTCATGGCCAAAGGTAAAACCAAGGTGAACTACAAAGTCGGAGGAAAGCATTGGGTACTCGATAGCGGGTGCACTCAACATATGACCGGCAACGATGGTATGTTCACCACCATAGAGAACCCCGACAATCATGAACAAGTCACCTTTGGTGATAACTCTAAGGGGAAGGTAATTGGGTTGGGTAAGATTGCCATTTCAAATGATTTATCTATTTCCAATGTATTGTATGTTAAGTCACTTAGTTTCAATTTGCTTTATATTGCACAATTATGTGATCTTGGACTAGCGTGCACCTTTAGCAAAAATGATGTTGTTGTGACTAGTGAAGCAAGCAAAGAACTAATCTTCAAAGGGTTTCGGCATGGACATCTCTACTTAGTAGACTTCTCCAACAAGGATGCTAGCTTGACCACTTGTCTTTTCACCAAGACGAGTTTGGGTTGTCTATGGCATCAACGCATAGCTCACATTGGAATGAGCAAGCTCAAGAAGTCATTCAAGCTCGGGATGGTGACCGGCGTGAAGGATGTCACATTTGAGAAGAACAAGCTTTGTAGCGCTTGTCAAGCCGGGAAGCAAGTTGCTTCTCACCACCCGATGAAGACAATGGTGTCAACCTCCAAGCCACTTGAGTTGCTCCACATGGACCTCTTCGGACCGTCCACATATCAAAGTCTTGGTGTTAATCTCTATTGTCTTGTTATAGTTGATGACTACTCTCGCTATGCTTGGACTTTGTTTCTAGGTGATAAGAGTGAAACTCCGGAAGTGTTCAAGACCTTCGCTAACCGTGCTCAAAGGGAATTTCCACTTCCAATCATCAAGGTCCGGAGTGACAACGGCACCGAATTCAAGAACTACAACATTGAGGAGTGGTGTGATCGCGAAGGCGTGAAGCATGAATTTTCAGCCACATACACCCCTCAACAAAATGGTGTCGTTGAAAGGAAGAACAAGACTCTTATCACTCTTTCACGAGCAATGCTTGATGACTATGGCACGTCCGAGAAGTTTTGGGCCGAAGCAATCAACATGGCGTGTCATGCCGCAAATCGGGTCTATCTACACCGACTACTTCAAAAAACCCCGTATGAACTCCTCATTGGGAGAAAGCCCAACATCTCCTATTTCCGAGTCTTCGGGTGCATGTGCTACATCTACCGCAAGAAAAGGCTCGGTAAGTTTGAACGAAGATGTGATGTTGGTATATTTCTTGGTTATGCATCAAACTCAAAAGCATATCGAGTATTCAACCAAACCTCCGGTTTAGTTGAGGAAAGTTGTGATGTTGAGTTTGATGAAACTAATAGATCCCAAGAGGAGAGTTTTGGTCATGATGAAATAGATGATGAGCCTCTACGAGAAGCTATAAAGAACATGACTATTAGAGACATCAAGCCCAAAGTTGAGGAGAGCCATGATCAAGGGGGAGCTTCAATTTCCAACATCAACACATCTATGGCACCTCAAGTTGACGAAGAAGAAAAAGATGATCCATTGCCGACACAAGATTCACAAGCCACACAACATCAAGAAGAAGAAGAAGTCCATGATCAAGTCCAACCACAAGAAGAGCAACACGCATCACCACCGCCAAGTGCTTCACGACCACTTATGAGGCATGGACGCATCTCCAAGGCACATCCGATTGATCAAATCATCAGAAGTCCGTCAAGGGGAGTGAGTACACGTTCTCGCTATTTCGCTACGTTTTGTGAGCACTACTCATTTGTTTCATGTGTAGAACCCACTCACATTGAGGAAGCACTCCGAGATCCAAATTGGGTGATGGCCATGCAAGAAGAACTTAACAACTTCATCCGCAATGAAGTTTGGGTGTTGGAGGAGCGATCCAAGGACAAGAACGTCATCGGAACGAAGTGGGTGTACCGCAACAAACAAGACAAGAATGGTGTTGTGATCCGCAACAAGGCAAGACTTGTGGCCAAGGGTTTCTCGCAAGTTTAAGGACTAGACTCTGGAGAGACATTTGCTCCGGTCGCTCGGCTAGAAGCTATCCGTATACTTCTTGCTTTTGCATCACATCATAACATAAAGCTTTATCCAATGGATGTGAAAAGTGCCTTTCTTAATGGTTATATTAACGAGCTTGTTTATGTTGAACAACCTCCCGGATTTGAAGATCCAAGGAATCCTAATCATGTGTTTAGGTTGCACAAGGCGATCTACGGGCTCAAGCAAGCACCCAGGGTGTGGTATGAACGACTACGGGATTTCTTGATCATGCAAGGATTCAAGATCGGGAGGGTGGACACTACACTCTTCACCAAAGACATCGACGGAGAACTATTTGTTTGTCAAATTTATGTCGATGATATTATTTTTGGTTCAACTAACGAAGCTCTTAGCCATGAGTTTGGCAAAATGATGTCTAGGGAATTTGAGATGTCGATAAATGGAGAGCTCAACTTATTCCTAGGATTTCAAATCAAGCAACTTCGAGAAGGGACCTTCATCTATCAAGAAAAGTATACCAAGGACCTCTTGAAGAAATTTGAGATGGGAGATTATAGCTCAAGAAGCACTCCAATGGCAACAAATTGTCATCTCGACGCGGATAAGGACAGTAAACCTGTTGATCAATCTAATTATCGTTCTATGATTGGTTCATTGCTTTATCTTACCGCATCTAGGCCCAATATCATGTTTAATGTATGCTTGTGTGCTCGCTTTCAAGCGACACCTAAAGAATCGCATTGGAAGGCGGTCTTTAGGATACTTCGGTATCTCAAGCATACCCCAAGTGTAGGCCTGTGGTACCCTAAAGGTGTTAAATTCCATCTCTTGGGTTACTCGGATTCGGACTTTGCTGGATGTCGTGTGGATCGCAAGAGTACCTCCGGTGGGTGCCACTTGCTTGGGTGTTCCCTAGTATCTTGGTCTAGCAAGAAGCAAAATTCTGTTGCTTCGTCCACAGCGGAAGCGGAATATATAGCGACCGGTGCATGTTGTACCCAAATCCTTTATATGAAGCAAACCCTTTTGGACTTTGGTGTTAAACTTGGTTGTGTGCCTCTCCTTTGTGACAATGAAAGTGTGGTTAAGATTGCTAAAAACCCCGTTCAACACTCCCGCACTAAGCATATTGATATTCGCCATCATTTCTTGCGGAACCATGAAGCAAAGGGAGACATCTCCTTGCGAGGTGTTAGGTCCGAAGAACAATTGGCGGATATCTTCACTAAAACACTTGATGAGAAAAGCTTTTCTAGACTAAGGAGTGAATTAAATGTGCTAGATGCATCGAACGTCATGTAAGTTGCCATGGTCATGTAAGAATGCATCACATATAGGTCTTGTCTAACTTTCAAAGGATAGGGGTGAGCAAGGGTTAGCTTGGGATGGAGGTTCTTTTGGGTTTCCCCATGGCTTGGAGAGTGGCTCTCCCTGAAGAAGCCTTTGAAAGGTTCAAATTTGGCAAGATAGATTTAAATTTATGTCTTGCATGATGCCTGCCATATAGACGTGCACTCATGTTTAATTTCCTGCATTAAAAATTGTTTGGCATTGCATACGGTAGATTGTCACAAAGGGGAACCCACCTCATGAGAAAGAGACTTGTTTGAAATGCAATATCACAACTCATATGATGTGGAAAGAACAAAATGTTAGGTGCGTTATTGCCTAAAGGAACATGCTTTAAAGAGATAGAAGTCTTCATCCTCTAGCTCACAAAGCATGGGCCTTACATTTTATTTGGATTTCTTCCTTGATTTTTCGGTGCTCTATTCGATTTAGGGCTTAGCCAAGTTATTGGCAATTAGTCTTTTTGAGGGGTAAGGGGTTGCCTAGAAAATACTAAGACATGTGTTTCTCTTTGTTTGATTGTTTGAGTCAAAGAACATATATGGGATGTTGTTGTTTTGTGGTCATCGGATTATCCGATGCTTAGGGCAGGAGCTTCATCGGATCAGTTTGTGCTCAAGTGCCAAGGGTCAGCTCAGTCAGAAAGTCAAATCAACCGATGAGTTCATTCTGAGAGACATCGGAGCATCCGATGTTAACATTTCTGGAGTTGTGCCAAATTCAACCGATGCTAACCGCTTCCACGTCGGATCATCCGATGCCGAAGGTGCCTCTGGAATACCCTTACTGTACCATTCGACCGATGCACCTGTCATATAACGTCGGTTCATCCGATGTTAAATTTTGAGCTAGGGTTCGGGCCCCACCTATTTAGCGCCTCTTCGTCTCGTTTTTCTCTCTCCCCAACCTTGCTCTCTGCCACCGACGCTCCGCGCCCACACCTCCGCCGCCGACGCTCCGTGCTCTCGCCCTGCCGCTGCCCTCCGGACGCCGCCGCCTCCGGCCGCCGCTGCCCTCCGGCCACCGCTGCCCTCCGGCTGTCGCTGCCACTCAGCGCCGTCGCCCCACGCAGCGTCGCCGCCGCTGCCCCACGCAGCGCCGCCATCGCCGCTCCACGCAGCGCCGCCGCTGCTGCCCCACTCAGTGCCTCCGCCGCCCTGCGCCATCGTTCTAGGCGCCGCACCGCCGCCCTCTGCGCTGCCGTGCTGCCGCCCTCCGGTCGTCGTGCTCTCCGTCGCACCGCCACCTCATCTTCGCTGCTAGGGATCGCCCGGTCGCGCCATTCTTTGCGTCACCGTCTCGTGCGACCGGCTTCGTGTCCCGCGACCTCGTCTTCGCCGTCGTCACTCGTCTCATCAAGATGGGTCGTGACAAGAAAGGAAAGGGCAAGGCAATTGACTAGCTGGCCGCTAAGAAGCAGAAGCTGTCGAAGGAGGAGAAGAAAGCCCTGATGCCCGTTCGCGCTGCTGAGGAGCGAGAGCCTGGCTGAGGAGGATCACTAAGGATCCAGGAGGCCCGACAGAGGCAGCCTCCGGTGCGTGAGGAGCCAGAGGAGGAAGAGGAGCCTGAAGTGCCACTTATTCGCCGGCGCTCAGTCAGGACCCGTGGGGGTCATCCAGCTGCAGCCCCGAGACCGAGACCCTCTGTCGCTGAGCTTCGGGAGGACAGGGCAGCCCAGAGAGTCATCTATGAGATGGACACCAATGTCCGAGTTGGTGAGGGTGTCCGCCTGACAGATTACAGGAAGTTGAAGGCCAAGCAGCTCAGGAAGCTCAGATGGAGCATTCTACTTGAGGAGTGGTTCCCGCAGCCCACAGAGTCACTTGTGGACAGTCGCTTCTGGACCCTGACATAGGCGTCGTTGTACGAGACTTACAGACGTCGGGGCCATAAGCTCTTTCAGCATAACTTTCTTGACTGGGATCAGCTCGCACTTGCAGCCGGAACTGAGATACTTACTTTGAGAGGTACAGAGGGCTAGTGGAGCTGATGTCTTACCAGCAGGGTGCCTACGTGGAGGACTGGGTCCGAGTGTTCTATGTCACACTCTACGTCTCTGAGGGCCGCAGATCCATTGATTTCATGTTCATGGGCCAGCATCACCATATGACTCGTCAGACCTTG
The DNA here is from genome assembly GCA_036927565.1 of Tuctoria greenei. Classification (NCBI taxonomy): domain Eukaryota; kingdom Viridiplantae; phylum Streptophyta; class Magnoliopsida; order Poales; family Poaceae; genus Tuctoria; species Tuctoria greenei. The sequence continues at coordinate 155,892,292 of JAYESD010000006.1, forward strand.
GGACAGCTGCTAGGAGTGGATCTCCATGACACCTGCCTGCACGAGAGAGTATATGGATAGGCTGACCCACCGAGGAGGCCGCTCACTCGAGGTGTGGCACCACCTTTTGAGGAGATACGATCACTGTTTGCTCAGCCCTTCTCTCCTGACCAGCCGAGGGTATCGGCTCTACTCACTCCAGCTGCGCGCACTATGCACCTTGCCTTGCGCCGCACACTTCTACTGAGGTCCGGCTACCTTGAGGGGTTCACCAGTCTGCAGCAGACCCTCCTGTTCTATGTCATGAACGGGATGGAGTTCGATATTGTGGATATCCTTATCTATGAGATGGAGGACGTCATTATCGATGGAGTTGGGATGATGAGGCAGCTTGTGTTTGGCCACTGGATCAGGCACTTGCTCTCCTTGTTGGCTCCAGAGGGGTCCGCCGTACGTGACAATCTCACTGATGAGAGCGTCACACGGTTCGAGCACTACCGTGCTCCAGCTCCTAGAAACCGCCGCCTTGGCCGTCCAGTTGAGCGTCAGGTCCATGCTCGTCTATCTTAGGAAGATTGGTCAGATCTGGAGAAGGAAGATGAGATCCTAGCACAGGCCGAGGCTCAGGGAGGGGATCTACAGCACATCTGGTCGGAGAAGTACACTAGTGACAGTGTCGAGGAGTACTTTCCACCTCCTCCCTCACCCAAGCAGCCGACGTGGAGGCTGGAGGCTCAACTATGCCAGCACCTACTCCACCTCCGGTGTTCGAGGCACAGGTCTCTCAGCCATCTGAGCTCACCTCTCTTCTACAGCAGATGATTGAGCAGCAGCGTCTAGATCGGCTTGCAGCTGAGCAGGCCAGAGTTGAGCAAGTTGCGCGTCTCTTTGAGCTCCAACAGCAGCAGCAGGAGATGCAGCGACAGATTGCCTGCGAGAGGCGAGAGGACACTGACAGGCTCACCGGGCTGATTGATCAGATGCACCAGCGTTCTCTTGACCAGCAGCAGCAAACGCAGCAGGCCGTGATGGGCATTCTGGGGTTGATCACCAACCTCTACACTCATACCGGGATTGCTCTGCCGTCACAGCTTCCAGGTCTAGCTCCAGGTCCGCCTGTCCTGGCTCCAGTCTCAGCACCAGTGCCGACCATGCCAATTCCGATGATCAGTATGTCCCCACTGCTTGCTCCAGGCGCACCTATCCACTCTCCCCTGCCGGCTACGACACTCTTCCAGCAGATTCCGGCGTCCGTGGTCAGTGCCCCACTACTAGCAGTCCAGACTCAGCAGGCACCGACAGCAGCTCCCACGGCACCAGTTTCCTCCACTCCAGCCTCAGCAGCAGCAGGCAGCAGGTCCGACGACAGCACCCCCAACGGCGACCAGTTTGTCATCGCCCTGAGCGCTCAGGATCCTTAGGCACTCGGCTTCCCTTTTTGTTTCTTGATGCCAAAGGGGAAGAAGAGTCAGGGGGAGGGATAGTTTAGTCCCAGGGGGAGTCCTAGTTGTAGGGGGAGTGTATCTTTTTTGGGAGTCTTTTGTAATTTGGTGATTTTCTACTTTTTTGCTTTCTTGAGTTATCCATGTGCCACTTAATTCTCTCATTTGTTTCATTGATCGCTTTTGAATCTTCAAGTTTCGTGTGCTGGATCTTGTACTCTTTGCATATCCTCTTGAGTATCGTATTCTTAATCTCATTACAATTATGCTTTACTCATTGTGTTGTCATCAATCACCAAAAAGGGGGAGATTGAAAGCATCTAGGCCCCCATGAGGTATGGTTTCGGTGATTAATGACAACTGTTGGATATTACTAATAAGTTTGTGGATGCAAGGTCTCTCGTATCACTCATCACACTTAATGAACTCTATATGTATATCATCTACTGCTCATTGGATATCATTGGAGACCCCTAAACAAACTATTTCACGAGGTCAATCGATTTTTATGAAGACAAAAAGAAAAAGCTCATATGTCAAAGTTATTCCATTGAATTTGACAACACCCAAGACTTGGTAATCATCAGAAGAATATTTCAAACCAATGTATAAGAGGTCACTTGAGCAAATTGCAAAAGAATCACTTAGAAAAACTCGAAGCAGACAAAATTAACTCACCGGATCAACCGATGTTTCCAGAAAACAATACATCGGTCGAGTTGGTTTAACAGAAGAAAAAGACCTCAGAACTGAGTACTCACCGGATCATCTGATGATGAAGAAAGTGTTACGTCGGTCGATCATTCCAGTAAGCAGTTACCCTGGACCAAGTGTAACACTGGATCATCCGATGTACAACTACAACACATCGGTCAATCACTCCAGTAAGCATTATTTCTGGACCAATTCTGGATGAAGTGTCACCATATCATCTGATGATGAGGCAAGTGTAACATCGGTCTATCAACGGTCATATCTGACACAGTGACATGAGCTAATTTGGATTCGACCGATGACAACTGAAGGGAGAACATCGGATCATCCGGTGTTCGCAGAACTGTGATGTCATCCTACTTTTCCAACGGCTATTTTGTGGAAGCTGGCTATTTATACCCCTTCAACCAGCCATTTCGATAAGACTTGAAGCCTAGACCTACTCTACACATTACCAAACATTCAAGGCATTGAGCTACCACTTTCATATCATTTACACCACTTGTACACCAAGAGATAGGCTAGAACTTGCTAGAGATAGTGCTTGTGTGCTTCCATTCTTGGTGATTGGAGTCTCTAGTATAGTGAGAGCTGTAAAGGAGTGTCTCTTAGTGATTGCACTCACCGTTTAACAGTTGGTGATTGGAGAGAGCCTTCCGGAGCTTGCCAAGTCGATTGTGGAAGCTCGGAGGATCCAACTTTTACAAGGCTTGAGCTCCACCTTGCCGGGGTTGGCAAACGGAGAAGTTTAGTGAAGATCCCTCGTCTCGGTGACTTGGGAGTGGCTATACCCTTTGGTGGGTGCCACAACGTGGATGTAGGAAGAACTTCACGATCTTGTTGAACCACGAGATAAATCTCCGTGTCTTCGTGTCTCCTCGGGAGTTTGCACACTCTTTCTCTCCCGTTACACTTATGCATTTCATTTACCGCAAGATTACTATTCACTTGAATGCATAGGTTGTTTGCATAGGGAATTGGGCTTTTAGTAGTTAAGTTTTTATTGCTCTAATTTTTGAAAAGAAGCCCAATTCACCCCCCCTCTTGGGCATTCGATCCTTACACGTCTCAATGTGATGTTAAAATTGTTGATCGGAGAGTTGAAAATGTTGTGGATAGGAGTCGAAGCGTACAATCGTTACAAGAAGCAGAAATTCAACCTTCAAAAGTCTTATTTGTGGCCCGTCCATGATTTTCCGGCATACGGCATGTTTTCTGGATGGAGCACTCACTGTCGGTTGACGTGTCCGATATGTGATTCGAACACCGATTTCTTTCAACTTACCCATGGAGGCAAGATATCTTACTTCGATTCTCACAGACGTTGGCAGCCTCCGAATCATGTGTTTAGACAACAGGGGAATGTCTTCAGAATGGACACAATTGGCACTAAAGGACCACCAAAACATCTTAATGGGTCAGAAATATCTGATATGTTGGACAAATTGGTGTCAGATGAAGGTCGTCCTGCATATTTCAAAGATTACGGAGACGAACACAATTGGACTCACATATGTGAACTTTGGGAGCTACCGTATGTGAAGTTATTGATTCTAAGGCACAACATTGATGCTATGTATCAAGAGTGTAACATAGCCGAATGTATCATAATGTATGGACATGACGGGCAAAACGAAAGACAATTTAAAGGCTCAAAAGGATCTCCCTGAGCTTTGTAACCGTCCAACTCTTGAGCTCTCTGAAAATGGTGGTAAACCACGCACTTCTTTCTGTCTTCGACCTAAAAAAATAAAGAAGTTCTCGAATGGTTCCAAAGTTTGAAATTCTCATATGGTTATGCAGCTAGTCTGAGACGAGTCGTTAATGTGAAAACGGGAAAGCTCATTGGATTGAAGAGTCATGATTATCACATAATCATGGAAAGACTTTTGTCTGTTATGTTTCGAGGCTACTTTGACGATGCAGTGTGGAAGGTGTTAACCGAGCTTAGCCACTTCTATAGACAACTCCGTGCTAAAGAAATCACGACAGAGATGATGAGTAAGTTGGAGAAGAAGATTTTGGTACTATTGTGTAAGATGGAAATAAATTTTCCTCCAGGGTTCTTCAATCCAATGCAACATCTCCTAATCTATCCTCCATTCGAAGCGAAAGTGGGCGGTCTGGTGCAATATAGGTGGATGTATCATATTGAAAGAGCACTAGGATATCTGAAATCAATGGTTGGTAACAGGGCAAGGGTTGAAAGGTAAATCGCCGAAGCTTTTACTCTTAAGGAGGTAAGATACTTCTCAAGTGTTTACTTTGTAGAGGAACACAATGTCAATACTTAGGCAATGCGGTACAATATGGACGTGCAACCTCCTTGTAGCAATATCTCCATTTTTGCAACAAGAGGCATTAATGTTGGTATTTACACTTCCTACGACGTTGACGAAAAAGAAAGGCGTGTTGTTTTCTTCTACATCTACGCTAATATAGATGAGATGGGGGAATATTTCGAGTAAGTGTTTGTCCTACATTTATGCTCATCAGTATATTTTGCAAAACATCTATTCTAAAAGGTTCTCTTTTCGTACAATGAGTTCGACAAGCAAAATTGGAGAAAGACATCAAACCTACGAGCAAACAAATAGAAAAGATGCGACGGGAAGGAATAAACAGAGGACCTAATTTTCTTTTCTGGTTTCGAGATCCGGTAACGTTTTCTCATTAATTTATGAGTATTAACAACATTTTCTTATAACTTACAAATATTTACAAAGTTCTCTAATAACTTCATCTCTTGGACAGTGGTTAAAGATGCCAACGTCCATGAAGATTTGTGACAACTATCCTATGGAGTAGTTAAAGTTAGAAGCTATGGTCGACATGATGTTAGCAACTTTCATTCCCGTACAATTCAATTTGAAAATCTTCATCCTCTCGCTACAACATGTAATACCGAAGTTGTGACGAGGGCAGTCGATTCTCAAGAACGTGGAACTCATTACTATGGGATTATTAAAAAAATCGTTGAGGAAATTCAAACAATATTCTTTGATTGTGAATGGTTTGATGCCATCGTGATTCAACTAAACCAATTTGGCATGGTCAAAGTAAAACACAAGGAACAATTGAAGGAATTTGATCTATTAGTTCTTGCAAACCATGTAGAGCAAGTGTACTATCTATCTTATCTAATAGAAGGTGATTAATGGATTCTTTTACCCTGGAACGGTGCCAGCAACTTCGAGAACCCAGCAGGGTAGTCAATGCCCCCGTAGACCTATGTCGACGGCCCACCGGCACGGTAGGCTGGTCCACCGTAGCCCGGGTGGGCAACGTACGCTGCCTGAGGACGCGGTTGGCATGGAGACGCGAGACCCAGAGACGGCCCAGGCCACATAGAGATCTGGCCAGTCCACGGGTTGTAGCGTGGGGGCCAAGCTGCTCCTCCCCAGCCATTGCCGCCACTACCACCACCAGTAGCAGGAGCAAGCATCGTAGTGCTACCAGCACCAACGCCTCGGCCACCGCGCTTACTGCGATGTCGACGATTACCACCCCCAGAGCCTGCAGCAGTAGCTTGGGTGGTAGGCAGAGCAGGAGGTCGCAACGATGGTCCACCAGAGGGAGGAGGCTGTGGAGATTGCCCAGGGCTGTAAAAAGTTGTGGCAGGCCCGGAGCCAGTATAGCCACCAGAAGTGAGCTCCTCGAGCTCAAGGTCAGACCATACCTTCTCGAAGGTCGGGGGTGGCTCCACATGAAGGAGCCAGGAGCGAAGGTGGCAGTAGCGCTCATTCAGGCCCTGAAGGACCCGAAGGACAAGTGTGCTGTCAGCAACCGGCTCGCCAAGGTTGCACAAGTCGTCAGCCATGCCCTTCATCTCCCTGCAGTAGGCAGAGATGGAGCGGTTGCACGGTTCCCCAAAAAGTGCTGCTCAAGCACCAGCCACGCTCGACGTGCGGTGCCGCCACCGCACTGCCCGACGATGTCATGTAGCTCCTCGGCGAGGGACCCAAGGATCCAGGCTAGAACTAGGCTATCCATGTTGATCCAAGAATCATCCAACAGGGAGCCCTCCCATTGAACGTGGTCCTCGAGAAGGTACCGCCGCAACATGAGATGAAACACGTGACGCCATCGGGCGTACGCGGTGGAGTTAGAACTGAGGACGATCGGCATGAGTGTCCAGACGTTCTGAACTTCGGCCGCCTGGCGTGCAGAGCAGCGATGAGAGAGGCCGAGTAGGCGGAGTGAGTCCCAACATCCGAGGAAGATTCGTAGGTAGCACTGAACGGCCGGTGAGTACTTTCCTCGAGATGGTGAGACAGAGCGGCCGCAGAGGCACGCTCCTGCTCTAGGTCCAGAGCAAGTGTCGCTCACGCTCGCGAAAGGCGGCCAGTGTCGCAATAACACCAGACGTGTCGACGACAGTCGTGGTGACATGTCTGTACCGCCGAGGGGGGCAGCAGCCGCGCTATGAGCAGCGGCGACGCCAACCGCAAGAACAGTCATCGCCGGCAGGACGGTGGACACGCCCGGCAGGGGCTTGAGACCGGCGATGTAAGGGGGCAACGACTGTGTGATCCCGGTAGTAGTAGTGGGCCCTCCTGGCCCCAAGACACCGGTCATGAAGGCGACAGCGCCACCACCGGCAACTGGTCCACCAGAGGCTAAGCCGCCGGCGGCGCCAGCAAGGACAGGCGGCGACCGGATCTGAGAAGAGGAGTCCGGGGCGACCAGATCTGGATCTGAGGGAGCCACAGCACAGCAGTCAGCGGTGCGACCGTGGCCTGGATCAGTGCAGTCCCGGCCAGGAGCGGTGTGGCCGCGGCCAGAGGGGCAGCAGCGGCCGCTAGAGGGCCGCAGTGGCCACCAGGGGCGCACTGGTGGCCTGGAGTGGCGTGGCCGCGGCCAGAGGGGCGGTGGTGGCCGTGAGATTGGCAGGGCGGCCTGGAACGACGCGGCCAGGGACGGCGCGGTGGCGACGACCAGGGACAGCGTGGCGGCGGTTAGGAACGGCGCAGCAGCGGTGGCGGCAGTCGGGGAGGGCGCGACGACGGCGGCCAGGGACGGCGCGGTGGCGGCGGCCAGTGGCGGTGCGGCGGCGGCGGCCAGGGATGGCCCGACGGCGGTGGCGGCTGGTCGATAGGGGAGAGAGAATAGGGTTAGGGTTCCCTAGCTAATGATACCATAATAGAATGTGATTAATGGATTGATTAACCCCATAGGAGTAGGTACACATATATAGCCCCATAGGGGCTGGTACATGGGTCAAGCCCAACAGAGATCACACATATAATCTAACATTATCCATGCAATAAACTCAATACTTGGTGAGTGGTATATAAAGTGAATCCTCGTGAGCGGTTATACGCTTCAGGAGATGATGATTATCATGAGGAAGCTGAGGTTGATGAGGTCTATCAAGAGAAAGAGTTGCCAGACTCGTTCTCAATCGAGCCTGGTGTAGGACTCGATGACTTAGTTGGAGACGCTTAAGATATTGAAATGGACAAAGAAACACAAACAGAAACGGAAACTGAAAATATCGATGACTTAGTCGAGCCTACTGCTATGCATAAACCAAAACGAAATGCAATCAAAACGGTCACGGAAGAAGAAGATCGATGGGTTGGTTTAAGGAGTAGAGTGCATGACTATGACGTTGATGAATTTTGAAATTTATGAAGTAACGTTTTCTTCACTAACGTAATATGAATTTTGTATATTATCTTAGCATATTAATTAATTATTCCTTACAACAAGATGTCATCGAAGGGGAAGAGGAAGGCAGTGACAGGGTTTGCGCCAGCACAAGACCCTTTCTCAGGTACCTCGTCGGCAGGGAGCAGATGATCCCAGCTGCTGCCGCACGTTCCAGAGTTTGTTACTCGGGTCCAGTCGGGTGACGTGCGCACAGAAGTAAATTTCAGTTGACAATCCGATTATTTTAAATTGCACTTATAAATAATTATTTCTTATCATTCTTTTTATTTTTGCAGTCTGACTTAGAGTCATCTGAGTCGGAGTCAGAGGCTAGGGGGCTACCATAGGAGCCGGCTAGCCTCCCTTCGGGCTCCGATGGTGACCAGCCTTCCGGATCACAGGATGCGGTGGCACCGCAGAGGCGACGGACGAGGAGGGCCCACTTTGCGGCTCCTCCTCCAGTTCCTGCTCAGTGGATCACTATCCGTCCTATCGGAGACAGGTAAAAAACCGTATAGTATATCAAATATTAGATGTTGTCTTCCGTTACATAATGAGTTAACATATTTTGCAAATGTTGGTACGACTTTTGGTTCACGGGGGCCAGAAACACCACGGGCAGGTTAACAGTGTTCTGGGGGCTATAGTTAAGTTGCACTACCCTAGTGTCATCGACGGTTTCCCTGCCCTGTCGTGGGATGAATACGCTCGTGTCTCTCATGAGGTCCATGGCACCATTTAGAGAGTCATGTGGAACGATTTTATTGTAAGTTTAACTGTTTATTTTTTTCAACTCATTTAAATTGTTAATGCATATCACTTAAATATTTGTTTGCTTACAACTGAGGTACCAGGTAAAGGAACCAGGCATGGAGGAGCACGCGAGACGCGTGTTCCACTACAATGCTCAGAAGATCGCGATGGCAGTGTTATCCAACGCCCGGATCCAAGCCGTCAACGCGTAGCACAAGCTGCACCCCTGGGTGCAGCAGGAAAGGGGTCCATTTAGGAAGGACTTCGACACGTACTTGACAGAGGAGCAGTACGCGGATGTAAGTTTTTATTGTTAAATATTTACAATACCTATGTATGTTAACTGCATTGATGAAATATGAAATATGTGCATGTTAGTATTTTCTGGTTACAGGGTCGTCCTGAGGCGTACGTAGCTCTCTGTCGGCACTGGGCTAGCAATGCTTTCATCGCTAAGTCCATAAAGGCAAGACAATGTCACCTGGGGTCCGAGGGCAAGCATAACTCCGGCGGCAACGGCAACTTGCGTTTGGCTAAAAGCATGGTAAATACACTTTAAGTTCATTTGTGTTCATAATATATTTGTCCTACTAACACGGCTATATAGAGCGAGAGACTGGTCAGGAGCCGTCTCGGACCCAAGTTTGGAAGAGAGGTCACAAGGGAAGTGACCCTTCTTAGCCAGGGCAATGCAGTCAAGTCGTGGCCGATCGACTAGTAAGTTTTTAAAATTCATCAATTTCATTATAACAAATATTATGGATGGTGAGTTGGTCATTTGTTTCATTTCTTTTTCAATCTATCTTCTTCTACTTAGTATTTTTCATTTTCATTCTCTTGCAGGTTTGCCATTTTTGACAGACTTGTCGACTCGAGGTCGGCACGACCTCCGAGAGGCGCTTCATCGACACAAGCCTCGTCCGTTGGGCCATCAAGTGGTCGTCTCTCGCAGATCCAGTTGGAGCTCACTGTCTTGAAGAAGATGCTGGCGTAGACTCAGGCAGAGCTGGAGAGGTCGAGGGCGGAGCAAGAGAGGTCGAGGGCGGAGCAGGAGAGGGCAAGGGAGGAGCAGGAGAGGTCGAGGGCCTTTCAGGAGGTCACAAGCTTGTACATAGCCCAGATGCATGCAATGGTGGCAATAAGTAATTTAAATAACCGTAGTTTAATTTCATAGCATTTTAGTAACATATACCATCTAATATTTTGCAATGGCAGACTCTTGTTCGACAGAGCGGTCAGCATACCGAGATTCCTCTGTTTTCGCTGCCGCAGGTGACCCCGACACAGACGTCCCCAGCACAGGTGCCCCTGACGCAGGTAATAAACTCTTTCTTTAGTATTGTCGTATTCATTTCAATATTTCACATAGGGAGAGGAGGTAGAACATAGGGTAAGAGAGTGAGATAGAGGTGGAGTAAGAGAGAGACATAGGTTGTGAGAGAGAGGTGAGATAGAGGTGGAGTAAGAGAGACATAGATAGGGAGAGATGGAGTGCGAGAGAGAGGGTATAGTGAGAGAGAGGATGCTAGAGAGGGAGAGGAAGAGAGAGAAAGAGATGGAGAGGAAGAGAGTGAGAGATGAGAGAAAGAGAGGGAGAGGAAGAGAGAAATTGTGATAGAAAGAGAGGGAGAGAAAGTGAGGGAGAGGAAGAGAGTGAGAGAATGAGAGAAAGAGAGAGGGGGAGAGGAAGAGAGTGTGAGAGAAAGAGATAGAGGGAGAGGGAGAGGAAGAGAGTGAGAAGAGAGAGGTGGAGAAAGAGAGGGAGAGGAAGAGGATGAAAGTTAGAGAGAGAAGAAGAGTGAGATGAATTTGTAACATGTCTAACTCTAATGTTCTTTTGTAGGATTCGGCAAGGCGGCGTAAACTCCTTCGACACAGCTACCAATGCCTGGAGGGACGCGTGGAGATGAGCTTTTCGGCTCCAGAGGTAGTCGAGGGGCTAGCATGTAGCTCGATCGGAGTTTGTGTTGTGATTGATGTGTTTTGAATAATTTGAGACTGTTTCTTGCTGTTGTGTATATATATCTATGTGTAATGTTATTCTGTGAGCTCGCCATCGTGCAAGGCAGGTAGGTTCTGTTTTTTTAAATTAAATACATAACTTATGTCGGCTATGGCAAGGTCGACCTAAGCTAGCTCAGGTTAACTAACATTGGTTCGGCCATACCGACGTAAGTTAGAGCATGAAACTTACGTCGGCCAAGCCATAGCCGACGTAAGTTAGACCATGTAACTTAGGTCGGCTAAGAACGGCCAACGTAAGTCCTAACTTACGTCGGCTACCGACGGCCGATGTAATTAAGCTAACTTACGCCGGCAGTCGGTGTAAGTTAGCTTAATTACGTCTAACTGTCACGTCGGCCGATAACCGACGTAATTAAGGAAAAACTGGCATAATTAAGTAACTTACATCGGCATTTGACTTAATTAAGACGACCTATTGATCGGGTTTTCTGTAGTGATATCAAATGGTCGACCTACGACCTAACACCCAAATACATGAGTACTACTCGTGGTATGAAGTACAACTTGCTAACTTTTTGTAATTCATGTAATATATTTGAGATATAAGCAATACTTTACCTTTCATGCTACTAAGTCTACTTGAACTCGCTTCATTAGTCTTTTGCGAAGATTTAGATAACTCTAGAACAGAGATGATATCAGCTAGTTCCTGTTTCCTTTCCTTTATTCGGTGGAGAACTGCCGTTGGATCTGCTTCATTGATACTCACTTCCTGTTTGATATCATTTACAGTATTTTTTGCACAGTCCATGGTCCTTTCATTGCCTTGTAAGTGCCCTGTTGCATTGTTTACCTCATTAATCATTTCGTAATATTCTGAAATGTCATCCGAACCAGTGTCCGTTATTGCTGCTTCCATAGAAGCACAAAATGAATCTCTAGACAATCTGTCCTTAGCCTTCCATGAGGATCCAGAGAACTTCTGTAGAGAACCTTTTGCTTGGATATCATGTTGGGAAACATGTGCTCCACCAATACTCTTATCATTTCTTGTAACCTTTGGAGTTTTTGTTCCAACAGTGAACAAAGGCAATTCATCGTACTGTAACCAATCTAGTGCACTGTTTCCCTCATTCTCAACTACAAAACCAGTTGAAGTATCATTAACATCACTGTCCAGTATTGCATTCTCACTCTCCACGGCCGGAGCGTTGCCTGGACAGGCATCAAAAGCTGATTTCTTCTTACATTCAGTTATATCAAATACCAAAACTAAGAATCATGATTGGCCATCATAAGAAAATACTAAAACGTCACCAGAGTGAAGGTGATGATCAATGAAAAATTCCTTCCATCCATCCACAAAGCATAGTCCGTCTGAGTCTAGAACTGTTAGACTAAGGCCTTTTAGAAGTAGTTCGTTGCTCATTTTACGTAGTCCTTAACTGCCTCCTAGCATGCAACACCACGTTAGCCTCACAATCGGTTCCTCAAGTGCACAATGCGCTGGCCCTGTAACCACTCGCCCTCGATTCCTTCCTCAGGCGCACGATGCACTCCCTCTGTAATCACTCGCCCACTATGTAACCAGCCTATCTAAGGCCACCAGATCAATACAATCTGTGAGCTTGATTGCTACACGTTTACATGGTTATCAGAGCCCTGTAAATTTCATTATTTTCTCCCTCCCAACTCCTCCCAACAATGCCTGACATTGTCTGCTCCGCAGCCAGCCAAAGCTCCAGCACCATCTCCTCACAGAGCTCTGGCTCTGTTTCTACAGTATCCCTCACGGAGCCGCCCAATCCGTCAACATCACTGGCCTCGTCACTGTGCGGCTGGACATGTTCTCCACCTCCTATCGATGCTGGAAGCGTCTCTTCATGGTGGTCCTCGGTCGCTTCAATTTGAAGCACCACGTCGATGGCACTGCTCCTCGCCACGACGACATTCTCTGGGTTCAGGAGGACCTCACGGTTCTTATGTGGATTCATGCTACTCTCGCCGATGACTTGATGGATTTTTTCATGGATGATGACGTCTCTACCAACGATGTCTGAACCAAGATCGGCAACTTTTTCCCCCGGCAACAAATCGAGCCATGCTGTTCAGCTCGAACAAGAGCTACATGGCCTCGTCCAGGGAGATTGTGGCTGTCAGCCACAACTTATTGTCACAAGCTCAAGACTCTTGCCGATTCGTTGGCCGACTGTGACCAACCAATCTCTGATCGCGCTCTGGTGTTTCAGTTGATCCGAGGCCTTAATGCAAAATTTCATGTGCTGCGTCAGATACTTCTGGCCATATCATCGTTTCCAACCTCAAGGGGGCCCGTGATCAACTGATCGTCGCGGAGAATATGTTGGCTTCTTCTCAACCAACAACTCAGGACACAGCGCTTCATTCCAACGAAGTGCTTGCTGACAATGCCTCTGACAACAACTTCATTCACTCTACAAACAACAACAATGGTGCCCGCTCTTCTTCTCAGCCGGCCTCACGTGGTCGTGGTCGTGGTGGTTCTCACGGTCGTGGTCGTGGTCGCGGTGGCCGCAACAACAACAACCAGTGGCATCACCAAATCCCACCCTGGTCGCGTCCTGGTTCAACAAAGGACTGTCATGGCGTGCGCCATGGACTGGCACGACTGGCCCTGGTGTCCTCGGACATCGCCCAAACTCTGTTCCTATGTACCACGCCCATCTGGCTCAACCCTCTACGCAGTTTGCTCCACCAGCGCCGTTGACCTTTGATACCACCGGTCTACTCCAAGCATTGCAGGCCTCTGCTCAACAGCCAGCCGGCAATCAACAAGAGTGGTTCATGGACACCGGAGCCTTTGGACACATGACTGCAGACTCAAGTACCTTGCTCAATTATTGTCCTACATCCATGCATAATTCCTCTCACATAATGGTTGGCAATGGCTCCACACTACCAGTCACTGGTATAGGATCAGTACCTCTGTCCACTCCCTTCACCACCTTTCAACTTTGCCGAGTTCTTCATATACCTCATTTAGTTAAAAATCTTATCTCTGTTAGAAAATTCACATTTGACAACTGCTGTTGTGTTGAATTTGATCCCTATGGCTTCTCTATCAAGGACCTTCACAGCGAGGCAGAGATCATGAGGTGCAATAGCAGAGGTGACCTCTATCCATTCTTCTCATCGAGCAGCTCATCTTCAGCCAACACCCTTACTGCCTCCACCAGCACACTGTGGCACAGATGACTTGGCCATCTGGGTCATCAAAGCTTAGGACATGTGTTAGCTGAATTTTCTATTCCTATCAATAATGGTCACAATCATATTTGTGATGCTTGCCAAAAGGGACGTCACGCCCCACTGCCCTTTCCTCATTCAGAATCTGTAACTTATTTTCCTTTTCAGTTTATTCACTGTGACATTTTTGGACCTCTCCCATTAAAAGTGTTACTAGGTTCAAATATTATCTCATGCTCCTCGATGATTTTACCCATTATTTGTGGATCGTGCCTCTTAGACATAAGTCTGACACCGCCATAGCTATACATAATTTCCACACACTCGTCAAGAACCAGTTTCATCTGAGCATTCAGTCTATTCAATGCGATAACGATAAGGAATTTGATAACTCTGACCTATGTTGTTTCTTTCTGAAACAAGGCATTACTTTCAGATTTTTTTTGTCCCTACTCTTCCCTCCAAAATGGCAAAGCCGAGCGCTCTCTTCGCACCATTAACAATGTCATCCGGTGTCTGCTTTTTCAGGCTTTCCTTCCATCCAAGTTTTGGGTTGAAGCCCTGCACACTGCTACTTATATTATAAATCGCAGGCCCTCTAAAGATCTTCACTTCTTCACACCTTACTACATCATGTTTGGACAACATCCTGGTTACTCTCACATGAAGGTGTTTGGATGTCTTTGTTATCCAAACCTCTCATTAGTCACACCCCACAAACTTGCACCTCGGTCGACTGCATGTTTGTTTTTGGGGTATTCTTCTGAACACAAGGGTTACAAGTGTATGGATTTACTTACCAAGAAAATCATCATTTCTCACCATGTAATTTTTTATGAGTGCACTTTTCCGTATGCTTCTGTCACCACAAAAACCCAACACTGATCACACAACTTCACCCCTTCTTCCTATGATTGTCCCAGGCCCTCCATCCCTACCACATCAATAACATGTTATCTGTCAACCTGACGCTCCCAATATACAAACTTCGGGGCTGCCTTGAGCTCATCAGTTGTTCCTTCCACGCCACCCCCTCCACCTCATCTCATGACCAACAGAGCCCAACACGACATCTTCAAGCCAAAACAAATATTGAACCTACAAGTGTCTAAAACTGCTTCTTCAGTCCCTCTAACTATCATTCAGCCATGAAAGATCCTAGGTGGTTGCATGCCATGAGAGAGGAATATAATGCATTGATGTTGAACAATACTTGGTCCCTTGTACCCAAACCTGCAGGTGTTAATATTGTGACAGGGAAATGGATTTCTAAGCATAAACTGCACCCTTATGGTTCTATTGCTCGACATAAAGCTCGGTGGGTTCTCAGGGGAGTTACACAAGAACATGGTGTTGATTACAAAGAAACCTTTAGTCCAGTGATCAAACCAGTCACCATACGAACTGTGTTGAGTATTGCCATGTCTGCATCTTGGCCAATACATCACCTCGATGTTAAAAATGCTTTTTTTGCACGGTGAGCTGTATGAAACTGTGTTTTGTATCTGGCCTTCAGGATTTGTGGACAGCAAGTACCCTGATCATGTCTGCAAACTCAATAAATCTTTATACGGCCTGAAGCAAGCCCCAAGAACTTGGTTTCTTCGCTTCAAGAATTTTGTTACATTACTGGGATTTCCTTCATCAAAGGTTGACTCCTCACTGTTCACACTTCATTCAGGCAAGGACACAGCCTATCTCCTACTTTATGTAGATGATATTATCTTGACAGCAAGCTCTGCAAAGCTACTGCATCATGTGATCTCAAGGCTCTGTCAGGAATTCTCCATGTCTGATCTGGGCCCTCTGCACCATTTTCTTGGCATTCAAGTTCATAATACTCGACATGGACTATTTCTGAATCAATAACAGTATACTTTGGACATACTACGTCGTGCAAACATGCAGGACTGCAACCCTGTCAGCACACCAATTGATACCAAATCAAAACTTTCTCCAACTGAAGGTGATCTATTGAGCAATTCATCAGAATATCGAAGTATAGCTAGTGCACTTCAATATCTTACGGTAACAAGACCCGACATCACTCACGTTGTTCAACAAGCTTGTCTGTTCATGCATTCTCCAAGACAGCCTCACCTTCAACTCATAAAGCGCATACTACGCTACCTCAAAGGTACATCGTTTCATGGACTCTACATTAATAGATCATCTTCCTCATCACTAACGGCATACACGGACGCTGATTGGGCCGGTTGCCCTGGTACCCGAAGATCCACTTCTGATGTTTGTATCTTCTATGGAGACAACTTGATTGCTTGGTCATCAAAGAGGCAATCTACTGTCTCAAGATCCAGTGCCGAAGCCGAATATCGAGGTGTCGCCAACGTGGTCTCTGAAGCCTCTTGGATCAGACAACTTCTTACCGAACTTTGACGACCACTATCATCAGCGACAGTGGTGTTTTGTGACAATATCAGCGCCATATATCTCTCTTCAAATCCTGTCCAACACACAAGAACGAAGCACGTTGAGATCGATTTACATTTTGTTCGGGATAAAGTGGCTTTGGGCGAAGTCGAAGTACTTCATCAAAGAACGAAGCACGTTGAGATTGATTTACATTTTGTTCGGGATAAAGTGGCTTTGGGCGAAGTCAAAGTGCTGCATGTTCCTTCTTCGTTTCAATTTGCATATATCTTCACAAAAGGCCTGCCGTCAAGTTTGTTCAACAAGTTCAGAGACAGTCTGCACGTCGGGCGCCGTCCAGACTGAGGGGGGGCTGTTAGACTAAGGGCTTCTAGAAGTAGTCCGTTACTCATTTTACGTAGTCCTTAACTGCCTCCTAGCATGCAGCACCACGTTAGGCTCATGATCGGTTCCCAAGCGCATAATGTGCTCGCCCTGTAACCACTCGCCCATGATTCCTTCCTCAGGCGCACGATGCGCTCCCTCTGTAACCACTCACCCACTATGTATTCAGCCTATATAAGGCCATCAGATCAATACAATCTGTGAGCTTGATTGCTACACGATTACAAGAACCAATTTCACTCTTCATATATTCCCACTTGGCCCTTTTAAAAAAGTAACTCCTAGAGACCCACTCTCAAGGAATTTGTTGGATTGTAGTGGTATTCTCTGCAAAATTAAATAAAAAATGTGAAATAGTTAAAAGTAAATATAAGATAAAATATTTATCCCAACCTAAATTTATAAATAATGATAAATGTGTTCTCATGTAACAGTTCAAGGATACGGTTAATATTCTTTTCACAATATATTGTTGTTATTAATAGTCCTAAAGTACATGCAAAATCCCTATTATAAGGTGTTGTGGACTGGGTCCCAAGCCCAACCTGTACGAAAAATCAGGATCTTTATCTAGAAGGAAAGTTCGGATAAGAATAAATATGTTAAAGTTTAGATTTGCTTAAAGATAGAATTAGTATATTAGATCTATTATACATAGAATTAAATAAGAGATTGGATCTAGCCAATTTTGAGGTGTTCCAACCAACAAGACATGCAGCCAAGGGGCGCAGGGGTCCTCCCCTGCCCCTATAAATACAACTGCAGCCCTGTCGTAATCTCATCGAAGATAAGAGACTTTCTCTAGAGGGATATTTCTTCCTTCATTCATCGGGCTAGGGGGCCAGCCCAACCCCGGTGACACTATCTCCCACCACAATTCACAACAAATTGGTATCGAGAACCACACGACATATCATCCTCATGGCCTCCACTCTATGAGATCTTAGGAGCTTCACCCTTCAAGTCCTTGGCGTCATGATGACACGCATGATGGCACAGCTAGACACCATCGACTGCATCCTCAACAACCAAGATCGACGTCTTATGCGTCTAGAGGTAAGATCAAAACAATCGTGAGGGACGCGACCAAATTTGATCCCCTCCATTGTGATGATGCTAGGCGATGTTCCTTCGGTCAACCGCACCGAAATGGGTGACCTTCCTTCGCGGGCTGGTCGACCACCAAGCTCCGCCTCGACTACTACGACTCTGCTCGCCTCGCCACTCGTGGATGGCGGCGGACTCCTCCGCGGTACCACCCGCCTTCGCCTCTGACCTCGGCGGCCCCAACATCGCCCTACTTCCTCGTGTACTTCTACTTCTGGATTTGCGCATCGTAGTCCAAGCCCCAACGTCGCCCGATCTTGCGGTGGAGCCATGTCTGGTGGGAGTATTCACGCAACCACCATGGTGAGCAGCTACTGCTCCGTCATCACGGTGCAGCACGTCGTCATCTTGGCGTCCGCATCACTGACCACCGTGCGAACGTTCTCGACCCCGCCAGTCCCTTGCATTCTCTCTGTCGAACACCCCACGATCCAACAAGTTTCGCACCGGCTCGCCCAAGATCCGCATGGCGGGCAGTCTGAGATTGTGTTAAGGGCAAAGCAGGGAAGCAATGAAACATTAGGATTCTTAATGTCCGATCATCATCGCCACAACTATTTCTGCTACCTTTCTGATCATATTCAACTACTCGAAGACAGCGTAGGAGATTAGGAGGAAATCGCAATTACAATTGGGCGCAAGCTTAAAACCACTGTAGGAACCAGAGGTTGGCTGACAAGGCACACAAGAACTCACGTCCCCCACCGGCACGCGAATTCCTCGTCCTCGCACTTCCACGTCGAGCTAGGGGACGTGGCAACTTTCCTCGCAATGGGGAACATACTGCTCGAGGCCGCCGGTGGTGCCGCAAGCCTACGCCCTACGTCACCGCCTTGAAGACTCAACTCGAGGACGAGCTGATGTTGGAGAAGGGGGAAATGTTGTGAACTAGGTCCACGTAGGGCCCAAGCCCAACCCGAAGGAAAGATCAAGATCTTTATCTAGAAGGAAAGTTTGGATAAGAATAAATATGTTAAAGATTAGTTTTTCTTAAAGATAGAATTAGTAGATTGGATCTATTATAGATAGAATTAAATAGAAGATTGGATATGGTCAGTTGGGAGTGCCCCAACCGACCAGGCGTGCGGCCAAGGAGCGCAGGAGTCCTCCCCTGCCCCTATAAATACAAGTGGATCTCCTTGTAATCTCATCGAAAAATAAAGGAATTTTTCTAGAGGGGGTGTTCCTTCCATTGGTCATCGCAGCCCCGATGACACTATCCCCCACCACGATCTACATCATTGGTATAGATACCACCAGAAGCTTGGAAAGAAGGTTTTCTACATTTTTAGTTAGGCTCATACAAAGTTAAAGCATGAAGATCAAAGGTTAAACATGGTATAAGAGTTTGTTTAACAATAGTACAAACGCTACTAAGACATCTTTCAAACATAGGTATTTACTTGAATTTGGAATATAGTTAATACTGTCCAATGAATGAACTAAACTACAGAACCATAACCCATTAGTTGCACATCATCTCTTCATACTTTTGCAAAAGTAGTTGACACGACCAAAGTATAATATCTATATAAAATAAAGCATTAACGTGCAATATGAAAAATCAAACAACATAATTACAAAAAAACTATCTAACAACACGAAAATTGCAAAGAAAGAAATTATACCTTAGTAAATATGATATGAAATATTAATCAACCTAAATCTGACTAATAATAAACGTGTTTTCATGTGACAGTTGAAGTATGCAGTCAACATTCTTCTCACATCATATTGTTTATATTTAATAGTCCCAAAGTACATGTGAAATTCATATTATAAGGTATGCTGCATTTTTAGTTAGGTTTTTCCAAATATAAAGCAAGAAGATCAAAGATTAAATATGAGATAAGGGTTTTGAAGGCCTGACACATATTACTAAGACCAAACATGGCATGCATTAACTTGAATTTGGAATATAGTAAATAATCTGATGAACAAACCATAATCCTCAACTATAAAATCTTTAGTTGTACACCATCTCAATCGAACTTTTTGAAACTAGTACACGACACTCAAAGGATCATATCAATTTAAAACAAGAAATACATTACAAAACGAAAAATTATAGCAAAATTACAATAAATTATACAAACGGCAGAAAAACTGCAAAAGAAAGAAATGGTGCTTTAGGTGCTGAAGAAGAAATCATTGGCAGTCCAGATAATATTGTATAACAAAACTTAATGAGTGAAGTACAACAAAACATCATGTTAAAAAAATCTAGTATAGCTATTAAAGGATAAAATCTATGATACATCTAAGGACCACCTATAATCTGAACCATAACTTTTTGGCAATAACAAACACAAAACAGGTATGCCAGTAGGATCAGCAAGTGGCCTACCAATTTTCCAGTAATCTCTTCAGGAAATGATATCATCACAAAGAACTGGAAGTCATCATTGACCTTCGTGACCTCCTTACATTTTGTGGATTTCTCTGCATGCTTCAAACACACACTTCTCCTCTTTTTTTTTTAAGCTTCCACTCCTTATGCTTCGCTTTGCCTTCCTTTATCTTCATCTTCTCATCCATCAGTTGCTTCTCCTGCATAATAGTGTCTTCTTTCTTCTTCGTCCTCTCCATATCCTTCCATTGCTTGTCTTCTAACTTATTCTTTTGCTTTTCTTCTTCCCCTTTCTTCTTCCCCACATTCCCCTCCTTGGACCGATTCATCTCGAGTCCCTCCTCCAGCTCCCCACCTCCTCTACTTCCTCCTCCTTAGGCAAAGTGTAGGACAATCCTAGACAATGTTGGAGCGGTGGGTGCAAAACAACAACAAGACTGTGAAGGGTAAGAAGGACTGCGGCGTGGAAGTGTATATAGGGCAAGAAGGGGCACGAAGCGGTGGCGGCGGCAGCAGGTGTTTCGCGTAGAAGGGAGCCGGGGTTGTTCTGCATATGTAGGGTTACATTTTTTCTTAATGACCTGCATCGACCATGCCAAAAACAATTTGGCCCATGCCAGGTTTCTTTTTCTGTTTCCCAACCCCAAGCCATAATCTCTCCTGCTCATGCAACTTACGAGATGATGAGTACCAATGTTATTAAGGCGTCGTCTAGGCGACTTCTAGACCGCCTTGGCGTCCAGGCACTCTGGCCTAGACGCCATGGCAGTCGACTCACCTGGTGGCACCGCCCAAGATGACAGCAGAGGGAGTAGCGGGCGCATTTGGGAGAGTGAGCACGCCGCTGGCATGACTGGCGGAGCCACAGATGCGGCCGGAGGAGTTGCAGACACTGGTCGATGGAGCAACGGATGATGACCAAAGGGAAGCAGCGGTCAGGGTAGGGGAAGCAACAGTTGACCAGGTGCGGTTGGATCGGGACAACAACTCGATTGGCTAGGGTTGAAAGATTAATTGGCCGGTGGGCCTTAAAGTATTACACCCCCACCCGTTGGCCCGTCCGCCACCCGCCTCCCCTTCTTTCGACGTTGCCCCGTTGTTGGATGGTCCTCGACGTTGTGGGCTGCGGGCGTGGTGCGAGCTGTAACATGTTGAGATTAGGGGCAGAAAGTTAGATAATCTCAACAGGAGATTAGGGAGAGTCCTAGTTAGATTAGAGTTGAGAGTCCTAGTCCTAGTTGGACTTGAATTAGAGTCCGAATAAGAGTAAAATTGGTTGTGATCGGGGTAATAAATAACCACCAAACCCTTTGGAATAAACGAAGCAATTTAGAAGGAAATTTTGAGTTGAAACAATTGAGTTCAGAATTCTAACAATCTGGTACCAGAGCTTGGGGTGTAGATCATATTCCGCTGGCCCCGGGAGGACGCGCTGCCAATGCTCCCATGTGGGATCTACGCCAGTGTCTGTTATCCTAGGCTCACGTCGTTCCGCAGTGGTCTGCGCCCTTCTCTTCCTGGTTCGCCCACCACTTGCGCGATTCTCCTCAAATCCCGTCAGATTCACCCTGTGCCACTCTGTTGATTTGCTCGAGCCACGATTCGTGAGATCCTCGACTCCTCCTGAAGTCATCGTTCGACTTGATCTATCGCGTGAACAGCTCTAATGCGGGCTAGATCCACGTGAGGTACGCTCGTCCCTCGATTCTCCTTGACCCGCTCGATCCAGATCTTGCACAAGTCCCCCGTTTTGACTTGTTTTGCTCAAGTGAGGAACATATCAGCACCGTGAACCTGATCCCTATCTCGTCTAGTTGCGGCCTCGGGTCTATTCCACTTTGTTGGTCACCCCCTGCTGGTTCGTTGTTTCCCAATCCCAGATTCGAGGGGATTCACCCCGATTTAGCCGCCCCATGGGAGTGCCTCCTCCTGAGAGCAGCGATGTTGGATCTCGAACTTTCCAGATCTCAAACTTGGGGAACTCGGGATTAACTGCAGGAGATGTATCTATTCAATGGGGTTGGGGCCATATATAGCCTGGATACAATAGATCTATCTTGTCCTACTAGGACTATAACTCAACTTCTATTAGGGCTCTTACTCGTAACTCTAATCAAAACTAGGACTTTTCCTAATCTACTGTTGAGATCATGTAACATTCTCCTCTGATCTCAACATCCTATAGCCCGAACCACACCCGTAGCCCACAACGCTCGGGATCATGTAACAAAGTCGGACACCTTGCTCTTTGTCTATCGTCGTGATGTGGATATTTTGTACCTCCTCCTATACGTTTATGACATTGTCCTTATAGCGTCCAGTCCAACCATCTTGCAGCGCACCATCTCAGCGTTGCAACAGAAGTTTGCCATGAAGGATCTGGTCAATTCCACCACTTGGTGGGCACAGCAATTGAGCACCGACCTGGTAGCATGTTTCTCCAGCAGTGAAAGTACAGTATGGAGATCCTTGAGCAGGATGGTATGGTTGATTGCAAGCCATACACCACTCCTCAGCTAACTATGTACAAGAGTCTTGCAGGTCAGATATCTCTTATGTTCTCCAGTACATCACTTTCACATGGTCAGATATATCTTATGTTGTTTAGCATATGTGCCTCCACATACATGATCCAAGAGAGCTGCATCTCACTTTTGTGAAGCAGATCCTCCGGTACTTTTAGGGCACACTCGATTACAATCTTTTTCTCCAACATTCCTCAATGTCCGAACTTATCATCTACATCGATGTTGCCTGGGCAATTGCTCAAACACTCGTAGGTCCACCTCTTGCTACACCATGTTCCTGAGCGGCAACCTCGTCTCTCAGATGTTGAAGTGTCAGCACTCTCCCGCTCGAGTGGTGAGGTCGAGTACCACGTCGTGGCCAACAGTGTGGTTGAGGTTTGCTCCAACAGCTGCTTCTAGAGCTCCACGGTCCCCTCACTCGGAGCACACATGTCTACTGCGACAACGTCAAAGTCGTCTACCTCTCCACCAACCATGTCCATCTCCAGCCCATGAAGCATGTGGAGATCGACCTCCACTTCATTAGTAAGCGTGTCAGCATCGGTGATGTTCGGGTTCTCCATGTCTCAACAATGTCAAAGTTCCCCAACATCTTCACTAAGAAACTCCCTTTGTCGATGTTCCCCGAGTTCTGATGCAGTCTCTGTTAGTAGCAGAATTTTTACTCTCACTGAAGAGAGGATGACACTAGAGAGTTGGGGCAATTTTCTTGTCTATTCCTCACACAATGTCATACCAACCCAAGGGGTTGAGGCTACATATTTATAGCAGCCCAAGGCAGCCAATCAGCCAAGCATATGCCTTCTTGCTAGTCCAAGATGCCAAGATGTTAATGTTGTCCTAAGCTGTCCTAGATGTTGTCCTCTGCTTAGGGCCACAAAGACCAAAGGACTAGAGTACAACAAGGACCAAAGATCAAGGACTAAGATACAACAAACTAAGGACAAGGGTACAATGGACTAGGGGACCAAAGACTAAATGACTACAAGACTTACTCCATCATTCTCCCCCTAAGTCTTGTACGTCGTCTTCTGGGAGGGTTGGACCATCACGATCCTGGAGCGAAGTTCAATGAACTTGAGCCTCCCAAGGGACTTGGTGAGCAGGTTCGCAAGCTGGTCACTGGTGTTGATGTAGTTCGCCTTGATCGTCCCTTCCTCCAAGCAGCCTCGGATTAAGTGGTACCTCAACCAGATGTGCTTGCTCCGTTCATAGAAAATGAGGTTTTTTGCTAGGGCCAGAGCGGACACATTGTCCACCCTAAGTTCCACCGCTTCAGTGTCTTTGTCGAGGAGATCACCAAGCAGTCGACTAAGCCAGAGCGCTTGAGTCGAAGCGGTGGAGGTCGCTATGTACTCAGCCTTGCAACTGGACATGGCCACCACCTGCTGCTTGACTGACTGCCAGCTAACGAGACACTTGCCGAAGAAGAAGAGAATCCCGCTCCTGCTCTTGCTGGTGTCGATGTCGCCAGTGTGGTCGCTGTCGCTGTACGCGACAAGGTGTGCCTCCCCAGGACAGCTCGGGTAGTGGAGGCCGTGATCGAGAGTCCCTGCAACATAGTGGATGATCCTCTTCATAGCATGCTCGTGCTTTGTCGTCGGTCGCTGCAAGAACCGACTACCGTAGCCGACGGAGAATTCCAAGTCCGGCCGTGTGTGGGCGAGGTAGCGAAGGCTACCCACAAGGCGTCGGTACTGGAAGGTGGCTTCCATCGCTTCATTGAACGCTGCTACCTCCGCATCCTTGGTGTCGGTGATCACCAAGTCATCGACGTAGACACCCACTAGTAGGGTGTTTCCTCCATTACCCCGCCAGTAGATGGTCGCCTCGTGCGGGCATTGCCCGAAGCCCATCCTCTTGAGCATGGAATCCAACTTGGCATTACATGCCCGTGGTGCCTGTCGCAAGTCATAGAGGGCCTTGCGCAGGCGCAACACCTTGCCCTCCTTGCCAGGGAGCGCAAACCCCAGCGACTGGTGTACATAGACCTCCTTCAAGTCGCTGTTGAGAAACGCTGACTTGATGTCCATGTGCTGGACACGCCAGCCTTCTTGGGCAGCCAGTGCAAGGAGTCGCACGGATTCCATCCGTGCCACGGGGGCAAAGGCATCGTCGAAGTCGATCCCCTCCTGCTGCACGAAACCGCGTGATACCAGGCGAGCCTTGTGTTTGACGATGACGACGGCTTCATCCCTCTACAACTTGAACACCCAATTAAGGGTGATCGCATGATGAACGCGAGGGAGGTCAGCAAGCTCCCAAGTGCGGTTCGTCTCAATCGTGTCTATCTCCAACTGCGTCGTGGCACGCCATGTCGCATGTTTCTCGGCCTCCATGAAAGATCGAGGCTTGTCGTCATCGCACGCAAGGTGCAACTGCGCCTCCATATCTTGATCATCCAGATCGTGAGAGGCCAGTCCCGGCACCGACTTGTCACCGAGAATGTTCTCCATCTTGTGATACCACAACTACTCGCCATCGTAGCACGTGTCGAGACGCTCCTCGTCGTGGGAGAGCAGAGTAACAAACTCCACTGGGTCGTGCTCGACACGAGTTGGCGAGAGAGTGAACGTGCCCGGAGGGGTGGCCGTCAGTGCTGGAGTGCGTGGGGTCGCCGGCTGACGTGGATGTGGACGCTCGAGGGCTGGGGTAGACACGCTCGGTGGAGAAAAGCTGCCTACTCCCTCAGCTCCCTTTAAGTGGACATAGTCGATGATGAAGTCGTCGTTCGTCGAGGTCGAACCATCGTCCACCGCCTTGTCCCATGTCCATCCTTGCCCTTCGTTGAACACAACGTCGCGCGTCGTGCGCAGACGCTGTGTCTCTGGGTCGAGAATGCGGTAGGCCTTCGAGCCCACCGCGTAGCCGATGAACATCTTGGGGGTGCTCTTGTTGTTGAGCTTGCCGATCTGGCCAAGCTCCTTGGTGAACGCGAGGCAGCCGAGGACCCGTAGATGAGAGAGTGTCAGCTTGCGCCCATACCAAGCCTCGTGTGGCGTCCTACCGTGGAGAGCCTTGGTGGGCGAACAGTTGAGGATGTAGACGGTTGTCACCACCGCCTCTCCCCAGAAGACAGCCGGCATTCCCCTCTGCTTGAGAAGGTCCTGAGTCATCCCCACAACCGTCTAGTTGCGCCGCTCGATGATGCCATTCTGTTACAGGTTGTAGGGCGCGGAGTAGTGGCATTGAACACCCTCATCCGCGCAATACGATGCGAATTCAACCGCCGTGAACTCGCCACCATTGTCGGTGCATAGCACGCGCAGCTTGTGGCCGCACTCCACCTCCGCAGTGGCCTGCGCTCGCCTGATGGCGTTCGCAATCTCTCCCTTGCTGCCAAGGACCACCACCCACATGTAGCGGGAGAGGTCGTCGACGAGCAGCAGGAAGTAGTGTCGTCCTCCTAGTGTAGCCAGTGTCACCGGGCCACACAAGTCCCCGTGAATGAGCTCGAGCCACTCCTTGGCTCGAAAGCTCGACTGCTGGGGAAAAGGAAGTCGCCTCTGCTTCGTCAACACGCAGACGTCGCAGCTGCTCCACGTGGTCAAGGCATGGCATGCCTCGCACCATCCCCTTGGCACTGAACTGCTTTAGGGCCTCGAAGTCAAGATGCCCAAAGCACTCGTGGCACTGTCATGCCTCGTCCTCCTGAAGAGTGGCAAGACAGACAGGTTGTGCTACCTGCACGTGAAGGACATAGAGTCGATTGGTGCCTCTAGTAACCTTGGCAAGAAGGTGACAATGGCGATCCCAAATCCTCATGACTCTGTCCTTGATCACCACGTGCAAACCGATCTCATCTAGCTATCTCAAGCTGACGGAGTTTCTCAACACGGTGATGTAGTAGACTCCTACGAGCAGCCTGTGCTCACTAGACTCGTCGTAGACTCGGCGGTGAGGATGACGGAGCCGACACCCTTGATCTCCACGCCAGAGGCGTCACCAAACTTGACGGAGCCTCGGACATTGGGATCAAGCTTGGCAACAAACTCCCGTCGATTGGTCATGTGATGGGTGGCGCCAGTGTTGAGGCACCACCCGTTAGTCTTGTCGTTGCTGGAGCCGTCGCCGAGGAAAGCGTGTGCTCTTGGCTCATCAAGATGAAAGAGAGTCCACGTGGTCGATGCCACTAGAGGTGGCTTGATGCTTTTGTGTGCCAGAAGCAAAGCTAGCTCCTCCTCTACTTGTGCAACGTGGGCTTCCTCCTCCACATGTACGACATGGGTCTGGCCACGTCTTGGCTGTCGACACTCCCTGACCCAATGATCAAGCTTGCCACAGTTGTGGCAGGTGTCGTCTCGTGTCGGCTTGTGGTTGCCGACGGCAACTCCCTAGGCGCCTATGCGGGCGCCACCCTCGGCACGTCCGCATGCCCCTGCCTGGGTACCTCCGCGCCCCTTGCGCGACTTGTTGCGCTTGCTGCCGCCTGTTGAGGAAGAGGATTTCCCCTTCTTCCGGTCACCATGGCTAGCCTTCCACTGCTCGCGAGTGAGATGAAGCTTCCCGCCAATGGTGATAGGCCCCGAGAGAGGTTGTGGTTCGTCACTGTCGACAACCTTGAGGCGACTTATCGCCTCTTCGATTGACATCGTGGAGAGGTCCAGCAGAGACTCGATCGAGCTAGCGATCTGCTTGTACTTCTCGGGGAAGCACCGAAAGAGCTTCTCGACAGCTCTCTTTTCGTCGTAGGTGTCGTTGCCGAACTGCACCAACTTCTGCAACTAAGTGTTGAGACGGAGAGCAAAGTCATCAATGTCCTCACCTAGCTGAAAAGACAGGTTCTCCCACTCCTTGCGAAGCACCTGCAGTGTGGTCTTGCTGGCGTGATCGCTGCCGATGCGTGCCGCAGCGATGGCATCCCAAGCATCCTTAGCAGTCCTCTTCTTGGAAAGCGAGAACTGCATCTCGGGCGGGAATGCAGCAATAAGGGCATCCAGCGTCTGTCGATCCTCATAGTAGTCGACGTCGCCGTACCGAACTGCTTCCTACATATGTCGCACCTGGAGCCATACCCGCATCACCGCGACCCACTTGATGTAGTTGGTCTTGGTGAGGGTAGGCCACCCACCGCCGGGACCAACATCCCCGACAATGGCCTGGACCCCGTGGTGCCCATGGTACCTATCCGGTGTTGGAATTCCGGAAGTTGACTTCTTGTTTATTTCTCGGGTAAACCCGACCTTATATAGACTATTACAAATAGGAGTCTCTCTTAACTACGACTTGGACTCTTTAAACTACTATTTGGACTCTATTTCTATCTCTATTAGGCACACCCAAATTTGGACGTGATTTTCGTTCTAGAAACAAGATTATTTTCAACACATCCCCTAATCTTGTTTTCTAGAACACACTTAGGACGGAGACGCACCTATCCATCCTACACACTTTGCGGGTGGACACAACTACACCCTTGGGATGGACACATCTACATCCCAACACGCCTAATTTTGAAGCGGACACAACTACACTCTCAAACACTTCTAATTTGGAGTGGACACAACTACAACCCCAGGATAGTCACATCTTCACCCTGCACAATTTTGGGATGGTCACATCTCATCCCCGGGATGGGCACATCTTCACCCCGCACACAAATTCAGGTTGGACGCATCTTCAACCTCAGGATGGACTCACCTTCATCCTGCACACGACCTCGGGATGGGCACATCTACACCCCGAGCACCCCTCGATGAAGAATCAAAACAGATCTCCTGCAGACGCAAGAAGCGCCCTCTCCTATTTCTCTTCCTCTTTCTCTTTCTTGGCACACTCGCTAGCAAAGTGTCCAAACTTCTGACAGCTGAAGTACCGAATCTTCGACTTGTCAAATTTCTTCTTCTTCTTCTTTTGACCGCCCTCTTTTGCTTCTCTTGCTTTCCACCCCTCCCTTGTTAAATACATTTTTTCTTCATGGTCTTGGTTATTGAAGCCATGCACTCGTTCTTCATGTGCCTTGAGCCTGTCAACAAGTTCCTCCATAGTCATCGTCTTCATGTCAATAAATTGCTCAATAGTGGATGCAATATGGAGAAATTTCAAAGGCAGAGCACGTAGCAACTTCTTCACGATGTAGCTTTCTTTAACTTCACCCCCAAGACCATGAATTTTTGTGACAATGATCATCATCCTTGTGGCAAAGTTGTCAATGGAATCTCCCCCGTTCATACGCATCACATCCAGCTCATTCTGAAGAGTTTGGATTCTTGCTTCCATCACATGTTCTTCACCTAAAAACTTGGTCTTGATCATCTCCCAAGCGTCTTTCGCCGTCTCTTGTTCGGAAATTCGCATGCGAGTGTCTTATTCAATAGCATGGTAGATGGCCGCAAGAGCCAACTGATCTTGTTTTGGATCAACTTTGTTTGTCCCCTCCACGGCTTCCCATACCCCCGCGCCTTTAAAAATATCTTCATCTTAATGGCCCATGCTGTATAATTGATCTTCGTAAGTAGGGGAAAATGGAGTGCTATTGATTTTCTCTCCATAACGCGTACACTTTCAAAAAATCAATGTGAACTCTCTGAAATCGGGCCCAATAATTTTCCAGCTCACCGATCCGTTGGCCCAATACTTCTCTGGACTGGAGCTGGATTTTCTTCTGACCAAAATCAGAAGCTCACGTGGCCCAGCCCAGCAAAACCCTAGCTGACCTTGCGTCCTCACGAGCGGATGGATGCACCTCTGCGCCGCTCCCGACCGCGACCGCCCCTCTGCGCCGCTGCGTCCACGGCCGCGCCTCTGCGCCGCCCAATACCGATCGCGACCACCCCTCTGCGCCGCTCCGTCCACGGCCGCGCCTCTGTGCCGCCCAATCCTTCGTCTTCCGTCGGGATCGGTTGATGATGTGTCGTGACGTGCCGCACCCCAAGCGACGAGCCGCCTCGACCGCCGCTCCTTTCTCAACAACCACCCCCGCGCCGCCCAGCGCCAGATCCGCGCCCCTACTCGGCGGATAGCGTCGGATCCGCGAGCTACCTTGCCGGATCCGCGTCCTACTCGGCGGATCTACACAGGCTCGCCGGATCCTTGCCGGACTCGTGTTGAGGATGTAAGTCGCCCTTGATTAACCTCGCTCTGATACCAATTATTGGAATTCCGGAAGTTGATTTCTTGTTTAATCCTCGGGTAAACCCAGCCTTATATAGACTATTATAAATAGGAGTCTCTCTTAACTACGACTTGGACTCTTTAAACTACAATTTGGACTCTATTTCTATCTCTATTAGGCACGCCCAAATCTTGACGTGGTTTTCCTTCTAGAAACAAGATTTTTTTCAACATCCGGGAAGGGAGAATCGCGCTGCCTGTAATGGCCGTGTTCTCCGTCGACACCGCCGCCGCCACTGGGAGCGCCACCGACACGTCCGCGCCAGTCTGGGCTGCTGCTGTTGCACCCATGAGGACGCGCGGCTGCTCGATGCACCTCATGTGCTCGCGCCGCTTCCCTCGCCAGCCTGAGCTCATCGTCGACGCCGCCGTCGACAGAGCCACTGGAGCTACTGCCGGGCAGAGCCTCCAGCTCCGCTGCCGCTGCACGCGCTACAACCGCTGCCGCCAATGCTTCCACTTCCGCCCTCGCTGCTTCCAGTTCCGCCGCCGCCAACCTTGCCGCCATTGTCGCCGTCGCCGCTGTATTTGCCGCTGCTCGCTCGCGCTCCTCTGCCGCAGCGACCTCCGGCTGCCGCGCGCTCGAGGCGACCGAGTGTTGAGACTATCCGTCAGACATGGCGCACTAGTGGAGGCTGTTGTGTGGGGAAGACAAACTGCTGCTTGTTTGTGCAGGAGAGAGGAGCTGGAAGAGCCGATGTTCCTGCTGCCAGTTGCGGACAGAGAGAGGTGCGGAAAGAAGATGAACAGGAGATGTTTAGGCTGCATGATAGAACGGCTCTGATACCATATGTTAGTAGCAGAATTTTTACTCCCATTGAAGAGAGGATGACACTAGAGAGTTGGGGCAATTTTTCTTGTCTATTCCTCACACAATGTCATATCAACCCAAGGGGTTGAGGCTACATATTTATAGCGGCTCAAGGCAGCCAACCAGCCAAGCATATGTCTTCTTGCTAGTCAAAGATGCCAAGATGCTGATGCTGTCCTAAGCTGTCCTAGATCTTGTCCTCTACTTAGGGCCACAAAGACCAAAAGACTAGAGTACAACAGAGACCAAAGACCAAGGATTAAGGTACAACAAACTAAGGACAATGGTACAAGGAACTAGGAGACCAAAGACCAAAGGACTACAAAACTTGTTCTATCAGTCTCAACATCTGCTGCGGCTAGATGTTGTGACTGCAAAAGCGTTAGTGTCTAACCAGAGTTATCAAGGGTAATTGGGTCATTAACCATGAGGTTACTTGACCCTCAAGTTTGTACTGTACCTTTCAGCATTATCAATGGATTATTCACTTTTCCCTTCCAATAGTGCGCTCCAAACAGCAGAGTGAAGCTTGATCGGCATGCCTTGTATGAACTCAAAAGCTTCACCCAACCGGCTCTGCCAAACATATCTACCATGCATGCGTAGTTTTCTGTAATGGGCAAAATACCATATGCTGTTTGCATCATATCAAATAAACTTTGACCTTGATCAACTAAGCCAGCATGGCTACAGGCAGCCAATAATGAAACAAACGTGACATGATCAAGCTTACTTCCTTCCAGTTGCATTTGTGAGAAGAGACTGATTGCTTTTGCACCATGCCCATGAACCCCAAGGCCAGCTATGATGGCATTCCACAGACCTGTCGTCCTCCTATCCATATGCGCTCAAACAAAAGTATTTCTTCCGCTGGCTTCCCACATTCAGCATACAAGTCTATCAGACAAGTACTGACATATATATCAAGACATAATTCAGCCTTAACAGCCTGTGCATGCAATCGCATGTCCTGCTGCAATGCACCAAGATGAGAGTATGCAGGCAGAACACTGACAAATGTCCCTTGAATTGGATTCAGATCCTCATGCGTCTGCATATGATTGTATGTATTGACTGCCTCAGTGGCGAATCCATTCTGCATATATCCAGTGAATGATCAATGTGTTCCAGGACACATCTCCAGCAGGGAAGCTATCAAAAACCGTATGGGAAGCACCAATCTTTAGTTTGGCATACATATCAACCATAGCATTTTCAGCAATTATGTCACCCATCGCGTTCTATTCCGCGACTTCTCTCTCCTGCATTTCGTCGAACACCTCGTAGACGTCAGCGACGCGGCCGAACCGAGGGCAAGCGTGCACGGGGGAGCCGGAGACGATGACGCTGGGGTGGAGGAGGCTGGCCTCGGGGCGGCGCGGACAAGTGGTGAGATGGTGAAGGCGTCGTAGCGGAGTGGGGCAGCGCAGAGAGGGAGGAGACGACGGTGAGAAACGGGATGGCGAGGCGCGGGAGAAGGGAATTTTTTTTATTAATATACGATTTTGAAACGTTTTTAATAAAAACAACATATAAAATAAAAAAATTTCAAAACTAACCCACCTTCGTATGTGTCACATACGAAATTTAAATTTCGTATGTGGCACATACGAAATTCAAATTTCGTATGTGGCACATACGAAATTCAAATTTCGTATGTGCCACATACGAAATTCGTTTTAATCTGACGCAGGTATGTTTTATTGAGTTTTGAACCTCAGTTTTAAAATATTTAGAGGTACAATTGCTCCAAATTGTTATAACATAAATT
Source organism: Tuctoria greenei (assembly GCA_036927565.1). Lineage (NCBI taxonomy): Eukaryota > Viridiplantae > Streptophyta > Magnoliopsida > Poales > Poaceae > Tuctoria > Tuctoria greenei. The sequence continues at coordinate 155,924,480 of JAYESD010000006.1, forward strand.
ATAGTACTAGATCTGGTGAGTATAAGGAATAGATTTCCAATATATTTCGTCCATTGAATTGAGAGATATTGATTTTCGAAGTTGGTATTACGATCACAAAAACTGAATGATTGTGATCGTATTACACAATTCAATATTCAATAACGTTTGATTCCCAATACTAAAACTATATGTTCCTCATTGCATAAATAACTTCACAATCTACTCTACATTTTGTATTTTGTAAACACTTTCAAATTCTTACTCTAAATATTTCAAAACTGAGGTTCAAAACTCAATAAAACATACCTGCGTCAGCTTAAAACGAATTTCGTATGGGGCACATACGAAATTTGAATTTCGTATGTGTCACATACGAAATTTAAATTTCGTATGTGTCACATACGAAATTTAAATTTCGTATGTGACACATACGAAGGTGGGTTAGTTTTGAAAATTTTTTATTTCGTGTGTTGTTTATATTAAAAACGTTTAAAAAACGTATATTAATAAAAAAAATTCCGGGAGAAGACGACCATTAGGGAGTTGACGAGTAGGAGAGGGGGTCAAGGCGGCGGAGGTGACGAGGACGCCGTGGATCGGTGGAGAATGGAGATGCACGCCAATAGTTTTGGCGTTTGCAAGACCTGTTTATACACGGGTTCTGGAACCCATCATTTTGAATGTAAAATGCAAATTCCTACTTTTATTTCGTTGAATGAATTGGTACAATTTGTATCAGAAAGGTTGTTACTTTTATTTTTTGTCATGTATAATGAGAGGATATGTAACAAATGTTGCCAGAACTAGAGGAAGATAGTTGGCACTTTTCAGTTTGCCGTTGTAAAATGCACGAAGATAGATATAGTAGCATCAATCTTATTTTGTTAGTTTTCATTTTATTTTCTATTAGTAAGCACAGTAGAAAAGGTTCTAAATTTAAAAGTGCTCATATTTCTGGGGAAAATATTCTATCTATTTTTAAATTGTTGTCGTTAAGACAAGAACTATGATTCAAAATGAACTAAAATTTTATCCTAAACACAATAATTTAAAAACGGATGGGGTAGTTAATAAATTTGACTGGTGATCTGCTCTGTTTGGTACATGCTTAATGTTACGAAACTAAGTCAATGTGCGACTTTAAAAAAGGAAAAAGTCCACTTTACTCCCCTGTACTATCAATGAAGTTCAAATTACACTCTAAACTTTCACTTGGTCCATTTTACACCCTCTTTTTGCTAATCCATCTCACTTTACACCTTTAACCAGTTTTATAATCCCGAATGGCTGATGTGGACGGGAAATGTGGACGGGAATTAACCATGAATTGTTATGACATGGAATAAAGAGTCACATAAACTGCCACGTAGAGCATCTAATAACAGTTAGGAGAAGGAACAGTCGCCGCCGCATCGTCTCCTTCCGACGACTGCAGGTCGTGCTGCACGGGGCAGCCGCCGGTGATCGCGGCGAGATCGTGGACCGCATCCAGGTGAGCTCCCTCCGCCGCCCCTCCCCCTAACGCTGAGCACTGCGGCTCCTATGTGTGCAGCGATGGCCTCGGCCCCGCTCTGCTCCGCGGCTCCTATGCACACTACGCGCAGCGATGGCCCCGCCCTCGCTCTGCTCCGCTGCTCCTATGCGCGCAGCGACGGCCCCAGCCCCGCTCTGCTCCGCAGCTCCTATGCGCGCTGCGCGCAGCGATGGCCCTGCCCCGCTCTGCGGCCCTGCTACCTTGCCATCAATGGAAGTGCCAACTTAAGTGTGTGATGGTACTTGAGTACATGATACTCTCTCCGTGCCAAAAAGTTTGTCGCTTTGTAGTTCACTTTTAAACTACGAAGCGACAAACTTTTTGAGACGGAGGGAGTATATATGGTTATATATACACTGAAATGTCTGTTGTTGATATTTCTGAAAATAATTTATCAGCTGATCTGATGCTCAGATATGGGTTGTGTCGAGTTATCCTGTCCATCAAGAATCATATAGCTTACTTTGCTTGTGAATAATGATTGCATTAAGTTTTCTATTACGAATTTGAATGATGTTTATGATCCAGACTCTGAGAAAATATTTCTTAAATCCAGTTTTATGTATAGTGACTTACATAAACTAGACTCATTCCATCGGAAATGCAGGGTCAAGTTTTATTTGGCAGTGGCTAAAAGCTGCAGATATGATTCTGTTCAGTAGGTGATTGGTGTCGAATATTTATATTTGTCAATATAAACATTCAGATTTATTTTCTAGTTTCTTATTTATTGTTTTGACAGCATAGACAGCATAGATGTTACATTTTTATAATTATACTATATAGATTACATTGTTGATATAAGTTGAAAGACTAAAAAACAAGCTGAGAAGAGTATTTCTTGCCAGGATCTGGAACTTGACAGCCGAAACGTGAAGGCTCTGTACTGCGCTGCGGCCCGATCGATCCATGCATGAATCCGCAATTTACACAGTCATAATGTTGTACCGTCTATTCCCTGTTTGCTTTGACTCGTTGGCCATTTGTATCCATTTCATGAAACAAGGAGGTTTAATTCCCGTTCACGTCAGCCATTTGAGATTATAAAACTGGTTAAGGATGGAAAGTGAGATAGGTTAGCAAAAAGAGGGTGTAAAATAGATCAAATGAAAATTTAAGGTATAATTTGGACTTCATTAATAGTACAGGGGAGTAAAATGAACTTTTCCTTTAAAAAATAGGAATAAGTCTATATCACCCCTTGAACTATTATGGGTGGATTACTTAATCCCCTAAACTAAAAAACCAGGTATTCCACCCCTTCATCTTTACAATACAGTTTACTTTACCCCCTATACTGCTTTTGGAGTGGTTTTGTCATACTAGAGCGCCTAGGTGGATTACTTTACTGAGTTGTAGTCTGACGTGGATGCTGGCTGACTTGGCCGTCATCCTCTTCTCCCTCTGTCACGCAGACACTCATCGTGACCTTGGCTGCCTACTCACTCGCCGTGTTTGGCTCTCAGATCACCGCTTTCTAGATCCAACACTAATTTGTTTACTGTCAATCCAAAGTTGATGCTCAGTTGCTCATTGGCGTACAAACCAACATCAGCAGCGGTGGCGTCGTCGGTTGGATCAGCGTTGGTGTCCTTCATCCATGACCACGAGGCGTCTGTTTCGTTCCATGACTGCAGACCGACGGAAGCCTCAAACACCATGTACTTGTTCAGCACTCCGTTTCACATGACGCTGACTATGCAACACAGTTAGTTTTGTCCGGATGATGATGGTGCATTGTGTGCTAAGCATGCGACACAAGAAAGCTTGCATCCTGCAGCGCCTCAACGCCAGCCAACGTCCACGTCAGACCAGTATAACTCATAGTAAAGTATTCCACCTCAGCGCTTTAGTATGGCAAAACCACTTCAAAAGCGATATAGGGGGTAAAGTAAACTGTATTGTAAAGATGAAGGGGTAGAATATCTGATTTTTTAATTTAGGGGGTTAAGTAATCCACTCATAATAGTTCAAGGGGTGATATAGACTTGTTCCTAAAAAATAAGTATAGCCAACATTTTCTTAGTCACAAAGTGTGGCAAACCTAGTAAAAAAACTAGGAATGCGGTGTGTGAGTCAAATTAAGAAAATATTATTTTTCACAGTTGTGCTGTCAATCACGATTACATGATTAAGTCAAGACGTGGCAGAGTTAGACGCTAGCCAAACTTATCCTAACCCAACGTTGTTCATTGCACACGGTTTTTTTCCTTCAAGATTGGTAAAAGAATCCTCAAATGTAACGAGCTTCCTTCAATTATATGTATTGGTTCATATTAGAGCCATTTTGCAGAGGTGCTTTAACAGGCATCTATCATACGATTTCAGTTGCAAAATACCTGGTTTTTGGCTATCGCCTATCTGTGATTTGTCTCTCCGCAGATCCAGTTGCTAAAAGCAAAAAGGGCAAAGAAGCTTGAATTCTTTGCTTCATTACATCACGAAGAAGGCTTTATAAGACCAACGGCACCAACAACCACCAACAACCTATAAAGCATACTTTATTTTCTAAATCATACTCTATAGCACTCTGTAAGATCATACTCTATAGCATTCTGTAAAATCATACTCTATAGCACTTTGTAAAAATTTTCAGAATGCTTTTCAATACGCTTTAGAGTGTACCACTGCGGATGACCTAAACACTGATGAAGATAAAAACCAAAGGTTTAGAGAGGAAGCTCTGTTCTCAATTGTCACACCCGGTCCCAACAAGACAACCGGATGGCTTCCACATGTATGCCAGGATCGATTCTCATCATACATGTGTAGACGAAAGTGAAATATCATTTATTACAAGCCATGTTCGAGTACATAAATGTCTTACAATAATGACCCGTAGGTCTAAAATAAGCTTACAGAGCAAAACAGCGGTAAAAGTAAACTAGTGAGGCTCCATGCACAGGCGTTGCCCGGGGGTTGCGCCAGCCTAGAACGTCTCCTCCGGATCAGCGAAGAAGTCTTCATTCTCCACCTCTTCTCCATTGTAGACTGAGGAAAGATAAGCAACAAGCAAGTTTGAGTACCAACGGTACTCAGCAAGTGGGAAAGAGATGACATGAGGGTATTCAGAAAGGAAGGCCAAATTTGGGTTAAGCACTATAGCATTACGTCCTATCCTTAGCTTTCATTAGCACCTACTTCTAAGTGTAGGAACCCAACCATAGTCCCATTTGTAGTCCAAGTCCCAAACAACCAATCCAATTCAAACCACCATTCCCAGACGTTTGCTAATTATGAATTGGACACCAAGCCGCTCTTGTCCGTGAGCACGGCTGTCATGACAGTTTCTAAATCTCTGCAGAGAAGGTACCCTTTACCCACAAGCCGTGATTTCATCCCCTGTTGCCAGGTGGACTAAGGGAAACCTCCCTGATGCCCGTGGTTGCGAACCACATTTCACACTTCCTTTGGTGTGAGGCCAGGAGATCACTACGAGGTCTTTACAAAGGATTCTCCCGACGCGTACTAGCCCTCTGAGGTTTCACCCCTGTACAAAAGTGTGAGCCGTTACACCACGACTCAACACCCCAGTTGCCCCCTCTTGAGCCATGCGGATCCCAAGGCAGTACACCCTGAACCAATTCCCCGCACTTTCCAACCACTAATACTACGCCGGGAGAGGCCTAATTGATTGACCAAGCTGCCCCATACTCAGTCTTGTGGCGATACTATAAGGCTTAGTGGCTTTCTCCATAAACCGGTCCTTAGAATCCGGCAAGGTCCATACCCCAAAACCCGGGTCTCGTGCGTACTGCACCATACCAAGCAAAACCAACCCGCCAGATTCCTATCCACTACAATTCAGTTCATCATATCTCAACAAATAAATCACAATAATTAATGATAGAGCATGTAATGTAGAGATATTTCCCTCCCAAATACTAAGCATGGCTAAGCGTAAAGAAATAATAACATCTACCCAAGCCAACCAGGGGACAAGGAATTATATGGAAGGGTGCAGTAAATAGGATTCAATTTATTAAGCATGCAGCTAACTAGAACTTAATAAAACAGGTGCAAAATGGTCAAGGAACTTGCCTTCTTCGGAGGGTGGGTCGGTGAAGTGGTAGTCTTGAAGGTTGTAGGTCGGCTCGGGAACCGACTCTAAACACATCATCGCATGCGGAACGGAAAGTAGTAGCACACAATAAGCACAAGAGAAATAATGCACACCACAAATAAATAACACCAAAGAAAACCTACGCAATTACGTTGCTAACACAATGTCCTTAGTCGAAGTTTTAATTAGAGGTGTGGGTGGAAATTTGGTTTTTAGGGTTGAGGTGGGGTTGGTTGACAATTTATGGTTTTTATCTTTATTTTAGAGCATGGCATGGGCTTGCTACAATTTTTCTTAGCTAAATTTGAATAATAAAGTAATGAAGTGGTCCACAACAGTATTAAATAAATTACTTTAGTGTAAACAATTTAATAAATAAAGGCCAAGTAATTTCCCTAATTAATTTATGCAAAAAAGAGTGTAAATTCTATGATTTTATGTAAATAAACATGGATGCAGGGGTTTTTGTGCGAAACAGACATGATCAGAGGCTTGAAAATATTTTATAATGTTACCAGGGGGTTTATCATAATTTACAGAGGCTAAAAATATATTTTATGGTGAAATCAGGGGCTAAAATGGTATATTTAATCAATTTAACAGTGCTGACACAATTTAATTAAAGTCCAGGGGCTAGCTCATAAATTTCAGGACCTATCTGCAATTACTTAAAATAAACGCAGGGGGCTACGCGCAAAACGGCCAACGGCCATATCCACCTTCGATCTGGGCCGTCGGATTTAAAGTGAGCGGCCCGGATTTAAAATAAACGAAGGGGTACGCCCCTTCTAATCTCGGCCGTCGGCCCGGGTTGGACGGCCGAGATGGTGCCACGTCGCCCCAGGGGCGACGCGCGCACAGGGCGCGGCGGCGCGCGCGCCGAGCCGACGGCGCACGGCGGCGGGGTCGCCGGAGGCTGGCCGGAAGGGCCAAATCGGCGCCAATTCCGGGTGCTCGACACATCAAACGGGAGAGGGGGATCGGGGGAGCTCACCGAGGGGGTTTCCGGGGCTTCCAATCGGGCGGAGGAGCGTCGGCGACGGCGACCGGCGGCGATCCTCGGCGGAGCTCGACGAGGGTGGCGTTGCGGCGGCGTTCTCCCGAAGTGAGCTTGCCCGGCGGGTTCCTAAGGAGGGGGCGCACACGTTAGGCAAGGTTTGGTGGGGAGAACGTCGACGAGTCGACGGGAACGGCGGCGACATACCTTGCACGGCGGCGGCTAGGGTTTGAAGCTTCGGGGGAAGGGGAAAACGGGGTGCCGGCCGGATTTTATAGGGGAACCGGGGGCGGTGAGGAGGGGAAAGAGATCCCGCGCGATGGAAAGGGGATCGGGGCCATAATGGCCGGGGATTCCTTGCCGGCATTTTTGAACGGGCGGCGTTCACGGGCGGTGTCGGCGCGGGCGCAGGGAGGAAGAAGGAAAGGGGGAGAGGGGGCGCTGACCGGTGGGCCCCAGCGCGCAGAGAGAGGGGAAAGGGACAGGGAGGCGCGGCTGGGCTTTGGGCCGGCGGGGAGAAAAGGGAAGGGGGGGGAAATGGGCTGGGGCGGGGTTAAGGCCCAGGGTGGGTTTTTCTTTTCTTTTTCTTTTTGTTTTCCTTTTTCCTTTTTCATTCTTTTGCAAATTTGAATGGTTTTTCAAATTCAAACGTATTCTAGCGCATTTTGAAATTGAATTTTCATGCAACCACGCATGATGCATACCTAGTCTTTTTCTTTTGTTTTTAAATTTTGAAAATTTGGGTGTTACAACTCTACCCCCCTTAAAAGGAATCTCGCCCCGAGATTCGGACGTCCTAAGAGAAAAGATCGGGAAACTCGGCCTTGAGGTCTTCTTCTCTCTCCCATGTTGCTTCTGCCTCCGAGTGATGTTTCCACTGCACCTTGCACATGCGAATCGTCTTGTTTCTCATGACACGTTCTGATGTTTCTAGAATCCTGACTGGTCGTTCTACGTAGGACAGATCCTCTTGCAAATCCACAGCTTCCATGGGTAACTGTTCCTCTGGTACTCTTAAGCATTTCTTTAGTTGTGACACGTGAAACACATCATGCACATCCGACAGTTGAGAAGGTAGCTCGAGACGATAGGCCACTTCTCCTCTTCTCTCCAATATCTTGAACGGACCAATGTAACGGGGTGCTAGCTTTCCCTTTACTTTGAACCGTCTTAGACCTCTTACTGGTGATACCTTGAGATATACAAAGTCACCTACCTCAAAGGTTAGATCACAACGTCGAGCATCTGCGTAACTCTTCTGCCTTGACTGCGCCGTTTTCAGATTATTCCGGATCTCTTGTACCTGTCGTTCGGCCTCTCTGAGTATCTCGGGTCCAAACACTTGACCTTCTCCAGTCTGATTCCAGAATAACGGTGTCCTGCACTTTCGCCCATAAAGTGCCTCAAACGGGGACATCTTGAGACTAGCTTGGTAGCTGTTGTTATAAGAGAACTCCGCGTAAGGCAAGTTTTTGTCCCAACTCTTACTATTCTTCAGGGCACATGCTCGCAACATATCCTCCAAGATTTGATTGGTGCGTTCTGTCTGACCATCCGTCTGCGGGTGATACACTGAGCTGAAATTCAGACGAGTATCCATTGACTCATGTAGCTTCTGCCAGAATCTCGAGGTGAACTGGGTACCTCGATCAGACACTATTTTCTTTGGAACACCGTGTAAACATACAATTCTTGCCATGTATAATTCTGCCAACCGCGAACCATTGTAACTTTCCTTGACTGGAATGAAGTGAGCGACCTTGGTCAACCGATCCACCACAACCCATATGGAGTCGTATCCGGACTGCGTCCTTGGCAATCCCACGATAAAGTCCATACTTATCTCTTCCCATTTCCACTCGGGTATCTTGAGTGGTTGAAGTAGTCCAGCAGGTCTCTGATGTTCCGCCTTAATCAACTGACACGTGTCACACAAAGCCACGTATTCGGCCACATCACGCTTCATACCAAGCCACCAGTATCTATCCTTAAGGTCTTGGTACATCTTGGTACTCCCAGGATGGATAGAGTAGTACGAGTCGTGGGCTTCTCTCAGTATCAACTCTCGGATCCCCTTAACGTTCGGCACGCATATCCTCTTTCCTAGCCACAGGGTTCCATGTTCATCCTCCCTAAAATCCGGAGCTTTTCCAGCCTTCATCAGCTTCTTAAGTTTTTGGATCTTCTTATCCTCCTTTTGGCCTTCTCTAATGTCTTGTTCCAACGTGGAGTCCACTTCCATGACTACTGCATCAGCATTAGCCACTATGCACAGGTTTAATCTTGCAAACTCTTCACATAGCTCCGGTTGATAAGCCTGGGTCGTCATGCTGTTACACTGGGTTTTCCTACTCAAAGCATCTGCGACCACATTTGCCTTTCCAGGGTGATAGTTGATCCCGACATCGAAGTCATTAATGAGCTCTAACCACCTTCGTTGGCGGAGGTTAAGGTCTGGCTGAGTGAATATGTACTTCAAGCTTTTGTGGTCAGTATAGATCTCTGTCCTTTTGCCGATCAGGTAGTGTCTCCATATCTTCAATGCGTGAACCACAGCTGCTAATTCCAGATCATGGGTCGGATAGTTCTTCTCATGCTTCTTGAGTTGTCTCGAGGCGTAAGCCACCACATGTCCTGCTTGCATCAACACACATCCCAGTCCTTGTCCGGAAGCATCACAATAGACCGAGAACTCCTTTTGCATATCTGGCATGACCAGCACTGGGGCAGTGGTCAACCTCTTCTTCAATTCGGCAAAGCTTGCTTCACATTCCGGTGTCCACTTGAATGCGGCTCCCTTCTCGAGTAGCTTGGTCAGTGGCCGAGAGATCTTTGAAAATCCCTCAATGAATCGCCGATAATAACCAGCCATTCCCAGAAAGCTTCTGATGTGTCCCACATTTTCCGGCGTCTCCCACTTGAGAACATCTGCCACTTTACCCGGGTCTACGGATATCCCTCCTTCTGATATGACATGTCCCAAAAATGATACCTGCTTCAACCAAAACTCACACTTACTGAATTTAGCATACAGTTGGTGTTCTCTAAGTTTCTTTAGTGCCAACCTCAGGTGTTCCTCATGCTCTTCTTCACTCTTAGAGAATATCAGGATATCGTCAATGAATACTACCACGAATTTATCCAGGTACTCCATAAATACTTTGTTCATAAGGTACATGAAGTAAGCTGGAGCATTGGTCAACCCGAAAGACATGACTGTATACTCATAAAGACCATATCGAGAGACGAATGCAGTCTTGGGAATGTCCGATGGTCGAATCTTCAACTGGTGATAACCCGAACGAAGGTCGATCTTAGAGAATATACATGCTCCTCGTAGCTGATCAAACAGATCTTCAATCCTTGGCAGTGGATACTTATTCTTGATGGTCACTGCATTCAATGCACGATAATCCACACACAACCTTTGAGTGCCATCCTTCTTAGGCACGAAAATGACAGGAGCACCCCAAGGCGATGAACTAGGGCGAATGTACCCTTTCTCCAACAATTCGTTGATGTGATCCTTTAGCTCGGCTAACTGGTTAGCGTCCATTCTATATGGCCTCTTATATATCGGGGCCGTTCCAGGCACTAGGTCAATGATAAATTCAATTTCCCGGTCAGGGGGCATACCCGGTAACTCATCGGGGAACACGTCTGGGAATTCACTGACAACACGGATCTCTTCGGTGACCTCAGTTTGATTTAGCCTGATCCTCCGGGTTGGAGCTTGGTCTGGGGAGAATTCAACCTTGGTGCCATCGGGATGGGTCAAGGAGACTGTCCTGGTGGCGCAGTGGATCACACCATGGTACTTGGCCAACCAATCCATTCCCAGAATAATATCTAGCCCTTGAGATTCCAGGACAATAAGGTTTGCTGGGAAAGCTACCCCCCTTATGTCTAGCCTTACATTAGGGCATACTTGCCGGGTTATCATTTCTCCCCCAGGGGAGTGAACTATAAGTTGATGAGTCATTAAGTGCACTACCATGTCATGCCTTCTCATGAATTCCTTAGATATGAATGAATGCGTAGCACCAGAATCAAACAACACTGTAGCTAGATGAGAGTCGGCAGGGAACGTACCAACAACCACATCTGGTGCATTGTGCGCCTCCTCAAGTGCCACGTGGTTAACTCTCGCACGTGTGGGTTGTTGCAGCTGCTTCTTCGGGCAACGGTTGGCGAAATGTCCCATCTCACCACAGTTATAGCACTGCACGGCTGTGTTATTACCTTGAGCATTATTACCTCCCTGAGAGTTCTGCTGCGGCTGACCATTAGGGCGGGGTGCTGGAGCTGTTGGGCGGGGTGGTTGCATGGACTGGCGTGGAGGCTGTGGTGGTTGGCGCATCTGCGGGTTGTATGGTGCAGGTGGTCTGTAGGAGGAGTTTGGGTACCTTTGTCCTGGGTAAGGGTTCACAGGACGAGCCATAGGCGCCGCAGACTGAGGAGCATAGCGAGGTCGAACATTACTCCCAGAACCGTGTGCTTGAGCCATCTTCCTTTTTCTATCATCTTCGTCCAGCTCCTTCTTGGTCCTTTCCACTTCAAAGGCCTTGTCCACCAACTTATGGAAACTACTGTAGTCACTGGAGACCATGGCGAACTTCAGCTCCTTGTCAAGCCCCTTCTTAAAACGAAACTGTTTCTTTGAGTCTGTGTCCACATCCTCGGGTGCATAGCGAGACAGTTGGGTGAATTTGTTCAGATACTCTCGCACACTCATACGGCCTTGCTTTAGCATGAGAAATTCTTCACGTCTCGCCTGGATCTCTCCTTCGGGCACGAAATGACTGCGAAAGTAATTCTTGAACTCGTCCCATGTGATATTATCCGGGTCCTGATGGGCTTCAATGAAGGCAGTCCACCAATCGGCTGCAGGTCCCTGAAGTTGGTGCGAGGCTAACAACACCTTCTCTCTTCCTTCACATTGGACAATTCTCAGCTTACCCTCAATGGTTCTCAGCCAGTCGTCGGCCTCCATGGGCTCACTAGCAGTAGAAAAGGTGGGCGGATGGGTGTTGAGGAAGTCTCTCATGCGGGATCGGGGTCCTGGTGCTGGCTGTGGGTGGGGCTGATTTGGTGGGGGTGGAGGGGCTTGCTGGGCTTGCTGCATGTTGGCCACCACTTGTGTTAAATTCTGCATCATTTGCATCTGCATGGCCATCATCTGCTGCATATGATTCATCGCAGGTGCTCCACGGGCACCTCTCCCATTCCATTGCGGTAGCTGGAATCCAGCTTCATCATCACCAAGGGGCATACCACGGCCACGACCACGGCCTCTTCCCCTGCCTGCCATCTGAGTACGAAGAGAGTAGAGTCTTAGATTCTACTATAACTAGTGGAAGACTACTATGCGATACCCTTACTATATGCAACAATCACAGCAAACATGCATATAAATGAAAATTCTTTATTATTAGCTCACTAATTAAAGAAGTATCAAAAAGGTGCGGTTGTGGACAAGTCGCCAAGGCGTTCCACAACTCACACGACACACCAAGACAAAAATCATAAAGAGAAATAACACAACTCAGGGTCACACAAGTACGTCTACGTCGCTCTTATTTAACTAATGAGGGTGTGCCTATCCTTGAGTCGTGGCAAAGGTCGGGGACTACTCGTCGTCAAGCGGGAACTCCTCCGGGTCCTCGTCGTCGTCGTCGTCGTCGTCGGGGTCCTCGGGGTCCTGAGGTGGTGAGGCAGCAGGCGGCGGTGGTGCGGCAGACGCCACACTGGAAGGCTCCTCGTCAGAGGACTCCTCAGAAGATGACTCTCGCTGGCCGCCACGACGGTCTGGAGAGTCCGGGGTCCACGTCGAGGTGTCGAACGCGTAGTCGTCAGGGTCCTCGTCGGTGATCCGACGATACCTCCTGATCACTGCCTCGTGGCGCAGGGCGAGGTCACGTCCATCCTGAATCTCCTGCTGTGCCCTCTGCAGTCGGGCACTGAGCTCAGCCACGTCGCCAACAGTCTCACGAGACTGCGGGAGGTCCAAGGGTCTCTCCACGTGCTTGGAGACAAAGCCTGCAGTGCCACTCGGATGCTGCGGAACAAAGGCGTGCACCGTGTCCTCCAGGCGGAAACGGCGGGCGTGACTCCAAAAAGTGGCTGCTTCCCAGCTAGCGTCCTGCTCCGCGTATCGACGGGAGCTCCTCCAGGCAGGACTGCTGTGGGTCTTCACCAGCTCATCTCCATAGTAAATGTAGATCTTGCAGCTCCACTCCGTCCTGCCGGGGCGCTGCACTCCAGTGGTGTGGTAGGAGAGTGAGAGGCTGTGGTGACGGTAGCCAGCCTCACGGAGTATGGCCCGAAGGCGGAGTCGCAGTCGTCCTGCGGCCTTGCCGTCAGAACGGATCACCACGGGGTGACGGGGGTCGACGGCTGGAGAGCGACCGGCCAGCCTACGCGGGGGCACAAGTCCACCGGTCGACTTACGGGGGGTCGTCTTGGTGCGGGCCATCTACAAATTTTGAAAACAGGAGAGTGTCAGTAACAAAACATATAAATAAAGGAGTAAATAAAACAAGTAGACAAGGTAGGAAGTACAAAGCAATTTTGTAAATTACTTTTTAGAATATAATAGGGTCCTAAGTCATTCCTTTCTAACTAGGCTTGCGTCCTACGGGCAACACGGCTCTGATACCACTTTGTCACACCCGGTCCCAACAAGACAACCGGATGGCTTCCACATGTATGCCAGGATCGATTCTCATCATACATGTGTAGACGAAAGTGAAATATCATTTATTACAAGCCATGTTCGAGTACATAAATGTCTTACAATAATGACCCGTAGGTCTAAAATAAGCTTACAGAGCAAAACAGCGGTAAAAGTAAACTAGTGAGGCTCCATGCACAGGCGTTGCCCGGGGGTTGCGCCAGCCTAGAACGTCTCCTCCGGATCAGCGAAGAAGTCTTCATTCTCCACCTCTTCTCCATTGTAGACTGAGGAAAGATAAGCAACAAGCAAGTTTGAGTACCAACGGTACTCAGCAAGTGGGAAAGAGATGACATGAGGGTATTCAGAAAGGAAGGCCAAATTTGGGTTAAGCACTATAGCATTACGTCCTATCCTTAGCTTTCATTAGCACCTACTTCTAAGTGTAGGAACCCAACCATAGTCCCATTTGTAGTCCAAGTCCCAACCAACCAATCCAATTCAAACCACCATTCCCAGACGTTTGCTAATTATGAATTGGACACCAAGCCGCTCTTGTCCGTGAGCACGGCTGTCATGACAGTTTCTAAATCTCTGCAGAGAAGGTACCCTTTACCCACAAGCCGTGATTTCATCCCCTGTTGCCAGGTGGACTAAGGGAAACCTCCCTGATGCCCGTGGTTGCGAACCACATTTCACATTTCCTTTGGTGTGAGGCTAGGAGATCACTACGAGGTCTTTACAAAGGATTCTCCCGACGCGTACTAGCCCCTCTGAGGTTTCACACCTGTACAAAAGTGTGAGCTATTACACCACGACTCAACACCCCAGTTGCCCCCTCTTGAGCCATGCGGATCCCAAGGCAGTACACCCTGAACCAATTCCCCGCACTTTCCAACCACTAATACTACGCCGGGAGAGGCCTAATTGATTGACCAAGCTGCCCCATACTCAGTCTTGTGGCGATACTATAAGGCTTAGTGGCTTTCTCCATAAACCGGTCCTTAGAATCCGGCAAGGTCCATACCCCAAAACCCGGGTCTCGTGCGTACTGCACCATACCAAGCAAAACCAACCCGCCAGATTCCTATCCACTACAATTCAGTTCATCATATCTCAACAAATAAATCACAATAATTAATGATAGAGCATGTAATGTAGAGATATTTCCCTCCCAAATACTAAGCATGGCTAAGCGTAAAGAAATAATAACATCTACCCAAGCCAACCAGGGGACAAGGAATTATATGGAAGGGTGCAGTAAATAGGATTCAATTTATTAAGCATGCAGCTAACTAGAACTTAATAAAACAGGTGCAAAATGGTCAAGGAACTTGCCTTCTTCGGAGGGTGGGTCGGTGAAGTGGTAGTCTTGAAGGTTGTAGGTCGGCTCGGGAACCGACTCTAAACACATCATCGCATGCGGAACGGAAAGTAGTAGCACACAATAAGCACAAGAGAAATAATGCACACCACAAATAAATAACACCAAAGAAAACCTACGCAATTACGTTGCTAACACAATGTCCTTAGTCGAAGTTTTAATTAGAGGTGTGGGTGGAAATTTGGTTTTTAGGGTTGAGGTGGGGTTGGTTGACAATTTATGGTTTTTATCTTTATTTTAGAGCATGGCATGGGCTTGCTACAATTTTTCTTAGCTAAATTTGAATAATAAAGTAATGAAGTGGTCCACAACAGTATTAAATAAATTACTTTAGTGTAAACAATTTAATAAATAAAGGCCAAGTAATTTCCCTAATTAATTTATGCAAAAAAGAGTGTAAATTCTATGATTTTATGTAAATAAACATGGATGCAGGGGTTTTTGTGCGAAACAGACATGATCAGAGGCTTGAAAATATTTTATAATGTTACCAGGGGGTTTATCATAATTTACAGAGGCTAAAAATATATTTTATGGTGAAATCAGGGGCTAAAATGGTATATTTAATCAATTTAACAGTGCTGACACAATTTAATTAAAGTCCAGGGGCTAGCTCATAAATTTCAGGACCTATCTGCAATTACTTAAAATAAACGCAGGGGGCTACGCGCAAAACGGCCAACGGCCATATCCACCTTCGATCTGGGCCGTCGGATTTAAAGTGAGCGGCCCGGATTTAAAATAAACGAAGGGGTACGCCCCTTCTAATCTCGGCCGTCGGCCCGGGTTGGACGGCCGAGATGGTGCCACGTCGCCCCAGGGGCGACGCGCGCACAGGGCGCGGCGGCGCGCGCGCCGAGCCGACGGCGCACGGCGGCGGGGTCGCCGGAGGCTGGCCGGAAGGGCCAAATCGGCGCCAATTCCGGGTGCTCGACACATCAAACGGGAGAGGGGGATCGGGGGAGCTCACCGAGGGGGTTTCCGGGGCTTCCAATCGGGCGGAGGAGCGTCGGCGACGGCGACCGGCGGCGATCCTCGGCGGAGCTCGACGAGGGTGGCGTTGCGGCGGCGTTCTCCCGAAGTGAGCTTGCCCGGCGGGTTCCTAAGGAGGGGGCGCACACGTTAGGCAAAGTTTGGTGGGGAGAACGTCGACGAGTCGACGGGAACGGCGGCGACATACCTTGCACGGCGGCGGCTAGGGTTTGAAGCTTCGGGGGAAGGGGAAAACGGGGTGCCGGCCGGATTTTATAGGGGAACCGGGGGCGGTGAGGAGGGGAAAGAGATCACGCGCGATGGAAAGGGGATCGGGGCCATAATGGCCGGGGATTCCTTGCCGGCATTTTTGAACGGGCGGCGTTCACGGGCGGTGTCGGCGCGGGCGCAGGGAGGAAGAAGGAAAGGGGGAGAGGGGGCGCTGACCGGTGGGCCCCAGCGCGCAGAGAGAGGGGAAAGGGAGAGGGAGGCGCGGCTGGGCTTTGGGCCGGCGGGGAGAAAAGGGAAGGGGGGGGGGAAATGGGCTGGGGCGGGGTTAAGGCCCAGGGTGGGTTTTTCTTTTCTTTTTCTTTTTGTTTTCCTTTTTCCTTTTTCATTCTTTTGTAAATTTGAATGGTTTTTCAAATTCAAACGTATTCTAGCGCATTTTGAAATTGAATTTTCATGCAACCACGCATGATGCATCCCTAGTCTTTTTCTTTTGTTTTTAAATTTTGAAAATTTGGGTGTTACATCAATGCATGGAGTGATCTAATCCAGCAGGTATTCCTCCAAAAAGTTTTGATTTTATTGTGCACGATGTAGCAGTATGGTGTATGGATTGGGACCTAGGTCGACCTGGAACTTAAATATTTCCAATTTACTTGAGTTGAACAGTTTCCTGGCTACATCGTTCTGTTCTGAATCGACTGACTTCATGCTGATTGCTGACTGGCTGCGTCGTTCTGTTCTGAACAGTTGACTTGGCTAGAACACAGACTGATTTCATGTTCTGTTCTGAAGCGAATGTTTGACCATATTAGCAAAAATTGGAGACCAGTTGAGAAGCAACAAAACGAGACTTTTTTAGCAACTAATCACGGATTATCTAAAAAAAGCAACTAATCACGGACCATAAAACCTGCTGATGAAGAATTTACCGAGGGTTTCGTGGTCGATTTACATCAGATTTTCTTTATTAAGATTCAGTACATCAGATATGGTAGCAAGTTCTCATACCGCTGCTGAATTCTGCGCAGACGCTCTGCGGAGCCGGAGACCTTGGCGTCCGAGGATGATCACAGCAGCTCTCCATCCACCATGTTGACCTCGGCGCCCGGGACCGCGATGCTACCGCAGCTGGCGGCGTTCACGAAGCGGCACCGCTCCCCGGTGACGGCGCCGCAGCGGCTGACGTCGACCTCCCTGCACAGCTCGACCTCGACGGTGCCGCACCAGTCGGCGCGAGCGGCCTTGCACCGCGCCAGGCGCACCCCGCCGAAACTTTCCACCTCGGCCCGCCTGCACCGCGCGGCCCGGAGCCCGCCGCCGCCGCGGAGCCGCGCCTCCCGGCACAGCTCGAGGGAGACCTTGCCGGCGCCCTCCACCTCCACGGCGCGACACCGGGACACGGACACCTCCCGGGCGCCGTCCACGCGCACGGCGCCGCACCGGTCGAAGGTTGCGGCGTCCACGCCCTCGGCGGCCGCGTCGGCGCAGAGCGTGAACCACACGCTCCCAACACCAACGCCGCCACGGACGAGGACGCTCCGGAGGCCCTGGGCGGAGAGCTGCCCGGGCCCAGTGACGGTGACCGTGCCAATGTTCCCGTGGAGCGTCCCCTCGTGGATGGGCGTCTCGACGCCATCGATGACCACATGGAACAGGTGGCCCGCGGCAACGGTGGAGCTGGACTCGCCGGCGACGACGAGCGCCATCGGATTTTGCTGGCCAGTGAGCCGGCGAGCGATCTGCTTTTGCAGGTTTCGGTAGGTCAGCTGTCGAGTCCAGGGAGGATAGATGCGGTTGGGAGGTCGAAATAAATGAGTTAGATGAGCGGTTGGTTTGAAGAGCAATACTAGATTTCAGATGTTTGAAAATAATTTTAATTTTATGTGATATTGTGAACTATTGATCACGCTTAAGATTCGTGTAAAAATAATATGATCTTTCCCCTATTTCTTCTGATTTCCCACTCGATAATTCTCTCGGGCGCATGTGTGGGGAAGCGCGGCTCCTCGAGCTTGAGGCGTCCTTTGGCATAGTTCTACAAAGCTGATTCTCTAGATTTACTTCTGATTCTCTGTTTAAGTGATTATGTGACTAAAAATGATTATATATGATTCTCTAAAATAAACTTTTAGAATCAGGACGGAGAATCACTTTACGGGATCAGGAGAAGCTAATTTTTTCAGCTTCTAGCTTCTTAATTCATTTCAGAGAATCACTTCACAGAATTAGCCAAAAATCATTTCTTGTGAAAAATAGTGTTTGACACAGCTTCCCTAATTCTACCTGAGAATCAGCTCTGTGGAGCTCTGCCAAAGGGGGCTTGAGTTCGAGAGAGGGCGCAAGTACGCTCCACTCATCTCTATATCTCACCTTTAAAATTATTTTTTTATTTACAGTTTTGTTCTCGTTCACCTTTATGTCACATCTCTATATCAACTATTACCTATTTTATATTATATCTTCCTTTTTTCTTTCTTTTTCTCTACTCTTCTCTTCCTTTTCTTTCTCATCTTTCATTGACTTCCGCCGATAGTGGCGTTGCTACATCTGGCGGTCTACGATAGAGGCTGCTAATTTGTAGGCGAGCTTGGCGCTCCCGCTGCGGCTCACCGCGGTCGCTAAAAGCAGATAGCAGTGGCTTTCCCGCTGCCGTTGTGGGCAGCCTCAGGCCCAAGCGAAGGTGCGCCGTGCCAGTCGGCGGGGAGTTGAAGAATAGGTTAGTTTTAATAATTTATAAGGATTGCTTTTGATACATCTTTTTTGTTTGGAAGCTTGCTTGAGATAATTATGCATGCACTCGGGTGAAGCTTCTACTATGATGGGTGATCGGACATATGCGTGTGGTGGATGGTGGGACCGTTTTAATGGAGAAGGCGAGCGATGGACAAAGTTATTTGAAATATTTTCAATACTAAATGAATTTTAAATTCAAATTTTAATAATAACTGATTGATCTAAAACTACGAAAAGCAGTCTATCTGTTATCCACAAATCACTCAACAAATAGGTGAAAGTTTGATTGGTGGTCCTTGTCACCCATCCATTGGGGGACTAGGGCACAATATCCTGTTGGGTGGGCAATAGGGGACAAGGGTGGTGGTGGGCCTTGTCGCCATGTTTAGGAGATTGGGATCACCAATTGTATGGGTAACAAAGTCGCAAAAGGTGCGGTGAGTCCTTGTCATCGAACCGAGTACGACACACATGATTTTGATGGTCATTCTACACGACACGATGTCCCTCCTTTACTGCTCATGTACTCTGCTAGCCAAGTGAGAGTAAGATGAAAGGTGCCTAAACTTGACACAGGTGTTGTCCCTAAGCATGATAGGCATTCAACCTTATTGGATGTTTTTACTTTTGTAGTATGACTATGTTATTGAGTACTTTAAAATAGCTTTTGAGGTTTCATACATGTGTAAATTCTACATTTGTATAGGGATGACAATTTCACTCGCAAGTCAGAGTACCCGATGGATGTGGGCATGGGTAGGATTTTCCATCCGTGAGGGTCTAATCCGCACCTGACTCAACTTGCCACAATGTGGACACATTTTTTATTTTCCACCTACGGTTGTCCATCAAGTAACCGAAATAACCTAGAAATTATCAATCCATTATGATGTTTGTAACCTTAAAGTCAGTTTTTCCTTTTTTTTGCAATTTGTGAGACCTATGTGTGCTGAATATATTAGCAATTAGAATAAAAAGTGAAGGTTTACATTCAAAGCTTTGAAGCGTACATCGATACACCACGGTACATCCCGATACACACTATCCGAACTTGTCTCAGTGCATTTTGAGAGTAACGTTACTTTCGATAGTTTTAGACTGCCCGAACTTTTCAATGTGTTTTTGGGGAGTAATGTTATCCCCGATGGTTTTGGATTGTTCGAACTTTTCCTCACATGAGTTGCACGTGTTTTGCCACTTTAGATTGTCCGAACATTTCTCACGTGACTTGCACATGTTCAACACTTAAGATTGTCTGAACTTTCACACAGGTCACATGCACGTGAGTCGACACAGGTCGATGTTTACAAACGTGTTTTTAGGAGTAACATTACTCTCTGTCAAAGTGTAGCAACGACACTTCCCCTGGTACTACCTAGAAGTAGTCCGCGGAGGTTCGTATTTAGGCAGGGTGCTAAACAAGATCCAAGAGCAAGGTGACACAAGAATTTTACGTGGTTCGGGCCGCCTGAGCATAATATCCTACTCCACGGAAAGTGTGTTGTTTGTATGAGAATGTGTAAGTCTGAGCTTAGTTGTGTATGAGCGTAGTTGAGATTAGATGTCATTCTATCATGTAGCACAACCCTTTTATATGCCAATGACTGGTTGTTACAGTGCACCAGGGCCCGACAGGTGGCCCCGACTGTATTAACCATCCTATACACCATCTACATGCATAATGGTGGTTAATAGCATGTTAATGTGCCTTGATGGCAGCGTTAACGGTCTTTATAGCCTCCTGATCGTGTGTCATTAACACAAAGTTAAAGACACGTTAACCAGGCCTTGAAACGACAGTTTTATTGCCCTTAAATGCCAGTGCCATCAAAGATCCCGAAGCCCTTCCGCTGTAGACGTAGATCCGGACATCTGACACGTGTCAACACCAGAGCTTCCCTCAGCAGGGAGGTAGGTCTGGAGTTATTGGACATGTGGCAGCATCAGAGCTTTCCTCAGCGGGGAGGCAGGTCCGACACTACGGACACGTGGCAGCGCTGGAGCTACTCTAAGGAGGGATGCAGGTCCAACACTGCAGGACACGTGGCAGCGCCGGAGCCACCCTAAGGAGGGAGACAGGTCCGACACTGCAGGACATGTATTGTCTCCGGAAGTCCACAACACTGGAAGGTGGAACTCAACTCGTCTTCTTCTGGTACGATGGGATACCTGGTATGCAGGGTATCGACAGTGGACCCTGGGCCCACCTCTTGTGAGATTGTGAGGTTTCAATGTCAAAGGTGGGGCCATTATCTCTCCCACACTATTGTTTTAGCTTTCCTCTTGAGACACACGACCCTTCTTGGTTTGGCAGGTGTGATACATGAGGTGCAGATCTCACGCAATTGAAGGACACTAGTTTCCAATACAACTTTCGTATTGGTTCCCAGCGCAATCTTTGTAACCCTATCAGGCTGCCGCCCTTGGGTTTCCAACTTCTCATCATGACAACGGTTCATTTGATGCAACTTCTTCGGCAAAGTGGACCCGGGTCCCATTTTTCATTGACGAGGTAACTTTGTTGAGCGTAATCAAGGTCCGGATGTAGTTGCCATCCAAGCGTTGCAGAGACTTAATAAAGGGAGAAAATTTGTAAGGGGAGAGAACCCTTACGAATTGTTATGTTCTTGCGCATAGCGTTCTTCGCTCGAACCCTTGCATTGCGCTCCCACTTTTGCTCCACTTTGCGGCGATGGAGCTCGGACTTTCCTCCAGCAAAATTATAAGCGAGAGAGATCTTACAAGAGTTCAGAAGCTGATGGGCTGGCAGAGTGACTCCTTCAACAATGCTATTTGCTGCGGCAAGCTCCCGTTCAAGAAGGAATGCCCCTATCGGTACCCCGTAGACCGGGTACCCCTGCGCACAAGGAGAAAACGGCTAAGGACTCAACCTCTACTTGGAGGCAGAATCCGAGGCTGCCATGTCGCAGAGGGAAGCACCAGATCCTACCTCCCCGCCGGGGCGGGCCCCCAGACTGCCACGTCGCCGGCAGGACCGGACCCTCGCCTCCCTGAAGAGGCGGGCTCTGGGGCAGCCACGTGGCACACAGGACTGGACCCTCGCCTCCCCGCCGAGGCAGGCTCCGGGGCTGCCACATGGCCGGCAGAGCTGGACCCTCGCGTCCCCATCGAGGCTGGCTCTGGGGCTGCCACGTAGCCATTGGAACCCCTAGGACCAGGCCCGTCTCCCCGCAGGGAAGGGCTCTAGAACTACCACATGGCCCGCAGGGCTGAGCCTCCGCCCTTCCCTGCGCAGAGGCAGGCCCCGGTGCGACCACGTGGCGGACGGCCAACTCAATGCGGTAGGAGGCCGCAGTTAAGGAAAGAGTGCGCTGCTCAGACAGGCATTAAGTACGCGCGCCTTCCCCAGGTGAAGGGAAGTCGTGCATGCGAAAGTCAAGGCTCCAGTGTCCTTTCTTGTCCAAGTAGCCGGTACAGACCTACTGCGCAAGACGGATGAGTGAGCCGCGGGGACAAGATGGGCGGGACATGTCCTGCAATCATCAAAAACTATGTGTAGCCTTGGCGCACGACGCGGCGGGACGGCACATTGAAGCCCCTGACAAAGGGAAGTAGATAGCATTTAATCCTAGATATTGTATAGGATTTGGCTCTCCCCGGAACCACCTGTTGAGCCCCGGGGCCTACCTTGTGACTGCAGAGTCCTTGGACTATAAAAGGACTCGGCAGGCGACCTTCACAGGGGATCGATCAATCAAACTCATACACGCTCAAGCAAGGCAATACACAAACACTCCCGTGGACGCAGGGTGTTACGCTCCGGCGGCCCAAACCACGTAAACTCTTTGTGTTCACCATCTCGCTGTGCTCAATCTCCTGGGACTAGCCCTCGTGAATCCAAAGAACCTCCGCGGGCTGCTCTCTAAGCAGGTCCAGGGGAAGTGTCGTTTACGACCTTCAACATTTGGCGCGCCAGGTAGGGGCTTTTTCCCTGTGAAGATTTCCATTAGCAGCAATGGTGAACGGCCATTCCAACGCTGGTTCGTCTAGGCCGCAGTCACGGCGACAGGCAGTAGTTGAGGACCAGGCATCATCTCGCTCCAGGGCAGGATCCCGCTATAGAGCAGCAAGGTTGGGACCTTCACGTCGCCCTACTATCACCTCGCCGGCTGCAGGCCAGCACGCCACACCACGGCGTACTCCAGTCGTGACGACAGCTACGGTGCCGCCAGCTGCGAGCCCGAAGAGTGCGCTCGCAGTGGCGCGCGCGCTACACCACAACCCACCTGCTGGGGATCCTCCTCGGGAAGCAGCTCAACAGTGGATCAACGACGTCGACCACCTCGTCACCGCTGCGCTGAACGCACCTCCACCAAGGGGGACACATGCACAACCGATGCATGTGTTGTTGTCACGTACTCCAACAGTTGACCAATGGACGGTAGACTCGCGCTCGACCAAGATCTCGAAAACAGACCTGAGAATCGGGCTGCAGCACCGCAGGTCAGGAGAAGAGTGCCGAGTCACCATCGAGCGACAGAGGGAGTGGCAGTGCAACCTCGAGGCGAATTACAGTGCGCCGGGCCCTGAGCCCCAGGCTCACGTCGTGCCTCCACCATACCAGGCATACGTCGCGCCTCCACCTCCACAGACGTACGCTGCACCACCCCAGCCTCAGGTGTACGCAGGCCCACCTGCTCACCAGGGGTATGCAGTGCCACGACCAGCGCCAGCCAGCCCCAGCCAAGGGTGTGCAGCTCTGGCACCTCACCTCCATTTTGTGGTCTGGCCACGAAAGTTCCGACCACACATGCCGGAGAAGTACGACGGGAGTGTCAACCCGAGCGAGTTCCTGCAGATCTACTCCACCGCGATACTAGCTGCAAGAGGCGACGAGGCCATCATGGCTAACTACTTCCCCATCATCCTGACCGGCCCAGCCCGGTCATGGCTCATGAACCTGCCCCAGGGGTCCATAACCTCCTGGGATGAGCTGTGCCGAGAGTTCGTGGTGAACTTCGGTAGTTCCTAAAAGCGCCCCGACACAGAGCTTGACCTCCATGCGGTCAGACAGCACGCTGGAGAGTCGTTGCGATCGTTCATCTAGCGTTTCTCTCAGGTACGGAACACCATCCCTCATGTCGCTAGCGCATCAGTTATTGTTGCGTTCAGACAGGGTGTGAGGGACAAGAAGATGCTCGAGAAGCTAGCCACGCACGAAGTGTGTGATGTCTCCGAGCTGTTCGCTCTGGCAGACAGATGTGCTAGGGCAGCTGAGGGACGCAACTGGCACTCCCAACCCTCCTCAGAGGCAAGGGAGGCCACGCCAACTGAGGAAGGAGCCTCTGTAAGGAGCAGCGGCAAGAAGAAGAAGAAGGGCAATGACAAGAACAAGCTAAAGCCCAGAGCCCATGCGGTGGCGGCCACGGCACCCGACGGAGCCAAGGCGCCACGCCGAGACAAGCGCCCTCGGCAGTCACCAGAACCCGAGGAGCCTGACTTCAAGTGCCCGGTGCACCGCACAAATAGCCATAGCGCTAGCGAGTGCTGGGAAGTGAAGAAGTTCGCGGAGCGCTTCCGCGATCAGAAACAGAAGCAGCAACGCCAGGAGGGCGTGCCTCTCCGCCAGAGGGAGGGCAAACAGAAGGTCGATCCTGAAAAGGAGGATGACAGCGAGATGGGGTTCCAGGAACCCCAGAGGGCGGTGAAGGCCGTCTTCGAGGGTGGCGACTCCGACTCCAGCAGCGATAAGGAGCACCACAAGACTCTCCACGTCATCTACGGGGGTGCCACATATCCCACGTCCCGAAACGCAGTGAAGACTCTGCGACAGGCAGTGGCCGCAGTGGCCCCCGCTCCGAGCCCGGCTCCCCACCACAAGTGGATGAGCACGACAATCAGCTTTGACGCCTCTGACTGCCCGAAGAACATGGCGGGAGCAGGCGTACTCCCGTTGCTGGTGTCCCCGACCATCGCCAACATGATGGTCCTTCACGTGCTGATTGATGGTGGGGCAGACCTTAACCTCATCTCCACGGCGGCCTTCCGGAAGTTGTAGCTGTCGATGTCCCGGCTCACACCTTTGAGCCCGTTCTCAGGTGTCAGACCGGGGCAAATCCTCCCGTACGGTAACATTCACCTCTCGATGACCTTTGGGACCCCAGAGAATTACCGTACGGAGAGAATTTTGTTCGACGTGGCGGACGTCGACCTCCCCTTCAACGCAATCATCGGAAGACCGGCGCTCTACAGGTTCATGGCTGTAGACCACTACGGCTACCTCGTCCTGAAGATGCCAACGCCTTCCGGCGTCCTCAGGGTTAGAGGGGACCGCTCAGCTGCAGTATCCGCCTTGGAGCAGCTCTAGGCGCTCGCAGTAGGAAGGGCTCCGGCTCCAGGGGCGCGAAGGAGAGTCGACCAGAATAGGGACCGATGCAACGGGCCTCCACATCTGCACCCCGCGTGCGACCAGTCGACAACGACGTCCCGGTAAAGGTCGTTAGGATTGGCTCTG
The DNA here is from genome assembly GCA_036927565.1 of Tuctoria greenei. Classification (NCBI taxonomy): domain Eukaryota; kingdom Viridiplantae; phylum Streptophyta; class Magnoliopsida; order Poales; family Poaceae; genus Tuctoria; species Tuctoria greenei. Next base: position 155,949,524 of record JAYESD010000006.1, read on the forward strand.
AGGCTGCCCAGACGACCCGCATCGCGGTGAACCTGGACAGCAAATAGGAACTCGCGCCTGGACAACGGAGAAACGGTGCCCAAGGCCCCAGTTTTCACCGAAACCCCCTGGACACTCTACTTCGACGGCTCCTCGCGGAAGCAGGGGGCAGGGGCCAGGGTCCTGCTCCTCACCCCGACTAGGGAGCAGTTCAAGTACATGGTGCGCCTCGACTTCAAGGCGACTAACAAAATGGCGAAATACGGGTCCCTAATCTTTGGGCTAAAAACTGCCCTGACTCTCAATGTCCGTCAGCTTCGGTCTAAAGGTGATTCCCAGCTGATCATCAAGCAAGCCAAAGGGGAGTGTAGCTGCAACGACCCTCAGCTGGCAGCATACTTGCTGCATGTCCGGAAGCTGGAGAAGGACTTTGAAGTCTTGTACTTGTGCCATGTACCCCGAGCCGACAACTCAATCGCAGACGACCTGTCAACGAAGGCCTCCACAGGGGCCCCCGTGCCTGAAGGAGTCTTTGCAAGGACGTTACCGCAACCGCCCAGGCACTCGAACCGGGCAAAGGGGGTGAGCCCAACACCTCGAAGTTGGTTGTCCTGGCGGCCCTGCTACCATGGAGTCCACCAAGGATCGTATGCGCCACTGGGGGCTCCGAGCTACCGGGGGCCCAAGATCTAGAGGCTCAATCAAGTCCTGATGCATGGATCTCGGAGGTACGGGACTACTTGAAAGACAACATCCTTCCCGAAGAACATGCCCTGGTAGAAAGGATAGTCCGCATGGCTAAGAGGTACACGCTGGTAGAAGGGGATCTCTATCGGCGTGGCACCAACAACATCCTGCTGCGATGTATTACCCGGGAGGAGGGCTGCGACTTGCTCGCAGAGATCCATGGAGGCGAGTGTGGGAACCACGCGTCATCTCGCACGCTGGTCGGTAAAGTCTTTCGGCATGGCTTTTACTGGCCGACAACACTCCAGGATGCCGCCTAGATGGTCAGGAGACGCAAGGCATGCCAGTTCCATGCCAGGCAGATCCGCACACCAGCTCAGGCGCTGCAGATGATCCCTCCCTCATGGCCATGCATATAGATCGTAAGTCAAGCGACACTAAAAAAGAGCAGGGGAGAAATGGCCAGCGGACAGAATTACTTCTCCTATTTTTGATCTATACGCAGGTTTTCGAGGAGTTATTCCAGCAATAACCATCAGAGTACCCACGAAGATGGTGGGCACCGCCAGACTGAGGCTCCGGTGGCACCCCCAGGGGGCCTACCTTCAACCTTTCATTGAAGATGGTGGGCACCGCCGGACTGAAGCTCCGGCGGCACTTCCAGGGGGCCTGCCGTCAACCTCTCACCGAAGATGGTGGGCACCGCCGGACCGAAGCTCCGGCGGTACCCCTAGGGGGCCCGCCGTCAACGTCCCTGCATACTCAGTTACAGCAATGCTACCTACGCATCCTAATCTCCCCTGCAACCGCCCGCCCTAAGTTCTATGTATTTGATAGGTGTGCCATAATAACTGGCCACACCTGTCAGGGAGCCACACTCCGGGGGACGGCAGGTCTGGGAAGCTAAGGAACAACAGGCAACTAGAAAATATTGCTGAAAAGTAAAACATGCTAAGTATGAGGGGCACTCCAAGCAGATTTTTCGTTCCAAAATAAAGGTCTGTCATCACAAACAACTACAAGAAAAACTGAAAGAAACACAAGATACATGCAGCGCATGGGGAGCCCTCAGCCGCTCCGCTGGAACCTTGAAGTAATGAGTGCCACCGCATCCGAGACTTCAGATTTGGCGGCCTCCTCCCTCTCGGCAATGGGTCCCTCGAGGACCAACTAAAGAGAGACATCAGGGTACCAGATCCGGTAGCAGGACAGGATGTGCGTCGCCACCTCCTTCACCAGCATCTTCCCTTTTGCCTCCAGTTGGTTGTCGATGATGGCCCCCAGCGAACGCATCCTCGAGCTGGTGGAGTCAAGGGCTGGGAACACCTGACTCACCTCCTGCGCTGGTTCCCCCACGCGCACCAGGCTGAAGCCGAGTGGCACCAGAGCTGAGTTGGCGCCGCCCAAAAACTCCCAGACCTTCCGGGCCTCAGCAGAACGCGACACCCGGAGCTCCTGCACCTCCTGCCGGGCTGCCGCCAGTGCCCGGGGGCCGCCGTCCAGGAACCGCTCCTCCTTGGCTGCCAGGGCCCTCTCGCGCTCGCTGACCTCCCTCTCGTGGCGGCTCAAGTCACCCTCCTTGAAGGTGATGTCGAACTCGCGGTCCAAGAGAGCCTGGCACTCAGCGAACTGGGCTTGCTGCGCCTCAGCTAGGGCAGCATCCCAACGGTCTAGCTCGGCAGCGCGGATTCTCGCCCCTTCCCACTGGAGGGCGAGCCGGGGGGAGGTCGACTCCACCTCTGTCTGCTTCGCCGCCAACTCCTGCTCCCGTTCGACAAGAGCAGCCTCCCGGCGAGATAACAGCTGCTGGAGCTCCTCGCAGGACTAGAGGCGGGAGCCAACCTCAGCATGGATTGCCGCGGCGTCCGCCTTCAGCTTCTAGGTGACGGTGTCCAGACGAGCGATAAGATCGCGCTCCTGGTCGAGGATTCTCAGCTCCTCCCGGATGACCGCCTCCTGCTGCGCCACCCGACTCTTTGCCAACCGGGTCCGGGCTTCCAGGGACCTCGCCCATTCCCGGAGCCGGTCCTCCTCGTCCTCAAGCCTCCCCCTCTCCCGGTCGAGGGCCGCCCGAGCCTGCCGAAAACCGGAGTAGGCTACGACCATGGCTTCAGACAGGGGGAGGGCTCCACCGTAGCCGCGGGTCCCTGCCTCCCCACCTCTTCAATATCGTCCTCCATTTGGAGGACCACCGGGGAGACGAGGACCAGAGCTCCCCCAGTCGGAGAAGGCGGGGGGGGGGGGGGAACCACCCCTGGAAGCAGGTGCGTCGTCTCCAGGGGCCCCCTCCCCAGTGGAGGCCCCAACACTACTGCCGACAGCTCCTAAGACGGCTCCGGGAGCTCCACCCGGGGCGGTGGTGCCAACCGACGTAGCAGTGTCAGTCGGCGCGGTAGCATCGGCCGGTGCGGAGTAGCCGGTGGATGTGGAGTCATTGGCGGGTGCAGCACCAGTCGCCAGCGCGCGCTGCGGACCCTCAGCAGCCGCTATAGGGGCCTCGGGCACGAAGGCCTGGGGCACCTCAGCGGCAGCAGCCCGGTGCGCCCGAGCAGGGTCCGAGGCTGCAGAGGAGCCCCGTGAGCTGGCTGGAGCAGCATGCCCACCAGCAAAAGGGTGCGTGGGCAGAGAAGGAGTAGCTGCGGTTGCGCTGAAAACAGACAAACCCGAATCATAAGGATATTACAGGGTGAGCACACAACAAAGAACATCCAAGATGAAATTTATATAGACTTACCGGGGGACGTTGAAGCTCCACCGCTTCCCGAAAGGGTTGGGGAGTCCGGACCCCCCAAAATCGCGGCGGGGGCCGCTGCGTTATGGAGGAGTCGGCGGCATCCCCGAAGTCTGGCGCTCCTTTGAAAGGCGAGGGAACACTGGGGTCCCATCGGCGTTGAGGAGCCTCCCCTTCTTGCGCGTCGAGGACTCGGGCGGCAAAGTGGCGCCACTGGAACCCCCTGGCACCAAGTCCAGCGGCGACCGGGCACGCTTCTTGGGGGTCGGGTCCGACACCGGCACTGGTGCTTTCCCTTTCCCCATATCAGCAGAGGAGTCGACGCCTCCCCGCTGATGGAGCTGGAGCCCACTTGAGGGGTCATCACTCGAGGGATCTTCGTCGCTTAAGGGATCTCCGCCTCCCTCAGCGTCGTCGGCAATGTCGACCCCCTTGGCATCGTCGGCAATCTCGACCCCCCGAAACGGTTCTCCAATCTGGCGCTGCGCCAGCCCGGACTCGTGGAGCGTCGGCATCGCCTTTAGCAACCGCCTCTTCAGCTCGGAGTCTGATCACAAGGGGCAGCAAGCCGCCGGAAGGGCCAGTCCCTTAGGGGAAATGTCATCAGGGCAGACCCGGACCAGCATATCGTGTAGAAGCTGCTCGTCCGGGTTGGAGTTGGGGCTGGTCTCGAGCCGGGTGCAGTCCATTGGGCCAGTGTACATCCATGCCGGGCGGACACAACGCTGGAGCGGAGCCATGCGTCGGGACATGAAGTCCCTCAACACCATTGCAGACGTCAGGCCGTGGTCCGCCAGCTTCTGGATCCTCTCCAACATCAGGTCAAACACCCTCTCCAGCTCTGGGTGCTCCTCCCAGAATGACCGCTCGGAGTAGGGGCTCCCGGTGGGGAGGCACATCCGGTCGTGAGCCTCGACCTTGACGATCATCCAATCTTCGCGCCATTGCTCCCATCGTGCAGAGCAGAAGGAAGCAATGTACCTAGAGGGGACCTTGGTTCGGCGCTGGAAATAGTAGGTGTCGAGCTGATCCTTCGAGCTTTTGCCGGTGGCCCTCAGTACAAAGAAGTACCTGAAGAGCTTCACCGACGGCATCACCCCCACTAACATCTCGTAGAGGTGAGCGAAGACCACCAGCAAGGGGATCGAGTTCGACGGGAGGTGGTGGAGTTGGAGGCCAAAGGTCTCCAGAAGCATTACCAGTAAGGTGGATGCTGGTGGAACGAAGCCGACCAGCACGTACGACGAGAACAGCACCATTTCCCCATCTGTGAGGTTCAGTGGGAGCTCCCCGTGACGGAGCCACTTCTCTTGTTCAGGGGCTTGCCAGCCGAGAAGCCGGCGTACGGGGGCCAGATCGGCAGACCTGGACAGCCGGGACCTGGGCAGGATGCTCGCCATGAGGTTGAAGGAGGAGGCTCTGGAAGGGGAGATCGGGAGATAGAGTGCAAGAACTGGGCTTGGGGCAAGAGGCACGAGCGCAAGGATGCAGAAGCGAAAGAAAGGACCCTTAGGGGGAAAGGTCTCTTTTTATTCACCTCTACAAGCCAACAGAAGCGGCGTGTGAATTGCCACAGCCTCGGTAGAAGAGCAATAGACCCGCATAGGCAATGACATGAGGACCCGGGTCGCTCGGCAAAGAAGACGAGTCGGGTGGCCAACTATGCGGGGGGTAACTCAACGGTTTCTGAAAAGGCAAAAGCAGCGGAAGTGCAGGAGCCACCTTGGGAACCACCGCAGTTAAAGCTCGATTGAAAGCAGAAGTCATGTCGCGCGGCGCACGTCCCGCGCCTCCGCTTACTAGAGGGAGACGCGTCGCCACAATGACAGAGACGTGCCGCCCAGGGAACTGCCCTGAATTGGAATCAAAAGAGTTGCACGGGAAGATAGGGAAGAAGACCCACCTGTGGTATCGACGACTCTCCTGAGGTGGGCTCAGGGGCCACTGTCGGTACCCCGCAGACCGGGTACCCCCGCGTACAAGGAGAAAACGGCTAAGGACTCAGCCTCTACTTGGAGGCAGAATCCGAGGCTGCCACGTCGCGGAGGGAAGGACCAGATCCTACCTCCCCGCCGGGGCGGGCCCCCAGGCTGCCGCGTGGCCGGTAGGACCAGACCCTCGCCTCCTCGAAGAGGCAGGCTCCGGGGCAGCCACGTGGCACACAGGACCGGATCCTCGCCTCCCCGCCAAGGCAGGCTCTAGAGCTGCCACGTGGCCGGCAGAGCCGGACCCTCGCCTCCCCATCGAGGCGGGCTCCGGGGCTGCCACGTAGCCATTAGAACCCCCAGGACCAGGCCCGTCTCCCCGCAGGGAAGGGCTCCGGAAATTCCACATGGCCCGCAGGGCTGAGCCTTCGCCCTTCTGCAGAGGTGGGCTCCAGAGGCGCTACATGGCCTGTACAGCAGGGCGCTCGACTCCCCACAGAGGAAGGCTCCAGTGCGACCACGTGGCGGACGGCCAACTCAATACGGTAGGAGGCCGCAGTTAAGGAAAGAGTGCGCTGCTCAGACAGGCATTAAGTACGCGTGCCTTCCCCAGGTGAAGGGGAGTCGCGCATGCGAAAGTCAAGGCTCCAGTGTCCTGTCTTGTCCAAGTAGCCGGTACAGACTCAATGCGCAAGACGGACGAGTGAGCCACGTGGACAAGACGGGCGGGACATGCCCTTCCATCATCAACAACTATGTGTAGCCCTGGCGCACGACGCAGCAGGACAGCACATTGAAGCCCCTGACAAAGGGAAGTAGATAGCATTTAATCCTAGATCTTGTATAGGATTTGGCTCTCCCCGGGACCACCTGTCGGGCGCTGGGGCCTACCTTGTGACTGCAGTGTCCTTGGACTATAAAAGAACTCGGCATACGACCTTCACAGGGGATCGATCAATCGAACTCATACACGCTCAAGCAAGGCAATACACAAACACTCCCGTGGACGTAGGGTGTTACGCTCCGGTGGCTCGAACCACGTAAACTCTCTGTGTTCACCATCTCGCTGCGCTCAATCTCCTGGGACTAGCCCTCGTGAATCCAAAGAACCTCCGCGGGCTGCTCTCTAAGCAGGTCCGGGGGAATTGTCGTTTACGACCTTCGACAGCCCCAATGACATTGTCTACTTCTCAGCATATGCCATGGTTGGGCTGGTTCTACCAGTGTCCAACTTATTGCTAATACTGCTGGAATCATACAGGCTCCAACTGCAACATCTCACCCCTCACTCGATCTTGCTGGCGGCGATCTTCATCCACTTTTGCGAGATGTGGGTAGTCGTGCCACCCTGTGTGCTGCTATTTTGGACCTTCTTCACACTCCGGGCGACAGCCAAAGGTAACAACCTCTTGGGATTCTAGTACTTTGTAAGGCGTAGGATCCCCCATACAAGTACATCAGGTCCATTTCATTCAAAAGTGGGAGATCTAGAAGACTGATTGGGTAGTTATCCGGGTGGACCATCACGATCGGCTGGAGGTGCCAGAAGGATTATCGACGATGGAGTCCGACTCTTGGGAGGAGCTCCCAAAGCTGACATAAGAGTGCAACCCTGTGCTATCAAGAATTCGGAACTTGGTTGACAGGGGATTGCCATCTCTGATGGCCCTCAACAACTTCCTGACCAACCGTTGGGTTCCACTCAAGGAGCGAGAATTTGCAGCTTGGTCATACTCGAGAGAAATGGACTTCCTACGTATTGACATTGGTCCGGGAATCAACTTAGATGAGCATGCCTTGAAGTCCATCTGTAGAATTTGTATAGCGGAACTTTATCAAGAGATGACCTTGTACCTACGACAAAGTTCTTGCCTTTGTGTGTAGTTTCGGAGGTCAGGAGGGAGCTGAAGAAGGTGATGCCGCTCCTTCACGAAACAGGTCTTGCGGTGCGACAAAGGAGCACTCTGCGAGCAGGTATTTTGATCCCCAGAGCTTCGGCCCCCTGCCCACATTGAGGGTCCGGACCTGCACCTATCAGTGGGAAAGGCAAGACTCTTGCAGAACCAAGTCAGGAGAATTCTGACTCAAGTCGGGGTAAAGGCAAAGAGCCTGTCGACACCTCCACCCGGAAGAGAAAGTTGACGCGAGCTGATGGCAGCTTTATCACGGCAGCTCTGATGGAAACGGTGCCACCGCCTCACCCGACCCTCAAGTCAGTGCTGGTTGTGCCTCCAGCAAGGACAACCCAGGCTCTGTCGACCAAGGTGAGCTCCGGGCTTAGGAAATCATCTTCGGACCCAGTACCTTCATCAGGCACTGTTGACGGCTGTTATATACTAATTTTCACCCGTCAATATAACTCAATTATGTGAGAGAATTGTCATTTCTTGCACACATCAGCTTTCTATTTAACCTATTTCCACTTGTCCTTGGAGAAAGTAGTGCATGCACAAATTCTATGCAGAAATGAAGTGAAACAAGGGGATGGTTCCTATAAAATATCATTCCAACAAATCAAGCGACGACACGTGACACCACATGGATCAAATGACCCACAAATAGAAGTATTTGATGCCATCCAATGGTGTAGCACCAATTTCAGTCAATGGGACCCACCTGTCAGGCACATGGAGAAAGCACACCGCAAAAGGGGCCAGGACCAGGTCGGTCGACCCCCCTAGTCGGCCGACTAGTTCCTGACGCCTTTCTCGGTCAAACTCCATGTGGAGGCTTCTCTCGTCTTGAAGTGGTAATGAGTGACTGATTTGCACGCTTCTCGTGGCGGGAACCAACCCTTCTCCAAGCTATAAATAGGACCCATTACCCCTCACTTCAACACACACCACTTGAGTATTCATCCTTTGTATCCACTACTCTCCATAGGTTTAGAGAAGTATAGGTTGTAGAGAGGAGAGTCTCTAGTCCATAGTCCAAGTAGGAGAGGAGTAGAAGGAGTCTCTTCCCAATTGGAAAAGGTATGTCTCCAATATTCCTATTTGTATTTGTGACATTATTCATAATAAAGATGATATATTTAGTCTACTATTGTTCATATACTTGGATAAAGTGTTTCTTGTTTGATGTGGATTCCATATATGTGGTAGGAGTAGTATTTATGATTGTGCTATACCATGTTCATTACATCATCATAAACACTATAAACCTGCACTATAGTCTAATTAGCTATGATATGATTATGTTAACATGAATCACTTGTGCTAGCTATGAATTAACATTGGTTCAACGATGATTTAATTTATTGCCTTAGGATGGCTTGTGCCTAGGGTCTTAAGGTAATTACTTAATATGCTAGCATGGTGCTAGGATAGAAAGTAGCGTTGAATGTCTCGTAGACCCACAGATTGAAGAGGTAGACAATAAGTTGTGACAGCCCTTTTCTGTCCTTTGTAATCCTCCACGTTCGGCTATGCCACAGGCTCTTGGTAGAAGTCGCCTAGTGTTGCTAGAGGTAAACCCGTGCCCAATATGTTAATCCACTTAGCATAAGAATTCATAATTAATATAATCATTAGTAACTAACTTAGGCTATGTATATGTACATTAGAAGCATAATAGCAGTCTCAACCTAACTCCTAGCCTAGTCCCTCTATTACCCCATGTATCCCACTTAGGACAGGATGCTCTTGTGTGTGTCACACTACCTCAAATTACCCTCTATCTATCCTTGCTAGAACCCAACCTAGATCAACCTAGACTTTCCATTTGATGATTGATTTGCTTCCACTTGGCCTTCCTTTGGGAAAATATAAATAAGAGATATTATAAATAAACAATTCATCTGACACATCAAATAGCAGGCAAAAATAGATAAATAAATAAGAGATATTATAAATAAATAAGAGATACTAATAAACATGCTTACAAAAATAGCAGGCAAACAATTCATCTGACACATCAAACTTAACTTATAAATAAGAGATATTATCTGCTTGATCGAGTGCAGACTGATGAAAACATCCTCTCTGATAATCAGTTTCATCGGTTATAGAGAATAAGCATCCCCCTTATTTCACAGAATAGAAGCAATTTTCCAGCAAGCAAATAGTGTCCTCTCATTTCACCATAGGAATTCATGAAGTTTTCTCTTGCGCCACTCAGAACACTCCCACTTTTATATTGTTCTCCTGGAAGAGCTCAAACAGGCAAATATCATCCTTCTCTATATTGTTGCCAATAACAAATGCGCCCCAGCCACGACAGAAGTAGGCACCAAGGGAGTCATGATTAGGGGACTCATCGTACACATAGTTAACCTCCCATAGCTTTCCTTGCCGATCCCAAAGTGTCATTTTCGTATTGACCTTTGGAAGATACTTCCTCACAAAATCATTTGGGATACCCTAAGACAAGGGAGTAAGTCAGGAAAGCAATGCAAGACAGCAGGTACATATATAATACATATAGGAGAAAACTTGCCATGAAAAAGGTCGGATGGACATTACAAGCCTTCATTATTTGCAGAGTGAAAGGATAATTAGAATGAAGCCCAGTCACCTTTTCTAGAGTATTCTCCTTGTCCTTTTCAATTATCACCCCTCTATGTGACATTAACACCTTTGATTCATGAACCTTTGATACAGCTGAAAGTGCAATAAAATCAAACTATCTTCATCATACAGTTCGAAACAAGACGATTCCACCTCTCAGAAGAGTCAACTACATCTTTTCATACCAAAATATCATTGAAAATATACTTTTGATCCAGCAGTATAAGAAAGGAAAAAAATTCACCATTGCCAATCCACATCTTGCTAACTGTATTATCCATTGGTTTCACAAACTTACCAAAAAAGAACATCATGTGATCCGCATAAGATGGTGCTGGAGGGCTATTCAAATGCAAACATATGTATGATGTACACAAGTTGCGTGACAAGGAGACACACAAACCCTTGCAATTTTGAAAAAGCTGGTAAACCTAAAAATAGACTTGTTTTTTAATACTAAAGAAGGAACTACCTGATTTATATCGATGGTTACAAATAAGACAACAACATGAAAAATAACACTTGAGATTATATGTTGGATGGAGATAGAATTATCTTCGAGATTTCACTTGAAGAAACATAAAAACAACTAAATCCTAGACATGAACTGCTCTAATTGATACAGCAATGTAGCAGACTTGGTTGCTGTAGAAGTCAAAATAAATTACATTAAGCAACAAAAATGGCATTACATCACAAGCCCAACTTTTAATTTTCACAAACATACCTATGGACATGATTCATCAGGAGGAAAAGGAATTACAAGTGACCACAGCACCAACTCCAGCAAATTTAAGCCGGTTGACAAGATCTTACAAGGACTACTACTTGTAATACCAAATGGATGGCCTACGACCTAACACCCAAATACACGACTACTACTCGTGGTATGAAGTGCGACCTGCTAACTTTTTGTAATTCATGTAAGATATATGAGATATAAGTAATACTTTACCTTTCATGCTATTAAGTCTACTTGACCTTGCTGCCTTGGTCTTTCGGGAGGATTTAGATAACTTTAGAACAGGGATAATATCAGCTAGTTCACTTTTCCTTTCCTTTATTCGGGGGAGAACTGACATTGGATCTGCTTCAACGATACCCACTTCCTGTTTGATATCATTGGCAGTATTTTTTGCATAGTCCATGGCCCTTTCATTGCCTTGTAGGTGCCCCGTTACATTGTTTCTCTCATTAACCATTTCATAATATTCTCAAATGTCATCTGAACCAGTGCCATTATTGCTGCTTCCATAGAAGCACAAAATGAATCTCTAGACAGTCTGTTCAAATGCAAACATATGTATGATATACAAAACTTGAGTGACAAGGAGACACACAATACCTTGCAGTTTTGACAGAAACTGCCAACTCGACTAAAAATAACAATCAAATAATGACAAGCTATGTACCTTTATCTACACCTTACAGTGGTGATGCTTCTAGGAAGTCCTATTGTTTTCAATACTAAAGAAGGAACTACTTGATTTATATCCATGGTTACAAATCAAGAAAATAATGATACGTTGGATGAATATATAATAATATTCGAGATTTCACTTGAAGACACATAAAAACAATTACATCCTAGACATGAAATGCTCTAATTGATATATCAATGTGGCACACTTTGTTGCTGCAGAAGTCAAATAAATTACACTAAGCAAGAAAATGGCATTACATAATGAGCCCAACTTTTTTTTCTCACGAACATACCTATGGACATGTTTCATTATGAGGAAAACGAATTACAAGTGACCACGCCACCAACTCGAGCTAATTCAAGCCGGTTGACAAGATCATTACAAGAACTAATTGCAATACCAAATGGATGACCTACGACCTAACACCCAAATACACGACTATTACTCGTGGTATGAAGTGTGACCTGCTAACTTTTTGTAATTCATGTAATATATTTGAGATATAAGTAATACTTTACCTTTCATGCTATTAAGTCTACTTGACCTCGCTGCCTTGGTCTTTCTCGAGGATTTAGATAACATTAGAACAGAGATGATTTCAGCCAGTTCCCTTTTCCTTTCCTTTATTCGGGGGAGAACTGACATTGGATCTGCTTCATCGATACCCACTTCCTGTTTGATATCATTTGCAGTATTGTTGCTTCCATAGAAGCACAAAATGAATCTCTAGACAGTCTGTCCGAATGCAAACATATGTATGATATACACAAGTAACGTGACAAAAAGACACACAAACCCTTGAAATTTTGAAAAAGCTGCTTACTTGACAAAAAATAACAATCAAATAATGACACATGCTACGTACCTTTATCTACAGCTTACAGTGGTGAAGCTTGTAGGAATTTCCTACTTGTTTTTCAATACTAAAGAAGGAACTGCTTGATTTATATCCATGGTTACCAATCAAGACAATAACTTCAAAAATAACACTTGAAATGATATGTTGGATGGAGATAGAACCATAGTTATTAAAGTGGTAAGGCGACTTAAGACGACAGACCTCCTTTTTACTTTTTAAGCGATAAGGCGTAAGGCGAGGCAACGCCTTAGTTATATCAAAAAAATAAAATATAGGAATTTCTGTCCTTGTTTATATAAATAGAATACAAAATGACTTGTAAAAACTGAAGTAGTCCAATCTAAACAAAATTGGCCCAACACACCAGAGGCCCAAAAGTGGCCCAGTACCTCAGTCCTAACAAAAACTAACCTCCTCTACTCCTCTACTTCCGTAGCACTCATCTACTCTGTCCAGGTGCGCCGCCGCCCCGTGGGAGCACGACCGTCACCCCCTAGCAGAGCCACCGCCTCCCCCTGGCAGTGTTGCCGCTGCCGGATCTGCGCGCCGCTGGCTTCCCCTGCTCCCGCGTCGCCGGATCCCCTTGACGTCGTCGCCTTACCGTCCAAAGCAAGGCAACAAAACGCCTTACGGGGCCGGACCGCTCTACCGCTAAAGCTACGCTTTAGCGTTGCTTTAGCGATGCCTTGATTACTATGGATAAAACTATCTTTGAGGATTTCACTTGAAGAAACATAAAAACAATTACATCCTAGACATCAACTGCTCTAATTGATATAGCAACGTGGCAGACCTGGTTGCTGAAAAAGTAAAAAATAAATTACACCTAAGCAAGAAAATGTCATTACATCATGACCCCAACTTTTTTTCACGAACATGCCTATGGACATGTTTCATGAAGAGGAAAAGGACCCAAATACATACAAAATGAAATTTATTTTTCACGAACATACACTACATGAAACATGAATGATTACGTCGGCCAAAATAAATTACGTGGGCCGACCAATGTAAGTAAATAAACTTACGTCGGATGGCGGCAACCGAGTAAAGTTAACTTACATCGGCCACAGTCCCGCGGCAAACGTAATTTAGGCGACCGATGTCATTAAATGCGCTACTTACGTTGGCTCACACTTAGGCCGCTGTAAGTTAGTAGGCCGACGACATTTAACGTACTACTTACGTCGGCCTTTCCCAAGGTCGACGTAAGTTAGCCGGCCAACGCACGTATGCGCTTTAACCCTAACCCGCGTGGGCCTCACGCGACCCATTCCACGCGCCCGTTTCCACCCGACGCCCCCGCCTTCGTCCCCATCTCGCCGTCACGCTACGCCGCCCGAGCGCCACCGCCCCACCTTGCTCGAGCGCCGCTGCCCCACCTCGCCCGAGCGCTGCCGCCCCCGAGCAACGCCGCCCACCTTGCTCGAGCGCAGCCGCCACCCTCCACCGAGAGCGATCGCCACCCTCCACCGAGGGGCACCAAGCGCCCGTCTAACTCCGGCCACACAGAGCGCTGCCCCACCACGCCGTCGCCAGATACGGTGCCGCCTCCACGCCCCTACCCCTGTCGCCCAACGGCCGTGGCTGGCGCCCTCACGCCGTCGGTCGACAGTGCAGTGTTTTCTTTTTATTTTCCAATTTCCAATTGTTTAGCAATTAGGATTAATTAGTTGCAATTACATTCGATTATTTCCCCAATGTGTTTGTAGAGTAGTTTCAATTAGTTGCAATTACATTCAATTGTTTAGCAATTAGTTTTAATTAGTTGCAATTACATTCAAAATTAGTTGCAATTACATTCAATTAGTTGCAATTAGTTGTTTAATTGTTTAATTCTATTTTAAATATTTTGATTTCTTGAGTGTTTATTTATGATATGTATATAAACGGGCTCTGGGTCGGCTCGACTCGGTGGAGCCCATTTATGGTTCGACACGGCTATTTAGTAGTCACTTATGTGTATAGACGGGCACGAAGACGATGCTCATGCACGAAATGCCGGAACTGGCCGTTTTTGGACAAAGTGGAACTTTCGATACACTTGTGTTGAAACGTTTATGTGTCACATTATGAGTTGTGGACCTTCCATGGCGAGACAGCTTCTCAAGCTGTACAAAAAGTAGAGGCAGACAATGATGATGACATAGCTGGTCCCAAGCCCGGATAAAGGAGGAGGGGTTGTGATAGGCTTGGCGAGCCAAAAACTATACTTAACCATTCTCATGGAAATGAAACCCATTAGATATTCGTTGGGGCGTAACCCTCTTAGTGACGCGCCATACCGGAATCCAGGTATGGTGTTAAGTGGGCAAGGGTCGGGTCGTCACCGCCTTAGTAGTGCGCCATATCGGAACCCGAATGTGGTGTTAAATGGGCAAGGGATGGATCGCCACCATCGTATTGGCACGCTACATCATCACCCGGATGTAGTGATAAGTGATCAAGGATCTTTGCATCTTACTCGACAAATGCGAAGGGTAAGGAAGCTAGCCGAGGAAACTAGGTTTTGGGTGGGTAGTTGGACTGTAGGATCCTTGACCTGAAAGCTACGAGAGTTAGTGGACGTTGCGATTGGGAGACGTGTAAATATCCTTTGTGTACAAGAGACTAGATGGGCAGGTCAAAAGGCGAGATAGGTTGAGAATACCGGTTTCAAGCTTTGGTATTCTGGCTCGACTAGGACTAGGAATGGCGTAGGCATCCTAATAGATAAGAGCCTTAAGGATGGAGTAGTGGATTTCCATAGACGAGGGGATAGGATCATCCTAGTCAAGGTAGTTGTGGGGGACATTATCTTAATGTCATTAGTGCTTATACACCACAAGTTGGGCTCGACATGAGCACTAAGAGACAATTTTGAGAGGACTTAGAGGATATGGTTAGTAGTGTACCGATAGCCGACAAGCTCGTCATAGGAGGAGATCTCAATGGCCATGTAGGTACAACTAACATAGGTTTTGAGGGGGTACACAGAGGTTTCGGGTGGGGCGATAGAAACCAGGAGGGTAAGGATATCCTAGACTTTGTCGTAGCATATGACCTATTGGTAGCTAACACCCTCTTTAAGAAGAGGCTATCTCACTTAGTGACCTTTACTAGTGCCTAACATTCTAGTCAAATCGACTATATCCTCACCAGGAGAAGGGAGAGGGGGCATGTTTAGATTGTAAGATGATCCCTGGGGAATGTGTTGTACCACAACATAAACTCGTGGTAGCCGACTTTCATTTCCACGCGCGTGTGTCATGAGACAAAGGTGTTAAAACCGCAAGAACAAAGTGTTGAAAGTTGAAGGGTGAAGCGCAACAATCATTCAAAAGGAGGATGATCACGGAAGGACCTTGGAGTGAAGAGGAAGATGCAGATAGTATATGGGTGAAGATGGCGACTTACATTAGGAAGGTAGCTAGGGAGGTGCTTGGATGGACAAAAGTTAAGAAACTTATAGATAAATACACTTGGTGGTGGAATGAGGATGTACAAAAAGCCATTAAGAAGAAGAAAGAGTCTTATAAGAGTTGGCATCATGAAAGAAGCACAAACAACATAGCGAAGTATAAAGAGGCTAAGAAAAATGCAAGGCCTGTTGTGAGTAAAGCAAGGGGGCAGTCCTATGATGCGTTATATGAGAGACTAGGGACAAAGGAAGGCCAAAAGGATATATACAAGATGGCGAAACTTCGTGAGAGGAAGGTGAGTGTCGGTACCCTGCGTACCGGATACCCCTTTGGATTGCAAAGATCACAAGGAAACTCCATCTACCAGATTTTAAGACCTCCGAAGTCCCCACTTGTCAGCCGTAACCGGACCTGCTTCCCCGACATGGTTAGTCCCAGGGCCGCCACGTGTATCATAAGACCGGAGCTATCACCCACACATGGGAAAGCTCCGGACTAGATACCGATATGGCACCCCAGGACCTAACCCCAGACAGAGGGAAGCTCCAGTACCGACACGTGTCCAACGGCACCGGACGTACGCGTCCACGACGGTAAGCTCTGGAGCTTCCACGTGTCCGAACTGCCGGACCTTCAACCTCAACAATCAGGCTGGTGGACCCCCAACCACTCGGACCTTCAAGGGGCAATCAAAGACTTCAAGACCCGATTAAGTGTCATTAATACCATATTAATGACACACGATCGAAAGGCCCTTAATACCAGTAACGGAACTGTTAAGGCCCGTTACCACGCTATTAAGGGTAATTAACCTCATTTATTGTGTATTAAACATTAGTAGCCGCCAGGGCCACATGTCTGGCCAGGATAATTGTGTAACGACCAGTCCTTGTACTATAAAAGGACTGGTTGATGAGAGACTCGGACACACTCTCTTAGAGGCTCGGAGGGCTCTCAAGAACACACAATCACTGAAAGCTCTTAGATGCTCAATACAACAGTCACACACCCCGTGGAGTAGGGTATTACGCTCAGGCGGCCCGAACCACGTAAACCGCTGTGTTAATTTGCCACCATCTCTTGAATCTCTGCGCGCCCATTACTGAACTACAAACTCCACGGACTACTAATAGTAGTGCCGGGAGATCTGCCGAATTCAACCACCGACAGTTGGCGCGGCAGGTAGGGGGTGCTCGAGATTTCAAGAATGGTGAACTCTGTTGCTGGATCGTCCAACGGCAACCCCGCTGCGCAACCTGCTGGAGGCAATCCCTCCAACATGCAGCAACCAACAGGTGCCACGGCTCCAGTAGGAGTCATGCCTCCGCCGCCATCGTCTGCACCAGCAAATGAAGCTAGATAGCGGGACGGAGCATCTGCGTCGGTCACCGCATCGGCGAATAACAACAACCCTGAACACGCGTTATATGCAGTGCGTGCTCTTCTCCAGTGCCCACTACCTCTGGGTGCATCCAAGGGTGTAATGGAGTAGCAGAGGGCTGATGTGGAACACTTGGTTGCAGCAGCAGCCGATCGCATTAGCAACCAAGGTCCCCCCCCCTTGGGGCGGGCCCCATCGCAGTATCGGACTTTGTCGGGCAGACTTGGTCCACACGCTTCCCAAAATTGGAGGCGTGCTGCGTCTCAACAAGTGACATCATTGCCTCTCGGGGCGCGACGCACCCATACGGTAACCAGGCTCTCAACTCATGACCTCCGAGCAGAGCTCGATCGCCGTTACCATCAACAGGACGGCCGTGTCCATATCGAGCGTGCTCGCGAAAGGCGAGAAGATCGAGACAGTCATGTTCCTGAAGGAATAGGAGGAGACTGTTCTGCCCTGTCCATGCACTTGCGCATGGTCAGATGGCCACAAAAGTTTTGGCCTCACCTGCCGGTGAAATTTGACGAGACTGTCAATCCCACTGAGTTTCTCCAGATTTACTCCACTGCAATCCTTGCAGCCGGAGGTAACAAGGCCGTAATGGCCAACTACTTTCCCGTGGCTTTAACTGGGACCGCTAGGTCCTGGTTCATGAGCCTTCCGCCCAATTCTATCAATAGTTGGGCAGATTTGTGCCAACAGTTCACCGCCAATTTCGGAAGTTCATACACCCGACCAGGCACCGAACTGGACCTTTTTGCCGTAATGCAGAAGGGGGGAGAATCCTTGCGTTCCTTCATCCATAGGTTCTCCCAGGTACAAAACACTATTCCTTCTATCTTTAGCGCCTCTGTTATTGTGGCATTTAGACAGGGCGTATGAGACAAGAAGATGCTGGAGAAGCTGGCGATCAAGGAGATCACCAGCGTCACGGAGCTCTTCAGCTTGGCTGACAAGTGCGCCAAAGCTGCGGAGGGTCGTGAAATGCACTCCAAACCACCTCCGGAGGATAACAAAAAATCCTCCAAGGGCGAAGCCACTACCTCTGGGAGTGGCAAAAAGAAGAAAAAGTCCAACGACAAGAAAAAGTCGTCGGCTGGCACACCTACTGCTGCAAGTGCTGTAGCTACGGGTGGCCAGGGGCCACACCCCGAGAAACGACCTCGGCCGTCATATGAAGATGGCGGCAACTCCAAGACGTGGTGTCCTATACATAAGTCGAACAACCACAATCTGGAAGACTGCCGAGAGGTCCAGAACCTTGCCGAGCGCTACAACAAGCGCCGGGAAGAAGTACCTTTCCAACAAAGGGAAGGAAAACAGAAAGTCAACGAAGCTCCGGCTGAAGAGGAGTTAGGTTTTTAGGACCCTAAAAAGGTCCTGAAGGCTGTATACACCTCCATCGACAACGACTCCAACGTCTTCGACAATGAACGTCGGAAAACCATGAACACCATCTTTGGTGGTTCATGGGACATCACTTCCTGCCGTGTCTTCAAGACCATGCGGCGGGACATGGCTTCGGTAGATCCCACCGCTAGGGCGGTGCCGCACCGGAAGTGGATGGATACCGCCATCACTTTCGACGCGTCGGACTGCCCTCGGAATATGATTGGAGCTGGCCAACTCCCATTGATGGTATCTCCGACCATCAACAACATCCAAATCCACCATGTAATGGTGGACGGAGGTTCGGGGCTGAACCTCATAAGCTTCGAAGCTTTCGTCAAGCTTCAGCTCTGACCTTCGGACCTTCGTCCCTCCCGACCTTTCTCTGGAGTAGGTCTTGGGGCCATAACCCCACTTGGTGCCATTACTCTCCCTGTGACCTTCGAGACTAGGGAGAATTATCGCACTGAGAAGTTGGTCTTTGATGTTGGTAAGATCAACTTACCCTTTAACGCCATTCTAGGCAGGCCAACCTTGTACAAGTTTATGGTTGCGACTCATTATGGCTACCTAGTGTTGAAGATGCCGACACCAGCTGGTGTTCTCTGGATCCGCGGAGACCACACTGCCGGAGTGACTGCTCTAGAAGAACTTCACACGATTGCTACAGCGCAGGAGGAAGAGCCCAGGCAAGAGCAAGATCCGAAACCCCCGAGCATTCATCAACGAGGCTCAACCTCCGCACCTCGTGTGCAACCAAGCGGCGACACATACATTCCCATCAAAGTCGTCCAAATTGGTTCTGATGCCGCTCAGACCACCCGTATATCAGGAGGTCTGAATGACAAATAGGAACTCACGCTCATCACTTTCCTCCGGGCTAACGTTGACGTGTTTGCCTGGCAACCGTCGCAAATGCCTGGGATCCCTAGGGAAGTGATCGAGCATAATCTGAAGATCCATCCTGACTCTCGGCCTGTACATCAGAAGCCTTGGAAGCAATCAATAGAGCGACAGAACTTCATACGATAAGAAGTGAAGAAGTTGCTCGAAGCTGAATTCATCTGAGAAGTCTTCCACCAAAAATGGCTAGCAAACCCAGTCGTTGTACCCAAGGCCGGCGAGAAGCTTTGGATGTGTATCGACTACACAACACTGAATAAGGCATGTCCAAAAGATCCATTCCCACTACCTAGAATAGATCAGATAGTGGATTCCACCTCCGGGTGTGAATTACTGTGTTTCCTAGACGCATATTCTGGGTACTATCAAATCAGAATGTCTAGGGAAGATGAAGAACATACTTCTTTCACAGTGGATGGATTGTATTGTTATACTGCCATGCCATTTGGTATCAAGAATGCAGCCTCAACATTTGTACGAGCTATGTACAAAACCTTTGGAGAGCTCATCAGAGACGTAGTGGAAGTGTATGTTGATGACATCGTCGTCAAAATCAAGGACAAGGAGTCACTTCTTGACACCTTGCAAGCTGTCGTCGACAAGTTGCGGGTCACCCGCACAAAGCTAAACCCAAACAAGTGTGTCTTCGGGGTTAGCTCCAGAAAGCTTCTTGGATTCTTGGTGAACCACAGAGGCATAGAGGCGAATCCAGTGAAGATTAAAGCCATTGAAGATATGCGGCCACCAGCCCGCATAAAGGACATCCAGAAGCTAACTGGATGTCTAGCTGCCCTCAGCCGATTCATCTCAAGACTGACGGAACGGGCACTACCCTTCTTCAAGCTATTGAGGAAGTTCGGACCATTCCAATGGTCTGAAGAAGCAGAAAAGGCCTTCCAGGAGCTGAAGCAGCTCTTCACCACCCTACCAACCTTGGTAGCTCCGAACCCTGGTGAGCCTCTACTGCTTTACATTTCGGCAACTGATGAAGTTGTTTGCATGGTCCTGGTTGCATAGAGACTAGAACCCTCACAAGCTCAAGAATCTAGACCCCTCCGGGAGGGTTAGGAGGTTCCTGAAGGTAAGTTTGGGTCCCACCCCCCAGACTTGGATCTACAAGGAGTTACTCTTGTTGAACAAGAGGATCCGGACCCCTCCGAGAGGGTCCGGGTCACTCCAGAAGAAGCTCCGGGTTCCTTCAGCAAGGACCCGGAGGTCCCCGAAGAAGGTCCGGACCCCTCCGGGAGGGTCCGGGTTGATGAAGAGGAAGCTCCGGGCCCCTTCAGGAGGGTCCGGACAGTCCAATGCCCAGTGTACTTCATCAGCTAAGTACTCCATGACGCCAAGACTTGATACCTTGAGGTGCATAACCTGCTCTATGCAGTTCTTATCGCCTCCAGGAAGCTTCACCATTACTTCCAAGCTCATAAGATCTCAGTGGTGACCTCTTATCCACTGCGTGAGATCTTGCATAATCCCAATTCCACTGGGAACATTGCAAAGTGGGCAAGGCCGAATTCAATCTTGAATTCGTCCCAAGACAAGCGATCAAGAGTCAAGCACTGGCAGACTTTGTGGCGGAATGGACCCCCTCCCCATCAAACCCTGGGGGCCCTAGTGAGCAGAAGCCGGAACTCAAGGCTCTGGTCTTCACCGAGCCTCACTGAAATCTCTACTTCGACGGCTCCATGCAAAAGCAGGGGGCCGGAGCTGGAGTCCTTCTCCTCGCTCCAACTGGGGAGAAGGTAAAATACATGGTCCACCTTGACTTCAAGGCGACCAACAACATGGCGGAGTATGAAGCACTCATTTACAGATTAAAGGTGGCACTGTCATACGGTGTCAAGCAGCTGTTGGTCAAGGGAGATTCACAACTCATCATTAAACAGGTGAAGGGTGAATGCTCCTGCAACAATCCCCAACTAGTTGCTTATCTCCTTGAAGTCCAGAGGCTTCAGAAGGACTTCGAAGTCCTGGAGCTCCACCATGTCCAGCGTCTCCATAACGCTAAAGCTGACGAACTCTCGAGGAAAGCGTCAACCGGAGCTCCGACTCCCGATGGAACCTTCATCCGGAGGTTGTCAAAACCCACAGCTCAGCCCGCCGAACTGAGCGAAGGGGGCAAGACCAGCACCCCAAAGCTGGCGGTCCCGATGGCCCTGTTACCATGGCAGACATCAAGGGTCGTAGGTGCTGCCGGAAGCTCCGGGCAACCCAACACGCAAGACTCAAATGCTCAAGCAAGCTCCAATCCATGAATCTCGGAGATCCGGAGCTACTTGAAAGACAATATCCTTCCTGACGATGATGTATCCGCTGACCGGATAGTAAGATTGGATAAAAGATACACGTTGGTAGAAGGGGATCTTTACCGGCGCAGTGCCAACGGTGTCCTAATGCGGTGCATCACAAAAGAAGAAGGTTGTGAGCTCCTCGCAGAAATCCATGGAGACGAGTGTGGGAACCACGCGTCTTCCCGCACGCTGTCGGTAAAGCCTTTTGGCATGGCTTTTACTGGCCTACAGCGCTCCAGGATGCAACTGAGCTGGTGAAGAAATGTGAAGCATGCCAGTTTCATGCAAAACAAATTCATACACCGGCTCATCCTCTAAAAATGATACCTCATACATGGCCTTTCACTTTGTGGGGGATGGATATCTTGGGACTTTCCCAAGAGCTGTCGGAGGTTACAAGTTCCTGTATGTTCCCATTGACAAATTCACCAAATGGCCGGAAGCAACTCCAGTTGTGACAATAAACAAGCAATCAACTATCAACTTCTTGCAGTCCATCGTATGCATATTTGGAGTCCCAAACAAAATCATAACTAATAATGGGACCCAGTTCACAAGCTCTGCATTCCAAGGATATTGCGAAGACCTCGACATCCAAGTCAGCTACGCTTCCGTAGCTCACCCGACAAGCAATGGCCAAGCCGAAACAGCAAATGCAGCAATCCTAAAAGGACTCAAGACGCGCACTTATGAGCGCCTGAAAAAACATGGAGCCAACTGGATCGAAGAACTTCCGCCCACACTATGGGCCAACAAGACAACTCCAAACTGGTCAACTGGAAGGACACCCTTCTTCCTGGTGTACGGAGCTGAAGCAGTCCTTCCTCCGGAAATCACCTTGGGGTCGCTCCGGATCCGGACCTTCGACGAAGCCACGCAGGACCAGCTCCGGCATGAAGACCTTGACCTCCTTGAAGAGGGAAGGTGCCGAGCAGCTGTTTGGAATGCCCGATACCGCCAAGCTCTTCGACGCTATCACCAACGGCATGTTCATAGCCGACAGCTCGAGGAAGGCGATCTGGTGCTATGGAGAATACAATCTAGAGAAGGGTTAAACAAACTTTCCCCCAACTGGGAAGGACCCTTCCGAGTGATCAAAGTATCCCATCCCGGATGCTTTCGCTTGGCAACCAAGGATGGGACACCTCTCCCAAATCCTTGGAACATTGAGCACCTCCATAAAATCTATGCCTAATATCACGGAGGAGAGTTTGTAATTACATGTGATGTATGTTATAGAGTCATTGTGCAGAGTCGGGTAGCTCCTCCGGGAGGACAGCCAGACCTACCCCATTTAGTCCGCAACTTCCATGCAACACTTGTCACAGTATCAAAACTAAAAGTGTAGCTAGCTACCTTGGGTCAAACGAGAAACAAAACACACTTAGTCTGGTTCCATATCCTAAGAGTGTACTTGTTTCCTCTGTACATTGTGTGAAAACAGACTCCATGTGCATTTATTTTGTACAGGCTCAACGTTTTTTATTTTTCTTGTCTATAACAAAGTTGTGCAGTTCTTAAGAAACTTTAGCTTGACCAGTTCATGTACAATTCGAGTTGCGTTGTCTATTCTTCCGGGACCAAACATTGTTGATGGTCTACTCGTCTGAATGCCGCCAAGCCAATCTAGGGCCAGAGTGTGCTATCAACTTAGCCTGGTCATGCACCCTAAGTACGCCACTCTACCTACACCCCGGCAGGCCGAAGTAAGGCAAGTCCAGAAATGATCAGATTTGATGGAAACAAGGCAGTGCACTTGATTGTATTTAAAATTGTGTTCGACCTAAAAATTTCTCCGGAATAGTAAGTCACAATGAAGTTATAGATAGGAAAATGGATTTTACTGTTTTTCATGACTTCAGTGTGCAGGAAAAAAAATTTCATGATGATGGTGAATGAAGTCGGAGCTGCCAAAGCTCCGACATCCTCTAGGCAGCTTGTGGTCGATGTTCAAACATTGATATCGAGCGTCGCTGGAGCTACTCAGCTCCGGTAAAGCTAGGGGGCCAGCCGTCAACGTGAAGAAAAGATGGTAGAAAGACTCTATAGTGGAGTCTGTTGTCAACACACCACGTGTTGACAGAGGTCACTGCCGGAGCCACCAAGCTCCGACACCCCAGAGGACTAACCGTCGATGCTTTACGTGTTGATGGAGACTACTGCCGGAGCTACTAAGCTCCAACAATGGTCAATGCCGGAGCCACTAAGCTCCGACAAACTCAGGGGGCCTTCACTATCGAAGACTTCGAACCTACGTTCTACAACTGTTACATCCTCTTGGTACATGTTCACAATCAAATTGTGTACATCTACCAGGGGGCCAAGTGGGACAAAAGGTATTGAAGACAAAAGATGAAATTCACAAAAAAAAAACGTGGATTTCATTCATTTGGAGACAAGAGATTACAAAATTGGAGAAAAAGAAGAGAGGATACAAGTGGGAGCTACAAAGAGATGGTCCTAGACCCTATGGAAGAACGAGGAGACCTTCTGGGTAGCCTCCGATACGCTGGCTTGGGCAGCTTCTCCCTCTCCTTTGATGGGGCCTTCAAGCATCGGGTCCAGGGGGAATTGAGGGTCCCGGCTTGTATAGCACGTCAGCACGAATTCTTCGACGTCCTTCGCCAAGGATTGTCCCTCGGTCTCTAGCTAGTCCGCGATGACATCGCCCATCTTGGTGAGCTTGTTGCCTGCCAAACTCAACGCCTGCAACGCTAGGTCCAGCTCTGGCTCCGAATCATCCGGACGCACGGGACTAAAACCCATTGGCGTCAGCGCATCGTAGGCTTTGCCCAGGAAGTCCCAAACTTGTTGGGACTCCACAGTCCTCGAGCCTCGCATCTCCTCCAAGGATCTTTTGGTCCCCGCAAGCTCCGAATTCTCACGGGCAAGGCGCTAAACCTCTTTGGCGTTCTGCTGAATCTTTTCAGCAACTTGCCTTTCAAGTTTTCCGAGCTCTTCCTCCCGGAAGTGGATCTTGTTCCGGCGGTCGACCAGGTCCTTCTCCTGGCCCTTACTTTCTTCTCCCTGGCAACAACGACATCCTCCCTCCTATGGAGTTCCTGCCCTTGCTCCCAGGCCTTCTTCTCCTCTCTCTCGCAGCGCTCCTCCAATTTCTTGGTGCACTCCTCGAGACTCTTGTCACCCAGAGTTAGCCTCTGAGTGAGCTCTTCTTCCCTCTTGACGACGTCGTCCTGCAGCTCCAGGAGTTTTTGCTCTTCATCATCGAGCTTCCTCTCCCGCTCCTCAAGAGCCTCCCGGCGCTTGACGAGACTAGCGTGGATGGCATCGAGCCTCTCCTGGCGATCATCCGCTGCGCTATTAGCAGCTTTGTCCTGTTCGTAGATGGCCCGAGACTGGTTGTCAAGGGAGCGCGTCATGCTTTCCCTCTCATCCAGCAGCTTACCCCAGTATTCCAGGTGGACCTTCTCCCTCTGCACCCACTCCTTGTCGTCAGCCAGCCTCGACTGCGCCAGCTTGGTCTCGAAATGGAGCCGGTTGCGCCACCTCCTAAGAGTTTGGCGCTCCTCCTCGAGGGCCTTGCTGTCGTGGTAGAAAGCCAGCTGGACCTGACGAAGACTGGAGCAGGCGTTGCCAATAGACAATGACAGGGGGATCGGATCAGGACCTGCCAGGGTCATCTCCGACGGTTCCAGCGGGTTCTCCGTGACAAGAATTGGATCCCACTCTATAAGAGCGGTCCCCTGAGCTTCCACGGCACTAGGGCCGTCCTCCGGGATAGCCTCGGCCGCCGCTGAGGAAGGTCCTGCAGTAGAAGTTTCGACCTCCGGAATTGGCTCCAAAGGTCCCACCGCCAGGTCATCAACAACTGGCCCCTCAGGCGGGGGGTCGGCAGCTTCATCTTGGAACCCTGGCTCAGGTGCAGGCACCTCCGGGACCACTGCTTCCGGGGCGGGCGTAGAAGATTCCGCCGGAGCTGAAGCCACATTCGGCTCCGACGTTGGCGCCTCCTCCACCACCGGTTCAGGTGCTGACGCCTCGACCACCATGGGCTCGAGCGCCGGCACCTCTACAGCAACTGGCTCAAGTGCCAGTACTCCTTCGACGACTGGCTCTACCGCCAGAACTTCTACAGCAACCGGCTCTACCGTCAGAGCTTCCTCGATAACCGACTCAAGCGCCGTAACTTCATCAACAACCAGCTCTATCACCGGGACTTCATCAACCACCAGCTCGACTGCCAGGGCTTCAACAACATCCGGCTCTAGGGCTGGAATTGCAGCTATCTCTGGCTCTGAGGCTAGAGCGTCCATCATTTCAGCATCCGAGCCCGGAGCTTCAACCTCCAGAGCTAGTGCCACTGGTACATATTCATTCCCGTAGTTCGGCGCTACCACGGGATCTTCTGGGGATGAGTCGAGGTCCAAGACCACGACAGCCGGCGCCGGAGCTGCCGCAGCCTCAGCCACCTCTTGGGGCGACGTTGGAATCGAAGCCGGAGCTTCCGCCTACACAGCCTCAGCTGTTGCTACAGGAACCGGAGCTTCAACCCTTTTCTTGGGCACTCTGTGGACGAAGGACGAATAAACTCAAAACACAGTTACAACAAAAAACAATCAACTGAGGTAAAATATCAAAAATTACCTCAGAAGGCTTCTGCACCAGTTAGCATGGAACCTCTTTTCCGGACGCTCGGAGTCGGATCCTGTCGCCACTGGCATGGTGGCTCCGGAAGGTTCTCTGGAGCTCACTGCTGCTCTCGGCGTCACTTTGGTTGAGGCCCCCCTCGACCGGGAAGAACCTCCGGACCCAGAGCCTTCAGCTGGCCCTGGTACTGGAGCTGCATGGCTGGAGCTAGTACCCCGGGGAGATGCCAATGCTGGAATAGTTGCCGCCGATGAAGACCTTCCCCTCTAGGGAGAAGAAGCCGCCGCGGAAGGAACAGGTCTGATGGACCTCCCGTTAGAGTGCTTCAGCTTCCTTTTATGGCTCGAGGGCTCGGTCAACTCTTTGCCCTTGCCCACAACTTCAACTCTCTGTTCCGGGATGGAAGGGGGACCACCCTGAGAAGCTCCGGAGATCGCCAAATCGGTGATCGAATGCTTCTCAATGACACCAAGGTCGTCAAGCACTGGCATCTTCCGTCGGAGCTCTCTGCTGAACTCTGCCTCCATGTTTAGAGGGAGGAAAGCCGCTGGCGGAGTCAAGTCGTCACCCTCGACGTCGATGCCGTGCTGGAACTTCTTGAGGTGAAACTCCAAAGTTGCGCCCTCCATGTTGGACTTCAAACCGGTCTCGATCCGGTAGTCATCCAGCACACTATTGAGGGCCCAAGCAAGCTTCTCCCTCTTCTTCAGCGGATCCCACCTGTTGGTCAGGAAGTTGCAAAATACCGCATGAGGAGTCACCCCTCCTTCCACGCATTGGCGGATCCTGGTCAGAGCAGGGTTGAAGGCGTCCGATAACACCGGAGCTTCGCTGCAAGCTGCAGTGTCGATGTTAGGGAGGCCCTCAGGCAGCTCCAGCTTCTCATGCTCCTCCACCCTGATGAAGATCCAATCCTTCTTCCAGTCGTCCCACTTCCCAGAAGGGAACGACCGCAAGTACTTGTACGGGCACTTCTTGCGCTTCACAAAATAATAGAAGCCAAGGTACTCGTCACTCTTGTCGGTGGTCTAGACGGTGAAGAAGGTGCGGAAGAGCTCAACGCAGGGGGGAATGCCCACCCACATCTTGCAGAAGTGGACAAAGATCGACACTAGAAGAATGGAGTGGGGGCCAAGGTGGTATAGCTGCAGACCATAGAAGTCGAGCAACATCAAGAAAAAAGTGGAGAAAGGTGGGATCAGTCCCACCATGGCGTACGCGGAGAAGTACACCATGTCGCCGACGTGCTCCTTAACGAAAGGAAGCTTGCCGGCATGGACCAAGTGGTTGAAGAAGTCAGGGGACCACTCCATGAGGGCCCGGACCTTCTTCAAATCACCGTCAGTCTTCAAGCGGCTCTGGCGAAGACCTAACTCCATCGCAGCACAGCGGGGCGAGAGATGAAAAGCAAGTGAAAGTTTGGAGGATTTGAGCGCAAGTTCGAATGAAAGGCGTAAAGAACCCCCAAACGGTGTGTGGTTTCCTTCTTAAGTAAGGCCCCGCAACGCTTGGATGGAAAATGCAGAGGAGCCGATGATACCATCCAAAACTTCACCCTGCCAATGACAAGGGGGCCCGAGTCCACCCCGACGATCAAGTCGAAGTCCTTACCCCAGGCGAACGGTTGTCATCATGAAAGGCGGGAAACCCGAAGGCAGCAGCCTGACAGGGCGTGCGGAACCAATACGATTTTCGTATCGGGAACCGGCGACCTTCAATTGCGTGAGATCCGCACGCTAAGATCTCACCTGCCGCATCCAGGATATGCCACGCGGCGTTAGTTTAACTACGAACTACCGCCAACGGCACATCCGAAGACCCTTGAAGACACGGCTCAAAAACCGAAGAATGGACCCACCTCCGGCAAAATGACTTCATCCAAAAGGTACCCTGTGTACCCAGAGGTGGGCCCAGGGGGCCACTATTGGTACCCTGTGTACTGGATACCCCTTGGGATTGCAAAGATCACAAGGAAACCCCATCTACCAGATTTGAAGACCTCCAAAGTCCCCACTTGTCAGCCGTAATCGGACCTGCTTCCCCAACATGGTTAGTCCCAGGGCCGCCACGTGTATCATAAGACCGGAGCTATCACCCACACATGGGAAAGCTCCGAACTAGATACCGATATGGCACCCCCGAACCTAACCCCAGACAGAGGGAAGCTCCAGTACCGGCATGTGTCCAATGACACCGGACCTATGCGTCCACGATGGTAAGCTCCGGAGCTACCACGTGTCCGGACTGCCGGACCTTTAACCTCAACAATCAGGCTGGTGGACCCCCAACTGCTCAGACCTTTAAGGGGCAATCAAAGACTTCAAGACCCGATTAAGTGTCATTAATACCATATTAATGACACACGATCGGAAGGCCCTTAATACCAGTAACGGCACTGTTAAGGCCTGTTACCACACTATTAAGGGTAATTAACCACATTTATTATGTATTAAACATTAGTAACCGCCGGGGCCACATGCCGGGTCAGGCTAATTGTGTAACGACCAGTCCTTGTACTATAAAAGGACAGGTCGACGAGAGACTCGGACACGCTCTCTTAGAGGCTCGGAGGGCTCTCAAGCACACACAATAACTGAAAGCTCTTAGACGCTCAATACAACAATCACACACCCCGTGGAGTAGGGTATTACGCTCAGGCGGCCTGAACCACGTAAACCTCTGTGTCAATTTGCCACCATCTCTTGAATCTCTGCGCGCCCATTACTGAACTACAAACTCCATGGACTACTAACAGTAGTGCCGGGGGATCTGCCGGATTCAACCACCGACAGTGAGGGATCTCAAACAAGTCAAATGCATTAAGGATGATGCAGATTGAATTTTATCAAAGGATGAAGATTAGGAACAGATGGTGGAACTACTTCAATGGACTATTCAATGATAGGAATGAGAGCATTAGGTTCGAGTTGGATGACTCATTTGATGACACCAACAGGCGATTCGTGCGGAGGATACAAGAGTCTGAGGTTAGGGAGGCCTTAAAAAGGATGAAAGGAGGAAAGGCCCTCGGCCCCGATGATGTCCCCATTGAGGTGTGGAGATGTCTGGGGGATATAGCAATAGTATGGCTCACTAAACTATTCAACCACATTTTTCAGTCAAACAAAATGTCTAAAGAATGGAAGAAAAGTATTTTAGTACTCATCTTCAAAAATAAAGATGTTCAAAGTTGTACTAATTATCTAGGAATTAAGCTTATGAGCCATACTATGAAGCTCTAGGAGAGAGTGATTGAACACCTCTTGAGGAAAGTGACCAATGTCACTAAAAACCAGTTTGGTTTTATACCTGGGAGGTCCACTATGGAGGCGATTTTCTTACTTTGCCAGCTTATGGAGAGATATAGGGAGCAAAAGAAGGATCTACATATGGTGTTCATTGACTTGGAGAAGGCATACGATAAGGTACCAAGGCCGGTCATGTGGTGGGCGCTAGAGAAACACAAAGTCCCAACAAAGTACATTAACCTTATCAAGGATATGTACGATAATGTGGTGACAAGTGTGCGCGTAAGTGATAGTGAGACCGATATTTTCCTATCATAATAGGGCTACACCAAGGATCAGCCTTAAGCCCATACATCTTTTCCTTAGTGATGGATGAGATGTCGAAGGATATACAAGGGGATATCCCTTGGTGTATGCTCTTTGCTGATGATGTAGTGTTGGTAGATGAAACTAGGGATGGTGTTGATAGAAAATTGGAGCTATGGAGGCAGACCTTAGAGTCCAAGAGGTTCAGACTTAGTAGAACCAAGACCAAGTATATGAGGTCCGACTTTAGTGATGTCGAGTGCGAAGAGGGAAATGTTAGTTTACAAAGACAAGTAGTACCTAGGAGAGACACATTTCAATATTTAGGATCAATGTTACAAAGCAATGGTGATATTGACGAAGATGTTTGCCACAGGATCAAGATCGGGTGGATGAAGTGGCGACAAACATATGGCTTATGTGATAAGAAGGTTCCAGAAAAATTAAAAGGAAAATTCTATAGGACAATGACCAGACCTGTGATGTATGGAGCAGAATGTTGGCCAACTAAAAGTACTTCTTTTCTAATAACTGTTACAATGACCTCATCAATTTGTTCATTGATGTCATTCCGCATCCTCACAAAGTGGCTAAAGATATGTATAAGTCGAAGAAATTTTTTTCTGATCTCAATATAAACTATGAGAAGATTGATGTGTGTCCGGACAACTGCATGCTTTTCTGAAGAGAGCATGTCAATGAGAACAAATATTTAAAATGTAATCAACTGAGGTTTGTCGAAGTTGTTTATAACGATGGTGATATTGTGGTGACGGAAGTCGCACGTAAGCAGCTTCATTACTTACTCGTGACAACTAGATTGAAGCAGTCATTCCATTCAAAAAAACCGCCAGACACATGAGATGCCACAAAGAAGGTGAACGTCAGAATAATAGAGTCGTGAGGCATGAAAGGCGCTGGATCGGTTCGATCCAAATTTCGACCGTGAAGCAAGAAATGTTTGCATAGGGTTGGCGATAGATGAGTTCTCGCCGTTCAGCACAAACGCCACACCATACTCCTGTTGGTCTGTCTTTGTCATTCTGTACAACCTAATACCGGCTTTTTGCATGAAGTATGAGTTCATGTGTCTTAGCCTCATTGTACCTGGACTGATCATCCTAGATCACGTCTCAACGTGATGTTGAAATCATTGATCGAAGAGTTGAAAATGTTGTGGATAGGAGTCAAAGCGTACAATCGTTACAAGAAGCAGAAATTCAACCTTCGAGAGTATTATTTGTGGTCTGTCCATGATTTTCCAGCATACAACATGTTTTCTGGATGGAGCACTCATGGTCGATTGACACGTCCGATATGTGATTTGAACACCGATTGCTCTCAACTTGCCCATGGAGGCAAGATATCTTACTTCGATTGTTGCCGACGTTGGCAGCCTTCAAATCACGTGTTTAGGCAACAGGGGAATGTCTTCAGAATGGACACCATTGTCACTAAAGGACCACCAAAACATCTTAACAGGTCAGAAATATCTGATATGTTGGACAAATTGGTGTCAGATGAAGGTCGTCCTGCATATTTCAAAGATTATGGAGACGAACACAATTGGACTCACATATGTGGAATTTGGGAGCTACCATATGTGAAGTCGTTGATTCTAAGGCACAACATTGATTCTATGTATCAAGAGTGTAACATACCCGAATGTATCATAATGTATGGACATGACGGACAAAACGAAAGACAATTTAAAGGCTCGAAAGGATCTCCCTGAGCTTTGCAACCGTCCAACTCTTGAGCTCTCCGGAAATGGTGGTAAACCACACACTTCTTTCTGTCTTCGACCTAAAAAAAAGAAGTTCTCAAATGGTTTCAAAGTTTGAAATTCTCAGATGGTTATGCAGCTAGTCTGAGACGAGTCGTGAATGTGAAAACAGGAAAGCTCATTGGATTGAAGAGTCATGATTATCACATAACCATGGAAAGACTTTTGTCTATTATGTTTCGAGTCTACTTTGACGATGCAATGTGGAAGGTGTTAACCGAGCTTAGCCACTTCTATAGACAACTATGTGCTAAATAATTCACGACAGAGATGATGAGTAAGTTGGAGAATATGATTTCAGTACTATTGTGTAAGATGGAAATAAATTTTCCTCCAAGGTTCTTCAATCCAATGCAACATCTCCTAATCCATCTTCCATTCGAAGTGAAAGTGGGCAGTCTCGTGCAATATAGGTGGATGTATCATATTGAAAGAGCACTAAGATATTTGAAATCAATGGTTGGTAACAGGGCAAGGGTTGAAAGGTGCATCGCCGAAGCTTTTACTCTTAAGGAAGTAGGATACTTCTCAAGTGTTTACTTTGCAGAGGAACACAATGTCAATACTTCGGCAATGTGGTACAATATGGATGTACAACCTCCTTGTAGCAATATCTCCATTTTTGCAACAAGAGGCACTAATGTTGGTAGTTACACTTCCTACAACGTTAGCAAAAAAGAAAGGCGTGTTGTTTTCTTCTACATGTACGCTAATATGGATGAGATGGGGGAATATTTCGAGTAAGTGTTTGTCCTACATTTATGCTAATCAGTATATTTTGCAAAACATCTATTCTAAAAGGTTCCCTTTTCGTACAATGAGTTCGACAAGCAAAATTGGAGAAAGACATCAAACCTACGAGCAAACAAATAGAAAAGATGTGACGGGAAGGAATAAACGGAGGACCTATTTTTCTTTTCTGGTTTCGAGATCAGGTAACGTTTTCTCATTACTTTATCAGTATTAATAACATTTCTTATAACTTACAAATATTTACAAAGTTCTCTAATAACTTCATATCTTGGACAGTGGTTAAAGATGTCAACGTCCATAAAGATTTGCGACAACTATCCTATGGAGTGGTTAAAGTTAGAAGCTTTGGTCGACATGATGTTAATAAATTTTGTTTCCGTACAATTCACTTTGAAAATCTTAATCCTCTCAATGCAACATGTAAAGAGTTGTGACGAAGGCAGTCGATTCTCAAGAACGTGGAACTCATTACTATGGGATTATTAAAAAAATCGTTGAGGAAATTCAAACAATAGTCTTTGACTGTGAATGGTTTGATGCCAGTCGTGATTCAACTAAACCAATTTGGCATGTTTCAAAGTAAAACACAAGGAACGGTTGAAGGAACTCGATCTATTAGTTCTTGCAAACCATGTAGAGCAAGTGTACTATCTATCTTATCTAATAGAAGGTGATTAATGGATTCATTAACCCTATAGTACTAGGTACACATATATAACCCCATAGGGGCTGGTACATGGGCCAAGCCCAGCACAAATCACACATATAATCTAACACCCCCTGACGGGTGTCTGGGCAGCCTGCCCGGTCAGCATCAGTGTAGACAACCAACTTGGACGCCAAGTCATGTCGAAGGAGCATGTCGTGGTCGAGAGTGCCGCGTATGTACAAAAGGATCAGCTTCACAACGGTGAGGTGCGGCTCCTGCGGGTCATGCATGTGAAGGCACACCTGCTGAACCGCATAGGAGATATCTGGCCCGTTGAAGGTGAGGTACTGAAGTGCACTTGTAAGACTCCTGTAGGCAGTCGGGTCACAGACGGGTGTCCCGTCGGTAGAGGAGACCTTTGCCTCGGTATCCACCGGTGTGGATCATGACTTACAGAAAGCCATGCCCGCTCGCTCTAGGATATCCAGACAGTACCGCCGCTAGGAGTGGTACGGTACGAAGCTCCGGAATCAGCCACCCAATCAGCAGCAGGTGGCGTGAGGTGCATGGTGCTGAACGAAGATGCCAGTGATTGGCGGTCCCACTCCCGGGGTGGCTCCTGGAACGGCACCGGCAACTCCGAGAACCCAGTAGGGTAGTCAATGCACCCATAGACCTGTGTCGACAGCCCACCGACGGGGTAGGATGGTCCACCGTAGCCCGAGTGGGCAACGTACGCTGGCTGAGGACGCGGTTGGCATGGAGGCGGGAGACCCGGAGACGGCCCAGGCCACATAGAGATATGTCTAGTCCACGGGTTGTAGGGTGTGGGTGAATGTGGCCTAAAGGGGGGTGAATAGGCCTTTTTGAAATTTGTCGGAACCTGCAACACTTAATCACCAGATCAAAACTTGAGATATCGGACTACTCCGGTAAAGTGCGAACTAGTGCGATGTGTACCGACTAGGTTGATTAAGTTTGATCGATTACTTTGATTCTACGATGTATGCACCGGAAATATACATTTAATTTAAGTGTTGCAAGATGATGTACTAGGATATATCACAACTCAATCTTATACTTAGTGATTCAATGTAAAGTAAGCAATATTGATTCAAACCCTAGATTGTTGTAATGAATAAGAACAATGAACACAATGCAAGACACAAGTGATTTATCCCGTGGTTCAACTCCCACAGAGGCAACCTACATCCATGTTGAGGAGTCCACAAAAGGACCGAGTCTTCTCCAACCCTACCCTCGTCAGATCGCCACGAAGGCCAATCCTCTTCCACTTATCACAAAGGGGTGAATAACCGAATTCAAAGGGGCCTTCTCACACGTTGAGGGCTCCCCTAGATTACAACATGAAATACCACCAAGAACACACTCAAAGATTGCAATGAAATCACAGGAGTGTGTTAGAGAATCAAACCAAGAGCTCAATGAGTGTTGAATGTGTCTCTCCAATGATCTAGAGTGTATCCTCAAAGGATTGATCTTTGTTGCACTTAATATCGTGGAGAGATGTGTTTTTGAGGCTTTTGGGAGGTGTGATGGCGCTAGGTTTTGATAGAGATTCAAGTTGGGCCGTGCACCTCTATTTATATGGGTTTTCTAAAAGTGACCGTTAGGGTTTAGAAAGATCGGACTAGTCCGTGGTGGACACCGGACTAGTCCGGTGTACTGTGTGTAGCAAACCCTAAGTGTCCCGAAATATCGGACTATTCCGGCTAGGAGCGGACTTGTCCGATTTCGCTTCTGGAAATCTTCGGACTAGTCCGATGGACATCGGACTTTTCTGCACAGTGAAACCTTAAGTGTTTATGAGGACAAGTCTGCACTTGGAGGACTTGTCCGATTTAGGTCAGAGAGTTTTTCGTACTAGTCCGATTCTAGTCAGAGAGATATCGGACTAGTCCGATGGATATCGGACTTGTCCGATCTTGTGCAGAAGGGATATCGGACTAGTCTGGTGACATTCAGACTAGTCTGGTCCTGTATAAATTTGTGCAATGTGTGTGTTTAATTGTGATTGAGCTCTTGGGGTGTGTTTCCTTAACACACTCCATACACAATGATTTACTATTCTTCTTCCTTGAGCTCATTTCCACTTTACTCCTCATTCTCCCTTCTTTTTGGCACTTTGCTTATTTTGCTATTAAAACCTGTGCTCATCTCAACAAAGAGGTTAGGATCTCATTTGCTTGTCATAAATCATCCAAAACCTACAAGGGATTCCTAGATGCACTTTCAACTCCCCTTTTTGGTGATTGATGACAAACAATTGAGATTTCACAAAATGTGATAAAAGTTCAGATTTTCATAAAGCATGCACATATGAGTCTAAAATACATCAAGCAATGAAAACATAATCCATATGTGCATTCTTGATGGTGGGATACATAACTAAGTATATTGAAACAATGAGAATGACATAATTGACATTAATCAACCAAAACCAAGCATATATGTCATTCTAGGAGCAACAACACAGTTTTCAACGATTACTTCTCAAGTATATAAAAATCATGCATCACAGGACCATAATTAACTTAAGAACATAGTTAAAGCTTTACAACCCGCAAAATAGACAAAAAGCATAAAAGAGAGCTCTCTCCTCGCATTCTACAACTAAGACTAAGACTCCCCCCTCAATCTCCCCCCCCCTTTGGCATCAAGACACCAAAAAGAAGGAGAGGAGGGACCTAAAGTCTTCACTCCTTGCTGTCAGTCCTCTCATCGTCTTCATCACCGTCTTCGGGCTGATGAGGAGGAGGAGGAGGAGGTGCGGAGCCACTCGAGCCCCCAATGCCAAAGTAGGCAAGATCGGAGGGTGTCAAGGGCGCGAGCTCGGTGAAGTCTGAATCGGAATCATCGGCGGTCACTGGAGATCCAATGGGCTCGATCTCCAATTTCTGGCATATTTGCTTCACATTGGCTTTGACATACTTCATATATTCCTTTCTTCTCTTGTTAAGCTTATGGGCCTTCACTTCGACCTTTATGCAGGAAGCAAATATTGCAGCCAAGTACTTGAAGATCCCACTAGCAGATCCCCTTTGAGGGATTGCTCTACTGGCAGGGGCAGCTCTGGCATCTTCACTTCTTGCCGGTGCCTCAGGACTGGAGGCTGGCGAGGGAGCAGCCTGGACATTTGCTTGTTGAGGCTTCTGAGGCCTCAATGGTGTGTGCTCCACATCCTTGACAAACTCGATCCCTGTGACTTTCTCAATCATGAACATGAGATAAGGGGCATAGCCACAGGATCAGTTGGGAGTACTGGAGATGTTGACCATATCGTTCCAGATATAGTCAAACACGTCAAACTTTCGCTCCTTGCTTATGACCTTCATCAAGGTCCATAGGTAGCCCTGCACACTCCCTGTGTCTCCATCTTTGGGAGCAATTGTCTTCCTCAAGACTCTATTCAGGACCACAAAGAAGGGCTTCATGTTCTTTGTGGAGGGAGGGTTGAACTTTGAGTTTGGCTCATAAAGGAATTTGCTCCAGAATCTTCTATCTGCAGCTTGCTTTGGATGACTGTAGCAATCCACACCGCGGAACTTGGCCGCTGAGTCACTGCCCTTTCCATTGAACTTCTCTTCAGTGGGATCCCGGACCCCTTCCCTCGGAGCATGCAGCTTCAACGGGCCAACTGGACCCGTTGCTATTCCTTTGCCCTTGCCCTTGGCTAGGCGGGCACTTGCCGAGCTAGGGCCACCACCGCTGGTAGCCCTAGAAGCTGGCACCTTGGAGGCCGGCTTCTTCGCTAGCACTTTCCTTCGAGCCAGTGGAGCAGACGGAGATGGCTCGGAAGGACGCTCTTGGCGTTTCTTGCCAAGGCTCGTCGAGGGCCAAGGTGCCACCTCGTGGTCCATCTCGGCCTCAAAATCAAAAATCTCATCATTTGTGCTCGACATGTCCTGGGAATGAATTGTGTAAGGCATGAATGAGTATTGATGATTCAAGGCATGGGTGAGAAAGAATAACAGGGCATTGCATTGAGGAATTGACAGGCTAGATTTTGAGTTCAGAAAAATCAGACTTGTCTGGTGTACAGGCACGGACTAGTCCGGGGTGATCGGACTTGTCCGTGCATGGACCGGACTAGTCCGGTATTCATCCTCAAAAACCTAAGCAACTAGACAAATGGTGATTCCTACTGCACATCTATCTTAGCATAAACGTAATACATCAAGGAGGCATGTATATAGTGAAATATTCTAGGCTATTCGATCAACAATGAAGAAATTTGGGATTTCTAGGGTTTGAGTGAAAATTACCAAGGAATTCGCTTGATTCTCGAAGAAGGAGGTGTTGAAGTCCGGACTTGTCCGAGAACTTCAATCCGGGGGCAAGGGAGCTTGATTTCCACTCAAATGTGGAACTTTTTGATGGATGGGGTGCAAAATCGCCTTGGGAGCTCGAGTGGGAGAGGGAGAACGCGTGAGGCAAGAGTGAAGGTGAAGAAATTAGGGTCTGGCGGCGGCTAGGGTTATGGACACGAATAATCGGACAAGTCCGGAGACGACCGGACTAGTCCGAACTTTTCTAGAGGCTATATTGGACTAGTCCGTTGTCTACCGGACTATTCCGGCCTAACCGGCACACTGCGAACTAGTCTGCATGGGCGGACTAGTCCGGGTAACCACGGACTAGTCTGTGGTCACCAGGCAAGAATTTCTTAGCCCATTCATATATATTTGAAGGTACATATTTAGAAAATAGGGAGGCAAATCAAATCAAATAATCTTGATGAATATGATCAGTAAGCATACAACAATCAAGCAATGATCATAATTCACCAGGATCTAATAATTAACATAGCTTTTCAGAAGAAACTTGAGAGAGATGATTTTCACAATCCAATCAACATATTTTGAAGAATTCATATAGGTATGCAACATTTCAAGCCACACTCCGAGCATCAAGGATGTTTAGCTCATTTCAGAGTTCACAAAAGCGCTCTTCATCAAGTGGCTTGGTGAATATGTCAGCCAATTGCTTTTGGGTGTTGACATGGGAAATGGCTATATCTCCTTTCATGGAGTGGTCTCACAAGAAGTGATGCCTTATGTCTATGTGTTTGGTTCTAGAGTGCTCAACGGGATTATGGGCAATTTTTATGGCACTCTCATTGTCACAAAGGAGTGGAATACGGTTCATATTATAATCGTAATCCCTTAGAGTTTGTCGCATCCAGAGGAGTTGTGCACAACAACTCCCGGCTGCAACATACTCCGCTTCGGCTGTGGATAAGGCAATGGAATTTTATTTCTTGGAGGACCAAGAAACTAAAGATCTCTATAGGAATTGGCATGTACCGGAGGTACTTTTTCTATCTACTTTGCATCCGGCATAATCTGCATCGGAGTAACCAATGAGATTGAATTTTGAGCCTTTTGGGTACCAAAGACCAAGATTGGGTGTATGAACTAAATATCTCAAGATCCTTTTTCCTGTTGTCAAGTGACATTGTGAGACCTATGTGTGCTGAATACATTGGCTTGTCGTGAATACACTTGTCCTTGATGATAAAAGTTTTGAATATCACCAAAACACCTTTTTATCAAGGTCCGACTCTAGCTTCGAGCTACAGCAAGGTCCGACTAGCTTTGGTCAGCTCCGGTGAAGTTTTGTATTTAGCTCCGGCATGTCTTTTATAGCTCCGACATGTTTTTGATAGCTCCGACATGATTTTGATAGCTCCGCCGTGTTTTTGCTAAGCTCCAAAGTTTATTTTTCTAGCTCCGGCTTTTGGGATTACTAGTTCCGACTAGTTCTGGTTAGCTCCAGCGCTAGGTCCTGCTAGTTTTGTAAGCTCCGGCGGGAGCTTGGTTGTACTAGTTTTGGTAAGCTCCGGCGCTAGGTTCTACTAGCTTTTGTTAGCTCCGGCTCAAGGTCCGGGTTGCTCTGGCAAGGTCCGGAACTTGACCGTAGTGCTTCTGCTTTTCATTTACAATGTTTCGTACTTGCTTTACATTGTTGGAAAGATTTCTTAGTATTCATTTGCTAAGTTTTTGGTGCGTTTTGGTTGATATGGATGATATCGTGTTACTGTGGTTTTGCAACATGCTTATGTGAGGTTCTCACGTAAGGTGTTGTGTTCGGAACTAACTTGAGTCAAGTCGAGGACTTGGGCTCGTATGGATTGGTTGTTTATTCATGTGCAGGTGTTGCTTGAGTTCAAGACATGGCTGGTGACGGGATCCATTGGACTAGTCTCAGGGAGGAGATGAGGTTCCAACAACCAAATTTAGGAGGAATTGTGGTTGAGCTGATCAGGAGGTTGCGCAACATGATTGAATCAGGAACAATGCATATGAAGGTATCGTGGATGTCATTGGAAGATGATTGCACGTGTGCAAGGAGTGCATGGATGTGGCTACATGGTTCCGAGACGTGATGAAGAGATGTGGACGTAAAGAGTTGGTCGGAAAGGTCCAACCGACTAGGTTATGGACTCAGGCTGCGGCTGAGTCGGGTTTGACTCAAATATGGAAAGATTTGAGTTGGTTATGATAGGATTTCGTGTGGGTCACGAATTTGAGTTGTTTAGGAATGTGGGATACGTTCCTAAGGTGTTTGTAAGTCTTAATATTGCTTCTATCTGCGTATAGAAGAATCCTAAGCAGTTATGGAAAGTTACGATTCGTGAACAGAGTAGGATTAGGTTCCTGATCTGAGTTGAGTTGGCTTTCGAGCTGGTTATATAAGCAAGGGAGCCCAGAGCTCGTGGTGCACGACTTTGGGGCTGTTCCTCTTGTGTTCTATTGAATAAAATTCGTAGTTTGAAGGAACTTTTGTGCCTTGTTCATCAGAGTTGTTCCAGACAAGTTTTACTCATCGAGTTTCTGGACAGCACTACCTTTCGTTGGTGGTTTTATCATAATTCGAGTTTTACAGATCCAATTGACGTGATTCTTTTTGGGTTGTCTTCAAAACTTGATTGTCTATCATCTGTCAAAATTTCACGGTCATTGGATTTGTGGTCTATGATCTACACGAGTTTCTTTGCAGCGTTCCATAACTGTTTTTTCTCGGGTAGGGCAAATTGACCATTGTTTGATCTTTCGATCATAACTTGAGTTTTTCTCGACGGATTTGAGTGATTCTTTTTGTGTTGTCTTCGTGACTTGATTCTCTCTGATATCTATCACTTTTGTCACGGTGAAACACGTTTAGATTAGTCTCACACACGATTTCTTTAACAGATCATTTTTCTGCCGAAAGGGTTGGGGTTTAATTGTTTCCGCTGCATAAGATTTTTAAATCTACCATTCACCCCCCTCTGGTAGCTTTTCACGTGCTCTTCGATCCTACAGAAACTCCTTATGATTGGCTTGAAACCTTGCACACAAACATACACTCAACATAATGTCTGGCCTAGATGCACATAAATAGAGTAGAGATCCAATCATGGAGCGATATAGCTTTTGGTTGACGCTAGGTACATCTTCATTGAGATCCAACAAAAGGAAGTGGCCATTTGTTGCCATGGGAGTCTTTATAGGCTTCGCCTTGTCCATACCAAACTTCTTGAGTATGTCTTGAGTGTACTTGGTTTGGCTTATAAACGTCCCTTCCTTTTGTTGCCGCACTTGGAATCCCAAGAAGTACTTTAGCTCTCCCATCATGGACATCTCAAACCAATCTGTCATGATTTTACTAAATTCCTCACAAAAAGATGGGTTAGTTGAACCAAAGATTATATCATCAACATAGATTTGACAGACAAAAAGATCATTGTCAAAATTCTTTGTAAACAGTGTATAATCTACTTTGCCAATATTAAAGCCATTTTCAATTAAGAAATATCTAAGACACTCATACCAAGCTCTAGGAGCTTGTTTGAGGCCGTAGAGAGCCTTACGCAATTTAAATACGTGGTCGCGGAACTCTTCGTCTTCAAACCCGGGGGGTTGCTCCACATACACCTCCTCCTTGATTGGTCCGTTGAGGAAGGCGCTTTTCACATCCATTTGATACAGCTTGAAATCATGGTGAGTAGCATATGCAAGTAATATTCTAATGGATTCAAGTCTAGCTACGGGAGCAAAGGTCTCATCGAAATCCAAACCTTCGACTTGTGAATACCCTTTGGCCACAAGTCGTGCCTTGTTCCTTGTCACCATCCCGTGTTCATCTTGTTTGTTGCGGAAGACCCACTTGGTGCCGACAATGTTCGCATTGGGTCTTGCCACGAGTTTCCACACCTCGTTCCGCTTGAAGTTGTTCAATTCTTCTTGCATTGCCACCACCCAGTACGGATCATTCAACGCATCCTCAACCCTGCGTAGTTCCAAAAAGGATACAAATGAATAGTGCTAACAAAAGTTAGCTATGCAAGATCTAGTGGTTACTCCCTTTTGGATGTCACCGATGATATTGTCGATTGGGTGATCCCTTTGGACGCATTGGTGTACTCTTGGGTGTGGCACTTGAGGTGTTGTATCTTCATGATCATCTTCTTCTCCCCCTAAATGGTTTCCTTCATTGACTTGTTGATTATCTTCGTATTATTATGTTTGATCTTGTGTGGAAGATCCCCCTTGATCGTTGACCTCCTCTTGTGGTTCATCTTCCTCATACACGTGTAGAGGTGACTCTTATGGTCGAACTTCACCTAAGGCCATTCTTTTCAATGCTTGACAAGGAGCTTCTTCTTTACCTATTACACATGGATCAACTTGCTCCTTTTGGGAGCCATTAGTTTCATCGAACACTACGTCACGTGCTACTTCAACAAGTCCGGAGGTCTTGTTGAAAACACGATAGGTGTAAGTGTTCGAATCATAACCAAGCAAGAAACATTCATCGGACTTCGAAGTGAACTTTGAAGTCCTGGGCTTCTTGTTTAAAATATAACATGGAGAACCGAAAACTCGAAAATATGAAATATTAGGCTTGTTACTGGTAAGTAGCTCATAGGATGTCTTCTTGAGTATCGATGAAGATAAATTCGATTTACAGCGTGGCAAGCGGTGTTAATCGCTTCCGCCCAAAATCGATCTGAGGTCTTGTACTCATCGAGCATTGTTCTTGCCATCTCTATGAGAGTTTGGTTCTTTCTTTCGGCAACTCCGTTTTGTTGTGGGGAGTACGGAGCTGAAAACTCGTGCTTTATGCCTTCTTCATCTAGGTACTCCTCCACTTGTGTGTTCTTGGACTCCGTGCCATTGTCGCTTCGAATGTTCTTGACTGTCCATGAGAATTCATTTTGAGGTCGCTTGAAGAACTTATTGAGTATTCCTTGTGTTTCTGACTTATCATGCAAAAAGAAAACCCAAGTGAAGCGAGAAAAATCATCAACAACTACTAAACCATATTTGTTACCGCCGATGCTTATGTAGGAAATTGGACCAAATAAGTCCATGTGAAGTAGCTCGAGCGGTCTTGTTGTGGTCATGACGTTCTTGGCAGGGTGAGGAGCTCCAACTTGCTTCCCGGCTTGGCACGCGCTACAAGGCTTGTCTTTCTAAGACACAACATCCTTTAAACCTCGAATGCGATCGCCCTCGAGGAGTTTTTGAAGGTTCCTCATACCAACATGCGCTAGCCGTCTATGTCACAGCCAACCCATGTTGGTTTTTGCAATCAAGCATGTGTCAAGTTCAGCTTTATCCTTGTTGAAGTCAACAAGATAGAGCTTTCCCTTTAACATACCCTTGAATGCAATGGAACCATGACTCCTCCTAGAAACGGTCACACCCTTGTTAGTGAACAAGGAATTATAACTCTTGTCACATAATTGAGATATGGACAATAGGTTATAATCCAAGGAATCAACATGTAATGCATGAGAAAGTGTGTGCTTAGATGATATGGCAATTTTACCGATACTGAGCACCTTCCTTTGACTATTATCTCCAAAATATATGCCCTCATTTGGATCCTCATTCTCTTCATATTCAAGGAACATTCTTCTTTCTCCGGTCATATGGTTGGTGCAGGCACTGTCTAACACCCATTTAGATCCACCGGAGGAATAGGCCTGCAAAAACAATTTATGCCTTGGTTTTAGGTACCCAAGCTTGCTTGGGTCCTCGGAGGTTAGTCACAAGAGATTTGGGCACCCACACATGAGACTTGGTGTTCCCATGGCGTGGCCCAACATAATGAGCATAAACCTTTCCATAATTACTTCTCATTAAGACATGCGATGCATCAAAGGTTCTAAATAATAACTGTTGTTGTTCATACACAAAACTAGTCTGGGAGGTCGGACTTGTCCGGAGGACCGGAATTGTCCGTACCTTGACCGGACTAGTCCGGCGGTCATGCATGTTCAATGTTTTAATCTTGGACTTTCCAGTTTGAGAGGGTCTTCCCTTTATAAAGGCAATGCTTTCCTTGTTATTCTTATGGTTTGTAGCATGTTGCTTTTCACCATGAGAATAACGAATGCCATATTTGACATTTGGAGGTCTTGTGACCAAGTATGCACTATGTGCATACTTGATCTTCTCCTTGTCAAATATGCCATTTTGTGCAGGATGTTTGTCCTTGGTAGAGGGTGACTTGTCTTTCAAACTGTTGTCAGTTTTACCACATGTACAAGTAGAAGCAACTTCAGTTTTAATGTCTTGAGAAGGTGAACTTGAAGAGGATGAAGGGTCACCTTGCTTGAGTGACTCAACTTGCACTTCAAGGATCTTGTTAAACTTGATTAGGTTAGCAAGTTCTTCCTTGATTGCAACATTTGAGTCGTTTAACTCCAAGCAAGCTTCCTTGCTTGAAGCTAACTCAACCTCTAGTGACTTGCTTCGCTCCTTTTCAAGCTCTGGAAGTTTGTCAAGTTCGACATGTTCCTCCTTTTGGGAGACAATCAATCTTCTTGACAGTGTATTAACCTCTCCTTCTCAACAATTTGATCAAGTAAGAATTTCATTTTAGTGGCAGTTTTCCTATCTAGTCTGTCGGTACCCTGAGTACCGTATACCCCTTGAGATTGCAAAGATCTCAAGGAAATGTCATCTACTTTATTTAAAGACCTTCGGAGGCCCACATGTCAGACATAACCGGACCCGCTTCCCCAACATGGTTAGTCCCAGGGTCGCCACGTGTACCATCAAACCGGAGCTACCACCCACAAGGGGGAAGCTCCGGGCTATGTACCTTAACGGCACCCCCGAACCTAACCCCAGACCGAGGGAAGCTCCGGAACTGACACGTGTCTGGTGGCACCGGACCTATCTGTTCCCCACAGTATGCTCCGAAGCTGCCACGTGTCCAACCGTCAGATCTTCAGCCTCAAACCTCCGGTAGAATCCACAACGGCTCCAGATCTTCAAAGGGAATCAAGGACTTCAAGACCTGATTAAGTGTCATTAATACTATGTTAATGACACACGATCGGACGACCCTTATTACCAGTAACGGCGCTATCAAAGCCCGTAACTCGGTCATTAAGGGTAATTAAGCGCATCAAATGTGTATCAATATTAGTAGCCGCCGGGGCCACATGTC
The DNA here is from genome assembly GCA_036927565.1 of Tuctoria greenei. Classification (NCBI taxonomy): domain Eukaryota; kingdom Viridiplantae; phylum Streptophyta; class Magnoliopsida; order Poales; family Poaceae; genus Tuctoria; species Tuctoria greenei. The sequence continues at coordinate 155,993,830 of JAYESD010000006.1, forward strand.
AGGCCAGGCCAACTTGTAACGGCCTGTCCTTGTACTATAAAAGGACAGGTCGATGATACATAGAGGGGCTGGGATCATCTGATCTGATCTGATCTGATCTGATCTGGTCTGATCGGCTCACACGCGCTCTCAACTCACATCACCTGAGTTGAGTTCATACATCCAATACAACACCAACACACCCCGTGGAGTAGGGTATTACGCTCAAGCAGCCCGAACCACGTAAATCTTTGTGTCTCCTGTGTCATTTTACATTTCACCTTCTTGAATCTCCGCGCGCCCACACCGAACTTCAAATTCCGCAAACACTTTTAATAGTGTCAGGAGATCTACCGGATCAAAACCACCGACAGTTGGCGCGCCAGGAAGGGGGGCGCCTGAGATTTCAAGAATGGTGGACTCAGCTGCTGAATCATCCAATGGTCATCCCGCTGTTCAAGCTGCTGGGGGCAATCCCTCCAATATGCAGCCACTAGCAGGAACCTCAGTTCCAGCAGGAGTCACACTTCCACCACCGCCGCCTCCACCAGCAAATCAAGCTGGGCAGCGCGATGGTGCACCGGCGTCAATCACTGCGTCGGCGAATCAATGAAGAGGAAGCTCCAGGCCCCTTCGGGAGGGTCCGAACCATCCAGCGCCCAGTGTACTTCATCAGTGAAGTACTTCATGACGCCAAGACTCGATACCTAGAGGTGCATAAGCTGCTCTATGTAGTTCTTATCGCCTCCAGGAAGCTTCGCCATTAGTTCCAAGCTCACAAGATTTCAGTGGTGACTTCTTACCCACTTCGAGCAATCTTGCATAATCCCAATTCAACTGGGAATATTGCAAAGTGGGCAGCGGAATTGGCCGAATTCGATCTCGAATTCATTCCAAGACAAGCAATCAAGAGTCAAGCATTGGCAGATTTTGTGGCGGAATGGACTCCCTCTCCATCAAACCCTGGGGGCCCCAGTGAGCAGAAGCCGGAACACAAGGCTCCGGTCTTCACCGAGCCTCACTGGACCCTCTACTTCGACGGCTCCATGCAAAAACAGGGGGCCGGAGCTGGAATCCTTCTCCTCGCACCAACCGGGGAGAAGGTAAAATACATGGTACACCTTGACTTCAAGGCGACCAACAACATGACGGAGTACGAAACACTCATCTACGGACTAAAGGTGGCACTATCGTACGGTGTTAAGCAGCTGCTGGTCAAGGGAGATTCACAGCTCATCATTAAACAAGTGAAGGGTGAATGCTCCTGCAACAATCTCCAGCTAGCTGCTTACCTCCTTGAAGTCCAGAGGCTTCAGAAGGATTTTGAAGTCCTAAACCTCCACCACGTCCAGCGTGTCCACAACGCTGAAGCCGAAGAACTCTCGACGAAAGCGTCAACCGGAGCTCCGGCTCCTGACGGAACTTTTGTCCGGAGGTTGTCAAAACCCATAGCTCAGCCTGCCGAACTGAGCGAAGGGGGCGAGATCAGCATCCTGAAGCTGACGGTCCCGATGGCCCTGTTACCATGGCAGCCATTAAGGCTCGTAGGTGCTGCCGGAAGCTCTGAGCAACCCAACACGCAAGACTCAAATGCTCAAGTTAGCTCCGATGCATGGATCTCGGAGATCCGGAGCTACTTGAAAGACAACATCCTTCCTGACGATGATGTATCCGCTGACCGGATAGTTAGATTGGCTAAAAGATACACGTTGGTAGAAGGGGGTCTCTACCGTCGCGGTGCCAACGGCGTCCTAATGCAGTGCATCACAAGGGAAGAAGGCTGCGAGCTCCTCGCAAAAATCCATGGAGGCGAGTGTGGGAACCACGCGTCTTCCCGCACGCTGGTCGGTAAAGCCTTCCGGCATGGCTTCTACTCGCCTACAGCACTCCAGGATGCAACTGAGCTGGTGAAGAAATGCGAAGCATGCCAATTTCATGCAAAGCAAATTCACACACCGGCTCAGCCTCTACAAATGATACCTCCTACATGGCCCTTCGCTGTGTGGGGGATGGACATCTTGGGACCTTTCCCAAGAGCCGTCGGAGGTTACAAGTTCCTGTATGTCACCATTGACAAGTTCACCAAGTGGCCGGAAGCAACTCCAGTTGTGACAATAAACAAGCAATCTGCTATCAACTTTTTGCAGTCCATTGTATGCAGATTTGGAGTCCCAAACAAAATCATTACTGATAGCGGGACCCAATTCACAAGCTCTGCATTTCAAGGATGTTACGAAGACCTCAGCATTCAAGTTTGCTACGCCTCCGTAGCTCACCCGACAAGCAATGGCCAGGCCGAGAGAGCAAATGCTAAAATCCTGAAAGGACTCAAAATGCGCACCTATGAGCGCTTGAAAAAACATGGAGCCAACTGGATTGAAGAGCTTCCACCCACACTATGGGCCAACAGGACAACTCCAAACCGGTCAACTGGAGATACACCCTTCTTCCTGGTGTACGGAGCTGAAGCAATCCTTCCTCCGGAAATCACCTTGGGGTCACTCCGGGTCCGGACCTTCGATGAAGCCACGCAGGACCAGCTCCGACGTGAAGACTTAGACCTCCTTGAGGAGGGAAGGTGCCAAGCAGCTGTTCGGAATGCCCGATACCGCCAAGCCCTTCGGCGCTGTCATCAGCGGCATGTACACAACCGACAGCTCGAGGAAGGCGATCTGGTGCTACGGATAATACAATCCAGAGAAGGGTTAAACAAACTCTCCCCTAGCTGGGAGGGACCCTTCCAAATGATTAAAGTATCCCGTCCCGGAAGCGTTCGCTTGGCTACCGAGGATGGGACACCTCTCCCAAATCCTTGGAATATTGAGCACCTCCGTAAGTTCTACACTTAATATCATGGAGGTGAGTCTGTAGTAACTTGAGGTGTATGTTATAGAATCATTGTACAGAGTCGGGTAGTTCCTCCGGGAGAACAGCCGGACCTTTCCCGGAAGGTCCGCAAAGTTCATGCAACACTTGTCACAGCCTCAGGACTAAAAGTGTGTCTAGCTACCCTAGGTCAAACGAGAAATGAAACACGCTTAGCCTGGTTCTGTACCCTAAGAGTGTACTTGTTTCCCCTGTACCCCGGACCTATAATGAAAGACATCTTCATGTGAAACAGACTCCACGTGCATTTATTTTGTACAGGCTCAACATTTTTTATTTTTCTCTTTCTTGTCTATAACAAAGTTGTGCAATTCTTAAGAAATTTTAGTTCGACCAGTTCATGTACAATTCGAGCTGTATTGTCAGCTCTTTTGGATTCAAATATTGTTCATGGCCCACTCGCCTGAATGCCGCCAAGCCAATCTAGGGCCGGAGTGTGCTATCGACTTAGTCTGGTCAAGCACGCGTTGATAGGGACTATTGCCGGAGCTACTAAGCTCCGAGGTAGTCAATGTCGGAGCTTCTGAGCTCCGACAACCTCAGGGGGCCTTCACTATCGAAGACTTTGGACCTACACTCTACAAGTTCGAAGAAAACGAGTCTTCAACAAAATACAATATCCTCTTGGTACATGTTCACAATCAAATTGTGTACATCTACCAAGGGGGCAAGTGAAGACAGAAGTGTTGAAGACAAAAATGAAATTCATTAACAAATTGTGGATTTCATTCATCTGGAGACAAGGGATTACGAAATTGGGGAAGAAAAAGAGAGAATACAAGTGGGAGCTACAGAGATGGTCTTAGACCCTATGGAAGAACTGGGCGACCTTCTGAGCAACCACCGACACGTTGGCTCGGGTGGCTTCACCTTCTCCTTCGACGGGACCTTCGAGCACCGGGTCGAGAGGAAATTGGGGATCCCGGCTGGTGTAGCACGTCAGCACATACTCTGTGACGTTCTTCGCCAGGGACTGCCCCTCAGCCTCCAACTGGTCCGTGATGACGTCACCCACCTTGGAGAGTTTGCCACCCGCCGAGCTCAATGCTTGCAACGCCAGGTCCGGCTCCGGCTCTGGATCATCCGGACGCATGGGACTGAAGCCCATTGGTGTTAGCGCATCGTTGGCTTTGCTCAGGAACTCCCAAACCTGTAGGGAGTCCGTAGACTTCAAGCCCTTCAGTTCCTCCAAGGATCTTTTGGCCGCCGCCAGTTCAGAATTCTCACGAGCAAGGCGCTCAACCTCTTTGGCATTTTGCTGAATCTTTTCAGCAACCTGCTTCTCGAGTTTTCCGAGCTCCTCCTCCCGGAGGTGGATCTTGTTCTGGCGGTCGACTAGGTCCTTCTCCCGGCCCTAACTTTCTTCTCCCTGGCAGCGATGGCACACTCTTGCTTGTAGAGTTCCTGCCCTCGCACCCAGGCCTTCTCCTCCTCCTCAATGCAATGCTCCTCCAACTTCTTGGTGCGTTCCTCGAGTCCCTTGTCAACCAGAGCCACCTTTTCGGTGAGCTCCTCCTCCCTCTTCAAGACATCATCCCGCAGCTCTAGGAGTTTTTGCTCTTCGTCTTCGAGCTTCTTCTCCCTCTCCTCAAGTGCCTCCCGGCGCTTGATGAGGCTAGTGTTAATGGCTTGAAGCCTTTCTTGGCGATCATCAGCTGCACTATTAGTTGCCTTGGCCTGCTCATAAATGGACCGGGATTGAGTGTCGAGGGCACGAGTCAAGCTCTCCCTAACATCCAATAATTTGCCCCAGTATTCCAGGCGGACCTTCTCCTGTTTGATCCACTCCTTGTCGTCTGCCAGCCTCGACTGCGCCAGCTTGGTCTCGAAGTAGAGCCAATTACGCCACCGCCTAAGGGTTTGGCGCTCCTCTTAAAGAGCCTTGCTGTCGTGGTAGAATGCCAGCTGGACTTGATGCAGACTGGAGCAAGCATTGTCAATGGACAACGACAGGGGAATAGGGTCCGGACCTGCTGGGGTCTCCTCCGCTGGTTCCAGCAGGTTCTCGCTTACAAAAATTGGGTCCCACTCCACAAGAGTGGTCCCCTGAGCCTCCACGGCACTAGGGCCTTCCTCTGGAATAGCCTCAGTCGCCACCGAGGAGGGTCCCGCAGAAGAAGTTCTGGCCTTCAGAAGTGGTTCCGAAGGCCCTGCCGCCAGGTCTTCATTTGCCCCCTCAGGCAGGGGGCCAGTGACTTCATCAGGGCACCCTGGTTCAGCAGCAGGCACCTCCGCCATCATCACTTCCGGAGCAGGGGCTACTTCCGGATCCGGCCTGGGCTCCTCCTCCGCTGGTGGCTCGGGTGTTGGTGCCTCGACCATCACGGGTTCGAGTGTTGATGCCTCCGCAACGACCGGCTCGGGCGCCGGAAGGTCAACAACAACCGGCCCTTAGGCCGGAGCTTCAACCTCAACCGGCTCAGGCGCCAGAAGGTCTTCAACTGCAACCGGCTCTGCAGCCGGAGCTTCAGTGGCAACCGGCTCTGGGGCTGGAATCACTGCTTCCTCCGACTCAGCGGCCGAAGCTTCCAACATCTCAGCATCAAGACCCGAAGCTTCAACCTCCGGGGTAGGTGCCGCTGGCGCATCTTCTCTCCTGTGGTCCGACGATACCACGGGAGTCTCGGGGGATGAGTCGAGGTCCATGACCACGACAGCTGGCGCCGGAGCTGCCGCAGCTTCAGCCACCACTTGGGGCGGCACCGGGACAGGAGAAGAAGCCTCCGCCCTCACAGCTTCAGCTGCTGTGGCTGAGGGCGGAGCCTCACTCCTCTTCTTGGGGACGCTGCAGATGATGGATGAAGAAACTTAAAAAATAGTTACTACAACAAAACAACTGTCTGAGGTAAAGATTAAAAATTACCTCGGAAGGCTTCCACACCAGCTTGCACGGAATCCCTTTCTCGGGCGTTCTGGACTGACCATGGCCGCCGCCGGTGTGGTAGCTCTCGGACTTGTTGCAGCCGCGGGAATTTCCTTAGTCGAGGCCCTCCTCGACCGGGAAGGACCTCCGGACCCAGATACCTCAGCTGGCCCTGGTACTGGAGTCACATGCCCGGAGCTAGCACCCCGGGAAGACACTGCTGCAAGTGCAGTCGTCGCAGTTGTAGAAGACCTCCCCCTCCGGGGAGAAGGAGCTGCTGCAGAGGGTGCAGACCTGACGGACCTTCCGTCGGCATGCTTTAGCTTCCTCTTCCGGCTTGAGGGTTCGGCCGCCGACTCCTTGCCCTTGCCGACGACTTCGGTCTTTGACTTCGGGGCAGGGGGAGCCACCTTCAGAAGCCCCAGGGATCACCACCCTAGAAGTCGATCGTCTCTCGACGACACCGAGGTTGTCAAGCACCGGCATCGTCCGCCGGAGCTCGTTGCTGAATTGTACTTCCACGTTCAGAAGGAGGAAAGCTGGTGGTGGGTCAAGTCATCACCCGCGACGTCGATGCCATGCTGGAACTTCTTGAGATGAAACTCCAAGGTTGCCCCCTCCATGTTGGACTTCAGCCCGGTGTCGATCCGGTCGTCGTCCATCACACTGTTGAGGGACCAAGCGAGTTTTTCTCTCCTCTTTAGCGGTGCCCACCTGTTGACCAGGAAATTGCAAAATACCGCCTGAGGAGTTAATCCTCCCTCGACACAATGGCGGATCCTGGTCAGAGTAGGGTTGAAGGCATCCGATAGCACCGGAGCTTCACTCCAAACTGCAGTGTCGATGTTGGTGAGGCCTTAGGGCAGCTCCAGCTTCTCGTGCTCCTCCACCCGGATGACTATCCAGTCTTTCTTCCAATCGTCCCACTTTCCAGAGGGAAACGACCGGAGATACTTGAATGGGCACTTCTTGCGCTTCACAAAGTAGTAGAAGCCAAGGTACTCATCACCCTTTCCGGTGGTATGGACGGTGAAGAAGGTCCAGAAAAGCTCAATGCAGGGGGGGATGCCCACCCACATTTCACAGAAGTGGACGAAGACAGACACTAGAAGAATGGAGTGGGGGCCAAGGTGGTACAGCTGCAGACCATAGAAGTCTAGCAGCATCAAGAAAAAGGAGGAAAAAGGTGGGATCAACCCCACCATGACGTACGCAGAAAAGTACACCATCTCACCGGCATGCTCCTTCTCGAATGGGAGCTTTCCCCCGGCGCGGACCAGGTGGTTGAAGAAGTCCGAGGACCACCCCATGAGGGCCCGGACCTTCTTCAGGTCACCTTCGGTCTTCAAGCAGCTCTCGCAGAGACCCAACTCCATCCCAACACAGCGAGGCAAGGGAGGAAAAGCAAGCACAAGTTTAGGAGTTCGAGCACAAGTTCAGATGAGAGGCATAAAGAACCCCAGATGGTGCGCGCTTTCCTTCTTAAGTAAGCCCCCGCAACGCTTGGATGGAAACCGCAGGGAAGCCAAAGATACTATTCAAAAATTTCACCCTGCCAATGACAAGAGGGCCCGAGACCACCCCGACGATCAAGTCGAGGTCTTACCCAGGCGAACAGTTGTCATCATGAAAGGCGGGAAGCCCGAAGGCGGCGGCCTGACAAGGCGCGCAGAACCGATACGATTTTGTATCGGGAACCGGCGACCTTCAATTGCGTGAGATCCGCACGCCAAAGATCTCATTTGCCGCACCCAGCATATGCCACGCGGCGAGGATTTAACTCCAACACTATCGCCAACGGCACATCTGAAGACCTTTGAAGACTCGACTCAAAAGTCAAATGATGGACCCACCTCCGGCGGAATGACTTCACCCAAGGGATCTTCCCCAGAGGTGGGCCCAGGGGGCCACTGTCGGTACCCTGAGTACCGTATACCCCTTGAGATTACAAAGATCTCAAGGAAATGTCATCTACTTGATTTAAAGACCTTCGGAGGCCCACATGTCAGACATAACCGGACCCGCTTCCCCAACATGGTTAGTCTGAGGGTCGCCACGTGTACCATCAAACCGGAGCTACCGCCCACAAGGGGGAAGCTCCGGGCTATGTACCTTAACGACACCCTCGGACCTAACCCCAGATCGAGGGAAGCTCCAGAACTGACACGTGTCTGGTGGCACCGGACCTATCTGTTCCCCACAGTATGCTCCGGAGCTGCCACGTGTCCAACCGTCGGATCTTCAGCCTCAAACCTCCGGTAGAATCCACAACGGCTCCAGATCTTCAAAGGGGAATCAAGGACTTCAAGACCCGATTAAGTGTCATTAATACTATGTTAATGACACACGATCGGACGACCCTTATTACCAGTAACGGCACTGTCAAAGCCCGTAACTCGGTCATTAAGGGTAATTAAGCGCATCAAATGTGTATCAATATTAGTAGCCACCGAGGCCAACTTGTAACGGCCTGTCCTTGTACTATAAAAGGACAGGCCGACGATCTGATCTGTTCTGATCAGTTGACACGCGCTCTCAACTCACATCACCTGAGTTGAGTTCATACATCCAATACAACACCAACACACCCAGTGGAGTACGGTATTACGCTCAGGCGGCCCGAACCACGTAAATCTTTGTGTCTCCTGTGTCATTTTACATTTCACCTTCTTGAATCTCCGCGCGCCCACACCGAACTTCAAACTCCGCAAACACTTTTAATAGTGTCGGGAGATCTGCCGGATCAAAACCACCGACATAGTCCAATAAGCATATCCTCATTATCACTATTGATTTCATCATTGCTAGAATAGGATTGCACGGAAGGGGGTTTGGTGTTTACCTTGCGTTTACCTTCCTTTGCCATGAGGCAAGTGCCATTTCCCTTCCATGAGCTGAGTGTAGGGAAGAGAGTAGACTTCTTGGATGTCTTTTCGATGGCTATGCTAGCCATCTCTTCTTCTTCGGATGATGAGGACTCATCATTTGAGTCCCACTCTTTCCCTATGTGCGCTTGTTTGGCTTGTTTCTTCTTCTTGAAGAATTTCTTGGGTTGAGGCTTGGCTTCTTTAGTCTTCTTCTTGTTCTCTTCATATGGACAATCAACTATAAAGTGGCTATAGTCACCACAATTATAACATGCCCGCCTAAACTTTGCTTTTGTTCTCTCCTTGTACTTTCCTTCGCTTGATTTAGTGCCTTGTCCCTTCTTCATTATTCTCTTGAATTTCTTCATGAACAATATCATGTCTTCTTCATCTAATTCACTGCTCTCATCATCACCGTCTTCTTCTAGTTGAGCTTCTCGAGCTTCATTAGATAGGGGCTTTAGGGTGGACTTCAAAGCAACCTCTTTCTTCTTTGTCGAGGTGAGGTCGGCAATTTCTTTGACATGCTTTGCTTGTTTTTCCATCATCTCGAAATTGATGATTTTTCCAAGTAATTCATCCGGAGTCATTTTCTTGTATCCGGGGCTTTCTCTAATCATTGAGCATAAGGTGACGTGGCGAGGCATGAAAGCTCTGTAACACCCTCATTTTCATGCATCATGCCTTTCATACATTCATATACATGTTTAACATTGATCCACATAAAGAGGAACAAGTTTAAAATTGATTTGGAGCAAAACCGCACTTAAAATGCAGGAAAGTGCGGACTAGTCCGATTTTGCTGAGGACTAGTCCGATTTCTCTCTGACTAAAAAACGGACTTGTCCGTTTTTGCTGCGGACTAATCCGATTTTTGGCACTAGAAACTTTTGGACTTGTCCGATTTTGTGCAGACTAGTCCAGTATTCCAAGAATCCTTGAAATTTTGCTAAGTCTCTGGACTTTTCCGGACTAGTCCGGTGTTCCAGCGGACTTGTCCGTTTTCCTCTCTGTTCAAAGTCGGACTTGTCTGATGTTTGGCCAGACTTGTCCGATTTTCTCTCCGGACAACTTTGGACTAGTCCGGTCCTTTCCAGACTTATCCGATATTTCGCGACTCTGAGTTGATCTTTGTTTTACGACTTGTTTCTTGGGTTTCACGTTAAGTGGGCCTAGGGACGTCGTGCCTAACTCTTTTAGAGCCCATGTGGGACTCTAAACCGGCCTCTACTCATCCCAAACTCGAAATCCATCTAACCCTAGCCTCCACCTCTATATAAACAGCCCCACCCTTGGATTGACATCTATTTGCCACTTTTCCACCCACCCAAACCCTAGTTCGTGGGGAGCTGATGAGTAGGTTTAGTCCCGATCTTCCAAAAGGTATGTCGATTGGGGTGGAGAACTCGACGTTGATGATCCGCGGCACTCGAGCGGTTCGAGTACCCCTGCAATCACTACACCACGGCTCCGTTGGTTATCAACCGTGCTGCACACGCTTGACCTCGCCAAGAAGGCTAATCCCTGCAAGTGCAATCGAGAACACGAGCAAGAACGTAGAAGACACGATCGGAAATCACGAAATTGGGGTCTCACAAACCGTAGAACAGCGATTTTATTGATCTAAGCAAAACCCACCGAATATGACCGGCGACTGCAGTATTTATAGGCTAGGGTTCGACCAAAACACGATTAGACGCGTCAATAATGGACTCTTACGGGATACAAGGCCCAAAGGCCCGATTCGGTGGCGCAGCACCGGACAGAAATCTGGACTCGACTTGTTTCGACGATTCCTAATGACTCCGGAGGAATTTTGAAGTGGGACCAGAACCATTGGAAATTTTATCTTCTCCTCTTTCCATGCATATGTAGAACGTCGAAAACGGAGTCCGTATGCCTCCTGGGCGTCTGTTTTAAGGTGGACTGCTCCTGGACTCCGAGTTGAACTCGAGTCCGAGTTGTAAACTGTTTCCATCAACTTGTGGACGTCCCAGGTGGTTCTCCATGCTCACAAGGCCTCCTTCCTTCACTTGTTGATCTTCTCCATTATTCCTAATAACAATTAAATCATCACATAGCAATCTATTCTCAAACTCACATACAAAAGAAGTTAAGAACGAATTCACCTGCTGATTTAATAACCGTGTCCGTGCTCTTGTGATTGGTCCTTGCAGTTCAATGCGCGTCTCCACTGTTGTGATGTCCTCATCATCCTCCCCCTCTTGAATTGGAGTCGTCCTCGACTCAAGTTCATCTTCTTCTCCCAAGTACGGTCGCAAATCTGAAATGTTAAATGTAGGACTAACGCCAAAATCGGGAGGCAATTCAAGCTTATATGCATTATCATTAATCTTTTCAACGATCTTAAAAGGACCAGCAGCTCGTGGCATAAGTTTAGATTTTCTCAAGTCGGGAAATCGCTCTTTTCTCAAATGTAACCACACCAAATCGCCCGGTTCAAGTTTTACTTCTTTTCTACCTTTACTACCTGCAATCCTATACTTCTCATTCATCATTTCAATATTTTTCTTTGTAGTTTTATGCATCTTAAGAATGAATTCAGATCGTTGTGTAGCATCCAAATTTATTGTTTCAGAAGGAGGCAAAGGTAGTAAATCAATAGGAGCACGGGGATTGAAACCATACACTACCTGGAATGGACTTACCTTTGTCGTGGAGTGAACGGATCTGTTGTAAGCAAATTCTATATGTGGTAAACACTCCTCCCACAACTTCAAATTTGTTTTCAAGACAGCCCGCAACATAGTGGATAAAGTACGATGAACTACCTCGGTCTGTCCATCCGTTTGTGGGTGACATGTAGTTGAAAACAGCAACTTGGTTCCCAATTTATACCACAAAGTTCTCCAAAAATGACTTAAAATTTTTGCATCACGATCAGAAACAATGGTATTTGGCACACCATGTAAACGAACAATTTTCGTCATAAATAAATCAGCAATGTGTGAGGTATTATCATTCTTATGACAAGGTATAAAGTGTGCCATTTTGGAAAAACGATCAACAACTACAAAAATACTATCCCTCCCCCTCTTAGTCCTAGGCAATCCCAAAACAAAGTCCATAGAAATATCCTCCCAAGGTACACTAGGAACAGGAAGAGGCATATAAAGACCATGTGGGTTAAGGCGAGACTTAGCTTTGTTGCAAGTAGTGCATCGTGACACGTAGCGCTCGACATCACGCCTCATCTTTGGCCAAAAGAAGTGTGTGGACAGCACGTCTTCAGTTTTCTTCACTCCAAAATGTCCCATCAACCCTCCTCCATGTGCTTCCTGCAAAAGCAATAGACGAACGGAGCTAGCTGGAACACATAGCTTGTTAGCACGATAGAGGAGACCCTCTCGCAGCACATATTTATTCCAAGTTCTTCCTTCTCTACAATTTTCAAAAGCATCTTTGAAGTCCAAATCAGTAGGATATAATGCTTTAATTGTTTCCAAACCAAAAATTTTATGATCAAGTTGGGACAGCATGGTATAACGCCTAGATAATGCATCGGCAATGATATTTTCCTTCCCTTTCTTATGCTTAATGATGTATGGAAATGACTCTATGAACTCAATCCATTTATCATGTCGTTTATTCAGATTGGTTTGACACTTAATATACTTTAATGATTCATGATTGGAATGTATGACAAACTCCTTAGACCAAATATAATGTTGCCAAGTTTGTAATACACGTACTAAGACATACAATTCCTTATCATAAGTGGAATAATTCAGAGAAGGACCATGAAGTTTTTCACTAAAGAAAGCAACGGGTTTACCTCCTTGTATGAGAACGCCTCTAATACCAATGCCGCTTGCATCGCATTCTAGCTCAAAGGTCTTGTCAAAATCAGGAAGTTGTAGTAATGGTGCTTGTGTAAGCTTCGATTTGAGAGCATCAAAAGCTTGTTGCTGCTGTTCGCCCCATCGAAATGGAACTCCCTTCTTCGTTAGCTCATGTAGAGGTGCTGCAATGGTGCTGAAATCCCGCACAAAGCGCCGATAAAAACCTGCAAGACCAAGAAAACTACGAACCTGTGTGACGGTTGTTGGGGCTGGCCAGCTGGTGATTGCTTCAATTTTTGCCTCATCCATCTCAATTCCCTGCGAGGAAACAACATAGCCAAGAAACGAGACTCGATTGGTGCAAAAGACGCAATTTTTGAGGTTACCAAACAAACGTGCATCTCTCAAAACAGTAAAAACAGCACGTAAATGATCAAGATGTTCATCATATGACTTGCTGTAAATGAGGATATCATCGAAGTAAACCACCACAAATTGTCCAATGAAAGCACGCAAAACCTCGTTCATTAATCGCATAAAGGTGCTGGGTGAGTTAGTTAACCCAAAAGGCATAACTAACCACTCATAAAGTCCAAACTTGGTTTTAAATGCAGTTTTCCATTCATCTCCTAGTGCCATTCTAATTTGGTGGTAACCACTACGCAAGTCAATTTTTGTGAAGATGATAGCACCACTCAATTCATCAAGCATGTCATCTAATCGAGGAATAGGATAACGATATCGAATGGTGATGTTATTAATTGCTCGACAATCAACACACATACGCCAACTACCATCTTTCTTAGGAACCGAAAGAACAGGAACGGAACAAGGGCTAAGGCTTTCACGAATGTACCCGCGGTCCAAAAGATCTTGGACTTGTCGCTGAATTTCCTTAGTTTCTTGTGGATTCGCCCTGTATGCTGCACGATTTGGCAAACTTGCTCCTGGAATCAAATCGATTTTGTGTTCAATGCCTCTCATCGGTGGTAAACTAGGGGGTATCTCGGAGGGAAACACATCCTCAAACTCCTGCAAAAGGTTAGCAACAGCAGGGGGCAATGCAATAGACAATTCATGAAGTGAAAACATGGCTTCTTTGCAAACTAAAGCATAGCACATCCCCTTAGCATCGAATAAATCAGCAAGTTCAGATTTAGTTGCGAGCAATGATGGTGATTTTAACTTAATAACTTGCTGTTTTTCAGATTCTAATTTAGTTGCTTTGCCCTCACGAATTTTACTCTTCTCAAAATGCACAATTTCAGCAGGAGTCATGGGGAGCAAAGTGATTTTCTTTCCCTTATGCATGAGAGTATATTTATTGGTTCTACCATGATGAATAGCATCTGTATCAAATTCCCAAGGACGACCCAATAAAAGAGAACAAGCATCCATAGGAACAACATCAAAATCAGCAAAATCATGGTATGAACCAATTGAAAAATGGATTCTCGCTGTTTGTGTTACCCGAACTTTACCGCTGTTGTTGAACCATTGAATGTGGTACGGATGAGGGTGTGCTCTTGTTGTCAAACTGAGTTTCTTGACGACGTCCGTGTTTACCAAGTTATTGCAGCTACCTCCATCAATTATAGTGTGTACATGGCAGTCCTTGACGACGAGAAACATGTGGAAGAGGTTGTGTCGTTGTAGCTTGTCGTCGGTCTCCACTTTGGAGCTCAAGGCACGCTGCACAATGATGCTCCTATAGTTCTCCGTTGCCGCTGTACCAAGTACCTCTTCGTCGGTGTGTTCGTCATTTGGATCTGTAAAGTCAGTAGCAAGAGAATATTCATCTTCAACATCCGAAGTACTATCATACCCGCCATCATCGTGTGCTATGTATGCTCGTTTGCTCGGGCAATCTCTCATCATATGACCAAGTCCCTGGTAGCGGTGACACTTAATGTCGGAAGTACGACCCGTAGAATGAGTGGACGACGAAGGCTTGAATGATGTCGCCTTGCTGCCTTCCGGCACGCGAGAAGGTGGAGCAGCAGGTATAGTTCGTTGGCCGCCATTGGGTGGTGTAGTCGCTGCACGGGGGGGCGAAGATGGTGCTGTTTTGGATGATGTCGTTGCTGCACGCGGCGTGAAGTTGCTCCTCGTGCGTTGTTGCTGTTGTTGTCGGCCCTGCAATTCTTTTTCTGCCAACATAGCAAGCTGAAACAATCTGTTAACAGTATCATATTCTTTATAATCAACAATGTCCTGAATTTCACGCCTCAACCCCCCATAAAAACGAGCTATTTTATCATCCATGTCCTCTACTACCCCACAACGCAGCATACCCTTTTGTAACTCTTGATAATACTCCTCTACGGACATGTTACCTTGGTCTAAACGCTGCAATTTTTTGTGAAGGTCCCGCTGAAAAGATGGAGGAACAAATCGAACACGCATAGCTTCCTTTAATCTATCCCATGTTGGAGGGTCAGTTCTAGTTTTAACAAGTTCATTCCACCATATGATAGCAAAGTCCTTAAACTCACTAGTGGCTTGACGAACTCTATGTTGTTCAGGAACAAGATGGGAATTAAATTTTTGCTCTACTGTCATCTCCCAATCAAGGTAAGCCTCAGCATCATAAGCACCAGAAAAAAGGGTATAGTAAATTTCACTTTAGCAAAAGGATCATCAGGAGGGCGGTTATAATTGTTATGATTATTACCTCCCATACCTCGACGATAAAGTGGCAGTCTTGGCTGATTATTGTGATCTTCCAGTTCATCATAAGCATTGTCTTCTTGTCTTCCAGCGAGAGGCAACCGAGCCTCAAAAGTATTCATCCGAAGAGCAAGGTCATCCAATTGGCGAGTCAAGTTCGCCAATGACTTCTCCGTTGCTGCGTTGTATTTGGCGAACATATCACGTAACTCAACATGTTGAACACATTCGTCATTATTTTCTTCTCCTGCCATTGTTAGTAGGAAACAAAAGACAACAAAAAAAATTTTATCCCTATCAACTACAGTGACAATGTGGAAGGTGGAAGAAAACAATATCTCTCGCTCAAGCGTCTTACCACGCTCTTACAAGTGTTCTTACCGACACAGCAGGTGTGTGGACGGTGAGATGAACCAATGAAGCGTGGGGTGATTGCAAAGGTACCTGTTATGCTCAAGAGAAAGGTGGAGCTTAGATGGCACAATATGGTGGCTAATAAGCAGAAAATCGTTAACAGCTAAACAAAGTTGAATAAGTATTCAATGTAGGAAATTGTTGCTGGTCAACCGAGTGCCCTAGAGCCTAGCACAACACAAGGAAGTATCAAGGCAAAAGAAAGACATAATGATATAACCAAACAAACAGCATCAAGTGGTATAGGCCAATTGCTTTAATATGTGTGCTCTTCACTATTTTTTTTTCTTTTTTGTAATATTTTTTTGATATTTTTTCTTTACTCGGGAGCACAAATATAGGAAGCACACAAATTTTCAGCTCAATTAGATGTAATATGCGGCCTATAGAAAATCAAGAAGATTCTTTAAAATTCGTGCTGAAACTTCGGAGGCCGGATAGCCTATCTTCCGAGGGGAATTTGGGCAATCTAATTTCGCCAAAATTTCGCGTAGATGAATTTGAAAAAAAAAATTCGCCCGATTTCGAGTTCGTATGCGAAAGTTATGGCCGTTTTAAGGTAGGCTATCCGAGTTATGATTTTTTAGATGTTGATTCCAACTCGGTTTGAGAACAGAACTCGCAATCGGATGTGAAAACGATCGGGAATTTGCACAGCAACTAATGGGGTGGGGTGGTGTGTGATGGTTCAAGGATGAGTGGCACAAAGGTTTGTCACCTAATCTAGGGCTGGCGATGCGGGAGTTCACGCAAGGCGGCTAGCTAGGGCAAACCGATGAACGTGGCGGATCGGTTTGTTATTTAAGGATTGTGGAATAGGTGTCGAATAGCAAGAAAACAAGGACGAAACACGATAACTAGGACCCAAAAACACAAAGCTAAACCAGCAACAAGACTCAACCACACGAATGCAAACTCAACAATGCAAACTGAAAAATGAAACTGCAGGCACTATAGTCTCGGAAGCGGGAGAAACGATCTAATTTTTTTTTGTGGCTTTTCTGTGGACTCTAGGTACGAAACAAAATCGATCTAATGGAAGGAAGGAAAACAAAGATACCTCACGGGCAACCTGGAAATCTGATACCAATTGATGAGTAGGTTTAGGCCCGATCTTCCGAAAGGTATGTCGATTGGGGTGGAGAACTCGACGTTGATGATCCGCGACACTCGAGCGGTTCGAGTACCCCTGCAATCACTACACCACGGCTCCGTTGGTTATCAACCGTGCTGCACACGCTTGACCTCGCCAAGAAGGCTAATCCCTGCAAGTGCAATCGAGAACACGAGCAAGAACGTAGAAGACACGATCGGAAATCGCGAAATTGGGGTCTCACAAACCGTAGAACGGCAATTTTATTGATCTAAGCAAAACCCAGAGAATATGACCGGCGGCTGCAGTATTTATAGGCTAGGGTTCGACCAAAACACGATTAGATGCGTCCCTAATGGACTCTTACGGGATACAAGGCCCAAAGGCCCGATTCGGTGGCGCAGCACCGGACATAAATCTGGACTCGACTTGTTTCGACGATTCCTAATGACTCCGGAGGAATTTTGAAGTGGGACCAGAACCATTGGAAAGTTTATATTCTCCTCTTTCCATGCATATGTAGAACGTCGAAAACGGAGTCCGTATGCCTCCTAGGCGTCTGTTTTAAGGTGGACTGCTCCTGGACTCCGAGTTGAACTCGAGTCCGAGTTGTAAACTGTTTCCATCAACTTGTGGACGTCCCAGGTGGTTCTCCACGCTCCCAAGGCCTCCTTCCTTCACTTGTTGATCTTCTCCATTATTCCTAATAACAATTAAATCATCACATAGCAATCTATTCTCAAACTCACATACAAAAGAAGTTAAGAACGAATTCACCTGCTGATTTAATAACCGTGCCCGTGCTCTTGTGATTGGTCCTTGCAGTTCAATGCGCGTCTCCGCTGTTGTGATGTCCTCATCAGGAGCCACCATCAAGGAGGGAGGAGAAGATCCCAAGCAAGAAGAAGAAGAGGAGGAAACGAAAGAGGATCAAGATCTCCACCAAGTTTTGTTCTTCACCACCAATTCATCTCCAAGTTCATCACCAACCCTAGATCACCAAGATCCAAGTGTTACCTCTAAGTTTTTTGATTCATTGGAATTCTACACACCTATTGTACCTTCTATTATCTTTTCCTTACGAGAATTCAACCCTAATCTCCGAATTCACGTCGATCTAGAAATCTCTAATCTTCTGATCTCGCAGAGGGCGGACTTGTCCGGTCCCTAGCGGACTAGTCTGGTCCTCCTGGTTAAATTATGTTGAATTAATTCTTAAATTTGATCTAATCGACTCCAAACCTGTATAAACTTGTTAAAAGCTATTATAACTAGTTAGTTATCATTAAAAGCAATCTATTAATAAGTTACACCTTGCATTTGCATTAATCATTCATGTCATGTCATATTGAGTAATATTTGTGCACTTTTTGATTGTGTTTCTTGTCTTGTATGTTTATTATGTGGATTAGACGGATTTGCGCTAGAGAGTGCTGCAGGGGATCTACAACACCAAGAGTTTGAAGGCTTTGACCCTAATCAACCGCAAGAGCAAGGCAAGTGTCCTTGAAGCATATTGATCCTGTTTTAAAATAAATGTTTTGTTTGCAAAATTGCATGCTTGTGTAAATTTGATGGGAACCCTATGATAGGAAGTTTACTAGCTTTGTTTAACCGCCCTTGTCACCTGGAATACATGGTAGAGAGTCGGGAAGGGTTTTTACCTTTTTCTTCGCTTAATCACTGGGATGGAAAACAACTATACCACTCAATTTAATTATGCATGGATGAGATTATGGTTAACATGAACTGGTTAAATATGATATGGTAATGGGTGAGCTAAGCAAGCCTGGTATGTGGATGGGTTGGATATCATGGTGGTTTGCTTGCTTTAGATCTAAGGACCGGTTCATGCGAGAATAAACTAGGACTACAGTGCCACCACGAGGCCAAGTATGGGTGCGGTGTAGCTAATTAATTTGGGCTTTGCTAGTGCTGTTTGGACCATTGTGGATGCTCGGGGAAGGGGTAGCTGGATTGGGTTTGTTGATGATTGGTGGGACTACCCTGAGATCCGAATGGCTAAAGACGGGGCCCTTGGTTGAAGATGTGCTCAGTTGGAGGCATCGCCACCTGTGAAACCTCAGTGGGGTTTAAATAGGCTAGTAATCCCTTTGTAAAGGCTATTTTTTTTATCTCTTGGCCACACACTGATGGAAGTGTGAGACGGCATAATAGATGTTCTAGTCATCGAAAGGTGATGAAATCACAAACACGTGGGTAAAGAGGTACAAACTCTGCATAGTCTATTAAAACTATCATGATAGCCGTGCTCCTGGTTATGAGCACCTGGACAACTTCCATTATTAGAAGGTACTCGGTATTGGGATGGTATTTGGGATGGTTATGGTTGGTATTATGGTTATGGATTAGTTTCTGGTATTGAATATGGTTATTGGCAATGGTGAAATCTGGAATTATTGATGATGGTAGTGAATTCAGATTGGTATTTTGGTATTACTTATGATTATGATGGGTTTACTTCATATACATATAATGTATTGCTTTTCAAATGTTTTAATGTACTTTTCAGCACTTAACCATTATTATTGTCGACATTTGAATAAGCCACATGTCATACTTTCCACACTTGCTGAGTACGACATGTACTCACTCTTGCAATCCCCCCCAACAGTTGCAGGTCAAGATTGGGAGTTTAATGGTGATAATGTGGAGTTCTAGGCCGTTTCTACCGTCAGCTTTGCCTGTGGTGTTATTGGAGCTACGCTATACCCTATTGCTTATGCTCCTAGCTGTTTAGTTGCTTAATTAGTTCATTTCTGCTGCATTAGTTGAACTTGTCATTAATATTCATTAGAGCTTGTATTCGAGGATAATATGGTTTGTGTAATAAAACTTGGTTAATTAATCTTGTTCTGTGGTAATTTTCTGTATACTCTTTTGTGATTGCACTCGTGTATGTGTGTTGAACATCCTGGGCACACATATGCGTTAGCTTGGTTCATTTTTCGGAACCGGGTGTCACAGATTGGTATCAGAGCCACAGGTTGACCGTAGGATGCAGCCTAGATAGAATGGACACTTTAGATCACATAGGAGCACTCAGGAATCGATGTATTTTGGTTGGTGTGTTGTTTTCTATATATATTGTTTGCTTGTGTGCTTAATAGAGGATTTTGGGATGCCTTAGCATTGCCATGTCCACCTAGGCTAGTGTAGCTAGCTGTTTAGTTTCATATCCCTTGATGCATATAGTTGGGGACGTTTTCTAATTCTTACCTATTGTTTTCCTTCAGATGGTGAGGACTCGCAACCAGAGGGATCGCAATGATGAGGAGGAGAACAATGGAGTGCCTCAGAACAACATTGGACAAGGATCTACTCAGGGAGCTATCAACATTGAGCAGCTATTGGCTATGCAAAACCAGCTCATGCAGACCATGATACAAACAATGGGACAACTGCAGGTTGTCAACATCAATAATCAGCCCCACATGCCTCCACCGCCACCACCCCCGCCTCCTCATAACCGATTGGGAGAGTTTATGAGGACTAGGACGCTGACCTTTGCTCAAGCTGCCGACCCTATGGATGCGGATGATTGGCTCAAGTCCGTGGAGAAGAAGCTAGCTATTGTCCAATGCAGTGACCGGGAGAAGATGCTATTTGCTTCTCATCAACTCATTGGAGCAGCTGCAGATTGGTGGGATGCTTATTGCAATGCTCATGAGAAGCAAGAGAGAATTACTTGGGCCGAATTCAAGGAGAATTTTCGTTCTCATTATGTGCCCGAGGGTGTTATGATCTTGAAGAGGCAATAATTTGAGAATTTAAAGCATGGAAAATCAAGCGTAAGTGAATATCTCAATAAGTTCACTCAACTCTCAAGGTATGTGCCTGAGGATGTTAGTCGGGACAGCCGGAAGCAATACTTGTTCATGGGGGGCTTGAACGACGAGATCCAAGTGCAACTACTCAATTGTGACTATGCAAATTTTCAGAAGCTTGTGGACAAAGAAATTGTGGTTGAGAACAAGATTCGCGAGATGGAGCAAGAAATCAAGAGAAAGGCGCCATGTCAAGGACCACAAGGAAGTAATGTGCGCCCTCGCTTTGCGCCGCCCAATGCGCCTTACTTCAGCCCTTCCATTCCTGCTCAGCGCCCTGGTTATGCACCACACCCAACTCAGTTTATGCAGCAGCACCATGTCATGCAAGCACCTAGGCCTCCAATGCCTTATGCGCCTCGTGCTAATTTTCCTGCTGCAAATGTTCAAAACCAAGCTCGTCCCAATAATTCTGGTGGAGTTAAGAAGTGATATACTTGTGGAGAAGCTGGACACTTTGCGCATCAATGTCCTAAGTCAGGCCTTGGTCAAGGAAGCAATGCTCCGAGGCAAAACCCAAGACCCAATGGAGGACAACCACAAGGGAACCACAGACAGCAGAATTTTGCTCGTGGCAACGTGAACCATGTCTCTACGGAGGATGCTCAACAAGTGGATGACGTGGTCATTGGTATGTTTCTCGCCAACTCCAACCCCGCGACTATGTTATTTGATTTTGGAGCATCGCATTCGTTCATTGCATCAAAGTATGTTGCCAAGTATAGTTTGCCTATCTCTCATATGAAGTTTACTCTATTGGTTAAGTCTCCTAGAGGAGAGATGAGGACAAATATAGTATGTCCAAAAGTAAGCCTTAGAATAAGGGGGGTAGACTTCTCCGCCAACCTCATTGTTTTGGATTCTCAAGGGTTGGATATTATACTTGGTATGGACTGGTTGAGGAAGCACAATGGAGTTATTGAGTGTGCCACGAAGACGGTGAAGTTGACCAACGAAGAAGAGATCACCGTAGAATTTGAAGCATCTCAAACCGCACCGAAAGAATTGGAGTTGAATCATATGGACGGTGCCGCAATTGAGGAGATTCCGGTGGTGTGTGAATTTTTGGATGTTTTTCCAGACGAGTTGCCAGGTATGCCACCTGATCGAGACATTGAGTTTGTTATTGATTTAATACATGGAACTGCACCTATAGCTAAGAGGCCGTATAGGATGCCTCCTATGGAATTAGCGGAGATCAAGAAACAAATTCAAGAGCAACTAGAGAAGGGTTTTATTCGCCCTAGCTCTTCACCTTGGGGAGCGCCCGTGCTGTTCGTGGACAAGAAGGATGGAACCCAAAGGATGTGCGTGGATTACCGAGCTCTCAACGAGGTGACAATCAAGAACAAGTACACCTTGCCACACGTAGAAGACTTGTTTCATCAGATGAGGGGTGCTTGTGTTTTCTCTAAGATTGACTTGAGGTCGGGATACTTTCAAATGAAGATTAGACCATCAGACATACCCAAAACAGCTTTTAGGACACGGTATGGATCTTATGAGTACACCATGATGTCTTTTGGATTGACGAATGCGCCTGCCTACTTTATGTACCTCATGAATAAGGTCTTCATGGAGTACTTGGATAAGTTTGTTGTGGTGTTTATTGATGATATTTTGATCTACTTGAAGGATGAGAAAGAACATGAGGAACACTTGAGGCTTACGTTGCAGAAATTGAGGGAGCATCGATTGTATGCCAAGTTCAACAAGTGTCAGTTTTGGTTGAGAGAGGTGTCGTTTTTGGGTCATATAATCTCAGGAGGAGTATCGGTTGACCCCGGAAAGGTGAGAGACGTGTTGAAGTGGGAACCGCCGCAAAATGTCAAGGAAATAAGAAGTTTTCTTGGGATGGCCGGATATTACCGTCGGTTTATCAAGGACTTCTCCAAGATAGCCAAGCCTATGACGGAGTTGCTAATGAAGGGAAAGGCTTTCCAATGGACTCAAGCTTGTCAAAGTAGTTTTGAGGAGTTGAAGAAGAGGTTAACAACAGCCCCAGTTTTGGTATTGCCGGATGTAAGCAAGATTTTTGACATTTATTGCGATGCATCAAGACAAGGACTTGGATGTGTATTGATGCAAGAAGGTCAAGTGGTTGCCTATGCATCAAGACAATTGAAGAAACATGAGCAGAATTACCCCACGCACGATTTGGAACTCGCAGCCGTGGTACACGCATTGAAGATTTGGAGGCACTATATTCTTGGACATAGGTGTGAAATTTATACGGATCATAAGAGTTTGAAGTATATTTTCACATAAAAGGATCTAAACTTGAGGCAACAGAGATGTTTGGAGCTCATCAAAGACTATGATTTGGGGATCAACTATCATCCGGGAAAGGCCAATATAGTGGCCGATGCTTTGAGTAGAAAGGGAATAAGTCACCAACTCATAGTTCGAGAGTTACCATCCGAGTTATGCAAGGAGTTTGAAAGGTTGAACCTCGGATTTGTAAATGAGACGGAGATGATGGAGTTAAACCAAACCTTGGAGCAAGAAATTCGAGAAGCACAAACCACAGATGAGGAGATCAAAGAAATCAAGGAAAGGATCGAGGAAGGGAGATAATTCAGATTTGATGAAGACGAACATGGTACCTTATGGCTTGGAAAGAGGATCGTGTGCCTAATGTAAAGCATATTCGGGAGACAATATTGAAGGAGGCACATGACTCGCCATACTCGATTCACCCCGGTTGTACGAAGATGTACAAAGACTTGAAGTCTTGTTATTGGTGGGATAGCATGAAGAAGGACATAGCTGAATACGTAGCATTGTGTGATGTGTGCCAACGAGTCAAGGCAGAACATCAAAGGCCGACCGGCTTATTGCAACCGTTGAAGATTCCGGAATGGAAGTGGGAAGAAATTGGAATGGACTTCATAGTTGGGTTACCACGTACTCAGTTCGGGTATGACTCAATTTGGGTAATTGTGGATCGCTTAACAAAGTCAGCTCATTTTGTTCCTGTGAGGACCAAATATACAGCTGCACGATTGGCTGAAATATACATGGAGCATATTGTGTGTCAACATGGAGTCCCGAAGAAGATCGTGTCGGATAGAGGTTCTCAATTTACCTCCAGATTTTGGCAAAAATTGCATGAAGCCTTGGGAACAAGGTTGAATTTTAGCTCAGCATATCATCCTCAAACGGATGGACAAACCGAGAGGACCAATCAGATTTTGGAGGACATGTTAAGAGCTTGTGC
Source organism: Tuctoria greenei (assembly GCA_036927565.1). Lineage (NCBI taxonomy): Eukaryota > Viridiplantae > Streptophyta > Magnoliopsida > Poales > Poaceae > Tuctoria > Tuctoria greenei. Next base: position 156,017,473 of record JAYESD010000006.1, read on the forward strand.
TTTAAAGCATGGGAAGAGTTGGGACAAAAGCTTGCCATACACGGAGTTTTCATACAACTATAGTTACCAAGCAAGCTTGAAAATGTCACCGTATGAAGCGCTTTATGGGAGGAAGTGTAGGACACCTTTGTTCTGGAATGAGGCAGGAGAAACTCAAGTATTTGGTCTGGATGTGTTGTAAGAAGCCGAAAAGCAAGTCCAAATAATTTGTGAAAACTTGAGGGCTGCCCAATCAAGGCAAAAAGGCTATGCGGATAATAGGAGAAGAAAATTAGCCTTTGAAATAGGAGATTTTGTTTACCTCAAGGTGTCACCAATGAGAGGTCATAAGAGGTTTAACATAAGAGGCAAGCTCGCACCTCGTTACATTGGACCATTCAAGATTTTGGACAAAAGAGGAGAAGTAGCGTATAAGTTGGAAATGTCAGCTCATCTTTCAGACGTACATGATGTCTTTCACGTTTCTCAGCTCAAGAAGTGCTTGAGAGTACCGGAAGAACAAGTGCCAATGGAAGGATTGGAGCTAGAGGAAGATTTGACTTATGCCGAGCAACCGATTAAAATCTTGGAAACTAAGGAGAGGGTCACAAGGAACAAGGTTATTAGATGGTGTAAGGTTCAATGGAAACACCACACAGAAAAAGAAGCGGCGTGGGAATTGGAGGATGGTCTCAAGAAGGAATTTCCCTATCTCTTCTCTTCTGCGTCGAATCTCGAGAGCAAGATTCATTTTAAGGGGGGTAGGTTTATAACACCCTCATTTTCATGCATCATGCCTTGCATACATTCATATACATGTTTAACATTGATCCACATAAAGAGGAACAAGTTTAAAATTGATTTGGAGCAAAACTGCACTTAAAATGCAGGAAAGTGCGGACTAGTCCGATTTTGCTGAGGACTAGTCCGATTTCTCTCTGACTAAAAAACGGACTTGTCCATTTTTGCTGCGGACTAATCCGATTTTTGGCACTGGAAACTTTCGGACTTGTACGATTTTGTGCGGACTAGTCCGGTATTCCAAGAATCCTTGAAAATTTGCTAAGTCCCTGGACTTTTCTGGACTAGTCCGGTGTTCCAGCGGACTTGTCCGTTTTCCTCTCTGTTCAAAGTCGGACTTGTCCGATGTTTGGCCAGACTTGTCCGATTTTCTCTCTGGACGACTTCGGACTAGTCTGGTCCTTTCCAGACTTGTACGATATTTCGTGACTCCGAGTTGCTCTTTGTTTTACGACTTGTTTCTTGGGTTTCACGTTAAGTGGGCCTAGGGACGTTGTGCCTAACTCTTTTAGAGAACATGTGGGACTCTAAACCGGCTTCTACTCATCCCAAACTCGAAATTCATCTAACCCTATCCTCCACATCTATATAAATAGGCCCACCCCTTGGATTGACATCTATTTGCCACTTTTCCACCCACCCAAACACTAGTTCGTGGGGAGCCACCATCAAGGAGGGAGGAGAAGATCCCAAGTAAGAAGAAGAAGAGGAGGAAACGAAAGAGGATCAAGATCTCCACCAAGTTTCATTCTTCACCACCAATTCATCTCCAAGTTCATCACCAACCCTACATCACCAAGATCCAAGTGTTACCTCCAAGTTTCTTGATTCATTGGAATTCTAAACACCTGGTATACCTTCTATTATCTTTTCCTTACGAGAATTCAACCCCTAATCTCCGAATTCACGTCGATCTAGAAAACCTTAATCTTCTGATCTCGCAGAGGGCGGACTTGTCCGGTCCCTAGCGGACTAGTCCGGTCTTACTGGTTAAATTGTGTTGAATTAATTCTTAAATTTGATCTAATCGACTCCAAACCTGTATAAACTTGTTAAAAGCTATTAGAACTAGTTAGTTATCATTAAGAGCAATCTATTAACAAGTTCCACCTTGCATTTGCATTAATCATGCATGTCATGTCATATTGAGTAATATTTGTGCACTTTTTGATTGTGTTTCTTGTCTTGTATGTTTATTATGTGGATTAGACGGATTTGCGCTAGAGAGTGCCGCGGAAGATCTACAGCACCAAGAGTTTGAAGGCTTTGACCCTAATCAACCGCAAGAGCAAGACAAGTGTCCATGAAGCATATTGATCCTGTTTTAAAATAAATGTTTTGTTTGCAAAATTGTATGCTTGTGTCAATTTGATGGGAACCCTATGATAGGAAGTTTACTAGCTTTGTTTAACCGCCCTTGCCACCTGGAATACATGGTAGAGAGTCGGGAAGGGTTTTTACCTTTTTCTTCGCTTAATCACTGGGATGGAAAACAACTATACCACTCAATTTAATTATGCATGGATGAGATCATGGTTAATATGAACTGGTTAAATATGATATGGTAATGGGTGATCTAAGAAAGCCTGATATGTGGATGGGTTGGATGTCATAGTGGTTTGCTTGCTTTAGATCTAAGGACCGGTTCATGCGAGAATAAGCCAGGACTACAGTGCCACCACGAGGCCAAGTATGGGTGCCGCGTAGCTAATTAATTAGGGCTTTGCTAGTGCTGTTTGGACCATTGTGGATGCTCGGGGAAGGGGTAGTCGGATTGGGTTTGTTGATGATTGGTGGGACTACTCTGGGATCCGAATGGCTCAAGAGGGGGCCCTTGGTTGAAGATGTGCTCAGTTGGAGGCATCGCCACTGGTGAAACCTCAGTGGGGTCTAAATAGGCTAGTAATCCCTTTGTAAAGGCTATTTTGTGATCTCTTGGTCACACACCGATGGAAGTGTGAGACGGCATAATAGAGGTTCTAGTCATCGAAAGGTGATGAAATCACAAACATATGGGTAAAGAGGTACAAACTCTGCAGAGTCTATTAAAACTATCATGATAGTCGTGCTCCCGGTTATGAGCACCTGGACAACTTCCATGATTAGAAGGTAATCGGTATTGGGATGGTATTTGGGATGGTTATGGTTGGTATTATGGTTATGGATTAATTTCTGGTATTGAATATGGTTATTGGCAATGGTGAAATCTGGAATTATTGATGATGGTAGTGAATTCAGATTGGAATTTTGGTATTACTTATGATTATGATGGGTTTACTTCATATACATATAATGTATTGCTTTTCAAACGTTTTAATGTACTTTTCAGCACTTAACCATTATTATTGTCGACATTTGAATGAGCCACATGTCATACTTTCCACACTTGCTGAGTACGATATGTACTCACTCTTGTAATCCCCCCAAACAGTTGTAGGTCAAGATTGGGAGTTTAATGGTGATAATGCGGAATTCTAGGCCGTGTCTACTGTCAGGTTTGCCTGTGGTGTTATTGGAGCTGCGCTATACCCTATTGCTTATGCTGCCTAGCTATTTAGTTGCTTAATTAGTTCATCTCCGCTGCATTAGTTGAACTTGTCATTAATATTCATTAGAGCTTGTATTCGAGGATAATATGGTTTGTGTAATAAAACTTGGTTAATTAATCTTGTTCTGTGGTAATTTTCTGTATACTCTTTTGTGATTGCACTCGTGTATGTGTGTTGAACATCCTGGGCACACATATGCGTTAGCTTGGTTTATTTTTCGGAACCGGGCGTCACAAGCTCTAAGGATGAGCTTCACCACCTCGTGGTCATTCCACTTCTTGCTTCCATAAGATCTAACCTTATTGACGAGTGTCTTTAATCGGTTGTACATATCTTGAGGTGACTCGTCTTCTTCGATTGCGAATCTTCCTAATTCGCCTTCGATCATTTCGATATTTGCTTCACACACATGTCGGTCACCTTCATGTGAACTTTGCACTGTGTCTCATATCTCCTTAGCAATCTCGAGTCCATCCACCTTGGTGAACTTGTCCCGACTGAGCGAAGAGGTGATTACTGCCGCGGCTTGAGCATTTTGGTGAATTGCTTGCTTTTGGCTTGGTGTGAGTTCTTCATCGTCGTTCGGGATATCTATTCTTGTGCACACAATATGCCATAGACTTGGATTGAGAGAGATTAGATGCATTTTCATATTTTGCCTCCACATTGAGTAATCACTTCCGTCAAAATGTGGGGCTTTTCCAAGTGGGATAGACAAATAATTATTATTGTTGGAATTGAGACGATCATAGTTGAAAGGATATCGGGAGTAGTCGGTGTGACTACTCCCCTTCTTTTTTTTCTTCAATCTTCACTTTCCCTTTGGAAAGTGTCTTCTTTCTTATGAGCGCCTTTAGTTCTAGTATCTCCTCATCGTCGTCCTTGAAGTCTTGAATGGCTTCGAGGAGCTTCTCCACCTTTAGGTCTTGTCATCATCAACCTTTTCTTGGTTGTTGCTCTTGTGGATGTCCTTCATGTCTGACATGATCTTCTTCGAGCGATTAGTCTCTTTCTTGAAGAACCTGCTCTGATACCAATTGAATGTGGCCTAGAGAGGGGGTGAATATGCCTTTTTGAAATTTGTCGGAACCTGCAACACTTAATCACCAGATCAAAACTTGAGATATCGGACTAGTCTGGTAAAGTGCGGACTAGTCCGGTGTGTACCGACTAGGTTGATTAAGTTTGATCGATTACTTTGATTCTACGATGTATGCAGCAGAAATATACAGTTAATTTAAGTGTTGCAAGATGATGTACTAGGATATATCACAATTCAATCTTATACTTAGTGATTCAATGTAAAGTAAGCAATATTGATTCAAACCCTAGATTGTTGTAATGAATAAGAACAATGAACACAATGCAACACACAAGTGATTTATCATGTGGTTCGGCTCCCACAGAGGCAACCTACATCTACGTTGAGGAGTCCACAAAAGGACCGGGTCTTCTCCAACCCTACCCTCGTCGGATCGCCACGAAGGCCAATCCTCTTCCACTTATCACAAAGGGGTGAATAACCGAATTCAAAGGGGCCTTCTCACACGTTGAGGGCTCCCCTAGATTACAACACGAAATACCACCAAGAACACACTCAAAAGATTACAATGAAATCACAGGAGTGTGTTAGAGAATCAAACCAAGAGCTCAATGAGTGTTGAACGTGTCTCTCCAATGATCTAGAGTGTATCCTCAAAGGATTGATCTTTGTTGCACTTAATTTCGTGGAGAGATGTGTTTTTGAGGCTCTTGGGAGGTGTGACAGCACTAGGGTTCGAGAGAGATTCAAGTTGGGCCATGCACCTCTATTTATATGGGGTTCCTAAAAGTGACTGTTAGGGTTTAGAAAGATCGGACTAGTCCGTGGTGGACACCGGACTAGTTCGGTGTGCTGTGTGTAGCAAACCCTAAGTGTCCCGAAATATCGGACTAGTCCGGCTAGGAGCAGACTTGTCCGATTTCACTTTTGGAAATCTTCGGACTAGTCCGATGGACATCGGACTTGTCCGCACAGTGAAACCTTAAGTGGTTATGAGGACAAGTCCGCACTTGGAGGACTTGTCCGATTTAGGTCAGAGAGTTTTTCGGACTAGTCCGTGCTAATATCGGACTTGTCCGATTTAGATCAGAATGAATATCGGACTAGTCCGGTGGTGATCAGACTTGTCTGATTTTGTGTGACTTGTGAAGTGTTTTGAGGACTAGTCCGCACTAGGGAGGACTAGTCCGATTCTAGTCAGAGAGATATCGGACTAGTCCGATAGATATCGGACTTGTCCGATCTTGTGCAGAAGGGATATCGGACTAGTCCGGTGACATTCAGACTAGTCCGGTCTTGTATAAATTTGTGCAATGTGTGTGTTTAATTATGATTGAGCTCTTGGGGTGTGTTTCCTTAACACACTCCATACACAATGATCTACTATTCTTCTTCCTTGAGCTCATTTCCACTTTGCTCCTCATTCTCCCTTTTTTTGGCACTTTGCTTATTTTGCTATTAAAACCTATGCTCATCTCAACAAAGAGGTTAGGATCTTATTTGCTTGTCATAAATCATCCAAAACTCACAAGGGATTCCTAGATGAACTTTCAGTGGGCCAGGGCGCTCCTCCCCGACTGTTGCCACCACTACGACCACCAGTAGCAGGAGCAGGTGTCGTAGTGCTGCCAGCACCAACGCCTCGGCCACCACGCTTACCATGATGTCGACGATTACCACCCCCAGAGCCTGCAGGAGTAGCTGGGGTGGTAGGCAGAGCAGGAGGTCACAACGGTGGTCCACCAGAGGGAGGAGGCCGTGGAGATTGCCCAGGGCTGTAAAAAGTTGTGGCAGGCCCGGAGCCAGTAGAGCCACCGGAAGTGAGCTCCTCGAGCTCAAGGTCAGACCAGACCTTCTCAAAGGTCGGGGGTGGCTCCACACGAAGGAGCCAGGAGCGAAGGTGGCAGTAGCGCTGATTCAGGCCCTGAAGGACCCGAAGGACGAGTGTGCTGTTAGCAACCGGCTCGCCAAGGTTGTGCAAGTCGTCAGCCATGCCCTTCATCTCCCTGCAGTAGGATGAGATGGAGCGATCACACGGTTCCCCAAAAAGTGCTGCTCAAGCACTAGCCATGCCCAGCGTGCGGTACCGCCACCACGCTGCCTGATGATGTCGTGTAGCTCGTCAGCGAGGGACCCAAAGATCCAGGCTAGGACTAGGCTGTCCATGTTGATCCAAGAATCATCCAATAGGGAGCCCTCCCGTTGAACATGGTCCTCGACAAGGTACCGCCGCAACGTGAGAAGAAAGACGTGACGCCATCGGGCGTACGCGGTGGAGTCAGAACCGAGGACGATTGGTACGAGCATCTGGATGTTCTGAACTCCTGCCGCCTTGGCGTGGAGAGCAGCGATGAGAGAGGCCGAGTAGGTGGAGCGAGCCCCAGCATCCGAGGAAGACTCGTAGGTAGCACTCAACAGCCGGTGAGTAATTTCCTCGAGATGGTGAGACAGAGCGGCCGCAGAGGCACACTCCTGCTCTAGGGCTAGAGCAAGTGTCGCTTGTGCTCGCAGGAGGCGGCCAGTGCCACAATAACACCAGAGGTGTCAACGACAGTCATGGTGACACTGTCTGTACCGCAGAGGGGGGCAACAGCCGTGCTATGAGCAGAGGCGATGCCAACCGCAGGAACAATCTTCACCGGCAGGACGGTGGACACGTTTGACAGGGGCTCAAGACCGGCGATGTAAGGGGGCAACGACTGTGTGAGCCCGGTAGTAGTAGTGGGCCCTCCTGGCCCAGAGACACCGGTCATGAAGGCGACAGCGCCGGCACCGGCAAGTGGTCCACCGGAGGCTAGGCCGTCGGCAACACCAGCAAGGAGAGGCGGCGGCCGGATCTGAGAAGAGGAGTCCGGGGGCGACCAAATCTTGATCTGAGGGAGCCGCGGGACAGCGGTCAGCGGTGCGACGGTGGCCTGGATCGGTGCAGTCCTGGCCAGGAGCGGTGTGGCTGTGGCCAGAGGGGCAGCAACGGCCTCCATAGGGCTGGCAGTGGCCACCAGGGGTGCAGCGGTGGCCTGGAGCGGCGTGGCCGCGACCCAAGGGGCGGTGGCGACCGTGAGATGCGACGGGGTGACCTGGAATGATGCGGCCAGGGACGGCGCGATGACGGCTGTCAGGAACGGCGCAGCAGCGGCGGCGGCAAAAGGGGAGGGCTCGACGGCGGCGGCCAGGGACAGCGCGGTGGCAGCGGCCAGTGGCGGTGCGGTAGCGGCGGCCAGGAACGGTGCAGCAGCAGCGTTGGCGACTGGGGAGGCCGCGATGGCGGCGACAAGGGATGGCGCGGCGGCGGCGTTGACTGGTCCATAGGGGAGAGAGAATAGGGTTAGGGTTTCCTAGCTAATGATACCATAATAGAAGGTGATTAATGGATTGATTAACCCCATAGGAGTAGGTACACATATATAGCCCCATAGGAGCTGGTACATGGGCCAAGCCCAACACATATCACACATATAATCTAACATTATCCATGCAATAAACTCAATGCTTGGTGAGTGGTACATAAAGTGAATCCTCGTGAGCGGTTATACGCTCCAGGAGATGATGATTACCATGAGGAAGCTGAGGTTGATGAGGTCTACCAAGAGAAAGAGTTGCCAGACTCGTTCTCAATCGAGCCTGGTGTAGGACTCGATGACTTAGTTCGAGACGCTTAAGATATCGGAACGGACAAAGAAACGCAAACGGAAACGGAAACTGAAAATATCGATGACTTAGTCGAGCCTACTGCTATGCATAAACCAAAATGAAATGCAATCAAAACGGTCACGGAAGAAAAAGATCGATGGGTTGGTTTAAGGAGTAGAGTGCATGACTGTGACGTTGATGAATTTTGAAATTTATGAAGTAACGTTTTCTTCACTAACATAATATGAATTTTGTATATTATCTTAGCATATTAATCAATTATTCCTTACAACAAGATGTCGCTGAAGGGGAAGGGGAAGGCAGTGAGAGGGTTTGCGCCAGCACGAGACCCTTTCTCAGGTACCTCGTCAACTGGGAGCAGATGATCCCAGCTGCTGGCGCACGTTCCAGAGTTTGTTGCTCGGGTCTAGTCGGGTGACGTGTGCACGGAAGTAAATTTCAGTTGACAATTAGATTATTTTAAATTGCACTTATAAATAATTATTTATTATCATTCTTTTTATTTTTGCAGTCTGACTCAGAGTCATCTGAGTCAGAGTCAGAGGCTAGGGGGCTGCCACAGGAGCCGACTAGCCTCCCTTCGGGCTCCGATGGTGACCAGCCTTCCGGATCACAGGATGCGGTGGCACCGCAGAGGCGACGGACGAGGAGGGCCCACTTTGCGGCTCCTCCTCTGGTTCCTGCTCAGTGGATCACTATCTGTTCTATTGGAGGCAGGTAAAAAACCGTATAGTATATTAAATATTAGATGTTGTCTTCCATTACTTAATGAGTTAACATATTTTGCAAATGTTGGTACGACTTTTGGTTCACGAGAAACAGAAACACCACAGGCAGGTTAACAGTGTTCTAGGGGCTATAGTTAAGTTGCACTAACCTAGTGTTATCGACGGTTTCCCTACCCTGTCGTGGGATGAATACGCTCCTGTCTCTCACGAGGTCCACGGCACCATTTAGAGAGTCGTGTGGAACGATTTTATTGTAAGTTTAACTGTTTATTTTTTTCAACTCGTTTAAATTGTTAATGCATATCACTTAAATATTTGTTTGCTTACAGCTGAGGTACCAGGTAGAGGAACCAGACATGGAGGAGCACGCGAGATGCGTGTTCCACTACAATGCTCAGAAGCTCGCGACGGCGGTGCTATCCAACGCTCAGATCCAAGCCGTCAACGCGTAGCACAAGCTGGACCCCTGGGTGCAGCAGCAGGAAAGGGGTCCATTTAGGAAGGACTCCGACACGTACTTGATAGAGGAGCAGTACGCGGATGTAAGTTTTTATTGTTAAATATTTACAATACCTATGTATGTTAACTGCATTGATGAAATATGAAGTATGTGCAGGTTAGTATTTTCTGGTTACAGGGTTGACCTGAGGCGTACGTAGGTCTCTGTCGGCACTGGGCTAGCAATGCTTTCATCGCTAAGTCCATAAAGGCAAGACAATGTCACTTGGGGTCTGAGGGCAAGCACAACTCCGGCGGCAACGGCTACTTGCGTTTGGCTAAAAGCATGGTAAATACACTTTAAGTTCATTTGTGTTCATAATATATTTGTCCTACTAACACGGCTATATAGAGTGAGAGACTGGTCAGGAGTCGTCCCCGACCCAGGTTTGGAAGAGAGGTCACAAGGGAAGTGACCCTTCTTAGCCAAGGCAATGCAGTCAGGTCGTGGCCGATCGACTAGTAAGTTTTTAAAATTCATCAATTTCATTATAACAAATATTATGGATGGTGAGTTGGTCATTTGTTTAATTTCTTTTTCAATATATCTTTTTCTACTTAGTATTTTTCATTTTCATTCTTTTACAGGGATGCCATTTTTGACGGACTTGTCAACTCAAGGTCGGCACGACCTCTGAGAGGCGCTTCATCGACACAAGCCTCGTCCGTTGGACCGTCAAGTGGTCGTCTCTCGCAGATCCAGTTGGAGCTCACTGCCTTGAAGAAGACGCTGGCGTAGACTCAGGCGGAGCTGGAGAGGTCGAGGGCGGAGCAGGAGAGGGCAAGGGAGGAGCAGGAGGCCGAGGGCCTTCCAGGAGGTCACAAGCTTGTACATAGCCCAAATGCATGCAACGGTGGCGATAAGTAATTTAAACAATCGTAGTTTAATTTCATAGCATTTCAGTAACATATACCTTCTTATATTTTGCAATAGCAGACTCTTGATCGACAGAGCGATCAGCAGACCGAGATTCCTCTGTTCTGCCGCAGGTGACCCCGACACAGACGTCCCCAGCACAGGTGCCCGCGATGCAGGTAATAAACTCTTTCTTTAGTATTGTCGTATTCATTTCAATATTTCACATAGGGAGAGGAGGTAGAACATAGGGTAAGAGAGTGAGATAGAGGTGGGGTAAGAGAGAGACATAGGTTGAGAGAGAGAGGTGAGATAGAGGTGGAGTAAGAGAGACATAGATAAGGAGAGATGGAGTGCGAGAGAGAGGGTAAAGTGAGAGAGAGGATGCTAGAGAGGGAGAGGAAGAGAGAGAAAGTGATGGAGAGGAAGAGAGTGAGAGAATGAGAGAAAGAGAGGGAGAGGAAGAGAGAAATTGTGATAGAAAGAGAGGGAGAGAAAGTGAGGGGGAGGAAGAGAGTGAGAGAATGAGAGAAAGAGAGAGAGGGAGAGGAAGAGAGTGTGAGAGAAAGAGATAGAGGGAGAGGGAGAGGAAGAGAGTGAGCAGAGAGAGGTGGAGAAAGAGAGAAAGAGGAAGAGGATGAAAGTTAGAGAGAGAGGAAGAGTGTGATATGAATTTGCAACATGTCTAACTCTAATGTTCTTTTGTAGGATTCGGCGATGGCGGCGCAAACTCCTTCGACACGGCTACCAGCGCCTGGAGGGACGCGCGAAGATGAGCTTTTCGGCTCCGAAGGTAGTCGAGAGGCTAGCGTGTAGCCCGATCGGAGTTTGTATTGTGATTGATGTGTTTTGAATAATTTGAGACGGTTTCTTGCTGTTGTGTATATATATCTGTGTGTATTGTTGTTCTGTGAGCTCGCCGTCGTGCGAGGCAGGTAGGTTCTGTTTTTTTTTAAATAAAATAAAATACATAACTTATGTCGGCTATGGCAAGGCCGACCTAAGTTAGCCCAGGTTAACTAACATCGGTACAGCCATACCGACGTAAGTTAGAGCATGGAACTTACGTCGACCCGGCCATAGCCAACGTAAGTCAAACCATGTAACTTACGTCGGCTAAGAACGGCCGAAGTAAGTCCTAACTTACGTCGACTACCGACGGCCGACGTAACTAAGCTAAATTACGTCGGCAGCCGATGTAAGTTAGCTTAATTATGTCTAACTGTCACATCGGCCGATAACCGATATAATTAAGGAAAAACTGACGTAATTAAGTAACTTACATCGGCATTTGACTTAATTAAGACGACCTATTGATCGGGTTTCCTGTAGTGATATCAAATGGTCGACCTACGACCTAACACCCAAATACATGAGTACTACTCGTGGTATGAAGTACAACCTGCTAACTTTTTGTAATTCATGTAATATATTTGAGATATAAGTAATACTTTACCTTTCATGCTACTAAGTCTACTTGAACTCGCTTCATTAGTCTTTTGCGAAAATTTAGATAACTCTAGAACAGAGATGATATCAGCTAGTTCCCTTTTCCTTTCCTTTATTCGGTGGAGAACTGCCGTTGGATCTGCTTCATTGATACTCACTTCCTGTTTGATATCATTTACAGTATTTTTTGCACAGTCCATGGTCCTTTCATTGCCTTGTAAGTGCCCTGTTGCATTGTTTCCCTCATTAATCATTTCGTAATATTCTGAAATGTCATCTGAACCAGTGTCCATTATTGCTCCTTCCATAGAAGCACAAAATGAATCTCTAGACAATCTGTCCTTAGCCTTCCATGAGGATCCAGAGAACTTCTGTAGAGAACCTTTTGCTTGGATATCATGTTGGGAAACATGTGCTCCATCAATACTCTTATCATTTCTTGTAACCTTTGGAGTTTTTGTTCCAACATTGAACAAAGGCAATTCATCGTACTGTAACCAATCTAGTGCACTGTTTCTCTCATTGTCAACTACAAAACCAGTTGAAGTATCATTAACATCACTGCCCAGTATTGCATTCTCACTCTCCACGGCCGGAGTGTTGCCTGGACAGGCATCAAAAGCTGATTTCTTCTTACATTCAGTTATATCAAATACTGAAAATAAGAATCGTGATTGGCCATCATAAGAAAATACTAAAACGTCACCAGAGTGAAGGTGATGATCAATGAAAAATTCCTTCCATCCATCCACAAAGCATAGTCCGTCTGAGTCTAGAACTGTTAGACTAAGGCCTTTTAGAAGTAGTCCGTTGCTCATTTTACGTAGTCCATAACTGCCTCCTAGCATGCAGCACCACGTTAGGCTCACGATCGGTTCCTCAAGTGCACAATGCGCTCGCCCTGTAACCACTCACCCACGATTCCTTCCTCAGGCGCACGATGCACTCCCTCTGTAATCACTCGCCCACTATGTAATCAGCCTATCTAAGGCCATCAGATCAATACAATCTGTGAGCTTGATTGCTACACGTTTACATGGTTATCAGAGCCCTATAAATTTCATCATTTTCTCCCTCCCAACTCCTCCCAACAATACCTGACATTGTCTCCTCTGCAGCCAGCCAAAGCTCCGGCACCATCTCCTCACAGAGCTCTAGCTCTGTTTCTACAGTATCCCTCACCGGAGCCGCCCAATCCGTCAACATCACTGAACTCATCACTGTGCGGCTGGACATGTTCTCCACCTCCTATCGACGCTGGAAGCGTCTCTTCATGGTGGTCCTCGGTCGCTTCAATTTGAAGCACCACGTCGATGGCACTGCTCCTCGCCACGACGACATTCTCTGGGTTCATGGAGGACCTCACGGTTCTTATGTGGATTCATGCTACTCTCGCCGACGACTTGATGGATTTTGTCATGGATGATGACGTCTCTGCCTACGATGTCTGGACCAAGATCGGCAACTTTTCCCCCCGGCAACAAATCGAGCCATGATGTTCAGCTCGAACAAGAGCTACATGGCCTCGTCCAGAGAGATTGTGGCTGTCAGCCACAAATTATTGTCACAAGCTCAAGACTCTTGCCGATTCATTGGCCGACTGTGACCAACCAATCTCTGATCGCACTCTGGTGTTTCAGTTGATCCGATGCCTTAATGCAAAATTTCATGTGTTGTGTCAGATACTTCCGGCCATGCCATCGTTTCCAACCTTCATGGAGGCCCGTGATCAACTGATCACCGCGGAGAATACGTTGGCTTCTTCTCAGCCAACAACTCAGGACACAACGCTTCATTCCAACGAAGTGCTCGCTGACAAAGCCTCTGACAACAACTTCAGTCACTCTACAAACAACAACAATGGTGCCCGCTCTTCTTCTTAGCCGGCCTCACGTGGCCGTGGTCGTGGTGGTTCTCGCGGTCGTGGTCGCGGTCGCGGTGGCCGCAACAACAACAACAACCAGTGGCATCACCAAATCCCACCCTGGGTCGCGTCCTGGTTCAACAAAGGACTGCCATAGCGTGCGCCATGGACTGGCACGACTGGCCCTGGTGTCCTCGGACATCACCCAAACTCTGTTCCTATGTACCACGCCCATCTGGCTCAACCCTCTACGCAGTTTGCTCCACCAGCACCGTTGACCTTTGATACCACCGGTCTACTCCAAGCATTGCAGGCCTCTGCTCAACAGCCAGTCGGCAATCAACAAGAGTGGTTCATGGACACGGAGCCTCTGGACACATGACTGCAGACTCAAGTACCTTGCTCAATTATTGTCCTACATCCATGCATAATTCCTCTCACATAATGGTTGGCAATGACTCCACACTACCAGTCACTGGTATAGGATCAGTACCTCTGTCCACTCCCTTCACCACCTTTCAACTTTGCCGAGTTCTTCACATACCTCATTTAGTTAAAAATCTTATCTCTGTTAGAAAATTCACATCTGACAACTGATGTTGTGTTGAATTTGATCCCCATGGCTTCTCTATCAAGGACCTTCACAACAAGGCAGAGATCATGAGGTGCAATAGCAGAGGTGACCTCTATCCATTCTTCTCATCGAGCAGCTCATCTTCAGCCAACGCCCTTACTGCCTCCACCAGCACACTGTGGCACAGACGACTTGGCCATCCGGGTCATCAAAGCTTAGGACATGTGTTAGCTGAATTTTCTATTCCTATCAATAATGTTCACAATCATATTTGTGATGCTTGTCAAAAGGGACGTCACACCCCACTGCCCTTTGCTCATTCAGAATCTGTAACTTATTTTCCTTTTCAGCTTATTCACTGTGACATTTGGACCTCTCCCATTGAAAGTGTTACTAGGTTCAAATATTATCTCATGCTCCTCGATGATTTTACCCATTATTTGTGGATCGTGCCTCTTAGACATAAGTCTGACACCGCCATAGCTATACATAATTTCCACACACTCGTCAAGAACCAGTTTCATCTGAGCATTCAGTCTGTTCAATGCGATAACGACAAGGAATTTGATAACTCTGACCTACGCTCTTTCTTTCTGAACCACGGCATTACTTTCAGATTTTTTTATCCCTACTCTTCCCCCCAAAATGGCAAAGCCGAGCGCTCTCTTCGCACCATTAACAATGTCATCCAATGTCTGCTTTTTCAGGCCTTCCTTCCATCCATGTTTTGGGTTGAAGCCCTGTACACTGCTACTTATATTATAAATCGCAGGCCCTCTAAAGCTCTTCACTTCTTCACACCTTACTAAATCCTGTTTGGGCAACATCCTGATTACTCTCACATGAAGGTGTTTGGATGTCTTTGTTATCCAAACCTCTCATCAGTCACACCCCACAAACTTGCACCTCGGTCGACTGCATGTTTGTTTTTGGGGTATCCTTCTGAACACAAAGGTTACAAGTGTATGGATTTACTTACCAAGAAAATCATCATTTCTTGCCATGTAATTTTTTATGAGTGCACTTTTCCTTATGCTTCTGTCACCACAAAAACCCAACACTGATCACACAGCTTCACCCCCTCTTCCTGTGATTGTCCCAGGCCCTCCATCCCTACCACATCAATAACATGTTATCTGTCAACCTGACGCTCCCAATATCCAAACTTCAGGCTGCCTTGAGCTCATCGGCTGTTCCTTCCACACCACACCCTCCACCTCATCGCATGACCAACAGAGCCCAACACGACATCTTCAAGCCAAAACAAATATTGAACCTAGAAGTGTCTAAAACTGCTTCTTCAGTCCCATCTAACTATCGTTGAACCATGAAAGATCCTAGGTAGTTGCATGCCATGAGAGAGGAATATAATGCATTGCTGTTGAATAATACTTGGTCCCTTGTACCCAAACCTGCAGGTGTTAATATTGTGACAGGGAAATGGATTTCTAAGCATAAACTGCACTTGGATGGTTCTATTGCTCGACATAAAGCTCGGTGGGTTCTCAGGGGATTTACACAACAACATGGTGTTGATTACAAAGAAACCTTTAGTCCAGTGATCAAACCAGTCACCATACGAACTGTGTTGAGTATTGCCACGTCTGCATCTTGGCCAATACATCACCTCGATGTTAAAAATGCTTTTCTGCACGGTGAGCTGTCTGAAACTGTGTTTTGTACCCAGCCTTCAGGATTTGTTGATGTTAATTCTGGTTACCCTTAGGATCAATGCCATCAACATCTAACCGGAAGGTCTTAGGTTTAATCAACATGAACAAGGCTCCTAACTGACTAAACAATCAATCAATCTAACAATTGGTCTATAGACTAAGATTAGGGGATAGAGGTGAGAGGCGGTGTTTACCTTCCGAGGGAGCACTTGATGCCATTGGGCTCAAGTGGTGGTCGGCGATGACAGGCGGCGGTGGCTTCCCAAACGATGGCGGCGGCGATCAAAAGTTGTTTTGGTTAGGCAGGGGCCTTGGGGACGTGTGTGCTTCAAAAGCTCGCAACACCCTGAGGGCCCCCTGGTACTTATAGGGCGCACGGGAGAGATAGGGGCCAATGGATCGAGTCCATCTCACCCTAGATACCCGGGCGCGTCTGACTCGACGTGGGCAACAACCCCATGTCCGATTTTGTTGGGGAGGACTGAGTCAGGTGTGGGGTTGTTGCCCCTCACGTCCGTTTCTGATGGGAGTCTCGGTTGCACCGGGATCAACCCAACATTCTCCCCCTTGATCTCGGGACAACTTATTTCTTATTTACTTAGTTTATTCTTATTCTTAACTACTAAACTTATGTATATTTCTTCTTGCTTTGACATATGGAGCACGACGCATCAGAAACAACCATTTACGTATTGTTCAACTCGAAGACCACAATATGTCTCACAATTAGAAATAACCTTATTCCTAGGTGTCCCCTTAGTATCCAGGACTTGTTTCACAGGCTCTCCCCTAATCCCATGCCGCCTACGTGTTTTCTGAACACATTGGGAGAGATCCTTGGTTAGGCTCTCCCCTAATCCCATGCCGCCTACGTGTTTTCTGAACACATTGGGAGAGAGATCCTTGTTTAGCGGATCCGCAAGCATTTGATTAGTTCTTATATGCTCGAGACTAATTGAATTATCCTGGATTCTCTCTATTACAACATAATACTTAATGTCGATGTGTTTGGCAGCACCACTTGACTTGTTGTTGTGAGAGTATGTCACTGCTGGCTCATTATCGCAGTATATCTTAAGTGGTTTATGAATGTTGTCTACCACTCTTAGACCGAGAACAAATTTCTTAAGCCAAGATGCCTGTCCAGTGGCCTCATAACAAGCTATGAACTCAACATACATTGTGGACGATGCAGTTATGACTTGCTTGGAGCTTCTCCACGATATAGCTCCATTCGCGAGGGTGAATATATAGCCTGACGTGGATTTCTTAGTATCCACACAACCCGCGTAATCTGAATATGAGTAACCCACTATTTCTAATGGGTCCGACTTACTATACCTTAACATGAGGTTCTTAGTACCCTGAATGTATCTTAGAGCCTTCTTAAGTGATTTCCAGTGGTCTAAGCCTGGATTACTTTGATATCTGCCAAGCATCCCAGTCACGAAAGCTAAGTCAGGGCGCGTACATGTTTGAGCATACATTAAGCTTCCGACAGCAGAAGCATACGGAATTCCTCTCATCTGATCAACCTCATACTGATTCTTAGGCGACTGCGATTGTGAAAAATTATCACCCTTAACTATTGGGACAGGCGAGGGCTTACAACCTTGCATACCGTACTTTCTGAGCACGCTTTCTAAGTATGCCTTCTGAGATAATCCTAATAGTCCCTTTATCCTAATAGTCCCTTTCTTCGATCTCGGTGAATCTCAATTCCTAGGACATAGGAAGCTTCACCTAAATCCTTCATCTCAAAGTTTGAGGACAAACACTTCTTAGTTTCTAAGAGTAGGTTGACATCACTACTTGTCAGTAGTATGTCATCTACGTATAATATGAGGAAAATAAATTTCCCATTCTTAAACTTAGCATAAATGCAGTTATCCTCCTCATTCTCCTTAAACCCAAACTTTCTTATCGTCTCATCGAACTTTAGGTACCATTGCCTTGTAGCTTGCTTAAGTCCATAAATAGACTTCTTCAAGTGGCATCCCATATGTTCCTTACCCTCTATGACAAAACTTTTGGGTTGAGCCATGTAGACGTCCTCATAAAGATCCCCATTGAGGAACGCCGTCTTTACATCCATTTGATGCAATTCTAAGTCGTAATGTGCTACTAATGCCATGATGATTCGAAACGAATCCTTAGACGACACAGGGGAGAAGGTCTCGTTATAATCAATACCTTCGCGCTGCGTGAATCCCTTAGCCACAAGCCTAGCCTTATACTTTTTGATCTTCCCTTTGGAGTCACGCTTAATCTTGTAGACCCATTTACAGCCTACCGTTTTGGCTCCTTTAGGAATCTCTACTAAGTCCCAGACTTTGTTGGCACTCATAGATCTTATTTCATCTTCCATGGCTTTACGCCATTCGGATGATTGAGGTCTGCTCATGGCATCTTCAAAAGAGGTGGGATCATCCTCAATATGAATTTCTTCACTTAAGTATAACTGATAATCACTTGGAATTGCCGACCGTATTACTCTTTGTGATCTTCTTATTTGTGCATCATCTGAGGGTTGAGGCTGTTGTTGAACCTCCTCTTGTACGACCACATCTTCAACAGACTGGGGAGGTAGAACCTCACTTATTTTTGTTGTGGCCGACGGAGGTGCAACGACAGGCGTTGTGTCACTAGCACCAGGTGCGGGTGGCACGACGACAGCAGGTAGGGTGAAATAAGGCTCTTGAGTCATCGGAACGGGTAGACTAATTCGTTCCTCCTCAAGGTCTATTTCACGCCGTACGGTGCTCCCCCTGATCATAGTGTCCTCTAAAAACACGGCATGTCTAGTCTCAATAAACTTAGTGTGTCTACCTGGACAATAGAACCTAAATCCTTTACTCCTTTCAGGATAGCCAATAAAATCGCAACTAATTGTTCTAGAATCCAGTTTGCTTAAGTTCGGATTGAACGTCTTACCCTCAGCTGGACATCCCCACACATGTAGATAGTTTAGTGAGGGCTTACGTCCCGTCCACATCTCATACGGTGTCTTAGGTACTGACTTAGATGGAACACGGTTTAATACGTGAATGGCGGTCTTTAGGGCCTCCATCCATAAACTAACTGGTAGTGTAGAATAGCTTAACATGCTTCTCACCATGTCGATAAGCGTATGGTTTCACCGTTCCGCTGAGGTTCGCCTAGTGTAGAATATTGGGCTACTATGCCATTTTCCTGTAAAAACCTCGCAAAAGGTCCAGGGACTTGGCCATAAGGGGTGTGTCGACCGTAGTACTCACCTCCACGGTCAGACCTTACTACTTTAATCTTAACATCGTGCTGATTTTCTACTTCAGCTTTAAATATCTTAAACTTATCCGACGCTTCGGATCGCTCCTTGATTGGATAAATATAGCCATAATGACTAAATTCATCTGTAAATGTTATGAAGGAATCATAACCATCTACCGATGTCACGGGAAAAGGTCCACAAATATCTGTGTGGATTATTTCTAAGACTCCCGAGCTACGTTTGACGTTTTTCTTAATAGTTTTGGAGAATTTTCCTTTAATGCAATCAATGCATTCCTCAGAATCTGAAAAGTTTAAGTGTGGAAGAATCGATTGAGATACTAATTTTTCGATCCTCCCCCTCGAAATATAGCGTAAACGACAATGTCATAATTTCGACGAAGTATCTATATCGCTTCTTTTGCGCTTATTACATCCTGAGTCGTTCTTAGACAAAACTTGATCATCACATATAGCAAACACATTCTCGTGAGTGGACAATAAGTAGATCATGTGTTGTCGGAAGGCAAGACAAATAATCTCATTATTATAACTGATAGAACACTTATCATTACCAAAATGACAAATGTATCCTGAATCATCCAAACACAAAACTAAAATCAAGTTCCTTTCTAATGAAGGGACATAAAGAACATTATTTAGCCTAAGTACAAAGCCACTAAGTAATCTAAGAGATAAGTCTCCAATGGCTTCGACTTCGGCTTCACGCCCATCTACCACCTTAATCACTCTTTCCCTTCTTCTTATAGTTCTCATCGTACTTAATGCCTGCATTAAATTACAAATGTGCACAGTGGCACCTGAGTCAATCCACCAAGTGGACCGTGAATAATTGACATATAAGGCCTCATTTACAAAAGTAATTATATTATTACCTTTCTTAGCACACCACTTAATGAATCCAACACAGTCCTTCTGGAAATATTCATCTGAGCCACAGAAGTGACACTTATCCTTGTCCCTCTTTTGAGAGGACTTGCCTTTGAACTTATTTGCTGAAGAACTGGAGCCTGAAACCTTGAAGGAAGGTGGTTTGGGAGAGGAAAAAGTATCTCTTTGCCTTTCCCTTACCCTTAGTATCAGCCAGATTGATGTAATCACCATTCTTAGAGCTCTTTATGCGTTCCTCTTCCTCAACGCACATAGAAACAATCTTATCAATGTTCCAGGTCTCAGGGAGTGAGTTATAATTGACCACAAAGGCCTCAAACTCCTTAGGAAGAGAGCTTAGGATGAAGTAAATGAGCATCTCATCTGGCATCACAATGTTTAGCTCCCTAAGCTTAGAGTTATAGTGACTCATCTTATTGATGTGCTCACGCACACCACCTCCAGAGTACTTCTTAGTGACAATCTTTCTCATGAGAGTGCTTGCACTTGCCTTAGTAGAGCCAGTGAACTGACTCTGGACTCTCTCTAAGTACTCAGAGGCTGTGTCACAATCAGGGATTCCTCCCTTAATTGAGTCAGCTATGGTGCTCTTAATGATCACGAGACACTTCCTGTTGAAAGTGTCCCACTTGGGGAGATCCTTCTCATACTGATCCTTCAAGCTTAGTTACTTAGCCTTCCGCGTAGCGAAAGATTCCTTAGATTCCCCAGTCTCAGCAATGGGGACAAGTGGCTCAGTGGGTCGAGGCGACGTAATCGCAAAATCGAGGTCAAAGACTACTAGAGCCATCTGGAGCCTCTCTTTCCATACCCCGTAATTTTGACCATTGAGGGTCTCAATTGCGGAGATATAGCTAAGTGCTGAGGACAAGCCTGATCCTTCAAAAAATAAAGATTTGAGAATTAATGACAAAACTTATGATAAATCATGACTTAAGAATGACATTATTGCTTTTTCACGTTGGTTACTTAGCAAAAAATGCCCTTAAACATTAAAACTTAGCATCATAACAAAACTTAATATGATAGACTTAAATTAATCATGGCAATTCAATTTCACGTTGGTTACTGTCAAATTCCATGCTTAATTAACTTAACACATCATTTTTCACGTTGGTTACTCAATGATTCTTAAATAATCATAAATAAAAACTTAACCATAAGCTCAAATAAATGCACTTAGCATTAATTGGCAAATTCAAATTTTCACGTTGGTTACTCCTTTAAATTACCACTTATAAACATAACATGACTTAATTTAAACTCAAAACTTGAAAAATTAAAATTTCACTTTGGTTACTCAATTAATTTATCACTTAATTACAACGGAAGCTAAAACTCAATTTTTTAATTGATGAAAATTGCTTGAAAAAACACTTAATAGCATTTAAATAACTGAGAAAATGCTCTTATTGACAATAAATAGAATAAAATGCAGAAATAAAGCATTCAAAATGCACACAGTCATCACACAAATTTCTCAAAATTTTCCCAGTTATTTAACTAAATTTTCTAACCATTTCTTAATTTTCTGGAATTTAAATTCCATATAAACTAATTTCTGAAAATTAAAAGGCACTGAAAATGCTAAATGGGTCAAAACTTAGAATGTGGCCCAAACTGACTGTGTTGGCCCAGCCCAACAGGAAAAAAATACCTTAAAAAGATAAAAACTTAATTGAGCGCGAGCCAAAGTGATTTAGCCCATGGACGAATTCAACCCATCTGAAATTTGGAAAAAATCCGAAAAAAACGAAAGGGCAGCCAATTCGGCCTGTTTCCTTCTCCGCATGGGCTCAGAGCCCATCGGACTGAGGCGGTGGGCGGCGCACGCTAAGTGCCGTCGGATCCTGATCCGACGGTTGAGATCGCCTGAAGAAGAAAACTGTGAGACGATCTCGTCCGTTCATTGAGCATCGAACGGCTGAGCGGCGAGATCGGGTGATACTTAAGCCCGTCGGCCGCAGTCGAAACCCTAGCCCTCATTTCTCACCACCCCTTTCTCTCTCTTCTTCCTCCCGCAGCGCGAGAGTCGAGCGGCGGCAAGGTGCCCGGCACGGGACCTCCAACGCCGCGACGCCATCGACGCTGGTGACAGCGTGCGCTGTAAGGCGACCCTCCATCGGTTTCGATGTCGCCGGCCGGCAGTCGTCGAGGAAAACCGTCACCGAGGACTTAGGTGTAGGGGGTTAGGTCTGAGAGAGAAGATGCCGCCGCGCGAGGCTTCCGGCGCCGCTGTGCCAGAATCACCGGCGAGCAATGCGCCGCGAGGTGATTTGCCGTCAGTTGGACGGGACGGTTTGGCAGCCGCTGGAGAAGGCCCGCAACTAGGGTTAGGGTTTCGGCCCAAAACCCTAGTGCGGCGCGCGACGCCTCAGATGGTGCAGATCCTGAGATAAGAAGCTCCGAGCACAACGAGATGACCCGCAGAACAGGATTCGTCACGATTAAGAGCTAAGTGATCTGTCTTCCTTATTTCTTATTCTGAGTTTCTGAGTTGTTCGAATTTATCTTAGATCTTTTCTTTTGAGACTTAGTTCTGAGTTTTGATTCAATTCCCCTCCTTCTAAATGCTGGGATTGAATTAGCAGGGTACTAATTTGACTAAGATTAATCTAATCTTAATCAACAGGGGCTAATGACTTAACTAAAACATGATTAGAAACTTAATTTGACTTAATTAAAACTTAATCATCCGATTAGGCTTGAGTAGCATGGCTCTGATGCCAATGTTAATTCTGGTTACCCTTAGGATCAATGCCATCAATATCTAACCGGAAGGTCTTAGGTTTAATCAACATGAACAAGGCTCCTAACTGACTAAACAATCAATCAATCTAACAATTGGTCTATAGACTAAGATTAGGGGATAGAGGTGAGAGGCGGCGTTTACCTTCCGAGGGAGCACTTGATGCCATTGGGCTCAAGTGGTGGTCGGCGATGACAGGCGGCGGTGGCTTCCCAAACGATGGCGGCGGCGATCAAAAGTTGTTTTGGTTAGGCGGGGGCCTCGGGGACGTGTGTGCTTCAAAAGCTCGCAATACCCTGAGGGCCCCTAGTACTTATAGGGCGCACGGGAGAGATAGGGGCCAATGGATCAAGTCCATCTCGCCCCAGATACCCGGGTGCGTCTGACTCGGCGTGGGCAACAACCCCACGTCCGATTCTGTTGGGGAGGACTGAGTCAGGCGTGGGGTTGTTGCCCCTCACGTCCGTTTCTGATGGGAGTCTTGGTTGAACCGGGATCAACCCAACAGTGGACAGCAAGTATCCTGATCATGTCTGCAAACTCAATAAATCTTTATACGGCCTGAAGCAAGCCCTAAGAACTTGGTTTCTTCACTTCAAGAATTTTGTTACATTACTGGGATTTCATTCATCAAAGGTTGACTCCTCACTGTTCACACTTCATTCAGGCAAGGACACAGCCTATCTCCTACTTTATGTAGATGATATTATCTTGACAGCAAGCTCTGCAAAACTACTGCATCATGTGATCTCAAGGCTCTGTCAAGAATTCTCCATGTCTGATATGGGCCCTCTGCGCCATTTTCTTGACATTCAAGTTCATAATACTCGACATGCACTATTTCTGAATCAAGAACAGTATACTTTGGACATACTACGTCGTGCAAACATGCGGGACTGCAACCCTGTTAGCACACCTATTGATACCAAATCAAAACTTTCTCCAACTGAAGGTGATCTATTGAGCAATTCATCAGAATATCGAAGTATAGCCGGTGCACTTCAATATCTTACGGTAACAAGACCCGACATCACTCACGCTGTTCAACAAGCTTGTCTTTCATGCATTCTCCAAGACAGCCTCACCTTCAACTCATAAAGCGCATACTATGCTACCTCAAAGGTACGTCGTTTCATGGACTCTACATTAACAGATCATCTTCCTCATCACTAACGACATACACGGACACTGATTGGGCCGTTTGCCTTGGTACCCGAAGATCCACTTCTGGTTTTTGTATCTTCTATGGAGACAACTTGATTGCTTGGTCATCAAAGAGGCAATCTACTGTCTCAAGATCCAATGCCGAAGCCGAATATCGAGGTGTCACCAACGTGGTCTCTGAAGCCTCTTGGATCAAACAACTTCTTACTGAACTTCGACGACCACTATCATCAGCGACAGTGGTGTTTTGTGACAATATCAGCGCCATATATCTCTCTTCAAATCCTGTCCAACACCAAAGAACGAAGCACGTTGAGATCGATTTATATTTTGTTCGGGATAAAGTGGCTTTGGGCGAAGTCAAAGTGCTGCATGTTCCTTCTTCGTTTCAATTTGCAGATATCTTCACAGAAGGCCTGCTGTCAAGTTTGTTCAACAAGTTCAGAGACAGTCTGCACGTCGGGCGTCGTCCAAACTGAGGGGGGATGTTAGACTAAGGCCTTCTAGAAGTAGTCCGTTGCTCATTTTACGTAGTCCTCAATTGCCTCCTAGCATGCAGCACCACGTTAGGCTCATGATCGGTTCCTCAAGCGCATAATGTGCTCGCCCTGTAACCACTCGCCCATGATTCCTTCCTCAGGCGCACGATGCGCTCCCTCTGTAACCACTCGCCCACTATGTATTCAGCCTATATAAGGCCATCAGATCAATACAATCTGTTCGCTTGATTGCTACACGTTTACAAGAACCAATTTCACTCTCCATATATTCCCACTTGGTCCTTTTAAAAAAAGTAACTCCTAGAGACCCACTCTCAAGGAATTTGTTGGATTGTAGTGGTATTCTCTGCAAAATTAAATAAAAAATGTGAAATAGTTAAAAGTAAATATAAGATAAAATATTTATCCCAACCTAAATCTATAAATAATGATAAATGTGTTCTCATGTGGCAGTTCAAGGATACGATTAATATTCTTTTCACAATATAAATATATTGTTTATATTAATAGTCCTAAAGTACATGCAAAATCCCTATTATAAGGTGTTGTGGACTGGGTCCCAAGCCCAACCTGAAGGAAAAATCATGATCTTTATCTAGAAGGAAAGTTTGGATAAGAATAAATATGTTAAAGTTTAGATTTGCTTAAATATAGAATTAGTATATTAGATCTATTATAGATAGAATTAAATAAGAGATTGGATCTAGCCGATTTTGAGGTGTTCCAACCAACAAGACGTGCAGCCAAGGGGCGTAGGGGTCCTCCCCTGCCCCTATAAATACAACTGCAGCCCTATCTTAATCTCATCGAAGATAAGAGACTTTCTCTAGAGGGATATTTCTTCCTTCATTCATCGAGCTAGGGGGCCAGCCCAACCCCGGTGACACTATCTCCCACCACGATTCACAACAAATTGATATCGAGAACCACATGACATATCATTCTCATGGCCGCCACTCTACAAGATCTTAGGAGCTTCACCCTTCAAGTCCTTGGCATCATGATGACACGCATGATGGCACAGCTAGACACCATGGACTGCATCCTCGACAACCAAGATCGACGTCTTACGCGTCTGGAGGTAAGATCAAAACAATCGTGAGGAATGCGACCAGATTCGATCCCCTCCATTGTGCTGATGCCAGGCGATGTTCCTTCGGTCAACCGCACCGAAATGGGCAACCTTCCTTCGCGGGCTGGTCCACCACCAAGCTTCGCCTCGACTACTGCGACTCTGCTCGCCTCGCCACTCGTGGATGGCGGCGGACTCCTCCGCGGTACCACCCGCCTCTGCCTCCGACCTCGGCGGGCCCGACATCGCCCTACTTCCTCGTGTACTTCTAATTCCAGATTTGCGCATCATAGTCCAAGCCCCAACGTCGCCCGATCTTCCATTTGCCAAGCAAGCGACCATAGATCCTGCGGCCTCCAATGGGATCTGGCCCGAGGCTAGATTGGTTCTGCTCGGGCGATCTTGCGGTGGAGCCATGTCTGGTGGGAGTATTCACGCAACCACCATGGTGAGCGGCTACTGCTCCGTCATCAGGGTGCAGCACGTCGTCATCTTGACGTCTGCACCACTGACCACCGCGCGAACGTCCTCAACCCCGCCAGCCCCTTGCATTCTCTCCGTTTGACACCCCATGATCCAACAAGTTTCGCACCGGCTCGCCCAAGATCCGCATGGCGGGCAGTCTGAGATTGTGTTAAGGGCAAAGCAGGGAAGGAATCAAACATTAGGATTCTTAATGTCCGGTCATCATCGCCACAACTATTTCTGCTACCTTTCTGATCATCTTCAACTACTCGAAGACAACGTAGGAGATTAGGAGGAAATTGCAATTACTATTGGGCGCAAGCTTAAAACCACTATAGGAACCAGAGGTTGGCTGACAAGGCGCACAAGAACTCACGTCCCCCACGGGCACGCGAATTCCTCGTCCTCGCACTTCCACATCGAGCTAGGGGATGTGGCAACTTTCCTCGCGATGGGGAACATACTGCTCGAGGCCGCCGGCGGTGCCGCAAGACTACGCCCTACGTCACCGCCTTGAAGACTCAGCTCGAGAATGAGCTGATGTTGGGGAAGGGGGAAATGTTGTGGACTAGGTCCACGTAGGACCCAAGCCCAACCCGAAGGAAAGATCAAGATCTTTATCTAGAAGGAAAGTTTGGATAAGAATAAATATGTTAAAGATTAGTTTTTCTTAAAGATAGATGTAGTAGATTGGATCTATTATAGATAGAATTAAATAGAAGATCGGATATGGTCGGTTGGGAGTGTCCCAACCGACCAGGCGTGCGGCCAAGGGGCGTAGGAGTCCTCCCTGCCCCTATAAATACAAGTGGATCTCCTTGTAATCTCATTGAAAAATAAAGGAAATTTTCTAGAGGAGGTGTTCCTTCCATTGGTCATCGGAGCCCCGATGACACTATCCCCCACCACGATCTACATCATAGGTATAGATACCACCGGAAGCTTGGAAAGAAGGTTTGCTACATTTTTAGTTAGGCTCGTCCAAAGTTAAAGCATGAAGATCAAAGGTTAAACATGGTATAAGAGTTTGTTTACTTGAATTTGGAATATAGTTAATACTTTCCAATGAATGAATTAAACTACAGAACCATAACCCATTAGTTGCACATCATCTCTTCATACTTTTGCAAAAGTAGTTGACACGACCAAAGTATAATATCTATATAAAATAAAGCATTAACATGCAATATGAAAAATCAAACAACACAATTACAAAAAACTATCTAACAACACGAAAATTGCAAATAAAGAAATTATACCTTAGTAAATATGATATGAAATATTAATCAACCTAAATCTGACTAATAATAAACGTGTTCTCATGTGACAGTTGAAGTATGCAGTCAACATTCTTCTCACATCATATTGTTTATATTTAATAGTCCAAAGTACATGTGAAATTCATATTATAAGGTATGCTGCATTTTTAGTTAGGTTTTTCCAAATATAAAGCATGAAGATCAAAGATTAAATATGAGATAAGGGTTTTGAAGGCCTGACAAATATTACTAAGACCAAACATAGCATGCATTAACTTGAATTTGGAATATAGTAAATAATCTGATGAACAAACCATAATCCTCAAGTATAAAATCTTTAGTTGTACACCATCTCAATCAAACTTTTTGAAACTAGTACACGACACTCAAAGGATCATATCAATTTAAAACAAGAAATACATTACAAAACGAAAAATTATAGCACAATTACAATAAATTATACAAACGGCAGAAAAACTGCAAAAGAAAGAAATGGTGCTTTAGGTGCTGGAGAAGAAATCATTGGCAGTCCAGATAATATTGTATAACAAAACTTAATGAGTGAAGTACACAAAACATCATGTTAAAAAATCTAGTATAGCTATTAAAGGATAAAATCTATGATACATCTAAGGACCACCTATAATCTGAACCATAACTTTTTGGCAATAACAAACACAAAACAGGTATGCCAGTAGGATCAGCAAGTGGCCTACCAATTTTCCAGTAATCTCTTCAGGAAATGATATCAGCACAAAGAACTGGAAGTCATCATTGACCTTCATGGCCTCCTTACATTTTGTGGATTTCTCTGCATGCTTCAACACATACTTCTTCTCTTTTTTTTAAGCTTCCACTCCTTATGCTTCGCTTTGCCTTCCTTTATCTTCATCTTCTCATCCATCAGTTGCTTCTCCTGCATAATAGTGTCTTCTTTCTTCTTCGTCCTCCTCATATCCTTCCATTGCTTGTCTTCTACCTTATTCTTTTGCTTTTCTTCTTCCCCTTTCTTCTTCCCCACATTCCCCTCCTTGGACCGATTCATCTCGGGTCCCTCCTCAGCTCCCCACCTCCTCTACTTCCTCCTCCTTAGGCAAAGTGTAGGACAATCCTAGACAATGTTGGAGCGGTGGGTGCAAACCAACAATAAGACTGTGGAGGGTAAGAAGGACTGCGGCGTGGAAGTGTATATAGAGCAAGAAGGGGCACGAAGCGGTGGCGGCGGCGGCGGGTGTTTAGCGTAGAAGGGAGCCGGGGTTGTTCTGCATATGTAGGGTTAAATTTTTTTTCTTAATGACCTGCATCGACCATGCCAAAAACAATTTGGCCCATGCCAGGTTTATTTTTCTGTTTCCCAACCCCAAGCCATAATCTATCCTGCTCATGAAACTTACGAGCTGATGAGTACCAATGTTATTAAGGCGTCGTCTAGGCGACTTCTAAACCGCCTTGGCGTCCAGGCACTCTGGCCTAGACGCCATGGCGGCCAGAGGAGTTGCAGACACTGGTCGATGGAGCAACGGACGACGACCAAAGGGAAGCAGCGGTCAGGGTAGGGGAAGCAACAGTTGACCGGGTGCGGTTGGATCGGGACAACAACTCGATTGGCTAGGGTTGAGAGATTAATTGGCCGGTGGGCCTTAAAGTATTACACCCCCACCCGTTGGCCCGTCCGCCACCCGCCTCCCCTTCTTTCGACGTTGCCCCGTTGTTGGATGGTCCTCGACGTTGTGGGCTGCGGGTGTGGTGCGAGCTGTAAGATGTTGAGAATAGGGGCAGAAAGTTAGATAATCTCAATAGGAGATTAGGGAGAGTCCTAGTTAGATTAGAGTTGAGAGTCCTAGTCCTAGTTGGACTTGAATTAGAGTCGGAATAAGAGTAAAATTGGTTGTGATCGGGCTAATAAATAACCACCAAACCCTTTGGAATAAACGAAGCAATTTAGAAGGAAATTTTGAGTTGAAGCAATTGAGTTCAGAAATCTAACAATCTGGTATCAGAGCTCGGGGTGTAGATCATATTCCGCTGGCCACCGGAGGACGCGCTGCCAATGCTCCCATGTGGGGTCTACGCTGGTGTCTGTTATCCTAGGCTCACGTCATTCCGCGGTGGTCCGCGCCCTTCTCTTCCGGGTTCGCCCACCACTTGCGCGATTTTCCTCAAATCCCATCAGATTCACCCTGTGCCACCGTGTTGATTTGCTCGATCCACGATTCATGAGATCCTCAACTCCTCCTGAAGTCATCGTTCGACTTGATCTATCGCGTGAACAGCTCTAGTGCGGCTGGATCCACGTGACGTACGCTCGTCCCTCGATTCTCCTTGACCCGCTCGATCCAGATCTTGCACAAGTCCCCCGTTTTGACTTGTTTTGCTCAAGTGAGGAACAGATCAGCACCGTGAACCTGATCCCTATCTCGTCTAGTTGCGGCCTCGGGTCTATTCCGCTTTGTTGGTCACCCTCTGCTGGTCCGTTGTTTCCCGATCCCAGATCCGAGGGGATTCACCCCGATTTGGCCGCCCCATGGGAGTGCCTCCTCCTGAGAGCAGCGATGTTGGATCTCGAACTTTCCAGATCTCAAACTTGGGGAACTCGGGATTAACTGCAAGGGATGTATCTATTCAATGGGGTTGGGGCCATATATAGCCCAGATACAATAGATCTATCTTGTCCTACTAGGACTATAACTCAACTTCTATTAGGGCTCTTACTCGTAACTCTAATCAAAACTAGGACTTTTTCTAATCTACTATTGAGATCATCTAACATTCTCCACTGATCTCAACATCCTATAGCCCGAACCACGCCCGTAGCCCACAACGCTCGAGATCATGTAACAAAGTCGGACACCTCGCTCTTTGTCTATCAGCGTGATGTGGATATTTTGTACCTCCTCCTATACGTTGATGACATTGTCCTTACAGCGTCCGGTCCAACCATCTTGCAGTGCACCATCTCAGCGTTGCAACGGAAGTTTGCCATGAAGGATCTGCTCAATTCCACCACTTGTTGGGCATAGCAATTGAGCACCAACCTGGTGGCCTGTTTCTCCAGCAGTAAAAGTACAGTATGGAGATCCTTGAGCGGGATGGTATGGCTGATTGCAAGCCATACACCACTCCTCAGCTAACTATGTATAGGAGTCTTGCAGGTCAGATATCTCTTATGTTCTCCAGTACATCACTTTCACATGGTCAGATATCTCTTATGTTGTTTAGCATATGTGCCTCCACATTCATGATCCAAGAGAGCTGCATCTCACTGTTGTGAAGCAGATCCTCCGGTACCTTCAGGGCACACTCGATTACAATCTTTTTCTCCAACATTCCTCAATGTTCAAGCTTATCATCTACACCGATGTTGCCTAGGCGATTGCTCAAACACTCGTAGGTCCACCTCTTGCTACACCATGTTCCTGAGCGGCAACCTCATCTCTCGGATGTTGAAGTGTCAGCACTCTCCCACTCGAGTGGTGAGGTCGAGTACCACGTCGTGGCCAATAGTGTGGTTGAGGTTTGCTCCAACAGCTGCTTCTAGAGTTCCACGGTCCCCTCACTCGGAGCACACATGTCTACTGCGACAACGTCAACGCCGTCTACCTCTCCATCAACCATGTCCATCTCCAGCCCACGAAGCATGTGGAGGTCGACCTCCACTTCATTCGTAAATGTGTCAGCATCGGTGGTGTTTGGGTTCTCTATGTCCCAACGATGTCAAAGTTTCCCAACATCTTCACTAAGGAACTCCCTTTGTCGGTGTTCCCCGAGTTCTGATGCAGTCTCTGTTAGTAGCAGAATTTTTACTCTCACTGAAGAGAGGATGACACTAGAGAGTTGGGGCAATTTTCTTATCTATTCCTCACACAATGTCATACCAACCCAAGGGGTTGAGGCTACATATTTATAGCAGCCCAATGCAGCCAATCAGCCAAGCATATGTCTTATTGCTAGTCTAAGATGCCAAGATGCTAATGTTGTCCTAAGCTGTCCTAGATGTTGTCCTCTACTTAGGGCCACAAAGACCAAAGGGCTAGAGTACAACAAGGACCAAAGACCAAGGACTAAGGTACAACAAACTAAGGACAAGGGTACAAGGGACTAGGGGACCAAAGACCATATGACTACAAGACTTACTCCATCATTCTCCCCCTAAGTCTTGTACGTCGTCTTCTGGGAGGGTTGGACCATCTCGATCTTGGAGCGAAGTTCAATGAACTTGAGCCTCCCAAGGAACTTGGTAAGCAGGTTCGCAAGCTAATCACTGGTGTTGATGTAGTTCGCCTTGATGCTCCCTTCCTCCAAGCAGCCTCAGATGAAGTGGTACCTCACCCGGATGTGCTTGCTCCATTCATGGAAAATGAGGTTCTTTGCTAGGGCCAGAGCGAACACATTGTCCACCCTGAGTTCCACCGCTCTAGTGTCTTTGCCGAGGAGATCACCAAGAAGTCGACTAAGCCAGAGCGCCTGAGTCGAAGCGGTAGAGGTTGCTATGTACTCAGTCTTGCAACTGGACATGGCCACCACCTACTGCTTAACCGACTGCCAGCTAGCGAGACACTTGCCGAAGAAGAAGAGAATCCTGCCCGTGCTCTTGTTGGTGTCGATGTCGCCGGTGTGGTCGTTGTCGCTGTACCCGACAAGGTGTGCCTCCCCAGGACAGCTCGGGTAGTGGAGGTCGTGATCGAGAGTCCCCGCAACATAGCGGATGATCCTCTTCACAGTCTGCTGGTGCTCCGTTGTCGGTCGCTGTAAGAACCAACTAACGTAGTCGACGGATAATGCCATGTCCGGCCGTGTGTGGGCGAGGTAGAAAAGGCTCCCCACAAGGCGCCGGTTCTGTGTAGCGTCCACCTCCTCCATCGTGTTGTCGCGGCTCAGCTTCAGCCTCTCCTCCATCGGAGTGAGAGCTGGGTTGCAGTTTGTGAGCCCAGCTAGCTCAACAATGCGCTTGGCGTAGGCGGTCTGTCGAAGCGTGATCCCGGAGTCGGCCTGGTGCACCTCAATCCTAGGTAGAAGGAGAGGGATCCCAGGTCACTCATCTGGAAGGTGGCTTTCATCGCTTCATTGAACGCTGCTACCTCCGCATCCTTGGTGCCGGTGATCACCAAGTCATCGACGTAGACACCCACTAGTAGGGTGTTTCCTCCATTAACCCGCTAGTAGACGGCCGCCTCGTGCGGGCATTGCCCGAAGCCCATCCTCTTGAGCATGGAATCCAACTTGGCATTCCACGCTCGTGGTGCCTGTCGCAAGTCATAGAGGGCCTTGCGCAGGCGCAACACCTTGCCCTCCTTGCCAAGGAGTGCAAACCCCGGCGACTGGTGTACATAGACCTCCTTCAAGTCGCCGTTGAGAAACGCCGACTTGACGTCCATGTGCTGGACACGCCAGCCTTCTTGGGCAGCCTGCGCAAGGAGTCGCACTGATTCCATCTGTGGCACGGGGGCAAAGGCATCATCGAAGTCGATCCCCTCCTGCTACATGAAACCGCGTGACACCAGGCGAGCCTTGTGTTTGACGATGACGTCGGCTACATCCCTATTCATCTT
Organism: Tuctoria greenei; assembly: GCA_036927565.1. Lineage (NCBI taxonomy): Eukaryota > Viridiplantae > Streptophyta > Magnoliopsida > Poales > Poaceae > Tuctoria > Tuctoria greenei. The sequence goes on from JAYESD010000006.1 coordinate 156,050,056, forward strand.
GAACACCCAATTAAGGGTGATAGCACAATGAACGCGAGGGAGGTCAGCAAGCTCCCAAGTGCGATTTGTCTCAACCCTGTCCATCTCCGACTGCGTCGCGGCACGCCATGTCGCGTGTTTCTCAGCCTCCGCGAAAGACTGAGGCTTGCCGTCGTCACACGCAAGGTGCAACTGCGCCTCCATATCTTGATCATCCAGATCGTGAGGGGTTAGTCCCAGCACCGGCTTGTCGCCGGGAATGTTGTCCATATTGCGATACCACAATTGCTCGCCATTGTAGCACGTGTCGAGACGCTCCTCGTTGTGGGAGAGCAAAGTAACAAACTCCACTGGGTCGTGCTCGACACGAGCTGGCGACAGAGTGAACGTGCCTTGAGGGGTGGCCGTCGGTGCTGGAGTGCGTGGAGTCGCCGGGTGACGTGGAGGTGGACGCTCGGGGCCTGGGGTAGACACGCTCGGTGGAGAAAATTTGCCTACTCCCTCAGCTCCCTTGAAGTGGACGTCATCGACGATGAAGTCATCGTTCGTCGAGGTCGAACGGTCATCCACCGCCTTGTCCCATTTCCATCCTCGCCCTTCGTTGAACACAACGTCGCGCATCGTGCGCACACGCTGTGTCTCTCGATCGAGCATGCGGTAGGCCTTCGAGCCCACCGCGTAGCCGATGAACACCCTGGGGGTGCTCTTGTTGTCGAGCTTGCCGATCTGGCCAAGCTCCTTGGCGAACGCGAGGCAGCCGAGGACCCGTAGGTGAGAGAGCGTCAGCTTGCGCCCATACCAAGCCTCATGCAGCGTCCTGCCGTGGAGAGCCTTGTTGGGCGAACGGTTGAGGATGTAGACGGTTGTCACCACTGCCTCTCCCCAGAAGACAACTGGCATTCCCCTCTGCTTAAGGAGGTCCTGAGTCATCCCCACAACCGTCTGGTTGCGCCGCTCAACGACGCTGTTCTGCTGCAGGCTGTAGGGCGCGGAGTAGTGGCACCGAACACCCTCATTCGCGCAATACGATGCGAATTCAACCGCCGTGAATTCGTCGCCGTTGTCAGTGCGCAGCACGTGCAGCTTGCGGCCACACTCCACCTCTGCAGTGGCCTGTGCGCGCCTGATGGCGTTTGCAGCCTCTCCCTTGCTGCCAAGGACCACCACCCACATGTAGCGGGAGAGGTCGTCGACGAGCAGCAGGAAGTAGTGTCGTCCTCCTAGTGTAGCCAGTGTCACCGGGTCACACAAGTCCCCGTGAACGAGCTCGAGATGCTCCTTGGCTCGAAAGCTCAACTGCTGGGGAAAAGGAAGTCGCCTCTGCTTCGTCAACACGCAGACGTCGCAGAGCTGCTCCACGTGGTCAAGGCATGGCATGCCTCGCACCATCCCCTTGGCACTGAGATGCTTTAGGGCCTCGAAGTGAAGATGCCCAAAGCGCTCGTGCCACTGTCATGCCTCGTCCTCTCGACGAGTGGCAAGACAGACAGGTTGTGCTACCTGCACGTGAAGGACATAGAGTCGATTGGTGCCTCTAGTAACCTTGGCAAGAAGGTGACAATGGTGATCCCAAATCCTCATGACTCTGTCCTTGATCACCACGTGCGAACCGATCTCATCCAGATGTCTCAAGCTGACGGAGTTTCTCAACATGGTGATGTAGTAGACTCCTACGAGCAGTATGTGCTCACTAGACTCGGTGTAGACTCGGCGGTGAGGATGACAGAGCCGACACCCTTGATCTCCACGCCAGGGGCGTCACCAAACTTGACGGAGCCTCGGACATTGGGATCAAGCTCGGCAATGAACTCCCATCGACTGGTCATGTGATGGGTGGTGCCAGTGTCGAGGCACCACCCGTTAGTCTTGTCGTTGCTGGAGCCGTCGCCGAGGAAAGCATGTGCCTTGGCTCTTCAAGATGAAAGAGAGTCGACACGGTCGATGCCACTAGAGGTGGCTTGATGCTTCTGTGTGCCAGAAGCAAAGTTGGCTCCTCCTCCACTTGTGCAATGTGGGCTTCCTCCTCCACATGTACGACATGGGTCTGACCAAGTCGTAGCTGTCGACACTCCCTGAACCAATGACCAAGTTTGCCACAGTTGTGGCAGGTGTTGTCTCGTGTCGGCTTGTGGTTGCCGACGGCAACGACCTAGGCACCTCTGCGGGCGCCACCCTCGGCACGTCCGCATGCCCCGGCCTGGGTACCTCCGCGCCCCTTGAGCGACTTGCTGCGCTTGCGGCCGCCTGTTGAGGAAGAGGATTTCCCCTTCTTCCGGTCACCATGGCTAGCCTTCCACTGCTCGCGAGTGAGATGAAGCTTCCCTCCTATGGTGATAGGCCCAGAGAGATGTTGTGGTTTGTCGCTGTCGACAACCTTGAGGCGACTTATCGCCTTTTCGATCGACATCGTGGAGAGGTCTAGCAGAGACTCGATCGAGCTAGCGATCTGCTTGCACTTCTCGGGGAAGCACCGAAAGAGCTTCCCGACAGCTCTCTTTTCGTCGTAGGTGTCGTCGCCGAACTGCACCAACTTCTGCAATAAAGTGTTGAGACGGAGAGCAAAGTCATCAACGTCCTCACCTAGCTTAAAAGCCAGGTTCTCCCACTCCTTGCGAAGCACCTGCAGTGTGGTCTTGCGGGCGCGATCGCTGCCGATGCGTGCTGCAGCGATGGCATCCCAAGCCTCCTTAGCAGTCCGCTTCTTGGAAAGCGAGAACTGCATCTCGGGCGGGAATGCAGCAATAAGGGCATCCAGCGCCCGTCGATCCTCGTAGTAGTCGACGTCGCTGTACCGAACTGCTTCCAACATATGTCGCACCAGGAGCCATACCCGCATCACCGCGGCCCACTCGATGTATTTGGTCTTGGTGAGGGTAGGCCACCCACCGCCGGGACCGACATCCCTGACAATGGCCTGGAGCCCGTGGTGTCCATGGTACCTATCCGGGAAGGGAGAATCATGCTGCCTGTAACGGCCGTGTTCTCCGTCGACACCGCCGCCGCCGCTGGGAGTGCCACCGGCGCGTCCGCGCCAGTCTGGGTTGCGGCTGTCGCACCCATGGGGACGTGCGGCTGCTCGATGCACCTCCTGTGCTCGCGCCGCTTCCCTTGCCAGCCTGAGCTCATCGTTGACGCTGCCATCGACAGAGCCGCTGGAGCTACTGCTGGACAGAGCCTCCAGCTTCGCTGCCGCTGCACGCGCTACAGCCGCTGCTGCCGATACTTCCACTTCCGCCCTCGCTGCTTCCAGTTCTGCCGCCGCCAACCTTGCCGCCATTGTCGCCGTCGCCGCTGTATCCGCCGCCGCTCGCTCGCGCTCCTCTGCCGCAGCGACCTCCGTCTGCTGCGCGCTCGAGGCGACCGAGTGCTGAGACTGTCCGTCAGACATGGCGCACTAGTGGAGGCTGTTGTGTGGGGAAGACAAACTGTTGCTTGTTTGTGCAGGAGAGAGGAGCTGGAAGAGCCGGTGTTCCTGCTGCCAGTTGCGGACAGAGAGAGGTGCGGGAAGGAGATGAACAGGAGATGTTTAGGCTGCATGATAAAACGGCTCTGATACCATATATTAGTAGCAGAATTTTTACTCTCATTGAAGAGAGGATGACACTAGAGAGTTGGGGCAATTTTTCTTGTCTATTCCTCACACAATGCCATACCAACCCAAGAGGTTGAGGCTACATATTCATAGCAGCTCAAGACAGCCAACCAGTCAAGCATATGTCTTCTTACTAGTCCAAGATGCCAAGATGCTAATGTTGTCTAAAGCTGTCCTAGATGTTGTCCTCTACTTAGGACCACAAAGACCAAAGGACTAAAGTACAACAGAGACCAAAGACCAAGGACTAAGGTACAACAAACTAAGGACAATGGTACAAGGGATTAGGAGACTAAAGACCAAAGGACTACAAAACTTATTCTATCAGTCTCAACATCTGCCGCGGCTAGATGTTGTGACTGCGAAAGTGTTAGTGTCTAACCAGAGTTATCAAGGGTAATTGGGTCATTAACCATGAGGTTACTTGACCCTCAAGTTTGTACTGTACCTTTCGGCATTATCAATGGATTATTCACTTTTCCCTTCCAATACTGCGCTCCAAACAGCAGAGTGAAGCTTGATCGGCATGCCTTGTATGAACTCAAAAGCTTCATCCAACGGGCTCTGCCAAGCATATCTACCATGCATGCGTAGTTTTCTGTAATGGGCAAAATACCATATGCTGTTTGCATCATATCAAATAAAATTTGACCTTGATCAACTAAGCCAGCATGGCTACAGGCAGCCAATAATGAAACAAACGTGACATGATCAAGCTTACTTCCTTCCAGTTGCATTTGTGAGAAGAGACTGATTGCTTTTGCACCATGCCCATGAACCCCAAGGCCAGCTATGATGGCATTCCACAGACCTGTCGTCCTCCTATCCATATGTGCTCAAACAAAAGTATTTCTTCCGCTGGCTTCCCACATTCAGCATACAAGTCTATCAGACAAGTACTGACATATATATCAAGACATAATTCAGCCTTAACAGCCAGTGCATGCAATCTCATGTCCTGCTGCAATGCACCAAGATGAGAGTATGCAGGCTGAACACTGACAAATGTCCCTTGAATTGGATTCAGATCCTCATGCGTCTGCATATGATTGTATGTATTGACTGCCTCAGTGGCGAATCCATTCTGCATATATCCAGTGAGTGATCAATGTGTTCCAGGACACATCTCCTGCAGGGAAGCTATCAAAAACCGTATGGGAAGCACCAATCTTTAGTTTGGCATACATATCAACCATAGCATTTTCAGCAATTATGTCACCCATCGCGTTCTATTCCGCGACTTCTCTCTCCTGCATTTCGTCGAACACCTCGTAGACGTCAGCGACGCGGCCGAACCGAGGGCAAGCGTGCACGGGGGAGCCGGAGACGATGACGCTGGGGTGGACGAGGCTGGCCTCGGGGCGGCGCGGACAAGTGGCGAGATGGTGAAGGCGTCGTAGCGGAGTGGGGCAGCGCAGAGAGGGAGGAGACGACGGTGAGAAACGGGATGGCGAGGCGCGGGAGAAGACGGCCATTAGGGAGTTGACGAGTAGGAGAGGGGGTCCGAGGCGGCGGAGGTGACGAGGACGCCGTGGATCGGTGGAGAATGGAGATGCACGCCGCTAGTTTTGGCGTTTGCAAGACCTGTTTATACACGGGTTCTGGAACCCATCATTTTGAATGTAAAATGCAAATTCCTACTTTTATTTCGTTGAATGAATTGGTACAATTTGTATCAGAAAGGTTGTTACTTTTATTTTTTGTCATGTATAATGAGAGGATATGTAACAAATGTTGCCAGAACTAGAGGAAGATAGTTGGCACTTTTCAGTTTGCCGTTGTAAAATGCACGAAGATAGATATAGTAGCATCAATCTTATTTTGTTAGTTTTCATTTTATTTTCTATTAGTAGGCACAGTAGAAAAGGTTCTAAATTTAAAAGTGCTCATATTTCTGGGAAAAATACTCTATCTATTTTTAAATTGTTGTCGTTAAGACAAGAACTATGATTCAAAATGAACTAAAATTTTATCCTAAACACAATAATTTAAAAACGGATCGGGTAGTTAATAAATTTGACTGGTGATCTGCTCTGTTTGGTACATGCTTAATGTTACGAAACTAAGTCAACGTGCGACTTTAAAAAAGGAAAAAGTCCACTTTACTCCCCATGTACTATCAATGAAGTTCAAATTACACTCTAAACTTTCATTTGGTCCATTTTACACCCTCTTTTTGCTAACCCATCTCACTTTACACCTTTAACCAGTTTTATAATCCTGAATGGATCATGTGGACGGGAATTAACCAGGAATTGTTATGACGTGGCATAAAGAGCCACATAAACTGCCACGTGGAGCATCTAATCACAGTTAGAAGAAGGAACAGCCGCCGCCGCATCGTCTCCTTCCAGCGACTGCTGGTCGCGCTGCACGGGGCAGCCGTTGTCGAAGTGTTCACTATGACACTTCCCCCAGACCCGCTGAGGAGCAGCCCGCGGAGGTTATTTTGTGGTTGGGGCACGCAAAGATCAAGATCGAGATGATGAACTCAGAGATTTACGTAGTTCGGGCCGCCTGAGCGTAACACCCTACTCTACGGGGTTTGTGTAATTGTATTGAGCGAGTGTGTTCGCTAGGATCAGGTCGAATCCCCTCCCCCATATTCGTGCGGTGCAATCCTTTTATAGTTCCAAGGACTGACCGTTACAAAGATGGACAGGCCCAACATGTGGCTCTAGCGTGCTTAATGACCTAATACACTGTCTAAAGGGTATTAAGTATAATTAATAGTGTGGTAACGTGCCTTCATGACAGTGTTACCCCTATTAACCGTGTCCTGATCGTGTGTCATTAATATGATATTAATGACACATTATCAAACCTTGTAACTGTTGCTATAACCGTCCTTGAATGTTTGTAACGGACGTGATATGCTCGTATTTCTGTTGGCGATGAAGGTCCGGAGGCTCCACACGTGGCAGATCCGGAGTTTTCCCTTGCAGGAGGGTAGGTCCGAGGTTGCTGTATACGTGCCGGTACCGGAGCTCCTCTCTGACGGGGGCTAGGTCCGAGGCTGTTGTACACGTGTAGTCGCCGGAGCTTCCCTTGGTTGGGAATTTTGTTCCGATCTTATTTTACACGTGTTAACCTGGGAACCATCCATGTGAGGGGAGTGGGTCTGGTACAACATGACATGTGGGACCTGTAAGGGCCTTCGACTCTGAGGGGTAGAACTTTCTTGCACTTCTTGCAGTATCGTGGGGTACCCGGTATGTAGGGTATCGACAGTGGCTTCCGGGCCCACCTCTGGGAGAAACCCTTTGGGTTAAGTTGTTCTGCTCGAGGTGGGGCCATTCTGGATTCCCGCGCTTTGATTTTCAAAAAGTCCTCTGATGCGCCGATAGAGTGACGGTCCGGGAGTGAACCTTCGACGTGTGGCTTGTTATGAATACGGCAGATGAGATCTTTGAGTGCGGATCTCACGCAATTGAAAGTCGCCGGTTCCCAATACAAAAACCGTATCGGTTCTGCGCACCCTATCAGAGCGCCGACTTTGGGTTTCCCGCCACCCATCATGGCAACGGTTGGCCTTGGGTAAGGACCTCGATCTCTTCGTTGCGGTGGCCCCAGGCCCACTCGTCATTGACGGGGTAGATTTTTGAAAAGTGCTTTCGATTCATTGCGGTTTCCATCCAAGCACCGCGAAGGCTTACTTAAGAAGGAAAGTGCGCACGATTTGAGGACTCTTTACGCCTTCAATCATCTTTGCGCTCAGAGCCTCCCAAACTCCGTCTAGCTTCCCTTCCTTTGCACCGCTTTGCCGCGATGGAGTTGGGTCTCCCCAAGAGCCACCTCAAGAGCGATGATGATCTGACGAAGGTCCGGACCTATATGGGGTGGTCCAGTGACTCCTTCAATCATCTGGTCCGCGCCGGCAAGCTCCCGTTCAAGAAGGAGTGTGATGGCGACATGGTGTACTTCTTAGCGTACGCTATGGTGGGACTGATCCCACCTTTCTCAGCTTTCCTTTTGATGCTGCTGGACTTCTATGTTCTGTAGCTGTATCACCTTGGCCCCCATTCTCTTCTTCTTGTGACGACATTTGTCCACTTCTACGAGATGTGGGTGGGCATTCCCCCTTGCATTGAGCTATTCCGCACCTTCTTCACCATCCACACCACCGACAAGGGGACATAGTTTCTTGGCTTCTATTACTTTGTGAAGCGTAAGAACTGTCCCTTCAAATACTTGAAGTATTTTCCCTTCGGCAAGTGGGATGATTGGAAGAAGGACTGGATCGTCATCTCAGTGGAGGAGCATGAGAGGCTGGAGTTGCCCGAAGGTCTCCCCAACGTTGATACTAACGCCTGGAGTGTAGTTCCGGTGCTGTCAGATGCCTTCAACCCTATCTTGACTAGGATCCGAGAATGTGTGGAAGGTGGAGTGACCCCATAGATGGTCTTCTGCAACTTCCTGGTCAACAGATGGGCTCCGTTGAAGAAGAGGGAGAAGCTCGCATGGGCCCTCAACAGCGTGATAGATGGCCCCCAACTTGGATGACGCAGCTCTGGGGCTTCACCTCAATAAATTCCAGCATCGAATAGACGTCAAAGGCAATGACTTAGCTCCGCCAGCAGCTTTCCTCCCTCTGAACATGGAGGCGCAGTTCAGCAGGGAGCTCCGAAGGAGTATGTCGGCACTTGATGACCTTGTCGAAGTGGAACGGCGTCTGACCACAGGGTTGGTGATCCCCGGAGCTTCCGAGGGTTGTCCTGCCCCTGCCCCGACCCAGAAAACTGAAGACACCAGCAGAGGCAAGGGTAAGGAGGCAGCTGAGCCCTCCAGTCGGAAGAGTAAGTTGAAGCACGCTGACGAGAGGTCCGTCAGACCAGCTCCTTCCACAGCGGCTCCTTCCCCTCGGCGGGGGAGGTCTTCTGCAACTACCCCTGCCCCGGTGCAAGCTCCTTCAAGAGGTGCCAGCTCCGGGCAATCGACCCCGGCCTTAGTGCCAGCCAGAAGCTCCAGGTCCGGGGGTTCTTCTCGGCGAAGAGAAGTTCCAGCCGAGAGGACTCCAGCGGCTACGAGTGTTCCTCAACCGAGGTCCGAAGCAGTTGTCTCACCAGATTTGGTAGGCTCTAGCTCCAGGCCCCAGAAGAAGAGGTTCCGAGGCGACTGGGGTGGCAGCATTCCTAGGTAAGCATTGTTTGCTTGCTCTGGCAAGCCAATCTTATTCTTGAAATGTTTTTAAACTTCTCTTCTCTTTATTTCTAGGGTGTCAAAGAAGGGGCCAGGAGCTTCAGCGCCTGTTGCAACGGTCAAGGCTGCACCTGCCGAAGCTCCAGCTTCAAATGCTAAGCCTCCTTGTCAAGCAGAGGTGGAAGTCGCGGCAGCTCCAGCGCCAGCTGTCGTGAACTTGGACTCGGAGTCCCCACCCGAAGCTCCTGTGGTAGCGCTGGACCACAGGAGAGAAGTTGAAGATGTACCCCTGTCAGCAGAGGCTGATGTTCCAGCACCGGCGATGCCAAAAGTTCCGGCTTTTGAGTCGGAAGTTGCCGAAGCTCTGGCTGCTGAGCCAGAAGTAGCTGAAGCCCCGGCTATTGAGCCAAAAATCACCCAAGCTCCGGCCCTTGTGCCGGAAACAGTTGCAGATCTGACGGCTGAGCCGGAAGTGGTAGAGGGTTTGGCTACCGAGCCGGAGGTGGTTGGAGGTCCGGCGGCTGTGCCGGAGGTGGTCGCCGTGCCGAAGCCCGAGCCAGCGTCAGTCGAGGCTCCAGTTGAAGCTTCGGCTGTTGCTCCAGAGGTGGTGATCTCGGAGGTACCTGGGCTGGAGCCAGAGCAGCCCGAAGAAGTGGCAGCAGGTCCTCTGGCTTCGGAGCCATCAACTGAAGACCCTGTAGCAGCGCCTTCAACTGCTCCGGAGGTGGACGTTCTCCCAGTGGGCTCTTCTACTGCCACTGAAGGGTTCCAGGAGAGCGGCCCTAGCGCAGCAGGACTACAGGGGTCCACTATTGTAGAGTGGGACCCAATTTTTGTCATGGAAAACCCTTTTGAGCCCGCAGAAATGGTCCCAGCAGGCCCAGAACCGATCCCTCTAGCATTGTCCATAGCCAACGCCTGCTCAAGCCTCCGGCAGGTCCAGCTTGCCTTTGAACATGAGAGCAAAGCCTTGGAGGATGAGCGCAACACCTTGAGGTGTTGGTGCAACAGACTCCATTTTGAGACCAGGCTTGCTCAGACGAGGCTGGCTGACCAGAAGGAATGGATCAAGGGGGAGAAGGACCGGTTAGAATACTGAGATAAGTTGATGGAAGAGAAGAAGGCCGCCATCCGGGCGCTCGATGCCAACTCTAGGGAAATCCTGGAGCAAGCCAAGGAGAGACGTGACGCTGATGACGAGCGTTACGAAAAACTCGCTGAATTGAATGAAACTCTCCTGAAGCGTCGAGCGGACTTGGAGGCGAGGGAGGAAAAACTCCTAGGGCAGTAGGAGGGTGTGGTGAGGAGAGAGGCGGAGGTCACCCAGAAGTTGACTCTGGGTGAGAAAAATTTGGCGGATCGCAGCAAAAAGCTGGATCCATGGAAGGAGGAAGAAAGGAAGAAGAACTGGAAGGTGGGGCAAGAGCTCTCGAAAAGAGAGTCTGACGTTGCCGCTAGGGAGGAGAGAGTTAAAGGCAGGGAGAAATACCTTGCTGAAAAGCGGAACCGCATCCACCTCCGGGAGATGGAGCTAGCTGACCGGGAAAAACAAGTTGATGTGAGCATGCAGCACCATGCTAAGTTGACTGAGCGCCTTGCCCGTGAAGGTTTGGAGCTTGCGGCTGCCCGAAAATCATTGGAGGAGCTGCAGAGCCTGAAAGAGACCGAAGCTATTCAAGTGTGGGACTTCTTAGGGCGGGCGAATGACACGCTGAGACCGCTGGGTTTCAGTCCAGTACGTCCGGACAACCCGGAGCTAGATCTGGACCGAGCGCTGGTGGCCCTCAATGGTGATGGCGGCAAACTTGACGCGATGGGCGACGTCATCGCGGATCAGCTGGAAACGGAGGGTAAAATTTTGGCTACAAACGTTGCAGAATATGTGCTGACGTGTTATGTAAGCCGAGGTCCCCAACTCCTACTGGACCCGGTGCTCGAAGGTCCCGTTGCTGAAGAGGAAGACGCCGCTAAAGCCAGCGTCCGAGAAGTTGCCCAAAAAGTAGCTTCATTCTTCCACAGGTCTTAGGTCCTCCAGTAGCTAGGGCTTTCTTCCTATTGCTTTCTGTTGTACTCTCCACATTTTGTAATCCAGTATCTCAAATTAATGAAATCCTCCTTTCTGCCTTCAATTTCACTTTTGTCTTCAATATACCGTGTCGTATCTTGTTGGCCCCCTCGTACATGTGTACAGTTGAAGTGTGTACATGTACCAAAGGTTATGATAGTATGTTGATGACTTGGTTGCTTCGCACTTGTAGATTTTAAGTCTAAAGTCTTCAATTTTCAAGCTTCAAAGACATGCCCCCTTGGAATGGTAGGAACTTGGTAGCTCCGGCGTCAACATATTAGACATTGACGGAGGACCCATCTTGGGAGATGTCGAAGCTTAGTAGCTCCAGCGTCGTCCACCATCGCTATGAAGTTTTGCTTTTCCTGCACATTAAAAGCAAGAGAAAAAGTAAAATTTGTACTTTTGTCTATAAATTGATTGTGACTTATTGTTCTTATTTGAACTTTGAGTTCGAAGAATCTCAGCATGGTAACGAAAATTTTGATATAATCTTTTTAGATCTACATGCCTTTTTAGTACTCACCCTACTAAGGCCCGTCGGGGTGTAGATAGAGCGGCGTACTTAGGATGCAGGACCAGGCTAAGTCGATAGCGCACTCCGGACCTATGTTGGCTTGGAGTTCAGGCAAGTAGACTATGTAGTAATATTAAGATCCAAAAAGACTATCAATAAGGCTTGTAATGCAAGTAAATTACTTGAAACAAAGCTCAAAATGATTTGCACAACTTTATTTTAGACAAGCGGAGTAAAAATAATTTGATATATTGAGCCTTGCACAAAAGGTAAATGCACGTAGAGTTTGTTTTCACACAACAATGCCTTTCATTATAGGTTCGAATTACAGGGGAGTCAAGGACACACTTAAGGTGTTGGACCATGCTAAATGTGCTATACATCTTGTACTAACCCAGAGCAAGTAGTTACACTTTTAGTGCTATGACTGTCTCAAGTGTTACTTGAACTTCCCGGACCCTCCCAGAGGGGTCCGAATGTTCTCCCGGAGGACTTGCCCGTCTCTGTATAACGGCTCTACAACATGCATTGTGTGTAATTACAGACTCACCTCCGTAATTCTAAGCATAAAACTTACGGGGGTGCTCGATGTTCCAAGGATTGGGAAGCGGGATCCCACCCTCAGTTGCCAAGCAAACGCACCCTAGTCGGGATACTTTAATGACTCGGAAGGGATCCTTCCAGCTGGGAGAAAGTTTGTCCATCCCTTCACGAGTTAGTATCTTCCGGAGGACCAGGTTGCCTTCTTCAAGCTGTCGGTCATGCACATGCCTTTGATGATAGCGTCGGATCCCTTGGCGATAACGTGCATTCCGAATAGCTGCTTGGCACCTTCCCTCATCGATAAGGTCAAGTTCTTCACGCCGGAGCTGGTCCTGCGTGGCTTCGTCGAAGGTCCGGACCCGGAAGGACCCCAAAGTGATCTCCGAAGGAAGGACTGCTTCAGCTCCGTATACCAGGAAGAATGGAGTCTCCCAAGTTGACCGGTTAGGTGTTGTCCTGTTTGCTCATAATGTAGATGGAAGCTCTTCAATCCAATTAGCACCGTGCTTTTATAAGTGCTCATATGTGCGCGTCTTGAGTCCTTATAAGATTTTGCGTTTGTACTCTCGGCTTGTCCATTGCTTGCTAGATGAGCTACTGAGGCGTAGCTAAGTTGAATGTCGAGGTCTTCGCAATATTCTTGGAATGCAGCACTTGTAAATTGAGTTCCGTTGTCAGTTATGACTTTGTTAGGAACTCCAAATCTGCATATTATGGACTTCAAGAACTTGATTGCTGATTGTTTGTTGATTGTTACTACTGGAGTTGCTTCCGGCCACTTGGTGAACTTGTCGATGGCAACATACAGGAACCTGTAACCTCCGACGGCTTTTGGGAAACGTCCTAAGATATCCATGCCCCACACAGCGAATGGCCATGTAGGAGGTATCATTTGTAGTGATTGAGCCGGTGTGTGAATCTGTTTGGCATGGAACTGACACGCTTCACATTTCTTCACTAGCTCAACCGCATCCTGAAGTGATGTAGGCCAGTAAAAGCCATGCCGGAAGGCTTTACCAACCAACATGTGGGAAGCTACATGGTTCCCACACTCACCTCCATGGATTTCCGCGAGGAACTCGCGACCTTCTTCCCTTGCAATGCACCGCATTAGGATGTCGTTGGCACCGCGTAGGTAGAGATCCCCTTCTACTAACGTGTATCTTTTAGCCAATCTGACAATTCGATCAGCAGATACACTGTCTTCAAGAAGGATATTTTCTTTCAAGTAGCTCCAGATCTCCAAAATCCATGCATCGGAGCTAACTTGAACTTCTGAGTCTTGCGTGCTGGGTTGCTTAGAGCTTCCGACAGCACCTATGACCCTTGGTGGATGCCATGGTAACAGGGCCACCGGGACCGCCAGCTTTGAGGTGTTGGTCTCGCCTCCTTCGCTCAGTTCGGCAGGCTGAGCTGTCGGTTTTGACAATCTCCGGACAAAAATTCCGTCAGGAGCCGGAGCTCCGGTTGAGGCTTTCGTCGAGAGTACGTCGGCTTCAGCATTATGAAGACGCTGAATATGATGGAGATCCAGGAGTTCAAAGTCCTTCTGAAGCCTCTGGACTTCAAGGAGGTAAGCAGCTAATTGAGAATTGTTGCAGGAACATTCACCTTTCACTTGTTTGATGATGAGTTGTGAATCTCCCTTCACCAACAGCTGTTTGACACCATAGGATAGTGCCACCTTGAGTCCATAAATGAGGGCTTCATATTCCGCCATATTGTTGGTTGCCTTGAAATCAAGGTGTACCATGTACGTGACCTTCTCATGTATTTGACCTTCTCTCTGGTCAGAGCCATGAGAAGGATTCCAGCTCCGGCCCCCTGCTTCTGCATGGAGCCATCAAAGTAGAGGGTCCAGTGAGGCTTAGTGAATACCGGAACTTTGAGCTATAATTTCTGCTCACTGTGGCCCCCAGGGTTTGATGGAGAGGGAGTCCATTACGCCACAAAGTCAGCCAAGGCTTGACTTTTAATTGCTTGTCTTGACACGAATTCTAGATCGAATTCAGCCAATTCCGCTGCCCACTTTGCAATGTTCCCAGTAGAATTGGGGTTATGAAAAATTGCATGCAATGGAAAAGAGGTTACCACTGAGATTTTGTGGGATTGGAAGTAATAATGAATCTTCCTTGAGGCAATAAGAACTGTTTAAAGCAGTTTATGCACCTCAATGTATCTTGTCTCGGCATCATGGAGTACTTCGCCGATGAAGTACACAGGGCGTTGGATGGTCTGGACCCTTTCAGAAGGACCTGAAGCTTCCTCTCCATCGACTCGGATCCTGCTGGATGGTTCCGGTCCTTCAGGTTGTGCTTCTTGGACCCTCCCGGAGGGGTCCAAGATTCCTTCTTGTTCAACCCGGATCTCACTGGAATGATCCAGATCATCTTGGTGAGCCAGGTGAACTTCCTCTGATGAATGGGGTTGATTTCCTAGCACTTCATTTTGAGGTTCCGTGTTTAGGAGCTGAGACCCAGTCACGTCTTCAGTTGGTTCCAGACCCTCCCGGAGGGGTCCGTACGCCTGAATCAGATGTGGCTCTGGTCTTTCCGCAACCAAGACCATACTGACAACTTCAGTGGTTGCCGAAATATAAAGCAGTAAAGGCTCACCAGGATTCAGAGCTACCAAGATTGGTAGCGCTGTGAGGAGTTGTTTCAACTCTTGGAACACCTTTTATGCTTCTTCAGACCAATGAAAAGGTTCAGACTTCCTCAAGAGTTTGAAGAAGGGTAGCGCCCGTTCTGCCAGTCTTGAGATAAACCGGCTGAGCGCAGCTAGGCATCTAGTTAGCATCTGGACATCTTTAATGCGGGCTGGTGGCTGCATATCTTCTATAGCCTTCATCTTCGTTGGATTTGCTTCGATTCCTCGATAAGTCACCAAGAACCCCAGAAGCTTTCCGGAGCTAACCCCGAAGACACACTTGTCCGGGTTCAGCTTGGTGCGCGTAGTGCGCAGCTTGTCGAAGACGGCTTGTAAGTTGTCAAGGAGTGACCCCTTGTTTTTGATTTTCACGACGATGTCATCAACATACACCTCTACCAAGTCTCTAATTATCTCTCCAAATGTTTTGTACATGGCTCGCACAAATGTTGAAGCAGCATTTTTAAGATCGAATGGCATGGCAGTATAACAATACAATCTATCTACTGTTATGAAGGCAATATGCTCTTCATCTTCCTTAGACATTTGGATTTGATGATATCCAGAATATGCATCTAAAAAACACAGTAGTTCACACCCGGAGGTGGAGTCCACTATCTGATCTATTCTAGGTAGTGGAAATGGATCTTTTGGACATGCCTTATTTAAGGTGGTGTAGTCGATACACATCCGAAGCTTCCCAACGGCCTTAGGTACAACAACTGGGTTTGCCAGCCATATTGGATGGAAGACTTCCCAGATGAATCCAGCTTCAAGCAACTTCTTGATTTCTTGCCGAATGAAGTTTTGTCGCTCGATTGATTGCTTTCGGGGCTTCTGGTGTATAGGCCGTTCGTCTGGGTAAATCTTCAGATTATGCTCAATCACCTCCCTAGGGATCCCAGGCATTTGTGACGGTTGCCAGGCAAACACGTCGACATTAGCCCGGAGGAAAGTGATGAGCGCGAGTTCCTAATTGTTGTTCAGACCCCCCGATATGCGGGTAGTTTGAGCAACATCGGAACCAATTTGGACGACTTTGAGGGGAATGTCAACGTCACCGCTTGGTTGCACACGAGGTGCGGAGGTAGAGCCTTTGTGATGAATGCTTGGAGGTTTTGCAGCTGGCTCCTTACCGGATACTTCCTCTTGCGCTGTGGTAAGCACATATAGTTCTTCCAGTGCAGTAACTCCTGCGGTACGATCTCCGCGGATCCGGAGAACGCTCGTGGGTGTTGGCAACTCCAATACCAAATAACCATAATGGGCAGCAGCCATAAACTTGTATAAAGTTGGTCTGCCCAAAATGGCATTGAAAGGCTAACTGATATGCGCTATGTCGAAGTTCAATTTCTCGGTTCTGTAGTTCTCCCGCGTCCCGAAGGTCACCGGGAGTGTAATAGAACCAAGAGGAGTAATGGTTCCCAGACCTACTCCGGAGAAAGGTCGGGATGGGCGAAGGTCTGAAGGCCAGAGCTGAAGCTTAACGAAAGCATTGAATCTTATGAGGTTTAGCCTGGAACCTCCGTCCACCATGACATGGTGGATTTGGATATTGTTAATGGTGGGTGACACCATCAATGGTAGTTGACCAGCCCTCATCATGTTTCGGGGGCAGTCCGAAGCATCAAAAATGATGGGTGTATCCATCCACTTCCGATGTGGTTCTGCCTTAGCAGCGGGAGCTACCATGGCCATGTCCCGCCGCATTGTCTTTAGGATGCGACGAGAGGTGATGTCCCAAGAACCACCATAGATGGTGTTCAAGGTCTTCTGGCGTTCGTTTTCAGAAACGTCAGAGTCGTCGACAGTGTTGTAGACGACTTTCAAGACCTTTTTGGGGTCCTGGAAACCTAGCTCTTTTTCAGCCGGAGCTTCGTCGACTTTTTGTTTTCCTTCCCTTTGACGAAAGGGAGCTTCTTCCCGACACTTGTTGTAGCGCTCGACAAGGTTCTGGACCTCCCGGCACTCTTCCAAGTTGTGTCAGTTCGTCTTGTGGATTGAACACCATGCTTTGGAACTGTTGTCGTCCTCTGATGAAGCTCGAGGTCGCTTCTCAGGGCGTGGCCCCGGTTTCCAGGAGCTGCAGCAGCAGCAGCTGGAGCGTCGGCCGACGGCTTCCTTTTGTCGTTGGGCTTCTTCTTCTTCTTCTTGCCATTACCGGAGGTAGCGACTTCAGTTTTGGAGGACTTATGGTTAGCCTTCGGAGCTGGCTTGGAATGCATTTCACGACCCTCCGCAGCTCTAGCACATTTGTCAGCTAGGCTGAAGAGTTTCGTGACGCTGGTAACTTCTTTAATGGCCAGCTTTTCTAGCATCTTCTTATCTCGAATACCCTGTCTGAATGCAACAATAACAGAGGAGCTCGAGATTGAAGGAATGATATTTCGTACCTGAGAGTACCGCTGGATGAAGGATCGTAGCGATTCCCCCGATGTTTTCTTTACCGCAAACAGGTCCAGTTCAGTGTCGGGCCGGGTGTAGGAGCTCCCGAAGTTGACAGCGAATTGTTGGCATAGCTCCGCCCAACTATTAATGGAGTCGGGTGGAAGACTCATGAACCAGGACCTTGTAGTCCCAGTTAAGGCCACCGGGAAGTAATTGGCCATCACAGGCTCATCACCCCCTGCTGCAGTATGGCAGTAGAGTAAATTTGAAGAAATTCAGCGGGGTTGACAGTCCCGTCAAATTTCTCCGGTAAGTGGGGCCAAAACTTCTGTGGCCACCTGACCATACGTAAGTGCATGGTCAGGGCAGAACAACCTCCTCCTACTCCCTGAGGAGCGGGGTTGTCCCGAGCTTCTCGCCTCTCGCGAGCGTGCTCAATGTGGACACGGCCATCTTGTTGCCGGTAATGGCGATATAGTTACGACCGTAGGTCATGAGTCAGAATCCTGGTAATCGTGTGGGTGCGTCGTGCCCCAAGAGGCAACGAAGTCACCTGCTGAGATGCAACACGTCTCCTCTGTTGTGAGACTTGCGGACCAAGTCGGCTGGACATGGTCCATCGTTGTGAAGGTGCTCGCCCTGAAGGAGGACCTTGATTGCTGATGCCTGCGGCCACAGCTGTGACCAGATGGTCAACATCAGCCCTCCACTGCTCCATAGCACCCTGGGGTGCACCTATAGGAGGTGGGCGTTGTAGAAGAGCTCGCGCGACAATGAGCGCGTGCTCGGAGTTGTTGTTTTGTCGATGCAGTGATTGACGCAGATGCTCCATCTTGTTGACCAGCATTGTTTGCTGGAACAGATGGTGGCTGTGGTGCCACATCACCTGCTGGAACAACGACACCTGCTGGTTGTTGGACGTTGGAGGGATTGCCTCCAGCAGGTTATCCAGCGTGGTTGCCACTGGAAGATCTAGCAACTGAATTCACCATCTTGTGATCTCGAGATTGCGCCGCTCAGGCCCCTACCTAGTGCGCCAAATGTCGAAGTGTTCGCTATGACACTTCCCCCGGACCCGCTGAGGAGCAGCCCGCGGAGGTTCTTTTGTGGTTGGGGCATGCAAAGATCAAGATGATGACCTCAGAGATTTACGTGGTTCGGTCCGCCTGAGCGTAACACCCTACTCCACGGGGTTTGTGTAATTGTATTGAGCGAGTGCGTTCGCTAGGATCAGGTCGAATCCCCTCCCCCATATTCGTGCGGTGCAACCTTTTTATAGTTCTAAGGACTGACCGTTACAAAGCTGGCCAGGCCCAACATGTGGCCCTAGCGTGCTTAATGACCTAATACACTATCTAAAGGGTATTAAGTATAACTAATAGTGTGGTAACATGCCTTCATAGCAGCGTTATCCCTATTAACAGTGCCCTGATCGTGTGTCATTAATATGGCTTTAATGACATATTATTAGACCTTGTAACTGCTGCTTTAACCGTCCTTGAATGTTTGTAACGGACATGATCTGCTCGTATTTCTGTTGGTGATGAAGGTCCGGAGGCTCCACACGTGGCAGATCTGGAGGTTTCCCTTGCGGGAGGGTAGGTCCGGGGTCGCTGTATAAGTGTCAGTACCGGAGCTCCTCTCTGACGGGGGCTAGGTCCGGGGCTGTTGTACAAGTGTAGTCGTTGGAGCTTCCCTTGGTTGAGAATTTTGTTCTGGTCTTATTTTACACGTGTTAACCCGGGAACCAGCCATGTGAGGGGAGTGGGTCCGGTACAACGTGACATGTGGGACCTGCAAGGGCCTTCAACTCTGACGGGTGGAACTTTTTTGCACTTCTTGCGGTATCGTGGGGTACCCGGTACGTAGGGTACCGACAGCCGCCGGTGATCGCGACGAGATCGCGGACCGCATCCAGGTGAGCTCCCTCCGCCGCCCCTCCCCCCAACGCCGAGCACTGCGGCTCCTATGCGCGCAACGATGGCCTCGGCCCCGCTCTGCTCCGCGGCTCCTATGCGCACTGCGCGCAGCGATGGCCCCGCCCTCGCCCTGCTCCGCTGCTCCTATGCGCGCTGCGCGCAGCAATGGCCCCAGCCCCGCTCTGCGGCCCTGCTAGCTTGCCATCAATGGAAGTGCCAACTTAAGTGCGTGATGGTACTTGAGTACGTGATACTCCCTCTGTCCCAAAACATTTGTCGCTTTGTCGTTCATTTTTAAACTACGAAGCGACAAGTTTTTTAAGACGGAGGGAGTACATGTGGTTATAGATACACTGAAATGTCTGTCGTTGATATTTCTGAAAATAATTTATCAGCTGATATGATGCTCAGATATGGGTTGTGTCGAGTTCTCCTGGCCATCTGGAATCATATAGCTTGCTTTTCTTGTGAATAATGATTGCATTAAGTTTTCTATTACGAATTTGAATGATGTTTATGATCCAGACTCTGAGAGAATATTTCTTAAATCCAGTTTTATGTATAGTGACTTACATAAACTAGACTGATTCCATCGGAAATGCAGGGTCAAGTTTTATTTGGCAGTGGCTAAAAGCTGCAGATATGATTCTGTTCAGTAGGTGATTGGTGTAGAATATTTATATTTGTCAATATAAACATTCAGATTTGTTTTCTAGTTCCTGATTTATTGTTTTGACAGCATAGATGTTACATTTTCATAATCATACTATATAGATTACATTGATGCTATAAGTTGAAAGACTAAAAAACAAGCTGAGAAGGGTATTTCTTGCCAGGATCTGGAATTTGACAGCCGAAACGTGAAGGCTCTGTACTGCGCTGCGGCCCGATCAATCCATGCATGGATCCGCAATTTACAGTCATAATGCTGTACCGTCTGTTACCTGTTTGCTTTGACTAGCTGGCCATTTGTACCCATTTCATGAAATAAGGAGGTTTAATTCCCGTTCACATCAGCCATTCGGGATTATAAAATTGGTTAAGGGTGGAAAGTGAGATAGGTTAGCAAAAAGAGGGTGTAAAATAGACCAAATGAAAATTTAAGGTGTAATTTGGACTTCATTAATAGTACAGAGGAGTAAAATAGACTTTTTCCTTTAAAAAATAAGTATAGCCAACATTTTCTTAGTCACAAAGTGTGGCAAACCTAGTAAAAAAACTAGGAATGCGGTGTGTGAGTCAAATTAAGAAAATATTATTTTTCACAGTTGTGCTGTCAATCACGATTACATGACTAAGTCAAGACGTGGCAGAGTTAGACGCTAGCCAAACTTATCCTAACCCAACGTTGTTCATTGCACGCGGTTTTTTTTTTCCTTCAAGATTGGTAAAAGAATCCTCAAATGTAACGAGCTTCCTTCAATTATATGTATTGGTTCATATTAGAGCCATTTTGCAGAGGTGCTTTAACAGGCATCTATGATACGATTTCAGTTGCAAAATACCTGGTTTTTGGCTATCGCCTATCTGTGATTTGTCTCTCCGCAGATCCAGTTGCTAAAAGCAAAAAGGGCAAAGAAGCTTGAATTCTTTGCTTCATTATATCATGAAGCAGGCTTTATAAGACCAACGGCACCAACAACCTATAAAGCGTACTTCATCTTCTAAATCATACTCTATAGCACTCTGTAAGATCATACTCTATAGCACTCTGTAAAATCATACTCTATAGCACTTTGTAAAAATTTTCAGAATGCTTTTCAATACGCTTTAGAGTGTACCACTGCGGATGATCTAAACACTGATGAATATAAAAACCAAAGGTTTAGAGAGGAAGCTCTGTTCTCAATGCATGGAGTGATCTAATCCAGCAGGTATTCCTCCAAAAAGATTTGATTTTATTGCGCACGATGTAGCAGTATGGTGTATGGATTGGGACCTAGGTCGACCTGGAACTTAAATATTTCCAATTTACTTGAGTTGAACAGTTTCCTGGCTACATCGTTCTGTTCTGAATCGACTGACTTCATGCTGATTGCTGACTGGCTGCGTCGTTCTGTTCTGAACAGTTGACTTGGCTAGAACACAGACTGATTTCATGTTCTGTTCTGAAGCGAATGTTTGACCATATTAGCAAAAATTGGAGACCAGTTGAGAAGCAACAAAACGAGACTTTTTTTAGCAACTAATCACGGACCATAAAACCTGCTGATGAAGAATTTACCGAGGGTTTCGTGGTCGATTTACATCAGATTTTCTTTATTAAGATTCAGTACATCAGATATGGTAGCAAGTTCTCATACCGCTGCTGAATTCTGCGCAGACGCTCTACGGAGCCGGAGACCTTGGCGTCCGAGGATGATCACAACAGCTCTCCATCCACCATGTTGACCTCGGCGCCCGGGACCGCGACGCTACCGCAGCTGGCGGCGTTCACGAAGCGGCACCGCTCCCCGGTGACGGCGCCGCAGCGGCTGACGTCGACCTCCCTGCACAGCTCGACCTCGACGGTGCCGCACCAGTCGGCGCGAGCGGCCTTGCACCGCGCCAGGCACACCCCGCCGAAACTTTCCACCTCGGCCCGCCTGCACCGCGCGGCCCGGAGCCCGCCGCCGCCGCGGAGCCGCGCCTCCCGGCACCGCTCGAGGGAGACCTTGCCGGCGCCCTCCACCTCCACGGCGCGACACCGGGACACGGACACCTCCCGGGCGCCGTCCACGCGCACGGCGCCGCACCGGTCGAAGGTTGCGGCGTCCACGCCCTCGGCGGCCGCGTCGGCGCAGAGCGTGAACCACACGCTCCCAACACCAACGCCGCCGCGGACGAGGACGCTCCGGAGGCCCTGGGCGTAGAGCTGCCCGGGCCCAGTGACGGTGACCGTGCCAATGTTCCCGTGGAGCGTCCCCTCGTGGATGGGCGTCTCGACGCCATCGATGACCACATGGAACAGGTGGCCCGCGGCAACGGTGGAGCTGGACTCGCCGGCGACGACGAGCGCCATCGGATTTTGCTGGCCAGTGAGCCGGCGAGCGATCTGCTTTTGCAGGTTTCGGTAGGTCAGCTGTCTAGTCCAGGAAGGATAGATGCGGTTGGGAAGTCGAAATAAATGAGTTAGCTGAGCGGTTGGTTTGAAGAGCAATACTAGATTTCAGATGTTTGAAAATAATTTTAATTTTATGTGACATTGTGAACTATTGATCATGCTTAAGATTCGTGTAAAAATAATCTGATCTTTCCCCTATTTCTTCTTCTGATTTCCCACTCGATAATTCTCTCGGGTGCATGTGTGGGGAAGCGCGGCTGCTCTGGAGCGGTGGCGAGCTTGAGACGTCCTTTGACACAGCTTCACAAAGCTGATTCTCTATATTCACTTCTGATTCTCTGTTTAAGTGATTCTGTGACTGAAAATGATTATCTATGATTCTCTAGAATAAACTTTTAGAATCAGGACAGAGAATCACTTTACAGGATCAGGAGAAGCTACTTTTTTAAGCTTCCAGCCTCTTAGTTCATTTCAGAGAATCACTTCACAGAATCAGCCAAAAATCACTTCTTGTGAAAAATATTATTTGACACAGCTTCCCTGATTCTGCCTGAGAAACAGCTCCGTGGAGCTCTGCCAAAGGGGGCCTGAGTTCAGGAGAGGGCGCAAGTACGCTGCACTCATCTCTATATCCCAACTTCAAAATATTTTTTCATTTACAGTTTCGTTCTCGTTCACCTTTATGTCACACATCTATATCAACTATTACCTATTTTATAATATATCTTCCTTTTTCCTTTCTTTTTCTCTACTCTTCTCTTCTTTTTCTTTCTCTTCTTTCCTTGACTTCCGCCGATAGTGGCATCGCTATATCCGGCGGTCTACGGTAGAGGCCGCTAATCTGCAGGCGAGCTTGGTGCTCCCGCTCCGGCTCACTGCGGTCGCTAAAAGTGGATAGCGGTGGCTTTCCCGCTGCCGTTGCGGGCAGCCTCAGGCCCAAGCGAAGGTGCACCGTGTCAGTCGGCGGGGAGCTGAAGGATAGGTTAGTTCTAATAATTTATAAGGATTGCTTTTGATACATCTTTTTTGTTTGGAAGCTTGCTTGAGATAATTATGCATGGACTCGGGTGGAGCTTCTACTATGATGAGTGGTCAGACATATGTGTGTGGTGGATGGTGGGACCGTTTTAATGGAGAAGGCGAACGATGGACAAAGTTGTTTGAAATATTGTTAATACTAAATGAATTTTAAAGTCAAATTTTAATAATAACTAACTGATCTAAAACTACGAAAAGCAGTCTATCTGTTATCCACAAGTCACTCAACAAATAGGTGAAAGTTTGATTGGTGGGCCTTGTCACCCATCCATTGAGGGACTAGGGCACAATATCCTGTTGGGTGGGCAATAGGGGACAAGGGTGGTGGTGGGCCTTGTCGCCCAATGTTTAGGAGATTGGGATCATCAATTGTATGGGTAACAAAGTCGCACAAGGTGCGGTGAGCCCTTGTCATCGAACCGAGTACGACACACATGATTTTGATGGTCATTCTACACGACACGGTGTCCCTCCTTTACTGCTCATGTACTCTGCTAGCCACATGAGAGTACGATGAAAGGTGCCTAAACTTGACACAGGTGTTGTCCCTAAGCATGATAGGCATTCAACCATATTGGATGTTTTTACTTTTGTAGTACGACTATGTTATTGAGTACTTTAAAATGGCTTTTGAGGTTTCATACATGTGTAAATTCTACATTTGTATAGGGATGACAATTTCACTCACAAGTCAGAGTACCCGATGGATGCGGGCATGGGTAGGATTTTCCATCCGTGAGGGTCTAATATGCATCTGACTCGACTTGCCGCGATGCGGACACATTTTTTATTTTCCACCTACGGTTGTCCATCAAGTAACCGAAATAACCTAGAAATTATCAATCCATTATGATGTTTGCAACCTTAAAGTCAGATTTTTGATATTTTTTTTTTGCAATTTGTGAGACCTACGTGTGCTGAATATATAGCAATTAGAATACAAAGTGAAGGTTTACATTCAAAGTTTTGAAGCTTACATCGATACACCACGGTACATCCCGATACACACTGTCCGAACTTGTCTTAGTGCATTTTGAGAGTAACGTTACTTTCGACAGATTTAGACTGCCCAAACTTTTCAATGTGTTTTTGGGGAGTAATGTTATCCCCGATGGTTTCGGATTGTCCGAACTTTTCCTCAAATGAGTTGCACGTGTTTTACCACTTTAGATTGCCCGAACATTTCTCACGTGACTTGCACATGTTCAACACTTAAGATTGTCTGAACTTTCACACATGTCACATGCACGTGAGTCGATACAGGTTGATGTTTACAAATGTGTTTTTAGGAGTAACATTACTCTCTGTCGAAGTGTAGCAACGACACTTCCCCTGGTACTACCTAGAAGTAGTCCGCGGAGGTTCGTATTTAGGCAGGGTGCTAAACAAGATCCAAGAGCAAGGTGACACAATAATTTTACGTGGTTCAGGCCGCTTGACCGTAATACCCTACTCCACGGGAAGTGTGTTGTTTGTATGAGAATGTGTAAGCCTGATCTTAGTTGTGTATGAGCGTGGTTGAGATTAGATGTCATTCTATCGTGTAGCACAACCCTTTTATACGCCAATGACTGGCTGTTACAGTGCGCCAGGGCCCGACAGGTGGCCCCGACTGTATTAACCATCCTATACATGATCTACAGGCATATGGTGGTTAATAGCGTGTTAATGTGACTTGATGGCAGCGTTACCGGTCTTGATAGCCTTCTGATTGTGTGTCATTAACACAAAGTTAAAGACACGTTAACCAGGTCTTGAAACGGCAGTTTTATTGCCCTTAAATGTCAGTGCCATCAAAGATCCCGGAGCCCTTCCGCTGTAGACGTAGATCCAGATATCTGACACGTGTCAACACCGGAGCTTCCCTCAGCGGGGAGGTAGGTCCGGTGTTATTGGACATGTGGCAGCACCGGAGCTTTCCTCCGCGGGGAGACAGGTTCAACACTACGGACACGTGGCAGCGCTGGAGCCACTCTAAGGAGGGATGCAGGTCCGACACTGCAGGACATGTGGCAGCACCGGAGCCACCCTAAGGAGGGAGACAGGTCCAACATTGCAGGACACGTATTGCCTCCGAAAGTCCACAACACTGGAAGGTGGAACTCAACTCGTCTTCTTCTGGTACGAAGGGATACCTGGTATGCAGGGTATTGACAGTGGCCCTCGGGCCCACCTCTGGTGAGATTGTGAGGTTTCAATGCCGAAGGTGGGGTCATTATCTATCCCACACTACTGTTTTAGCTTTCCTCTTGAGACACGCGACCCTTCTTGGTTTGGCAGGTGTGATACATGAGGTGCGGATCTCACGCAATTGAAGGACACCGGTTTCCAATACGATTTTCGTATTGATTCCCTGCGCAATCTTTGTAACCCTATCAGGCTGCCGCTCTTGGGTTTCCAACTTATCATCGTGACAACGGTTCATTTGATGCAACTTCTTTGGCAAATTGGACCCGGGTCCCATTTTTCATTGACGAGGTAACTTTGTTGAGCGTAATCAAAGTCCGGATGTAGTTGTCATCCAAGCGTTGCAGAGACTTAATAAAGGGAGAAAATTTGTAAGGGGAGAGAACTCTTACGCATTGCTATGTTCTTGCGCATAGCGGTCTTCGCTCGAACGCTTGCATTGCGCTCCCACTTTTGCTCCACTTTGTGACGATGGAGCTCGGACTTCCCTCCAGCAAAATTGTAAGTGAGAGAGATCTTACAAGAGTTCGGAAGCTGATGGGCTGGCAGAGTGACTCCTTCAACAATGCTATTCACTGCGGCAAGCTCCCGTTCAAGAAGGAATGCCCCAGTGACATTGTCTACTTCTCAGCATATGCCATGGTTGGGCTGGTTCTACTAGTGTCCAACTTATTGCTAATTCTGCTGGAATCATACGAGCTCCAATTGCAGCACCTCGTCCCTCACTTGATCTTGCTGGTGGCGATCTTCATCCACTTTTGCGAGATGTGGGTAGTCGTGCCACCCTGTGTGCTGCTGTTTCGAACCTTCTTCACACCCCGGGCGACAGCCAAAGGTAACAACCTCTTGGGATTCTAGTACTTTGTAAGGCGTAGGAATCCCCCATACAAGTACATCAGGTCCATTCCTTTCGAAAGTGGGAGATCTGGAAGACTGAATGGGAAGTTATCCGGGTGGACCATCACGATCGGCTGGAGGTGCTAGAAGGATTCCCGACGATGGAGTCCGACTCCTGGGAGGAGCTCCCAAAGCTGACAAAAGAGTGCAACCCTGTGCTATCAAGAATTCAGAACTTGGTTGACGGAGGATTGACATCTCTGATGGTCCTCAACAACTTCCTGACCAACCGTTGGGCTCCACTCAAGGAGCGAGAATTTGCAGCTTGGTCATACTCAAGAGAAATGGACTTCCTCCGTATTGACATTGGTCTGGGAACCAACTTAGATGAGCATTCCTTGAAGCTCCATCTGCAAAAGTTGTACAGCGGAACTTTATCAAGAGATGACCTTGTACCTACGACAAAGTTCTTGCCTTTGTGTGTAGTTCCGGAGGTCAGGAGGGAGCTGCAGAAGGTGATGCCGCTCCTTGACGATACAGGTCTTGCGGTGCGACAAAGGAGCACTCTGCGAGCAGGAATTTTGATCCCTAGAGCTTTGGCCCCCTGCCCACATTGAGGGTCCGGACCTGCACCTGTCAGTGGGAAAGCAAGACTCTTGCGGAACCAAGTCAGGAGAATTCTGACTCAAGTCGGGGTACAGGCAAAGAGCCCATCGACACCTCCACCCAGAAGAGGAAGTTGATGCGAGCTGATGGCAACTTTATCAGGGTAGCTCTGATGGAAACGGTTCCACCACCTCACCCGACCCTCAAGTTATTGCTGGTTGTGCCTCCAGCAAGGACAACTCGGGCTCTGGCGGCCAAGGTGAGCTCCGGGCTTATGAAATCATCTTCGGACCCAGTACCTACAGCCGACACTGTTGACGGTTTTTATATACCAATTTCGCCCGTCAATATAACTCAATTATGTGAGAGAATTGTCATTTCTTGCACACATCACCTTTCTATTTAACCTATTTCCACTTGTCCTTGGAGAAAGTAGTGCATACACAGATTCTATGCAGAAATGAAGTGAAACAAGGGGATGGTTCATATAAAATATCATTCCAGCAAATCAAGCGACGACACGTGACACCACATGGATCAAATGGCCCACAAACAGAAGTATCCATTGCCATCCAACAGTGTAGCACCAATTTCAGTCAATGGGTCCCACCTGCCAGTCACCTGGAGAAAGCACACCGCAAAAGGGGCCAGGACCAGGTCGGCTGACCCCCCTAGTCGGCCGACTAGTTCCTGGTGCCTTTCTCGGTCAAACTCCATGTGGAGGCTTCTCTCGGCTTGAAGTGGTCATGAGTGACTGATTCGCGCGCTTTTGGTGGCAGGAACCAACCCTTCTCCAAGCTATAAATAGGACCCTCACCCCTCACTTCAACACACACCACTTGAGTATTCATCCTTTGTATCCACTACTCTCCATAGGTTTAGAGAAGTATAGGCTGTAGAGAGGAGAGTTTCTAGTCCATAGTCCAAGTAGGAGAGGAGTAGAAAGAGTCTCTTCCCAATTGGAAAAGGTATGTCTCCAATATTCCTATTTGTATTTGTGACATTATTCATAATAAAGATGATATCTTTAGTCTACTATTGTTCATATACTTGGATGAAGTGTTTCTTGTTTGATTGTGGATTCCATGTATGTGGTAGGAGTAGTATTTATGATTGTGCTATACCATGTTCATTACATCATCATAAACACTATAAACCTCCACTATAGTCTAATTAGCTATGATATGATTATGTTAACATGAATCACTTGTGCTATGAATTAACATTGGTTCAACGATGATTTAGTTCATTGCCTTAGGATGGCTTGTGCCTAGGCTCTTAAGGTAATTACTTAATATGCTAGCATGGTGCTAGGATAGAAAGTAGCGTTGAATGTCTCGTAGACCCACAGATTGAAGAGGTAGGCAGTAGGTGGTGACAGCCCTATCTGTCCTTTGTAATCCTCCACGTTCGGCTATGCCACAGGCTCTTGGCGGGAGTCGCCTAGTGTTGCTAGAGGTAAACCCGTGCCCAATGTGTTAATCCACTTAGCATAAGAATTCATAATTAATATAATCATTAGTAACTAACTTAGGCTATGTATATGTACATTAGAAGCATAGTAGCAGTTTCAACCTAACTCCTAGCCTAGTCCCTCTATTACCTCATTTATCCCACTTAGGATAGGATGCTCTTGTGTGTGTCACACTACCTCAAATTACCCTCTATCTATCCTTGCTAGAAGCCTACCTAGATCAACCTAGCCTTTCCATTTGATGATTGCTTTGCTTCCACTTGGCCTTCCTTTGGGAAAATATAAATGACACCCTTTGGGAATACTCTTTAAAGGGGAAATGCTATATTGATAGTTTTTTTTGCGCTTGTGGACATTCATTTAAGAATCAAAACCTACCAACAAACATTTCTGGCACCAGTGCAAGGGATGAATTGTTAGTAGTGCACATGAAATATCAGCAAGCATTTCTGGTGCCGTTGCCGGGGAAGGCAACCGAAGTATTGCATGATTGAGTAAATATGATAGGACCTTGGTAGGTTTTTAGTAGGATGCCCCTTCTTTGTTTTCGCATTCTTATGTGAGAATAGGGTAGTGTATGTCTGGTTTTTGCTTGCTGAAAAACTTTGTTGAAGATCTCGAATCCCTTATGAGAGATCGACCTCGTGTCGTTACTCCTCAGAAGCTTTGAGCGGCAAAGCAAGCCAACATAACTGCACCAACAACCAAAACACCAATGGCCCAGAAGACCCTTCGTGAGTTTTCGGCTCCCTCGGCTAACAATGTCCCTGTTGGGCCCACTGTTAACTCGGGAGACGTAAACTTCGAAATCAAGACAGGACTAATCACTATGGTGCAAGCCAACCCATTTTGTGGGAAGGCAAACCAGGATGCAAGTGCTCACCTGCAACAGTTCCTTGAGATCTGCAACACTTTTAAGATTAAGGACGTATCCCCTGATGATGTCCGTCTTAGGCTATTCCTGTTCTCTCTTCTTTGGAGAGCAAATAGTGGTTCTACGTGAACCGAAGTGCTGTAGACACTTGGGAGAAGTGTTCTACGACATTCCTCGCCAAGTTTTTCCTGTTGGTCAAGACCAATGCCCTACGTGGAAGAATTTCCAGCTTCTAGCAAGATGCCAAGGAATCTATTCCCGAGGCTTGGAAAAGGCTTCAGGAGTACATCATAGCCTGTCCCCACCAAGGGATGGATGACTGGTGCATAATCGAAAACTTTTACAACGGGCTGATCCGTTCCGCCCGTGACCATGTTGATGCTGTTGCTGGAGGAACCTTCTTCTCATTGACGGTGTCCAAAGCCAAAGATTTGATTGATAGGATTATGTCAAACATGGGATGGAGCGACGAGCGTCTCCATACCCGCCAGTGAGGCATGCACACCTTGAAGGAGGTGGACATGATCGCTACTAAATTGGACCTCCTTATGAAGAAAATTGATGGACAAGGCATTGGTGAGGTATGTGGCAATGCCTATGCCTTAGACTCTCACATCACTTGTGAAGTCTGTGGCAACACGGGCCATTTGGGCAATGACTACCCAGAAACCCGTGAGGATGCCTTATACGCAGCCAACAATAGAAACAACAATGGCTATCGTCCAGGAGGTCAAGGGTGGGGCTAACCACGCCCATTCTTTCAAGAAGGGTACAACAACAATGGCAACAATGGAAATCAACCCAACTTGAGAGAACTTGCCATTGGCCAACTGAAGATCAATGAGGCTGTATCCAAGAAGCTGTCGGCCAATGAAAAAACCTAGAAAGTATTAATGCCAAGATCGAAGGACTATCCTCAACCTTCAAGAATCTATTGAGTTTCAACAAGATGTTGGAGACTCAGTTGGCTCAACTGGCAGCTGCTGTTCCTCCAGTGGAGAATGGCAAAATGCCAGGACAGCCCGAACCTCCTATGGAAAGTGCCAACATGATATCTCTACAAGGAGGCAACAGGCTGAAGGACTCTGGGTGTCCTACAATCTCATGCTAAATTGGGGCACACCACTTTGACAAGGTCCTTTATGACCTTGGAGTAAGCGTGAGTGTGATGCCCAAGGTGGTTTTTGACTAGCTGAACTTCACGAAGCTTACTCCAACACCAATGCAACTCCAACTGACTGATTCTTCAGTCCGTTATCCAGCTGGTATTACCGAAGATGTCCCAGTGGAAATCCGGAATTGCTCCATACCCGTGGATTTTGTGGTGCTCAACATGGAGGTCGAGGAGGACACGACGCTCATTCTTGGGCATAACCAGGGCGTTGAGCAGGAATAGAAGAGTTGTAATATGGCGCATTGGGTGGTGCAAGGCGAGGTCGCACATTACTTACTTGTTGCTGTCCTTGATGTGGCGCCTTCCTCTTGTTGTCTTGCTCCATCTCACGAATCTTGTTATCAACCACAATCGCTTTGTCCACAAGCCTCTGAAAGTTGGCATAGTCGCAATTGAGTAGTTACACTTGGATCTCATTGTTCAAGCCCCTCATGAACAAATATTGCTTCCGGCTGTCCCGACTAACATCCTCAGGCGCATACCTTGAGAGTTGAGTGAACTTGTTGAGATATTCACTCACGCTTGATCTTCCTTGCCTTAAATTCTCAAATTCTTGCCTCTTCAAAATCATAACACCCTCCCGCACATAATGAGAACGAAAATTCTCCTTGAATTCGGCCCAAGTAATTCTCTCTAGGTTCTCATGAGCATTGCAATAAGAATCCCACCAATCCACAGCTGCTCCAACTAGTTGATGAGAAGCGAATAGGACCTTCTTCCGGTCACTGCATTGGACAATAGCTAACTTCTTCTCCACGGACTTGAGCCAATCATCCGCATCCATAGGGTCGGCAGCTTGAGCAAAGGTCGGCGGCCTAGTCCTCATAAACTCTCCCAATCGGTTATGAGGTGGTGGGGGTGCGGTGGAGGCATGTGGGGCTGATTGTTGATGTTGCCAGCCTGCAGCTGTCCCATAGTCTGTATCATGGTCTGCATGAGCTGGTTTTGCATAGCCAATAGCTGCTCAATGTTGATAGCTCCATGAGCAGGTCCTTGCCCATTGTTGTTTTGAGGTACTCCATTGTTCTCCTCCTCATCATTGCCATCCCTCTGGTTGCGAGTCCTCACCATCTGAAGAAAAGCAATAGGTAAGAATTAGAAAGCGTCCCCAACTATATGCATCAAGGGATATGAAACTAAACAACTAGTTACACTAGCCTAGGTGGACATGGCAATGCTAAAGCATCCCAAAATCCTCTATTAAGCACACAAGCGAATAATATATAGCAGACAACACACCAACCAGAACACATCGATTCCTGAGTGCCCCTATGTGCTCTAAAGTGTCCATTCTATCTAGGCTGCATCCTACGGTCAACGTGTGGCTCTGATACCAATCTGTGACGCCCGGTTCCGAAAAAATGAACCAACCTAACGCATATGTGTGCCCAGGATGTTCAACACACATACACGAGTGCATTCACAAATGAGTATACATAAAATTACCACAGAACAAAATTAATTAACCAAATTTTATTACACAAACCATATTATCCTCGAATACAAGCTCTAATGAATATTAACGACAAGTTCAACTAATGCAGCGGAAATAAACTAATTAAGCAAACTAAGCAACTAAGCATAAGGGATAACGCAGCTCCAATAACATCACAGGAAAAGCTGACGGTAAACACGGCCTAGAACTCCACATTATCACTATTAAACTCCCAATCCTGACCTGCAACTATTGGGGGGGGGGGCGAATTGCAAGAGTGAGTACATGTCGTACTCAGCAAGTGTGGAAAGTATGACATGTGGCTGATTCAAATGACGACAATAATAATAGCAAAGTGCTGAAAAGTACATTAAAACATTTGAAAAGCAATGTATAATATTTATATGAATCAAACTCATCATAACCATAAGTAATATCATAATACCAAACTGAATTCACTACCATCATCGATAATTCCAGATTTCACCATTGCCAATAACCATATTCAATACCATAAATAAATCCGTAAGCAACCATAACCATAACCATTCCAAATACCATCCCAATACCGAGTTCCCTCTAATCATGAAAGTTGTCCAGGTGCTCATAACCGGGAGCACGGCTATCATGATAGTTTTATTTAACTCTGTAGAGTTTGTACCACTTTACCCACGCGTTTGTGATTTCATCACCCGTCGGCGACTAGAGAAACCTAGTTTATGCCAATTACACTTCCTTTGGTGTATGGCCAAGAGATCACAAAATAGCCTTTACAAAGGGATTACTAGCCTATTTAGGCCCCACTGAGGTTTCACCGGTGGCAATGTCTCTTACAGAGCACATCTTCAACCAAGGGCCCCCTCTTGAGCCATTCGAATCCCAGGGTAGTCCCACCAATCATCAACAAACCCAATCCGACTACCCCTTCCCTGAGCATCCACAATGGTCCAAATAGCACTAGCAAAGCCCTAATTAATCACCTACGCCGCACCCATACATGGCCTCGTGGTGGCACTGTAGTCCTCGCCTATTCTCGCATGAACCGGTCCTTAACATCCAACCCATCCACATACCAGACTTGCTTAGATCACCCATTACCATACCGTATCGACCAGTTCACATTTATCAGAATACCATTAATACATAATTAAATGTGTAGTGCTGTTTTCCCGTCCCAATTAATCAAGCGAAGCAAAAAGGTAAAAGCCCTTCCCGACTCTCTACCATAAATTCCAGATGACAAGGGTGGTTAAACAATTCTAGTAAACTTCCTATCATAGGATTCCCATCAAATTGACACAGCATGCAGTTTACAAACAAAACATTTTATTTTAAAAACAGGATCAATATGCTTCAAGGATACTTGCCTTGCTCTTGCTGTTGATTAAAATCAAAGCCTTCAAACTCTTGGTGCTGTAGATCCCTCGCGGCACTCTCTAGCGCAAATCCGTCTAATCCACACAATAAACATACAAGACAAGAAACACAATCAAAGAGTGCACAAATATTACTCAACATGTCATGACATGCATGATTTATGCAAATGCAAGGTAGAACTTGTTACTAGATTGCTTTAATGGTCAATAACTAGTTCTAATAGCTTTTAACAAGTTTATACAGGTTTTGAGTTGATTATGTCAGTTTTTAGAATTAATTCAACCCAATTTAACCAGGAAGATCGGACTAGTCCGCTAGGGACTGGACAAGTCCGCACTTTACGAGATCAGCAGATTAGGGTTTTCTAGATCGGCATAAATTCAGAGATTAGGGGTTGAATTCACGTAAGGAAAAGAGAATAGAAGGTATACCAGGTTTTTAGGACTCCAATGAATCAAGAAACTTGGAGGTAACACTTGGATCTTGGTGATCTATGGTTGGTGATGAACTTGGGGATGAATTGGTGACGAAGAACGAAACTTGGTGGAGATCTTGATCCTCTTTCGTTTCCTCCTCTTCTTCTTCTTGCTTGGGATCTTCTCCTCCCTCCTTGATGCACTACAGGAATCCCGACGATTTGCGACGGCCAGGGCCGTCACAAATAAGCCGAATGCCGTCGCAAATAAGCTATTTGCGACGGCTTTCCTTATTTGCGACGACTTCTAGCCATCGCAAATATGGCATCGCAAATAGCTTATTTGCGACAGCCTGGCCGTCGCAAATAGCTTATTTGCGACGACTAGGAGAGGCCGTCGCAAGTTATTGCTGCGGGCTGGTGGGCCTTGCAAAATTATTTGTGACGGCCTAGCCGTCGCAATTAATGCTTATTTGCGACGGCCAGGCTGTCGCATTTAAGGCCCTCTATTTGCGACGGCCAGGCCGTCGCAAATAAGTTCAGTGGGCAGGGCCCACGTGTCCTCCTCCGGGACCCACGATGATATTTGTGACGGCCTGGCCGTCACAATTAATGATTGTTTGCGACGGCCAGGCCGTCACAAATAACAGTGGTTTAATTGCGACGGCATGGTTCCTTATTTGCGACGGTACTGTATAAAAAGCCGTCGCAAATAAGGTTTTTTATTTTTTTTTAAAAAACAGAAAATACTACCCGGCTCGATGGCCAGAATCACAACAAACACAATATACACAATATATACACAGCATACACACATCATCACAATCACAAACTAAAATTCCGATACATCTCACATCGTCATCAACAAAGTAAATAAAAGGGCTCACTCGCCCATCTGACCTCTGGAGCCACCTCCGAAGTCGAAGTCGTCGTCGTCGCGCCTCATTCCAGGCGGCGGTAGCTAATGCGGCGGCGTTTGTGCAGCCGTCGCGGATCCCTGCAATTAATAAAACTTAGAGTTAGAATATAAATGCATCAACATCTCTCTCCCTCCCTCTTCCTCTATCTTCATCTAGATCACCCTCTTCCTCTCTCTTTTCATTTCTCTCTTTGTCTCTCACTCTATCTTTCTTTCTCACTCTATCTCTCTATTGCTATCCTTTTCCCTCTATCTTCCTCCCTCTATCTCCATCTACATCTCCCTCCCTCTATCTTCCCCTCTCTCTATCTCCATCTACATCTTACTCTCTCTTCATTCCCATCCTACTCTATCTATCTTTCACTCTTTCTTCTGTCTCCCTTTCTTCTATCTCTATCTTTCTTCTATCTCAATCATTTTCTTCTATCTAACTATCTCTCTCTCATCTATCTCCATCTTATTACGCTGGAGAAGAAGGATTACATAAAAACTTACCTGACCCGCTGAAGAAGGATCGCCTGGGAGGACCGGTGGTAGTACCGGTAGCTGGATTCCCAGACCCTGCGCCCGAGCGATGGCCTGTCATTGCAAACATTAAATGCTACCTATTAGTAAGTCATTTACGCTGAATTAATGAGAATTTTAGTTTTTATTTTGTTACCTCCATTGCTTCCCGCATCTGCGCCAACGCTGCTGCCTGGGTTTGGATCGTGGCCTCCATCGCCCTCCTTTCCTCCTCATGTCGCCTTTCGTTTTCTTCTACAATTTCTCGGAGGGACTGCATCTCAATGTCCCTCTGCGATACGCAGCGACCTCCCGTGCCCGAAGCCTGCGTGGAGCTGCCTCTCGCAGGTCTCCCCGCCCTCGAGTTGACAACTCCGTCGAATATGGCGAGCCTATAAAAAAAAGAGTCAGTAATATGAAATTGAAATATCTTGAATACTTTGAATTTAAAACGATAAAATGACTTGTAAACTCACCTTCCGTGTGCTTTTCCACCACCGGTTGCATACGCGGCTTGAGGATCGATCGGTTGACGTTCCCAATCGAAATCCTCGCCGTGTATCTTCCTAGCCTCCTCCCCGTACTTAGCCTGCAAAACAATAAAATCGTGTAAGTTCAACAATCTATATAGTTATATGTAATATGAATGGTTTCTAAACTTACCAACCGCTCAGCTGCAGCCTGACTGCACCCCGTCAGCTGAGAAGGGTCCCTGTGACCTCTCTTCCAAACCTCAGCAGGGGTGGGCGACACCCCCGTCTCGCGCTTCTATCAATACGTGTTAGTACGAACAATATATTATTAATATATAAACATAAGTTACACACACTTACCATGCGTTTAGCTAAACGCAAGTGGTTATCTTGCCCGTGCCTGCTCTTCCCCTCCACCCCTCTGCAGTCTCGAGCCTTCCCGGACTTAGCTTTAAACTCGTCGCTAGCCCAGTAGCGACAAAGGGCCTGAAATGCATCGTTCCGACCCTGCAACCAGCTCACGTGGCCCTTCACATAGTTGAAAGTCGTTAAAAGTACCATCGAGGACATTATCAGAAAAAAATACTTACTACACTCCACGTACCTGCGCGTACTCCTCCTCCGTCAGGTGCCTCTCGCTCTCTTGCCGGAAGTGTAACACGTGCTGCTGGTTTGCCTTCAAGTGCTCATTAATAATTTGAACACGGGCGTTCGACAAAGCTTGTCGAAGCGCCTGGGCAGCGTTGAAGTGAAACACTCGCCTCGCATCCTCAAACATGCGATGGTCGTCCGGGTCCTCTAAAATATATCTTGCCTGCGATAAAGAATATATTGAAGAGATGTGAACTAAAAGAGTTTAAGAGTTGTAACTTAGAAACTTTTTTAACATACTTACCATAAAATCGGCCCATACGGCCTCCTGAAGGTTGCCGTGCTCCTGGTGATGGACGCGTGCGTAGTCCTCCCACGAAAGAGCAGGCACTCCGTCGATGACCCCGGGATAGTGCAAACGCACTATGGACCCGAGGACACCATTCACCGGTCTCTGATGTTTCTCACCGATGAAAGACAAGTCGTCCCAAGCCCTGTAAGATATTTATTCATTCATTCATTACTTAAGTAATCAAAAGAAAATAAAATTGAAAACTATAATTTTTATTACCTGTCTCCGACTGGACGAATCACGATCCTCTGTGAAGGGACCGCGGGAGGACTGACAAAGTGAGTCCTCCTCGTCCTCCGCGTCTGCTGGGGCGCCACGTCACGTGACCCAGACGGCTCCTCACCAGCCGAGTCAAAGGCCTCAGGAACAAACTCATAGCCAGCCGGGGGCTGGCTGGCCGAGGGCTGGCTCGCCGAGGGCTGACTCGCCGAGGGCTGCCTCGCCGAGTTCTGGCTGGCCGAGGGCTGCCTTGCCGAGGGCTGGCTCACCGAAGGCGCCGCAACCTCTGAGTCAGCCGGTGAGGACTACAACATTCAAATGATTCATAAGTAAGTTTAATGTGAATTTGAATTTAAAGAATTTGTCAAAAACGAGTGATATTTACCTGTGACGAAGCTCTAGAGCTGATCTGAACGTGCCCCAGCAGCTGAGAGCGTCTGCTGCCAGTCGACGAGGCACCAACGAAAGCATCCTCAGGTCTAGAGGGGTAGAACCCCCTCGTCGGCGGCACCTTCTTACCCTTCTTTGACGCCATCCTATTGTAATTAGATAATTAGTAAATATGCAAATAAAATATATAAAATTCATGTTACTATCTTCAAGAAAACATTACTTGTAGTCACTTTCAAAATTCATCAACATCATTGTCATGTGCCTGTACTCTACTCCTTAAACCAGCCCAACGATCTTCCATCGTGGCCTGTTCTAATTTTCGTTTTCGCGTATCATCTGCCTCTACATCTTCAACGTCTTCAACATCTCCAACTAATTGATCGAGTCCTGCACCAAGCTCGACGATAAAAGTGTCTGGCAACTCTTCTTCTTGGTACTCTTCTTCAACGTCTTCGCTATCATGGTAACCATCATCCCCAGGAGTATATAGCCGCTCACGAGGATTCACCTTATATACCACCCACCAAGCACTGAGCTTCGTGCATGGATAAGGTAGATAATACACTTGTTCAACTTGATGCGCAAGAACAAATGTATCGTAACCTCGTAGTCGGTCCTTATGTTTCACTTCCACCATTCCAAATTGGTTTTCTCGAGTTCCATGAGTACGATCAAACCAGTCACAGTCAAAGAAGACAACTCGAAGGGTCTTATTTCCGGTAAAAGTAAATTCAAGGATTTTGTTAATGATACCATAATAATCGGTTAAATTCCCTTGAGTGTCCATTGCTCTCGTCACAACACCGGAATTTGATGTTGCCGCGAGAGGACGATGAGCTTCAAAATGAGTTGTACGGAATCGGAAGCCATTTACGTCATATCGACCATAGCTTCTAACATTCACCAATCCATACGATAGCTGCCGCAAATCTTCATGGACATTGTGAGTCCGACGCTGTTATAAAAGACGAGAGAATATTACATAATACTTCTTTAATAATAGTAATTTATAATACATAGAAGACGAGAGAATATTACATATTCTCGAAACCAAGATAGAAAACTATGTCCCCCATTTATTCCTTCCTTTCGCATCGCTTCTACTTGTTTGGCCGTAGGTTGATGCCTATTGTGGCCAATATTGTCTGTGGAACTCGCTGAACATGAAAAAACATCTTTTAGAGTACATGTGTAGTAAAATATGTAGATTAGTATAAACATAGGAGAAACACTTACTCGAAGTATTCCTGCATGCCTTCTATATTTGCGTACATGTAGAGTAAAGCAACAGTCCTTTCCTGTTCGGATAGCACGTAGGTCGTGTAGCTACCAACGGTGGTGCCTCTCGTTTGAAAACTGGAAAGGTCGCTTAGAGGTGGTGTTTCGTCCCCATTGTACCGCATCGCCGAAGTATTGATATTGTTTTGTTCCGCAAAGTAGACACTTGAAAAGTATCCAACTTCTTTAAGAGCATATGCTTCAGCGATGCACCCTTCCACCCTTGCCCTGTTGCCAACCATTGGTTTCAGATATCGTAGCGCTCTTTCAATGTGATACATCCACCTATATTGCACAGGACCGCCAACTTTAGCTTCAAATGGAAGATGGATAAGCAGATGTTGCATTGGATTGAAGAAACCCGGTGGAAAATTTTTTTCCATCTTACATAAAAGTATGGGTATCTCCTTCTCTAACTTATCCATCATCCCGATCTTGATTTCTTTAGCACAAAGCTGTCTATAGAAATAGCTGAGCTCGGCTAAAACCTTCCACACCGCATCATCTAGATAGCCTCGGAACATAACAGGTTGGAGTCTTTCCATTATAATGTGATAATTATGACTCTTCAACCCAGTGAGGTTTCCTGTGTTAACATTTACGGCTCGTTTCAGGCTAGCTGCGTAACCATCTGGGAATTTCAAAGTTTTCATCCATTTCATAACTTCTTTCTTTTCTTTCGATCGAAGACATAAAGAAGCACGTGGCTTTCCACCACTTTCAGAGATTTCAAGAGTTGGACGGTGACAAATGTCTGCCAAATCTAGTCTAGCTTTATAATTGTCTTTCGTTTTGCCAGGCATATCCATGCAAGTGCTTATGATACTTTCGCTCATATTACGCTCCTGATGCATGACATCAATGTTGTGCATTAGAATCAACGACTTCACATATGGTAGCTCCCAAAGTCCACATATGTGAGTCCAATTGTGTTCCTCTCCATAACCTACGAAATATCCAGGACGACCTTCATCAGGCACCAGTTTGTCCAACATATCAGAAATTTCTGACCCGTTGAGACGCTTCGGTGGTCCTTTAGTGACAACAGTGTTCTTTCGAAAGACATGCCGCTGCTGCCTAAATATATGATTCGAGGGCAGCCAACGTCTGTGACAATCGAAGTAAGATATTTTGCCTCCATGAGTTAGTCGAAAGCAATCCGTGTCTGAAGCACATATCGGACACGTTAGACGACCGTGAGTGCTCCATCCGGAAAACATGCCATATGCCGGCAAATCATGGACGGACCGCAAATAAGCAGCTCGAAGGTTGAATTTCTACTTTTTGTAACTGTCGTACGCTTCGACTCCTGTCCACAAGACTTTCAATTCTTCGATCAGCGGTTTTAACATCATGTTGAGACGTGACCCAGGATGATCAGGTCCAGGTACAATGAGGCTGAGAAACATGAACTCGTTATTCGTACATAAAGCAGGTGGCAGGTTGTACGGAATGACAAAGACAGGCCAACATGAGTATGGTGTGGCATTCGTATTGAACGGTGAGAATCCGTCTGTCGCTAATCCGATGCGAACATTCCTCGCATCACGAGAAAAGTCTGGATCGAAATGGTCTAGCGCCTTCCATGCATCACCGTCGGACGGATGCGTCAAAAATTCTTTGTTCTCACGTTTACCTTCTTTGTGCCATCTCATGTGTCTTGCGGTTCTTTTTGAAAGAAACATCCGCTTCAACCGAGGTGTCACAGGCAAGTAACGAAGCTGCTTATGTGCGACATCTGTCATCACATTATCGCCATCGTCATTAACAACTTCGACATACCTCGATGTACCACATTTCAAGCACATCTTCTCATTGGCGTGCTCTTTCCAGAATAGCATGCAGTTGTCTGGGCACACATCGATTTTCTCATACTTCATACCGAGACCAGATATCTTGATTTTTGACTGATACATATCTGGTGGCGCTTTGTGAGGTTGTGGAAGGATATCGCAGATCAATTTCATGAGATCATTGTAGCAGTTGATGGAAAAAAGTACTTGGATTTAATTGCCATAAATCTAGTCAAGAAAGCAAGTACGGTCACAGCCGTGTGTTCATGCAACAGCTCTTGTGATTTCTTCAGCTCCTCGAAGAACTTTTCTGCCTCATTTGTAAGAGGATCCTCCGCTTCAAGAGCTTCTAGCATCTCATCCATCCTATCAACCTCTGTTATATCATCATCCTCATCCACTTCGGCTATGACTCGAGAATTAGTCTCGCCGTGA
The DNA here is from genome assembly GCA_036927565.1 of Tuctoria greenei. Taxonomy (NCBI): domain Eukaryota; kingdom Viridiplantae; phylum Streptophyta; class Magnoliopsida; order Poales; family Poaceae; genus Tuctoria; species Tuctoria greenei. The sequence goes on from JAYESD010000006.1 coordinate 156,090,267, forward strand.
AAGGTCCACACATCATAATGTGGAGTGAAACCGTTTCGACATAAGTGAAATGAAAGCTCCAATCTTCTCAAAAACTTGGTGTTCTGGCACTTTGTACATGGGCACCGCACCATATCTTCCATTGACAATGAAAATGCTCGATCCAAAAATTGATCTAACTTGATAAACCACTCATCGGAATGACCACCAGTTCTGCTCTTCTAGCCAGTACACATCCAACTGCGGTCTTCACCCATGTTTGACTCTGCATTTTAACGCGAAAGAAATTGTCGTTAATGTATTGTTGTGTTATGTCACGGCCCTACAACCTAGGCAGATAGATCCTAAACCCACCCAAGAGTGACCGAGCGGAGCGTGCCCTTGACGAGACGCGTGATCCGGATTCGAACGAAATTTCGGCAGCATAACCCCGCTGTTCTCCACTACACACCCAAAAATGGTGCAGTAGAGAACAACAGGGTTACGCCACCGAAATCTCGTCCAAATCTGGACCCGCGTCTCGTCACAAGCCACGCCCCCTCGGTCACTCCGAGGCTGTCCAAAAAGGGACAATTCCGAACCTGCACGTCTCACATGCCAATGGCATGTGAGACGTGCCGATCCGAAACGGGTAATACATTGCTATAGGTTACGTTGCTCATTTTCATTTTCAGGTCATTTAAGAGAGAGGAAAGAACTAGAGAAAGAGTGAGAGGAAAGTTGGTCTTAGATGACAATTCCACATCCATTTCCATCGTCCACGCAATCGTGGGTCATTGACGTCCTTACCAACCCGTTCGCTTCCGTGTCGACTTGACACTTACGGTACCACTACAATGGTCTACACGGCACGATCACACTTATTACGTGTCGTGCCCTTCCGGGTTGGTCCGAGCCGACCTAAAACCCCTTTATTTATATATATTAAGTAGTCACTCAAGAACATTATATGAATGCACTAAAGTCCAAACATACACTAAAGAGAATAGAAATTTAGAATGACAGACCAAGCTATAGACAAAAATATATAAAGCATATAAAGCATTTACAAAATCTAATTATGCATTTACTACAAAATCTGAATAAAAAACATATTAGCCACAATGGACAAGTGTGAAATCACAAGTGTAATACAAGAGAGCATATAAAGCATATTAGTCAATTATGCAAGACAAAAAACATATTAGCAAAAAAGATAGCCTAAAATCCAATCCATTTTTTGGATAGTGGACTAACTCAACCCGGCCAGGACCTGGACTAAACCCAAACCCAATCCATTTTTTCTGTATCAATCAACCCGGCCCAACCAGCCTGTAAAATAAACATACAAAACCAATGGCGACGATGTTCGCCGCGCAGGCACCAATGTTTTCAAGTCGCCTAATCGACCCTAGTCGCCTAAGGGTCGATTAGGTCGATCAGGACGATTAGTCGTCGATTAGGGCAACTAATCGATCCTAATCGATGCCTAATCGATGTTCAGCCGTCCTCTACTTTTTTAGAGATGTAACAAGTTGATAAAGAGCAGGGGAGAGGCGGAGACGGCGAGCATGGGAGAGGCGGAGGCGTTTCGCAGGGGAGGGGCGGCCATGCAGTGACCAGACGACGGCGGCGGGCATCGGCGAAGACTGGCGGCACACACGGGCGGCCAGACGGCTGGCGGCGTTTGGAGCAGATGAAGGGCGAAGGCGGCTTGGAGTTGGGTCGAGGTGGAATGGATCGGACTGGACCTGATCTGTTTAAGTCGGATGTACGTGAACCGTCGATCTCGATCCGACGGTCCACATTGTAGATGGACTATATAAAACTGTATCCCAACTTTACCCTAACCCTAACTCCTCACTTCACTCCTCTACGGCAGCGTGACGGCGCTAGCAGGCGGCGGCGATGGCGTCCAGGCCCGCGGCGGCGGCGATGGCATCCAGGCCCTTGGCTCTCGGGATTGCAAACCAGCTCACAAATAATGATCACATCCTTTTCCCATATGCAACCATTTTTTGAATACAACCATTAACATATTGCAGTTTTTGAATACAACCATTAACATATTGCAAAATCAACAAAAGCAACCATTAACATATTGCAGCTCACAAGAGGGCGAGGATGTTTTTCAATTGAATAATGATAAACTGCATATGGGTACAAAAACTTATTTGATAAACTTAGAGATTAAACTGCATAATGATAAACTTAGAGACTAAGCTAGAGACTAAACTGCATAATGACAGTAATCGCGGGCACTTACGGTGGGCCGGTGCTGGGGCGGCGACTGCGGGCCGGCGGTGGGGTGGCGCCGCGGGCGGGGCAGCGACGCGGAGGGCACGGACGGCCAGGGCGGCGGGGGAGCGGCGACCCAAGGCTGGGGCGCGGAGGGCGCGGACGGCCGGGGCGGCGGGGGCCAGCGACCCGAGGCCGGGGCGGCGAGCCGGGGCACGGAGGGCGCGGACGGCCGGGGCGGCGGGGGCGCGGCGACCCGAGGACGGGGTGGCGGCGGGGCGGCGACGGCGGGGCGGGGGCCAGCGGCGGACGGCCGGGGCGGCGGGGGCCGGCATCCCGAGGCCGGGGCGGCGAGCGGGGGCGCGGACGGCCGGGGCGGCGGGGGCGCGGCGACCCGAGGACGGGGTGGCAGCGGGGCGGCGGGCCGGCGGCGGCAGGGCGGCGACGGCGCGCGGTGGTGTCGAGTGGTGAGAATGAAACAAGATTGAAGTGTCGGGTCGGGATAAAGGCCCCTATTTGCGACGGCCATTTTAATTGCGATGGCCGGACCACGTAGCCGTCGCAATTAATGTTACTTGCGACGGCCCTTTTAGCAGCCGTCGCAAATAAGAACTTATTTGCGACGGCTTCCTTGTTTGCGACGGTACTAGGGTTCGCCGTCGCAAATAAGTGGCTATTTGCGACGGCTCCGGTGTTGGCCGTCGCAAATAAATACTTATTTGCGACGGCAACGTTATTTGCGACGGCCAGTGGCGGGCCGTCGCAAATTACTGTATTTGCGACGGCTGGCCGTCGCAAATAAATATGGCCGTCGCAAATGATCGCTTTTCCTGTAGTGATGGTGGCTCTCCACGAACTAGGGTTTGGGTGGGGTGGAAAAGTGGCAAATAGATGTCAATCCAAGGGGTGGGGTTGTTTATATAGAGGTGGAGGCTAGGGTTAGATGGATTTCGAGTTTGGGATGAGTAGAGGCCGGTTTAGAGTCCCACATGGGCTCTAAAAGAGTTAGGCACGACGTCCCTAGGCCCACTTAATGTGAAACCCAAGAAACAAGTCGTAAAACAAAAGATCAATTCAGAGTCGCGAAATACCAGACAAGTCCGGAAAGGACCGGACTAGTACGAAGTCATCCAGAGAGAAAATTGGACAAGTCTGGCCAAAAAATCGGACAAGTCCGATTTTAAACAGAGAGGAAATCGGACAAGTCCGCTGGAACACCGGACTAGTCCAGAAAAGTCCAAGGACTTAGCAAATATTCAAGAATTCTTGGAATATCGGACTAGTCCACACAAAATCGGACAAGTTCAAAAGTTTCCAGTGCCAAAAATCGGACTAGTCCGCAGCAAAATCGGACTAGTCCGCACTTTCCTGCATTTTAAGTGCGGTTTTGCTCCAAATCGATTTTAAACTCGTTCCTCTCTATGTGGGTTAATGTTAAACATGTATATGAGTGTATATAGGGCATGATGCATGAAAATGAGGGTGTTATAGAAATCAAATGCAACAAATATCAATCCCTTGAGGATACACTTTGGATCATTGGAGAGACACGGTTCATCACTCATTGAGCTCTTGGTTTGATTCCCTAACACACACCTGTGGTTTTCATTGTAATCTTTTGAGTGTGTTATTGGTGGAGTTCTTGTTGTAATCTTTGGGAGCCCTCAACATGTGAGAAGGCCCCTTGAATTTAGTTATTTGCCCTTTGTGATAAGTGAAGAGGACTGGCCTCCATGGCGATCCAACGAGGGTAGGGTTGGAGAAGACCTGATCCTTTTGTGGACTCCTCAACGTGGATGTAGGTTGCTTCTGTGGGAACCGAAGCACAGGATAAAATCATTGTGTTCTTTCTTTGCGCCCATTGTTCTTACATTTCATATATATCTAGGGTTTCGATCAATCGTGCTCACTTCAAGTTGAAACATTGAGTTTAAGATTAAATTGTGATACAACCTAGTTCATAGTTGTGCAACACTTAAATTATAAGTATAATTCCGCTGCTTATATCCTAGGATCAAGTTAATCAATCAAATTTGATTAACCTAGTCAGTACACACCGGACTAGTATGCACTTGATCGGACTAGTCCGATATCTCGAGATTTGATCTGGTTGTTAAGTGTTGCAGGTTCCGACAAAATTCATAAAGGCCTATTCACCCCCCTCTAGCCCACATTCAATTGGTATCAGAGCAAGGTTCTTCAAGAAGGAGACTAATCGCTCGAAGAGATCATGTCGAACATGAAGGACGTACACAAGAGCAACAACCAAGAGAAGGTTGATGAAGACAAGAACCAAAAATTGGAGAAGCTTCTCGAGGCCATTCAAGACTTCGAGGATGACGATGAGGAGACGCTGGAACTCAAGGCGCTCCTAAGGAAGAAAACCCTTTCCAAGGGAAAGGTGAAAATCGAAGATGATAAGAAAAATAAGGGGAGTAGTCACATCGACTACTCCCAATATCCTTTTAACTATGATCGCCTAAATTCTAGCAATCATTATCTATCCATTCACTTGGAAAATCCCCACATTTTGATGACAATGACTACTCAATGTGGAGGCAAAATATTAAAATGCATTTGATTTCTCTCAATCCAAGTTTGTGGCACATAGTATGCATAGGAATAGATATCCCTGATGATGATGAGGAGCTCACGCCTAGCCAAGAGCAAGCAATCCATCGAAATGCTCAAGCTGCTGCAGTTATCACTTCATCGCTCAGTCGTGATGAGTTTACAAAAGTGGATGGACTCGAGATCGCAAAAGAAATATGGGATACATTGCAAACCGCACATGAAGGAGATCGTCATGTGCAAGAAGCGAAAATTGAGATGATTGAAGGCGAGCTGGGAATGTTCGCAATCGAAGAAGATGAGTCGCCACTAGACATGTACAACCGATTAAAGACGCTCATCAACAAGGTGCAGAAACAACGAGCTAGGGTTTTCTAGATCGACGTGAATTTGGAGAAACGGGGTTGAATTCACGCGAGAAAGAGGAAGTAGAAGGTGTACCAGGTGTTTAGAACTCGAATGAGTCAAGGGTTTTGGAGGCAACACTTGAATCTTGACGATCTAGGATTGATGAAGAACTTGAAGGTGAATTGTTGATGAAGAACAAAAACTTGATGGAGATCTTGATCACTTGATCCTGTTTGTTTCCTCCTCTTCTTCTTCTTGTTCGGGATCTCCTTCTCCCTCCTTTGCGGCGGCTATCCATGATCTAGGGTTTGAGTGTGATTCAAACGTGGCAAAATGATGTAAAAATAGGGTGTTGGGTTGTTTATATAGGGGTGGAAGGATAGAGTTTGATGGATTTCGAGTTTGGGATGGGTGGAGGCCGGTGTGGGGTCCCACCTGGGCTTCAAAAAGGATTAGACATGACGTCCTTCGGACCACTTAAGGTGAAACCCAAAAACAAGTCATGGAAGAAAAGATCAACTCAAAATCTCGATCATCGAACAAGTCCGAAAAGGGTCGGACTAGTCCGATATTAGCCAGAGAAGAAAATGGATAAGTCCGTACTATATCGGACAAGTCCGAACTTAGTTAGAGAGGAAAACGGACAAGTCCGCTTGACATCCGAGAAGTTCGGACAAGTCTAGGGACTTGGCGAAAATTCAAGGAATTGGAATACCGGACTAGTCCGCATTGGACCGGACAAGTCTGAAAACGGTATAGAGAGAAAAACAGACTTGTCCTCAGCAAAAACGGACATGTCCGAGGGAGGTCAGAGAGGAATTGGACTAGTCCGCACCAAAAGTGGACTAGTCCACACTCCTCAGAACTTTTGAGTGCGATTTTGCTTCTAATTCATTTTAAACTTGTTCCTTTTTATGTTGCTTAATATTAAACATGTTTAAGAAGGTATGCAATGCATGATGGATGAAAATGATGGTGTTACATTAACACAAACAGACTTGAATTTGAGGCAAAGGAGATGGTTGGAGCTCATCAAGGATTTTGATGTGGGAATTAATTATCACCCGGTGAAGGTTAATGTAGTGGCCGATGCCTTGAGTAGGAAAGGAGTAAGCCACCAACTCACGGTTCAGGAATTGCCGTCCAAGTTATGCAAGGAGTTTGAACGGTTGAATCTCGAAATTGTGAATGAGCTGGGGATAATGGAGTTAAATCCGACCTTGGAGCAAGAAATTTGGGAAGGTCAGACCAAGGACGAGGAAATTGAGGAAATCAAGGAAAGGACCCAGGAAGGGAGATAATTCAGATTTGATGAGGACGAACATGGTACTTTATGGCTTGAAAAGTGGATTGTTGTGCCTAATGTGAAACATCTTCGAGAGACAATATTGAGGGAGGCACATGACTCACCTTACCCATTTCATCCTGGCTCTACAAAGATGTACAAGGACTTGAAGACATGTTATTGGTGGGCCAGCATGAAAAAGGACATAGCTAAGTATGTAGCTTTGTGTAATGTGTGCCAACGAGTCAAAGCCAAAAATCAAAGGCCAACTGGATTATTGCAGCCATTGAAGATTCCAGAGTGGAAGTGGAAAGAAATCGGTATGGACTTCATAGTTGGATTACCTCAAACCCAGTCCGACTATGACTCAATATGGGTTATTGTGGATCGATTGACCAAATAAGCTCATTTCATTCCCGTCAAGACCAAGTATACCGTTGCACAGTTAGCCGAGTTGTACATGGAGAAAATTGTATGTTGACATGGAGTTCCAAAGAAAATAGTCTCGGACCAAGGTTCTCAATTCACCTCTAGGTTATGGCAGAAACTGCATAAAGCTATGGGTACAAGGATATATTTTAGTTCATCATATCATCCATAGAACGATGGACAAACTGAGAGGACCAACCAAATATTGGAAGACATGTTGAGAGCTTGTGCTTTGAAGCATGGACGCAGCTGGGACAAGAGCCTGCCATATGCTGAATTTTCTTACAATAACAGTTACCAAGCAAGTTTGAAGATGTTGACATATGAAGAATTATATGGAAGGAAGTGTAGGACACCCTTGTTTTGGAATGAGACAGGAGAATGAGACAGGAGAAACCCAAGTGTTTGGACCTAATGTGTTGCAAGAGGCTAAAAAGAAAGTTTAGATAATCCGCGAGAATTTGAGGGGCCACTTAAACAAGACAAAAGGGCTATGCGTATAATAGGAAAAGAAACTTAGTCTTGGAAGTGGGAGACTTCATATATCTCAAAGTGTCACCTATGCGAGGTCATAAGCGATTTAATGTCGAAGGCAAGTCGGCACCTCGCTATATTGGACCATTCAAGATTTTGGCCAAACATGGAGAAGTGACATATAAGATGGAGATGCCAGTGCATCTTTCCGATGTCATGATGTGTTTCACATTTTGCAGCTCAAGAAATGCTTAAGGGTATCGAAAGAACAAGTGTCAACTGAGGAATTGGAATTAGAGGGAGATTTGACTTATGCAGAGCAACCGGTCAAAATTTTGGAAACAAAGGAGAGGGTCACAAGGAACAAGGTGATTCGATGGTGCAAAGTACAATGGAAGCATCATACAGAATCAGAATTAACTTGGGAGCTAGAAGATGACCTTAAGAGAGAATTTCCCTATCTCTTTCCATTCGCGTCGAATCTCGAGGGTGAGATTTATTTTAAGGGGGGTAGGTTTGTAACACCCTCATTTTCATGCATAATGCATTGCATACATCCTCATACATGTTTAACATTAAGCAACATAAAAAGGAATAAGATTAAAATGAATTTAGGCTTAATGATAAATTTTCAGTCTATCAGGGTGCGGACTTGTCTGACCACTGAACCGGACTAGTCCCGTATCCCTATCCTGATTCAGAAATTCAGTTTCTTCAGAGCTCAGACTTGTCCAACAAACTGCACGGACTAGTCCGGTTGAGCCTCTCAAGTTTTCCCGGACTTGTTCGATTGCCAGCGGACTAGTTGTTCTTGTTAGAGTTTCTAGTCTAGATCGGTTTTTCTAGCCACCCCGGACTTGTCTGACCATGCCAATCAGACTTGTCCGATTTTTCCTCTGTCGCCAAACGGAATTGTCCGGTCCCTATTGCGGACTAGTCTGTCCTGCAGAAACAAACTCGAATTCTGTTATTTCTCCACTGTTGGTTTTTGGGTCATTGCCTTAATTGAGCCCAAGAACTTCGTTCCCAACCTCAGAGGAGCCCAAGTGGACCCCACCTCGGCCCCTACACGTCCCCCACCAAATTCTACATGGAATTTGATGAGGACATCACAACAGCAAAGACGCGCATTGAACTGCAAGGACCAATCACAAGAGCACGGGCACGGTTATTAAATCAGCAGGTGAATTCGTTCTTAACTTCTTTTGCATGAGAGTTTGAGAATAGATTGCTATGTGATGATTTAATTGTTATTAGGAATAATGGAAAAGATCAACAAGTGAAGGAAGGAGGCCTTGGGAGCGTGGAGAACCACCTGGGACGTCCACAAGTAGATGGAAACAGTTTACAACTCGGACTCGAGTTCAACTCAGAGTCCAGGAGCAGTCCACCTTAAAACAGACGCCCAGGAGGCATACAGACTCCGTTTTCGACGTTCTACATATGCACGGAAAGAGGAGAAGATAAACTTTCCAATGGTTCTGGTCCCACCTCAAAATTCCTCCGGAGTCATTGGGAATCGTCGAAACAAGTCGAGTCCAGATTTCTATCCGGTGCTGCGCCACCGAATCGGCCCTTTGGGCCTTGTATCCTGTAAGAGTCCATTAGGGACGCGTCTAATCATGTTTTGGTCGAACCCTAGCCTATAAATACTGCAGCCGCCGGTCATATTCGGTGGGTTTTGCTTAGATCAATAAAATCGCCGTTCTACGGTTTGTGAGACCCCAATTTCGCGATTTCCGATCGTGTCTTCTACGTTCTTGCTCGTGTTCTCGATTGCACTTGCAGGGATTAGCCTTCTTGGCGAGGTCAAGCGTGTGCAGCACGGTTGATAACCAATGGAGCCGTGGTGTAGTGATTGCAGGGGTACTCGAACCGCTCGAGTGCCGCGGATCATCAACGTCGAGTTCTCCATCCCAATCGACATACCTTTCGGAAGATCGGGCCTAAACCTACTCATCAATTGGTATCAGATTTCCAGGTTGCCCGTGAGGTATCTTTGTTTTCCTTCCTTCTATTAGATCGATTTTGTTTCGTACCTAGAGTCCACAAAAAAGCCACAAAAAAAATATTAGATCGTTTTTACCGCTTCCCAGACTATAGTGCCTGCAGTTTCGTTTTTCAGTTTGCATTGTTGAGTTTGCATTCGTGTGGTTGAGTCTTGTTGCTGGTTTAGCTTTGTGTTTTTTTGATCCTAGTTATCGTGTTTCGTCCTTGTTTTCTTGCTATTCGACACCTATTCCATAATCCCTAAATAACAAACCGATCCGCCACGTTCATCGGTTTGCCCTAGCTAGCCGCCTTGCGTGAACTCCCGCATCGCCAGCCCTAGATTAGGTGACAAATCTTTGTGCCATTCATCCTTGAATCATCACACACCACCCCATTAGTTGCTGTGCAAATTCCCGATCGTTTTCGTATCCGTTTGCGAGTTCTGTTCTCAAACCGAGTTGGAATCAACATCCAAAAAAACGTAACTCGGACAGCCTACCTTAAAACGGCCATAACTTTCGCATACGAACTCGAAATCGGGCGATTTTTTTTTTTCAAATTCATCTACGCGAAATTTTGCATCTGATTTTCCGCGGCTTAGCCGCCTTCGGCGAAATTAGATTGCCCAAATTCCCCTCGGAAGATAGGCTATCCGGCCTCCGAAGTTTCATCATGAATTTTAAAGAACCTTCTTGATTTTCTATAGGCCGCATATTACATCCAATTGAGCTGCAAATTTGTGTGCTTCCTATATTTGTGCTACTGAGTAAAGAAAAAATATCAAAAAAATATTACAAAAAGAAAAAAAAATAGTGAAGAGCACGCATATTAAAGCAATTGGCCTATACCACTTGGTGCTGTTTGTTTGGTTATATCATTCTGTCTTTCTTTTGCCTTGATACTTCCTTGTGTTGTGCTAGGCTCTAGGGCACTCAGTTGACCAGCAACAGTTTCCTACATTGAATACTTATTCAACTTTGTTTAGCTGTTAACGATTTTCTGCTTATTAGCCACCATATTGTGCCATCCAAGCTCCACCTTTCTCTTGAGCATAACAGGTACCTTTGCAATCACCCCACGCTTCATTGGTTCATCTCACCGTCCACACCACCTGCTGTGTCGGTAAGAACACTTGTAAGAGCGTGGTAAGACGTTTGAGCGAGAGAGATTGTTTTCTTCCACCTTCCACATTGTCACTGTAGTTGATAGGGATAACATTTTTTTTGTTGTCTTTTGTTTCCTACTAACAATGGCAGGAGAAGAAAATAATGACGAATGTGTTCAACATGTTGAGTTACGTGATATGTTCGCCAAATTCAACGCATCAACGGAGGAGTCATTGGCGAACTTGACTCGCAAACTGGATGACCTTGCTCTTCGGATGAATACTTTTGAGGCTCGGTTGCCTCTCGCTGGAAGACAAGAAGACAATGCTTATGATGAACTGGAAGATCACAGTAATCAGCCAAGACTGCCACTTTATCGTCGAGGTATAGGAGGTAATAATCATAACAATTATAACCGCTCTCCTGATGATCCTTTTGCTAAAGTGAAATTTACTATACCCTCTTTTTCTGGTGCTTATGATGCTGAGGCTTATCTTGATTGGGAGATGACAGTAGAGCAAAAATTTAATTCCCATATTGTTCCTGAACAACATAGAGTTCGTCAAGCCACTAGTGAGTTTAAGGACTTTGCTATCATATGGTGGAATGAACTTGTTAAAACTAGAACTGATCCTCCAACATGGGATAGATTAAAGGAAGCTATGCGTGTTCGATTTGTTCCTCCATCTTTTCAGCGGGACCTTCGCAAAAAATTGCAGCGTTTAGACCAAGGTAACATGTCCGTAGAGGAGTATTATCAAGAGTTACAAAAGGGTATGCTGCGTTGTGGGGTAGTAGAGGACATGGATGATAAAATAGCTCGTTTTTATGGGGGGTTGAGGCGTGAAATTCAGGACATTGTTGATTACAAAGAATATGATACTGTTAACAGATTGTTTCAGCTTGCTATGTTGGCAGAAAAAGAATTGCAGGGCCGACAACAACAGCAACAACGCATGAGGAGCAACTTCACGCCACGTGCAGCAACTACACCATCCAAAACAGCACCATCTTCGGCCCCCCGTGCAGCGACTACACCACCCAATGGCGGCCAACGAACTATACTTGCTGCTCCACCTTCTCGCGTGTCGGAAGGCAGCAAGGCGACATCATTCAAGCCTTCGTCGTCCACTCCTTCTATGGGTCGTACTTCCGATATTAAGTGTCACCGCTGCCAGGGACTTGGTCATATGATGAGAGATTGCCCGAGCAAACGAGCATACATAGCACGCGACGATGGCGGGTATGATAGTACTTCGGATGTTGAAGATGAATATTCTCTTGCTACTGACTTTACAGATCCAAATGACGAACACACCGAAGAAGATGTACTTGGTACAGCGGCGACGGAGAACTATAGGAGCATCATTGTGCAGCGTGCCTTGAGCTCCAAAGTGGAGACCGACGACAAGCTACAACGACACAACCTCTTCCACATGTTTCTCGTCATCAAGGACTGCCGTGTACACACTATAATTGATGGAGGTAGCTGCAATAACTTGGTAAACACGGACGTCGTCAAGAAACTCGGTTTGACAACAAGAGCACACCCTCATCCGTACCACATTCAATGGTTCAACAACAGCGGTAAGGTTCGGGTAACACAAACAGCAAGAATCCATTTTTCAATTGGTTCATACCATGATTTTGCTGATTTTGATGTTGTTCCTATGGATGCTTGTTCTCTTTTATTGGGTCGTCCTTGGGAATTTGATACAGATGCTATTCATCATGGTAGAACCAATAAATATACTCTCATGCATAAGGGAAAGAAAATCACTTTGCTCCCCATGACTCCTGCTGAAATTGTGCTTTTTGAGAAGAGTAAAATTCATGAGGGCAAAGCAACTAAATTAGAATCTGAAAAACAGCAAGTTATTAAGTTAAAATCACCATCATTGCTCGCAACTAAATCTGAACTTGCTGATTTATTCGATGCTAAGGGGATGTGCTATGCTTTAGTTTGCAAAGAAGCCATGTTTTCACTTCATGAATTGTCTATTGCATTGCCCCCTGCTGTTGCTAACCTTTTGCAGGAGTTTGAGGATGTGTTTCCCTCCGAGATACCCCCTGGTTTACCACCGATGAGAGGCATTGAACACAAGATCGATTTGATTCCAGGAGCAAGTTTGCCAAATCGTGCAGCATACAGGGCGAATCCACAAGAAACTAAGGAAATTCAGCGACAAGTCCAAGATCTTTTGGACCGCGGGTACATTCGTGAAAGCCTTAGCCCTTGTTCTGTTCCTGTTCTTTTGGTTCCTAAGAAAGATGGTAGTTGGCGCATGTGTGTTGATTGTCGAGGGATTAATAACATCACCATTCGATATCGTTATCCTATCCCTCGATTAGATGACATGCTTGATGAATTGAGTGGTGCTATCATCTTCACAAAAATTGACTTGCGTAGTGGTTACCACCAAATTAGAATGGCACTAGGAGATGAATGGAAAACTGCATTTAAAACCAAGTTTGGACTTTATGAGTGGTTAGTCATGCCTTTTGGTTTAACTAATGCACCCAGCACCTTTATGCGATTAATGAACGAGGTTTTACGTGCTTTCATTGGACAATTTGTGGTGGTTTACTTCGATGATATCCTCATTTACAGCAAGTCATATGATGAACATCTTGATCATTTACGTGCTGTTTTTACTGTTTTGAGAGATGCACGTTTGTTTGGTAACCTCGAAAAGTGCGTTTTTTGCACCAATCGAGTCTCGTTTCTTGGCTATGTCGTTTCCTCGCAGGGAATTGAGATGGATGAGGCAAAAATTGAAGCAATCACCAGCTGGCCAGCCCCAACTACCGTCACATAGGTTCGTAGTTTTCTTGGTCTCGCAGGATTTTATCGGCGCTTTGTGCGGGATTTCAGCACCATTGCAGCACCTCTACATGAGCTAACGAAGAAGGGAGTTCCATTTCGATGGGGCGAACAGCAGCAACGAGCTTTTGATACTCTCAAATCGAAGCTTACACAAGCACCATTACTACAACTTTCTGATTTTGACAAGACCTTTGAGCTAGAATGCGATGCAAGCGGCATTGGTATTGGAGGCGTTCTCATACAAGGAGGAAGCACATGGAGGAGGTTTGATGGGACATTTTGGAGTGAAGAAAACTGAAGACGTGCTGTCCACACACTTCTTTTGGCTAAAGATGAGGCGTGATGTCGAGCGCTACATGTCACGATGCACTACTTGCAACAAAGCTAAGTCTCGCCTTAACCCACATGGTCTTTATATGCCTCTTCCTGTTCCTAGTGTACCTTGGGAGGATATTTCTATGGACTTTGTTTTGGGATTGCCTAGGACTAAGAGGGGGAGGGATAGTATTTTTGTAGTTGTTGATCGTTTTTCCAAAATGGCACACTTTATACCTTGTCATAAGAATGATAATGCCTCACACATTGCTGATTTATTTATGACGGAAATTGTTCGTTTACATCGTGTGCCAAATACCATTGTTTCTGATCGTGATGCAAAATTTTTAAGTCATTTTTGGAGAACTTTGTGGTATAAATTGGGAACCAAGTTGCTGTTTTCAACTACATGTCACCCACAAACGGATGGACAGACCGAGGTAGTTAATCGTACTTTATCCACTATGTTACGGGCTGTCTTGAAAACAAATTTGAAGTTGTGGGAGGAGTGTTTACCACATATAGAATTTGCTTACAACAGATCCGTTCACTCCACGACAAAGGTAAGTCCATTCCAGGTAGTGTATGGTTTCAATCCCCGTGCTCCTATTGATTTACTACCTTTGCCTCCTTCTGAAACTATAAATTTGGATGCTACACAACGATCTGAATTCATTCTTAAGATGCATGAAACTACAAAGAAAAATATTGAAATGATGAATGAGAAGTATAGGATTGCAGGTAGTAAAGGTAGAAAAGAAGTAAAACTTGAACCGGGCGATTTGGTGTGGTTACATTTGAGAAAAGAGCGATTTCCCGACTTGAGAAAATCTAAACTTATGCCACGAGCTGCTGGTCCTTTTAAGATCGTTGAAAAGATTAATGATAATGCATATAAGCTTGAATTGCCTCCCGATTTTGGGGTTAGTCCTACATTTAACATTTCAGATTTGCGACCGTACATGGGAGAAGAAGATGAACTTGAGTCGAGGACGACTCCAATTCAAGAGGGGGAGGATGATGAGGACATCACAACAGCAAAGACGCGCATTGAACTGCAAGGACCAATCACAAGAGCACGGGCACAGTTATTAAATCAGCAGGTGAATTCGTTCTTAACTTCTTTTGCATGAGAGTTTGAGAATAGATTGCTATGTGATGATTTAATTGTTATTAGGAATAATGGAAAAGATCAACAAGTGAAGGAAGGAGGCCTTGGGAGCGTGGAGAACCACCTGGGACGTCCACAAGTAGATGGAAACAGTTTACAACTCGGACTCGAGTTCAACTCAGAGTCCAGGAGCAGTCCACCTTAAAACAGACGCCCAGGAGGCATACGGACTCCGTTTTCGACGTTCTACATATGCACGGAAAGAGGAGAAGATAAACTTTCCAATGGTTCTGGTCCCAACTCAAAATTCCTCCGGAGTCATTGGGAATCGTCGAAACAAGTCGAGTCCAGATTTCTGTCCGGTGCTGCGCCACCGAATCGGGCCTTTGGGCCTTGTATCCTGTAAGAGTCCATTAGGGACGCGTCTAATCATGTTTTGGTCGAACCCTAGCCTATAAATACTGCAGCCGCCGGTCATATGCGGTGGGTTTTGCTTAGATCAATAAAATCGCCGTTCTACGGTTTGTGAGACCCCAATTTCGCGATTTCCGATCGTGTCTTCTACGTTCTTGCTCGTGTTCTCGATTGCACTTGCAGGGATTAGCCTTCTTGGCGAGGTCAAGCGTGTGCAGCACGGTTGATAACCAACGGAGCCGTGGTGTAGTGATTGCAGGGGTACTCGAACCGCTCGAGTGCCGCGGATCATCAACGTCGAGTTCTCCATCCCAATCGACATACCTTTCGGAAGATCGGGCCTAAACCTACTCATCAGAATTCACCCCAAAACTCTAACTCTTCACCCCTATATAAACAACCCAATACCCCACACCTCTCCACCCCAATTGAAAACTCTTGCTGCCACTTTTTCCTTGTTGCCGACGTCAAGAAGAAGTCCAGAAGAAAGGAGAAGGAGGAGAAGAGGGAGGAAGATCAATCAAGATCGAACTTCATCTACTTTCGACGAATTGACGATCTTCATCACCAAAACTTCATCAACTCATCTTCATCAAACCCTAATTGTCAAGATTCAAGTTCCACACGCAACTCTCGATCCTTGGATCTCTAAACACACAGTACACCCTCTACATCTAAGTTTACACATGAGTTCAACCCTCGATCTCGCTATTCAGAACAACCCTAGTTCACAGGTTCTGTTCAGGGCAGACTGGTCCGGCCCCTGAAACCGGACTTGTTCGGCCTTTTGATCCGTTTCAGGCTGAATTAATCCCAATTTGATCTAAATTGATTCCAAACCTATCCAAACTTGTTAAAAACTATTGTAACTAGTTAGTAAAGATTAATAGCAGCTTATTAACAAGTTTTACCTCACAATTGCATTAATCATGCATATCATGGCATATTGAGTACTATATGAGCATTATTTGATTGTAATGTATGTTTTGCTTGTTTGTCGCGTGGAATAGAAGGTTTTGCTCTAGAGGGTGCTATCGTGGACCTCCAGCACCAGGACTTCAAAGCTTTTGATCCTAATCAATCTCAGGAGCAAGGCAAGTGTCCTTGAATATTTTAATCCTGTTTTAAATTGTTTTGTTTGCAAAATTGCATGCTTGTGTCAAATTGATGGGAAGCCCATTTATAGGTGTTGACTAGACTTGTTTGACCATCCTTGTCACTTGAAATATATTTTAGAGAGTCGGGAAGGGCATTTTTACCTTTTTGCTTTGCTCTAATTAATTGGGATGGGAAAACAACGAAATGACTTAACTATGAACTAATGGATGATGAGAATTGATGAACATGGATAATTGGTAACATGGGACTTGGGAGATCTAAGCAAGCATAGTTTGTGGATTGGGTTGGTCGATATGGTGGTTTGCTTGCCTTAGATCTAAGGACCGGTTCATGCATGAATAAGCTAGGACAACAGTGCCACCACAAGGCCAAGTATGGGTATGACTTAGCCAATTAATTAAGTGTATTGCCAGCATTGTTCGGATCATTTGGAGGAGCGGGGAATGAGAGTCAGTTGGGTTTGCAATAGTGGCGAGACTGCCCTGGGATCCGAACAACACAAGAGGGGGCCCTTGGTTGGATGTGCTCAGTTGGAGGCATCACCACCGGTGAAACCTTAGTGGGTCTGAATATGGTGGTAGTCCCTTTGTAAAGGCTATTTTGTGATCTCTTGGCCATACACCTAAGGAAGTGAAAATGGCATAAGGGAGGTTTCTTTAGTCGCCGATGGGTGACTAAACCACGAACTTGTGGGTAAAGTGGTACAACCTCTGCAAAGTGTTAAAAACTATCATGATAGTCGTGCTCCCGGTTAAGAGCACCTGAATGACCTACATGATTAGAGTGGAATTTGGTACATGGGACGGTTATGATTTGGTATTGGTTATGGACATGGTTTGGGTGATGATGATGGTAAAACCGGTATATGGATGGATAATTATTAATGGATGTGACATAAGGGTAATTGATGGTATTGGGCTCATGATTGATGATTATTTGGAATATGTTGGGATTACTTCACATAAACATTGTAGGATGCCTTTTACCTCTTTTAAAGCTACTTTTCAGCAAATAGCCATTATTCATTATCAATTCCTTGTTTAAGCTACATGTCATTATTTTCCCACACTTGCTGAGTACGACATGTACTCACCCTTGCAATTCCCCCACCAATAGTTTCAGGTGATGTTTGATAGTATCCTGAGGATAATGTGGAGTACTAGGCTGTGTGCTACCGTCGAATTGCCTGTGGTGTTGCTTGGAGCCGCGCATTCCCTTTTGCTCAGTTTGCTTAGGTTCTTAATTTGATTATTTCCGCTGCATTAGTTTCAGACTTATTAATAATGATCATTAGAGTTGTAATTTGAGCATTATTTAAATATTGTAATAACAATACCTCTTAATCAATCTGCTGTGGTAATTTTCTATATATCATTTGTGATGCACTCGTGTATGTGTGTTAAACATCCTGGGCACACATATGCGTCGCACTTGGTTCATTTTCAGAACCGGGTGTCACAGTCGATGCTGGGCCCCCTGGGAGATGTCAGAGCTAGGTACTTCGACAATGCCCATCATCAACATGCGAAATTTCGACACTGGACCTCCTGAATAGTATCAGAACTAGATTCTCTGGTGCCACCCATCATCAACGTGCGAAATGTCGCGCCGAGCCCCCTGTGGACATCAGAACTCCCAGAACGAGCGTGAAAATCAATTGCCCTGCACATGAGAGACAAGAAAAGTAGTAAAATGCTTATTCTTACCTATAGCTTAGCTACGGCTTATTGTCCTTAATTGGAATTTAGGTCCTAACCAACTCAATGCAATATACTTAATACACTTGTTGTGCTTTTATAGGTCCAGGTGCTGTCCGGACCCACCTTACTATGACACAACACCAAAATAGGTAGAGTGGCATACTTAGGATGCTGGACCAGGCTAAGTCTTTAGCCGACTCTGGACCTATCATTGGCATCATTTTTCAAGCGAGTAGACCATTCAACTAACACTGGACCCCAAAAAAGTCTACCAGTAACACCAAGACAATATCACATGAATTGTTAGAGACCAAATTCCAAAAGGATTGCACAATTCTGCTACTAGCAAGAAGGTAAAAGGAAGGAAAAATTACAAGCCTGCGCAAATAAATGCACATAGAGTCAGTTTTCCTATAAATGTATTTCATTATAGGTGCGAATAATAGGGGAAGGCAATGACACACTTAAAGTACAGGACCAAGTTAAGTTTGCTATACATCTTGGACTTACTCAACTGTGTTCATTGACTCTATGAAATACTCTATACAATAACAGATTCACCTCTATGCTAAGTGTAGAACTTACGGAGGTGCTCTATATTCCAAGGATTAGGAAGCGGTGTCCCATCCTCTGTTGCCAAGCGAATGCATGCATGATGGGAAACTTTGATGACTCGGATGGGACCCTCCCAGTTGGGTGAGAGTTTGTTCATCCCTTTTCAAGATAGTATTTGTCGCAGCACCAGATTGCCTTCTTCCAACTGCCAGTTGTGGACGTGCCTTTGGTCATAGCACCGGAGCGCTTGGCGGTATCGCACGTTTCGGACAACTTCTCAGCATATTACCTCATTCACGAGGTCTCGGTCGTCACAACAGAAGTTGTCCCGCGAGGCTTCATCGTAGGTCCGGACTCGGAGAAAACCCATGGTGATTTCTGGAGGAAGGACTGCTTCAGCTCCGTACACCAAGAAGAATACAATTTCTCCTGTAGCCCGGCTGCGTGTTGTCCGGCTAGCCCACAATGCGGACGAAAGCTCTTCAATCTAGTTGTCACCATGATTTTTCAAGCATTCATAGGTGCGGGTCTTGAGTCCTTTAAGAATTTATTCATTTGCACTCTCAGCTTGGCCATTAGTTGCCAGATGTGCTACTGATGCATAACTGAGATTGATGCTGAGGTCTTTGCAACACTCCTGAAATGCTGCACTGGTGAATTGGGTCCCATTAGCAGTGATGATTCTATTTGGAACTCCAAATCTGTAGACTATAGACTTCAATAACTTGATTTCTGACTGCTTGTTGATAGTCACAACTTGTGCCGCTTCCGACCACTTTGTGAACTTGTCGATGGTGACATATAAGAACTGGTACCCTTCTACAGCTTTTGGAAAAGGTCCATAAATAGCCATCCCCCACATAGCGAATGACCATGAGGGAGGAATCATTTGTAGTGACCGCGCTAGTGTATGGATCTTCTTTGCGTGGAACTGGCACGTTTCACATCTCTTGACCAGCTCGACTCATCCTGGAGAGTTGTAGGCCAGTAAAAACCATGCTGAAAGGCCTTACTGACCAGCATGCGAGATGATGCGTGATGCCCACACTCGCCTCCATGGATTTTTGCGAGGAGTTCGCAACCTTCTTCCCGATAAATGCACCGCAATAGGATGCCGTTGGCACCACGTCGATAGAGATCCCCTTCTACCAACGTGTATCTTTTAGCCAATCTGACAATCCATTCAGCGGAAACACCGTCTTCAGGAAGGATGTTGTCTTTCAAGTAGTCCCAGACATCTGAGATCCATGCATCGGGACTAACTTGAGCTTCTGGATCTTGCACGCTAGGTTGCTCGGAACTTCATATAGCGCCTATGATCCTTGGTGGACGCAATGGTAACAGGACCACCAGGACCGCCAGCTTTGGGGTGCTGGTCACGCTGTGACACCCGGTTTCGAAAATGAACCAAGTGAACACATATGTGTGCCAGGACGTTCAACACACATACACGAGTGCATTCACAAAGGATATATAGAAAATTACCACAGAACAAGATTAATTAAGCACTTTTATTACAGAATTCAAAATATCCTCGAATACAAGCTCTAATGAATATTAATGACAAGTTTGAACTTGTCGGTACTCTAGGTACCGTATACCCTTTGGGATTGCAAAGATCTCAAGGGAATATCATCTACTCAATCTGAAGACCTTCGGAGGCCCACATGTCAGACATAACCGGACCTGCTTCCCCAACTTGGTTAGTCCTAGGGTCGCCACGTGTACTATCAAACCGGAGCTACCGCCCACAAGGGGGAAGCTCCGGGCTATGTACCATAGCGGCACCTTCGGGCTTAACCCCAGACCGAGGGAAGCTCCGGAACTGACACGTGTCAGGTAGCTCCGGACCTATCTGTTCCCCACAGTATGCTCCGGAGCTGCCACGTATCCAACCGACGGATCTTTAGCCTCTAACCTCCGGAAGACTCCACAACGACTCCGGATCTTCAAAGAGGAATCAAAGACTTCAAGACCCGATTAAGTGTCATTAATACTATATTAATGACACTCGATCGGACGACCTTAATTACCAATAACGATGCTGTCAAAGCCCATAACTCGGTTATTAAGGGTAATTAAACGTGTTGAATGTGTATCAATATCAGTACCGCCAGGGACACATGTCGGGCCAGGCTAACTTGTAATGGCCTGCCCTTGTACTATAAAAGGACAGGCCAACGATACATAGGACACACTCTAAACACACACGGACTACGTGCTCACCCTACACTCTCAACTCACGTTGAGCTCATACAACCAATACAACACCAACACATCCCGTGGAGTAGGGTATTACGCTCAGACGGCCCGAACCACGTAAATCTTCGTGTCCCTCGTGTCATTTATACTTCACCTTCTTGAATCTCCGCGCGCCCACACTGAACCTCAAACTCCTCTAACACTTTAGTAGTGTCGGGAGATCTGCCGGATCAAAACCACCGACAGTTGGCGCGCCAGGTAGGGGCGCCTGATATTTCAAGAATAGTGAACTCAGCCGCTGGATCATCCAATGGTCATCCTACTGTTCAAGCTGTTGGGGGTAATCCCTCCAATATGCAGCCACCAGCAGGAACCACGGTTCCAGCAGGAGTCACACTCCCACCACCGCCGCCTCCACCAGCAAATCAAGTTGGACAACGCGATGGTGCACCAGCGTCAATCACTGCATCAGCACATCTTGACAACCCAGAACACGCGCTTCATGTAGCATGTGCTCTTCTTCAGCGCCCACCACCTCCGAACGCATCCCGGGATGCAATGGAGCAGTGGAGGGCCGATGTGGAACATTTGGTTGCAGCAGTAGCCGACCGCATCAGCAACCAGGGTCCTCCTCCTTCAGGACGGGCCCCGTCGCAGCGACGGACCTTTTCTGGCAGACTTGGTCCGCACGTTTCCAACAACAGGAGACGTGCTGCGTCACAGCAGGTGACATCGTTGCCCTCCGGGGCACGACGCACTCACACGGTATCAAGGCTTTCAACTCATGACCTCCGGGCGGAGCTTGATTGCCGATATCGTCAACAAGATGGCCGAGTCCATATTGAGCGTGCTTGTGAAAGACGAGAAGCTCAGGACATTCCTGCTCCTGAAGGAGTAGGAGGAGGCTGTTCAGCCCTGGCCATGCATCTGCGTATGGTCAGGTGGCCACATAAGTTCCGGCCTCACCTGCCGGAGAAGTTCGACGGGACTGTTAATCCTATTGAATTTCTTCAGATTTACTCCACTGCTATCTTGGCAGCTGGAGGAAATGAGGCCGTAATGGCCAATTATTTCCCAGTGGCTTTAACTGGGACCGCCAGGTCCTGGTTTATGAGCCTTCCACCCAACTCCATCAGTAGTTGGGAGGAGTTGTGCCGGCAGTTCACCACCAACTTCGGGAGTTCTTACACCTGACCAGGCACCGAACTGGACCTTTTTGCAGTTGTGCAAAAAGGAGGAGAATCCCTGCGATCATTCATCCAGAGATTCTCTCAGGTACGAAACACTATACCTTCTATCTCTAGCGCTTCTGTCATCGTGGCATTTAGACAGGGTGTACGGGATAAGAAGATGTTGGAGAAACTGGCATTCAAGGAGATCACCAGTGTCACAGAACTCTTCAGCTTGGCTAACAAATGTGCTAGAGCTGCGGAGGGCTATGAAATCCACTCCAAACCACCTCTGGAGGATCAAAAAAAATCCTCCAAAGGCAAAGCCACTACCTCCAGGAGTGGCAAGAAGAAGAAAAAGACCAACGACAAGAAGAAGCCGTCGGTCGGTGCATCCAATGCTGCAGCTACTGCAGCTCCGGGTGGCCGGGGGCCACGCCGAGAGAAGCGACCTCGACCGTCTTCTGAAGACGATGGCAAACCCAAGGTGTGGTGTCCAATTCACAAAACGGACAGCCACAGTTTGGAAGACTGCCGGGAGGTCCAAAACCTTGCCGAGCGCTACAACAAGCGCCGGAAAGAAGCTCCTTTCCGATAGAGGGAAGGAAAACAAAAAGTTGACGAAGCTCTGGCTGAAGAGGAGTTAGGTTTTCAGGATCCCAAAAAGGTCCTAAAGGCCGTCTACACCTCCGTCGACGACGATTCTGACGTCTCTGACAACGAACGACAGAAGACAATGAACATCATTTTTGGTGGATCATGGGACATCACCTCCCGCCGCGTCATCAAGACTATGCGTCGGGACATGGCTGCCGTAGCTCCTACAGCCAGGGCAGAGCCTCATCAAAAGTGGATGGACACAACCATCACTTTTGATGCTTCGGACTGCCCTCGAAGCATGGTTGGAGCAGGACAATTACCTTTGATGGTATCTCCTACCATCAATAACATCCAGCTCCACCATGTCATGGTAGATGGAGGATCGGGGCTTAACCTCATAAGCTTCGAAGCTTTTACCAAGCTTCAGCTCCGACCTTCAGATCTCCACCCCTCCTGACCTTTCACCGGAGTAGGTCCGGGAGCCATTACCCCACTCGGTGCTATTACCCTCCCCGTTACCTTCGGGACCCGGGAGAAGTATCGCATCGAGAAGTTGGTCTTTGACGTTGCTCAGATCAACTTACCCTTCAATGCCATCTTGGGTAGGCCTGTATTGTACAAATTCATTGCAGCTGCTCATTATGGATACTTGGTGTTGAAGATGCCAACACCAGTAGGTGTTCTCCGGATCCGCGGAGATCGCACTGCCGGAGTAACTGCTCTGGAAGAACTCCATGCGCTTACTACGGCGCAAGAGGAGGACTCCAGACAGGAGCAAGCTCCAAAAACCCCGAGCATTCGTCAGCGAGACTCGACTTCTGCACCTCGTGTGCAGCCAAGCGGCGACACCGACATTCCCGTCAAAGTCGTCCAAATTGGTTCTGATGCTGCTCAGACCACCCGTATATCGGGGGGATTGAACAACAAATAGGAACTCGCGCTCATCACTTTCCTCCGGGCTAATGTCGACGTGTTTGCAAGGCAACCGTCACAAATGCCTGGGATCCCCAGGGAAGTGATTGAGCACAATCTGAAGATCTACCCCGACGCTCGGCCTGTGCATCAGAAGCCTCGGAAGTAATCTGTGGAGCGAAAGAACTTCATTCGACAAGAAGTGAAGAAGTTGCTCGAAGCTGGATTCATCCGAGAAGTTTTCCATCCAAAATGGCTGGCAAACCCAGTCGTTGTGCCCAAGGCCGGCGGGAAGCTTCGTATGTGTATTGACTACACAACACTAAATAAGGCATGTCCAAAAGATCCATTCCCACTACCTAGAATAGATCAGATAGTGGATTCCACCTCCGAGTGTGAATTACTGTGTTTCCTAGACGCATATTCTGGGTATCATCAAATTAGAATGTCTAGGGAGGATGAAGAGCATACCTCTTTCATCACAGTAGATGGATTGTACTGTTATACAACCATGCCATTTGGTCTCAAGAATGCAGCTTCAACCTTTGTACGAGCTATGTACAAAACCTTTGAAGAACTCATTAGAGACATAGTGGAAGTGTACGTCGATGACATCGTGGTCAAGGTTAAAAACAAGGAGTCACTCCTTGACACCTTGCATGCCGTCTTTGATAAGCTGCGGGTCACCCGCACAAAGCTAAACCCAGACAAGTGTGTCTTCGGTGTTAGCTCCAGAAAACTTCTTGGTTTCCTAGTAAGTCATCGGGGCATAGAAGCTAATCGGGCGAAGATCAAAGCCATTGAAGACATGCGGCCACCAGCCCACATCAAAGATGTCCAAAAGCTGACTGGATGTCTAGCAGCCCTCAGCCGGTTCATTTCAAGACTGGCGGAACGGACACTCCCATTCTTCAAGTTATTGAGGAAGTCCGGACCATTCCAATGGTCTGAAGAAGCAGAAAAGGCATTCCAGGAGCTAAAACAGTTCCTCACCACCCTACCAACTCTGGTAGCTCCGAACCCTGGTGAGCCTTTGCTGCTTTACATTTCAGCTACTGACGAAGTCGTCAGTATGGTACTGGTGGCGGAGAGACCAGAACCATCTCATACTCAGGAATCCAGACTCCTTCGGGAGGGTCCGGAGGTTCCTGAAAGCAAGTCTGGGTCCCAGCTCCCAGACTTGATTCCACAAGAAGTCACTTTAGAAGACCCAGACCCCTCCGGGAGGGTCCAGGTCACTTCTGAAGAAGCTCCGGGTCCCTCCAGCCAGGACCCGGAGGTCCCCGAAGAAGGTCCGGATCCCTCAGAGAGGATCCGGGTCAATGAAGAGGAAGCTCCGGGCCCCTCCGGGAGAGTCCGGACCGTTCAGCGCCCAATGTACTTCATCAGTGAAGTACTTCATGATGCCAAGACTCGATACCTAGAGGTGCATAAGCTGCTCTATGCAGTTCTTATTGCCTCCAGAAAGCTTCGCCATTACTTCCAAGCTCACAAAATCTCAGTGGTGACTTCTTACCCACTTCGAGCAATCTTGCATAATCCCAATTCAACTGGGAATATTGCAAAGTGGGCAGCGGAATTGGCCAAATTTGATCTCGAATTCATTTCAAGGCAAGCAATCAAGAGTCAAGCATTGGCAGACTTCGTGGCAGAATGGACTCCCTCTCCATAGAACCCTGGGGGCCCCAGTGAGCAGAAGCTGGAACACAAAGCTCCGGTCTTCACCGAGCCTCACTGGACCCTCTACTTCGACGGCTCCATGCAAAAGCCGGGGGTTGGAGTGGGAGTCCTTCTCCTCGCACCAATCGGGGAGAAGGTAAAATACATGGTACACCTTGACTTCAAGGCGACCAACAACATGGCGGAGTACGAAGCACTCATCTACGGACTAAAGGTGGCACTGTCATACGGTGTCAAGCAGCTATTGGTCAAGGGAGATTCACAACTCATCATTAAGCAAGTGAAGGGTGAATGCTCCTGTAACAACCTCCAGCTAGCTGCTTACCTCCTTGAAATCCAGAGGCTTCAAAAAGACTTCGAAGTCCTAGATCTCCACCATGTCCAGCGTGCCCACAACGCTGAAGCTGATGAAATCTTGACAAAAACGTCAACCGGAGCTCCGGCTCCTGACAGAATTTTTGTCCGGAGGTTGTCAAAACCCACAGCTCAGCCTGCCGAACTGAGCGAAGGGGGTGAGATTAGCACCCCGAAGCTGACGGTCCCGATGGCCCTGTTACCATGGCAGCCATCAAGGGTCATAGGTGCTGCCGGTAGCTCCGAGCAACCCAGCATGCAAGGCTCAAATGCTCAAGTTAGTTCCGATGCATGGATCTCGGAGATCCGGAACTACTTGAAAGACAACATCCTTCCTGACGATGATGTATGCGCTGACCGGGTAGTCAGATTGGCTAAAAGATACACGTTGGTAGAAGGGGATCTCGACCAGCGCGGTGCCAACGGCATCCTAATGCGGTGCATCACAAGGGAAGAAGGCTGCGAGCTCCTCGCAGAAATCCATGGAGGCGAGTGTGGGAACCACGCGTCTTCCTGCACGCTGGTTGGTAAAGCCTTTCGGTATGGCTTCTACTGGCCTACAGCACTCCAGGATGCAACTGAGCTGGTGAAGAAATGCAAAGCATGTCAATTTCATGCAAAGCAAATTCACACACCGGCTCAACCTCTACAAATGATACCCCCCACATGGCCCTTCGCTGTGTGGGGGACAGACATCTTGGGACCTTTCCCAAGAGCCGTCGGAGGTTACAAGTTCCTGTACGTCGCCATTGACAAGTTCACCAAGTGGCCGGAAGCAACTCCAGTTGTGACAATCAACAAGCAGTCTGCTATCAACTTCTTGCAGTCCATTGTATGCAGATTTGGAGTCCCAAACAAAATCATCAATGATAATGGGACCCAATTCACAAGCTCTGCATTTCAAGGGTATTGCAAAGACCTCGGCATTCAACTTTGCTACGCCTCCGTAGCTCACCCGGCAAGCAATGGCCAGGTCGAGAGAGCAAATGCTGAAGTCCTTAAAGGACTTAAAATGCGCACCTATGAGCACTTGAAAAAACATGGAGCCAACTGGATTGAAGAGCTTCCGCCCACTCTATGGGCCAACAGGACAACACCAAACCGGTCAACTGGAGAGACACCCTTCTTCCTGGTGTACGGAGCTGAAGCAATCCTTCCTCCGGAAATCACCTTGGGGTCACTCCGGGTCCGGACCTTCGACGAAGCCACGCACGACCAGTTCCGGCGTGAAGACCTAGACCTCCTCGAGGAGGGAAGGTGCCAAGCAGCTGTTCGGAATGCCCGATACCGCCAAGCACTTCGGCGCTATCATCAGTGGCATGTACACAACCGACAGCTCGAGGAAGGCGATCTGGTGCTACGGAGAATACAATCCAGAGAAGGGTTAAACAAACTCTCCCCCAACTGGGAAGGACCCTTCTGAGTGATTAAAGTATCTCGTCCCAGAAGCGTTCGCTTGGCAACTGAGGATGGGACACCTCTCCCAAATCCTTGGAACATTGAGCACCTCCGTAAGTTCTACACCTAATATCACGGAGGTGAGTCTGTAGTAACTTGAGGTGTATGTTATAGAGTCATTGTACAAAGTCGGGTAGTTCCTCCGGGAGAACAGCCGGACCTTTCCCGGAAGGTCCGCAAAGTTCATGCAACGCTTGTCACAGTCTCAGGACTAAAAGTGTGGCTAGCTACCCTGGGTCAAACTAGAAATGAAACACGCTTAGCCTGGTTCCATACCCTAAGAGTGTACTTGTTTCCCCTGTACCCCGGACCTATAATGAAAGACATCTTCATGTGAAACAGACTCGACATGCATTTACTTTGTACAGGATTAACATTTTTATTTTTCTCTTTCTTGTCTATAACAAAGACGTGCAATTCTTAAGAAATTTTAGTTCGACTGGTTCATATACAATTCGAGCTGTATTGTCGATTCTTCTGGATTCAAATATTGTTCATGGCCCACTCGCCTGAATGCCGCCAAGCCAATCTAGGGCCGGAGTGTGCTATCGACTTAGCCTGGTCAAGCACCCTAAGTACGCCACTCTACCTACACCCCGGCAGGCCGAAGTAAGGCGGGTCCAAGTACAATTGGATCCGGAAGAAAGAAGGCAATGCGTTCGGTCGCATTCAGCACCATATTTGACCTAATATTTTCTTGAGAATCGTAAGTCACGACGAAGTTATAGACAAGGAGCGAATTTTACTATTTTTCTTGGCTTCAGTGTGCAGGAAAAATAAAGAATCCATGTTGATGGAAAAAAGCCGGAGCTAACGAAGCTCCGACTCCCCTTAGGTGGCTTGTAATCGATGTTAAACATTGAAAACGAGCATCACCGGAGCAACCAAGCTCCGGTAAAGCTAGGGGGGCCAGCCGTCGATGCCAAATAAAAGATGGTGAGAAGACGCCACAAACGGAGTCTGCTGCCGACAAACTACGTGTTGGCAAAGGTCACTGCCGGAGCTACTAGCTCCGACACCCCGGAGGGCTAACTATCGATGCTCTACGCGTTGATAGGGACTATTGTCGGAGCTACTAGGCTCCTACGATAGACAATGCCGCAGGTTCTAAGCTCCAACAACCTCAGGGGGCCTTCACTATCGAAGACTTCGGACCTACACTCTACAAGTTCGAAGAAAATGAGTCTTCAACAAAACACAATATCCTCTTGGTACATGTTCACAATCAAATTGTGTACACCTACCAGGGGGCCAAGTGAAGACAAAAGTGTTGAAGACAAAAAATGAAATTCACAAAAATTTGGGGATTTCATTCATCTAGAGACAAGGGATTACAAAATTGAGGAAGAAAAAGAGAGAATACAAGTGGGAGCTACAGAGATGGTCCTAGACCCTATGGAAGAACTGGGCGACCTTCTGAGCAACCTCCGACACATTGGCTCGGGTGGCTTCAGCTTCTCCTTCAACGGGACCTTCAAGCACCGGGTCCAGAGGGAATTGGGGATTCCGGCTGGTGTAGCACGTCAGCACATACTCTGCGACGCTCTTCGCCAGGGATTACCCCTCAACCTCCAATTGGTCCGCGATGACGTCGCCCACCTTGGAGAGTTTGCTGCCTGCCGAGCTCAACGCCTGCAACGCCAGGTCTGGCTCCGGCTCCGGACCATCTGGACGCACGGGACTGAAGCCCATCGGTGTCAGCGCGTCGTTGGCTTTGCTCAGGAACTCCCAAACCTATAAAGAGTCCTCAGCCCTCAAGCCCTTCAATTCTTCCAAGGATCTTCTGGCTGCCGCCAGTTCAGAATTCTCGTGAGCGAGGCGCTCGACCTCTTTGGCATTTTGCTGAATCTTTTCAGCAACCTACTTCTCGAGTTTTCCGAGCTCCTCCTCCCGGAGATAGATTTTGTTCCAGCGGTCAACCAGGTCCTTCTCCCTGCCCCTCACTTTCTTCTCCCTGGCAGCGATGTCACACTCTTGCTCGTAGAGTTCCTGCCCCCGCACCCAGGCCTTCTCCTCCTCCTCAGCGCAATGCTCTTCCAATTTCTTGGCGTGCTCCTCGAGGCCCTTGTCAGCCAGAGCAACCTTTTCAGTGAGCTCCCCCTCCCTCTTTAGGATGTCATCCCGCAGCTCAAGGAGTTTCTGCTCTTCATCTTCGATCCTCTTCTACCTCTCCTCAAGTGCCTCCCGACGCTTGATGAGAGTAGTGTTAATGGCTTCCAGCCTTTCTTGGCGTTCATCAGCCGCACTATTAGCTGCTTTGGTCTGCTCATAAACGGCCCGTGATTGAGCGTCGAGGGCGCGAGTCATGCTCTCCCTGTCATCCAATAATTTTCCCCAGTATTCCAGGCGGACCTTCTCCCGCTTAATCCACTCTTTGTCATCTGCTAGCCTCGACTGCGCCAGCTTGGTCTCGAAGTAGAGCCGGTTACGCCACCACCTAAGGTTTTGGCGCTCCTCTTCAAGAGCCTTGCTGTCGTGGAAGAATGCCAGCTGCACTTGACACATACTGGAGCAGACATTGTCAATAGACAATGACAACGGGATAGGTTCCGGACCTGCTGGGGTCTCCTCTGCTAGTTCCAGCGGGTTTTCAGTTACAAAAATTGGGTCCCACTCCACAAGAGTGGTCCCCTGAGCCTCTATGGCACTAGGGCCGTCCTCCGGGATGGCCTCAGTCGCCATTGAGGAAGGTCCCGCTGATGAAGTTCCAACCTCTGGAAGTGGTTCCAAAGGACCAGCCGCCAGATCTTTGTTCGCCCCCTCAGGCAGGGGGCCAGCAACTTCATCTGGGCACTCCGGCTCAGCCGCGGGTACCTCCGGCGTCGTCACTCCCGGAGCAGGGGCTGCTTCTGGCTCCGGCCTGGGCACCTCCTCTATTGAGGGCTCGAGCACTGACGCCTCCGCAACGACCGGCTTGGGCACCGAAAGACCTTCAACAACAGTCGGCCCTGCGTCCGGAGCTTCAACGGCAACCGACTTGGGAACCGAAAGGTCTTCAACATCAATCGGCCCTGCGGCCGGAGCTCCAACAAAGACCGGCTCTGTGGCCGGTGCTTCAGAGGTAGCCGGGCCAACCGCCAGAACTTCCTCAACATCCGGCGCGCACGCCAGGACTGCAATTACCTCCAGCTCAATCGCCGGGGCTTCGACAATTTCCGGCTCTGGGGCAGGAATTACTACTTCCTCTGGCTCAACGGCCCGAGCTTCCATCATCTCTGCACCAGGACCCGGAGCTTCAATCTCCGGGGCAGGTGCCGCTGGCGCATCTTCTCCCCCGCGGTCCGGCGCTACCACGGGAGTCTCGGGGGATGAGTCGAGGTCCATGACCACGACAGCTGGCGCCGGAGCTGTCGCAGCTTCAGCTACCACTTGGGGCGGCACCGGGACAGGAGCAGGAGCTTCCGCCCTCACAGCTCCAGCTGCTGTGGCTGAGGGTGGAGCCTCACTCCTCTTCTTGAGAACGCTGCAGATGATGGATGAAGAAACTTAAAAAACAGTTACTTCAATAAAACAACTGTCTGAGGTAAAAATTAAAAATTACCTCAGAAAGCTTCCGCACCAGCTTGCGCGGAACCTTTTTCCCGGGCGTTCTGCGCTGACCATAGCCGCCTCCGGCGTGGAAGCTCCAGAAGGCCCCCCGGAACTCGTTGCAGCCACGGGCATTTCCCTAGTCAAGGCCCCCCTCGATCAGGAAGGACCTCCGGACCTAGAGGCCTCAACCGGCCCTGGTGCTGGAGTCGCATGCCCGGAGCTAGCACCCCGGGAGGACGCCGCTGCGGGTACAATCACCGCAGTTGTAGAAGACATCCCCCTCCGGGGAGAAGGAGCTGATGCAGATGTGGCAGGCCTGATGGACCTTCCGTCGGCATGCTGCACCTTCCTCTTCCGGCTCAAGGGTTCGTCTACCGGCTCCTTGCCCTTGCCTACGATTTCGATCCTTTGCTTTGGGGTAGGGTCGGAGCCACCTTCGGAAGCCCCAGGGATCACCACCCTGGAGGTCGATCTTCTCTCGACGACACCAAGGTCGTCAAGCACATGCATCTTCCGCCGGAGCTCCCTGCCGAACTCTACTTCCACGTTCAGAGGGAGAAAAGCTGATGGCGGAGTCAAGTCGTCACCCGCGACGTCGATGCTGTGCTGGAACTTCTCGAGATGAAACTCCAAGGTTGTCCCCGCCATGTTGTACTTCAGCCTGGTCTCGACCCGGTCGTCGTCCATCACACTGTTGAGGGCCCAAGCGAGTTTTTCTCTCCTCTTCAGCGGTGCCCACCTGTTGACCAGGAAGTTGCAAAACACCGCCTGAGGAGTCAATCCTCCCTCCACGCATTGGCGTATCCTGGTCAGAGCAGGGTTGAAGGCATCCGACAGCACCGGAGCTTCACTCCAAACTGTAGTGTCGATGTTGGGGAGGCCTTCGGGCAGCTCCAGCTTCTCGTGCTCCTCCACCCGGATGACTATCCAGTCCTTCTTCCAATCATCCCACTTTCCAGAGGGAAACGACCAGAGGTACTTGAATGGGCACTTCTTGCGCTTCACGAAGTAGTAGAAGCCAAGGTACTCATTACTCCTACCGGTGGTATGGACGGTGAAGAAGGTCCGGAAGAGTTCAATGCAGGGGGGATGCCCACCCACATCTCACAGAAGTGTACGAAGACGGACACAAGAAGAATGGAGTGGGGGCCAAGGTGGTACAACTGCAGACCATAGAAGTCTAGCAGCATCAAGAAAAAGGAGGAAAAAGCTGGGGTCAACCCCACCATGGCGTACGAAGAGAAGTACACCATTTCACCGGCATGCTCCTTCTCAAACGGGAGCTCTCCCCCGGCGCAGACCAGGCGGTTGAAGAAGTCCGGGGACCATCCCATGAGGGCCCGAACCTTCTTCAGGTCACCGGTCTTCAAACGGCTCTCGCGAAGACCCAAATCCATCGCGGCACAACAAGGCAAGAGAGGAAAAGCGAGCACAAGTTGGGAGTTTGAGTGCAAGATCAGATGAGAGGCGTAAAGAACCCCAGACGGTGCGTGCTTTCCCTCTTAAGTAAGCCCTCGCAACGCTTAAATGGAAACCGCAAGGAAGTCGAAGATACTACTCAAAAATTCCACCCAGCCGAAGACAAGAAGGCCCGGGACCACTTGGACGATCAAGTCGAGGTTCTTACCCAAGCGAACGGTTGTCATCACGAGGCGGGAAGCCCGAAGGCAGCGGCCTGATAAGGCGCGCGGAACCGATACGATTTTCGTATCGTGAACTGGCAACCTTCAATTGCGTGAGATCCGCACGCCAAATATCTCACTTGCCGCACACGGGATACGCCACGCGGCGAAGATTTAACTCCCAACTATCGCCAACAGTACATCTGAAGACCTTTGAAGACTCAGTTCAAAAGTCAAAAGATGGACCCACCTCCGGTGGAATGACTTCACCCAAGGAGTCTTCCCCAGAGGTGGGCCCAGGGGGCCACTGTCGGTACTCTGGGTACCGTATACCCTTTGGGATTGCAAAGATCTCAAGGGAATATCATCTACTCGATCTGAAGACCTTCGGAGGCCCACATGTCAGACATAACCGGACCCGCTTCTTCAACTTGGTTAGTCCCAGGGTCACCACGTGTACTATCAAACCGGAGCTACCGCCCATAAGGAGGAAGATCCGGGCTATGTACCATAGCGGCACCACCGGGCTTAACCCCAGACCGAGGGAAGCACCGGAACTGACACGTGTCAGGTAGCTCCGGACCTATCTGTTCCCCACAGTATGCTCCGGAGCTGCCACATATCCAACCGACAGATCTTCAGCCTCTAACCTCCGGAGGACTCCACAACGGCTCCGGATCTTCAAAGAGGAATCAAAGACTTCAAGACCCGATTAAGTGTCATTAATACTATATTAATGACACTCGATCGAACGACCTTAATTACCAGTAACGGTGCTGTCAAAGCCCATAACTCGGTTATTAAGGGCAATTAAACGTGTTGAATGTGTATCAATATCAGTAACTGCAAGGGCCACATGTCGGGCCAGTGTAACTTGTAACGGCCTGCCCTTGTACTATAAAAGGACAGACCAACGATACATAGGACACACTCTGAACACACACGGACTACGTGCTCACCCTACACTCTCAACTCACGTTGAGCTCATACAACCAATACAACACCAACACATCCCGTGGAGTAGGGTATTACGCTCAGGCGGCCCGAACCACGTAAATCTTCGTGTCCCTCGTGTCATTTATACTTCACCTTCTTGAATCTCCGCGCGCCCACACCGAACCTCAAACTCCTCTAACACTTTAGTAGTGTCGGGAGATCTGCGGATCAAAACCACCGATAGAACTAATGCAGCGGAAATAAACTAAATAGAGCAAACTATACAGCTAAGCAAATAGGGTAGCGTAGCTCCAATCAACACCACATGCAAAGCTGACAGTAGACACGACCTAGAACTCCGCATTATCATCGTTATACTCCCAATCCTGACCTGCAACTGTTGGTGGGGAAATTGGAAGGGTGAGTTCATGTCGTACTCAGCAAGTGTGGAAAGCATGACAAGTAGCCGATTCAAATGACGAATATAACAAAGGCTAAGTGCTGAAAAGTACATTAAAACATTTGAAAAGCATTACATTATATGAATGTGAAGTAAACCCATCATGAACCATGTAGTTACTATAATACCAGACAATACCTTATTATCATCATCCATATACCATTAACCATGTTTAATGCCATAAATCATAATACCACCCCATAACCAATACCAAAATCCCTCTAATCATGTAGGTCATCCAGGTGCTTTAACCAGGAGCACGACTATCATGATAGTTTTAATACTCTGCAGAGTTTGTACCACTTTACCCACATGTTTGTGATTTCATCACCCATCGGCAACTAGAGAACCTCTCTTTTGCCAATTACACTTCCTTAGGTGTATGGCCAAGAGATCACAAAATAGCCTTTACAAAGGGACTACTAGAATGTACGGACCCATTGAGGTTTCACCGGTGGCGATGTCTCCAACTGAGCACATCTTCAACCAAGGGCCCCCTCTTGTGCCATTCGGATCCCAGGGAGTCCCGCCTCAAATCCAAACCCAATCCGACTCCCCTTCCCCGGTGCGCCAAATGATGCAATACTAGCAATACCCTAATTAATCAGCTACGCCACACCCATACTTGGCCTCGTGGCGGCACTGTAGTCTTAGCTTGTTCACGCATGAACCGGTCCTTAGATCTAAAGCAAGCAAACCACCATAATATCCAACCCATCCACATACCATGCTTGCTTAGATCACCCATTACCATATCATATTGACCAGTTCATATTAATCATAATCTCATTAATGCATAATTTAATGGTATAATTGTTTTCCCATCCTAATTAATTAAGTGAAGCAAAAAGGTGAAAATCCCTTCCCGACTCTCTCCTATATATTCCAAGTAACAAGGGTGGTTAAACAAAGCCAGTAAACTTCCTATCATAGGATTCCCATCAAATTGACACAAGCATACAATTTTGGAAACAAAACATTTATCTTAATAACAGGATCAATATGTTCAAGGACACTTGTCTTGCTCTTGGGCTTGATTGGGGTCAAAGTCTTCAAATTCCTAGTACTGGAGGTCCTCCACAACACTCTCTAGCGCAGATCCGTCTAAACCGTGCAATGAACATACGAGACAAGAATTACAATCAATAAATACACACATATTACTCAATATGTCATGACATGCATGATTAATGCAAATGCGAAGTAAAAATAGTTAATGAGTTGTTAATGACATTTACTATATAGTTCTAATAGTTTTTAACAAGTTTGGACATGTTTGGAATTAATTCAGCGGGAAACATACAACAAAATCGGACTAGTCCACCCGTCGCAGGAACAACAAACTAGGGTTTTCTAGATCGACTGAATTTTAAGAAATGGGGTTGAATTCACGTGAGAAAAATGAAGTATAAGGATACCAGGTGTTTAGAACTCCAATGAATCAAGGGCTTTGGAGGCAACACTTGGATCTTGACGATCTACGGTTGATGAAGAAAAATTGATGGTGAATTGTTGATGAAGAACAAAAACTTGATGGATATCTTGATCCTCTTTTGTTTCCAACTCTTCTTCTTCTTTTTCGGGATCTCCTTCTCCCTCTTTGATGGTGGCTCTCCACGAACTAGGGTTTGTGGACTTTCAATTGAGGCAAAAGGATGTAAAGTCAAGGGGTGGGGTTGTTTATATAGAGGTGGAGGGCTAGGGTTTGATGGATTTCGAGTTTGGGGTGGGTGGAGGCCGGTGTGGGATCCCACATGGGATCCAAAAAGTGTTATACACAACGTCCTTAGGACCACTTAAAGCAAAACCCAAAAACACGTTGTGGAACAAAAGATCAACTGGGAATCATGATTTACTAAACAAGTCCGCAAGAGGCCGGACTAGTCCGCAGGAGGCCAGACTAGTCTGAAGTTAGTCAGAGAGATATCAGACAAGTCTAGACTGGACATTGGATAAGTCCAAACTTAGTCAAAGGAAAAATAGACAAGTCTGACCAAAACCGGACAAGTCCGATTTTAGTTAGAGGGAAAACGAACAAGTCCGCTAGATGTCGGACAAGTTGGGAAAAGTCTAGGGACTTGGCGAAATTTCAAGAAATTAGGATGATCGGACTAGTCCGCAATGGACCGAACAAGTCCAAATCTGTACAAAGGCAAAAACCGGAATAGTCTACACGAAAACGGACATGTCCGATGGAGGCCAGAGAGAAATCAGACTAGTCTGCACTTCTCAGAACTTTTGAGTGCGGTTTTGCTTCTAATTCATTTTAAACTTATTTATTTTTATGTGGATTAATGTTAAACATGTATTTGAACTTATGCAATACATTATGCATGAAAATGAGGGTGTTACAAACCTACCCCCCCCCCCCCCCCCTTAAAATGAATCTCGCCCTCGAGATTCATCGCAAAAGAGAAAAGATAGGGAAATTCCTTCTTGAGATCATCCTCCAACTCCCAAGTTGCCTCTGATTTTTCATGATGCTTCCATTGTACTTTGCACCATCGAATAACCTTGTTCCTTGTGACTCTCTCTTTGGTTTCCAAGATTTTAATCGGTTGCTCGGCATAAGCCAAATCCGCCTCTAGTTCTAACTCTTCCATTGGAACTTTTTCTTCCGGTATCCTCAAGCACTTCTTGAGCTGGGAAACATGAAACACATCGTGAACATTTGATAAGTGAGCTGGCATATCCAACTTATATGCTAGTTCTCCTCTTTTGTCCAAAATCTTGAATGGTCCAATATACCGAGGTGCTAGCTTTCCTCTGATATTAAACATCTTATGATCTCTCATTGGTGACACCTTGAGGTAAATAAAATCTCCCACTTCAATGGCTATTTTCCTTCTCCTATTATCCGCATAGCCTTTTTGCCTTGATTGAGCAGCTCTCAAATTTTCGCGAATAATCTGAACTTGTTTATCAGCTTCCTACAGTATGTCAGGTCCAAACACTTGATTCTCTTTTGTCTCATTCCAGAACAAAGGTGTCATACACTTCCTCCCATAAAGTGCTTCATATGATGACATTTCAAACTTGCTTGGTAACTATTGTTGTACGAGAATTCCGCATACGACAAGCTCTTGTCCCAACTTCTTCCATGCTTCAAGGCACAAGCTCTTGACATGTCCTCCAAAATCTGATTGGTCCTCTCAGTTTGAGGGTGATATGCTGAGCTAAAATTCAACCTTGCCCCCAATGCTTCATGCAATTTCTGCCAAAACCTGGAGGTAAATTGAGAACCTCTATCCAAGAGTATCTTCTTTGGTACTCCATGTCGACACACAATGTGCTCCATATATAACTCTGCTAGCTTTGCAATGGTCTAGGTGGTATTGATAGGAATAAAATGAGCTGACTTGGTTAACCTATCCACGATTACCCAAATTGAGTCATAATCAGACTGGGTACACGGTAAACCAACTATGAAGTCCGTGCCGATTTCTTCCCACTTCCATTCTGGAATCTTCAATGGCTGCAATAATCCAGCTGGCCTTTGATGTTCAGCTTTAACTCGCTGGCACACAACGCCACATATTCGGATATGTCCTTTTTCATGCTAGACCACCAATAACATGTCTTCAAGTCTTTGTACATCTTTGTACAACTGAGATGAATTGAGTATGGCGAGTCATGTGCCTCTTTTAGTATTGTCTCCCGAATATGCTTCACATTAGGCACGACTATCCTTTTTCCAAGCCATAAGGTACCATGATCATCCTCATCAAACCTGAACTCTCTCCCTTCCTGGGTTATTTTCTTGATCTCTTGGATTTCCTCATCCTTGGTCTGACCTTCTCGAATCTCTTGCTCCAAGGTCGGATCTAACTCCATTATCCCATCTCATTTACAAATCCGAGATTATACCGTTCAAACTCCTTACATAACTTGGATGGCAATTCTCGAACCGTGAGCTGGTGACTTACTCCTTTCCAACTCAAAGTATCGGCCACTACATTAGCCTTCTCTGGATGATAGTTGATTCCTACATCATAATCTTTGATGAGCTCCAACCATCTTTGTTGTCTCAAATTCAGGTCCATTTGTGTGAAAATATACTTAAGACTCTTATGATCCGTATAAATTTCACACCTATGTCCAATGATATAATGTCTCCAAATCTTAAATGCATGTACCATAGCTGCAAGTTCCAAATCATGTGTTGGATAATTATGCTCATGTTTCTTCAAGTGTCTCGATGCGTATGCAACCACTTGACCTTCTTGCATCAATACACATCCAAGTCCTTCTCTTGATGCATCAGAATAAATGTCAAGACTCTTGCTCACGTCCGGCAATATCGAAACTTGGGCTGTTGTTAACCTTTTCTTCAACTCCTCAAAGCTTTCTTGACAAGCTTGAGTCCATTGGAAAGCCTTCTCCCACATTAGCAACTCTGTCATGTGCTTGGCTATCTTGGAAAAGTCCTTGATGAATCGACGGTAATATCCAACCATTCCAAGAAAACTCTGGATCTCCTTTACATTCTGTGGGGTTTCCCATTTCAACACATCCCTCACTTTTTCGGTGTCAACCGATAATTCTCCTCCCAATATGATATGACCAAAAAATGACATCTCTTTCAGCCAAAACTGGCACTTGCTGAACTTGGCATAAAATTGATGCTCCCTCAATTTCTGCAATGCGAGCCTCAAGTGTTCCTCATGCTCATCTTCGCTTCTCAAGTAGATCATAATGTCATCAATGAACACCACTACAAATTTATCCAAGTACTCCATGAAGACCTTATTCATGAGGTACATAAAGTATACATGTGCATTTGTCAATCCAAAATACATCACGGTGTACTCATAAGATCCATACAGTGTCCGAAAAGCTGTTTTGGATATGTCCGATGGTCTAATCTTCATTTGAAAGTATCCCAACCTCAAACCAATCTTGGAGAAAACACAAGCACCCTTCATCTGATCAACCAAACCTCTATGCAGGGCAAAGTATACTTGTTCTTGATGGTCACCTCATTGAGAGCTCAGTAGTCCACACACATCCTTTGGGATCCATCCTTCTTGTCCACGAAAAGAACGGGCGCTCCCCAAGGTGAAGAGCTTGGGCGAATAAAAACCATTCTCTAGTTGCTCTTGAATCTGCTTCTTGAGCTCCGCTAACTCCTTAGGAGGCATCCTATATGGCCGCTTAGCTATAGGTGCAGTTCCAGGTATTAATTCAATAACAAACTCAATGTCGCGATCAGGTGGCATACCTGGCAACTCGTCCGGAAACACATCCATGAATTCACACACCACCAGAGTCTCCTCAACTGCGGCACCGTCCATGTGGTTCAGCTCCAATTGCTTCGGTGCGTGTTGAGATGCTTCAAATTCTACGGTTATCCCTTCCTCATTAGTCAGCTTCATCATCTTTGCGGCACATTCAATAACTCCATTGTGCTTCCTCAACCAGTCCATACCAAGTATAATGTCCAATCCTTGAGAATCAAAGACAATGAGGTTGGCAAAGAATTCTACCCCCTTATATAAGGCTTAC
Source organism: Tuctoria greenei (assembly GCA_036927565.1). Taxonomy (NCBI): domain Eukaryota; kingdom Viridiplantae; phylum Streptophyta; class Magnoliopsida; order Poales; family Poaceae; genus Tuctoria; species Tuctoria greenei. Next base: position 156,129,138 of record JAYESD010000006.1, read on the forward strand.
TTTTGTACATACTATATTTGTCCTCATCTCTCCTCCAGGAGACTTAACCAACAAGGTATATTTCATATGAGAGATAGGCAAACTATACTTGGAACATATTTTTATGCAATGAGTGAATGCGATGCTCCAGATTCAAATAACAAGTCGCCGGGTTGGAGTTTGCGAGAAACATACCAATCACCACGTCATCTGCTTGTTGCGCTTCCTCCGTAGAGACATGGTTCACATTGCCACGAGCAAAACTCTGCTGTCCACGGTTCCCTTGCGGCTGTCCCCCATTGGTCTTGGGTTTTGTCTTTGAGCATTGCTTCCTTGACCAAGACCTGACTTAGGACATTGATGTGCAGAGTGCCCCGCTTCTCCACAAGTATAGCACTTCCTTGCTGCACCAGAATTATTTAGACGAGCTTGATTTTGAACATTTGCACCAGGAAAATTGGCACGAGGTGCATAAGGCATTGGAGGCCTAGGTGCTTGCATAATAGGGCGATGCTGCACAAACTGAGCTGGGCACGGTGCATATCCAGGGCGCTATACAGGAGTAGAAGAGCTGTTATAAGGCGCATTGGGTGGTGCAAAGCGAGAGCACACATTACTCCCTTGTTGCTGTCCTTGATATGGCGCCTTCCTCTTGTTGTCTTCCTCCATCTCATGGACCTTGTTGTCAACCACAATTTCTTTGTCCACTAGCTTCTGGAAGTTGGCATAATCAAAATTCAGCAATTGTACCTGGATCTCATTGTTCAAGCCCCTCATGAACAAGTATTGTCTCCAGCTGTCCCGGCTCATGTCCTCAGGCGCATATCTTGAGAGTTGAGTGAATTTATTGAGATATTCATCCACACTCGATCTTCCTTGCCTCAAGTTCTCAAACTCTTGTCTCTTCAAGATCATAACACCCTCGGGCACATAATGAGAATGAAAGCTATCCTTGAATTCAGCCCAAGTAATCCTCTCATGGTTCTCATGGGCGTTGCATAGCGAATCCCACCAATTGGTAGCTGCTCCAACAAGTTGATGAGACGCAAATAACACCTTCTCTCGGTAACTGCATTGGACTATTGCGAGTTTCTCCTCCACGGACTTGAGCCAATCATCGGCATCCATAGGGTCAGCAGCTTGAGCAAAAGTCGGCATCCTGGCCCTCATGAACTCTCCAATCGGTTATGAGGAGGCGGGGGTGGCGGTGGAGGCATGTGAGGCTGATGGTTGTTGTTGCAAGCCTGCAACTGTCCTATAGTCTGTATCATGGTCTGCATGAGCTGATTTTGCATAGCCAATAGCTGCTCAATATTGATAGCTCCCTGGGCATGTCCTTGTCCATTGTTGTTTTGAGGTGCTCCATTGTTCTCCTCCTCATCATTGCCATCCCTCTTGTTGCGAGTCCTCACCATCTGAAGAAAAGCAAGAGACAAGAATTTAGAAAACGTCCCCAACTATATGCATCAAGGGATATGAAACTAAGCAACTAACTATACTAGCCTATATGGACATGGCAAAGCTAAAGCATCCCAAAATCCTCTACTAAGCACACAAACAACAAAACTTAGCAAACAACACACCAAGCAAAAACACATCGATTCCTTAGTGCTCCTATGTGCTCTAAAGTGTTCATTCTATCTAGGCTGCGTCCTACGGTCAACCTGTGGCTCTGATACCAATTTGTGACACCCGGTTCCGAAAATGTACCAAGTGAACAAATATGTGTGCCCAGGGCGTTCAACACACATACACGAGTGCATTCACAAAGGATATACAGAAAATTACCACAAAATAAGATTAATTAAGCACTTTTATTACATAATTCAGAATATCCTCGAATACAAGCTCTAATGAATATTAATGACAAGTTTGAACTAATGCAGCAGAAATAAACTAAATAGAGCAAACTATGCAGCTAAGCAAATAGGGTAGCGTAGCTCCAATCATCAACACATGCAAAGCTGACGGCAGACACGACCCAGAACTCCGCATTATCATCGTTATACTCCCAATCCTGAACTGCAACTGTTGGTGGGGAAATTGCAAGAGTGAGTACATGTCGTACTCAGCAAGTGCGGAAAGCATGACATTTAGCTGATTCAAATGGCGAATATAACAAAGGCTAAGTGCTGAAAAGTACATTAAAACATTTGAAAAGCATTAAATTATATGTATGTGAAGTAAACCCATCATAAACCATGTAGTTACCATAATACCAGACCATACTTCATTACCATCATCCATATACCATTAACCATGTTTAATTCCATAAATCATAATACCATCCCATAACCAATATCGAAATCCCTCTAATCATGTAGGTCATCCAGGTGTTCTTAACCGGGAGCACGACTAACATGATAGTTTTAATACTTTGCAGAGTTTGTACCACTTTACCCACATGTTTGTGATTTCATCACCCGTCGGTGACTAGAGAACCTCCCTTATGCCAATTACACTTTCATAGGTGTATTGCCAAGAGAACACAAAATAGCCTTTACAAAGGGACTACTAGCATGTACGGACCCACTGAGGTTTCACCGCAGGCGATGCCTCCAACTGAGCACATCTTCAACCAAGGGCCCCCTCTTGTGCCATTCGGATGCCAGGGAGTCCCGCCTAAAATCCAAACCCAATCCGACTCCCCTTCCCAGGTGCGCCAAATGATCCATGCAATACTAGCAATACCCTAATTAATCAGCTATGCCGCACCCATAGTTGGCCTCGTGGTGACACTGTAGTCCTGACTTATTCTTGCATGAACCGGTCCTTAGATCTAAAGCAAGCAAACCACCATAACATCCAACCCATTCACATACCATGCTGTCTTTGATCACCTAGTACCATATCATATTGACCAGTTCATATTAACCTTAATCTCATTAATGCATAATTAAATCGTATAGTTGTTTTCCCATCCCAATTAATTAAGCGAAGCAAAAAGGTAAAAAGCCCTTTCCAACTCTCTCCCATATATTCCAAGTAACAAGGGTTGCTAAACAAAGCTAGTAAACTTCCTATCATAGGATTCCCATCAAATTGACACAAGCATGCAGTTTTGAAAACAAAACATTTATCTTAAAAATAGGATCAATATGTTCAAGGACACTTGCCTTGCTATTTGCCTTGATTGGGGTCAAAGTCTTCAAATTCCTGGTACAGAAGGTCCTCCGTAGCACTCTCTAGCGCAAATCTGTCTAAACCATGCAACGAACATACAAGACAAGAATTACAATCAATAAATGCACATATCTTACTCAATATGTCATGACATGCATGATTAATGCAAATGCAAAGTAAAACTAGTTAATGAGTTGTTAATGACGTTTACTATCTATTTCTAATAGTTTTTAACAAGTTTGGATAGCTTTGTAATTGATTCGAATCAATTTAGAATTAATTCAGCAGGAAACATACAGCAAAATCGGACTAGTCCGCTTGAGACCAGACTAGTCCGCCCGTCGCAGGAACAACGAACTAGGGTTTTATAGATCGACGTAAGTTTTGAGAAACGGGGTTGAATTCACATGAGAAAAAGGAAGTAGAAGGTATACCAGGTGTTTAGAACTACAATGAATCAAGGGCTTTGGAGGCAACACTTGGATCTTGACGATCTAGGGTTGATGAAGAAAAGTTGATGGTGAATTGTTGATGAAGAACGAAAACTTGATGGAGATCTTGATCCTCTGTTGTTTCCTCCTCTTCTTCTTCTTGCTCGGGATCTCCTTCTCCCTCCCTAATGGTTTCTCTACACGAACTAGGGTTTGTGGACTTTCAATTGAGGCAAAATGATGTAAAGTCAAGGGGTGGGGTTGTTTATATACAGGTGGAGGGCTAGGGTTTGATGGATTTCGAGTTTGGGGTTGGTGGAGGCCGGTGTGGGATCCCACATGGGCTCCAAAAAGAGTTAGACACGATGTCCTTTGGTCCACTTAAGGTAAAACCCAAAAACACGTCGTGGAACAAAAGATCAATTGGGAATCGCAATTTACCGAACAAGTCTGCAAGAGAACGGACAAGTCCAAAGTTAGTCAAAGAGATATCGGACAAGTCCGAACCGGACATCGGACAAGTCCGAACTTAGTCAGAGGAAAAACAGACAAGTCTGGCCAAAACCGGACAAGTCCGATTTTAGTTAGAGGGGAAAATGGCCAAGTCCGCTAGATGTCGGACAAGTCTAGGGACTTGGCGAAATTTCAAGGAATTGGGATGACCAGACTAGTACGCAATGGACCAGACAAGTCCGAAACTGTACAGAAGCGAAAACCGGAATAGTCCGCACAAAAACGGACATGTCTGATGGAGGTCAGAGAGAAATCAGACTAGTCTGCACCGAAACCGGACTAGTCCGCACTTCTCAGAACTTTTGTGTGCGGTTTTGCTTCTAATTCATTTTAAACTTCTCTTTATGTGGATGAATGTTAAACATGTATATGAACTTATGCAATGCATGATGCATGTAAATGAGGGTGTTACATCACCCAACTCGACAGGCTGAGCAACAGGTCCTGATAATCTCTTGACAAAAACTCCATCGGCCGCCAGAGCCCCTGTAGAAGCCTTCATTGAGAGGTCATTAGATTCAGTGTTGTTGAGACACTGGACATGGCAGAGGTGCAGGATATTGAAGTTTTTCTGTAACTTCTAGACTTCAAGAAGATACACTGCTAGCTAAGGGTTATTGCAACTACATTCACCTTTGACTTGTTTGATGATGAGCGGCAATATCTCTTCACCAGAAGAACTGGATGCTGAATGATAACACCGTCTTCAGTCCGAAGATGAGATCTTCGTACTCCACCATGTTGTTGGTCGCCTTGAAGTAAAGGCGGACCATGTACTTGACCTTTTCCCCAGCTGGTGCAAGGAGATGAATTCCAACTCCGACCCCCTATTTCTATATGAAGCCGTAAAAGAAGAGAGTCCAGTGGGGCTCGGTGAATACCGAGACCTTAGGTTGTGGCACATCAAGGTCAGGAGCTCTCAGACCAGACGAAGATGGGGTCCATTCTGCGATAAAGTCAGCTAAAGCCTGACTCTTGATGGCATTTTGAGGTTGGAAGTCAAGCTCGAACTCACCCAGTTCCATATCCCACTTGGCGATGTTTCCTGTTGAATTAGGATTATGTAGAATAGCATGTAGTGGGTAAGAAGTTATTATTAAAATCTTGTGGGCTTGGAAGTAGTGGCATAGCTTCCTTGAGGCAATAAGCACTGTGTACAATAGCTTATGCACCTCAATGTACCGTGTTGTAGCATCATGGAGTACTTCACTGATGAAGTAGACTGGTTTTTGGATAGTTCGAACCCTCCCAGAGGGGTCCAAACCTTCTTCTTATTGAGTAGAGAGAACTCTCCTGGAGGGGAGAGGTTGATACACAGGCAACTTGCCTTTAGGATCCGTGCCTGCGAGCTGGGAATCAGGCTCGGATTGATGATCTCCTCCTCCAGATAGCTCCGGACCTTCCCAGAGGGGTTTGAGCTTCTCTGTAGAGGAGCTTGGAGACGTGTTTGGCCTTTCCGCGACCAGAACCATGCTGACAACTTCTGTCGTTGTAGAATGTAAAGGAGAAGAGGCTCACCAGGCTCTGAAGCTACCATGATCGAACATAGTAAGAGATTGTTTCAGCTCCTGAAAGGCCTTCTCTACTTCTTCGAACCAATGGAAAGGACTGGACTTCCTCAATAGCTTGAAGATGGGAAGTTCTCGCTCAGCCAACCTTAAGATGAACCGGTTGAGGGATGCTAGATAGCCAGTAAGCTTCTGGACATCCTTGACACGGGCAGGAGACCGCATCGCTTCAATGACTTTTATCTTGGCCAGATTTACTTCAATTCCTCGGTGGGTCATCAAGTATCAAAGAAGCCTTCCAGAGGAAACCCTTGTAGGATTGAAAAGCACGTGAAAAGCTACCAGGGGGGTGAATGGTAGATGAAAGCTTTTTCAGTGGAAGCAACAAAACTCCTCGATAGAAAAACAATCTGTTAATAAATCGTGTGTTCAACTAATCTAAACGTGACCAACTGTGACAAAACCAGTATAGATTGTGGAGAATCAAGTCACGAAGACGTCACAACAAGAATCACGAAAATCCGTCAAGAAAAACTCAAGTTACGATCATCGAACAAAGGTCAATCTGTTCTACCGAGTAAAAACCAAATCTGTAACACTGCGAATAAACTCGTGTAGATCCAAAACCACAAATCAAATGACCGTGAAATTTTCACAAATGGTATATAATCAAGTTGTGAATACAACCCAAAAAGAATCACTTCAATTGGATCTGTAAAACTCGAGTTATAATAAAATCACCAAAGCAAGGTAGTGCTGTACAGAAACTCAACGAGAAAAACTTGTCTTAAACAAGTCATACAAACAAGGCACAAAAGTTCCTTTCAACTACGAATTTTATTCAATAGATCACAAGAGGAACAATCCAAAAGTCATCTACATGAGCTCTGGCCTCCCTTGCTTACATAACCTGCCCAGAGGCCAACCCAATCCTAACTAGGACTCTAATCCTACTCAATTCACGAATCGAAACTTTCCATAACTCCTCAAGACTCTTCTATATGCAGATAGAAGCAATATTAAGACTTCCAAACACCTAGGAACATATCCCACATTCTTAAAAACAACTCAACTTCGTGACCCACACGAAATTCTAACATAACCAACTCAAATCTTTCTATATTTGAGTCAAACACAACCCAGCCGCAGCCTGAGTCCATAACCAAGCCAGTTGGACCTTTTTGACCAATTCTTTACGTCTACTTCTCTTCATCATGCCATGGAACCATGCAGCCATGTCCATGCACTCCTTGCATATGTGCAAACACCTTCCAATGATGTCCACAGTACCTTCATATGCATTGTTCTTGATTCAAACATGTTGGGCGACCTCCTGATCAACTCAATCACAATTCCTCCCGAACTTGGTTGTTGAACCTCATCTTCTCCCTAAGACTAGTTCAATGGACCCCGTCACCAGCCATGTTTTGAACTCAAGCAACACGTGCACATGAATAAACAAACGATACTTTCGAGCACAAGTCCTCCACTTGACTCACGTTAGTTCCGATAAACACAACACCTTACGTGAGCACCTCAAATAAGCATGTTGCAAACCATAGCAAAATGATATCAGCCATAGCCACCAAAACACGCCAAAAACTTAGTAAAAGAATACTAAGCAAACTTTCCATAAGTGTAAAGCAAGTTCGAAACATTGCAAGTTAAAAGCAGAACCACTGCAATCAAGCTTCGAACCTTGCCAAAGCTAACCGGAACTTGAACCGGAGCTTACCAAAACTAGTCGGACCTAGCTAGCGCCGGAGCTAAACAAAGAGAGACGAACGTTGCGCCGGGCCTAGCAAAAAGCATGTCGAACCTAGCCACAGCAAATCGGACCTATCCAAAATAAGTCGGACCTAGACAAAGAAGTCAGACCTAGACAAAGAAGTCGAACCTAGCATCAGACCCTGCAGGAGGTCGGGCCTAGAGTCAGACTTTGTTAAAAAGGTGTTTTGTTAGTATTCAAAACTTTTATCGTCAAAGCCAATGTATTCAACACACATAGGTCTCACAACCCCAAAGACACACTTGTTAGGGTTAAGCTTCGTGCGCGTCAGGCGCAGCTTGTCAAAGATGGATTGAAGTTTGTTCAACAGTGAGTCTTTGTTCTTCTCTTTGACAATGATGTCATCGACATAAAATTCAATGAGGCCCCGAATAAGCTCTCCAAAGGTTTTGTGCATAGCTCGCACAAAAGTGCAGAGATCATTTTTGAGACCATAAGGCATTGCTGTGTAATAGTATAGACCATCTACTATGATAAAAGCAGTGTGCTCCTCATCTTCTTTAGACATTGGAATTTGATGGAAACCAGAATATGCGTCTAGGAAACAAAGTATCTCACAACCAGAGGTATAATCCACTATCTGATCTATTATTGGTAGTGGAAAATGGTCTTTTGGGCATGCCTTATTAAATGTGATGTAGTTGATGCACATTCAAAGCTTCCCACCAGCCTTGGGTACAAAAACTGGGTTTGCCAGCTAGCGTGGGTGATGTACCCCCAAATGAATCCTGCGTCAAGTAGCTTCTGGACTTCTTCTCGGATGAAGTTTGTCGCTCAATAGATTGCTTCAAGGGCTTTTGTTGTATAGGCCGTGCGTCAGGGTAGATCTTCATATGATGCTCGATCACCTCCCTGAGGATCCCAGGCATTTGTGACGGTTGCCAAGAAAACAAGTCGACATTTGCCTAGAGGAAAGTGACGAGCATGAGTTCCTATTTGTCACTTAGACCTCCTGATATATGAGTGGTCTGAGTGGCATCAAAACTGATTTGGATGACTTTGAAGGGAATGTCAGTGTCGCCGCTTGGTTGCACACAGATGCAGATTTTGAGTTGCATTGGCGTGAGCTCAAAGGTTGTTGAGCAGTCTGCTCCTTGTTGGTTTCAGCTTCTTGCGCTGCTGCGAGCGCATGAAGCTTCTCCAATGCTGTAACTCCAGTAGTGCGATCCCCTCAGATTTGAAGGATGCCTGAGGGAGTTGATATCTTCAACACCAGGTACCCGTAGTGGGCCACAACCATGAACTTGTATAGGGCTAGCCTGACAAGGATGGCATTCAAGGGAAGGTTGATATGTGCTATATCAAAAACCAGCTTCTCCGATCAGTAGTTCTCTGGAGTTTCGAAGGTAATTGACAGAGAGCCTGATCCAAGTGGTATGATAGCTTCTGGACCCGAGAATGGACACGAGGGCCTAATGTGCAAGAGGTTGAGCTAAAGCTACATGAAGGCACCAAAGCTGATGAGGTTGAGTGCAGCCCCACCATCAACCAAGACATGGAAGAGCTGAACATTGTTGATAGTCGGAGAAACTATCAAAGGCAGTTGGCCAGCTCCAACCATGTTGTTTGGACAGTCACAAGCATCAAAAGTAATAGGAGTGTTCATCCACTTCCGATACCTTGGAAGTAGGAGCAACAGATATCATCTCCCGATGCAAAGTCTTAACTACGCGCCGAGAGGTAATGTCCCAGGACCCTCCATACATCATATGGAGAGTCTTCCGATGTTCGTCGTCGGAGTTGGTGTCAGAGTCGTCGACGGTGTTGTAGACCACCTTTAACGCCTTCTTGGAGTCTTGGAAGCCTAGATCCTGATCACACGAAGCTTCGACAACCTTCTATTTGCCTTCCCACTAGCGGAAAGGTGCGTCATCTTGATGCTTGCTCTGGCAATCAGCGAGCTTTTTGACCTCGCGGCAGTCTTCCAGGTTATGGCCTGTTGACTTTTGAATCGGTCACCACATCTTGTCACCGCCTTTGGACAATGGTCGAGGGCGCTTGTCGGGGCGTGGCCCCTGACCACCACGTGCTGCTGCTGCATCAGTAGGTGCTTCGGCAAGTGAATTGTTCATTACCAACAACCATATCCATACCATAAATTAATTCATAACAAGCCATAACCATTATTAACCATAACCAACCAATACCATAACCATATTGCCAAACCTTAACCAAAAGCCATCCCAATAATAAGTTCCCTCTAATCATGGAAGTTGTCCAGGTGCTCATAACTGGGAGCACCACTATCATGATAGTTTTATTAGACTCTACAGAGTTTGTACCACTTTACCCACGTGTTTGTGATTTCATCACTTTGCAGTGACTAGAACCTCTATTATGCCGTCTCACACTTCCATCAGTGTGTGGCCAAGAGATCACAAAATAGCCTTTACAAAGGGATTACTAGCCTATTTAGACCCCACTGAGGTTTCACCGGTGGCGATGTCTCCAACTGAGCACATCTTCAACCAAGGGCCCCCTCTTGAGCCATTCAGATCCCAGGGTAGTCCCACCAATTATCAACAAACCCAATCCAACTACCCCTTCCCCGAGCATCCTTAATGGTCCAAATAGCACTGGCAAGGCCCTAATTAGTCAGCTAAGCCGCACCCATACTTGGCCTCGTGGTGGCACTGTAGTCCTGGCTTATTCCCGCATGAACTAGTCCTTAGATCTAAAGAAAGCAACCACCATATCATCCAACCCATACACATACCAGGCTTGCTTAGATCACCCATTACCACATCATATTAACCAATTCATGTAAATCATAATCTCATAAATGCATAATTAAATAGTATAGTTGTTTTCCCATCCCAATTAGTTAAGCGAAGCAAAAGGTAAAAAGCCCATCCCGACTCTCTACCATGAATTCAAGGTGACAAGGGTGGTCATACAAATCTAGTAAACTTCCTACCATAGGATTTCCCATCAAATTGACACAAGCATGCAGTTTTGCAATCAAAACATTTACTTTAAAAACAGGATCAATATGCTTCAAGGACACTTGCCTTGCTCTTGGGATTGGTTCGGGTCAAAACCTTCAAACTCTTGGTGCTGTAGATCCTCCGCGACACTCTCTAGCGCAAATCCGTCTAATCTGCACAATAATCATACAAACAAGAAACACAGTCAAAAGTGCACAAATATTACTCAATATGACATGACATGCATGATTAATGCAAATGCAAGGTGGAACTTGTTAATGAGTTGCTTTTAACGATCACTAACTAGTTCTAATAGATTTTAACAAGTTTATACAGGTTTGGAGTTGATTAGATCAAATTTTAGAATTAATTCGACAGAAATTAACCAGGAAAATCGGACCAGACAAGTCCGCACTGCACGAGATAAGCAAATTAGGGTTTTCAAGATCGACATGAATTTGGAGATTAGGGGTCGAATTCACGTAAGGAAAAGAGAATAGAAGGTATACCAGGTGTCTAGGACTCTAAAGAATCAAGGATCTTGGAGGTAACACTTGGATCTTGACGATCTAGGGTTGATGAAGAGCTTGATAGTGGATTGTTGATGAGGAATGCGAAGTTGATGGAGATCTTGATCCTCATTCGTTTCCTCCTCTTCTTCTTCTTGCTCTAGATCTCCTTCTCCATCCTTGGTGGCGGCTAATCACGAGCTAGGGTTTGGGTGGGGTGGAAAAGTAGCAAATAGATGTCAAGCCAAGAGGTGGGGTTGTTTATATACAGGTGGAGGCTAGGGTTAGATGGATTTCGAGTTTGAGATGAATAGAGGCCAGTTTAGAGTCCCACATGGGCTCTAAAAGAGTTAAGCACGACGTCCCTAGGCCCACTTAACGTAAAACTCAACAAACAAGTCATGAAACAAAAGATCAATTTGGAGTCGCGTTTTATCACACAAGTCTGAAAAGGGTCCGACTAGTCCGAAGTTGTCCAGAGAAAAACGAACAAGTCTAAAGTGGACATCGGACAAGTCCGAACTTATCCAGAGGGGAAAAACAGATAAGTCTGGCCTAAAATCGGACAAGTCCGACTTTAGTCAGAGAGGAAAACGGACAAGTCCGTTGGTACACCAGACTAGTCTAGACAAGTCCAGGGACTTAGCAAAATTTCCAAGGGAATTGGAACACCGGACTAGTCCGCACAGGACCGGACAAGTCCAAAAATGTCCACAGGCAAAATTAGACTAGTCCGTAGAAAAACGAACAAGTTTGATCGAGGTCAGAGAGAAATCTAACTAGTCCGCACCAAAATCGGACTAGTCCGCACTTTCCAAAATTCTTAAGTGCGGTTTTGTTCAAAATCAGTTTTAAACTTATTCCTTTTTATGTGGATCAATGTTAGACATATTTAATGATGAATGCATGACATGATGCATGAAAATGAGGCTGTTACAGATGACAACACGAAGAACATCAATGTGCTTCAAGATGATCCAAATGACGATGAAGAAGTCCACCAACTCGAGGCACGACTTCATGAGAAGCTAGGTCCTCCTAAAAAGAAGACCAAGGCGGCCAATGAGACCAAGGGCATCTATGGGAGTGGTTTACAAGACTACACCCTTATGAGTGCCTAACTTCTAGCAATCATTACTTGTCTATTCCCATAGGGAAACCTCCTCATTTTGATGGAAATGATTACACTATGTGGAAGCATAATATGAAGATGCACCTAATTTCCTTAACCGTAGTTTGTGGCAAATTGTTTTGAGAGATGTTCATCTTCCCAAGTATGAGGAAGACGTTACCCAAGAGCAAGCTATTCTACTCCACCGCAATGCTCAAGCGTTTGGGGTGATCACCTCCTCCTTGACTCGAGAAGAGTTCAATAGAATCGATGGTGGTGGCCAAGGACATTGGTACACGCTCAAGATGGCGCATGAAGGCAACCGAGTCATACAAGAGGCGAAGATTGAAATGATTGAAGGAGAGCTTGGATGGTTTACCATCACAGATGGTGAAACTCCCCAAGAAATGTACAACCGCCTCTAGATCCTCATCAACAAGAGCCGCTCATATGGATGCACCCGATGGACGTACCACGAAGTGGTGAAGAGAATGATTTGGACATTCATGCCTCAAAATGTTTCTCTTTGCTCCATGATCTGTGAGAGTCTGGGGTTCACTAAAATGACAACAGAAGAAGTTCCTGTAAGAATCATCAACCACATGATGATGGAGCGAGAAGCCATGTTCTACAATGATCTCCGAAAGCTCACCTCCTCCAAGAAGAAGGATGTTGCATTTAAGGCAACATCATCCAAAACCTAAAACAAGTAGAAAGTGATGAAGAGAACCTCGACGTCGATGAGGAAGAGGCACTTTTCATCAATAGGTTCAAAAGGATGATGAGAAGGAGGAAAGGGAGCTACCATCATGAGAGCAAGAACAAGGACAAGTCCAAGACAAGAGGAAAGAGGGCTTGTTACAACTGTGGGAATATGGCCACTTCATTGTGAACTGCCCACATGAAGAGAACAAGAAGAAGGAGGAGGGAAAGTCTCACTAGAAGAAATTCTTCAAGAAGAAGAAGCATTCTGGACAAGCCCACCTTGGAAAGTAGTGAAACTCAAATGAAGACTCCTCCTCCTCCGAAGAAGAGAAGATGGCAACAATTGCCATAAAGAGATCATCCATTGAGAACAAGCTCTTCCCCAAGTTGGAGAGCTCAAGACCAACATGCCTCATGGCCAAGGAGGGAAGAAAGAAGGTTAAATCTAAACCATCTTCTTCAATTTTATCGCATGATAACTTTGATAGTGGTAGTGAAAATGAATACATGCTTAAAGATATGAGTAAGAGCACCTTGAAAAGATTAAAGTTGTTGTCGGATGAGATATTTGAGAAGGAAGGGCTCATTAACCATCAAGAGGACATGCTCATCCAAGAAAAGGAGAAATGTCAAGAGTTTGAGGAGCTCTTAAAGCTTGAAAGAGAAAGAAGCAATGCACTTGAGCATGAACTTGCTTTAATCAAGGAATCTGCTCAAATCTTGAGAACAGAACAGTTGTGCTAAAGGATGAATTTGTTAACTTGACAAAAGTTAACAAGATCCTTGAAACACAAGTTGAGTTTCTCAAGATCAATGCACCTTCTTCCTCCAAAAGCTCATCTTCCACAAATGTCGAATCCGAAACAACTCAAGCTTGAAAGTGCTCTAACTTCATTCAAAAACTAAAGGATGAGCTCAAATTGACACAGAACAACCAAGCACCAAAAGGTGGCATCATTTATAAGGATAAGATGGCATATGCATGTATTGCATACACCAACACAAGAAATCCTCTTGTTAAAATGGTCTTGGCTATTCTAGGGAGAGGAAGCAAAATGCTAAGACTCCCAAGAATTGCAAAGACTTGATTGTTTTTTGTCAAGGAAGGTTCTTACCACAACAACAAGGGAAAGAACATTGCTACTTCACATAATATGGCTAAAAATGAACCCCATCCATTTTTCCATGATTTCGATGCTTCAAACGTTTTATGAAGGAACAACTTTGGAAAGCCTTATGCTAGGTATGTTGGGCCACTCCACAAGAGTCCAAAACCTTACGTGTGGGTGCCAAAGTGTCTCTTAACTAACTCCAAATGACCCAATACCGCTTGGGTACCTAAAACCAAGGCTTAACTCTATTTTGTAGGCATACTCCTCCGGTGGGACAAAGTGTGTCCTTGATAGTGGTTGCACAAATCATATGACCGGAGAGAGGAAGATGTTTGTGGAGTATGAGGAAAATGAAGATCCAAGTGAGGGAATTTACTTTGAGGACAATAGCCAAGGGAAAATCTTTGGCACCGGTAAAATTGTTATATCCCCTAATCACACTCTTTTTGATGTTTTGAATGTTGATTCACTTGATTATAACTTATTGTCCATATCACAACTATGCGATAAAGGTTATAATTGTCTTCTCACTAACGAGGGTGTGACTGGCACAAGAAGGAGCAATGACTCAATTGCTTTTAAGGGTGTGCTTGTGAGACCTATGTGTGCTAAATACATTGGCTATGGCGATAAAAGCTTTGAATATCACCAAAACACATTTTTCAACATGGTCTGACTCTAGGTCCGAGCTCCAGCAAGGTCCGACAATAGGTCCGACTTGTTTTGGTAGCTCCGGCAAGGTTCGACGTAAGGTCCGACTTACTTTGGCTAGCTCTAGGTCCGACTTGCTTCGGCAAGGTCTGACTAAGCTTTGGTAAGCTCCGGCGCTAGGTTCGACTAGCTTTGGTAAGCTCTGGCTCAATGTCTGGTTAGCTTTGGCAAGGTCCGGAGCTTGATTGTAGTGGTTCTGCTTTTACCTTTCAAATGTTTCAAACTTGCTATACACTTATGGAAAGTTTGCTTAGTATTCATTTACTAAGTTTTTGATGTGTTTTGTCTGATAATGGTGGTTAATATTTTGCTATGGTTCGCAACATGCTTATGTGAGACGCTCACGTAAGGTGTTGTAGTTTCAGAACTAACGTGAGTAAAGTCAAGGACTTGTGCTCGGAAGTATTGGTTGTTTATTCATGTGTAGGTGTTGCTTGAGTTCAAGACATTACTGGTGACGGGATCCATTGAACTAGTCTTAGGGAGATGATGAGGTTCAACAACCAAGTTTGAGAGGAATTTTGGTTGAGTTGATCGGGAGGTCACGCATCATGTTTGGATCAAGAACAATGCATATGAAGGTATCGTGGATGTCGTTGGAAGGTGTTTGCACGTGTGCAAGGAATGCATGGACGTGGCTACATGGTTCCGAGGCGTGATTAAGAGAAGTGGACATAAAGAATTGGTCAGAAAGGTCCAACCGACTAGGTTATGGACTCACGTTGCGGCTGAGTCGGGTTTGACTCAAATATGGAAAGATTTGAGTTGGTTATGATAGGATTTCATGTGGGTCACGAAGTTGGGTTGTTTTAGGAATGTGGAATATGTTTCTAAGATGTTTGGAAGTCTTAAGATTGCTTCTATCTGCGTATAGAAGAGTCTTGAGCAGTTATGGAAAGTTTCAGTTGAATCTGAGTAGGATTTGAGTCCTAGTTAGGATTAGGTTGGCCAAAGGGCTAGTTATATAAGCAAGGAAGGCCAGAGCTCGTGGTGTACGACTTTGGGGATGTTCCTTTTGTTTTTTGATCAATAAAATTTGTAGTCTAAAAAAGCTTTTGTGCCTTGTTCACCCGACTTGTTTCAGACAAGTTCTTCTCGTCGAGTTTCTGCAGAGCACTATCTTGCTTCGGTAGTTTTATCATAACCCGAGTTTTACAGATCCAATTGACGTGCTTCTTGCGTTGTCTTCAAAACTTTATCATCTGTCGTCTGTGATAAATTCTCGGTCATTGGATTTGTGGTTTTAGATCTACACGAGTTTCATTGAAATGTTGCATATCTAGTTTTCTCGAGTAGAATAGATTGACCTTCGTTCAATCTTTCGATCGTAACTTGAGTTTTTCTCAACAGATTTTTGTGATTCTTGTTGTGACGTCTTCGTGACTTGATTCTCCACAGTCTATACTAGTTTTGTCACAATTTATCACGTCTAGATTAGTCACACACACAATTTATTAACAAATTGATTTTTTGTCGAGAGGTTTTTGTTGCTTCCACTGAAAAAGTTTTAATCTACCATTCACCCCCCTCTGGTAGATTTTCACGTGCTCTTCGGTCCTACAATTGGTATCAGAGCCAAGGTGCTCTAATCTTTGCGATTTGAACGTTTTTTTACTAATCATCATGGAGAAATACTCTGTAAAACCTTGTGTCTTTAGTGGTATTGATTTTCAGGTTTGGAAGGCACGTATGGAAGTTTTCATCCAGACACAAGGCTTTGCAATATGGGAAAAGGTGTACAAGCCTTATGACGTGCCATCAAACGATCAAGTTACAGCTATAAACATGAGAGATGTCGACAATAACAACAAGGCTCGGAACTTGATCATACAAGGACTAACTCAAAGCGACTTCGACCATGTTGCTCACCTCTGATCTGCATACGATGTTTGGAAAGCTCTATGTGATTACCACGAAGGATCCAACACGATCAAGGAGGTAAGGAAAGACATGTTCAAAAAGTAACACATGCGCTTTGAGATGCAACCAGGTGAGTCCATCGATGACCTCTTTGCTTGCTTTAATAAAATTCTTAGCAATTTGCGTAGCGTCAATGTTATTTATTCAGATGTTGAGAATGCTAGGCAATTACTAAGTAATTTGACATGTCAATTTGAGAGATGAAAGTCACATCTATTCGTGAATCTACTATCATGAGTACACTTACTTTATATGTCCTATATTCTAAATTGAAAACTCATGAAATTGACATAATCTCACGTAAGAACCCCAACAAGTCTCTTGCATTTGTTTCTGAATGTGAAATGCCTAGCTTCGGCCAATCTTTATCTTGTGGAACACTTGCTTTGTTGTCCTCTATAACCCTTGAACAGATTGAAGAGTTTCCAGAGGAAGAACTTGCACTCATGTCTACTAGATTCTCAAAAGCATTGCAAAATGTGAGAACTAGAAGGAGAGGAAGTGTCGTACCTCAACGATGCTTCAAATGTGATAAGACATGACATTTTCACACGGATTGCCCTAAACTTCCAGGTACTACTTCCCGTGACGAAAAGCAAACAAGGACGAAGCACTCCTCTGCAAACAACAACAAGAAAAATAAGAGTTTTATTGGATGCCAATTGGTGAATAGTTTGATCTCCGCACTTCAAGAACTTGGCTCGAGCGATGTGGACATCGGAAGTGACGAAGATGAAGATGATTTGACAAACTTGTGTTTCATGGCGGACAAGTCAAGATCAAGTATGGAGGAGGCAGAACACAACAGCGACAATGAAGAGGTATGTCCTACTTGCGAAGAAATGTGTCATTGCTATTTCTCGTGCCACTGTTATAGTTAAGAAAAAGGACAAAAAGCTTAAGGACAATGCTGTTAAAATTGAATCACTAGAATCTGAAATTAATCATTTGAAATCTTTGATTCCTAGTGATGATTCTTGTTCCTCATGTGATTTAATATATGAACAATTGTCCTCTTTAAGAAGTGCACACACCTCCACACTTGATAAACTTGAACTTGAAATTGAAAAGAACAAAAATTTTGATGCACTTAATGATAAAAACTTGAAAGATGCTTGTTGTTCTACATTTGATTTGCATTGTTCTACTTGTGATGATCTTGATAAGAAACTACAAGATGCTATGAATGAAATTTCTATATTGAACAATGCTTTATGTTCTCATGAGGTTAAATATTGTTCCAATTGCAAATTAAAAGGAAAAACTTCATATGAAAATTGCCTTGATCTGTCAAATAAACTTGATAACCTGCATAGGACATTAGATCGGTTTTGTAATGGGAATAAAAACCTAAACTTGCTGCTGAATTCTTCCAGGTCTTGCAATGATAAAACTAGTTTAGGTTTTGATTCTCATGCTCATGCTAAGGCACATCCACCTAAAATTGTAAAGTCATTAGGAAGTGGTTTGATTCAAACAGTTCCTAATAAAAAAAGTGGTTTACAAATATGCAGGAGTGTTGTTTCATTCGGTTTCAAATAAAAATGTTGCTTGCTCATCTAGACATGAACACAAAGTTAAATTTTATTGTGCATACTGTGGTAGAGATGGTCATGTCGTAGATTTTTGTTAGAGACCAGCTAAACAACAGAAAAAGGAAAGAATGATTGCTAGATCTCATAACATTCATGCAAAATTTGCTGCACATGCTAAACCGAATGATAGGAACATGCAACATGCTGTAATGAGTCAAAAACATGCAAATTTTGCTCTCGAACCTACTGTTTTTTGTGCTACACATGTAACACCTCATAAGTCAGTAGTTGGGTACAGAAATCCTCAAGCTTTGACTCATAAACCTGCTGTTTTATCTCAGCTTTCGCGTATTATTCCTGCTGGACGTCGTGTGACTCAGTACAGGATTCCTAAATACCTTTTGACTAACCCCAGTATTGAGTCATCGACGTATTGCGCTTCTATGTAGGTTACACGCTTGAGGAAGGAGAACATTTGGATTGTGGATTCAGGTTGCTTACGCCACATGACCGGTAACAAAGAATTGTTCTCCTCCCTCTCTTTTGTGTCACGTGTAGAGAATGTTACTTTTGTCGACAATTCTTCAAATCCTATAATTACTAATGGTTCGGTTAGGGTAAATGATCACTACACTTCGAAGGATGTTGCACTTGTAAAAAATTTGAAATACAACTTGCTTCCTGTTTCACAGTTGCTAGATGAAAATCTGGAAATTATTTTCAATAAAAATTGCTGCAAAGTTGTAGGTTCAAATAGTGAGCTTATTTTTAATATGTCTCAGTTTGAAAGAGTTTTTAAAGCTTATTTTGATATGTCTTCTTTTAAGCACTAGTTGCTAATGATTCCAAAGACATATATTTTTGGCATCGTAGACTTGGTGATGTAGGCTTTGATCATCTCACACGTGTTAGTGCTCTTGATTGCATACGTGGGTGCCTAAGCTTAAAGGGAACAAAGAAATTGTGTGCTCTTCTTGTAGACATGTTAAGATGGTTGCAGGTTCACATGCTCCTCTCACAATGACCATGACAACTGAACCGGGTCAACTTTTGCACCTTGACACCATAGGACCATCACGTGTTCAATCCTTCGGAGGTAAATGGTATGTTCTTGTGATTGTTGATGATTTTTCTAGATACTCTTGTGTTTATTTTATGGCATCTAAAAATGAAGCTTTTAGTCACTTTAGAACTTTATTTCTTAGATTATCAATTGATCACCCAAGATCTTTAAGAGCAATTAGAAGTGATAATGGAACTGAATCTAAAAATCAATCCTTTGATCATTTTTGTGCTGGAAAAAATAGATCATCAATTTTATTCACCATATGTACCTCAACAAAATGGTGTTGTAGAAAGAAAGAACATAACCTTAGTTGAGATGGCTAGGACTATACTTGATGAATATTAGGAAATTTTGGGCAGATGCAATTGCAACTGCTTGTTATATTTCAAATCATGTTTTCTTGCGTGCTAAGCTAGGAAAAACACTATATGAGCTTTGGTTTGGGCATAGGCCTAGTGTCACACACTTTAGGGTCTTTGGTTGCAAATGCTTTGTTAAGAAACATGGTAATCTTGATAAATTTGAAGCTAGATCTGTTGATGGCATGTTTCTTCGTTATCCATCTCATACTAGAGGCTACCGTGTGCTTTTACTTGACACTAACAAAATTCTGGAGACTTGTGAGGTTTCTTTTGATGAAGCTAGCCCAGGTACTAGCTCAAATATTGTAGGTCTAGATCCATATCCGCAGGGGGAGAGTATTTTCGTTGAAGATGAGGAAGAAGAAGTGTTGCTGCCCAAAAATTCAGTAGCTAAGGATATTGTTCCAGCTCTTGATTTTGATTCTCAACCAGCACCGACGACCACCATTGCTGGTCAAGATCGTCCTCAAGTCACAAGCTCATCGATTTGTGATGAACATGAAGAAGAAGAAGAAGCTTGTGAAGTGTCCACTCCCCTCCGGGTTCTCAAAAGTCATCCTCCACAACAAATTATTGGAAGCTTGCACGAACGAGTCACACGATCCATGTTTTGCATTCCAAACTCTCACGCTCATTCTGCTTTTGTTGCTTCTTTTGAACCCAAAGATATATCACACGCACTCACTAATAAATCTTGGATTATTGCCATGCAAGAAGAGTTAGAAAATTTTGAAAGAAATAATGTTTGGAAACTTATACCTCCACCTCAAGGTCACACTTTAATTGGAACTAAATGCGTGTTTAAAAATAAACAAAGTGAGGATGAGGTTGTGATTAGGAATAAGGCTAGGTTGGTTGCTCAAGGTTTCACACAAGTTGAAGGTCTAGATTTTGATGAAACTTTTGCTCCTTTTGCTAGATTAGAAGCCATAGAAATTTTGTTAGCTTTTGCTGCATCTAAAGGTTTCAAGTTATATCAAATGGATATTAAAAGTTCTTTTCTTAATGGCTACATAGATGAGGAGGTTTATGTCAAGCTACCACTGGGTTTTGAAAATCCAAATTTTCCGAATCATGTTTACAAACTGTCCAAAGCCTTTTACGGTCTCAAACAAGCTCCTAGAGCATGGTATGATAGGTTAAAAACATTCTTACTTGAATAGGGGTTTACCATGGGCAAGGTTGATAAAACACTTTTTTTACTTAAGCATGGCAATGACTCATTATTTGTTCAAGTGTATGTGGATGATATTATCTTTGATTGTGCTTCTCATGATCTTGTGTCCAAGTTTTCAGCTATGATGAGTATGATGGGAAAACTCACATACTTTTTGGGGCTGCAAATTAAGCAAACTACGGAGAGAACCTTTGTGCATCAAATGAAGTACACAAGAGACCTTCTTAAGCGCTTCAACTTGGATAAAAGAAAGCCTCTTCGGACACCAAGCTCGTCCTAACTATACTGGAGCAGCAAGGACGTGCTACACTTGTGGTGAAGTAGGACACTTTGAATCCCAGTGCCCGAAGTCAGGCTATGGACAAGTGAACAATGCTCCAAAGGAGAACCTGAGGACAAATAGAGAAGCAACACAAGGCAACCATGGACCACATAATTTTGCTCGTGGAAAGGTGAACCACGTCTCTACTCAAGAGGCCCAACAAGCTTATGACGTTGTGATTGGTATGTTCGTTGCAGACTCCAACCTGCCCACTATATTACTTGATTCTGGAGCATCATATTCATTCATATCATCAAAGTATGTTGCCAAGTATAGTTTACCTATATCTCACATGAAGTATACCATGTTGGTTAATTCTCCTGGAGGGGAGATGAACATGAATATAATATGTCAAAAAGTAAGACTTAAAATAAGGGGGGGGGTAGACTTCCTCACCAACCTCATTGTTTTGGATTCACAAGGATTGGACATAATACTTGAAATGGATTGGTTGCAGAAGCACAAAGGCATAATTCAGTGTGCCACAAAGACGGTGCAGTTGACAAATGATGAGGGGGTCAACATAGAGTTTGAAGCATCTCAACACACAATAAAGATGGTAGTGCTGAATCAAATGGACGGTGCAACATTAGAGGAGATTCTTGTGGGCGCGAGTTCTCAGATGTGTTTTCTGATGAGTTGCCAGGTATGCCACCTAATCGTGATGTTGAGTTTGTCATTGATTTAATACCTGGAACTGAACCTATAGCTAAAAGGCCGTATAGGATGCCTTATAAGGAATTAGCAGAGCTCAAGAAGCAAATCCAAGAGCAGCTAGAGAAGGGTTTTATACGCCCAAGTTCATCACCATGGGGAGCACCAATGCTCTTCGTGGACAAGAAGGATGGAACTGAAAGGATGTGTGTGGACTGTAGGTCTCTCAACGAAGTGACGATCAAGAACAAGTACTCACTACCCCCGCATAGAGGATTTGTTCGACCAAATGAAGGGCGCCTGTGTTTTCTCCAAGATCGACCTGCGGTCGGGATACATTCAAATGAAGTTTAGACCATAGGATATACCCAAATAGGCTTTTCGAACACGGTATGGATCCTATGAATACACCGTTATGTAATTTGGATTGACGAACGCGCCTGCGTACTTTATGTATCTCATGAATAAGGTCTTCATGGAGTATCTGGATAAGTTTGTCATGGTGTTGATTGATGACATTATGATATACTCGAGAAGCGAGGAAAAACATGAGGAACACTTGAAGCTTACATTGCAGAAACTGCAGGAACACCAATTGTATGCCAAGTTCAGCAAGTGTCAATTCTGGCTACGGGAAGTGTCATTTTTGGGACACATCATCTCTGGAGGAGGAGTATCAATTTACCCAGGGAAAGTGAGAGATGTGCTAAAGTGGGAGCCACCACAGAATGTGAAGGAAATTCAAAGTTCCCTTCGAAGGCTGGGTATTATCATCGATTCATCAAGGATTTCTCCAAAAAAGCAAAGCCCGTGACTAAATTACTAATGAAGGGGAACACATTCCAATGGACTCAAGCTTGTCAAGATAGCTTTGAGGAATTAAAGAAGAGATTGACAACTGCACCAGTGTTAGTATTGGCAAATGTGAGCAAAAGCTTGGGAAACGAATTGTCGTGCCTAATGTGAAGCATATCTGAAAGACGATATTGAAGGAGGCACATGACTCACCTTACTCTATTCATCCGGGTTGTCCAAAGATGTACAAGGACTTGAAAACCTACTATTAGTGGGATGGGATGAAGAAGGACATAGCTACATATGTTGCATTATGTGACACGTGCCAACGAGTGAAGGTTGAACATCAAATGCCAGTGGGACTATTACATCCACTGAAGATACCCGAGTGGATGTGGGAATAAATCAGTATGGAGTTCATAGTTGGATTACCGTGCACCCAGTCCAGCTATGACTCCATATGGGTTATTGTAGATCAGTTGACAAAATCAGCTCATTTCATTTCTGTCAGGACCACATACACCACATCGAAGCTTGCATAACTGTATATGAAGCATATTGTATGTCGACATGGAGTTCCGAAAAGGATAGTTTCTAACCAAGGTTCTCAATTCACCTCTAGGTTCTGGAGGAAACTACACAAAGCTATGGGCACTAGGTTAAATTTTAGCTCTGCATATGACACAAAGACTGATGGACAAACGGAGAGGACAAACCAAATATTGTAGGTTATGTTGAGAGCTTGTGCCTTGAAACATGGACGCAGCTGGGACAAGAGCTTGTCGTATGCTGAATTCTCGTACAAAATAGTTACCAAGCTAGCTTGAAAATGTCACCCTATGAATTACTATACCGAAAAAAGTGTAGGACACATTTGTTTTGGAATGAAATAGGAGAGAACCAAATATTTGGGCCTGATGTGCTACAAGATGCTAAAAGGCAGGTTCAAATAATACGTGAGAACCTAAGGGCTGCTCAGTCACGGCAAAAAGGCTATGCAGATAATCGGCAAAGGAATTTGGCTTTTGAAGTTGGAGATTTCGTGTATCTCAAAGTGTCACCTATGCGAGGTCATAAGCGTTTTAACGTCAAAGACAAGTTGGCACCTCACTACATCGGGCCATTCAAGATTTTGGACGAACGTGAAGAAGTGGCATATCAATTGGAGATGTCAGCGCATCTTTTCGATGTTCATGATGTATTCCATGTTTCTCAACTCAAGAAGTGCTTAAGGGTACCGAAAGAGCAAGTACCAATGGAAGAATTGGAGCTTGAGGAAGATTTGACTTATGCCGAGAAACCTATCAAAATCTTAGAAACAAGGGAGAGAGTCACAAGAAGCAAGGTGATTCGATGGTGTAAAGTACAACGGAAATATCATATAGAATCTGAAGCAACTTGGGAGTGTGAAGATGATCTCAAGAAAGAATTTCACTATCTTTTTCCTTCTACGTCGAATCTCGAGGGCGAGATTCATTTTATTAGGGTAGGTTTGTAACACCCTCATTTTCATCCATCATGCACTGCATTCATTCTTTTACATGTCTAACATAATGCAACACAAAAAGGAACGAGATTGAAATGAATTATAGGTAGAAACAACAATTAAAATCTGTTTTGGTATGGACTTGTGTGGACAAAATCCCGGATTAGTTCGGTATACCTGTCTTCTCCAGCTGAATTTATTTCCCTGAAGGGCAGCGGACTTGTCCGACACACCGTACGGACTAGTCCGCTTTTGCCACTGATGTCGCCCGGATCTGTCTGATCAATTAACGGACTATTCCGGTTTTGTTTCTGTTGTTTCATGAACTTGTCTGTTATAGCTACAGACTAATCCGATGTTGGTTACTAGAACCCATCGGAGTTGTCCGTTAATTCGAAGAACTCAGTACATATCAACTTTCTGTACAACCCCTGAACTTGTTTGTCATAGAACCAGACTTATTCGTTGAACTCTTTGTTCCTTGGACGGACTTGTCCGGCAAGACACCATACTTGTCTGATTAGATCTCTATATCGAAACGGACTTGTTCGGCCTACCTACGGACTAGTTCAATATTTAGGATTTCGACTCGAATTCTATTTTTCCTCGACGACAAGTTATTGGGTAATTGCCTTAATTAGGCCCAATAATAGGTTTGTGATTTCATCACCTTTCGGTGACTGAGAGTCTCCCTTATGCCGTCTCACACTTCCGTTGGTGTGTGGCTAAGAGATCACAAAATTGCCTTTACAAAGGGACTACCAACATGTACAGACGCACTAAGGTTTCACCAGCAGGCTCGAATCTCCATTCTCCCACCCACGGGCCCCCCATGTGCCATGCGGTTCCTAGGGTAGCCCTCCTCGACTCCCATTCCCTACAATACCCAATGGTCCATACAATACAAGTAGCACATCTAATTACTCAGCTATGCCGCACCCATACTTGGCCCTCTAGTTGCACTATAAATCCTGGATGGTCGCTCCACGAACCGATCCTTAGATCTAAAGCAAGCAAAACCACCATAACATCCAACCCACTCAGCAAACCATGCTTGCTTAGATCTCCCAAGTCTCATGTTACAATTTCATCATATTCATCAATTCTCATCATACACATGTGTAAGGATCAAATACCCAAGAGGGCGGTGAATTGGGCTTCTTTTCAAAAAATAAAGCAATAAAAACTTAACTACTAAAAGCCCAATTCCCTATGCAAACAACCTATGCATTCAAGTGAATAATGAGTTTGCTGTATATGAAATGCATAAGTGTAATGGGAAAGGAAGAGTGTGCAAACTCCCGAGGAGACACAAGGACACGGTGATTTATCCCGTGGTTCGGCAAGATCATCAAGACCTTCCTACATCCACGTTGTGGCACCCACCAAAGGGTGTATCCACTCCCAAGTCTCCATGACCGGGGATCTCACTAAAAGTCTCCGTTCGCCATCTCCGGCAAGGTGGAGCTCAAGCCTTGTATAAGTTTGATCTTCCAGGCTTCGACAACCGTCTTGGCAAGCTCCGGAAGGATCTCTCCAATCACCGACTGTTACACGGTGAATGCAATCACCAAGAGACACTCCCTTACAGCTCTCACTAGACTAGAGACTGCTTTGAGTTGTTCTAAGTGATTCTTTTGGAATTTGTTCGAGTGACCTCTTAGACATTGGTTTGAAAAGTTCTTCTGATGACGACCAAGTCTCGAGTGCTGTCAATTTTGATGGAATAATTTTGACATATGTGCTTTTTCTTTTAGTCTTCATGAAAATCGATTGACCTTGTAAAATAGTTTGTTGAGGGGTCTCCAATTGTATCCAATGAGCAGTAGATGATATAAATATAGAGTCCATTAAGTGTGATGAATTATATGAGAGACCTTGTATCCACAAACTTATTAGTGATATCCAACGGTTGTCATTAATCACCGAAACCATACCTTATGGGGGCCTAGATGCTTTCAATCTCCCCATTTTTGATGATTGATGACAACACATCGAGTAAAGCATAACAGTAATGAAATTAAGAATACAATACTCAAAAAGATATGCAACAAGTACAAGATTCAGCACATTTAGCTTGAAGGGTAAAAAACGATCAATAAAGCACAAGAGAATTAAGTAGCACATGAATACTCAAAGATAGCAAAAGAATAGCAAATCTCAAGCTCCCAAAATACAAAAGCTCCCAAAATAAGTACTCCCCCTACAACTAGGACTCCCCCTAGGACTATGCTATCCCTCCCCTTAACTTTGACTCTTCTCCCCCTTTGGCATTAAGACACCAAAAAGGGAAGCCGAGTGCCTAAGGATCCTGAGCGCTCGGGGCAATGACGAACTGGTTGCCGTCGGGGGTGCTGTCGTCGGAGCTGCTGCCTGCTGCTGCTGAGGCAGGAGTGGAGGAGACCAGTGTTGTGGGAGCTGCTGTCGGTGTTGAGGGTGCTTGCTGAGTCTGGACTGCCGGTAGCGGGGCACTAACAACCGAAGCCGGAGTCTGCTTAAAGAGTGTCGAAGCCGGCAGAGGAGAGTGAATCGGTGCGCCTGGAGCAAGTAGTGGTGACATGCTGATAGTCGGCATCGGCGTGGTTGACACTGGAGCTGAGACTGGTGCTAGAACAGGCAGACCTGGAGCTAGACCAGGAAGCTGTGAGGGCAGGGCAATCCCGGTCTGAGTGTAGAGGTTGGTGATCAACCCTAGGATGCCCATCATTGCCTGTTGCGTCTGCTGCTACTGGTCAAGAGAACGCTGATGCATCTGGTCAGTCAGTCCAGTGAGCCTATCAGTGTCCTCTCGCCTCTCGGGGGCTATCTGATGCTACATCTCCTGCTGCTACTGCTGGAGCTCCATAAGACGCGCAGCCTGCTCAGCTGCAAGCTGATCCTGTCGCTGCTGCTCAACCATATGTTGAAGTAGAGAAGTAAGCTCAGATGGCTAAGAGACCTGTGCCTCGGACACTGGAGGTGGGGTAGGTGGTGGAGGTACAGTCGAGCCTCCAGCCTCCGCGTCGTGCTACCAAGGTGAGGGAGGAGGTGGGAAGTACTCCTCGACACTGTCGCTAGTGTCACTCTCTGACCAGATGTGCTGAAGATCCCCTCCCTAAGCCTCAACCTGTGCTAGGATCTCGTCTTCTTTTTCTAGGTCTGACCAGTCTTCCTTTGAAAGTCGAGCTCGGACCTGACGCTCAACTGGGCGGCCAAGGCAGCGATCTCCAGGAGCTGGAGCACGGTAGTGTCTAAACCTAGTGACGCTCTCGTCGGTGAGACTTTCACGCACGGTTGATCCCTCTAGAGCCAACAGGTAGAGCAGGTGACTGATCCAGTGCACAAGCACAAGCTGTCTCATCATCCCAACTCCATCCTTGATGACATCCTCCATCTCACATATGAGGATATCCATGATGTCAAACTGCATCCCGTTCATGACATAGAACATGAGGTTCTGCTGCAAACTGGTGAAGCCCTCAAGATATCCGGACCTGGGCAGTCACGTGCGGCGCAAAGCAAGGTGAACAGTGCGTGCAGCCGGAGTGAGTAAAGTAGGTACCCTCAGCTGGTCAGGTGAGAAGGGCTGAGCAAACAGTGACCGAATATCCTCAAAAGGTGGTGCCACACCTCCAGTAAGCGGCCTCCTCAGTGGGTCAGCCTGTCCATAGACTAACTTGTGTAGGAAGGTGTCATGGAGATCCACGCCTAGTAGTTGTCCCAAGGTCCGTCGAGTCATATGGTGATGTTGGCCCATGAACATAAAGTCAATGGATCTGCGGCCCTCTGAAACATAGAGTGTCGCATAGAAAACTCGGACCCAGTCCTCCACGTAGGCACTCCGCTGGAAAGACATCAGCTCCACTAGCCCTCCGTACATTTCAAAGTAAGGGCGAATCTCAGTGCCGGCTGCAAGAGCGAGCTGATCCCAGTCAAGGATGTTGTGCTGGAAAAGCTTATGGCCTCGATGTCTGTAAGTCTCATACAGCGATGCCTGTGTCAGGGTCCAGAAGCGGCTGTCCACAAGTGGCTCTTTGGGCTGCGGAAACCACTCCTATGGCAGAATGCTCCATCGAAGCTTCCTGAGCTGCTTTGCCTTCAACTTCCTATAGTCAGTCAGGCGGACACCCTCATCAACCCGGACATTGGTGTCCATCTCATAGACGGCTCTCTCGGCCGTTCTGTCCTCCCGAAGCTCAGCTGCAGAAGGCCTCTGTCTCGGGGTTGCAGCTAGATGACCTCCATGATCCTGACTGAGCGCCGGCGAACAAGCGGCTCCTCCTCAGACTCCTCTGTGTCCTCTGTCTGCTGTGGCTGCCTCTGTCGGGACTCCCGGATCCTCAGGGATCCTCTTCGGCCACGCTCACGCTCCTCAGCGGCGCGAGCGGCCATCTCAGCTTGTTGAGCTTGTTTCATCTCTTTCGACAGCTTTTGCTTCTTAGCTGCTGGCTCCTCAATGGCCTTTCCCTTTCCTTTCTTGTTATGGGCCATCTTGAGGAGAAGAGGGATGGCGACGAAGATGCGATCGCGGGCTAGGGTTGACGACGGCGAATGGCGAATGTGTGACGGCGTGCAGCCGGGCGAACCCTAGCAGTGAAGAGGGGCGGCGGCGCGACAGGGAGCACGGCGACCGTTGAGGGCGGCGGCGGTGTTGAGGGAGCGCGGCAGCGGCCGGAGAGCAACAACGCTGAGGGCAGCGGCGCGGTGGCACAGAGGGCGGCGATGCGGCGTTTAGGGAGCGCGGCAGCGGCCGGAGCAGAGGGCGGCAGCGTGGTGCTGGTGGCGCAAAGGGCGGCGGTGGAGCAGAGGGCGGCGGCGCAGCGCTGAGTGGGGCGGCGACGGTGGGTGGTAGTAGGGCGAGGAGTGTGGCATCGGGGAGATAGAAGAGAAGAAATGGAGAGGCGCTAAATAGGTGGGGCCCAAACCCTAGTTTGATTTTTAACATCGGATGACCCGACGTCAGATGAGATGGTGCATCGATCGAGTAGTACAGTAAGTCCAAAGGCACCTTCGGCATCGGATGATCCAACGTGGAAATGGTTATCATCGGTTGAATTTGGCACAACTCCAGAAATGTGAACATCAGATGCTCCGATGTTTCTCAGAATAAACTCATCGGTTGATTTGACTTCCTGTTTGAGATGACCCTTGCACTTAAGCACAAACTGATCCGATGATGCTTCTTCCCTAAGCATCGGATAATCCTATGACTACAAAAGATCAACAACATCCCATATATGCCCTTTGACTTAAACAAACAAAGTGAAACACAAGTCTTAGGACTTTTTGGGCAACCCCTAACCCCTCAAAAAGACTTTAACTCTAGTTGCCAATAACTTGGCTAAGCCCTAAAGCAAATAGAATACCAGAAAGATCAAGGAAAAAATCCAAATAAAATGTAAGGCCCATGCTTTGTGAGCTAGAGGATGAAGACTTCTATCTCTTTAAAGCATGTTCCTTTAGGCATTAACGCACCTAACACTTTGTTCTTTCCACATCATATGAGTTGAGATATTGCATTTCAAACAAGTCTCTTTCTCATGAAGTGGGTTCCCCTTTGTGACAATCTACCGTATGCAATGCCAAACAATTTTTAATGCTGGATATTAAATGTAAGTGCAAGTCTATATGGCAGGCATCATGCAAGACTTAAATTAAATCTATCTTGCCAAATTTGAACCTTTCAAAGGCTTCTTCAGGAAGAGCCATTCTCCAAGTCTTGGGGATACCCAAAAGAACCTCCATCCCAAGCTAACCCTTGCTCGCCCCTATCCTTTGAAAGTTAGACAAGACCTATATGTGATGCATTCTTACATGACCATGGCAACTTACATGATGTTCGATGGATCTAGCACATTTAATTCACTCCTTAGTCTAGAAAAGGTTTTCTCATCAAGTGGTTTAGTGAAGATATCCGCCAATTTTTCTTCGGACCTAACACCTTGCGAGGAGATGTCTCCCTTAGCTTCATGGTCCCGCAAGAAATGATGGTGAATATCAGTGTGCTTAGTGTGGGAGTGTTGAATGGGGTTTTTACTAGTCTTAACCGCACTTTCATTGTCACAAAGGAGAGGCACACAACCAAATTTAACACCAAAGTCCAAAATGGTTTGCTTCATATAAAGGATTTGGGCACAACATGCACCGGTTGCTATA
Organism: Tuctoria greenei; assembly: GCA_036927565.1. Lineage (NCBI taxonomy): Eukaryota > Viridiplantae > Streptophyta > Magnoliopsida > Poales > Poaceae > Tuctoria > Tuctoria greenei. Next base: position 156,159,008 of record JAYESD010000006.1, read on the forward strand.
TATTCCGCTTCCGCAGTGGACAAAGCAACGGAGTTTTGCTTCTTGCTGGACCAAGATACTAGGGAACGCCCAAGCAAGTGGCACCCTCCGGAGGTACTCTTGCGATCCACACGGCATCCGGCAAAGTCCGAATCCGAGTAACCCAAGAGATGAAATTTAGCACCTTTGGGGTACCACAGGCCTACTTGGGGTATGCTTGAGATACCGAAGTATCCTAAAGACCGCCTTCCGATGCGATTCTTTAGGTGCTGCTTGAAAGCGAGCACACAAGCATACACTAAACATGATATCGGGCCTAGATGCGGTAAGATAAAGCAATGAACCAATCATGGAACGATAATTAGATTGGTCAACAGGTTTACCGTCCTTATCCGCGTTGAGATGACAATTTGTTGCCATTGGAGTACTTCTTGAGCTACAATCTCCCATCTCAAATTTCTTCAAGAGGTCCTTGGTATATTTTTCTTGATAGATGAAGGTCCCCTCTCAAAGTTGCTTGATTTGAAATCCAAGGAAGAAGTTGAGCTCTCCAATCATCGACATCTCGAATTCCCTAGACATCATTTTGCCAAACTCATGGCTAAGAGCTTCATTAGTTGAACCAAAAATAATATCATCGACATAAATTAGACAAACAAATAGTTCTCCATTGATGTCTTTGGTGAAGAGTGTAGTGTCCACCCTCCCGATCTTGAATCCTTGCATGATCAAGATATCCTGTAGTTGTTCATACCACGCTCTAGGTGCTTGCTTGAGCCCGTAGAGCGCCTTGTGCAACCTATACACATGATTAGGATTCCTCGGATCTTCGAACCCGGGAGGTTGTTAAACATAAACAAGCTCGTTAATGTAACCATTAAGAAAGACACTTTTGACATCCATTTGATAAAGCTTTATATTATGATGTGATGCAAAAGCAAGAAGTATACAGATGGCTTCTAGTTGAGCGACCAGAGCAAATGTTTCTCCAAAGTCTAGTCCTTCAACTTGCGAGAAACCCTTGGCCACAAGTCTTGCCTTGTTTCGGATCACAACACTGTTCTCGTCTTGTTTGTTGCGGTACACCCACTTTGTCCCGATGACGTTCTTATCCTTGGGTCGCTCCTCCAACACCCAAACTTCATTGCGGATGAAGTTGTTGAGTTCTTCTTGCATGGCCATTACCCAATTTGGATCTTGGAGTGCATCCTTAATGTGAGTGGGTTCTACACATGAAACAAATGAGTAGTTCTCACAAACATAGCGAAATGGCAAGAACGTGTACTTACTCCCCTTGACGGACTACCGATAATTTGATCAATCGGATGCGCCTTGGAGATGCGTCCATGCCTCATAAGTGGTTGTGAAACACTTGGCGGTGGTGATGCGTGTTGCTCTTCTTGTGGTTGGACTTGATCATGGACTTGTTCTTCTTCTTGATGTTGTGTGGCTTGTGAATCTTGTGTCAGTAATGGATCATCTTTTTCTTCTTCATCAACTTGAGGTGTCATAGATGTGTTGATGTTGGAACTTGAAGCTCCCCCCTTGATCATGGCTCTCCTCAACTTTAGGCTTGATGTCTCCAATGGTCATGTTCTTCATAGCTTCTCGTAGAGGCTCATCATCTATTTCATCATGACCAAAACTCTCCTCTTGGGAGCCATTAGTTTCATCAAACTCAACATCACAACTTTCCTCAACTGAACCGGAGGTTTGGTTGAATACTCGATATGCCTTTGAGTTTGATACATAGCCAAGAAAGATACCAACATCACATCTTATTTCAAACTTACCGAGCCTTTTCTTGCGGTAGATATAGCACTTGCACCCGAAGACTCGGAAATAGGAGATGTTGGGCTTTCTCCCAATGAGAAGTTCGTACGGGGTCTTTTGAAGTAGTCGATGTAGATAGACCCGATTTGCGGCATGGCACGCCGTGTTGATTGCTTCGGCCCAAAACTTCTCGGACGTGCCATAGTCATCAAGTATTGCTCGTGCAAGAGTGATGAGAGTCTTGTTCTTCCTTTCAACGACACCATTTTGTTGAGGAGGGTAAGTGGCTGAAAATTCATGCTTCACGCCTTCACGATCACACCACTCCCCAATGTTGTAGTTCTTGAATTCAGTGCCATTGTCACTCCAGACCTTGATGATGGGAAGTTTAAATTCCCTTTGGGCACGTTTAGCGAAGGTCTTGAACACTTCTGGAGTTTCACTCTTGTCACCTAGAAACAAAGTCCAAGCATACCGAGAGTAGTCATCAACTATAACAAGACAATAGAGATTACCACTTTGATATGTGGACGGTCCGAAGAGGTCCATGTGGAGCAACTCAAGTGGCTTGTAGGTTGACACCATTGTCTTCATCGGGTGGTGTGAAGCAACTTGTTTCCCGGCTTGACAAGCGCTACAGAGCTTGTTCTTCTCAAATGTGACATCCTTCACGCCGGTCACCATCCCGAGCTTGAATAACTTCTTGAGCTTGCTCATTACGATGTGAGCGATGCGTCGATGCCATAGCAAACCCAAACTCGTCTTGGTGAAAAGACAAGTGGTCAAGCTAGCATCATTGTTGGAGAAGTCTACTAGGTAGAGATGTCAATGCTGAAGCCCTTTGAAGATTAGTTCTTTGCTTGTTTCACTAGTCACAACAGCATCATTCTTGCTAAAGGTGCACATTAGTCCAAGATCACACAATTGTGCAATAGAAAGCAAATTTAAACTAAGTGACTTAACATACAACACATTGGAAATAGATAAATCATGTGAAATTGCAATCTTACCCAACCCAATTACCTTCCCCTTAGAGTTATCACCAAATGTGACTTGTTCATGATTGTCGGGGTTCTCTATGGAGGTGAACATACCATTGTTGCCAGTCATGTGTTGAGTGCACCCGCTATCAAGTACCCAATGCTTTCCTCCGGCCTTGTAGTTCACCTACACACATGAATTCAGTTTTTGATTTTAGGCACCCAAGCTAACTTAGGTCCTTGTATGTGTGATACAAGTGTTTTTGGGACCCAAAGTTGCTTCGGAAGCTCCCCCTTCATGCCCTTCATGTCCTTGCCAATGAACCTTGCCTTCACCTTGCCATTTACTTTACTCAAGAGATAATAGTGATCATTAAAGGTGGACTTGTAGTTAGTAGGAAATTTTGGAGAAGGCTGGTTATGAAGAGGACACTCCCTTGTATGGTGACCGGTGACCTCGCGATGTTGGCAATAAGAACCAAATTCCTTGATGAAGCTTGTTTTAAGCTCTGGTGAGGGCACCTTTCCTTTGTTAGGCACCGGGAAGGATCCAAGTCCTCTCTTGTTGAAGGCCTTTGCTTGTTGGAAGAGGATTTCTTTGTGCTTGACTTCTTCCTTAGATAGTCTTGCCACACTAGTGCAAAGACTTTCAATCTCATCCATCAAATCCTTCTCCCTAGCATTTTCTTTCAAAGGCAAAGACTTATGCAAGACATTAGTGGCATGAGAAACAATAGATACCTTATCATTAAGGGTTTCTTTCTTTATAGTTTTCAATTCTTGATCAAGGACTTCATAAGCAAGGTTAAGTACTTGATGTTCTTGGATTAACTCATTGTGCTTTCCCAAGAGTGCTTGGTGTGCTACGTCAAGCTCATGATGATCTAGCTTGATTTGAGCCTTATCCTCCTCAACTTGCTTGACATGAGATTTGAGCGTGTCATGATCATTAAGTATGCTTTCATACTTGTCAAGCAAATCGAGTTAGCACTCTCAAGCTTAGCACGAGCTTCTTCAAGAGCCTTGACCTTACTTTTTTACCTCTTAATGATAGTGTGGTATTCATTTATCAATGAAGCTAAGTCATCGGGGGAAAGCTCATCATCGCTAGAGTCATCACATACCTTGGTGTTACCTTTTGCCATGAGGCACATGGGAGGTGGACGAAGAGATGAATCGTCATTGTTGGCAATGGAAAGGCCAGCCAAGCTCTCTTCTTCAACTTCACTCTCTTCATCACTAGATTCTTCGTCCGTGATCCATTCATTTGCCTCACACATGAACACCTTTTGTGGACCTTTTCTCTTCTTTGGAAAGAGTTTTGCCTTTTTGCCTTTGTCATACTTCTTCTTTCCAAAGAATCTTGGCTTGGTCTTATCCTCTTCTTCATCATCCTCACTATCCTCAAGCTTGCGATGCTTGCCCTTGTGGTTCTCTCTTCTTTTGTCCGGTTTTGGACAGTCATAGGAGATGTGGCCTTGATCACCACAATTATAGCAAGTATTGTTGTCATCGTTCCTTGGTATAAATGCTTTCTTTTTGGGATCAAAGGTGTATCCCTTCTTGGCAATCTTGGAGTTCAAGCGAGAAAATTTTCTCATCATCAATGCAAGCTCATCATCGTCATCTTCACTTGATGCTTGCTCTTCTTCACTTGACCTAGGCTCGACCACTTTCTTTTTCTTGAGATTAGTTCTCTTGATGGAAGCCTTTAGAGCAATTGTCTTTGACGATGATTCCTCCATCATCCCAAGCACACTCATCTCATGAGCATGAATCTCTCCAATAAGTTCCGAAACTTCAATGTGATCAAGAGATTCCTTTTGAAGCATGGAGTTGATGATGTTGTACTTTGGCTTAGGAAGAAGCATAAGAATCTTGCGGTTGATGAGTCCCTTGCCAAGAGAAGCAATATCAAGAGCATTAATTTCCTCAATAAGAACATTTAAGCGAGAAAACATTTCATTGACATTTTCATGAGGTAGCATTTTGAACTCATCATATTTGGACTTAAGCATGTGATACTTTAGTTCTTTGACACGAGAAGAACCCTCATGAATTTCAATCAAGCAAACCTGAATTTCACAAGCCTTTTCTTTGCTAGCAATCCTAGCAAACACATCTTGACTAATGCATTCATAAATAGCATTTCTAGCCTTGGCATCCCACTTGACTTGATCACCTATGTAGTTATGCTCAACAAACCCCGCATGGGTCGCTTCCCATAACTCGGGAGCAATAGCCTCTAGATAAGCACACATACGTGCTTTCCAATAGGCAAAGTTCTTGCCCTCGAAGATGAGAACCAAACCCCCGATCTTGGCCATTTTAGCTCTCTAGCGGTAAAGCTAGAATGATCCAATGAGCAACCTTGCTTTGATACCAATTGTAAGGATCGAATGCCCAAGAGGGGAGGTGAATTGGGCTTCTTTTCAAAAAATAAAGCAATAAAAACTTAACTACTAAAAGCCCAATTCTCTATGCAAACAGCCTATGCATTCAAGTGAATAATAAGTTTGAGGTATATGAAATGCATAAGTGTAATGGGAAAGGAAGAGTGTGCAAACTCCCTAGGAGACACGAGGACACGGTGATTCATCCGTGGTTCGGCAAGATCATCAAGACCTTCCTACATCGACGTTGTGGCACCCACCAAAGGGTGTAGCACTCCCAAGTCTCCATGACCAGGGATCTCACTAAAAGTCTCCGTTCGCCATCTCTGGCAAGGTGGAGCTCAAGCCTTGTACAATTTTGATCTTCCAGGCTTCCACAACTGTCTTGGCAAGCTCCGGAAGGATCTCTCCAATCACCGACTGTTACACGATGAATGAAATCACCAATAGACACTCCCTTACAGCTCTCACTAGACTAGAGACTCTAATCACCAAGAATGGAAGCACACAAGCATCATCTCTAGCAAGTTCTAGTCTATCTCTTGGTGTACAAGTGGTGTAAATGATGTGGAAGTGGTTGCTCAACATCTTGAATGCTTGGTAATGTGTAGAGTAGCTCTGGGCATCAAGACTTGTCAAAATCACTGGTTGAAGGGGTATAAATGCCAGCTTCCACGAGATAGCCGTTGGAAAAGTAGGCTGACATCACTATTCTACAAACACCGGATGATCTGATGTTCTCCCTTCAGTTGTCATCGGTCGAATACAAATTAGCTGATGTCACTGTGTCAGATATGACCGTTGATTGACCGATGTTGTATACACCTGTACATCGGATAATCCGGTGACACTTGATCCAGAATGGTCCAGAAATAATGCTTACTGGAATGATTGACCGATGTGTTATAATTGTACATCGGATTGTCCGGTGTTACACTTGGTCCAGGGAAATTGCTTACTGGAATGATTGACTGACGTAACACTTGCTTCATCATCGGATGATCCGGTGTATACCCAAGACTGAGGTTCTTCTTCTGCTCAGAGCCAACTCGACCGATGTAGTGTTTTCTGGATACATCGGATGATCCGGTAAGTTGATTTTGTCTGCTTTGAGTTGTTCTAAGTGATTCTTTTTGAATTTGTTCGAGTGACCTCTTAGACATTGGTTTGAAATGTTTTTCTGATGACGACCAAGTCTCGGTTGCTGTCAATTTTGATGGAATAATTTTGACATATGTGCTTTTTCTTTTATTCTTCATAAAAATCGATTGACCTCGTAAAATAGTTTGTTGAGGGGTCTCCAATTGTATCCAATGAGCAGTAGATGATATAAATATAGAGTCCATTAAGTGTGATGAATTATATGAGAGACCTTGCATCCAAAAACTTATTAGTGATATCCAACGGTTGCCATTAATCACCGAAACCATACCTTATGGGGGCCTAGATGCTTTCAACATGCTCGTTAATTCATAGTTAAGCCATCTGGTTATTTTCCCATCCCAATTAATTAGAGCAAATCAAAAAGGTAAAATACCCTTCCTGACTCTCTTTACAATATATTCCAAGTGACAAGGATGGTCAAACAAGTGTAGTAAACACCTATCATGAGTTTCCCATCAATTTGACACAAGCATGTAGTTCCACAAATAAAACATTTAAAAACAGGACAAAAATTATGAAACACACTTGCCTTGCTCTTGAGACTGGTTCATGAGATGGATCAAGATAACAAGAGGAAGATGCCGTACAAGGATAGCCGCAAGGAAGCAATGTTCGCCCCCACTATGCACCACCAAATGTACCATACTAAAACCCATCTGCTCCTGATATCGCGCTGCTTATCTACTGCGCCCAAATCAGCCACCACAGCAAGGCCCCACCATGCAAGCACCCTGACCTCCAATGCCACATGCGCCTTGCACCAACTTCCCTACTAATGCTCAAAACCAAGCTCGTCCTAACTATACTGGACCAGCAAGGACGAGCTACACTTGTGGTGAAGTAGGACACTTTGCATCCCAGTGCCCGAAGTCAAGCTATGGACAAGTGAACAATGCTCCAAAGGAGAACGTGAGGACGAATGGAGAAGCAACACAAGGCAACCATGGACCACATAATTTTGCTCGTGGAAAGGTGAAAAACGTCTCTACTCAGGAGGCCCAACAAGCTGATGACGTTGTGATTGGTATGTTCATCGCAAACTCCAACTCGCCCACTATATTACTTGATTCTGGAGCATCATATTCATTCATATCATCAAAGTATGTTGCCAAGTATAGTTTACCTATATCTCACATGAAGTATACCATGTTGGTTAATCCTCCTGGAGGGGAGATGAACATGAATATAATATGTCAAAAAGTAAGACTTAAAATAAGGGGGGTATACTTCCTCACCAACCTCATTGTTTTGGATTCAGAAGGATTGGACATAATACTTGGAATGGATTGGTTGCAGAAGCACAAAGGCATAATTCAGTGTGCCACAAAGACGGTGCAGTTGACAAATGATGAGGGGGTCAACATAGAGTTTGAAGCATCTCAACACACAATAGATGGTAGTGCTGAATCAAATGGACGGTGCAACATTAGAGGAGATTCTGGTGGGCGCAAGTTCTCAGATGTGTTTTCTGATGAGTTGGCAGGTATGCCACCTGATCGTGATGTTGAGTTTGTCATTGATTTAATACCTAGAACTGAACCTATAGCTAAAAGGCCGTATAGGATGCCTTCTAAGGAATTAGCAGAGCTCAAGAAGCAAATTCAAGAGCAGCTAGAGAAGGGTTTTATACGCCCAAGTTCATTATCATGGGGAGCACCAATGCTCTTCATGGACAAGAAGGATGGAACTGAAAGGATGTGTGTGGACTATAGGTCTCTCAATTAAGTGACGATCAAGAACAAGTACTCACTACCCTGCATAGAGGATTTGTTTGACTAAATGAAGGGCGCCTGTGTTTTCTCCAAGATCGACCTACGGTCGGGATACATTCAAATGAAGATTAGACCATAGGTATACCCAAATAGGCTTTTCGAACACGGTATGGATCCTATGAATACACCGTTATGTAATTTGGATGACGAACGCGCATGCGTACTTTATGTATCTCATGAATAATGTCTTCATGGAGTATCTAGATAAGTTTGTCATGGTGTTGATCGACGACATTATGATATACTCGAGAAGCGAGGAAGAACATGAGGAACACTTGAATCTTACATTACAGAAACTGCAGGAACACCAATTGTATGCCAAGTTCAGCAAGTGTCAATTCTGGCTACGGGAAGTGTCATTTTTGGGACACATCATCTCCAGAGGAGGAGTATCAATCTACCAGGGGAAAGTGAGAGATGTGCTAAAGTGGGAGCCACCACAGAATGTGAATGAAATTTGAAGTTCCCTTCGAATGGCTGGGTATTATCGTCGATTCATCAAGGATTTCTCCAAAAAAGCAAAGCCCGTGACTAAATTACTAATGAAGAGGAACACATTCCAATGGACTCAAGCTTGTGAAGATAGCTTTGAGGAATTAAAGAAGAGATTGACAACTGCACCAGTGTCAGTATTGCCAAATGTGAGCAAAAGCTTGGGAAATGAATTGTCGTGCCTAATGTGAAGCATATCCGAAAGACGATATTGAAGAAGGCACATGACTCACCTTACTCTATTCATCCGGGTTTTCCAAAGATGTACAAGTACTTGAAAACCTGCTATGGGATGGGATGAAGAAGGACATAGCTACATATGTTGCATTATGTGACACGTGCCAACGAGTGAAGGTTGAACATCAAATGCCAATGGGACTATTACATCCATTGAAGATACCTGAGTGGATGTGGGAAGAAATTGGTATGGAGTTCATAGTTGGATTGCCGTGCACCCAGTCCGACTATGACTCCATATGGGTTATTGTAGATCGGTTGACAAAATCAGCTCATTTCATTCCTGTCAGGACCACATACACCACATAGAAGCTTGCATAACTGTATATGAAGCATATTGTACGCCGACATGGAGTTCCGAAAAGGATAGTTTCTAGCAAAGGTTCTCAATTCACCTCTAGGTTCTGGAGGAAACTACACAAAGCTATGGGGACCAGGTTAAATTTTAGCTCTGCATATGACACAAAGACTGATGGGCAAACCGAGAGGACAAACCAAATATTGTAGGTTATGTTGAGAGCTTGTGCTTTGAAACATGGACGCAGCTGGGACAAGAGCTTGTCGTATGCTGAATTCTCGTACAAAATAGTTACCAAGTCAGCTTGAAAAGGTCACCCTATGAATTACTATACGGGAAAAAGTGTAGGACACATTTGTTTTGGAATGAAACATGAGAGAACCAAGTATTTGGACTTGATGTGCTACAAGATGCTGAAAGGCAGGTTCCAATAATACGTGAGAACCTAAGGGCTGCTCAGTCACAGCAAAAAGGCTATGCAGATAATCGGCAAAGGAATTTGGCTTTTGAAGTTGGAGACTTCGTGTATCTCAATGTGTCACCTATGCGAGGTCATAAGCGTTTTAACATCAAAGACAAGTTGGCACCTCGCTACATCGGGCCATTCAAGATTTTGGACGAACGTGAAGAAGTGGCATATCAATTGGAGATGTTAGCATCTTTTCGATGTTCATGATGTATTCCATGTTTCTCAGCTCAAGAAGTGCTTAAGGGTACCGGAAGAGCAAGTACCAATGGAAGAATTGGAGCTTGAGGAAGATTTGAGTTATGCCGAGAAACCTATCAAAATCTTAGAAACAAGGGAGAGAGTGACAAGAAGCAAGGTGATTCGATGGTGTAAAGTACAACGGAAATATCATATAGAATCTAAAGCAATTTGGGAGTGTGAAGATGACCTCAAGAAAGAATTTCACTATCTTTTTCATTCTACGTCGAATCTCGAGGGCGAGATTCATTTTATGGGGGTAGGTTTGTAACACCCTCATTTTCATCCATCATTCACTGCATTCATTCTTTTACATGTCTAACATAATGCAACACAAAAAGGAACGAGATTGAAATGAATTATAGGTAGAAACTACATTAAAATCTGTTTTGGTATGGACTTGTCTGGACAAAACCCGGAATTAGTTTGGTATACCTGTCTTCTCCGGCTGAATTTATTTCCCTGAAGGGCAGCGGACTTGTCTGACACACCGTACGGACTAGTCCGCTTTTGCCACTGATGTCGCCCAGATCTATCTGATCAATTAACGGACTATTCCGGTTTCATTTCTATTGTTCCACGGACTTGTCCGTTATACTTACAAACTAATCCGATGTTGGTTACTGGAACCCATCAGAGTTGTCCGTTAATTCGCAGAACTCAGTACAGATCAACTTTCTGTACAACCCCCGGACTTGTCCAGCATAGAACCAGACTTATTCGTTGAACTCTTTGTTCCTTGGACGGACTTGTCCGGCAAGACACCAGACTTGTCTGATCAGCTCTCTATACCGGAATGGACTTGTTCGGCCTACCTACGGACTAGTTCGATATTTAGGATTTCGAATCGAATTCTATTTTTCCTCGACGACAAGTTATTGGGTAATTGCCTTAATTGGGCCCAAGAACGTCGTGCCTCACCCTTGAGAAGCCCAAGTGGGACCCCATCAAGGCCCTACTTGCCTCCACTGACTTTTACTTGGATTCCACCACAATCTCACCACCTCTCCTCCTATATAAACACCCTACCATCCACCCTTTACCCCTTTGGCCATATTAGACGAACTCCAACGCCTGCTCTCTTCATAGTGGTCGCTCTTGATGGGAGAAGAAGAAAGGGAAGAGAAGGAAGAAGGAGAGGAAGGAATCAAGCGAGATCATCATCACTATTGCAATTTTTTTCATTGACTCTTTGATGTCAACGTTCTCCTCCACCAATTCTTCTTCTTCTTTAGATCTAGACATTGAGATCTCGCGTTACACCTAATCCTAGACCATTGAACCAATAGATTCACGGTAACTATCCTAGATCCAACTTTCCACGTAAATTCTGATCCCAATCTTGATTTAAATCATGCCCTAGATGGGGAGTTCACAAAACCTTGGTCATAGCGGACTTGTTCGGTCCAGTGTGGACTAGTCCGTTGAACTTTCTGGTCTAGAGCAAACATGTTCGGCCCCTTGTGCGAACTAGTCTGGCCTGTTAATTCTAAATAACTTCCCCAGTTTTCCCGAATTGACTTGAAACTTGTTCAACCATGTAAAACTCAATTGTAAATAGTTAGTAAGCAATAATAGCAACCTAATAACATGTATTACCACATAATTGCAGTGTTCATGCATATCATGGCATATTGAGTACTATATGAGCATTTATTGATTGTAATGCTTGTTTCGCATGTTTGTCACGCGGAATAGAAGGAAATGCTTTAGGAGGTACTTACGAGGACTTTCAGCACCAGAACTTCGAGGCTTCTGATCCAAACCAACCACATGAGCAAGGCAAGTGTCCTTGAACATTTTTATCCTGTTTTCAAATGTTTTGTTTGCAAAACTGCATTCTTGTGTCAAATTGATGGGAAACCCATGATAGGTGTTTACTAGACTTATATGAGCACCCTTGACATTTGGGATATATTGTAAAAAGTCAGGAAGGGTCACTTTGCTTAATTTGGGATTGGAAATAATCAAATAGCTAAATTGTGAACTATTGAACACTTGAATTATGTGGATTAATGATGATGGAATAATGGTGAATCATTTGGGTAACATGGGACTTGGTTGATATAGGCAAGCATGGGTTGTGGACTGGGTTTGATGAGATGGTGGCTTCGCTTGCCTTAGATCTAAGGACGGGTTCATGCGAGAATAAGCCAGGACAACAGTAACACCACAAGGCCAAATCCGGGTGCGGCTTAACCAATTAATTAGGTGTATTGCCAGCATTTTTCGGATCATTTGGATGGCTCGGGGAATGGGAGTCGGTTGGGTATGCATTAGTGGCGGGACTGCACTGGGATCCGAACAGCACAAGAGCGGGGTCCTTGGATGGATGTGCTCTCTTGTGAGACATCACCTTCAGTGAAACCTTAGTGGGTATAAACATGCTGGTAGTCCTTTTTGTAAAGGATATTTTGTAATCTCTTGCTGCAGACCATTGGACGTGTGTAATGTGACCGACGGGTCACGTGCATAATGAAGGTTCTTTAGTCATCGAAAGGGGATGAAATCACAAACTTGTGGGTAAAGTGGTACAACTCTGCAGAGTGTTAAAAACTATCATAATAGTCGTGCTCCCGATTAAGAGCACCTGGATGACCTACATGATTAGAGTTGGACTTCGGTTTTGAGATGGGTCAGTATGGGATTGGTTATGTGTAATGTGAGTTGGTCGGTTATGAGAATAGATGAAACTTGGGTTTTGTAATTCGAGAACCATTGAGTTATTGTAATAAGGCACCTATGTGACGTGCTTATGGTTATGTATTCACTTACTAAGTTTTTGATGCGCTATGTCTGATTATGGTGATTAAACATTGCTATGGTTTGCAACATGCTTATGTGACATGCTCACGTAAGGTGTTGTGTTTTTCGAACTAACGAGAGTCAAGTCAAGGACTAGGGCTCGCAAATATTGGTTGTTTGTTCCTGTGTAGGTGTTGCTTGAGGTCAAGACATGGCTGGTGATGGGATCTATTGAAGTATTCTTAGGGAGAAGATGAGGTTCAACAACCAAATTCGGGAGGAATTGTGGTTGAGTTGATCGGGAGGTCACAAAGCATCATTGGGTCAAGAACAATGCATATGAAGGTATCATGGACGTCATTGGAAGGTGTTTCCATGTGTGCAAGGAGTGCATGGGCGTGGTAACATGGTTCCAAGGCGTGTAAAAGTGCATCTAGGTCCCTTGGGTTTTGGTTGATTAATGACAAACAATTAAAGAGCTAATGAGTTTGGTTGAGTTCGTGCAGAAAATTTAGTACGGAGTGAAATTCTCAAAAAAGGAGAAAAGGCGTTAAAAGTGGAGTAGGAATAAGTTTTTTTATTTCTCCTTGAGTCATAGGAAAATCTGTACTATTAAGAGGGACACGATGCGTGGAAACTTAGTGAGTCAAATGGGAGCTTAACCTCTTGGGTAGGTTTTAGGAAAACCCTAAGTGTCAAGGTTGGACTTGTCCGACGCCTTGGGTCTGATAAGCCCAAAAACTCTCTGGTGGATTTCAGACATGTCTAAATCTGTATGTTGTACATGTCCGAAATCTATTTGTTGGTATTCAGACATGTCTGAAGCGGGTCAGACATGTCCGAGATACTTGTCTTAGAAAATTTTCTATGTGTCTGAATCTTGGAATTATCCAAGATTATGTCTGACTTGTTCGACGCGGGCTGTCATCTAACGGCTAAAATCGCTTTTGTAGTATAAATAGTTGGGGATCTCGTCCTCAAACAGAGACTAACCCTAAAGAAACTTTCAGAGCAACCTCAAGCCCTCAAGAAAGCCTCCTCTCTTGTTCTTCACCCTCTTGAGCCCAAATCCAACATTTTTGCGAAGAGTGAAGGAATCATTGTGAGATTTGGCAAGAGAAGTGATTTGGCAAGAGAAGTCCATCAGGGGTTGAGCAATGTTTGATTCACTGAGTTTCTTCATGATTGCATGTTTGTTACTCTTGGGATTCTTCTCTAGACAGTTAGGCGTCGCCCCTGTGATTTCTTGTGTGATTTCTTGATTTCGGGAAGTTTGTAATCTCTTGTGATAGTGGAATATCCATGACTTCACTCTTGGGGCATCTTGGCGTGGTTAGGGCTGTTAGGCCTGGTCCTTCGTTGACTCCTCAACGAGGACGTATGTTTCTTCATGAAGCCAAACCTCAGGAGAAAAAATCTCTTGTCCATTGTGTTGATTTTAATTTCCGCAAAGTTCTTACTTTCTAGTGATTATCTTGGTTTACTTTCTAGTTATTATCTAAGACTTATCCGAGCTGTTGTCCGACTTCAATCAGACAAGTGCGATTTCCAGTGAGACAAGTCCGACTTGTATTGATAGGACAATTTTTTAATTAAGTCTAGATTTTCGATTAGCGCCTATTCATCCCCCCTCTAGGCTACTTTCAGCGTGTGAAGAGATATGGATGTGAAGATGTGGCCAGCAACCGGCTGGATTATGCCTTAGGCTGCAGCTGTGGTGGTTATGGTTTGTTTATGGAAGGTTTCGACTTTGTTTTGGTTAGATTTTGTGTAGGGCACAAAGTTTAGTTGTTTTTGGAATGTTTAGGATGTTCTTAAGATGTTTTGAAGCCTTAAGATTGCTTCTTTTTGTGTATGGAAGAATCTTAATCGGTTATGGTAAGTTTGAGTTAGTGTGCAAGTAGGATTAGAGTCCTAGTTTTGATCGGGTTGGTCTTAGGGGTGGTTATATAAGCAAAGGAGGACGAAGCTCGTGACGACTTTGGGCTGTTCCTCTTGGGTTTTTATCAATAAAATTATTAGTTTAGAGGAGCTTTTCTGCCATGTTTGTCGGACTCGTTTTTGTCAAGTCTTTCTCGTCGAGTTTCTACGCTGCTCGACCTTTCATTGTTTTGATCGTAACTCAAGTTTTACAAATACAATTGACGTGATTCTTTTTATTTTGTCATCAAAACTGAATACTCTATCATAAATGAAAATGTCATAGTCATTGGATTTGTGGTTTTTGAGTTACACGAGTTTCTTTGCAGCGTACAAGATCTATTTGCTCTGTGTTAGAACAGATTGACCTTTGCTGAGGGTTTCGGTTATAACTTGAGTTTTACTCAACAATTTCTCGTGATTCTTGTTGTCGTTTCTTTGTGACTTAATTCTCTACGATCTGCACTTATTTGTAACATTTTTAACACGTTGGAAACACTTGCACAGACGGTTTCTCTATCAGATTAATTTTCTGCCAAGGGGTTTTTGTTGCTTCCGCTAAAGATGTTTTAATCTACCATTCATCCCTCCCTTCTGGTAGAATTTCACGTGCTTTTGACCCTACAATTGGTATTAGAGCCACGGTGTTCTAATGATAAGGGAGTTTAGGCCCAATCTTCCAAAAGGTATTGGATAAGTCGATTAATGGAGATCTCGACGTTGATGATCTGAGACTCTTGATATAACACGAAAAACCACTGCAATCACTACACCACCACTCCGTTGGTTATCAACTATGCTACACGCGATTAAACTCACCAATAAGGTTGGTCGTTGCAAGTGCAACCAAGAATACAAGCAAGAACATAGAAGACACGATCTAAAATCGCGAAATTGGGGTTTCACAAACCGTAGAACAGCAATATTATTAATCTAAGCAAAACCCATTGAATGTGGATGGTGGCTGCAGTATTTATAGGCTAGGGTTCGGCCAAAATGACTATTAGATGCGTCCCTGATGGACTCTTATAGGATACAAGGCCTCAAGGCCCAATACGGTGGAACAATACCGGATAGAAATCTGGACTCAAATTGTTTCGGCGATTCCTGATGACTCCAGAGGAATTATGATATGTGAACAAATCCATTAGAATGTTTATTATCTCCTCTTTCCTTGCATATGTAGAACGTTGAAAACGGAGTCCGTAGCATCCTGGGCGTCTGTTTTAAGATGAACTACTTTTGGACTCCGAGTTGAACTCGAGTCCGAGTTGTAAAGTGGTTCCATCAACTTGTGGACATCCCAACTGGTTCTCCATGTTCCCATGGCCTTCTCTCCTCACTCATTGATCTTCTCCCTGGTTTCTAATAACAATTAAATCATTACATAACAATCCATTGTCAAATTCACTTGGGTAGGCATTTAGGAACAAGTTCACTTATTGATTTAGTAGCCGCGCTCGTGCTCTTGTGATTGGTCCTTGTAGTTCAACATGTGTATCCGCTGTTGTGATGTCCTCATCATCCTTACCCTCTTGAACCGGAGTCGTCCTCGATTCAAGTTCATCTTCTTCTCGCAAGTATGGCCGCAGATCAGAAATGTTAAATGTGGGACTAACCCCGAAACCGAGAGGCAAGTCAAGCTTATATGCATTATCATTAATCTTTTCAATAATCTTAAAAGGACCAGCAGCTCGAGACATACGTTTAGATTTTCTCATGTCAGACAAACACTCTTTTCTCAAATGTAACCCCACTAAATCACCCGGTTCAAGTTTTACTTCTTTTCTACCTTTACTACCTGCAATCATATTTTTCTCATTCATTCTTTCAATATTTTTCTTTGTAGTTTCATGCATCTTAAGAATGAATTCAGATCGTTGTGTACATCCAAATTTATAGTTTCATAAGGAGGCAAATGTAGTAAATCAATAGGAGCATGGGGATTAAAACCATACACTACCTGGAATGGACTTACCTTCATTGTGGAGTGAATGGATCTGTTGTAAGCATATTCTATATGTGGTAAGCACTCCTCCCACAATATTAAATTTGTTTTCAAGACAGCCCGCAATTTGGTGGATAAAGTACGATTAACTACCTCAGTTTGTCCATTTATTTGTAGATGACAAATAGTTGAAAACAGCAACTTGGTTCCCAATTTATACCACAAAGTTCTCCAAAAATGACTTAAAATTTTTGCATCACGATAAAAAACAATGGTATTTGGCACACCATGTAAACGAACAATTTTTGTCATAAACAAATCAGCAATATGTGAGGCATTATCATTCTTATGACAAGGTATAAAGTGTGCCATTTCGGAGAAATGATCAACAACCACAAAAGTACAATCTCTCCCCCTCTTAGTCCTAGGCAATCCCAAAACAAAGTCCATAGAAATATCTGCCCAAGGTACACTAGGAACAGGAAGAGGCATATAAAGACAGTAGGGGTTAAGGCGAGACATAGCTTTATTGTAAGTAGTGCATCGTGATACATAGTGCTTGACATCACGCCTCATCTTCGGTCAAAAGAAGTGTGTGGACAGTACGTCCTCAGTTTTCTTCATGCCAAAATGTCCCATCAATCCTCATTCATGTGCTTCCCGCAAAAGTAATAGATGAACGGAGCTAGCTGGAACGCATAGCTCGTTAGCACGATAGAGGAGACTCTCTTGCAGCACATATTTATTCCAATTTCTTCCTTCTGTACAATTTTGAAAAGCATCTTTGAAGTCCAAATCAGTAGGATATAATGCTTTTATTATTTTCAAACCAAATATTTCATGATCAAGTTGGGACAACATAGTATAACGTCTAGATAACGCATCAACAATGACATTTTCCTTCCCTTTTTTTTATGCTTGATTATGTGTGGAAACAACTCTATGAATTCAATCCACTTAGCATATTGTTTAATCAGGTTGGTTTGACACTTAAGATACTTCAAAGACTCATGATAAACTCCTTAGACCAAAGATAATGTTGCCAAGTTTGTAAAACTTGTACTTAGGCATATAATTCTTTATCATAAGTAGAATAATTCAGAGAAGGACCATGCAGTTTTTAACTAAAGAAAGCAACGGGTTTACCTCCTTGTATGAGAACACCCCAATATCAATGCCGCTTGCATCACATTCTAGCTCAAAGGTCTTGTCAAAATCAGGAAGTTGCAGCAATGGAGCTTGCGTAAGCTTCGATTTGAGGGCATCAAAAGATAGTTGCTGCTGTTCGCTCCACCAAAATGGCACTCCCATCTTCGTTAGCTCATGTAGAGGTGCTGCAATGGTGCTAAAATCTCGCTTAAAGTGGCGATAAAAACCTGCAAGACCAAGAAAATTACACACTTGTGTGACGGTTGTTGGAGTTGGC
Source organism: Tuctoria greenei (assembly GCA_036927565.1). Lineage (NCBI taxonomy): Eukaryota > Viridiplantae > Streptophyta > Magnoliopsida > Poales > Poaceae > Tuctoria > Tuctoria greenei. The sequence goes on from JAYESD010000006.1 coordinate 156,176,841, forward strand.
CAGCTAGTGATTACAACAATTTTTGTATCATCCATCTCAATTCCCTGCGAGGAAACAACATATCCAAGAAACGAGGCTCGATTGGTGCAAAAGACGCACTTTTTGAGATTACTAAACAAGCGTGCATCTCTCAAAACAACAAAAACAACACATAAATGATGAAGATATTCGCCATATGACTTGCTGTAAATGAGAATATCATCGAAGTAAACCACCCCAAATTTTCCAATGAAAGCACGTAAAAACTCATTCATTAATCGCATAAAGGTACTAGGTGCATTAGTTAAACCAAAAGGCATGACTAACCACTAATAAAGTCCAAATATTATTTTAAATGCAGTTTTCCATTCATCTCCTAGTGCTATTCTAATTTGGTGGTAACCACTACGCAAGTTAATTTTTGTGAAGATGATAGCATCACTCAATTCATCAAGCATGTCATCTAAGCGAGGGATAGGATAACGATATCGAATGGTGATGTTATTAATTGCACGACAATCAACACACATGCGCCAACTACCATCATTCTTAGGAACCAAAAGAACATAAATGGAACAAGGGCTAAGGCTTTCAAGAATGTACCCATGGTCCAAAAGATCTTGGATTTGACGCTGAATTTCCTTAGTCCCTCTGGATTGGCGTTGTACGCTGCACGATTTGGCAAGCTTGCTCCTGGAATTAAGTCGATCTTGTGTTCAATGCCCCTCATGGGTGATAAACCAGGGGCTATGTCAGACGGAAACGCATACTCAAACTCGTTCAAAATGTTAGCAACAGCAGGGGCAATGCAATGGACAATTCATGAAGTGAAAACAGGGCTTCTTTGCATACTAAAGCTTAGCGCATCCCATTTGCATCAAATAAATCAGCAAAGTCAGATTTAGTTGCGAGCAAGGAAGGTGATTTTAACTTAATGACTTGCTGTTTTTCATATTCTAGTTTTGTTGCTTTATCATCATGAATTTTACTCTTCTCAAAATGCACAATTTCAGCAGGAGTCATAGGAAGCAAAGTGATTTTCTTTCCTTTATGCATCAGAGTGTATTTATTAGTTCTACCATGATGAATAGCATCCATATCAATTTTTCAAGGACGACCCAACAAAAGAGAACATTCATCCATAGGCACGACATCAAAATCAGCAAAATGATTGTAAGAACCAATTGAAAAATTTATTCTTGTTGTTTGTGTTACCCAAACCTTACCGCTTTTGTTGAACCATTGAATGGGGTATGTATCAGGGTGTGCTCTTATTGTCAAGCCAAGTTTCTTGACAATGTCCGTGTTCACCAAGTTATTGCAGCTGCCTCCATCAATTATAGTGTGTACACGGTAGTCCTTGACGATTAGAAACATGTGAAAGAGGTTGTGTCGTTGTAGCTTGTCGTCGGCCTCAACTTTAGTGCTCAAAGAATGCTGCACAATGATGTTCCTATAATTCTCCGTTGCTGCTATACCAAATACCTCTCCATCGGATAGTTCGTCATTTGTATGACCTACAACGTTAGTAGCAAGAGAATATTCTTCTTCAAGATCCGAAGTACTATCATACCCACCATCGTCGCGTGCTATGTATGCTTGTTTGCTCGGGCAATCTCTCATCATTTGACCAAGTCCTTGGCAGCAGTGACACTTAATGTCAGAAGTACGTCTCGTAGGAGTGAAAGACGAAGGTTGGAATAATGTTGACTTGCTGCCCTCCCACACGCGAGAAGGTGGAGCAGCAGGTGCAATTCTTTGGCCGCCATTGGATGGAGTAGTGGCTGCACGAAAACTTGAAGATGGTGCTGTTTTGGATGGTGTAGATGTCGAACGCGGCGTGAAGGTGGTCCTCGTGCGTTGTTGCTGCTGTTGGCGGCCCTGCAATTCTTTTTCTGCCAACATAGCAAGCTGAAATAATATGTTAAAAATATCATATTCCTTGTAATCAACAATGTCCTGAATTTCGCTTCTCAACCCCCCATAAAAGCGAGCTATTTTATCATCCATGTCCTCTAATACCTCACAGCGCAACATACCATTTTGTAGCTCTTGATAGTATTCTTCTACAAACATGTTACGTTGGCCTAAATGCTGTAATTTTTTTGAAGGTCTTGCTGAAAAGAAGGAGGCATAAAATGAACATGCATAGCTTCCTTTAATCTATCCCATGTTGGAGGATTAGTTCTAGTTTTAACAAGTTCATTCCACCATATGATAGCAAAATCCTTAAACTTACTAGTGGCTTGACAAACTCTACGTTGTTCAGGAACAAGATGGGCATTAAATTTTTGCTCTACTGTCATCTCCCAATCAAGATAAGCCTCATCATCAGCACCAGAAAACAAGGGTATTGTAAATTTTACCTTAGCAAAAGGGTCATCAGGAGGACGGTTATAATTTTTATGGTGATTATTACATCCCATACCTCGATGATAGAGTAGAAGTTTTGAATGATGATTATGATCTTCCATATAATAACAAGCATCATCTTCATGTGCAGCGAGAGGCAGCCGAGCCTCGAGACTACCCATCCGAAAAGCAAGGTCATCAAGTTGGCGAGTCAAGTGCGCCAATGACTCCGCTGTTGCTGCAGTGTTTTAAGTAGACACTTCTGCCATACCATTCATCATGTTATGCAACTCAGCATTTGAAATTCCATCACCAATTTTTCTGCTATTGTTAGTAGTAAAAAAAGACAACAAGTAGATGTTATCCCTATCAACTATAAAGGGTAGTGGCAATGTTAGAGGTGGAAGGACAATCTCTCTCGCTTAAGTGTCTTAGCACGCTCTTACAATTTTTCTAACTGACACAGCAGGTAGTATGGACGGTGAGATGAACCAATGAAGCGTGGGGTGATTGCAAAACATACCTGTTTTTCTCAAGAGAAAGTGGAGCTTGGATGATGCAATATATGGTGGCTAATCAGCAGAAAACCTTAAGGGTTAAACAAAGTTGAATAAGAATTCAATGTGAGAAATTGCTGCTGGTTAACCAAGTGTTCTAGACCTAGCACAACACAAGGAAGTAGCAATGAAAAAGAAAGACAGAACAAAATTACCAACAATCACAACACCAGAGGTATAGGCAAATTGCTTGCTTTAATACGTGTGCTCTTCATTTTTTAATTTTTTTGATATTTTTCTTTACTCAGGAGCACGAAATAAGGAAGCACACAAATTTGCAGCTCAATTGGATGTTATATGAGGCCTATAGAAAATCAAGAAGATTCTTCAAAATTCATGTTGAAACTTTGGAGGCCGGATAGCCTATCTTCCGAAAGGAATTTGTGAAATCTAATTTTGCAGAACACTGTGTAGCTACAAAAAATTGGATGCGAAATTTTGTGTAGAACAATTTGAAAATATAAAATTCGCCCGATTTTGAGTTCGTATGCAAAAGTTATGGCCATTTTAAGATAGGTTGTGTGAGTTATGGTTGTTTGGATGTTGATTCCAACTCGGTTTGAGAACAAATCTCGCAATGAGATAAAAAAACGATCAAGAATTTGCACGGCAACTGATGTAATAGTGTGTGTGTGTGTGTGATTATGCAAGGATGACTTGCACAAAGGTTTGTCAACTAATCTAGGGCTGGCGGCACCGGAGTTTACGCAAGGCGGGTAGCTAGGGCAAACGATAAATGTGGTGGATCGGTTTGTTGTTTAGAGATTGTGGAATAGGTGCCGAACAGCAAGAAAACAAGGACGAAGCACTATAACTAGGACCCAAAACACAAAGCTAAACCAGCAACAAAACTCGACCACATGAATGCAAACTCAACAATGCAAACCGAAAAATGAAAACTGCAGACGCTATAGGCTAGGAAGTGGTAAAAACAATATATTTTTGTGGCTTTTCTGTGGACTCTTGGTATGAAAAACAGACTAATCTAATGGAAAAACAAAACGAAGGTACCTTATGGGCAACCTGGAAATCTGATACCAATTGATAAGGGAGTTTAGGCCCGATCTTTCTAAAGGTATTGGATAAGTTGATTGATGGAGATCTCGACATTGATGATTCGATGCTCTTGAGTAGAACACAAAAAACCCCTGCAATCACTACACCACCGCCTTGTTGGTTATCAACCGTGCTGCACACGATTGACCTCGCCAAAAAGGCTGATCCCTGCAAGTGCAGCCGAGAACACAAGCAAGAACATAGAAGACACGATCTGAAATTGCAAAGTTGGAGTTTCACAAACCGTAGAATGGAGATATTATTAATCTAAGCAAAACCCACTGAATATGGCCGGCGGCGAAGTATTTATAGTCTAGGGTTCAGCCAAAATGACTATTAGATGTGCCCCTAATTGACTCTTACGGGATACAAGGCCTCAAGGCCCAATATGGTGGTGCAGCACCGGACAGAAATCTTGACTCAAGTTGTTTTGATGATTCCTAATGACTTCGGAGGAATTTCACGTGTGATCAAAGCTATTGGAAAGTTTATCTTCTCCTGTTTCCGTACATATGTAGAACATCAAAAACGGAGTCCGTATTCATCTTGGGCGTCCGTTTTAAGGTGATCTGCTTCTAAACTTCGAGTTGCACTCGAGTCCGAGTTGTAAACTGGTTCCATCAAATTATGGACGTCCCAGCTGGTTCTCCATGTTTCCATGGCCTTCTCTCCTCACTTCTTGATCTCCTCAATGGTTCCTAATAACAATTAAATCAGTACCTAGCAATCCATTCTCAAATTCATAGGGTAGGCATTTAGGAACAAGTTCACCTGTTGATTTAGTAGCCGCGTGTAAAAGCCGCATTTGAGTAGAGCAAGAACACAAAGATGTGAAATTAAATTTTTTTAAAAAGTGGAATTGGCAATTCAAATTCACACAAAATCATGTTAGTTAACCAATGATCACGAAAATGGGGAATTGTTAAAAACTTCAAGCATTATCTGGAAAATGTCACATAAAATGTTAAAGCTTCGAGTGTTACGTCAAATTCCAGTTTGACCTCAACATGAGCAACATCGTGGTGTTTCATGTGAAGATAACATCTTGGGTGGGGCCCACTTATCGGGTGGCCCACCAGTCAGCTCTCATCAAATGTCGTTTGGTTTTCTCTTATGCTCGTGCTTATCGGGAACCATCTCGATGTATGTGCCAAGAAGTTTCACGCGCAAGCTAATTTCGGAGGCTTGCCCTTATTGTTGTTCAGCTGGAGCCTCATGCGCTCTCTTTCTCTCTCTCCACTTCAATTTATAATACACCAACTTGATGGTTTTGGCAGCACCACACGTCGCTTGGTTCTGCTCTCCCCCACCGCACTCTTGCTTGGCAAGCCGCCACGTCAATGTTTGCTGCATGCTGACGCCTCGACCACTCAAAAGTAAAGGTGTTCAAATTCAAAAGATAGATACAATTTGGTCAAAATAACAAATTTTAATGTACAAAGAAACTCCTTATGTTTCCAAGTATAGCCTTGCAAATTTTGAATATTTTTAGGCATCATTTGCCCGGTTAATTAAGTGAAGCCATTAGGATGTTTTAAAATTCAAATTTGAATTAAATTTCATATTCAATTTGTTTTAAAATGCAGACTGAGATTTACTAATGGAATCACCAAATGGAAATACTCCTAGCTGCCAAGTTTGGTGAATTATGGAAGACCTTTACCAAATTTAAATATAAGAGGAAAAAAGATAAGGGAGAAATGGTGTGGGTCCCACCTGTCAGATTTCCTCACCAGCCAGAAAAGAGCCAATCCTATTTTTCCTTCTCTGTTCCTATCTTAACCATCACGGTTGCCTCCCGTCGTGCACGACCGGCCACGGCACTCCGCCTCACTCCGGCGCACCGCGCCTGCTCGCCGCTCGCCCCCGGCAGCGCCCCACCTCCAGGCCGCCTGTAGCGTCGCCCCACGCCGGTGTCGGCTCGCCTCCATGCTGCATCCCACGCGCCGCGCCACCTGACTGTGCGCCACTCCGCCTGACCACACACCACTTCGACTGGCCACGGCTCCGCCCCACATCGACCGCGCCCCGACTCGACCACCGCATCGCGTCTCCCCGCGCTCGCCGAGCCGTCCAGCGCTCCCATGTCGCGCCTTCTCCTCGCCGTCTGCCGTGCGCCCAGCGCCGGCCAATCCTCTGTGTCACGTCAGCGTCGTCCGCCCTCACCGCACCTCTGTGCGCCCTGCCTGCATACCACGGCGACGTCCATCCATACGTGCCTCGCCCTCTACCGCAGCAGCCCTTCCCGCTTGAGTCCTCGCCCACACAACACTCTTGCTCGCCCTCGCCGCGCCTTGTTGAATGCCAGCCCTGGCCACACCCATGCTGCGCCCGGCCCCTACTTCCTGCCGTGCCCCTGCTCGCCGAGCTCGTGCCACCCACCGCCAATGCCCCTCGCCGTCTGCCGCAGCAGCGCTGTTGGTTTGTGCCAACACCGCATCAACGCCATTGCCCTCGATACGTTATAACGATGTTCCATGCCATGGCTACACCCAACCAGTGAAGCGAGTGATGTGTGTGATGGGTGAAATGCAGGAACACATCGTTGACACAAAAGCGACGTCAATTAGGCCAAGGTTAGCTCTGATTTGTGAAGAATTGGTCGAGACAGTGCTGCAGCCAAGGTGTTTGATGAAATGGTTACAAGGTGAAACCAGATGTGTTGACGTTCAATGCTAGTCTATGGATGCAGGTTTGTTGTGGGGTGGCAATTGACAAGGATATGTGCCAAGATGCTTTTTGAATGTTGATGAAGTGTACAGATTAGGAACACACCAATGATATTCGGTGAAATGAACAAGGTGAGCATGCTTATAGGGATAGAAAAGTAGCATGACTGGTTTACCTAAAAGTGATTTGAACGTTGTCTTGGTACTACGTCAGGTTAGCAGTGCTTGTGATGACGTCTTAAGTCCAAGCAATGTTGATCTCACTTCACTCCCCAAGTGTCGCTAGGGTTTCACTTTGATTCATCCTTATCAGAACCTTGCGACCACACTTATCACTTAACTAGATTAACTACTTTATGAGTTGAAACAACTTCTTTGGTCGACTTCTGAGTCACGACCTCTTGTTGCACAATTCACTCATATCTTGATCTCTCAATATTCCACTTGATCCCTTGGACATCCTTACCTGAATCAGTCGAACACCCCTTCACCATTCAGTCTTATCTATCTTGAGTTGCATAGCTCCAAGTGTTAAGTGAATAATTGCATTGCGTGCTTGCATTGCACCTTTCGATTCACGTCTCGACACTACTATGACCACTTGACGTATCCATTGTTTCTTCACCCATCCGAGACATATCTAATCTTCCTAGTCAAGCCTCTTCTTCTTAAGGTTTATACAACTCGTCGAGTCCATTATTAGATTACCTTAATTACTTATATGCATATCATGTCGATAGGAACGTGATGATAGGTGATCAACGAGAAACTTCTCTTGGAGGAGAAGGCCGAGGAGTTCCAACTTCAAGATTCCATGGCGGATTCTCCAGAGGGAGACCAAGCCATAACAACTGACATTGCTATAGAGTCGCAAACAAGGCAAGCCCCGGTTTGCATTTAAGTTCCTTATAGTGTCTTTGCAGTTTTCATTCACCTTACGTCTTCAGATGTTTGTGCATTACGTTTAAGGTGTTTGACATCCACTTGCATGACCAATTAACCCAGAGAGTGGTTAGAATAGCTCACAGACTCGTGTAGCAACTGCCATGCTAATATTGTAAGGAAAACTGTAGAAGTTGAGTAGTTGGAATCTACTCGCGAGATAGAATGATGACACTCATCTACACTGGGTCGGGTAAATGTAAAGAATGGATGTTAATATGAACTGGAGACCAGTTAGAGATGAGTAGGAAGCGACAAGACGTGGTCTTGGTTGCATAACTATGACCTTGTCGATTAAGGCCTGCGCCGTATCTGGCCCTGCTGGACAAGCTTGAATTGTACCGGCGACATACTGGAGAAATGGCTCCAGCAAACTGACTTAGCTTGATGCTGGTTTATCGAGGCATACCGTTCCGTTTTATAGGTGTGGGAGGTGTGGGTTGAGGGCAGCAAGGTGTAAACCAGCTGTTGGGCACGTCAGAGTACGCCCCACGCAGGGACCTCCTACCCGTGATGGATGGACCGTTTCGGCATTCGAGTGTTGGGTGAAAGGTGGCCATATAGAACTAGTATTGAAGTGTTATGTAGGTACTGGTGTAAGTACTCGCGGTAATAGAGTATGTGTATGTGTTGTGACGTAGTAAATAGAGTACCACTTGTTCACTGTGTCATGACGTAGTAAATACTAAACAAGCCAGAAGAATATGATGTATGGAATTATAATTTTTTTGCAACCTTGTGTGGCTTAGAGATAGCACAATTAAAAGTTTATAGTTTCCAAATACTTAACTTGCAATAGCATTATGTGCTTTGGGCATGACATATCATCGACAAAGCGTTTCTTGTTTGATTGTGGAGTCTATGATGTGTCGTGCCTGAAGAATGTCATTTTCTACTTAAAACATGACTATAAGAATCCACTTGTAGGCGAGTCTATTTATGTTATTCCTTACCTATGGTTAGACTTTACCTTGCATATGTCTAGTGAGACGGGTCAGTCTTGCTGAGCCTTATGCTCACGTTTGTGCTTTAACGATTTTTGCAGGTAGTAGTTTATTTTTGTTGCTCAAGTTGTACATGAGACCTTGAGGTGTCGAGAAAAATCTCGTGTGGACCACGCCGCTGCTTGATGATCATCATGTTGCTAGTGAGGAGCGTCCTAGGGCATGGACATCTTCTCTCATGCTTAGATAGGTGAGAATATGAGTATGTAGTTCCGCTGCGTGTTTACCTCTATTGTACACTATTTTATAAACTCTAATTATATTTATGAAATGAAAACTTTATATGTTTTGGTAATTCTTTTCGTGTGTGCTGTTAGGTGCCACATCGCACGACACCACCCAATGAGATCCTTGGACGTGGGACTCCGGTCCCCACTGACATGGGATCAGAGCTTCATTGGGAATAGCACGCTCGAAAATAGTCTCTTTATGAAAACTCCGAAGTAGTCGAGTGACAATTAGCTATATGCCCATTAAGGACTATTACTAGTACAAGTTATAAAGGTGGTAAACTAACTTACTTGTTATCATATTCTATAATGACATTTCATCTTCAAGGTAAGAGGTAAGGTACGCTTCCGAGAGCGGATCAATCTCGGTAAGCTCTGAATATGAGGTGTGGTATGTGATATTTCTGTAGCTTAGCACGGAAAGTCAATATGAGTCTCTGAAACTATTCATGTTTTTGGGAACATATGACACACGGTACCCCAGCGTGACACAAAATCAGTGGGAGACCCCGTCGGGTGGTAGATAACCCGATAGTATGCATCTCTAGAACTATTCATGTTCTATGGGAACATGCAAAACACGTTTGCCCGAGCGTGTATAAGTCGGTTCATATGGGAGTCTTTGCTGTACAGACGTAGTACAACCATGTACCTCGAGACATGACTTCGCTCGAGGGCGACTCACACCAGGGTCGTATGCATTTACTTCCATATATATTATTGTGACTGCCTGTCGTGTTTCCCCGTGCCGTCCTTGAGGTGTGAAGGTGTGAAGGGGTATTGTTTGTCTTTTTCAGGTACACTAACTACGGTAGCGACCCGTGTAGCAAACGTTTGGAGTGATCGATATTAGGACCACCTATAGACGTACCCGAATATACCGGGTTAGACTTTTCTTTTGGTAAGGAACGTAGTACCGTTAGTATCACATTTGATACTTTGACCATCCCCCACGAAAGAAATGGCTTCATATTCATATTTAGTCCAAGTATCAGTTGCTGGTATCTTATGGACAATGTAAATTTTTTCTCTTCAAGAGTAGGTGAACCAAAGTTCTTTGTTTCTGGCGAGAGTTTAGCTCGACTTCGCCGGGTTGAGACTTTGGTTAAGCATCAAGAACCATAGTGGCATGCTATGGATGAGTAGGTCGTTAAGTCTTTTCACAAAGTTCCAATTCAGCTTCTAGGCAAGGATCAGGTTGTAAAGCAAGTACTAGTTATCAAGCTCTGGTTTTGGAACTTAGTTTCAAAGTTTGGATTTGTTTCCAATTCATGGGTTTCGAAGCTGGTGAGTTCTGTTTTCTAACAGAATTTGACCTGACTTTGAAAAGCCATATCTCTTAGTCTGTTGAACCAATAGAGGTGTATGTTATATGGTCGAAAGGATTAGAAGGCCTTCTAAATAGTTTCTGTTGACCTCGACAATTGACTCCGTCGATGACCTATTCCAATTTTTAGTTCTCGAACCTTGTCGAAGCTGGACTGAAACTGGCAGACCTGGACCTTCTACATTGTGATCATAACTCCTGGTAGATTTCTTTTCTACAGGCCTATCTTATATGGTTGGAAAGTGTAGAGAGTCCTCTACCACTTTTCTATTGAACGCCAGGTCAGAATTCTCATGGAACTCGACGAAAAACTCGAAGTTCCAAACTTAATCGAATCTGAACACCTAGCGGACAGTTCTGTATACAGTCACAATTTCGACCATAACTCTTAGTAGAATGGTCGAATAGCTTCGTGTAATACATTTCCGGAAACCTTACGACATGTACAACAAGTGTGTAATATAACTTGCTGTCAAGTTTTGATGTTATCTATTTGAAAATCAGGGATCAAACCAGCCACAAATAAAGTAAATTTTGTCAAATTCACTTCTGAAATCTGGTAGCGGTGTCCAACATTAAAAAAAATCATATCTCTTCAACCTGAAGGGCTTTGTAGGCAAACAAATACTTTTTGGAAATCTCATGAAGTATTCTATAAGTTTTCTATTGACCTCCAAGCCAATAAGTCGTTGTAAGGTGATGAAAATCTTCTCTAACTAAATCAACTGCTGTTCTGAAACAGTATGAACAAGCATCTGAATTTTTGCTTTAATTATCTGTAGAAAGCTCTGCTAGTCTATTGTGACACATTTTTCAAAAGGGTAAGAGCTATTCTACAACTGTTCTATTAATTTTTACCTCAAATTCGGTTTAGAACTAATTAGAAATTGGAGTTGAAGTTAGTACCTGTGCACAGTGCTATCTGAAATAGCCAGAAAATTTCTGAACTTGAACAGCCATAACTCTTAAATTAGAAAAGCAACCTATGCATATCTATACATGTATGAAAATCTTAAAGAGTCCTCTATCAATTTCCTATTCAATGCTAAGGATAAAACTCGCAATAACCAGGTCTAAATCGAAGTATCGTTTAAGGTGTCGTAACAGTCCATAATCTGGACAGTTATGTATTCAGTTGCTGTTTGAATCGTAATTTCTAGTCGGATCGTCAAAATAATTCATAATTTACATTTATGGAATCTGAGAATGTGTGTAACAAGTTTGCAATATATTGTTTCTGCAAATATCAATATTTCTCTATTTGAAAATTGTGGGCAAAATCAGCAACATACAAAGGAAGCTCTACCAAATTTCAGTTAAAAATCTGGGAACTTGGTCGAACTTTAAAATTCTATATCTCCTTAACCATAAGTGCTATGATGGCACGTAAATACTATTTAGAAATATTTAGATGTACTCTACAAGTTTTCTATTCAACTCAAGACCATAATCCTTTTCTAAGTGGATGAAATTTGGAAAATCGCAGAAACTGTTCGGAATCAACCAAACTGGACAGCAATCTGTGTATTTCTGGATTTGAACCATAACTTGCAGACCTTACATCCAATAGGGTCACACGAGTAACCGTTGGAAGGGTTAGAGAGTCAGCTAATATTTTTGTAATTGGCTCCAGATCTGAATCGGTCATCTACCTATCCCAAATCGAGTTTGAATGCAAGGTGGTCAGTCTGAACTGAACCCCTATTTCTTCTGAATGCTGAATTTTTAACAAACTTCAAAAATTCATATCTTTTGAACTAGGACCGATATGCATACAAATAAATACATTCTGGAAAGCTTATTACATTTTCTACAACTATTTAAATAAGAATATTTCTAGATTTCTAACAGAACGGTCTGAAAACTTTAGATCAACACTGCTACTTTTTTAGCAGGTTCTGCTGAAAGTGCAGAAAAATCGGCTAATAGCATAACTTGCAAACCAGAGATGATCTAGAGGCAAACCAATACTTTTTGGAGAGGTCTTGAAGTGTAATTTAACTTTGTTATTGACCTCAAGATAAGATTTTGACATTTGCTTAACCAAATTGAACTTGCGTACAGGCTGGTCTGGTTGCAACCGAAACTGGATCAGTGTGTACATTTCGTTTTGGTTAGGTAAATGATCTTCGACTTCATTTCGAGAAACTTCGAAACCAACAGGTGTTGTGACTCAAACTTTTACTGATGGAACTCGGGTTCTTGACTCGATCCAACCCCAATTCTTTTGATGGTCATGGTTGTACGTTATTTATGTGACTTGCCACATCACATCTTGCGATGTTGAACACAGGTCGCAATTACTCGAGTTGCATCTCGTCTTCCCATAAGGATTGTTTGAGGTACGCTTCGACATCCTAGTTCAAAACTTTAAGGGGGAAGGTGAGCACTCAAGTAACTGTAGTGTTCAACTAGCACTCTTTGGCACATTGAGATGTGTCAACGACAAAGCAAACAAGTGAGATTTCATTTTCAAGAGGATCCAACCTCCACCACCAGATTGAGTTACTCTAAGAACACTGTGACTTTAACTCCACTATAGTAATCAAGAAGGATATCAGTTCCTCCTGCCAGATCGAAGTGAAGGTTAAGTAAAGCATCACAAGAGACAGTAGTTAGTTGTTTTCTCTAGTTAAAGTTACTCCTCGAGTCAACTGGTACCTCTAAGACCTAGTTAAAGACATAATCAAGAGTAGTACATGAACAATCTTTCGAAAGGTCGAGGTAACATGGTATATTTCCCACTTTCCTTGTCAATCGTTCTATTATGAATTCCTTAACTGTGGTCGAGTCATGAAAGTAACACTACTCATTGAGTATCTTTCACGACCACGGTATCCAAGCCTTGCAAATCATCAGACAATACTTGAGTTTTGTGTGTGTGGTTCATTTAGTCTTGCTCAAACTATAAAAGCTACTGCACCCTACATGTGCACCATTTGCACCATACATATGCACCATTTGCACCATACATATGCACTATTTGCACCATACCATGTGCATATTCATATTCATTGCACCATACAACATGTGACACATCATGAAGCATCATTACCAATGAAGTACAAATGATAGAATGCATGATAATACTAAAATTCAGGGCAAATTTATGTACTTCCATTCAGACTAATCCAAGATGTCTAATGACTACGATCATTTCACCATCTTCATTTGACTTCTTAAATGGTTGATCTCTCTTTTATTGAGTAATACCTGGACAACCGATCGCTCACCTTCCTTCCAACTAAACAGACACTTGAACTTCCGACCTTGACTTGTTTAGGTTCAAGTGCTTTGATTGTTGCAATTATACCGTTCTTCATTGTGTATCACCGGTTAGATGATCAACCTTGTACCATCTATGATTCTCATTACTCGCAAAGGTTCCGTTTGATTTCAACCTCGCGAAACTCCTTGAAGTTCCTATAAGTTCTTGACTTGGTATATGGTAACCTTGATACCTTGATAACCTTGTAGTTACCCTATGATTGAGTTCTCTACGGTGTTGGGAGCATGTGAGGATACTGAATTCATAAATCTTCATATGCCATCGCGAAGAGTCTTCAGCTTCTATTTCTATTGTTTAAACATGTTGATATACCCAAAAGCCTTGTAGTCACCATATCTTCAGTATTTCTGCTGTTTTGATCACATAAGAGTGTTGAGTGCTTTGCTACTCCTATGCTACAGCTAAGGGATCCTATGGTTGATTAAACATCAAACAAGGTTATTGATTATTGTTTAACCTCGTAAACCATCTTAACTCATGTCAGATAAAAATACCACATGAAGTTGTAAGGACCTATGCAAAAACCAGGCAAGCAACCAAGAATCAATACTAAGATAGTTTCAGACTATCGAGGTGACCTAGAGAAGAAAAGAACAAGTGCTGATTCCACAAGTCAAGACTAGGACAGGACAAGATATCATGCGAGTGCAATAGTACAGCGATAAAAGGTCAGTAACAGATGTGAGTGTTTTATGACGTGATATGGTCATGTCGAGCATCTTGTCAAGATTATCCACCTGAAGACTGGAATCACCAAAAGCAAACTTTAGAATTTCATAAGATGCCTTAAGATAATCACTACTTCGTAGAACCCAAGTCTTTAAGGGCATTGTCATTTTACATAGTCAATTATCCTCTTTTATGGATCATTCCCTACTAGTTCCTGTTATTCTACTTGGTAGAATCTCGGGACGAGATTCCTTTAAGGGGGAAGGATTGTAAAAGCCCGCATTTGAGTAGAGCAAGAACATGAAGATGCGAACTTAAAATTTTTTAAAAAGCGGAATTGGCAATTCGAATTCACACGAAATCATGTTATTTAACCAATGATCAAGAAAATGGGGAATTGTTAAAAACTTCAAGAATTATCTGGAAAATGTCACATAAACTGTTAAAGCTTCGAGTGTTACTTCAAATTCCAGTTTGACCTCAACATGAGAAACATCGTGGTGTTTCCAGTGAAGATAACACCTTGGGTGGGGCCCACTTATCGGGTGGCCCACCAGTCAGCTCTCATCAAACGTCATTTGGTTTTCTCTTCTGCTCATGCTTATCGGGAACCATCTCGATGTCTTTGCCAAGAAGGTTCACGCACAAGCCAATTTCGGAGGCTTGCGCTTATCGTTGTTAAGATGGAGCCTCATGCGCTCTCTCTTTCTCTCTCTCCACTTCAACTTATAATACACCAACTTGATGGTTTTGGCAGCACCACACGTCGCTTGGTTCTGCTCTCCCCCACCGCAGCTCTAGTCGGCAAGCCGCCACGTCAACGTTTGCTGCATGCTGACGCCTCGACCACTCAAAAGTAAAGGTGTTCAAATTCAAAAGCAGATACAATTTGGTCACAACAACAAATTTTAATGTAGAAAGAAAGCCCTTATGTTTCAAAGTATAGCCCTGTAAATTTTGAATATTTTTAGGCATCATTTGCCAGGTTAATTAAATGAAGCCATTAGGATGTTTTAAAATTCAAATTTGAATTAAATTTCACATTCAATTTGCTTCAAAACGCAGACTAGGATTTATTAGTGGAATCACCAAATGGAAATACTCCTAGCTGCCAAGTTTGGTTAATTATGGAAGACCTTTACCAAATTTAAATATAAGAGGAAAAGAAGATAAGGGAGAAATGGTGTGGGTCCCACCTGTCAAATTTCCTCACCAGCCAGAACAGAGCCAATCCTATTTTTCCTTCTCTGTTCCTATCTTAACCATCACGGTTGCCTCCCGTCGTGCACGACCGGCCACGACACTCCGCCTCCCTCCAGCGCACCGCGCCTGCTTGTCGCTCGCCCCCGTCAGCACCCCACCTCCCGGCCACCAGCAGCGCTGCCCCATGCTAGTGCTGGCTCGCCTTCCTGCCGCACCCCACGCATCGTGCCGCCTGACCGCGCGCCGCTCCGCTTGACCTCGCGCCGCTCTGCCTGGCCGCGCCGCTTCGCTTGGCGACGGCACTGCCCCACGTCGACCGCACCCCGAATCGACAACCTCGTTGCGTCCCCCTGCGCTCACCGAGCCGCCCAGCGCGCCCCTGTCGCGCCTTCTCCGCGCCGTGCACCGTGCGCCCAGCGCCAACCAATCCTCTGTGTCGCGTCGATGTCGTCTGCCCTCACCGCACCTCTGTGCACCCCGCCTGCGTACCACGGCGACGGCCGTCCATACGTGCCTCGCCCTCTACCGCAGCAGCCCTGCCAGCTTGAGCCCTCGCCCATGCAACACTCTTGCTCGCCCTCACCGCGCCTTGCTAAATGCCAGCCCTGGCCGCACCCATGCTGCGCCCGGCCCCTACATCCTACCGTGCCCCTGCTTGCCAAGCTCGTTCCACCCACCACCAGTGCCCCTCGCCCTTTGCCGCAGCAGCGCTGTCGGTTTGTGCCAACACCGCATCAACGCCATTGCCCTTGATACGTCATCACGACGTTTCGCGCCATGGCTGCACCCAACCAGCGAAGCGAGCGATGTGTGTGATGGGTGAAATGTAGGAACACATCATTGACATAGCCGCGACGACAATTTGGCCAAGGTTAGATCTGATTTGTGAAGAATTGGTCGAGACAATGCTACAGCCAAGGTGTTCGATGAAATGGTTACAAGGCGAAACCAGATGTGTTAACGTTCAATGTTGCTCTATGGATGTTGGTCTGTTGTGGCGTGGCAATCGACAAGGATATGTGCCAAGATGCTCTTTGAATGTTGATGAAGTGACCAGATCAGGAACACACCCAATATATTCGGTGAAATGAACAAGGTGAGCATGCTTATAAGGATAGAAAAGTAGCGCAACTGGTTTACCTAAAAGTGATTTGAACGTTGTCTTGGTACTACGTCAGGTTAGCAGTGCTTGTGATGACGTCTTAAGTCCAAGCAATGTTGATCTCACTTCACTCCCAAGTGTCGCTAGGGTTTCACTTTGATTCATCCTTATCAGAACCCTGCGACCACACTTATCACTTAACTAGGTTTACTCCTTTCTGAGTTGAAACAACTTCTTTGGTCGACTTCTGAGTCACGACCTCTTGTTGCACAGTTCACTCATATCTTGATCTCTCAATGTTCCACTTGATTCCTTGGACATCCTTACCTGAATCAGTCGAACACCCCTTCACCATTCAGTCTTATCAATCTTGAGTGGCATAGCTCCAAGTGTTAAGCGAATAATTGCATTGCGTGCTTGCATTGCACCTTTCAGTTCACGTCTCGACACTACTATGACCACTTGACTTATCCATTGTTTTTCCACACATCCGAGACATATCTAATCTTCCTAGTCAAGCCTCTTCTTCTTAAGGTTTATGCAACTCGTCGAGTCCATTATTAGATTACCTTAATTACTTATATGCATATCATGTCGATAGGAACGTGATCATAGGTGATCAACGAGAAGCTTCTCTTGGAAGAGAAGGCTGAGGAGTTCCAACTTCAAGATTTAATGGCGGATTCTCCGGAGGAAGACCAAGCTATAACAACTCATATTGCTATAGAGTCACAAACAAAGCAAGCCCCGGTTTGCATTTAAGTTCTTACAGTGTCTTTGCAGTTTTCATTCACCTTACGTCTTCAGATGTTTGTGCATTACATTTAAGGTGTTTGACATCCACTTGCATGACCAATTAACCCAGGGAGTGGTTAGAATAGCTCACAGAATCGTGTAGCAATTGCCATGCTAATATTTTCAGGAAAACAGTAGAAGTCGAGTAGTTGGAATCTACTCGCGAGATAGAAAGATGACACTCATCTACACTGGGTCGGGTAAATGTAAAGAATGGTTGTTAATATGAACTGGAGACCGGTCAGAGATGAGTAGGAAGTGACAAGACGTGGTCTTGATTGCATAGCTATGACCGTGTCGATTAAGGCCAGCGCCGTATGCGGCCTAGCTGGACAAGCTTGAATTGTACCGGCGACATACTGGAGAAATGGGCTCAAGCAAATTGACGTAGCTTGATACGGGTTTGTCGAGGCATACCGTTCCGTTTTATAGGCGTGGGTTGATGGCAACAAGGTGAAACACCCCACACAGGGACCTCCTGCATGTGACGGATCGATCGGTTCGGCATTCAAGTGTTGGGTGAAATGTGGCCATATACGACTAGTACTGAAGTGTTATGTAGGTATTGCTGTATGTACTCGCTGGCACTTCCGAAAATGCGTATGTGTCGTGTTGTCCGGGTGTGTATTGTTTGCAATCACTGTCCCTCACGATAATAGAGTACCACTTGTTCACTGTGCTGTGGCGTAGTAAATACTGAAGAAGCCAGCAGAACATGATGTATGAAATTATAATTGTTTTGCAACCTTGTGTGGCTTAGAGATAGCACAATTAAAAGTTTACAGTTTCCAAATACTTAACTTGCAATAGCATTATGTGCTTTGGGCATGACAAATCATCGACAAAGCGTTTCTTGTTTGATTGTGGAGTCTATGATGTGCCATGCCGGAGGAATGTCATTTGCTACTTAAAACATAACTATAAGAATCCACTTGTAGGCGAGTCTATTTATGCTATTCCTTACCTATGGTTAGACTTTACCTTGCATATGTCTATTGAGACGGGTCAGTCTTGCTGAGCCTTATGCTCACGTTTGCGCTTTAATGATTTTTGCAGGTAGTAGTTTATTTATGCTGCTCAGGTTGTACATGAGACCTCGAGGTGTCGAGAAAAATCTCGTGTGGACCACGCCGCTGCTGGATGATCATCATGTTGCTAGTGAGGAGCGTCCTAGGGCATGGACGTCTTCTCTCATGCTTAGATAGGTGAGAATATGAGTATGTAGTTCCGCTGCGTTGTACCTCTATTGTACACTATTTTGTAAACTCTAATTATCTTTATGAAATGAAAACTTTGTATGTTTTGGTAATTCTTTTCGTGTGTGTTGTTAGGTGCCGCATCGCACGACATCACCCAATGAGATCCTTGGACATCGAGAATCTGGTCCCCACACTGCGCTCGTGCTCTTATGATTGGTACTTGTAGTTCAACATGTGTATGCACTGTTGTGATGTCCTCATCATCTAATATCATTGATTTGCACATGTTTTGACAAATCATCATGGACAAATACTCCGCAAAACCTTGTGTATTGAATGGTATTGATTTTCAGGCTTGGAAGGCGCACATGGAGGCTTACATATAGGCGCAAGGTTTTGCCATATGGGAAAATGTCTTCAAGCACTTTGTCATGGCATCAAACGATGACATTACAGCTTCAAACATGAGAGACATCGACAACAACAACAAGGCACGCAACTTGATTATACAAGGATTGATGCCGAGAGTGCTGAGAATGCTAGGCAATTGTTAGGTGCATTAGACATATCGACTTGGGAGATGAAAGTTACATATATTCGTGAATATACCTTGATGAGTACACTTACTTTAGATGTTCTATATTCTAAATTGAAAACTCATGAACTTAACATAATATCACGTAAAAACCCCAACAAGTCTCTTCATTTGTTTCACAACATGACACGCTTAGCTCTAGCCAATCTTAGTCATGTGGTACACTTGCCTTGCTGTCCTCGTTAACCCATGACATAAGAAAGGCTCATCCAAGACGTGCCCGAATGAAGAAGGGAGATGAACAAATTGTGCGTCTCCGTCATCGCGTCTTGCATTACGTTGTCATTAGAGACGAGCGGCTGGCGCGTCGCCGATCATCCTAAGTGCGATACAAGCTCAAAGAAAGTGTGTCTCCTTTCTTTGAGTCATAAAAGACGTTCTTTACGGGGTCATTGGAGACGTGGGTCGCGCGCATCGCCCATCAGCATACATGCGAGACAAGCACTAATATAGCACGTCGCAAATTTATTGACTGATCCGAGATGAGCTTTATTGTAGCGCATCGCAAATTTGTTTACTGATCTGAGATGGGCTTTAAGGAAGCTTATCTCCTTTATTTAGGTAATATGAGACGATCTCTATTACAGCTCATCGCGGATTGTTTACAGGCAGGATCTCCTATTAGGTGCCCTCACCCCTCATTATCCTGGTATTCGGCTGCATCCTGGAGCTAGCCAGGATTTGGCAGCCGCATTGCCAGTGTCAACAACATACACATACATGAACATATGTATAGCCAAAAAAAATCACACCTTAAATTATATTAAGCAATCAAATATTAACAAAGTGTCAATCGTGGTTATCAAGTATACTAATTACACAACAAAGAATGCCCCTCTGTTCATCCTGATTACAAAGTAACTAATTACACACATCATAACTGTCATCATTTAATCTTGTATACCATAATGAAAATCCTCCTGATCAATGACTTCATTAACGATGAGCCTTCATAGCCTCTAATTCTCCGACTGAGAAATCCTCAAATTCAATAAAATCACTGAAATCATATAAAACATTATCAAATTGCAGTCACATCCACTTAAACAGTCACATAAGGGATCAAATATCTGAAGGCTTAGGAACAAACTAGTATACAATTGTAATGAACACAAGATTTGTTAGTGAATGGAGAACTGAGCTTACTTGTAGCACAGTCAATTGGTGAGCATCTGCAAAGCATCAGCAGAGAAATTGTTCTCATCATAAAGAACATGGTAGTGAGCTGGTGTGCTTGTCTACTGAAAAAACAAACAATTTACATTCCACTGATGCATTAATAGCCTGATATAAAACTCATAAGAGAAACACCAATTATCGCATAGGTACCTTGATTCCAGCATGGCTGGAGAGGTAGATATCAAACTCACTGGGATGGCAAATGCTAGTGTGAACCACAGTTCCTGCAGTTTCAAGGGTTTCCAAATGAGAATTTATTATATACATTGATAGCCAAAACAAATACAATACTTCTGCACTCGACAAAAACAAGGAAGATGAATGTATACCATAATGAAAATTCTTCCTTTGGACCCATGACTTAATTAACGATGATCCTTCATTGGACATCCTCAAATTCAATAAAATCACTGAAATGCACGCTCTGAGGGTAGGGTCGAGGCAGCGGCGTGCTCCGGGGACAGGGGACGAGGCGGCAGCGTGCTCCAGGACGAGCTGGCGGAAGCGCCGGAGCGGCGGTTCCTCAACTCTTTGATGACAGCAGGCTGGCATGCTCCGAGGACAGGGAGAACATTTCCACTTATGTGAGGGCGGCGTCTGTTGATGGTCGTTATATACCAATTTCAACCATCAATATAACTTTATTATGTGAAGGAATAAATATTTCTTACACACATCATAGTTAGAATAACCTAGTTCCACTTGTACTTGGAGAAAATGGTGCACGCAGACATTTTATGCAGAATTTAAGTGAAACAAGGGGATGGATCCTATAAAATACCATCCCAACCAATCAGGCGTCGCCATGTGGCACCACATGGATCGAATGGCCCACAAACCGAAGTATCTGAGGCCATCCAACTGTGTAGCACCCATATCATGGGATGGGAACCACATGTCAGTCACCTGGAGGAAGAACTGGCCGTTTGGAGCCAGGACCACGTCGGCCGACTGGGGGGTCTGCTGACCCCTTCCTGGTGCCAAACCTGGTCAAACTCCATGTGTTGGCTCCTCCTGGCTTGAAGAAGTCAGTGGTGACTGATTTGCGCGCTTTTGATGCCGGGAACCGACTCTTCTCCAAGCCATAAATAGGACCCCTCACCCCTCACTTTAACACACGCCACTTGAGCATTCACTCTCTTGTATACATTAGTTCTCCAAGTCCTTAGTGGAGGTTAGGCTCTAGAGTGGAGCCTCTAGTCCCAAGTCCAAATTGAGAAAGGTATGGCTCATATATCTTCTCTTGTATTTGTGAATTTATGCATTATAATAATAGTATTATTAGTCTCTCTTTATTCATATACTTGGGCAAAGTGTTCCTTTTTTTGGTTGTAGTGTCCATGTATGTGCTAGGTGTAGATGTTGTTATGATCTAGACATAATGTCATTATCATATTATCATAAACATCATACACCACCACTATAGTATAATTACGTAATAATATGATTATGTTAATATGAATATGTTAGTGCTTGGTCCCAACATTGGTTCAATGATGTTTAGGTTAGTCATTACCTTAGGATAAATATTATGTTGCAACTATTAAGGTATTTACTTAGCATGCAAGCGTGGTGCTTGAATAGTTAAGTAGTGTTGGATGAATCGTAGTCCACGGGTTGTAAAGGTAGGAGGTAGGTGGTGACAGCCCTATCCGTCCATTGTAATCCTCCATGTTCGGCTACAATGTAGGCTCTTGGCGGGAGTCGCCTGGTAGACCAGGGTAAGCCCGTGCCCTATATGTTGTACCACTAAGCCCTAGTATTCACCATTAGCATACTCATGTGCACTTTATTAGGCTATGTATATGAGTAATTAGAGCACAGTAGAAGTAGCTCTGTCTCATAGTCTAACCCTCGCTAGGACAATCTTACCCGTAGAGTAGATTGCTTAGGTGTGTGTCACACTACCCTTATTATCATCTTACCCCTGTTCTGATAAACACCTAGTACCCTATACCTTGATCATAAGAATAGTGTTTACTTTACTTCACTGCCTTCCTTTGGGATATACGATACCCTTGCGAATACTCTTGAATGAAATGCTACACGACAATTTTCGTGCGCTTGCGGACCTCATCTCTTTAAGAGATGATATGTGACGTAAGAAATGTCAACAAGCATTTCTGGCGCTATTGCGGGGGATGATTTGTTAATGTTTCTTAGTAGCTATCAACAAGCATTTCTGGTGCCGTTGTCGTGGAAGGCAAGGAAAGTGAAGGATAACTACCACTTGTAATTAAGCTATAGGTGCTAATAGTTATTGGAAAGGATTACCCTTGTTTGTTTTCTCCTTTTATGGTGAAAATGGGGTAGTGTTGGCTAACCCATTTCATGGGATGGCCAATGAGGACACTAGTGCTCAACTGCAAGATAATTCAAGGCGTACCTCAACAAATGTCCACTAGGCAACACCATTGCCTTTCGTGGAAGAATTTCAACTTCTAGTAGGAGCCAAAGTCATCCATCTCCAAGCTTGGGGGAGGCTCCAAGAGTTCTTCTTGGTTTGCCTCCACCATGGGGTGGATAGTTGGCCCTTCATCCAACACTCATGGCATCGGTTGGCTCCACCAATACATGACCACATTCATGCTCGAGCTGAAGGGGTCCTATTCTCATTCATCATACATGAGAATATGGTCTCCACTCAAGGGGTGGATTGAAGAGTGCTCTAGTTCATTTAGCTTGGCATGCAAACCACTTAACAAGGTGGACATGCTAGCTATAGAACTACACCTCCCATTGAAGTATCATGAAGATCAAGCCAATGAAGAAGTGTTTCAATGATCCAAGCCATGGGTATTCACATGATTTGTGAAAATCCATGTCTACATGGGCCACTTGGGGAATTATTTCCCTAAGACCCATGGAGATTCTTCCTTCCAAACACAACTCCAATGGCTATCACCTACAAGGAGGTCAAGGGTGGAATCAACATCACCCTTGCAATCAAGGAGGGTATGCAGATTTCATGGGATTCAAGTTCAACTAGTCTACCTTGAAGTATCTTGTCTATGGCCAATCAAGAAATCAAGACAACATGAAGCTCTTGGCCAAGGACAAGAAACTTAAAGAGCATTCAAGATCCAAGATATCCCACAATCACTTGTTGGGATTCCTACCCTTTGACCAAGCCCATGCAACCTAGGGCAAGTGACATTGTGGATGAAGCGTTTCTTGTTTGATTGTGGAGTCCACATGTCATCATGCCCAAGGAAGCTTTTGATCCATGATCAAAGTATGGATTGACCTTAAGCAATATCAAGAAGGTCGAAGTGACACCCCTAAAGAAGGACAAGCCTTAACATGCTCATGAGAGAATATCTTCAAGAGGGAAAAGCTGTCACTACATCAACAAGTCCTCATCAAGATTACGGAGAGGCTAGGGCTACCATGATGAGGACATCATAACAGCAGAGACACACATTGAAATGCAAGGACCAATCACAAGAGCACGAGCAAGGTTAATAAATCAGCAGGTGAACTCGCTCCTAACTTCTTTTGCATGTGAGTTTGAGAATAGATTGCTATGTGATGATTTAATTGTTATTACGAATAATGGAAAATTTCAACAAGTGAAGGAAAGAGCCCTTGAGAGCGTGGAGAACCAGCTGGGACGTCCACAAGTTGATAGAGGCAGTTTACAACTCGGACTCGAGTTCAACTCAGAGTCCAGGAGCAGTCCACTTTAAAACGGACGCCCAGGAGGCATACGGACTACGTTTTCGACGTTCTACATATGCACGGAAAGAGGAGAAGATGAAATTTCCAATGGTTCTGGTTTCACCTCAAAATTCCTCCGGAGTCATTGGGAATCGTCGAAACAAGTCGAGTCCAGATTTCTGTCCCTTGCTGCACCACCGAATCGGGCCTTTGGGCCTTGTATACCATATGAGTCCATTAGGGACGCGTCTAATCGTGTTTTGGCCGAACCCTAGCCTTTAAATACTGCAGCCTCCGGTCATATTCGGTGGGTTTTGCTTAGAATAACAATTTTGCCGTTCTACAGTTTGTGAGACCCCAACTTCTCAATTTCAGATCGTGTCTTCTACGTTCTTGCTTGTGTTCTCGATTCATTTGCAGGGATTAGCCTTCTTGTCAAGGTCAAGCATGTGACACACGGTTGATAACCAATGGAGCAGTGGTTTAGTGATTGCAGGAGTATTAAAATTGCTCGAGTGTCGCAGATCATCAACGTCGAGTGTTGTTCGACACCTATTCCACAATCCCTAAGTAACAAATCGATCCACCACGTTCATCGGTTTGCCCTATCTAGCCGCCTTGCGTGAACTCCCGCATCGCCAGCCCTATATTAGGTGACAAATATTTATGCCACTCATCCTTGACACACCACCCCATTAGTTGCTGTGCAAATTCCTGATCATTTTCATATCCGATTGTGAGTTCTGTTCTCAAACTGAGTTGGAATCAACATCCAAAAATCATAACTCAGACAGCCTACCTTAAAACGGCCATAACTTTCGCATACGAACTTGAAATCGGGTGTTTTTTTTTTTCAAATTCATCTATGCGAAATTTCGCATCTGATTTTTGGCCGCATAGCCACGTTCGGCGAAATTAGATTGCCCAAATTCCCCTCGGAAGATAGGCTATCTGGCCTCTGAAGTTTCAACACGAATTTTAAAGAATCTTCTTGATTTTCCATAGGATGCATATTATATCCAATTGAGCTGCAAATTTGTGTGTTTCCTATCTTCGTGCTCCTGAGTAAAGAAAAAATATAAAAAATATTACAAAAAAGAAAAAATTAGTGAAAAGCACACATATTAAAGCAATTGGCCTATACTACTTGTGCTGTGATTGTTGGTTATATCATTCTGTCTTCCTATTGCCTTGCTACTTCCTTGTGTTGTGCTAGGCCCTAGAGTACTTTATTGACTAGCAACAGTTTCCTACATTGAATACTTATTCAGCTTTGGTTACTGTTAACGATTTTTCTGCTTATTAGCCACCATATTGTGCCATCCAAGCTCCACCTTTCTCTTGAGCATAACAGGTACCTTTGCAATCACCCCACGCTTCATTGGTTCATCTCACCATCCACACAATCTGCTGTGTCGGTAAGAACACTTGTAAGAGCGTGGTAAGACGCTTGAGCGAGAGAGATTGTTTTCTTCCACCTTTCACATTGTCACTGTAGTTGATAGGGGTAACAAATTTTTGTTGTCTTTTGTTTCCTACTAAAAATGGCAGGAGGAGACAATGATGACGAATGTGTTCAACATGCTGAGTTACGTGATATGATGAAGACCATGACAGATATGTTCGCCAAATACAACGCATCAACGGAGGAGTCATTGGCGAATTTGACTGGCAAACTTGATGACCTTGCTCTACGGATGAATACTTTTGAGGCTCGGTTGCCTCTCACTGGAAGACATGAAGACAAACCTTATGATGATATGGAAGATCACAACAATCAGCCAAGACCGCCACTTTATCGTCGAGGTATGGGAGGTAATAATCATAACAATTATAATCATCCGCCTGATGATCCTTTTGCTAAAGTGAAATTTATTATACCCTCTTTTTCTGGTGCTTATGATGCTGAGGATTATCTTGATTGGGAGATGACAGTAGAGCAAAAATTCAATGCCCATCTTGTTCCTAAACAACATAGAGTTCGTCAAGCCACTAGTGAGTTTAAGGACTTTGCTATCATATGGTGGAATGAACTTGTTAAAACTAGAACTGATCCTCCAACATGTGATAGATTAAAGGAAGCTATGCGTGTTCGATTTTTTCCTCCATCTTTTCAGCGGGACCTTCACAAAAAATTGCAGCGCTTAGACCAAGGTAACATGTCCGTAGAGGAGTATTATCAAGAGTTACAAAAAGGGTATGCTGCGTTGTGGGGTAGTAGAAGACATGGATGATAAAATAGCTTGTTTCTATGAGGGGTTGAGGCGTGAAATTTAGGAGATTGTTGATTACAAGGAATATGATACTGTTAACAGATTGTTTCAGCTTGCTATGTTGGTAGAAACAGAATTGCAGGGCCAACAACAACAACAACGCACAAGGAGCAACTTCACACCGCATTCGACGCCCACACCATCCAAAACAGCACCACCTTCGACCCCCCTTGCAGCGACTACACCATCCAATGGCGGCCAATGAACTATACCTGCTGCTCCACCTTCTCGCGTGCCGGGGGGAGCAAGACGACATCATTCAAGCCTTCGTCGTCCACTCCTTCTACGAGTTGTACTTCTGACATTAAGTGTCATCGCTGCCAGGAACTTGGTCATATGATGAGAGATTGCCCGAGCAAACGAGCATACATAGCACACGACGATGGCGGGTATGATAGTACTTCGGATGTTGAACATGAATATTCTCTTGCTACTAACTTTACAGATCCAAATGACGAAGACACCGAAGAAGAGATACTTGGTGCAGCGGCGACGGTGAACTATAGGAGCATCATTGTGCGGTGTGCCTTGAGCTCCAAAGTGGAGACCGACGACAAGCTACAACGACACAACCTCTTCCACATGTTTCTCGTTGTCAAGGACTGTCGTGTACACACTATAATTGATGGAGGTAGCTGCAATAACTTGGTGAACACGGACGTCGTCAAGAAACTTGGTTTGACAACAAGAGCACACCCTCATCTGTACCACATTCAATGGTTCAACAACAGCGGTAAGGTTCGGGTAACACAAACAGCAAGAATACATTTTTCAATTGGTTCTTACCATGATTTTTCTGATTTTGATGTCGTTCCTATGGATACTTGTTCTCTTTTATTCGGTCGTCCTTGGGAATTTGATACATATGCTATTCATCATGGTAGAACTAATAAATATACTCTCATGCATAAGGGAAAGAAAATCACTTTGCTCCCCATGCTCCTGCTGAAATTGTGCATTTTGAGAAGAGTAAAATTCGTGATGGCAAAGCAACAAAATTAGAATATGAAAAACAGCAAGTCATTAAGTTAAAATCACCATCGTTGCTCACAACTAAATCTGACCTTGCTTATTTATTCGATGCTAAGGGGATGTGTTATGCTTTAGTTTGCAAAGAAGCCATGTTTTCACTTCATGAATTGTCTATTGCATTGCCCCTGCTTTTGCTAACATTTTGCAGGAGTTTGAGGATGTGTTTCCCTCTGAGATACCCCTGGTTTACCACCGATGAGAGGCATTGAACACAAGATCGATTTGATTCCAGGAGCAAGTTTGCCAAATCATGCGGCATACAGGGCGAATCCACAGGAAACTAAGGAAATTCAGTGAAAAGTCCAAGATCTTTTGGACTGCGGGTACATTCGTGAAAGCCTTAGCCCTTGTTCCATTCCTGCTCTTTTGGTTCCTAAGAAAGATGGTAGTTGGCACATGTGTGTTGATTGTCGAGTGATTAATAACATCACCATTCGATATCGTTATCCTATTCCTCGCTTAGATGACATGCTTGATGAATTGAGTGGTGCTATCATCTTCACAAAAATTGACTTGCGTAGTGGTTACCACCAAATTAGAATGGCACTAGGAGATGAATGGAAAACTGTATTTAAAATCAAGTTTAGACTTTATGAGTGGTTAGTCATGCCTTTTGGTTTAACTAATGCACACAATACCTTTATGCGATTAATGAACGAGGTTTTACGTGCTTTCATTGGACAATTTGTGGTGGTTTACTTTGATGATATCCTCATTTACAGCAAGTCATATGATGAACATCTTGATCATTTACGTGTTGTTTTTACTGTTTTGAGATATGCACGTTTGTTTGGTAATCTTGAAAAGTGCGTCTTTTGCACCAATCGAGTCTTGTTTCTTAGCTATGTCGTTTTCTCGCAGGGAATTGATATGTATGAGGCAAAAATTGAAGCAATCACCAGCTGGCCAGCCCCAACAATCATCACGCAGGTTCGTAGTTTTCTTCGTCTTGCAGGTTTTTATCGGCGTTTTGTGCGGGATTTCAGCACAGTTGCAGCACCACTACATGAGCTAACGAAGAAGAGAGTGCCTTTTTGATGGGGCAAACAGCAACAACAAGCTTTTGATGCTCTCAAATCGAAGCTTACACAAGCACCATTGCTACAACTTCCTGATTTTGACAAGACCTTTGAGCTAGAATGCGATGCAAGCGGCATTGGTATTGGAGGCGTTCTCATACAAGGAGGTAAACTCGTTGCTTTCTTTAGTGAAAAACTTAATGGTCCTTCTCTGAATTATTCCACTTATGATAAGGAATTGTATGCCTTAGTACGAGTATTACAAACTTGGTGACATTATCTTTGGTCTAAGGAGTTTGTCCTACATTCCGACCATGAATCATTGAAGTATCTTAAGTGTCAAACCAATCTGAACAAATGACATGCTAAATGGATTGAGTTCATAGAGTCGTTTCCATACATCTTTAAGCATAAGAAAGGGAAGGAAAATGTCATTGCCAATGCATTATCTAGGCGTTATATCGTGTTGTCCTAACTTGATCATAAAATCTTTGGTTTGGAAATAATAAAAGCATTATATCCTACTGATTTGGACTTCAAAGATGCTTTTGAAAATTGTAGAGAAGGAATAACTTGGAATAAATATGTGCTACGAGAGGGTCTCCTCTATCGTGCTAACAAGCTATGCATTCCAGCTAGCTCTGTTCGTCTATTACTTTTGCAGGAAGCGCATGGAGGAGGTTTGATGGGACATTTTGGAGTGAAGAAAACTGAAGACGTGCTGTCCACACACTTCTTTTGGCCAAAGATGAGGTGTGATGTCAAGCGCTACGTGTCACGATGCACTACTTGCAATAAAGCTAAGTCTCGCCTTAACCCACATGGTCTTTATATGCCTCTTCCTGTTCTAGTGTACCTTGGAAGAATATTTCTATGGACTTTGTTTTGGTATTGCCTTTGACTAAGAGGGGGAGGGATAGTATTTTTGTAGTTGTTGATCGTTTCTCCAAAATGGCACACTTTATACCTTGTCATAAAAATGATAATGCCTCACAAATTGCTGACTTATTTATGATGGAAATTGTTCATTTACATGGTGTGCCAAATACCATTGTTTCTGATCATGATGCAGAATTTTTAAGTCATTTTTGGAGAACTTTGTGGTATAAATTGGGAACCAAGTTGCTGTTTTCAACTACATGTCACCCACAAACGGATGGACAAACCAAGGTAGTTAATCGTACTTTATCCACTATGTTGCTGGCTATCTTGAAAACAAATTTGAAGTTGTGGGAGGAGTGTTTACCACATATAGAATTTTCTTACAACAGATCCGTTCACTCCACGACAAAGGTAAGTCCATTCCAGGTAGTCTATGGTTTCAATCCCCGTGATCCTATTGATTTACTACCTTTGCCTCCTTCTGAAACTATAAATTTGGATGCTACACAACGATCTGAATTCATTATTAAGATGCATGAAAATACAAAGAAAAATATTGAAAAGATGGATGAGAAGTATAGGATTGCAGGTAGTAAAGGTAGAAAGGAAGTAAAACTTGAACCGGGTGATTTGGTGTGGTTACACTTGAGAAAAGATCGATTCCCTGACTTGAGAAAATCTAAACTTATGCCACGAGCTGTTGGTCCTTTTAAGATTGTTGAAAAGATTAATGATAATGCATATAAGCTTGAATTGCCTCGCGATTTTGGGATTAGTCCTACATTTATCATTTCAGACTTGCGACCATACTTGGGAGAAGAAGATGAACTTGAGTCGAGGACGACTCCAATTCAAGAGGGGCAGGATGATGAGGGCATCACAACAGCGGAGACGCACATTGAAATGCAAGGACCAATCACAAGAGCACGAGCAAGGTTAATAAATCACCAGGTGAACTCGCTCCTAACTTCTTTTGCATGTGAGTTTGAGAATAGATTGCTATGTGATGATTTAATTGTTATTAGGAATAATGGAGAAGATCAACAAGTGAAGGAAAGAGGCCTTGGGAGCGTGGAGAACCAACTGGGACGTCCACAAGTTGATAGAAGTAGTTTACAACTCGGACTCGAGTTCAACTCGGAGTCCAGGAGCAGTCCACCTTAATACGGATGTCCAGGAGGCATACGGACTTCGTTTTCGACGTTCTACATATGCATAGAAAGAGGAGAAGATAAATTTCCAATGGTTTTGGTCTCACCTCAAAATTCCTCCAGAGTCATTGGGAATCGTTGAAACAAATTGAGTCCATATCTCTGTCTGGTACTGCGCCACCGAATCGGGCCTTTGGGCCTTGTATCCCATATGAGTCCATTAGGGACGTGTCTAATCGTGTTTTGGCCGAACCCTAGCCTTTAAATACTTCAGCTGCCGGTCATATTTGGTGGATTTTGCTTAGAATAACAATTTCGTTGTTCTACGATTTGTGAGACCCCAACTTCTCAATTTCAGATCGTGTCTTCTACGTTCTTGCTTGTGTTTTTAATTCACTTGCAGGGATTAGCCTTCTTGGCAAGGTCAAGCGTGTGCTGCACGGTTGATAACCAACAGAGCAGTGGTGTAGTGATTGCAGGGATATTCGAATTGCTCGAGTGCCACGGATCGTCAACGTCGAGTTCTCCACCCCAATCGAGTTACCTTTCGGAAGATCGGGCCTAAACCTACACATCATACCATGTGACCCATGTGTCCAACTAACATGCCAAAGGAGCTTTGGCATGTCATTCACGAGAAGTTGTCCACATCTTCAACTCCAGGATTGGACAACAAATCATCACACTAAACAGGACGAAGGTAAGTCCCACTCATCGGACTTTAAAAATTCGATGAGTCCTTGCCAATAGGTTAATTGGTAGTTATCTCATATTTGATTTCCCAATTGCATATTTGAATTTCCCATCAATCTTTGCATTTGCATTTAGCATGTTTGAATTTTCACACATGCATGTTGCAAAGTAAAATTTCCAACCATCATAGAACTAAAATTTTGAATTAGGAAATAAATTTATTTGGATATGAACCTTGGGCGTAACCACTTGAATTCATCTTCCTAATTCAAACCAAAAATATTTCCCTTAAACAATCATTGCATTTGCAAGTTGCTTCAAGTTAGGACAAAACAATTTGACAAAGGGTACAACATGCTTTTAAGCTAACGTAACCAGTCTTCGAGTTGTTTTGTTTGTTCTTGATGTTAGTGCAACCAGGACAAAATTTGTAAAGAGGTTATAGGTACTCATCAAGCACATATTCCTCTATCAATCTCATTTTGAGTTCATGGTGGAGGAATGCTCAAGATGGTGGCCCAATGGAGAAACAAGATGAAACCCATTCAACTCCAACCTCAACTTGGTAGGAGACATTGAACATGGAGGCTACACAAAAATCCATGGGTGTGAGTTTCTCACACAACAACCTTCAACCAGGACTGCTCTTCAATTGAGCTACAAGTTTAAAATTTTCCGTCGTTGGAATTACATTAGGATTGAATGATTTTTGCTTACAATGGTAAGGAAGGTTTATACCTTCTCATCATTTAATCCTTATGCATCCTCACGAGAGTAAGTGTTGGCATTACTCTTTTTGATTCTTAGAAAAGGAATGTCATCTTACTTGGGAATAAATTTAAACAAGTACCTAGAATTTCATAAGCATTGCTAAAATTTACTTAGACATTTTCTGCCTAGGTAATGTTTATGGAAATACTTAATGGTTGAATTGGTATGTAGCAATCTAGGAATAGTGATGTCCATAATTTTGATTTTAAACTCATGGATCACTAAATTTCAAATTCTTAGGCAAGAAATTAAAAATGTTTAGGAGGATAAAATTGAGAATCTTGTTCGCCATGACCTAAATGATAATCATTTGCTCTTGTGTAAAAAACTATGATGGTTAGAACATTTACAAGGTGAAGGGATCCATATAGTGTATGTATATCACTTGCATTGTTATGAATAGGAGCTTTAGAAAACATGCAAATTGATTTATCCATAAAGCTCCACTCCTATCAATGATTCATACATTGTTTATGCATACACTTGAAATTGGACCCAATGCATATTTGATTTTGTTCTCCCCCGTACGTACAAATGAAGATTCGTTTACCTAACTCGAAAATTTATTTGTACAACTATCGGGAGCTAAACATCCCTCTCTATCATAGAGAGGAAGTTTTGCAGCAGTAATATTACTATGCAGGCATTCAAAGATCCAATTGTTGGAAATCCTAAGAGGATTCCATTTCAATATTTCTTGGCCAAGGAGTAAATTAGGATGGTTGCCACCTTTCAGAAATTAAGCTCGAAGGTCAACAATAAATGTACGAGGCTAGGAGAGTTGACATGAAAACCCTCTATGAGCAACCAATGGGCTACTACAAATATGTGAGAGCATTATTCTCTAAACTATTCTAAGCACTCATTCAAGCTCAAGGGAATTGCCACCACCATTGGGTGTAAGTTATTCCTTTTTGGCTAAAAGGTATGATGTACCTTAACCAAGGAATGACAAAATCACATCCAATGTATATTGGGTGCAAGTTGTTCCTATGTGGCCCGAAGGTATTTTATATCTTAGTCAAGGAACAACGGATCACACTCAACCCATGTTGAGTGCACATCATCCCTTTGTGGTTATAGGTATGTGGTACCTTAGCCAAGGGATAACGGATCATACTCAACACATGTCGGGTACATGTCACTCCTACATGGCTAAAGGGTATCATTATCTTAAGCCAAGGAGTGATGGATCACACCAAATGCATGAGGGGTACAAGTTATTCATTTGTGGCAAGAAGGTATGATACACCTTAGCCAAAGAATGACAGAACACACTCAATGCATGTTGAGTGCACGTCATGCCTTTGTGAGAAGGGTTAGCATTACCTTAGCCAAGGATTAACAAGGCAACCCGGTATTGATACTCAACCCTCCAATGCCAAAGCTATGCTGCAACAAGGTTAGGCCAACCTCATGACCTACACTCTACGTTAGGGCTTTAACCCCTATCGTGGACCTTGAACAAGAACAAGCTTGGGGGAGGACCCCACTTGAGGTAACTTGTATCACACCCCATTTACATCCCTTTATTTTATTTTTTTTTCCACCACATTTGCATCTTAAAAAATGAAATAATCTAGTATAGGTTAGGCTAATAAAATAAAAGATGTGCGGTAATAAAATTTTTACTTTGCATATGTTGAAATGATGAATAGTTGCTCTGTTTTATTTTCTCTAGTCCCTTGCATACAACTTAGTATTCTCCAAGTATTGGTTCATTTGCTTAGAATATTCTTGTCTGAAACATAGAAATTGTAGGTAGCAAAAGCTATGTCCAATTCTAGGTTGTTGTGGGATACGATATAGTGATAAGAGCTGATAATATCCTAATTAAAAGTGAACCTTGATTTCATGAAGAAATTTAAAATGGGAGTTCCTCATTTGATAGAAATTCCTACCAAAGCCATATGATGATTTGAATTAGATAACCTTATGCATATGCTATTTGCCTTCACGTTGAGCTTGGTCAAACTAGTATAGATCTATGTGAGAATATTTTCATACTTTTAAGATCAAGATTACACGGGCACATGCTAAACTTCTACACTAGAAGATAGCAAAATTCCTTCATATCATCATTCCACAATAAAGAGAGAAACTCCATGCCTTTCATGCTTAGTACTCTCTTCACGTTCATTGCATAAAAAGGGAGTAGAATACATGGCTACGAAAAAAAAGAGGAGAAAAAGAAAATGCATGCTTACATCATAAGCATGAGAAAAAAAGCTTGCTTACATCATAAGTATGGGAAAAAAAGGGTAGCCATGTTTCATCCCTGCAATTAAGAGAGTCTACACAGATAGGAGTCATCTCAAAATCCACTCCACAAATATTCCATCACACTTGCACAAATCTTGATCAAAAGTATGATTTGTTTTATCCTAAGGCTTACTCTTTTGACTTAACAATATATGTGTTGCAAATATGCCTACTCTTGATCCCTACCAAGCTCCACATACAAGCCTTATTTAGATGTAGGACAAAAAAGGCATTGCCTTGGTGAGGATACAAATACCACTTCCCACATAGGAGTGATTGAGTGCATCATTTGAGGAACATAAACCCAAACACCATTTGAAATTATATGAAGATTTGAGTGGAACTCATACATCAGGTGATGCATGCTCATTTTGTTGTTCTGTCCTTCAACCACCCAAGAAAAGGATGAGGCATAAGCCCCATGATGACTAAGAAAAAGGTTGAGGTACCATAGCCGATTTATTTAATGCAAGGTAGAATATTTTGTTGTGCACTTGGTACTTCTGTAAATTAGGACATTGTAGCAACTCCTGATCAACAACCTAAGTCTTTACCTTTGCTTCAGAATGAGCAAAGGGTAAGCTTGGGGGAGATTGTTGACGGTCATTATATACCAATTTCAACCGTCAATATAAATCAATATGTGAAGGAATGAATATCTCTTACACATATAATAGTTAGAATAACCTAGTTCCACTTGTACTTGGGGAAAATGGTGCATGCAGGCATTTTATGCAGAATTGAAGTGAAACAAGAGGATGGATCCTATAAAATACCATCCCAACCAATCAAGCGTCACCACGTGGCACCACATGGATCAAATGGCCCACAAAAAGAAGTATCCAAGGCCATCCAACGGTGTAGCACCCATATCATGGAATGGGACCCACATGTCAGTCACCTGGAGGAAGAATTGGCCGTTTGGAGCCAGGACCTGGTAGACCGACTAGAGGGGTCGACTGACCCCTTCCTAGTGCCAAACCCGGTTAAACTCCACGTGTTGGCTCCTCCTGGCTTGAAGAAGTCAGCGATGACTGATTCGCGCGCTTTTGGTGGCGGGAACCAACCCTTCTCCAAGCTATAAATAGGACCCCTCACCCCTCACTTCAGCACACACCACTTGAGCATTCACTCTCTTGTATACATTAGTTCTCCAAGTCCTTAGTGGAGGTTAGGCTGTAGAGAGGAGCCTCTAGTCCCAAGTCCAAATTAAGAAATGTATAGCTCATGTATCTTCGCTTGTATTTGTGACTTTATGCATTATAATAATAGTATTATTAGCCTCTCTTTATTCATATACTTGGGCAAAGCGTTCCTTGTTTGGTTGTGGAGTCCATGTATGTGCTAGGTGTAGATGTTGTTATGATTTGGACATAATGTCATTATCATATTGTCATTAACATCATACACCACCACTATAGTCTAATTAGGTAATAATATGATTATGTTAATATGAATATGTTAGTGCTTGGTCCCAACATTGGTTCAACGATGTTTAGGTTAGTCATTACCTTAGGATGAATATTACGTTGCAACTCTTAAGGTATCTAATTAGCATGCAAGCGTGGTGCTTGGATAGTTAAGTAGCGTTGGATGAATCGTAGTCGACGGGTTGTAGCGGTAGGCGGTAGGTGGTGACAGCCCTATCCGTCCATTGTAATCCTCCATGTTCGGCTACGACATAGGCTCTTGGCGGGAGTCGCCTGGCAGACCACGGTAAGCCTGTGCCCAATATGTTGGACCACTAAGCCCTAGTATTCACCATTAGCATACTCATTTGTACTTTATTAGGCTATGTTTATGAGTAATTAGAGCACAGTAGGAGTAGCTCCGTCTCATAGTCTAACCGTCGCTAGGACAACCTTACATGTAGAGTAGATTGCTTAGGTGTGTGTCACACTACCCTTATTATCATCTTACCCCTGTTGTGATAAACACTTAGTACCCTATACCTTGACCATAAGAATAGTGTTTACTTTACTTCACCGCCTTCCTTTGGGATAAATACCCTTAGGAATACTCTTGGGTGAAATGCTAAACAACAGTTTTCGTGCACTTGCGGACGTCATCTCTTCGAGAGATGATCTGTGACGTAAGAAATGTCAACAAGAATTTATGGCGATGTTCCTGGGGATGATTTGTTAATGTTTCATAGTAGCTGTCAATAGCGGTGTGCTCATACCGACACTATAGGAATATCGATTACCGAGGTCGGGGTCGAGGCGGCGGCATGCTTTGGGGACAGGGGACGAGGCAGCGTGCTCCAGTGTGCTCAACTCTTTGATGACGAAGGTCAGGGTCGAAGGCGGGGTCGGGATCGACGGTAGCAGCACAACAATGATGAAGAGCGAGTTGAGGAATAGGGACGGCAGCGGCATGCTCAAGAGCCGCGGTTTCTAGGTCGAAAGAGCTCGCGAAAGCTAAAAAATTTTGCCACGTGTTGGGAGAGAGCGCGCGAGAGATAAAAATAGCAAAACTTGGAGATGAGCCTTTATAACATCCGTCTCTCATTTTAGCATCTCCTTTTTGTCGAGAGAGTGCGAGTATGTTTTGCGTGAAAATATTCGCCAAAGAGCGCGCAAGAGCTAAAAATAGGTCAACAATCGGAGATGGGCATATATAACGCTCGTCTCGCATTATTTTATGGTCATGCCGTATGCAAAAATGAGCCACGGTGTGCTGAAGCCAGGAACGACATCTTTGCATACGACTGTGTCAAGCTGACAACTTTGTGCAATGCCTTATATGATCGTTGAAACGCGCTCGACTTTCCATGGTGGGACAAAAGATTTTTGGCATGAATTGGAGACGAGATCAGGTAAGGCGCATCTCACATTATTTAGTGGCCGAACGAGCATGCCGTATGCAAAAGATGCACCACGGTGTGTTGAAACCAAGAACAACATCTTTGGCATCCGGGCATGTCCAACTGACAACTATGCGCAATGCCTTATATGATCGTTGCAACACGCTCAGCTTTCCGTGGTGGAACAAAAGATACTTGGCACGAATCAGAGACAGTCCCGTGTAATGTGCGTCTCCCTTTTGCTAGAGGTCAAAAATCGGAGACGAACCTATTTAAAGAGCGTCTCTCATGTGCTCGTCTCCCTTTTGCCACTCGCACGATATTGTGAGCGTCCGTTGTCACTCTCGCACAGAGTTAACATCGTGAGCATCCTAATTTCAGTAATAAACTCATAAAAAAAAGCAATACATCGCAATTTAGGGATATATAACACCTGTCTCACATTATTTTGTGGCCGAACGGGCATGCCTCATGCGAAAGATGTTGTTCGCTGCTAAGCGCGTTCCATTTTGCATCTCCGCACAGACATTATATAAGGCTCCATAAGTCTCTCCTATTCCCTTCGTTCATCTTCTCTATGCAGACAAACCACCATGGCCGATGTTCTACCGCCAAGCCCGCCGAGGGAGCCACCCTGCAAGAAACAGTGTTGCCGCTCCCCCAAGAGGCTCAACAACGAACTTCTCAAGATGTTGTTTGACGGGCTGTTTGACCGGTTCTAGAGGCTTCTTGAGACAATGGTAGAGGTGCTTGGCACCGAGTGCTGCAGTAACCTAGTGGCGGTGATGGCGAGGAACCTCGGTCGCGAGGTTGCACCGCCGGATCCGGACCAGCCGGAGCAACTGGCGAAGCAGACGGTGCAGCCGGCCAGAGCTCCTGTTGCACTAGAACCGGATGGCCGCCGGAGGAGGAGGAGGGGGAGGAAGAGTAGGATTTAGGTTTTATTTTGTTGTTTTTATTTGATGTTTTTTCTTTTCTTGTGTCTTGTACTTTTTTCTTATGTTTTGTAATATATTGTTAATGAATGAATGTGTTATCTGTGTTCATCTGTGTGATGAATATTATCTTGTGTGTTCAACTGTTAATGAAATAATGTGTTCATCATGTTCCTATGGAATGACTATTTAGTTATCAAGTGAATGAGCTATACATTCGTTCAGTGATGTATTCATATCTATCTGTAACCGAAGACAAAGGAGACGTGCTTTCTGTAAGTTTGTCTCATTTGTTTCGCAAATAGGAGACGCGCTTTGTTAGATGTGCCTCTCCCATTTGTCAGAGGATAGAGCGTGTCTCGGATATTTCATTGAATTAGACGTGTCTTATATTACCCCGTCTGCTTTTATGATTTCTTTCGTGAACGAGCATCCTCGCTGAGGCAGGCACGTCTCGTTTACCCATATCAGTGATTGTCACTTTTGCGCTCGTCTCTGATCTTTGCCTCCTATTTGCGTTTCTTACGTAGTGACCTTGAACACATTCAAGAGTTTCCAGAGGATAAGCTAGCACTTCTCTCTACTCGGCTCTCAAAAGCATTGCAAAATGTGAGAACAAGAAGGAGAGGAAGTGGTAGCTCTCAATGATGCTTCGAATGTGGTAAGACATGACACTTTCATACAGATTGCCCTAATGTTTCAGGTCATACTTCCTGTGATGAGAAGCAAACAAAGTTCAAGTCCTCCTCTGCAAACAACAACAATAAAAATAAGGGTTTTGTAGGTTGCCAATTGGTAAACATTTTTGTCTCCGTACTACAAGAACTAAGCTCAAGCAATGTGGACATTGCAAGTTATAAAGATGAAGAAAACTTGGCGAATACGTGTTTCATGGCGGGCAACTCAAGTTTTAGTATGAAGGAGGCCGAGAGGATCAGCGATAATGATGAGGTAAATCACTCATATGAAGAACTTGTTGATGGTCTTTTTCATGCTGCTACTATAATTAAGAAAAATGACAAAAATCTTTGCGACAATGCTGTTAAAATTGAATCACTAGATTCTGAAATTAATCGACTAAAATATTTTATTCCTAGTGATCATTCTTGTTCCTTATGTGAATTTCTATTTGAACAATTGTCCTTCTTAAGAATTGCGCACATCTCCACACTTTATAAAAAACTTGAGATGCTAGTTGTTTAACAATTGGTATGCATTGTTCTAACTGTGATGATCTTAATAATAAATTGCATGATGCTATGAATGAGATTTATGTTTTGAACAATGATTTGCGTTCTCATGAAGTTAAATATTGTTCTAATTGCAAATTAAAAGGAAAAACTTTATGTAAAAACTGTCTAGACTTGTCTAAGAAACTTGATGACATGCATAGGACACTAGAGCAGTTTTGTAGTGGCAATAAAAATCTAAACTTGCTGCTCCCATGCTCATGCTAAGGCACATCCACCAAAAATTGTAAAGTCATTAGGAAGTGGTTTGATTCTAATAGTTTCTAAATAAAAGGAAGTGGTTTTCAAATCCGCAAGAGTATTGTCTCATTCGGTTTCTAATAAACATGTTGCTTGCTCATCTAGACTTGAACATAAGGTTAAATTTCATTGTACCTACTGTGGTAGATATGGTCATATCATAGATTTTTGTTATAGACTAGCTAAACAAAAGAAAAAGGAAAGAACGATTGCTAGGTCACATAAGAACCGAGCAAAACTTGTTGCGCGTGCTGAACCGAATGTTAGAAACATGCAACCTGCTGTGAGGAGACATAAAAATGAAAATTTTGCTCCCAAACCTACTATTTTCGTGCTACACATAACACACTTCATAATAGTAGTTGGGAACAAGAATTCTCAAAATTTTGCTCATAAATCTGTTGTATTTTCTCTGATTTTGCGTATTATTCCTGTTGGACGTCATGTGACTCAGTACTAGATTCCTAAATGCCTTTTGACTAACCTCAGTATTGAGTCATCGACGTATTGTGCTGCTATGTAGGTTACACGCTTGAGGAAGGAGAAATTTTGGATTGTGGATTCAGGTTGCTCACGCCACATGACCAGTAATAAATATTGGTTCTCCTCTCTCTCTTTTGTGTCACGTGTAGAAAATGTTACTTTTGCCAATAAATCTTCAACTCCTATAATTGCTAAGGGTTCAGTTAGAATAAATAATCACTACACTTTGAAAGATATGGCACTTGTAAAAAATTTGAAACACAACTTGTTTTCCATTTCACAATTGCTAGATGAAAATCTGGAAGTTATCTTCACAAAAAATTGTTGCAAAGTTGTAGATTCAAAATGTGAGCTTTTATTTAACATGTCTAGGTTTGGAACAATTTTTAAAGCTGATTTTGATATGTCAACTTCTAAGCATAGATGTCTAGTTGCTAATGATTCAAAGGTATTATATTTTGTGCGTCGTAGACTTGGTCATGTAGGTTTTGATCACCTCACACATGTTAGTGGTCTTGATCGCATATGTGGTTGCCTAAGCTTAAAGGTAACAATGATATTGTGTGCTCTTCTTGTAGACATGCTAAGATTGTTGCAAGTTCACATGCTCCTCTCACAATGACCATGACAACTGAACTTGGACAACTTTTGCACCTTGGCACTCTAAGTCCTTCATGTATTCAATCTTTTGGAGGTAAATGGTTTTTGCTTGTGATTGTTGATGACTATTCTAGATACTCTTGGGTTTACTTTATGGCATCTAAGAATGAAGCTTTTAGTCACTTTCAAACTTTATTTCTTAGATTATCAATTAATCACTCAGGATCTTTAAAAGAAATTAGAAGTGATAACAAAACTGAATTTAAAAATCAATCTTTTGATCACATCGTTTTGCTGAAAAGGGAATGAATCATCAAATTTCTTCACTATATGTACCTCAACAAAATGGTGTTGTAGAGAGAAAGAACAGAACCTTAGTTGAGATGGCTAGGACTATGCTTGATGAATATCAAACTCGTAGAAAATTTTTGGCAGATGCAATTGCGACAGCTTGTTATGTTTCAAACTGTGTTTTCTTGAGAGCTAAGCTAGGAAAAACACCATATGAGCTTCGGTTTGGACATAGGCCTAGTGTTACACATTTTAAGGTCTTTAGTTGCAAATTCTTTGTTATAAATTTCAAGCTAGATCTGTTGATGGCATGTTTCTTGGTTATCCATCTCATACTAGAAACTACCGTGTGCTTTTACTTGACACTAACAAAGTTGTGAAACTTGTAAAGTTTCTTTTGATGCAGCTAGCCCAAGTACTAGCTCTACTATTGAAGGTAAAGATGCATATCAATCCGCAGTGGGAGAGTATTTTCATTGAAGATGAAGAAGGAGTAGAGCTCGTGCCCGAAATTTCAGAAGTAAACAATGATGTTCTAGCTCTCGATCTCGCTCCACAAGCAGCACCAACGACCACCATTGCTGGTCCAGATCATCCCAAGCTAAAAGCTTTTCAATTTTTGATGAACATGGATAAGAAGAAGCTTATGAAGTGTCTACTCCCCTCCGAATCCTCAAAGTCATCCTCCTCAACAAATTATTGGAAGCTTGCATGAATGGGTCACACGGTCCAGCTATGATGAGTTCAGAATATGAGATGAGTATGATGTGAGAACTCACATACTTTTTGAAGCTGCAAATCAAGAAAACCAAGGAAGGAACTTTTGTGCTTCAAACGAAGTATACAAGAGACCTTCTTAAGCGCTTCAACATGGACA
The DNA here is from genome assembly GCA_036927565.1 of Tuctoria greenei. Classification (NCBI taxonomy): domain Eukaryota; kingdom Viridiplantae; phylum Streptophyta; class Magnoliopsida; order Poales; family Poaceae; genus Tuctoria; species Tuctoria greenei. The sequence continues at coordinate 156,218,213 of JAYESD010000006.1, forward strand.
AAAGTAAGCCTCTTCGAACACCAATGAGAACAACAATGACATTTGAACTTGATGAAGATGGTGAACCCATGGATCAAAAAGAATATAGAAGCATGATCGGGTCACTTTTGTACCTCACGGCTTCAAGGCCGAATATACAATTCAGTGTATGTCTTTGTGCATGATTTCAAGCTTCCCCACGTGCTTCACACCGTCAAGCCGTCAAAAGAATTCTCAGGTACTTACAAAGAACTCAAGAATTTGTCATTTTTCTGCCTTCTTCCTCAATTGTTACTTTGAAAGCTTTTTTGAATGCTGATTTTGATGGTTGTAGGATTGATAGGAAAACCGCTTCGTTTGCTTGTTATTTCCTTGGTAATTTACTTGTTGCTTGGTCCTCTAGAAAACAAAGTTAAGTTGCACAACCCACGTAGTTGCTGCTAGTGCTTGCTCACAAATTCTTTGGATTGTTGAAACACTTAAGGACTATGGGGTTGATCTAGATAGTGTTCCACTATTTTGTGATAACACTAGTGCCATTTGCATTGCTATAACCCTCGTGCAACATTCTAGAACAAAGCCCATTAACATTAGGTATCACTTTCTCCGTGATAATGTTGAAAAGGGAAACATTGTGCTTCACCATGTAGATACCGAACAACATATGGCCGGCATTTTTACAAAATCTTTGGATTTCACTCGTTTTTGTTTCATTCGTAGTGAAATAGGGGTTATGCATCCTCATGGCTTAAAATAAGGGGGAGTTTTGAAACCTAGAAAGTTTATGTGTGAATCTGAATTTAAAATAATATGAGCATATTATTTCATACACATATGACTTTGTGATTCCTTTTACATGCTAAAAGTTCTTACTACATTACTTGTGTTATATATTTTGTAGTTTTTGCCTTGACTAGTAACTGGAATAATTACTTACACTAAATCTGGTCATGATCGAACTTTATTGCTGTTTTGAACTTGTTGCATGCTCACAAGTGCTTTTACTAATGAAAAATTATTCAATCAACTATCCACATGTTGAGCTTTTATGATCAAATAAAAAATGAGAAAAGATCAAGAGAAGATGCATTGATCACACTTATTCTTTTGAGATGGCTTATCATTGCACTTAGATAAGAACTTGGAAGAAGTTGTGTATAACTAAAACCATGTTCTTAAGCTTCTGGTTGTCAAATGACATAGGCTTGGCATTGTTGGTTAGAATAAGGCTGATGCAACATATAATCTCTTGCAAATGTCATATAATCAAAATTTGTGCTTTAAATGATAATGAAAAATACAGCAACAAGTGTCATGCCTTTAGGTTTTGAATAGTTAAATTTGTGAGATCATGATTTTCTTAAATTGAAAAATTACACTTGATCTCTAGCATGGCTTACACTACTTTATGTATCTCATTGATGTGATAGTGTAAGTTACTTGATAGTACGACTTGGATAGCTTTGTTTTATATGTATATGTTATAATATGCTCATAACAATTGAAATTTCTCTTTTTAATCTTGTTGAATATGTTGTCAAAGGTAGTGAAATAAATGTGTCACACATTGCACATTCACGAGTATTTACACGTTCCTCTCAGGGGGAAATTTTGTTTTGAGATTTCTTTCTCATTAGATTTTTGATTTTCAAAACGGGGATAAACTTTCTTTCAAAACTTTTCATGTGGATGAGCCAATATTCGGATTTTAAGTGGTGTTGACAATGCATTCATCAAAGGGGAGATTGTGAGATCTATATTTGTTGAATACATTGGTAATTACAATAAAAGTGATGGTTTACATTCAATGTTTTGAAGCTTACACTGATACACCTCGATGCACACTGTCCGAACTCGTCTTAGTGCATTTTGGGAGTAATGTTACCTTCGACAGTTTTTTATTGTTCAAACTTTTCAATGTGTTTTTGAGGAGTAACGTTACCCTTAATTGTTTATGATTGTCCAAACTTTTCCTCACGTAAGCTGCACCTTTTTTGCTGATTTAGATTCTCCAAAAATTTCTCACGTGACTTGCACATGCTCGGCACATAGGAGTGTCTGAACTTTCACACACGTGAGATGCACGTGAGTCGACACAGGTCGATCTTTACAAACGTGTTTTTTGGAGTAACGTTACCCTCGATGGTTTAAGGTTGTTCGACTTTCTCAATGCATATCGGGAGTAACAGTTACTGCGCAGAGTTTTCATATTGAGTTCGGTTGCTCTATTTTGCTCTGTTCTGCTCTGTTTTAACTCGCAATGTTTCGAACTTGCTTTTGTCTTTTGGGAAGGTTTGCTTAGTATTCATTTACTAAGCTTTTGATGTGTTATGGCTCATTATGATGATTAAACATTGCTATGGTTTGCAACATGCTTATGTGACGTGCTTGCATAAGGTGTTGTGTTTTTCGAACTAACGAGAGTCAAGTCGAGGACTTGGGCTCGTGAAGATTGGTTGTTTGTTCATCTCCAGGTGTTTCTTGAGGTTAAGACATGACTGGTGACGGTATCTATTGAACTAGTCTTAGGGAGAAGATGAGGTTGAATAACCAAGTTCGAGAGGAATTGTGGTTGAGTTGATCAGGAGGTCACACAACATGTTTGGGTCAAGAACAATGCATATGAAGGTACCATGGAATGTGTTTACACATGTGCAAGAAGTGCATGAATGTAGCAACATGGTTTCAAGATGTGATAAAGAGATATGGACGTGAAGATGTGGTCGAAAAGGTCCAACTGGCTACATTATGCCTCAAGTTGCGGTTGAGGTTGTTATGGTTTGTTTATTGGAAGGTTTCGAGTTTGTTTTGGTTAGATTTTGTGTGGGTCACAAAGTTGAGTTGTTTTAGAAATGTTTAGGATGTTCCTAAGGTGTTTGGAGGTCTTAATATTGCATCTATCCGTGTATGGAAGAGTCTTAATCAAGTATGGTAAGTTTGAGTTAGAGTCCAAGTAGGATTAGAGTCCTAGTTTGGATTTGGTTTCTCTTAGGGATGGTTATATAATCAAGGGAGAATAAAGCTCATGTGTAGACAACTTTGGGGGTGTTCCTCTTGTCCTTTGATCAATAAAATTCATAGTTTATATGATCTTTTGTGCCTTATTCGTATGACTTGTTTTCGTCAAGTCTTTCTCGTCGAGTTTTTGCACTGCCCGACCTTTCTTCATTGTTTTGATAGTAACTAGATTTTACAGATCCAATTGACGTGATTATTTTTATGTTGTCTTCACAACTCAATACTCTATCATATATGAAAATTTCATGGTCATTGGATTTGTGGTTTTTGAGTTACACGAGTTTCTTTGTAGCGTACCAGATCTATTTGCTCTCTATTAGAACATATTGACCTTTGCTTAGGGTTTCAGTCATAACTTGAATTTTACTCAATTTTTCTCATGATTCTTGTTGTCGTATCATCGTGGCATGATTCTCTATGATCTATACTTATTTTTCACATTTTGAACACATTCGAAACACTCGTACACACGATTTCTTTATCAGGTTAATTTTCTGCCTAGGGGTTTTTGTTGCTTCTGCTAAAAAAGTTTTAATCTACCATTCACCCCTCTCCGGTAGCTTTTCATGTGCTCTTCAATCCTACATAATTATATATTACTTCTAGCTTATCAGAACCTACATAACATTTTGTATAAGCAACTTAATATTTTTTTGCTACATTGTCATTGAAAGTCAACGATTGTTATAGTATGATCATGAAATGACAAATCCGACGAGTAGCTAAAACAGCGACAGGTGAGGTTGTGGATCTCAAATTTCATCTGCTACATCTTTGGACAGATTTTTGCTCCACCCGAGATCTTTAAATTCCTTCCTTACATACGTAATTTTATATCAAATACCGATATTAAAAGCAATATTATTCTAAATGTAAACAGTCAGTGAAGCTATGTTTACTGTTTAGAAGGTTAAAATGGCGTTCAAACGGTGTCTAAACAGATTAAACAGTGTGTACTGTAGCAGCATGAAAGAATATTTTTTATTGTCATGCTCTACAAAAGATGTTCAAATCAAGTTCAAACTCATGTTTCAATATAGGAACCAATTTAACTTCAACGTCATATAAAAATTAAAGAGACGGTCATAATACCACACCACCAAATCATAATATTGAGACTCAAAAACAGGACTTGTAGTGACCTAAACAAATATTTTAACCTTTAACAGCTAATGATTGTTTATTATATTTTTTTGAAACACAAGTAATACTACTTCATATGTGTTTAAATGAAGCTTAGAAAATGTATTTATTTTAATCAATTGTGGTGATATTAATTTGAAATTTGTATCTGATTGAAAATTTAAGTTCACTTTACCCAAACGGTTCTAAACACGTTTAAAAATATTTAAAAATCCATTTTATTTAGCCTGTTTACATCGTTTAAACGGATGTTGACTCGTTTAAACGTGTCAACTGTTTAATTGTTCATTTAGAACCTAAAGTATGCAATAATGCTCTATTTAGCATTTAAACACATTTAAACGGTCCTAAACAGCCGTTTAGGATACCACTATTTAAAAGACACATCATATTTTCTATTGAATTACTATTATTCCGAAAACACATTCTCCAAGCTTCACAAGTTAACTAACTCAGGTAATTATCTTTAAATAATTTTACTACCTCAAATAATTTTACATAAGCATCTTGTCACTCTTTTATGGACAACTAAGGCCCCGTCGCCTTTTGGAAGGGCGGCTAGCCCTGTCCCCTTTTAACAGGCAACATATTGACTATTTTTGATTTTTTATTTGAGCATTTATATTAGAAACTGGATAAAAAACAATTTACCATTAAAATTTAGAAATTCATTGGTTAAAGGCTTATTAGGGTGTGGTTAGAGACGATTATAGAAGAAAGAGGATGATTAAATACTAACATAATTAAGGTTTCCTTTAGCGTAGCTTTATGAGCTAATTATCTAGCAGAATCAGTGAGTTATGTCAAAAACTATTTAAAAATTAATCATTAGCTGATTCAGTGAAATGATTCTCTAAAATGAACTAAAACGTCGTGAGCTAAAAATGTTACTCTCTCCGATCTTTTTATTTGTCACCCGCTAGTTCATTTATGAACTAACCGGTGACAAATAAAAAGATCCCAAGAGAGTATTTCTTTTTGTTGACACTTCTAGAGAAGCTCTAAAAAGCCCATCTTAATCCATGTGAGAAAAGGATTAACAGAAAAAGGCCTATTAGATCTGGGTTGGGAAATAGATGAAAAACAGGGCCGCCGTCCCCTCACCATGCGACGTCTCCAGTCCCAGTAGGCGATGCCGGCGGTGGAGTCTTCAGCCATACAGAAGCTGAGGCGGCTATTCAGGCTCACCGAAGTGCACCTCTGGTGAGCGCCCCTCCTCTTCTTAGGCTAGGGTTTTGAAGCCTGTTGTATGATGCTGTTGCGAACAAAGGCTAGAAGCACTGGCGTTTAGCGGAGATTGGATTAGCGGTAAGGTATTCGTTGCGACATTTCGTTGTCCTCTTTGGTGTCACTTGCTTTAAGCCATTTTAGGCCCTATTTGTCACAACTTCCAAACCAGCTTCTTAAATAATTTAGGCCCTATTTCGCACAGCTGATACTGTTCGACAAGCTAGCTTCTCTGTGACTGCTTTGAGAAGCAGTTGTCTGCAGAAGCAGCTGTGAATACAGTTAGATGTTTGGCAGTCTACTTTTGGATGTGTTGATTTGCTGTTACGGGATGGAAAATGTCTGAATTGCCCATAAAATTTTCTGTTGTTTATATTTATTAACTATGAGTTATTTTTGTTATATTTTATTTTGTATATAATACAATTTAATATTCATACACAGGAGAAAATTAAATTAATATGACAAACAATTTAATATTCACATCACACGTAACTGCAAAGAGGTCCATTACAACTACCGTGTTTCAACAAATCATTCAGAAAACTTTCTTTACAAGCTCTAGTAGACACACCATCGACACCAGTTATTCTCTTAGCACTGAAGCAACTTGGTCCAGAAACAACCCCATCATCCTCATCATCGCATCCAAATATCTTTGATTCCAAATCATCACTCTCATCTTCAGATGGTAATGGGTACCAAATATCATCAGAAAAATCAACAATGCAGCAAAATTGGAAATGACATAATAGGTAATACATATATTCTCTTTGCATCAAAATTGGCTATTGTGTCTTTAGTGTCACGCTGCGAAAAACCTATTCCTTCTACATTAGTAAAAATAAACAAATACAAACACACAACCCACACTATCATCTAGCCTACTTCTGAATAGCCTGGAATTTGATCCTCCTTGAATTTCTCTTCTTGTTTATATCGGAATGATGGGTAAGAAAAGTGAATTAGTATCATGAGAAAATAACAGGACTAAAATAGTAGGGAAAAACACAAAGTAAGGCTATAAAGACTGGAAGGGATGAAACAGACCTTGCGCTACTCCGCACTCACCTGAAGCTCACTAACAAAGTTATATATTGCAAATATCTCTAGTCATATCAATTATTCTACAACATAGGAAGATCCAAGAAAAAACAATTCAAAACTGATAAATGCTAAAACACATGCAAAAACCAATTCAATACTGAGAATTAATACAAACCAATTTGTTAAGCATCATTGGTCAATGGTTCAGCCATTTAAAATGAAATACATGCAAATCCCTAGAAGAAGCCGTGGGAGCTGGGGTGGGGCGGGGGAATGCCTCCGTTGGGCATGGCCACTAGGGAGGTGCAATCATGCCTTTGGGAGTCCAAGCGCTTAAGGCCCAGTTTGACATAGCTTCTGAACCAGCTTCTTAACAAATTTAAGCGCTTGACTCCCAAACACGTAGCTTTTGACCCAACTTCCCACAAAAGTGCTTCATAAAATGAACTAGCAGTCCGCTGGACAGAAAAGCAACCCTCCACCCGCTTCCCGCAGCTTCCGTGTAACAGGGTTGCAAAAATACCATTCAAGTTCTGTGAAAACTACCCACAATGCCATTGTATAAAAGAACTATCTGATGTGTTCCCCTCCCTCATTCTCTCTGACCCGATTCCTCTCTCCTTCGCTCAGGCGCCTCCGTCTTCGGGTAGTCGAGCATCTCTCCTTCGTTCTGTCGCCTCTATCCTCGGGTATCGAGCAGCGAACCACGCCGCGAGTGCCTCCAGCCCCGCTGGTACACTCCCCCGTCCGCCGGCAGCGCAGCCTCAGGATTCTCTCAGTGCTGCCACCTCAGGATCCGATCACCCCTGAGCGCGGCATCCGGACCTCGCTCCTCCACCACATGGCCATGGCTGAGGATCTGCCTCCTGGCGCAGACCAGGCATGATTGCACCTCCCCAGCGGCCAAGTCCAGCGGAGGCATTCCCCCGCCCCACCCCAGCCCCCACGACTTCTTCTAGGAATTTTGCATGTATTTCATTTTAAATGGTTGAACCATCAACCAAATGATACTTAACAAATTTGTTTGTATTAATTCCCAGTTGAATTGATTTTGCTTGTGTTTTAGCATTTGTAAGTTTTGAATTGTTTTTCTTGGATCTTCCTATGTTGCATAATAGTTGATATGACTGGAGATATTAGCAATATATAATTTTGTTAGTGAGTTTCAATTGAGTGCAGAGTAGCGCAGGGTTTGTTTCATTCCTTCCGGTCCTTCTAGCCTTACTTTGTGTTTTTCCCTACTATTTAAGTCATATTGTTTTCTCATGATACTAATTCGCTTTTCTTAACCATCATTTCGATAGCAACAAGAAGAGAAATTCAAGGAGGATCAAATTCCAGGTTATTGAGAAGTAGGCTAGATGATAGTGTGGGTTGTGTGTTTGTATTTGTTTATTTTTACTAATATTGAAAGGAATAGGTTTTTTGCAGTGTGGCACTGAAGACACAATCGCCAATTTTGTTGCAAAGAGAAGATTTGTATTACCTATTATGTCATTGCCAATTTTGCTGCATTGTTGATTTTTCTAATGATAGTTGGTACCCATCACCATCTGAAGATGAGAGTGATAATTTGGAATCAAAGATATTTGGATGCCATGATGAGAACCATGGGGTTGTTTCTGGACCAAGTTGCTTCAGCGCTAAGAGAATAATCGGTGTCGATGGTGTGTCTACTGGAGCTCGTAAAGAAAGTTTTCTTAATGATTTGTTGAAACACTTTCGAGCTTTAGTTACTCAGTATGTTGTAATGGACCTCTTGGCTATTACGTGATGTGAATATTAAATAGTTTGTCATATTATTTTAATTTTCTCATGTGTATGAATATTAAATAGTTTGTATTTTGTTAAAAATAAAATATAACAAAAAATAACTCGGAGTTAATAAATATAAACAACAGAAAGTTATTATGTGCAATTGAGACATTTTCCACTCCGTAACAGCAAATGAACACATCTAAAAGTAGACTGCCAAACATCTAACTTGTATTCACAACTACTTCTCCAAACAACTGCTTCTCAGAGCAGTCATAGAGAAGATAGCTTCTCACAAGTTTCAGTTGTGCCAAACAGCACCTCAGCCGTGGGACTGGGAGGTTTGTCCTTCTCTAGTACCTGGGTAATGTTGTCGGGCTACTAATTTATTGGATCGAGAGATAAGAAAGACTAGACATAGTTTCAAGTTTGCCCAGCCATCCAATTGACAAAGAACACCAAATTTTGCATTTTGAGTTGAGCTTTGGTCCGGAATAGTGGTCCATACGAATGTTCTTGGTCAAAATAGTGGTCCATACGAATGTTCTTGGTCACATGCTCTTAAAGATAGTTCATTTATGACAAAATTACCCGCACAACAAGTAGCTCATCCGATTCAGCTTGGTGACATAAGAAGCTCTTGAAGTACCAATGTACCATTCCGTTTCCCTTATTGCACATTATTGTCTTGGATGTTCGCTATGGCACTGTCGGTACCCTGTTGAGGCGGGCTCCAGCGCCGCCACATACCATGCGGCTCCGGACACAACTTTCCTGCTGAGATGGACTCTGGCGCTGCCACGTGCCCTGTGGCTTTGGACCTAGCCTTCCTTCCGGGACGAGCTCCAGCGCTGCCACGTGTCCTGCGGCTCTAAACCCAGCTTCCCTGCAGAGGTGGGTTCTGGCGCTTCCACATGTCCTGCAGCTCTGAGCCCAGCTTCCCTGCAGAGGCGGGCTCTGATGCTTCCACGTGCCATGTGGCTTCGAACTCAACCTCCCTGCTGGGGCGGGATCCAACGTTGCCACGTGTCCTGCGTCTCCGGACTCGGCCCCCTACAGAGGAAGGCTCCAGTGCTGCCACATACTCTGCGTCTCCGGACATAGCCTCCCTGATGAGGCGGGCTCCAGTGCTGCCATGTGCCCTATGGCTCCAGACCCAGCCTACCTGCTGGGGTGGGCTCTGGCGCTACCACGTGTTATGCGGCTCCAGACCCAACCTTCTTGCAGAGGCGGGCTCTAGCGCTGCCACTTGCCTTGCGGCTCGAGACCCAGCCTCCCTGCTGGGGCGAGCTCCAGCATTGCCACGTGTCCAATGGCTCTGAGGGTGAGCTCCAGCGCTGCCACGTACCCTGCAGCTTCGAACCCAGCCTCCGTGTTGAGGCGGGCTCCAGCGCTGCCACGTGCCCTATGGCTCCGGATCCAACCTCCCCACTAGGGTGAGCTCAAGCGCTACCACGTGTATTGCGGCTCCAGACCTAGCCTCCCTACTGAGCCAGGCTCTAGCGCTGCCACGTATCCTGTAGTCTTGGATCCAGCCTCCCCGCTAAGGCAGGCCTGGCGTTGCCACATGTCCTGCGGTTCAAGACCCAGCAACCCTGTTAAGGTGGGCTCTAACACTGCCACCTGAACTGCAGCTCCGGATGCAGCCTCCCTGCTAAGGTGGGCTCCGATGCTCCCACGTGTCTTGCGGCTCCGAACCCCGCCAGTACAACAAAAAGCATTTTCACAGACGACTCGATTTTTCAAACACAGGCGGTCCGTAAAAAAATACGACTGTGATGATGAATGATACAATAACCGTCTCTGATGACCGAACATCACATGCGGATTTTAAAAAACAACCGCCTGGGTAGATACATGATTTTCTCAGACGGCTATTAATTAAGAACTGCTTGTACTCTAACAAACTTCACAGGCGGTTTTTAGTTAACCACTGTCTGGGTAAATACATGGATTTCACAGGCGGCTATTAATTAAGAACCGCATGTACTCTAACAAACTTCATAGGTGGTTTTTCATTAATCACCGCCTGGGTTTATACATGATTTTCACGGGCGGTCATTATTTAAGAACGGTATGTACTGGTTCAATCATCATAAGCGACTTTTATTGAATAACCGCCTGGGCAAAGCCATTGTTTTCAATGGCTGCTTGTTAATTAAGAACCACCTGTGATGCTGATAAGCTCCTGTGAAGCCAGTTCTTGCACAGCAAGGTCTTGTAGATGCAAGTAACACATGTGGCTCATCATTTGGATTGTTGAAAGCCTCAGTTTAAGCTTGACGATCCCTTGGAAGGATTTTCCCATCCATTTGAAGGATTTCTTTCCCTCCTATCCATTTGAAAACCTATGAAGATGCTCCTTTATCAGTTTTAATTCGTAAATATATTGACAAAAAATCAGTACCTTCTCTCTTAGTGCTTCACACAAGCGAGGAAGCGAACAAATCCAATCACAAATCTTGTTTTTACCCTTTCATAGGGATTTGACCTTAATCTTTCAAGCATAGATTTATCAATATGTGAAGCTTCCTTATCACACATGTTAATGACGTTATAAGGGAAGGGTGTGCCAAAGCTAACGAAATCTGAATTGGACTGAAGATAAAGAGATCCTTCATATGAGTGGCAATGTCCAGGTTAGACAGTGTGAAGCTATGATGGCAACCTTGAACAACATGAAAAGTGATGTTAAGGTTATGCTTGCATCAACCAAGGCATGTTGTGAGGGCATAACACTTGTCGGGGGCAAGCATAAGCGTATCCACCAACAAGTGTTATGCCCTCACAACATGCCTTGGTTGATGCAAGCATAACCTTGGCATCACTTTCCATGTTGTTGAAGGTTGTCAGCATAGCTTCATGCTGTCTAACCTGGACATTGCCACTCATATGCAGCATCTCTTTGTCTTCAGTCCCATTGAGATTTAGTTAGCTTCAACACACCCTTCACTTGTAACTGCCATTAACATGTCTAATGAGGGAGCTTCACTTATTGATAAATCTATGCTTGAAAGATTAAGGTCAAATTCCTATGAAAAGGGTAAAAACACGATTTGTGATTGAAGTTGTTCGCTTCGTCGCTTGTGCGAAGCACTAAGAGAGATGGTACTGATTTTTAGTCAATATATTCAGCCATTAGAACTAACAAAGTAGCATCTTCGTAAGTTTTTAAAATCTATAGAAGAGAAAGAAATTCCTCAGGGCTTGTTTGGTTGTACTCAATCTAATTGGATTGAAGTGGATTGGAGTGGAAAATGAACTAATTTTCTCCTCAATCCACCTCAATCTAAGTGGATTGAGCTGAAATGGAGCATTGTTCTAAGTTTCAAAGGATACAAAAATATACAATATATATCATACATTTTTTCCAGCATTGACATCTTCTCGCATATTGGGTTTCAAATCTTTTTTAATGCTTCTCTCAACGCGCTTGATGTTTTCTGGTTCGGTGAAAAGGTACATCTCTTCATACTAATTATATTCCTCTTCATTATCTCCCGCATTCTCAACCCCAACAATATTTTATTTTCCAAAAACAACTATGTGCATCTTCTCAGTTTATAGATCTTGTACATAAAAATCTTGTGCAACACGATCGGCGAGAATCCACGGGTCATCTTTATAACCCACTTTGTTCAAGTCTAACAGTGTCAGCCCGTAGTTGTCCACTTTCACACCATTAGGATGTTTAAACCATTGGCAATTAAATACGGGCATTACCATTCTTTTGTCATAATCGAGTTCCCATATTTCCTCTATGAACCTGAAGTATGTGGTCTTCTGCCCTTGTGAATCATAAGCCTCTATACGAACACCACTATTTTGTGCAACACTCTTACCGTCTTTTTCTTTAGTGTAAAATGTGTAACCATTGATGTCATATGCTTCCCATGATGTCACCAAAGCAGATGGGCCAGAAGCTAACTTCTTCATTGTTGCCTCTTCTATAGAGGTTCCATATGGTATATTTTTGTCTATTAACCATTCAGTGAAACATCTTCTGTGCTCTTTCATGATCCAGTCCTCTGTGCGGTCTTGGTTTTTTTCGTGAAGATCAATTTGGTGTTCCTCGATGTACGACTCAGCTATTGCGAGTTGTTGTAGTACACCAAAATGTGCACAGTTTACATTCTTGTAATCTTGAACGATAAAAGTTTTCTTACTCACTTTGCCTCTCCCACGTAGTCTACCCTCATGTACTGGTCTAGACACACCTATCTTTGATGTAATAAAAGCAACCCTCAATCACTTCTTCAGTGGTGTATCCTTCCATAATTGAACTCTCTGGGTGAGCACGGTTCTGCACATAACCTTTTTGTACTCCTAAATATCTCTCTAACGGAAACATATGATGTAAATATAGTGGCTCAAATTCTTTTATGTGATCAACAAGATGTATGATTAGGTGTACTTTCATATCAAAAAAGGATGGTGGGAAACACATCTCAAGCTTGCACATAGTCTCGACGATATACGTTTTCAAATAGTCAAAATCTTCACGTGCCATCACCTTTTACGATACTGCATTGAAGAAGTAATACAAACGTGTGATGACAACTTTTATATGATCAGGTTTGATGACTCTTATTGTAATGGCAAGGAACACTGTCATCATAATGTGACAGTTGTGAGAATTATAGCTAAATAAAGACAAGTCTTTCATCGAGACTAGTTTGCGGATATTGGATGAGAAACTTGTGGGCACTTTGATCCCACGCAAGCATTCGCAAATTGATTTTTTCTCTTCTAGTGTCAATTTGTAGCTAGTTGGGGGAAGTTAATGCTTCCCTTCGCCTTTTCTACTGGGTGAAGCTCTGGTCTCATATCAAGATTTACTACATCCATACGTGATTTTAATTCGTCCTTTGTTTTCCTTGGCATGTCCAGCAAGGTCCCAATGATGATGTCAAATACATTCTTTGTAACGTGCATCAAATCAATACTATGGCAAAGTTCCAGATTCTTCCAATATGGAAGATACATGAAAAAAGTTGATTGTTTCTTGAAAGCCATGTCAGTTGTATCATCTGAAGATGTACTTTTCTTTTTCTTTGTTCCTTTACATTTTTTGCCCTTACCGAAAGCAATATGAACGTTCTTGACCATTTCGAACACGAGTTTTCCACTGTAAGGCTTTGGTGCAGTATCTTTCAAATTTTTCTTTCATTTTCCTATACTTGTGTCTATATATCAAGAACCGCTTTTGTCTCATGTACACCGTCTTTCTGGATGAAGTGATGTATAGAAATCCAGTTCTATCCACGCACCTTACACAACCTTTCTTCCCTTTCATTTGTCCCGATAATGTAAACAGTCTGAGATAATCATGCACGGTAACGAATATCATTGCTCTTAGCGTGAAATACTCCCGATTGTACTCATCCCATGTACGTACCCCTTCATTCCACAATTTCACCATATCTTCCATTAAAGGTTCCAAGAACACATCAATTTTGATGTTGTGTTGTTTCAGACCTTCGATAAGAATAGATAACAAGATATATTTCCTTTTGTGACACAACCACGTCGGTAGGTTGTACATAGTTAAGACCACGGGCCATGTGTTGCGTATGCTCCTATTTTCACCAAACGGATTCATTACGTCTGTACCCAAGGCAAACCTTACATTTCTAATTTTCTTTGCAAATTCTGGATACTAAATATCAAAAATTTTCCACTGTGTTGCATCACCAGGGTGTCGAATATGTTTTTCATTCTTCTTACGCTGCTCTGAATGCCAACGCATAAGTTTAGCCTCCCTAGGGTTTGAGAACAAATGCTTCAAACAATCAATTACTGGAAGGTACCACATCACCAAGGCAAGAATTTTTCTCTTATGCTTCCCGTCTACATCGTCAGAAGTATCGTCATCATCACCTTCAGGGCCAATAATAAACTCCTTATTCTTCTGAGACTTTTTCATGTTGGTAACATACTAGTGATTGTAGTTCTTCTTGTATCTACTAACACCACAGATGGGGCATCTAGTTGCGAGCTCATGCTCTTTGCAGTATAGAATACAATGGTTCACACAAGCATGCATTTTTGTCACACCTAGTGCCATCGGGCAAAGAAGTTGCTTCTGGGCAGTTTATTTGGATTTGGAAGAATTTCTGCCAAAAGATTCAAAAGATCATAGAAACTACAATTGGACCATCCATGTGTGGTTTTCAACTTTAGTAGTTCTTGGATTGCATGCAATGTAGTAAACTCTTTATCACAACCATTTTATTCATCATATAAAAGCATCGTCGCCGCATTCTGCAATGTCTCCATTTTACTTAAACCTTTACTTGTGTGACACCCGATTATGAAAGTGAACCAAGCGAACGCATATGTGTGCCCAGGACGTTCAACACACCTACACGAGTGCATTCACAAAGAGTATACAGAAAATTATCACAGAACAATATTAATTAAGTACTTTTATTACACAACCATATTATCCTCAAATACAAGCTCTAATGAATATTAATGACAGGTTCAACTAATAGCAGAAATAAACTAATGAAGCAAACTAAGCAACTAAGCCGATAAGGTATAGTGCAGCTTCAATCAACACCACAGGCAAGCTGACGCCAAACACGACCTAGAACTCCGCATTATCATTGATAAACTCACAATCCTGACCTGCAACTGTTGGTGGGGGAATTGCAAGGGTGAGTACATGTCGTACTCAGCAAGTGTGGAAAGTATGACATGTAGCTGATTCAAATGACGAATGTAATAATGGCAAGTGCTGAAAAGTACATTAAAACATTGGAAAAGGCAATATATATATATATATATATATATATATATATATATATATATGTATGTATATATATATCATGTATGTGAATAAACCCATCATAACCATAATTAACGATATAGTACCAGTCCATATTCCATATCCATCATCCATATACTAGATTTCACCATTGCCAATAACCATGTTCAATACCAGAATTTAATTCATAACCAGCCATATCCATATTATCAACCATAACCATTACCAAACCATCCCAAAAACCATCCCAATACCAAGTCCTTTCAAATCATGTAGATCATCCAGGCACTCATAACCGGGAGCACGGCTATCATGATAGTTTCATTAGACTCTGCAGAGTTTGTACCACTTTACCCACGTGTTTGCGATTTCATCACCTGTCGGCGACTAAAGAACCTCCCTTATGACAAATACACTTCCTTTGGTGTAAGGCCAAGAGATCACAAAATAGCCTTTATAAAGGGATTACTAGCCTATTTAGACCCCACTGAGGTTTCACCGGTGGCGATGTCTCCTACAGAGCACATCTTCAACCAAGGGCACCCTCTTGAGCCATTAGGATCCCAGGGTAGTCCAACCAATCATCAACAAACCCAAACCGACTACCCCTTCCCCGAGCATCCTTAATGGTCCAAATAGCACTGAAAAAGCCCTAATTAATCAGCTACGCCGCACCCATACTTGGCCTCGTGGTGGCACTGTAGTCCTAGCTTATTCTCGCATGAACCGGTCCTTAGATCTAAAGCAAGCAACCCACCATAACATCCAACCCGTCCATATACCATGCTTTCTTAGATCACCCATTACCATATCATATTAACCAGTTCATATTAACCATAATCTCATTAATGCATTACTAGATGGTATAATAGTTCTCCCATCCCAAATAATTAAGCGAAGCAAAAAGGTAAAAAGCCCTTTCCGACTCTCTGCCATGTATTCCAGGTGACAAGGGTGGTCAAACAAATCTAGTAAACTCCCTATCATAGGATTCCCATCAAATTGACACAAGCATGCAACTTTGCAAACAAAACATTTATTTTAAAAATACGATCATTATGCTTCAAGGACACTTGCCTTGATCTTGGGATTGGTTCGGGTCAAAGACTTCAAACTCTTGGTGCTGGAGATCCTTCGCGACACTCTCTAACGCAGATCCGTCTAAACCACACAATAATCATACAAGACAAGAAACGCAATCAAAGAGTGCACAAATATTACTCAATATGGCATGACATGCATGATTAATGCAAATACAAGGTGGAACTTATTAATGAGTTGCTTTTAATGATCACTAACTAGTTCTAATAGATTTTAACAAGTTTATACAGGTTTGGAGTTGATTCGATCTAATTTATAATTAATTAAACACAATTTAACCAGGAAGATTGGACAAGTCCGCAGGAGGCTGGACTAGTCCGCACTCTGCAAGAATAGCATATTAGGATTTTCCAGATCGACGTAAATTTGGAGATTTGGGGTTGAATTCACGTAAGGAAAAGAGAATAGAAGGTATACCAGGTGTCTAGGACTCCAATGAATCAAGAAACTTGGAGGAAACACTTAGATCTTGACGATCTAGGGTTGATGAAGAACTTGGAGATGAGTTGGTGATGAAGAACGAAACTTGATGGAGATCTTGATCCTCTTTCATTTCCTCCTCTTCTTCTTCTTGCTTGGGATCTCCTCCTCCCTCCTTGATGGTGGATCTCCACGAACTAGGGTTTGGGTTGGGTGGAAAAGTGGCAAATAGATGTCAAGCCAAGGGGTGGGGTTGTTTATATAGAGGTGGAGGCTAGGGTTAGATGGATTTCGAGTTTGGGATGAGTAGAGGCCAGATTAGAGTCCCACATGGGCTCTAAAAGAGTTAGGCACGACGTACCTAGGCCCACTTAACGTAAAACCCAAGATACAAGTCGTGAAACAAAGGATCAACTCGGAGTCGCGATATATCGGACAAGTCCGAAAAGGATCGGACTAATCCGAAGTTGTCCAAAGAAAAATCAGACAAGTCCGAACTGGACATCGACAAGTCCGAACTTATCCAGAAGGAAAAAACAGACAAGTCTAGCCTAAAATCGGACAAGTCCGACTTTAGTTAAAGAGGAAAACAGACAAGTCCGCTAGAGTACCAGACTAGTCCGGACAAGTCCAGGGACTTAGCAAGTTTTAAGGATTCTTGGACCACCGGACTAGTACGCACAGAACCGGAAAAGTCTGAAAGTGTCCAGAGGCAAAAACAGACTTGTCCGCAGAAAAACAGACAAGTTCGAGCGTGGTCTGAAAGAAATCGGACTAGTCCGCACCAAAATCGGACTAGTCCGCACTTTCCAAAATTCTTAAGTGTGGTTTTGTTTCAAATTCATTTTAAACTTGTTCCTTTTTATGTGGATTAATGTTAAACATATATTAGGATGTATGCAATGCATGATGCATGAAAATGAGGGTGTTACAAACCTACCCCCCTTAAAATGAATCTCGCCCTCGAGATTCGACGCGAAAGAGAAGAGATAGGGAAATTCCTTCTTGAGATCATCTTCTAGCTCCCATGTTGCCTCTTTTTCTGTATGATGCTTCCATTTCCCTTTACACCATCTGATGACCTTGTTCCTTGTGACCCTCTCCTTGGTTTCCAAAATTTTTACCGGTTGCTCGGCATAAGTCAAATCTTCCTCTAGTTCTAATTCTTCCATTGGCACTTGTTCTTCCGGTGCTCTCAAGCACTTCTTGGGCTGGGAAACATGAAAGACATCATGGACATCCGATAGATAAGCTGGCATCTCCAACTTATATGCTACTTCTCCTCTTTTGTCCACAATCCTGAATGGTCCAATGTATCGAGGTGCTAGCTTGCCTCTTATATTAAACCTCTTATGACCTCTCATTGATGACACCTTGAGGTAAACGAAGTCTCCCACTTCAAAGGCTAATTTCCTTCTTCTTTTGTCCGCATAGCCTTTTTGTATTGATTGGGTAACCCTCAAATTTTCACGAATTACCTGAACTTGCTTTTCAGCTTCTAGTAACATATCCGGACCAAATACTTGAGTTTCTCCTGTCTCATTCCAGAACAAAGGTGTTCTACACTTCCTTCCATATAGTGCTTCATATGGTGACATCTTCAAACTTGCTTGGTAACTATTGTTGTACGAGAATTCTGCATATGGCAAGCTTTTGTCCCAACTTTTCCCATGCTTCAAAGCACAATCTCTTAACATGTCCTCTAAAATCTGATTGGTCCTCTCAGTTTGTCCATCTGTTTAGGGGTGATATGCTGAGCTAAAATTCAACCTTGTTCCCAATGCTTCATGCAATTTATGCATAAATCAGAAGGTAAATTGAGAACCTCTATTCGACACTATGTTCTTTGGTACTCCGTGTCGAGACACAATGTGCTCCATATACAATTCTGCTAGCTTCACGGTGGTATAGGTGGTCTTGACAGGAACAAAATGAGCTGATTTGGTTAAGCGATCCACAACTACCCAAATTGAGTCATATCCGGACTGGGTACGCGGTAAACCAACTATAAAGTCCATACCTATTTCTTCCCACTTCCATTCCAGGATCTTCAATGGTTGCAATAATCCGGCTGGCCTTTGATGTTCCGCCTTGACTCGTTGGCACACATCACATAAGGCGACATATTGAGCTATGTCCTTCTTCATGCTATCCCACCATTAATATGTCTTCAAGTCTTTGTACATCTTTGTACAACCGGGGTGAATTGAATATGATGAGTCATGTGCCTCTTTTAATATTGTCTCTCGAATATGCTTCACATTAGGCACGATAATTCTCTTACCAAGCCATAGAGTACCATGTTCATCCTCATGAAATCTGAATTCTCTTCCCTCTTGGGTCCTTTCCTTGATCTCCTGAATTTCCTCATCATTTGTTTGACTCTCTCGAATTTCTTGCTCCAAAGTCGAATTTAACTCCATCATCCCCATCTCATTCACAAATCCAAAATTCAATCGTTCAAACTCCTTACATAAATCGGATGGTAACTCTCGAACTGTGAGTTTTATGACTTATTCCTTTCCTACTCAAGGCACCGGCCACTACATTGGCTTTTCACGGGTGATAATTGATTCCCAAATCATAATCCTTGATGAGCTCCAACCATCTTTGTTGCCTCAAATTCAGATCCGTTTGTGTGACAATATACTTAAGACTCTTGTGATCTATATAAATCTCACACCTATGTCCAAGAGTATAGTGTCTCCAAATCTTCAATGCATGTACCAGGCCTGCAAGTTCCAAATCATGGGTCGGATAATTCTGCTCATGCCTCTTCAATTGCCTCGATGCATAGGCTACCACTTGACCTTCTTCCATCAATACACATCCAAGTCCTTGTCTCGATGCGTCGCAATATATGTCAAAACTCTTGCTTACATCCGGCAAAACTAAAATTGGGGTTGTAGTTAACCTCTTCTTCAACTCCTCAAAACATTCTTAACAAGCTTGAGTCCATTGGAAACTTTCCCCTTCATTAGCAACTCTGTCATTGGCTTGGCTATTTTGGAAAAGTCCTTGATGAACCTACGGTAATATCCAGCGATCCCAAGAAAACTCCTTATTTCCTTTACGTTTTGCGGCTGTTCCCACTTCAAGACGTCCCTTACTTTTCTTGGGTCAACTGATACTCCTCCTCTTGAGATGATATGACCCAAAAACGACACCTCTTTCAACCAAAACTGACACTTGTTGAACTTGGCATACAGTTGATGCTCCCTCAATTTCTGCAATGTGAGCCTCAAGTGTTCCTCATGTTCCTTCTCATCTTTCGAGTAGATCATAATGTCACCAATAAACACCACAACGAACTTACCCAAGTACTCCATGAAGACCTTATTCATGAGGTACAAAGTAGGCAGGCGCATTTATCAATCCAAAGGACATCACGGTGTACTCATAGGATCCATACCATGTCCTAAAAGCTATCTTGGGTATGTTCGATGGTCTAATCTTCATTTGAATGTATCTCGACCTCAAATCAATTTTAGAGAAGACACAAGCACCCTTCATCTGGTCAAACAAGTCTTCTATGCGTGGGAAGGTGTACTTGTTCTTAATTGTTATCCCGTTGAGAGCTCGGTAATCCACACACATCCTTTGCGATCCATCCTTCTTGTCCACAAATAGAACGGGCGCTCCCCAAGGTGAAGAGCTGGGGCAAATAAAACCCTTTTCTAGTTGCTCTTGAATTTGCTTCTTGAGCTCCGCTAATTCCATAGGAGGCATCCTATATGGCCTCTTAGCTATAGGTGCAGTTCCAGGTATTAAATCAATAACAAACTCAATGTCTCGATCAGGTGGCATACCTGGCAACTCGTCCGGAAAAACAACCAAAAATTCACACACCATCAGAATCTCCTCAATTGCAGCACCGTCCATGTGGTTTAGCTCCAATTGATTTGGTGCGTGTTGAGATGCTTCAAACTCTACGGTGATACCTTCCTCATTGGTCAACTTAACTGTCTTCGTGGCACACTCAATAACTCTATTGTGCTTCCCCAACCAGTCCATACCAAGTATAATGTCCAATCCTTGAGAATCCAAAACAATGAGGTTGGTGGAGAAGTCTACCCCCCTTATTCTAAGGCTTACTTTTGGACATACTATATTTGTCCTCATCTCTCCTCCAGGAGACTTAACCAATAGAGTAAACTTCATATGAGAGATAGGCAAACTATATTTGGCAACATATTTCGATGCAATGAATGAATGCGATGCTCCAGAATCAAATAACATAGTCGCCGGGTTGGAGTTTGCGAGAAACATACCAATGACCACGTCATCCGCTCGTTGAGCATCCTCCGTAGAGACATGGTTCACGTTGCCACAAGCAAAATTTTGCTGCCCATGGTTCCCTTGTGGCGCTCCTCCACTAGGTCTTGGGTTTTGCCTCGGCACATTGCTTCCTTGACCAAGGCCTGACTTGGGACATTGATACGCAAAGTGTCCAGCTTCTCCACAAGTATAGCACTTCTTTACTCCATCGGGATTATTGGGGCGAGCTTGGTTTTGAACATTTGCACCAGGAAAATTAGCATGAGGTGCATAAGGCATTGGAGGCCTAGGTGGTTGCATGACAGGGCGCTGCTGCACAAACTGAGTTGAGCACAGTGCATATCTAGGGCGATGAGCAGGCGCAAAAGAGCTGAAGTAAGGCGCATTGGGTGGTGCAAAGCGAGGACGCACATTACTTCCTTGTTGCTGTCCTTGATATGGCGCCTTCCTCTTATTGTCTTGATCCATCTCACGGACCTTGTTCTCTGCAACAATTGCTTTGTCCACGAGCTTTTGGAAGTTGGCATAATCACAATTGAGAAATTGCACTTGGATCTTATTGTTAAGGCCCCTCATAAATAAGTATTGCTTTCGGCTGTCCCTACTAACATCTTTAGGGGCATACCTTGAAAGTTGAGTGAACTTGTTGAGGTATTCACCCACGCTCGACCTTCCTTGCCTCAAGTTCTCAAATTCTTGCCTCTTCAAAATCATAACACCTTCTGGCACATAATGAGAACAGAATCTCTCTTTGAATTTGGCCCAAGTAATCCTCTCTTGGTTCTCATGAGCATTGCATAAGGAATCCCTCCAATCCACAGCTGCTCCAACTAGTTGATGAGAAGCAAATAGCACCTTCTCCCGGTCACTGCATTGGACAATAGCTAGCTTCTTCTCCACGGACTTGAGCCAATCATCTGCATCCATAGGGTCAGCGGCTTGAGCAAAGGTTGGCAGCCTAGTCCTCATAAACTCTCCCAACTGGTTATGAGGCGGTGGGGGTGCCGGTGTAGGCATGTGGGGCTGATCGTTAATGTTGCCAGCTTGTAGCTGTCCCATAGTCTGTATCATGGTTTGCATGAGCTGGTTTTGCATCGCTAAAAGCTGCTCAATGTTGATAGCTCCATGAGCAGGTCCTTGTGCATGGTTATTCTGTGGTGCTCCATTGTTCTCCTCCTCATCATTAGCATCCCTCTGATTGCGAGTCCTCACCATCTGGAGAAAAGCAAGAGATAAGAATTTAGAAATGTCCCCAACTATATGCATCAATGAATATGAAACTAAGCAACTATCTACACTATCCTAGGTGGACAAGGCAATGTTAAAGCATCCAAAGTCCTCTATTAAGCACACAAGCAAACAATATATAGCAAACAGCACACCAACAATACACATCGATTCCTGAGTGCTCCTATGTGCTCTAAAGTTTCCATTCTATCTAGCCTACGTCCTACGATCAACCTGTGGCTCTGATACCAATTTGTGACACCCGGTTCCGAAAATGAACCAAGTGAACGCATATGTGTGCCCAGGACGTTCAACACACATACACGAGTGCATTCACAAAGAGTATACAGAAAATTCCACAGAACAAGATTAATTAAGTACTTTTATTACACAACCATATTATCCTCGAATACAAGCTTCTAATGAATATTAATGACAGGTTCAACAAATGTAGCGGAAATAAACTAATGAAGCAAACTAAGCAACTAAGCAGATAGGGTATAGCGCAGCTCCAATCAACACTACAGGCAAGCTGACGCCAGACACGGCCTAGAACTCGGCATTATCATTGATAAACTCCCAATCCTGACCTCCAACTGTTGGTGGGGGAATTGCAAGGGTGAGTACATGTCGTACTTAGCAAGTGTGGAAAGTATGACATGTAACTGATTCAAATGACGAATGTAATAATGGCTAAGTGCTGAAAAGTCTACTAAAACATTTGAAAAGGCAATATATATATATATCATGTATGTGAATAAACCCATCATAACCATAATTAACGATATAGTACCAGTCCATATTCCATATCCATCATCCATATACTAGATTTCACCATTGCCAATAACCATGTTCAATACCAGAATTTAATTCATAACCAGCCATATCCATATTATCAACCATAACCATTACCAAACCATCCCAAAAATCATCCCAATACCAAGTCCCTTCTAATAATGTAAGTCATCCAGGCGCTCATAACTGGGAGCACGGCTATCATGATAGTTTCATTAGACTCTGCAGAGTTTGTACCACTTTACCCACGTGTTTGCGATTTCATCACCCGTCGGCGACTAAAGAAACTCCCTTATGCCAAATACACTTCCTTTGGTGTAAGGCCAAGAGATCAAAAAATAACCTTTACAAAGGGATTACTAGCCTATTTAGACCCCACTGAGGTTTCACCGGTGGCGATGTCTCCTACAGAGCACATCTTCAACCAAGAGCCCCCTCTTGAGCCATTCGGATCCAAGTGTAGTCCCACCAATCATCAACAAACCCAATTCGACTACCCATTCCCCTAGCATCCTTAATGGTCCAAATAGCACTGGCAAAAGCCCTAACTAATCAGCTACGCCGCACCCATACTTGGCCACGTGGTGGCACTGTAGTCCTGTCTTATTCTCGCATGAACTAGTCCTTAGATGTAAAGCAAGCAACCCACCATAACATCCAACCATCTACATACGATGCTTGCTTAGATCACCCATTACCATATCATATTAACCAGTTCATATTAACCATAATCTCATCAATGCATTATTAGATGGTATAAAAGTTTTCCCATCCCAGATAATTAAGTGAAGCAAAAAGGTAAAAAGCCCTTCCTGACTCTCTGCCATGTATTCCAGGTGACAAGGGTGGTCAAACAAATCTAGTAAACTCCCTATCGTAGGATTCCCATCAAATTGACACAAGCATGCAACTTTGCAAACAAAATGTTTATTTTAAAAATAAGATCAATATGCTTCAAGGACACTTGCCTTACTCTTGGGATTGGTTCAGGTCAAAGACTTCAAACTCTTAGTGCTGGAGATCCTCCGCGACACTCTCTAACACAGATCCGTCTAAACCATACAATAATCATACAAGACAAGAAACACAATCAAAGAGTGCACAAATATTACTCAATATGGCATGACATGCAAGATTAATGCAAATGCAAGGTGGAACTTGTTAATGAGTTGCTTTTAATGATCACTAACTAGTTCTAATAGATTTTAACAAGTTTATACGGGTTTGGAGTTGATTTGATCTAATTTATAATTAATTAAACAAAATTTAACCAGGAGGATCGGACAAGTCCGCAGGAGGCCGGACTAGACCGCACTCCGCAAGAATAGCAGATTAGGGTTTTCCAGATCAACGTGAATTTGGAGATTTGGGGTTGAATTCACTTAAGGAAAAGAGAATAGAAGGTATGCCAGGTGTCTAGGACTCCAATGAATCAAGAAACTTGGAGGAAACACTTGGATCTTGACGATCTAGGGTTGATGAAGAAATTGGAGATGAATTGGTGATGAAGAACGAAACTTGATGGAGATCTTGATCCTCTTTCGTTTCCTCCTATTCTTCTTCTTGCTTGGGACCTCCTCCTCCCTCCCTGATGGTGACTCTCCACGAACTAGGGTTTGGGTGGGGTGGAAAAGTTGCAAATAGATGTCAAGCCAAGGGGTGGGGTTGTTTATATAGAGGTGGAGGCTAGGGTTAGATTGATTTCGAATTTGGGATGAGTAGAGGCCGGATTTGAGTCCCACATGGGCTCTAAAAGAGTTAGGCATGACATCCCTAGGCCCACTTAACGTAAAACCCAAGATACAAGTCGCGAAACAAAGGATCAACTCGAAGTCGCGATATATCGGACACATCCGAAAAGGACCGCACTAGTCCGAAGTTGTCCAGAGAAAAATTGGACAAGTTCGGACTGGACATCAGAAAAGTCCAAAATTATCCAGAGGGGAAAAACAGACAAGTCTGTCCTAAAATCGGACAAGTCCAACTTTAGTCAGAGAGGAAAACGGACAAGTCCGCTAGAGTACCGGACTAGTCCGGACAAGTCCAGGGACTTAGCAAATTTTCAAGGATTCTTGGAACACCGGACTAGTCCGCAGAGGACCGGACAAGTACGAGAGTGTCCAGAGGTAAAAACAGACTAGTACGCAGAAAAACGGACAAGTCTGAACGAGGTCAGAAAGAAATCGGACTAGTCCGCACCAAAATCGGACTAGTCCGCACTTTCTAGAATTCTTAAGTGCGGTTTTGTTTCAAATTCATTTTAAACTTGTTCCTTTTTATGTGGATTACTGTTAAACATATATTAGGATGTGTGCAATGCATGATGCAGTAAATGAGGGTGTTACAACTTGCTCCCATAGAAGTCATTACATATGGTTCAATGTGACGCAACACCTTCTCACAATCGAACTCATCATCATCACCATCTTGATTGTCACTACCATCATCGATATGAGCATTATCGTCATCTGAACCTCTCTCATCATTTTTATCTATAGGATCGAAGAGCACGTGAAAATCTAACATAGGGGGTGAATGGTAGATTTAACTTTTTCAGCGGAAGCAAAGAAAACCCCTCAGCAGAAAAATGATCTGTTAAAGAAATTGTGTGTAAGACTAATCTAAATGTGTTCCACCATGACAAAAGTGATAGATATCAGAGATAATCAAATCACAGATGATACACCAAGAATCACTCAAATCCGTCGAGAGAAACTCAAGTTACGATTGAAAGATCGAACAAAGGTCAATCTGTCCTACCGAGAAAAACAGTTCTGGAACGCTGCAAAGAAACTCATGTAGATCAGAAACAACAAATCCAATGACCATGAAATTTTGACAGATGATAGAAAATCAAGTTGTGAAGACTACCCAAAAAGAATCATGTCAAATGGATCCGTAAAACTCGAGTTATGATAAGACCACCGAAGAAAGGTAGTGCTGTGCAGAAACTCGACGAGAAAAACTTGTCTGGAACAAGTCGGACGAACAAGGCACAAAAGTTCCCTTAAACTACAAATTTTATTCAATATAACACAAGAGGAACAGCCCCAAAGTCGTCCCCCACGAGCTCTGGCCTCCCTTGCTTATATAACCATCCCTTAGGCCAACCCAATCTCAACTAGGACTCTAATCCTACTCAAATCGCGAATTGAAACTTTCTATAACTGCTTAGGACTCTTCTATACGCAGATAGAAGCAATCTTAAGACTTCCAAACACCTTAGGAACGTATCCCACATTCCTAAAACAACTCAAATTTGTGACCCACATGAAATCCTATCATAAACAATTCAAATCTTTCCATATTTGAGTCAAACCCGACTCAGCCGCAGCCTGAGTCTATAACTTAGTCGGTTGGACCTTTCTGGCCAATTCTTTATGTCCACATCTCTTCAACACGCCTTGTAACCATGTAGGCACATCCATGCACTCCTTGCATACGTGCAAAAAACTTCAAACGACATCCACGATACCTTCATATGCATTGTTCTTGATTCAAACATGATGTGCAACCTCCCGATCAACTCAACCACAATTCCTCCCGAACTTGGTTGTTGAACCTTATCTTCTCCCTAAGAATAGTTCAATGGATCCCATCACCAGCCATGTCTTGAACTCAAGCAACACCTGCACATGAATAAACAATCAATCCGTACGAGCCCAAGTCCGCGACTTGACTCAAATTAGTTCCGAACACAACACCTCACGTGAGCACCTCACATAAGCATGTTGCAAAACCACAGTAAAACGATATCAGCCATATCAACCAAAACACGCCAAAAACTTAGCAAATGAATACTAAGCAATCTTTCCAACAATGTAAAGCAAGTTTGAAACATTTCACAGTAGAAGCAGGAACATTGTGATTAAGCTCCGAATCTTGCTAAAGCTAATCGGAGCTTACCAAAGCTAGTACAACCTAGTCCTGGAGCTTAACAAAGCCAGTACAACCTAGCGATGAATCTTACCAAAGCCAGTACGACCTAGCGCTAGAGCTTGCCAAAGCTAGTCGGAACTAGTCAACCCAAAAGTCGGAGCTAGAAAAACATGTCGGAGCTAACCAACATAGGTCGGACCTATCAAAACATATCGGAGCTTAACAAAGACATGCCGGAGATATCAAAGCTCACCGGAGCTACAAAAAAACATGTCGGACCTAGACAAAGGAAGTCGGACCTTGCAGAAGCTCGGAGCTAGAGTCGTACCTTGCTAAAAAAATGTTACAACAACATTCAAAACTTTTATTGTCAAAGCCAATGTATTCAGCACACATAGGTCTCACAATCTCCCCCTTCATGAATGCATTGGAAACACCACTTAAGATCCGAACATTGGCTTATTCACATTAAAAGTTTTGAAAAAAGTTTCTCCCCCTTTGTAAAATAGAAATAAAATGAGAAAAAAAATTCTCCCCCTGAGAAGAATCATGCCAAAAACAATTGTGAATATGTACAAAAATTCACATATTATCTCTCCCCCTTTGACAATGTATTCAACAAGGTTTATAAGACAAATTTTAATTGTTGTGAGCATATTATAACATATACATATAAAACAAAGCTCATCCAAGTCATACTATCATGTAACTTACACTATCACATCAATGAAATATATAAAGTAGTGTAAGCCATGCTAGAGATCAAATGTAATTTTCAATTTAAACAAGTCATGATCTCACAAACTTAACTATTTCAAAATCTGAGAGCATGACACTTGTTGTTGCATTTTATTATTTAAAGCACAAACTTTTAACATATGACATTTGCAAGAGATTATATGCCGCATCTGCCTTATTCTAACCAACCAAGCCAATCCTATGTCATTTGACAATCAGAAGCTTAAGGACATGGTTTAAGTCATACACAACTTCTTCCAAGTTCATATCTAAGTGCAATGATAAGCCATCTCAAAATAAGAAGTGTGATGCATGCATATTCTCTTGATCTTTTCTCAATTTATATTTGTTCATAAAGACTCAACATGTGAGTTGATTACTTGATTAATTCTTTATGATTAAAAGCACTTGTGAGCATGCAACAAGTTCAAAACAGTAAGAAAGTTTGACCATGACCAGATTTAGTGTAAGTAATTATTCCAATTACTAAACATGACAAAAACTACAAAATGTATAACACGAGTAATGTAGTAAGAACTTTTAGCATGTAAAAGGAATCACAAAGTCATATATGTATGAAATACTATGCTCATATTATTTTAATTTCAGATTCACACATAGACTTCTCAAGTTTGAAACCCCCCCCCCAATGTAAGCCATGAGGATGCATAACCCCTGTTTCACTACGAATGAAACAAAAACGAGTGAAATCCAAAGGTTTTGTAAAAATGTCAGCCAATTGTTGTTCGGTATCTACATGGTGTAGCACAATGTTTCCTTTTTCAACATTATCACCGAGAAAGTGATACCTAATGTCAATGTGCTTAGTTCTAGTATGTTGCATGGGGTTTTTAGCAATGCAAATGGCACTAGTGTTATCACAAAACAGTGGAACACTATCTAGATCAACCCCATAGTCCTTAAGTGTTTGAACAATCCAAAGAATTGGTGAGCAAGACCAAGCAGTAGCTACATATTCAGATTCGGTTGTGGATTGTGCAATGGAATTTTGTTTTCTATAGGACCAAGCAAGAAGTGAATTACCAAGAAAATGACAAGCACCAAAAGTACTTTTCCTATCAATCCTACAACCCCCAAAATCAGCATCCGAAAAAGCTTTCGAAGTAATGGTTGAGGAAGAAGGAAGAAAAACGACAAATTCTTGAGTTCCATGTAAGTACCTGAGAATCCTTTTGACGGCTTGACGATGTGAAGCACTTGGGGAGGCTTGAAACGTGCACAAAGACATACACTGAATTGTATGTCTGGTCTTGATGTCGTGAGGTACAAAGGTGATCCAATCATGCTTCTATATTCTTTTTGATCCATGAGTTCACCATCTTCATCAAGTTCAAGTGTTGTTGCTGTTCCCATTGGTGTACGAATAGGCTTGCTTTTGTCCATGTTGAAGCGCCTTAGAAGGTCTTTTGTGTACTTAGTTTGATGCACAAAGGTACTCTCCTTGGTTTGCTTGATTTGTAGCCCCAAAAAGTACATGAGTTCTCCCATCATACTCATCTCAAATTCTGAACTCATCATAGCTGAAAACTTGGACACAAGATCATGAGAAGCACAACCAAAGATAATATCATCCACATACACTTGAACGAATAATGAGTCATTGTCATGCTTAAGCACAAAAAGAGTTTTATCAACCTTGCCCATGGTAAACCCCTTTTCAAGTAAGAATGTTTTTAACCTATCATACCATGCTTTAGGGGCTTGTCTGAGACCATACAAGGCTTTGGACAGTTTGTAAACATGATTAGGAAAATCTGGATTTTCAAAACTCGGTGGTTGTTTGACATAAACCTCCTCATCTATGTAGCCATTAAGAAAAGCACTTTTAACATCCATTTGATAAAGCTTAAAACCTTTAGATGTAGCAAAAGCTAACAAAATTCTTATGGCTTTTAATCTAGCAACAGGAGCAAAAGTTTCATCAAAATCTAGACCTTCAACTTGAGTGAAACCTTGAGCAACCAACCTAGCCTTATTCCTAACCACAACCCCATCCTCACTTTGTTTATTTTTAAACACCCATTTAGTTCCAATTAAAGTGTGACCTTGAGGTGGAGGTACAAGTTTCCAAACAATGTTTCTTTCAAATTTTTCTAACTCTTCTTGCATGGCAATAATCCAAGATTCATTAGTGAGTGCGTGTGATATATCTTTGGGTTCAAAAGAAGCAACAAAAGCAGAATGAGCATGAGAGTTTGGATCGTAAAACCTGGACCGTGTGACTCGTTCGTGCAAGCTTCTAATAATTTGTTGTGGAGGATGACTTTTGAGAACCCGGAGGGGAGTGGACGCTTCACAAGCATCTTCTTCTTCATGTTCATCACAAATCGATGAGCTTGTGACTTGAGGAGGATCTGGAGCAGCAATGGTGGTCGTCGGTGCCGGTTGTGAATCAAAATCAGCAGCAGCTCCACCTCTTCCTCATCTTCAGCGAAAATGCTCTCCCCCTGCGGATATGGATCTGGACCTGCATTTTTTGAGCTAGTACCTGGGCTAGCTTCATCAAAAGACACCTCAAAAGTGTCCACAATTTTGTTAGTGTCAAGTAAAAGCACACGGTAGCCTCTAGTATGAGATGGATAACCAAGAAACATGCCATCAATGGATCTAGGTTCAAATTTATCAAGATTACCATGTTTCTTAACAAAGCATTTGCAACCAAAGACCCGAAAGTGTGCAACACTAGGCCTATGTCCAAACCGGAGATCATATGGTGTTTTACCTAGCTTAGCGTGCAAGAAAACACGAATTGAGACATAACAAGCAGTTGCAATCGCATCAACCCAAAATTTTCTAGGAGTTTGATATTCATCAAGCATAGTCCTAGCCATCGCAACTAAGGTTATGTTCTTTCTTTCTACAACACCATTTTGTTGAGGTACATATGGTGAAGAAAATTGATGATCTATTCCATTTTCAGCACAAAAGTGATCAAAAGATTGATTTTTAAATTCAGTTTCATTATCACTTCTAATTGCTTTTAAACATCATGGGTGATCAATTTATAATCTAAGAAATAAAGTTCTAAATTGACTAAAAGCTTCATTCTTAGATGTCATAAAGTAAACCCAAGAGTATCTAGAATAATCATCAACAATCACAAGAACATACCATTTAACTCCGAAGGATTGAACGTGTGAAGGTCCTACGGTGTCAAGGTGCAAAAGTTGACCCGGTTCAGTTGTCATGATCATTGTGAGAGGAGTATGTTAACCTGCAACCATCTTAGCATGTCTACAAGAAGAGCACACAATTTCTTTGTCCCCTTTAAGCTTAGGCAGCCCACGTATGCAATCAAGAGCACTAACACGCGTTAGATGATCAAAGCCTACGTGACCAAGTCTAATGCCAAAATATAAGTCCTTTGAATCATTAGTAGCTAGACACCTATGCTTAGAGGAAGACATATCAAAATCAGCTTTAAAAACTCTTCCAAACCGAGACATGTTAAAAATAAGCTCACTATTTGAATTTACAACTTTGCAGCAATTTTTAGTGAAAATAATTTCCAGATTTTCATCTAGCAGTTGTGAAACAGAAAGCAAGTTGTATTTCAAATTTTTAACAAGTGCCACATCCTTCAAAGTGTAGTGATTATTTACTCTAACCAAAACCTTAGCAATTATAGGAGTTGAAGAATTATCGGCAAAAGTAACATTCTCTACACGTGACACAAAAGAAAGGGAGGAGAACCATTCTTTGTTACCGGTCATGTGGCATGAGCAACCTGAATCCACAGTCCAAATGTTCTCCTTCCTCAAGTGTGTAACCTACATAGAAGTACAATATGTAGATGACTCAATACTGGGGTTAGCCAAAAGGAATTTAGGAATCCAATACTGAGTCACACGACGTCCTGCAAGAATAACACGCGAAAGCTAAGATAAAACAGCAGGTTTATGAGCCAAAGCTTGAGGATTTTTGTACCCAACTACTGTCCTACGAGATGTTACATGTGTAGCACAAAAAACAGTAGGTTTGGGAGCAACCTTTGCTTGTTTTCGACTCATTGTAGCAGATTGCATGTTCCTATCATTCGGTTTAGCATGTGCAGCAAATTTTGCATGAAAGTTATGATATCTAGCAATCATTCTTTCCTTTTTCTGTTGTTTAGCTAGTCTATAACAAAAATCTATGACATGACCATCTCTACCACAGTAGGTACAATGTAATTTAACTTTGTGTTCATGTCTAGATGAGCAAGCAACATTTTTATTTGAAACTGAATGATACAACACTCCTGCAAATTTGAAAACCACTTTTTTTTGTTTAGGAACTGTTTGAATCAAACCACTTCCAAATGTTCTTACAATTTTAGGTGGATGTGCCCTAGCATGAGCATGAGAATCAAAACCTAAACCAGTTTTATCATTGCAAGACTTGGAAGAATTCAGCAGCAAGTTTAGGTTCCTATTCCCATTACAAAACTGATCTAATGTCATATGCATGTTATCAAGTTTATTGGACAGATCAAGGCAATTTTCACATGAAGTTTTTCCTTTTAATTTGCAATTGGAACAAAATTTAACTTCATGAGAACGTAAAGCATTGTTCAATATAGAAATTTCATTCATAGCATCTTGTAGTTTCTTATCAAGGTCATCACAAGTAGAACAATGCAAATCAAATGTAGAACAGCTAGCATCTTTCAAGTTTTTATCATTAAGTGCAGCAAGCTCTCTATTCTTTTCAATTTCTAACTCAAGTTTATCAAGTGTGGAGGTGTGCGCACTTCTTAATGAGGACAATTGTTCATATATTAAATCACATGAGGGACATGCATCATCACTAGGAATCAAAGTTTTTAAATGGTTGATTTCAGATTCTAGTGATTCAATTTTAACAGCATTGTCCCTAAGCTTTTTGTCCTTTTTCTTAACTATAACAGTGGCACGAGAATTAGCATCACACATTTCTTCGCAAGTAGGACATACCTCTTCATTATCGTTGTTGTATTCATCCTCCTCCATACTTGATCTTGACTTGCCCGCCATGAAGCACAAGTTTGCCAAATCATCTTCATCTTCGTCACTTCCAATGTTCACATTGCTTGAGCCAAGTTCTTGAAGTGCGGAGATAAAACTGCTCACCAATTGATGTCCTGTAAAACCCTTCTTTTTCTTCGTATCTTTTGCAGAGGAGTGCTTCATCCTTGTTTGCTTTTCATCCCGGGAAGTAGGACCTGAAAGGTTAGGGCAATCTGAACGAAAATGTCCTGTATTACCACATTTGAAACATTGTTGAGGTACAGAGCTTCCTCTCCTTCTAGTTCTCACATTTTGCAATCCTTTTGAGAACCTAGTAGAGAGAAGTACTAGCTCCTCCTCTAGAAACTCCTAAATCTATTCAAGGGTTAGAGAGGACAACAAAGCAAGTGTACCACAAGATGAAGATTGACCGGAGCTAGGCATGTCACATTGAGAAACAAAAGCAATAGAATTGTTGGGGTTCTTACGTGATATTATGTCAATTTCATGAGTTTTTAACTTGGAATATAGCACATCTAAAGTAAGTGTACTCATGACAGTAGATTCATGAATGGATTTAACCTTCATCTCCCAAATTAACATGTCTAAATGCACTTAACAATTGTCTAGCATTTTCAACATATGCAAAATTAACATTAACGCTACGCAAGTTGCTGAGAATTTTATTAAAGCGAGCAAAGATATCATCAATGGACTCACTGGGTTGCATCTCGAAGCGCATGTATTCCTTTTTGAACATATTTTACCTTACCTCCTTGATTGCATTGGTCCTTCGTGGTAGTCACAAAGTGATTTCCACACATCGTATGCAGATTGGAGGTGTGCAACACGGTGTCACTTCGAGTTAATCCTTGTATGATCAAGTTCCGAGCCTTGTTGTTGTTGTCGACATCTGTCAGATTTGTAGCTGTAACTTGATCGTTTGACGGCACTTCGTAAGGCTTTTACACCTTCTCCCATATTGCAAAGCCCTGCGCTTGGATGAAATCCTCCATGTGTGCCTTCCAAACCTGAAAATCAATACCAGCAAACACACAAGGTTTGGCGGGGTATTTCTCCATGATGATTAGTCAAAAACACGTGCAAATCACACATATTAGAGCACCGTTACTATGATACCAAGTGTAGGATTGAAGAACACGTGAAAAGCTACCAGAGGGGGTGAATGGTAGATTTAAACTTTTTCAGCAGAAGCAATAAAAACCCCTCGACAGAAAAATAATCTGTTAAAGAAATCGTGTGTAAAACTAATTTAAACATGTTTCACCGTGAAAAAAGTGATAGATATCAGAGAGAATCAAGTCACGAAGATGACACAACAAGGATCACTCAAATCCGTCAAGAGAAACTCAAGTTACGATTGAAAGATCGAACAAAGGTCAATCTGTCCTACCCGAGAAAAACAGTTGTGGATTGCTGCAAAGAAACTCGTGTAGATCTGAAACCACAAATCCAATGACCGTGAAAGTTTGACAGGTGATAGATAATCAATTTGTGAAGACTAAGCAAAAATAATCACATCAAATGGATCTGTATAACTCGAGTTATGATAAAACCACTGAAGAAAGGTAGTGCTGTGTAGAAACTCGACAAGAAAAACATGTCTGGAACAAGTCGGACGAACAAGGCACAACATTTCCTTTCAACTACAAATTTTATTCAATAGAACACAAGAGGAACAGTCCCAAAGTCGTCCCCCATGA
This sequence comes from Tuctoria greenei, assembly GCA_036927565.1. Lineage (NCBI taxonomy): Eukaryota > Viridiplantae > Streptophyta > Magnoliopsida > Poales > Poaceae > Tuctoria > Tuctoria greenei. The sequence goes on from JAYESD010000006.1 coordinate 156,252,304, forward strand.
GCTCTGGCCTCCCTTGCTTATATAACCAGCCCTTAGGCCAACCCAATCTCAACTAGGACTCTAATCCTACTCAAATCACGAATCGTAACTTTCCATAATTGCTTAGGACTCTTCTATACACAGATAAAAGCAATCTTAAGACTTCCAAACACCTTAGGAACGTATCGCACATTCCTAAAACAACTCAAATTTGTGACCCACACGAAATCCTATCATAACCAACTCAAATCTCTCCATATTTGAGTCAAACCCGACTCAGTCACAGCCTGAGTCCATAACCTAGTCGGTTGGACCTTTCCGACCAATTCTTTACGTCCACATCTCTTCAACACGCCTAGGAACAATGTAGCCACGTCCATGCACTCCTTGCATATGTGCAAACATCTTCCAATGATGTCCATGATATCTTCATATGCATTGCTCTTGATTCAAACATGTTGCGCAACCTCCCGATCAACTCAACCACAATTCCTCCTGAACTTGGTTGTCGAACCTCACCTTCTCCCCAAGACTAGTTCAATGGATCCCATCACCATCCATGTCTTGAACTCAAGCAACACTTGCACATGAATAAACAACCAATCCTTACGAGCCCAAGTCCGCGACTTGACTCAAGTTACTTCCGAACACAACACCTCACGTGAGCACCTCACATAAGCATGTTGCAAAACCACAGTAAAACAATATCAGCCATATCAACCAAAACACGCCAAAAACTTAGCAAATGAATACTAAACAATCTTTCCAACAATGTAAAGCAAGTTCGAAACATTTCACGGTAAAAGCAGGAACATTGCGATCAAGCTCCGAATCTTGCCAAAGCTAACCAGAGCTTGAGCCGGAGCTTACCAAAGCTAGTACAACCTAGCACTGGAGCTTACCAAAGCCAGTACAACCTAGCGCTAGAGCTTACCAAAGCCAGTACAACCTAGCGCCGGAGCTTGCCAAAGCTAGTCGGAACTAGTCAACCCAAAAGCCGGAGCTAGAAAAACATGTTGGAGCTAACCAACATAGGTCGGACCTATCAAAATATATCGGAGCTTAAAAAAGACATGGCAGAGCTATCAAAGACATGCCGGAGCTAAAGACAAAGCTGATCGGAGCTACCAAAAAAAATATGTCGGACCTAGACAAAGAAAGTCGGACCTATTATCGAACCTTGCAGAAGCTCGGAGCTAGAGTCGGACCTTGCTAAAAAAAGTGTTACGGTAGCATTCAAAACTTTTATTGTCAAAGCCAATGTATTCAGCACAAATAGGTCTCACATTATCCACTTCATGCGTTTCTAACTCACCATGCTCTGTCAATATTGTGTAGTTTTATTTGAACCCTCTTTTCACCAAATGAGATTGGATTACTATAGTATCTGATGAGATCATGCATATTATTATTGCACCTACAAACATGACACAATATTTATTGGTTTGGGATCCTGGCTCAAGTGAATGTGCATATTTGATGGACAAGATCAAGATGGCGCACTATGTCGTCCACCACCTTGGCCTCCTCCATTCATGCATACAAGAAGATTTGATGGCGTTGCACATTTGGACCAACACATGAGAGGAGACGAACTTGAGTCGAGGACGACTCCAATTCAAGGAGGGGAGGATGATGAGGACATCACTTATATGGATACAAACAACACTCTACTGAATATACAAGATGCAATCAATAGAGTTCATACATAACAATTAATTTCAGAGGTGAACTCGTTCTTATATATTTCCTTATATGTTTTTGAGCATAGATTGCTACTTAATGATTTATTTGTGATTAGGATCTATGGAGAGGTTCAAGGAGTACTTGGAGGGAGTATTAGGGATGTGGAAGACCAGAGAATTCGTTCAAAGAAGATGGAAACCGAACCAAACTCCAAATCGTATCCAACTCGGAGTCCAGGAGCAGTACGCACTAAAACGGACGCCCAGGACGCATACGAACTCCGTTTTGGACGTTCTACATATGCACAGAAAGGGGAGAGGATAACCTTTCCAATGGCGCCGGTCCCATGTCAAAATTCCTTCGGAGTCGACGGGAATCGTTGAAACAAAATCAAGTACAGAATCTGTCAGGGTGCTGCGCCACCATATTGGGCCATTGGGCCTTGTATCAAGTCTAAGTCGATTATTTCCGTGTGTTAGGGTTAGGTCACGACCCCAACACCCCCTTGGACGTCCTCCCACCTATATATATTCCATAGTAGCCGCCATGAACAATTGGGTTTTGCATAGATTAATAATATCGTTGTTCTACAGTTTGTGAAACCCCAACTTTGCGATTTCAGATCGTGTCTTCTACGTTCTTGCTTGTGTTCTCGGTTGCACTTGCAGGGATTAGCCTTCTTGGCAAGGTCAATCGTGTGAAGCACGGTTGATAACCAACGGAGCGGTGGTGTAGTGATTGCAGGGGCTGTTCGTGTTCTAGTCGAGAGCCTCGGATCATCAACGTCGAGATCTCCATCAATCGACTTACCCATTACCTATCGGAAGATCGGGACTCATCTTTTTTCCATCAGTATCTATCCAAGCAATCTTATTTTCACTGTCAATACATGGACATAATATGTCATCTATCTTTTGCAACTTCGCATGTCTCTTGTATGCTTAAGTAAAATTTGCAACGTTATGAATGTACATAAGATCGAGTCTTGTCATGTTATACATCCACGCTCGACGGGCCATGCTTCAATAACAGAATTTTCCCTAAAGGTATTCTTTAAAATAAATTTATAGAGACATAACCAGCATGTATCATATGAATGAATACTGGTATCATGTAGGTCATTTCATAAGGGTTCCAAGAAAATGTGTTTCATAATTTTCTCAGCTTCCTAGTGGCCATAATGGATTTTTGAAGTTAGGCTTATTCATTGAAACATTTCATCGAACACGTGATGTGCTTGTATTCATCTTCAACCTTTAATCCTTCAAATCTAGTTCTTGTTCTACAAAATTCATGGGTGAGCTCAAGGGGAAACTCAACTAATCTTTCAACCTTTAATCCTTCAAATCTACTACAAATATCAAGTGGGGGGGGGGGGGGGGGCGGAGCTGAAGGCATGCAAACTCAACAAAACGAAACTGAAAACAGGAGAATAAATTAAAAACATGATAGTGAAGAAGAAGTCTCTTGTAACTTTTTCTCTGTTCAAAGCTTGATCAACTGATGAATATAGTGCCGGCCTGCGCACAGTGGAAAATTTTGGCACCCTGGCGGCGTCGATGGAAAATCTCCTGGGTTAGGTTTTCTATGGTGCCCGAGGGGCCCTTTATATAGGCGTCGGTTTTCACAGGCGGGTTTTAACAAAACAACCGCCTGTGATAAAAATTAATTAAGTTTTGGCGGTTTTTTTTCAGACAGTTTTTAACTGCTTCACAGACGGTTGTTCCTAAACAAACGCCAGCGATAATGGTCCGGGCCTGTTCTTCAGTTTTCTTTTCCCTTACTTCTTTTTTATTTAGATTCCAGTATAAATACTCAAACATGTATAGATTCTGAAAATTCAGTCCAAATTCGATGATTCTTTCTTCTATATTTTTTAAAAATTAATATCTACCACATAGACCAAATATTTTAAAACCTGTATAGCTAACATTTTAATATTTTGATAAATATCAAATTATTTTATACTCACATATTATTCACATTTCTGTATCTCTTAAAAAAAAGATCCTTCATTGAAATTTGTTTGTACGAACATATTTGTTTTATTTATACATTTATGAATTTTGCTAATTTTTTTAAAGCATTCCAGCATGTTAAAATTTAAATTATCCATCATTCTAACCAAATTCTCATATACATATGAGGCATTCATCAAATTTTAGACACACATTGATTTAAAAAAATTAAAAAACCTGAAAAAATTCATAGATGTTGGTATGATGACTAAAAAGTTTCGTTGAAAAACTAAATGAAAAAATCAATATATTCATCAAGATAGAAAAATGACAAATAGCCAATGTTATTTCTTTTTATGTTCTGACCAATTTCAAAGGCTTTCTGAAGTGAAATTTAATGGTACTCAAGCATATTACAAGAAAGTGGAATTTGGGATTTTAAAAGGCCCCTCATTTTAATTAAGAATATTTATTAAGCCTACATAACGATCTTTCCAGGCGGTTGGTAATTAAAAACCGCATTAGAGAAGTTTTTATCTCAGGCGGTTGTTACTTACCAACCGCCTGAGATAAATACATCTTCTCAGGCGGGTGGTAATTAATAACCGCCAGAGAAAAGTCCTCTTCTCAGGCTTAATAACTGCATGAGAAGATAGACGTCTATATATAGCCCTCGGCTTCGTTGAAAAAACCTAACCTGGGAAAAAACACTTTGACGCCGTCGGGCTGCCAAAATTTCGTTTGCCACCAAGTCTTCGCTGCCCTCACCGCCAAGATTCACCATCGTCGTCGAGCTTCAATCTTGCCACCAAGCTTCGCCCTCGCCACTTCCCCCTTCTGTCCAGGTACGCCGAGCTTTGCCCTCGCCCACCGTCGCACCCGCTCTCGCTGTTGCCCTCTCTCCCTCCTCCATGCCAAGTAAGCTCATCTCCCTGCTCCACAGCGGCCTCCACCCGACCTCACTCGATCCCCCCCTCTTACCCGGCCTCACCCGAGCCCCCTCCATTGACGCCGGTCGAGCTCCCCTCCACGCCGGCCTCCAATTAAGCACCCCCCCCCCCCCCCCACAACCGAGCCCCCCCCTCCCCACCCGGCCTCCTCAGCGCCCCCTCCCTCCCCACCAGCAGTCGTGGCGGCCACCAACACGTCGATGCCCGTTCTCCTCCCCCACCAACATTTCCCTCCTCATCAGCGACCCGATTATGCTATGCAATGTTGTTTAATTGTTCATTTAATTATGCATTGTGAATTGTTGTACATAACATTGAGCAAAAATTGTGGATTGTAATTGTTATTGTTTAATTGTTGATTTAATTAATGCGAATTGCAAATTTTGCATTGTTATTGTTTAATTGTTGATATAATTATTCTTGTCGGCCTTTGATACAAGCAATACGCATGCCTAGCTAATGCCTTGGTCAGTCGCCTCAAACCTTAGAATGGAACTTGGTCAGTCCCCTTGGTAAATCGCCTTAAACCCTAGAATGCCTTATCAAACTCCAGAATGCTTCCATCTTTTTCTTTCATGCAACACTTCATGTAGGGTTAATATGACATTCATTGTATTTCTATTGGGTATCTGCAGATTGAACTTTGTGAATATGCCATTCACGCAACCCTAGAATGCAGATTGAACCCTATGAATTATGTTATCTGCCACTTTCTCCATTCTCAGTGTTAATATCTTTGTAAACCATTTGAAAATACAATTTAGGAGGCATATTGGTCTGTATATATTTCCACCTTTTGATATCCAGCTTCCCTTCATAAAAATCATGACCTGCTTGATTATAACCCCAACCGTTTAAGAATTTTTTAACTTCTCTTAATTTGAACATGAATCTACTCAAAGTCTCTCTATCTCTGGTTTGCTCAGGTCAGATCTCTTCCACCTTTTTGAGAAATTCAGGATTTTGAGAGTATTTATTTTTGTAGCTTTCATTGAAGTGAGACATATTTTTTGTCTTATTAGTTCTAGCATGGAAAGCCCTAAGAAGACTATTGATGGTAGTAACAATGAAGAAGGCAATATGGAGTTTAGTGACTCTAACAGTTCAGGCTCCTATCACAGTACATCGGATCCTTATCCGAATAGAAAAATTAAAAAGCTTAGATGATCTCGACCTGGAATATGATCCTTCTGACAAGGTATGAATCACGAATCTTAACTTCAGCAGTTCAAGTTAATGTTGGTTATAAAGTATACAAAGTCTTATAATTCTTTTCTACCTAGATTAATTGTGAAGACAATGAGGTGACTTCGGCTCCTAAAACCGCATAAGGTTCTCCAATGGATGAATTCTCAGGTTCACTCAAGCAAAAACGAGGGAAATGAAGTTCTAATAAGGGTCCACTGAACTGCATCATGTACATAACAAGGGTCGATCCAGGTGGGTTTCCCCAAGAACCACTAGATTCAGTTACAAAGTATTGAAATGCATGCAGTTGTCTAGTTAGAGAGCTCGTGCCGATCACAACCGAGAATTGGAGAAAATTACCTGAGGAGATCAAGAAAGAGTTGTGGGAGAGGATAAAGAAACAATTCAAGTTCCCGAAAGGCACGGAAGAAGCTGTAAAGAAAGCAACATTGATCTCTTACGGCAAGATGTTTTGTGGCTAGAAGAGTGAAATGAATGCTTATGTTAAGGTCGATAAGGTCCCTAGCCCGAGGAAGATGGGAAAAATCACACAAGCTCAGTGGCAAGAATTTGTTCGTCAAAAGACCACACCTGATTCTAAAGCCCTAAGTGCAACTAGGTCAGAGCTTGCCAAAAAGAACAAATACCATCATTGCTTAGGGTCTGCCGGATATGCCCCCAAAGTCCATAAATGAAATAAGATATTAGATGACATTACCGGTAAGGGAAATCCTCACCCATTAGAAGGCTGCGATGAGGGAACTCAGCGGTGGGTCTTTGCTCGGTCAGCTTTGACCAGCGAGGGCAAACATGAAAGACCCGACTCTATGAATGAAGTAGAGCAGAAAATGAAAGAAGTAATTGAAAAGCAACAGGAGGGTCTCTTCAAGCCAAAGATGGAGAATGACCAACTTACCGCTATCCTAGGAAACCCTGAACACAGTGGACGGGTTCGAGCAATCTCTTCTCAGATGTCTTGGCTAGATGGTTTCCCGAAAGATAAAGAGACATATAGAAGACGTGAGAAGTTCAAGAAAATACATATAGAAGACATGAGAAGTTCAAGAAAACACTTGATGAAACGATTGCTCAAAAGGTCAAGGAAAATGTTCAAGAAATAATGGAAGAACTTAGACAATTGGGACAATTAGTGGACTGAGTACAACGATGGTTCCCACGCCAAAGGGGCATTTGGTATCTCCAACTGCCTACCCTAGCAGCGTAGGTTTTGTGCCAGGCTCAGGGTCAACCCATAAGTTTGCTGTCGATGATATTGTTAAGGACAGATCTTCTCGTCTTTTTGTCCCAATCGGCAGAGCAGGGAACAAAACCAAACAAGTTGCCACTGCTATGGCAAAGCCTGATCGTGACTTCAACGCAATCACTTCTGTTGTATTATGTTGTGGTGAAAGTTCTTCAGATCATTGATAATGATTATGAAATTTATGAAATAGAATATATCACACATGAGGGGATCACGACTCAGGGGCAGGATGTCAAACAATTAATCCTTTGGCACTGCCGCGATATCGTGTTGGAGCCGATTTCTAGCCCCGTCACATCTCAAAATACTGCAACCCCGTCTTCTAAGGCAAAAGTCCAGGAAGATCCACTCCCAGTCCAGGAAGATCCACTCCCGCTATGTCTCAGCAAGGATGATAGTGTAAGTGCATCTAGATATCCCTTGTGGGTTTTGGTTGATTTATGACAAACAAATGAGATCCTAAAAAAACTGTTGAGATGAGCGCAGGTTTTAAAGAAATTAGGAGGAAAGCTCAAAAAGAAAGGAGAATGTGGAATCAAAAGGAAAAAAGCTCAAGCGATGAAAAGAATAGTTTATTTTGTATAGAGTGTGTTGGAGAAATACACCACAAGAGCTCAAGCAAATGAGATCTCACTCACTACACACAAATCTGCATATCCAGACTAGTCCGATGTCTACCGGACTAGTCCGATATGTCTCTGACTGAGATCGGACAAGTCCCCCTAGAGCGGACTAGTCCTCAACACTTCGCATTTGCACAACATCAGACAAGTCCGATATCCATAGAACTCGTCCAATAATCTCCTGACTAAAATCGGACAAGTCCTCCAAGTCTAGACTTGTCCTTAGCTCCACAATGTTTCACGACACTGGACAAGTCTGATATCCATCAGACTAGTCTGAAAACTCTCTAACTAAAATTGGACAAGTCTTCTAAGTGCGGACTTGTCCTCAATTCTACACGAGGTTCACCACACTGGACTAGGCCGATATGTGTCGGACTAGTCCGAACACTTCTGGTGCCCAAATCGAACTAGTCCGCACATTTACGGGCAAGTCCGATATCTCTGAACATTTAGGGTTTTTCACATGCTGCACATCGGACTAGTTCGGAGTCCACCACGGACTAGTTCGGACATCGCAAACCCTAATGGTAACTTTTGGAAACCCTAGTATAAATAGAGGTGTACAGCCCTACAACCAACTCTCTTGACCTCCTGCGCCGTCACACCTCCCAAGAGTCCGAAATACACATCTCTCCACACATTCTAACCCTAAAAGGATCAAATCTTTGAGGATTAGCAATTGATCAAAGGAGAGACTTGTTCCACATGATCTAGAGCTCTTGGGTTTGATCTATCGCACACTCTTGTTGTTCATTGTACATCTTTCAAGTGTGTTTGGTGGTGTCCTTCATTGTAATTCTTGGGGAGCCCTCAACTTGTGAGAAGGCCTTTTGAACGAGTTATTTGCCACTTTGTGATTAATCGGCCTTCGTGGCGATTCGACGAGAGTGGGGTTGGTGAAGACCCGGTCTTCTGTGGAATCCTCAACGTGGATGTAGGTTTCCTTTGTGGGAATTGAACCACGGGATAAAATCTTGTAGCGCACTCTTTGTTTCATCATTCATCATATTCTAGGGTTTACATAATCTTGTGTAATTCACCTTGAAACATTGAAATTAACGTTGATCTTTGTCGTACATTGTTTCATTGTCATAATACATCCTAGTTGAAAATTACTTTCTGCTGCATAGGGTACTACAAGTGATTTTATCGATCAATCTTGATCTTTCTAAACCGCGCATACCAAACTAGTCTGCACAGTACCGGACTAGTCTGATTTTCCTGTATTTGATAAATCTATTAAGTGTTTCAGGGATCGACAAAAGTTCAAAAAGCCTATTCACCCCCCCTCTAGGCTACATTCAATTGGTATCAGAGCCAAACTCTTCAAAAGAGACTCACCGCTCGAAGAGACGATGTCGGACATCAAGGATGTAAACAAGAACTTCAACAATGAGAAGAGTGATGATGAAAAGACACAAAAGCTGGAGAAGCTCCTCGACGCCATCCAAGACTGCGAGGATGATGATGAGGAGATGTTCCAACTCAAGGCTCTTCTACAAAAGAAGGCTCTCTCCCCAAAAGGGATGAAGAAGATCGACAACGAAAAGAATAAGGGGGTAGTCACACCGACTACTCCCGATATCCTTTTAACTATGACCGTTTGAATTCTAACAATAGTCATTACTTATCAACTCCTCTAGGGAAAGCACCTTACTTTGATGGCAATGACTATTCAATGTGGAGACAAAACATGAAAATGCATCTCATCTCGCTTAACCCAAGTCTTTGGCATATACTGTGTACAGGGATAGATATCCCGGATGATTGACTAAGAGCTGACTCCAAGCCAAGAACAAGCCATTCATCGGAATGCTCAAGTTGCAGCTGTGATTACTTCATCACAAAGCAGAGACGAGTTCACCAAGGTAGATGGACTCAAAATCACCAAGGAGATATGGGACACTCTACAAATCTCACATGAAGGTGATAGCCATGTACGCGAAGCTAAGATCGAGATGATTGAAGGTGAATTGGGAAGATTCACTATAGAAGAAGATGAATCACCACAATACATGTACAATAGACTCAAGAATCGCATCAACAAAGTCCGAGCTTATGGCAGCAAGAAGTGGAATGATCATGAGGTCGTGAAGCTAATTCTTAGAGTATTCATGCCTCGTAATGTGACCCAATGCTCTATGATTAGAGAAAGCCTCAGGTATCAGAAAATGACCCCAGATGAACTGCTTGGAAGATTATCAACTTTGAAATGATGGAGAAGCAAGCTAAGCACGTCAAGGAAATTGCCGATCTTACCTTGGCAAAGAAGAAAGGAGTTGTTTTGAAATCAACTTGCAAACCCGCATCAAAAGAAGCTCGAGAAGCTCATGGAGAAGACCACAACAATGATGAAAGCAGTGATATCGATGCAGAAGACATGATCTTGTTCATGAAGAAGTTCAAGAAAATGATGAGAAGAAGAAAGGGTGGTAACTCAAATGAAGGAAGACAAAGGGACAAACAAAGACCCAAAATGAGGCGTGCTTGCTATAATTGTGGAGAATATGACCACTTCATAGTTGATTGTCCACATGAGGAAAATACGAGGAAGACTAAGGACAACAAGCCTCAACCGAAGAAGATGTTCAAGAAAAAGAAGCAATATGGCCAAGCACACTTAGGGAAGGAGTGGGACTCCAATGATGAGTCCTCATCTGAAGAAGAAGAGGATATGGCCACCATATCCATCATGAAGCCTACCAAGAAATTGACCCTCTTCCCAACCATGGGCGTATGGAGGGACACCGATCATACTTGTCTAATGGCTAAGGAAGGTAAAAGAAAGGTAAAAACTAACCTTCCTATTTGCATTCTTTTGCTAGTGATAGTGATATTCGAGTGATGATGAAGATATGCTTAGAGGTTTAGACAATAAAATTGCTTCTAAGATGAAATTTCTAATGGATAAGCTTGTTGATAAGGAAGAGCTAGTTGATCGTCAAGAAGATATGCTCATCCTCCAAAAGGAAGAATATCTTAAGATAAAAAAGCTCTTTGAGCTTGAAAAGGAGCAAAGTAAATCACTGAAACTTGAGTTAGCTTCAAGCAAGGAAGCTTGTTTTAAGCTAAAATACTCAAACGTGGCTATCAAGGATGAACATGTTAACTTAACCAAAGTTAACAAGATCCTTGAGGTACAAGTAGAGTCACTCAAGCAAAGTGGTTCTTCATTCTCTTCAAGCTCACCTTCTCAACATATAAAATTTGAAACTGTCATTGCCTGTACATGTGCTAAAGACAACACTAACTTGAAGGAAAAGCCAACCTTGACAAAGGACAAGCAACCTTCCCACAGTGGCATATTTGACAAGGATAAGGTCAAGTATGCATGTGGTGCATACTCGGTCACAAGACCTCCTAATGTCAAATATGGCATTGGGTATACTTATGGTGAAAAGCAAAATGCTAGAAGCCACAAGAATAACAAGGAACACATTGCGTTTGTCAAAGGAAACTCTTCTCAAGTTGGAAAACAAGATAACCTTGATAAAATGAACATTGTCAACACATATGAACAACAACTCCTATTTAGAACTTTTGATGCTTCATATGTTCTAATGAAAAGTAATCTTCGTAGAGTTTATGCTAAACATGTTGGGCCACACCATGGGAACACCAAGTCTCATGTGTGGGTGCTCAAATCACTTGTTACTAACCTCAAAGGGCCCAAGTAAGCTTGGGTACCTAAGACCAAGGCATAATTTCTCTTTTGCAGGCATATTCATCCGGTGGAGCCAAATGGGTGCTAGATAGTGGATGCACAAATCACATGACCGGAGAAAGAAGAATGTTCGTGGAATATGAAGAAAATGGAGATCCAAGCGAAGGCATTTACTTTGGTGATAACAGTCAAGGAAGGGTGCTTGGTACCGATAAAATTGCAATTTCATCACAACATACTCTTTCTCATGTATTACACGTCGACTCCTTGGATTATAACATTTTGTCCATATCTAAATTGTGTGACATGGGTTATAATTGTTTATTCACTAATGAGGGTGTGACTGTCTCTAGAAGGAATGATAACTCGGTTGCATTCAAGGGTGTGTTAAAGGGAAAACTTTATCTAGTTGACTTCAATAAAGATAAAGCCAAACTTGACACATGCTTGATTGCAATGACCAACATGGGTTGGCTGTGGCATAGACGGCTAGCACATGTTGGTGTGAGGAATCTTCAAAAACTTCTAAAAGGCGATCACATTTGTGGTTTGAAGGACGTTGTTTTTGAGAAAGACAGGCCTTGTAGAGCGTGCCAAGACGGGAAGCAAGTAGGAGCACCCCATCCCGTGAAGAATCTCATGACTACAACAAGACCGTTCGAGCTCCTCCACATGGATCTATTCGGTCCAATTGCTTACATAAGCATCGGCGGTAATAAGTATGATTTAGTCATTATTAATGATTTTTCTCGCTTCACGTGGGTTTTCTTTTTGCATGATAAGACAGAAACTCAAGGAACCTCAAGAAGTTTATCAAGCGTGCCCAAAATGAATTCTCATTGAAGATCAAGAACATACAAAGTGACAATGGGACATAATTCAAGAATACCCAAGTTGAGGAGTATCTAGACGAAGAAGGGATAAAACACGAATTTTTAGCACCATATTCCCCTTAACAAAACGGAGTAGCTGAAAGGAAGAACCGTACACTCATTGAGATGGCGAGGACAATGCTCGATGAATACAAGACTTAAGATAGGTTTTGAGCTGAAGCGGTTAACACCACTTGTCATGCAATAAACCAACTCTATATTCATCGGTTGCTCAAGAAAACTTCATATGAACTACTCAGGGTAACAAGCTGAATATTTCATATTGTCGAGTTTTTGGTTCAAAATGTTATATCATAAACAAGAAGCCTAGGGCGTCGAAGTTCACTTCAAAGTCCGATGAAGGTTTCTTACTTGGCTACGATTCGAACTCCTACGCCTATCATGTCTTCAACAAAGTCTCCGGACTTCTTGAAGTAGCACGTAACATAGTGTTTGATGAAACTAACGGCTCTCATGAAGAGCAAGTTGATCAATGTGTGCTAGATCAAGAAGAAGCTCCATGTCATGCATTGAGAAGAATGGCGTTGGGTAATGTTTGACCACAAGCGCCACCTCCAAATGCGAAGAAGAAGATGATCCACAAGTGGAGGATAATGATCAAGGGGGAGCTTCCACACAAGATCAATCTCAAGATAATAAAGCTGTTCAAGACATCAATGAGGGCAAATGTCTAGGGGAGAAGAAGATGATAATCATGAAGATTCAAGACCACAAGTGCCACATCTAAGAGTACACCAAAGCATCCAAAGAGATCACCCCATAAACAACATAATCATTGACATTCAAAAGGTAGTAGTAACTCGATCTCGCATAGCTAATTTTTGTGAACACTAATCTTTTGTCTTCTATTTGGAACCGCACAGGGTTGAATATGCATTAAAAGACCCCGATTGCGTGATGGTGATGCAAGAAGAATTGAACAACTTCAAAAGGAACGAAGTGTGGGAGCTTGTTGAAAGACCCAAGTCCAACGTCATCGGCACTAAATGGGTCTTCCTCAACAAGCAAGATGAACTTGGAGTTGTAACAAAGAACAAGGCACGACTTCTGGCCAAAGGGTACTCACAAGTCGAAGGTTTGGATTTCGACAAGACTTTTGCTTCCGTAGCTAGGCTTGAATTGATTCGAATATTACTGGCATATGCTACTCACCATGATTTCAAGCTTTATCAAATGGATGTGAAAAGCGCCTTACTCAATGGACCGATCAAGGAGGAGGTGTACGTGGAGCAACCACCCAGTTTTGAAGATCAAGAGTACCCCGACTATGTGTACAAACTGCGTATGGCACTCTGTGGCCTCAAACAAGCTCTTAGAGCTTGGTATGAGTGCCTTAGAGATTTGATTGAAAATGGCTTCAAGATCGGTAAAGTTGATTACACTTCGTTTACTAAACGCTTTGATGATCTCTTTGTTTGCCAAATCTATATTGATGATATTATATTTGGTTCAACTAACAAATCTTTTTGTCAAGAATTTAGTAGGATTATGACAGATAGGTTTGAGATGTCCATGATGGGAGAGTTGAGATACTTTTTGGGATTCCAAGTAAAGCAACAAAAGGATGGGATGTCATAAGCCAAACAAAGTACACTCAAGACATTCTCAAAAAGTTTGGAATGGACAAAGCAAAGCCTATAAAGACTCCCATGGCGACAAATGGACACTTGGATCTCAATGAAGACGGACCAACCGTGGATCAAAAGGTATATCGTTCCATGATTGGATCCTTACTTTATTTATGTGCATCTAGGCCTGATATCATGTTGAGTGTATATTTGTGTGCGAGATTTCAAACCAATCTTAAGGAATGTCATTTGACAGCTGTAAAAAGGATCTTGCGATATTTAGTTCATACACCCAACCTAGGCCTCTGGTATCCTAAAGGTTCAAATTTCAATTTCATTGGATACTACGATGCAGATTATGCCGGATGAAAGGTAGATAGAAAAAGTACCTCTGGTACTTGCCAATTCCTAGATAGATCCCTAGTTTCTTGGTCCTCCAAGAAACAAAATTCCATTGCCTTATCCACGGCCGAAGCGGAGTATGTTGCAGTCGGGAGTTGTTGTGCATAACTCCTTTGGATGCGACAAACTCTAAGGTATTACCGTTATAATATGAGCCGTATTCCACTCCTTTGTGACAATGAGAGTGCCATTAAAATTGCCCATAATCATGTTGAGCACTCTAGAACCAAACACATAGACATCCGACATCACTTTTTGAGACATCACTCAATGAAAGGAGACATAACCATTTCCCATGTCAACACTGAAAAACAACTAGCCGATATCTTCACCAGGCCACTTGATGAAAAACGCTTTTGTGAGCTCTGAAAGGAACTAAATATCCTTGATGTTTGGAACGTGGCTTCAAAACTTGCATAACTGTATGCCATCTTCAAAAGCATGTTGATTGTGTTGAAAAATTATCTCTCTCTATTTTCTCCAAAAAACTATGTTAATTACTTGATCTTGGTGAATTAGGATCATAGCTTGATTGTTGTATGTTTATCATATTCATCAAGAATATTTGTGTGTTTTTGCCCCCTATCTTCTTTTTAAGCACCTTCGAATATATATGAAAGGTTTATATTTTTTTCTGTCCAGGTGACCACAGACTAGTCTGTGGTTACACCGGACTAGTCCGCACATTGCAGACTAGTCCGCAAAGTGTCCGCTAGTCCGGACTAGTCCGGTCCAACCACGGACTAGTCCGATTTTTCGACTCCATAACCCTAGGGCCGGCGCAACCCTCATATTCTTCCTCCTCACAACTCCTCTCACATTCTCTCTCTTCACTTGAGTGCTCCCAAGGTGATTTCGCTAAATCTCCATCAAATCCACTCAAGTTTCGGTGGGATTTGATCTCCATTGCAAGGGGACCTAAGACCACAAACTAGTCCGCACCAACAACCTCTTCATCGCTGCAAATCGAAGGATTTGGTAAAATTTATCTCCAAACCCTAGAACCTTTGATTTTCCTTGTTTTTTCTCAAATAGCTTAGTTCCTCCTGTCAATACATGTTTCCTTGTTGTGTTACAACTACATTGCCTCACCTTTGCATTGAGAAACTCGATTATCTTGTTAGTTAGGGTTCGAGCAGCTGAATATCGGACTAGTCCATTCTCAGTGCGGACAAGTCCAGTACTCCGGACTAGTCCGCACCTCAGCAACGAACAAGTCCGATGTTAGCTGAACAAAATGGTAATTTTATTCAACTCAATGCTTTCCCTTGCCACCAATTCTTATATATGTCATATGTAACCTTCTTGTCAGGACAGTGTCGAACTCAAACGATGACATCTCTGACTTTGAGGCCGAATTGGATCAAGAAGTGTTGCCTCGCGTGTCAGATTCTCACTCCAACAAAAGACAAGAGCGTGCTGCCGAGCCTTCGTCCACCCCACCTACAGTCCGGTGAAAGATTTTGGCCAAGAAACCAGCTTCAAAAGCGAAAGATGTGGTTGGCCCTAGTTCGGCGGCTCCATGCCAAACTAAGGGAAAAGGCAAAGGAATTTCCTCTGGCCCTATGGGCCCCCTTAAGATGATTGCTTCAAGACAAGGAAACGGGGACTCCTCAGAGGAAAAATTCAATGGAAAGGGGAGTGATGTGGCATGGAAGCTTAGAAAGATCGATGCATATAGTAGTGGCAAGAAGGCAACTGACCCAAGATTTTGGAGTCACTTTCATGCGGACTACTACAGTACCGTGTACCTTCAGATGAAGAATCCAGTAGTCCGCAACCAATGGATTGACTAGAGCCATTTTGAAAGAAAAATTTGTGGTGCTTTTGATGAAGTGGTAGAGGCGGCAGAGAGGCATGGTTTAAAGGACTTGTTTGCTTTCCGATATAACTGGAATTATGAGGTCATAGCACAGTTCTTTGCAACCAGCTACTTTGCCAGTGATGAAGAAGAGAGAGTGACTTGGATGACACATGGATCCAAGTACACTGTTACTTATGATGAGTTTGCTAGGCTATTGCACCTTGAGGACACCGGCAGCAGTGAGGTCATTATTCACAATATTGGTGTTTTGGAGAAGGACAAGATGGACTTTCTATATGATACTCGCCTCAAGTACAATCCTCCCTCAACAAAGAACATGAAGCCCTTCTTCATGGTTCTCAATAGAGTGCTCTGGAAGACCGTTGCTCCAAAGGATGGAGACGCAGGGAGTGTCCAAGATTACTTGAGAACCTTGATGAAAGTGATTAGCAAAAAGAGGAAGTTTAACTTCTTTGACTACATATGGAACGACATGCTAAACATCTCTTGCACCCCTAATCGCTCCTATGGCTATGCACCATACATCATGTTCATGATAGAGAAGGTCACAGGGATCGAATTTGTGAAAGATGTTGATCATACAACTTTGAGGCCTCTGAAGCCACCTCAAGCTGTTCTTTCAATTGCTCCATCTTCTGTCTCAAGCAAAGAGGCTCCTAGGAGAGCCCAAGGAGAGGCAAGACCTCCAATAAAGTTCAAGGGTCACTCCTTCTAAAAGGGGGTCTCCAAGTGGCATCATGAAGTACTTGGCTGCTATCTTTGGGTCTTGCAGAAAGACTAAAGTGAAAATCCACAAGATGAACAAGGCAAGGAAAGAGGATATGAGGTACATCAAGGAAAATGTCAAAGTCATATGCCAGAAGCTGGAGATCGAGCCTGTTGGGTCTCCAGTTATCTCACAGGACTCAGCTTCTGACTTCTTGTAACTTCCACCTCTCACTCCTTCCGAGCTTGCCTACTTTGGCATTGGGGGAACGACGAGTGGCTCTCACCCTCCACCTTCTCAGCCTGATGATGAAGACGCCGAGAGGACCGACAGCGCGGAGTGAGCCGGCGACGACGAGTAGTTCCCTCCTCTCCTTCTTTTTGGTGCCTTGATGCCAAAGGGGGAGAGATTGAGGGGGAGTCTTAGGTTCTAGCAGTAGGTTGAGAGATGATAGCTCTATTTGTGTTTCTTTTGCTATTATGTCTTACTTTTGGTGTTGTAAGACTTTTATTATGTTCGCATTATGCTTCTGGGCATGTTTGTGGAGTTTGTGGTAATGATTCTTTATGATCTATGTTTATGCTCTAAAATTGATATACATACTTGATAATCTTGATATTATTATGAGTATACTATTTACTTCATTCACATCACGATTATTGCTCACACACACATAGTTTTGCACCCTACCATAAAGAGTGCACATATGTCCTATGTCTATATTGCTTATTTTGTTCCAAGCTCGTATGTGCACACTTTATGAAAATCTGATTTTTTATCATATTTGTGCAATCTCAATTGGTTGTCATCAATCACCAAAAAGGGGGAGATTGTAAGTGCATCTAGGCATCCCTTGTGGGTTTTGGTTGATTTATGACAAACAAATGAGATCCTAACAAAATTGTTGAGATGAGCGCAGGTTTTAAAGAAATTAGGAGGAAAGCTCAAAAAGAAAGGATAATGAGGAAGCAAAAGGAAAAGAGCTCAAGAGATGAAAAGAATAGTTTATTTTGTATGGAGTGTGTTGGAGAAATACACCCCAAGAGCTCAAGCAAAAGAGATCTCACTCACTACACACAAATTGCATATTCAGACTAGTCCGATGTCTACCGAACTAGTCTGATATCTCTCTGACTAAGATCAGACTAGTCCCCCCTAGAGCGGACTAGTCCTTAACACTTCACATTTGCACAACACCAGACAAGTCCGATATCCATCGGAGTCGTCCGATAATCTTCTGACTAAAATCGGACAAGTCCTCCAAGTCCAGACTTGTCCTTAGCCCTACAATTTTTCACGACACCGGACAAGTCCGATATCCATCGGAGTAGCCTAAAAACTCTTTGACTAAAATTGGATAAATCCTCCAAGTGCGGACTTGTCCTCAACTCTACACAAGGTTCACCACACCGGACAAGGCCGATATGTGCCGGACTAGTCCGAACACTTCTAGTGCCCAGATCAGACTAGTCCGCACATTTACGTACAAGTCAGATATCTCTGAACACTTAGGTTTTTTCACACGCCGCACACCGGACTAGTCCGGAGTCCACCACGGACTAGTCCGGACATCGCAAACCCTAACGGTAACTATTGGAAACCCTAGTATAAATAGAGGTGTATGGCCCTACAACCAACTATCTCGACCTCCTGCGCCGTCACACCTCCCAAGAGCCCAAAATACACATCTATCCGCACATTCTAACCCTAAAAGGATCAAATCTTTAAGGATTAGCAATTGATTAAAGGAGAGACTTGTTCCACACGATCTTGAGCTCTTGGGTTTGATCTATCGCACACTCTTGTTGTTCATTGTACATCTTTCAAGTGTGTTTGGTGGTGTTCTACATTGTAATTCTTGGGGATCCCTCAAATTGTGAGAATGCCCCTTGAACGAGTTATTTGCCCCTTTGTGATTAGTGGAAGAGAATCGGCCTCCGTGGCGATTCGACAAGGGTAGGGTTGATGAAGACCCAGTCCTCCGTGGACTCCTCAACGTGGATGTAGGTTTCCTCTGTGGGAATCGAACCATGGGATAAAATCTTGTCTCGCACTCTTTGTTTCATCATTCATCATATTCTTGGGTTTACATAATCTTGTGTAATTCACGTCGAAACATTGAAATTAACGTTGATCTTTGTCATACATTGTTTCATTCTTGTAATACATCCTAGTCGCAAATTACTTTCCGCTGCATAGGGTACCATAAGTGATTTTATCGATCAATCTTGATCTTTCTAGTTCGCGCATACTGGACTAGTCCGCACAGTACCGGACTAGTCCAATTTCCCTATATTTGATAAATATGTTAAGTGTGTCAGGGATCGACAAAAGTTCAAAAAACCTATTCACCCCCCCCCCCTCTAGGCTACATTCAGATAGTAACCTTGCTAGTAAAGATAACCAAGAGCAACCAGTTGAACAACAACTTCAAGCAGTATCAGAGCAAGCTGTTGTTAGTAAAGAGCAACCAATTGAGCAATAGCTTGAAGTAGTACTAGAGCAAGCTGCTGGTAGTAAAGAGCAATCAGTTGAACAACAGGTTCAACAACAAGCCAGTCTCCAACTTCTAATGACTACTCCTCGGTCACCAATGGCTATAAAAGTTAGCTCATACGAAAATAAGAAACCTTCTAAAGAAGTGTCAAAATATTTGGAAAATCTAAAGGAAAATATTAGAAAATAGAGTGCATCTCGTTCTTCACATGAGCCAGCATTAGAAGATATTGAGGAGTGGGAAGAAGACAGTGTCATGTATAATCGGCAGACGACTTTAGTTATACCAGGAGTTCCAATATACAAGCCTGAGGATGTTCCTCCTTAATATGAGAACGGGAAGCCGTTCATGACGTCAGTACAACTTAGCAAACAACCTGTCATGCTCAAAAGAATGCACGAGTGGTACATCACTGCCAACAGAAAATATGAACTTTCTTACGTCATATTTCGTGTGCCAAAAGATGCATTCTGGAGCACAGGAGCAGATAAACGAGCCCTTTTCTTTGAAGATGTACATACCCTTTTCCATCGAGACATGATCAAAATCAACCTGCTACTCATCTGATGCTTGTAAGTGCCACTAATATTTTGTATTTGCATTTCTTACTACACGCATACACATTTAATGAGATTATAACAATTTTGGACTTCTTCAATAAGATGTAATACATGGATAATGAAAAGATGGAACGCAAGACAGGTATCCTTGACCCTACACAGATTGCAAAGATGCTATTCGACATTAAGGTGGATTGAGACTCAGAACATTACAAGCACATTGTTGACAGTTACTAAGAAACACTAAAAAATCATCCCCGGCAACAGCGCCAGAAATGCTTGTTGGAGTTTCTTACATCACAGATCATCTCTAGTAAGGATGAGGTCCGCAAGTGCCCGAAAATTGTCATGTAGCATTTCACCCAAGAGTATTCCCAAGGGTATTGTATTTATCTCAAAGGAAGGCAACGGAGTAAAGTAGACGCTACTCTTATGATCAAGCTATGGGATACAAATCAATTATCAAGACAGAGGTAAGTTGATAATAGGGTAGTGTGACACACACCTAAGCAATCTACTCTAAGGGTAAGGTTGTCCTAGCAAGGGTTAGACTACGAGACGGAGCTACTCCAACTGTGCTCTAATTACTCATATACATAGCCTAATAAAGTACACATGAATATGCTAATGGTGAATACTAGGGCTTAGTGGTCCAACATATCGGGCACGGGCTTACCCTGGTCTGCCAGGCGACCCTGGCCAAGAGCCTACATCGTAGCCGAACGTGGAGGATTACAATAGATGGATAGGGCTGTCACCACCTATCGCCTGCCTCTACAACCCGTGGACTATGGTGCATCCAATGCTACTTAACTATCCAAGCACCACGCTTGCATGCTAAGTAAATAGGGTTTAGGGGTGCCACATGGCCCCAGATATGGGTGCTACACCGTTGGATGGCCTCAGATACTTCTATTTGTGGCCATTTGATCTATGTGGTGCCACATGTCAACGCCTAATTGGGTGGGATGGTATTTTATAGGACCCATCCCCTTGTTTCACTTCAGTTCTGCATAAAATGCCTGCATGCACTATTTTCTCCAAGTACAAGTGGAACTAGGTTATTCTAACTATGATGTATGTAAGAAATATTCATTCCTTCACATAATCGAGTTATATTAACGGTTGAAATTAGTATATAACGACCATCAACAAACTCCCCCAAGCTTACTCTTTGCTCGTCCTGAAGCAAAGATAAAGACTTAGGTTGTTGATCAGGAGTTGCTACAATGTCCTATTTTGCAAAAGTACCAAGTGCACAACAAAATATTCTACCTTGCATTGAATAAATTGGCTATGCTACCTCAACCTTTTTCTTAGTCATTATAGGGCTTATGCCTCATCCTTTTCTTGGGTGGTTGAAGGACAGAACAGCAAAGTGAGCATGCATCACCTAATGTATGAGTTCCACTCAAATTTTCAGAGAATTTCAAATGGTGTTTGGGTTTAAGTTCCTCAAATGATGCACTCAATCACTCCTATGTGGGAAGTGGTATTTGTATCCTCACCAAGGAAATGCCTTTCTTGTCCTACATCTAAATAAGGCTTGTATGTGGAGCTTGGTAGGGATCAAGAGTAGGCATATTTGCAACACATATATTGCTAAGTCAAAAGAGTAAGCCTTAGGAGAAAACAAATCATACTTTTGATCAAGATTTGTGCAAGTGTGATGGAATATTTGTGGAGTGGATTTGAATTTTGAGATGACTCCTATTTGTGTAGACTCTTAATTGCAGGGATGAAACATGGCTACTCTCTTTTTTTCTTCTCATGCTTATGATGTAAGCATGCTTTTTTCTCATTCTTATGATGTAAGCATGCATTTTTATTTTTCTATTTTTTTATGGCCATGTCTTCTACTCCCTTTTTTATGCAATAAATGTGAAGAGAGTACTAAGCATGAAAGGCATGTAATTTCTCTTTTTATTGTGGAATGATTATATGAAGGAATTTTGCTAACTTCTAGTGTAGAAGTTTAGCACGTGCCCGTGTAATCTTGATCTTAAAAGTATGAAAAGATTTTCACATAAGTCTATACTATTTTGACAAAGCTCAATGTGAAGGCAAATAGAATACGTATAAGGTTTATCTAATCCAAATCATCATATGGCTTCGGTAGGAATTTCTATAAAATGAGGAACTCCCATTTTAAATTTCTCGACGAAATCAAGGTTCACTTTCAATTAGGATATTAGCAGCTCTTATC